>OY856411.1:747887765-749152765 GCA_963693085.1 Alisma plantago-aquatica | reverse complement strand
ATATATCTGAAAATAAATTTTCCTGTGAAACATGTGTTATGGGCAAACATTCTCGTTCGGTTTTTCCTGCTAAAAAAGTTATTTCTTCTAAAGCACCTTTTGAATTAGTACATGCGGATATTTGGGGACCTTGTTCTGTGCCTAGTATTTCTGGAGTGAAGTATTTTTTGACTTTTATTGATGATCATTCTCGTACCACTTGGCTGTTTCTTCTCAAAGGTCGCAATACTGTGCTTGATTGCATTCGTACTTTCTTTGCTGAAATTAAAACCCAATTTGGTCAACCTATTAAAATTCTTCGCACTGACAATGCTCTTGAGTTTATGCAACAAGCTGTTACTTCTTTTTGTGTGTCCCAAGGGACTCTCCACCAGACCACTTGCCCTTATACACCACAACAAAATGGTGTAGCTGAACGGAAGAACCGCCACCTTCTTGAGGTTGCTCGCACCCTCCTCTTTCATTATAAAGTTCCTCACTGTTTTTGGCCTGATGCTGTGTCTACGGCTTGCTATCTTATCAATCGCATGCCGTCCTCTGTTTTGACAAATAAGGTCCCGTATGCCCTTTTATTTCCTGATAAACCTTTGTTCTCTGTGCCACCTCGTATATTTGGGTGTACTTGTTTTGTGAAAAATCTTCGCCCCGGTATCACTAAGTTGGATGCTCGATCTGTGAAGTGTGTTTTTTTGGGGTACTCTCGCACTCAGAAAGGCTACCGTTGTTTTGATCCTATTACAAAACATTGGTATGTTAGTGCGGATGTGATATTTTTTGAACACTTGCCCTATTACTCTGCCCTGGGGAAACAAGTGACTCCTGATATTTTGGTTCCCACTCCTCTACCTTTGGTAGATGATCCACCTCCTGCTGCGGTACCTTCTGAACGCCCTCTACAGGTCTACAAGCGCCGCTCGAAGCCTGCCACTGCCCCGGCCGAACCAATTCCTTCGTCTGCGGATGATCCACCATCGACTGAGGTACCTTCTGACCTGGATATTCCTATCAGTTTACGGAAGGGTGTTCGTTCTTGCACTCAGCATCCTATTAGTCGCTTCTGCTCATCTGCCAATCTCAGTAATGACTTTGCCTGTTTCACATCTGCTATATCTGCTGTGACTATTCCTAAAAATGCGAAGGAGGCGCTCTGTCATCCTGCCTGGAAACATGCTATGGAACAGGAAATGCAAGCTCTGACTGACCAACATACCTGGGATCTGGTTGATCAACCGTCTTCTTGCCATCCAGTAGGTTGTCGCTGGATCTTCACTATTAAATATCAGCCCGATGGTACCATTGAGCGTCTAAAAGCTCGACTCGTGGCAAAAGGATATACCCAGACTTATGGTGTCGATTATTTTGAAACCTTTTCTCCAGTTGCTCGTCTCAATTCTGTTCGTATTCTGATTTCTGTTGCTATCAATAAAGACTGGCCTCTTTTTCAGCTGGATGTGAAAAATGCCTTTTTATATGGCGATCTACAGGAAGATGTCTACATGGAGCAACCTCCCGGATTTGTTGCTCAGGGGGAGTCTGCTTCAAAAATCTGTAAACTTCGCAAGGCAATTTATGGCTTAAAGCAAAGTCCACGAGCTTGGTTTGATAAACTAAGTAAAATCTTACTCTCTTTTGGCTTTCGCCGATCACAGGCAGATCACTCGGTTTTTATCAGAAAAACCACATCAGGGCTTGTTATTCTCATTGTGTATGTAGATGACATTATCTTATCTGGCAGTGATAGTGCAGGGATTCAAGCAACCAAAAACTACCTAGCACAACATTTTATCACGAAGGATCTTGGTAAATTGCGATATTTTCTGGGCATTGAGGTTGCTAGATCTTCTGCAGGATTGTGCTTATCACAACGAAAATATGTTCTGGATTTGCTGAATGAAACAGGCATGTTAGGCTGTAAGCCAGCTAACACACCTCTGGATCCCAATATGGATTGGGATAGTGACTCTTCTCCCCCATATGCTGATCGACACCAGTTCAGGAGATTAGTAGGCAAGCTTATCTACCTGACTGTCACTAGAGCTGATTTAGCTGCTGCTGTTGGGTTTGTTAGTCGGTACCTTGACAAACCTCGACAATGTCACTGGGATGCTATCTGTCATATTCTTCGATATCTCAAAAGTGCTCCTGGGAAAGGACTATTATACAAGAAGCATGGGCATTGTAATCTATCTGGCTTTTCTGACTCCGATTATGCAGGCAGTCGATCTGATAGAAAATCCACCTCTGGGTACTGTACGTTTGTAGGGGGCAATCTGGTTACATGGCGCAGTAAGAAGCAAATAGTTGTTGCACGATCCAGTGCTGAAGCAGAGTACAGAGCAATGGCTCATACTACATGTGAGCTTCTGTGGGTCCGAAGCCTTCTGAAAGAATTTGACATCTCTCCGACTAGCCCCATTCCTATGTTCTGTGACAATAAGGCATCGATTTTTATTGCGAGCAACCCTACTTTCCATGAAAGAACGAAACATATAGAAGTCGACTGCCACTTTGTACGGGAGAAAGTTATGTCCGGACAGATTCACACTCCATATATCAGCACGGAGAAACAACTTGCAGATATCTTCACCAAAGTGCTACCCAAGACTCGCTTCCAGACATTGACTGACAAGCTGGGCCTCTTTGACATCTACGCTCCAGCTTGAGGGGGAGTATAGAGATATGTGTTGTCTTGAGCGTCATGTGCTTAGCATGTGCTTTACTTATGTTGTTTCTTATGTTGTTTAGTCCCATATGGGCTGCTTCTTAACCAGTCTCTGTCTCTAGTTATTATATAAGAGACTACGATGTACACTGTTGAAATCATCCAATAAACAACACTTCTCCAGATTACATTGTCAAGGCACCTTAATATTTAAAATACTAGATTTAGTCTATGAATACCTTGCTAGAGCAAAAGGAAGAAGGGTGTGACCCTCTATGGCCAACAACCTCATAAACATCCATGAAAAATCTCCCATGCCTTCTCTTATTTGAATATGGAGGACTTGGTCCATCTTCGCACATGTCCATCAGTATTGCCAAATGGACTGATGTAATTATTAGAAGGTCAAACACCTTGCAGCCTGAAAAAGAAGTGGATCCGATGCTAGGAATTTTTTGAACCACAATGAGCCTTGAACGTGAAGCTTCTACATCATTGAAATTTCATGACTGTGTGAGAGTTTAGAGAGTCATAACTTGTGAACTGACAAGCTACAAAGTCAAATTTCTATAAGTCTAATGTAACCCCTAAAAATAAAGTTCTATCGCATACATTCTTCTAGAGTCAAATTTATATGACATGAAACAAGAAACTGCCCTTTCTTTCATCAAAGAAAGCACCTCCCAGGATACCTTTTTAGCTTATATTGTTATGGGGGCATATCTTCCCATGAAACAAAAACAAGTTGACTGACCCTTACAGATTTACTGCTTAAGGATAGAATGATCACCAAAGAGAACTAGTTTTTAATCCACTATGTCTTTATTCTACATGACTGATGCCTTGGTGAAATATCAGAATTCCTGTTTCTACCCATACTCCAAAAAAGTAACCTAAACTTTCTAAGATCATAGATCACACCATAGCACCACCTTAGTTTCTTGGAGAAAGAATGCAATTTTACTTGTAAAGCACACTTACCTAACAGCTTGATCTCCAGTACTCCACTGAGCCTTCTAAAGCATACAATGATCTATCGACCCTTTGCTAGAGAGGGGCATATCCAGGTAGCTAAGTCCCTCCTACCAATTCGAACATCCAAATCGTTAGACACCTACCTTAGCAAAATACTTTTTCTTGAGCTTGTTGAAGAGACACTAGATTGTTTTGGCACCCTTTTAAGAAAACAATTTCAATATTAATCCCAAAACAAGCACTCCTAGGAACACACATTTCCAAAATATTTCCTAAAGTAATGGTTTCTACCTTATAGATTGTTCCATCAGATAGGAAAAACTCTAGATCTGCCCTAACAAATTCCTCTGTTGGCCTCATAGAGGAAACTTCCACATAGTGAACCCATACTTCCCTCAAGAAATGGCCATAACTTTAACTAAAGCCCCCACTACATATTGAGACCTTTTGAACATTTTATATATTACGTTGCCCTTCTCCTATGGTAGGTGAGATCAACTTTGTTCGTCTTTTCCCATCCACCATACAGTCCCGGAAGACCACATGCTATAAAGAGGTCAAACTGCTCTACTGGATTTTTTTTTCGGGGCACAAGCATGTCCCAAATGACCGAATTGACAATACTGACACTGTCATGGATGAAAGCAGTTGAGCATCCAATAATCGGAAGGCGCAAACTCGCCTCCACAGGATCATGCCACCTACAACCTCTTAATCTATAGCCAAGGGTCGTCGTCCATCTCCCTCCATGACCGTTATCTCTCTGATTAGACTAAATGATGCTCCTTATTGAAGCTTCCCTCAGAACTAAATACTTTCAACAATGAATTATTCATTAGAAGTAATTTAACTTTTGAAAAAAACTTTTTGAGTGAGTTCTACGGTTTAGTCTTTGCTTTAGACAGTGTAATATGTAAATTTTCAATTTTTTTCCTTGTTGATGTAGGTACCTAGATCCAATGATTTATGGATATTATCCTCCAGAGATGCGGGAAATATTAGGATCAAGACTGCCAAAAATTTCCCCTGAAGATAGCAGAAAATTGGCAAACAAAGTAGATTTTATCGGGATAAATCATTACTCAACTTTATATGTCAAAGATTGCATGTATACCTCATGTGACCCATCTAAATCAGACGGTGATGTGTTAGCATACCGCACTGGAGAAAGAAATGGGGTGCCAATTGGAGCTCCGGTAAGAGGTTATTGAAATAACAAGAATAGAATATCGTAAATCATTGACAGTCAATTTGATTTGATTTTTGGTTTACAATGTTATGAAACTTATGATTGTGGTTCTCCTTTGGACTTCTTGGTATGTTCATATCCATTGCTTACTCCAATCGTATATGTAGACTGGAATGCCAAATTTCTATGTGGTACCCAAAGGAATGGAAAAGGCAGTTCTATATGTCATGAGAAGATACAATAACACACCTATGTTCATCACAGAGAATGGTATGGCATAGTGGATTGCATCAGAACTGGTGCTTTTTTACTGTCAAGTTTATCTAAACTGCTAATACTAAATTCTATCTTCGTGCCTGAATTTTATAAAAATAAAATTACCATATGATACGCTGAGTTTCAACTGAATGCTAGTTCATGAACTACCATGTGGTAGGTTAAAATGGTGCAAAAAAGTTTCCAACTGTCACCTAATTTCCTAGTCTAGCATGGGTTAGTTTCATAAGAAGAAAAACCTTATGACAGTGTAATGTCATTTATAGTCTCCTCAACATAACCTATGGGGTCAAAAACATTCAGAAGTATCATCCAAGGAAAGAAACTTAATTATAACTATATTGATCTTGGTATGGCAGTCCTACATTATGAGCCAGAGGAAAGAAATATAGTATCTATAACGTGTCAATAATCTGGTAGGCCCTCGAACTGCAGGGATAAATGTAATAGTTCAGACAATGGAAAAAACCTACTACATATAAGACATTTGCTAATCTAGTAATAGCCATGTTTATTCTGCTTCAGTTTCTGTTCAGAGTGATTAAAAATACCAGACAGAAGATAAAGGGGAAAAGCAACTTACAATAAGAAATAGATGCGAGATAAGTACATTGTACATTGAAATAATTTGCCTTTGGGGATTTTTGACGTGAATTGTAACTTAGAATATGATATTGTTAAAAATAGATGGCTAATTAGGCTGAACCGAAATGTACATCTCAAAAACTGGAAAGCACTGAAATTTTCTTGCAGGTATTACAATCCTGACAGAATGAGATACAAAAGGCAGAAAATTATATAACTTCCTTAAATGAATTGAATAGAATGAATAGCAGAGAAAAATGAAATATCCTTATTCCCACATCCATAGCTTTATACCCTAACTGTTAATTGATTTCAGGTTATGCCCAAAAGAGCAGCAACGATGAATCTGTTAGTGACTTGGTTAGGGACACAAACAGAATACAATTTTTGAGAAGTTATCTTTCTTCTCTGATTGCAGCAATGAGGTGAAACTTCCTACACATGTGCATCCCTTTCTGTTCGGTTAAGAGATACATGTTCATTGTGGAATAATGAAATTATTGTTCTGCTATGGTCTATATAGTTTCAACTTTCAACTTTACAATTCATTATCAAGTTGCAAAATGTTCTGAAAAGCAGCATGTAGTATGCACTCGGCCAGGGTACTGCATCAAGTATATGAAGAATATGGGTGCATATGTAGGGTATATCATCATCATCTAAGCCTCAATCCCAACCATGTTGGGGTCCGCTATATGGTTTTAATTTCTTTAAAAATCTGATTATATCTGAGTATCGTCATATATTTTTAAAGTGTAAAAATACAAGTCTACGTGTTACTATGTAAATTTATAATGACAAATGTATTGTAAGTCATATATATATAAATATATATATATATATAGGTATATATAGGTATATATAGGTATATATTCACTACCCGCGCGGGTAACTAACTTTTGTTATCCGTGGATCTATTTTGTAATAGGAAGGACCTAATCGTAATACAAAGAATCATTTTGTGAACACAGCGTGAAATTTTATTCTCCCTCGGAATACAGTAAAAATGATATTTATGACAGCAATTTACGTAGTATTACAAAACGAGTATTTATATTACAATTTTGGTCATCTCATTACAACGTTGTCTGTCTCATTACAAATATGTGTTTTCCTATTACAAAATAGATACATGAGTAACTAAACTTAGTTACCCACACGGGTAGTGAATGAATGACCTACATACACACATACATACATACATACATATATATTATATATGCCGACACATACACATACACATACACATACACATACACATACACATACACATACACATACACATACACATACACATACACACACACATATAACCCCCGTCTTCCCTCTAGGCCACACTTTGGCGATGGTCCGGGCGATTCCCCTGGAGTGAGGACCGCGGCGGGAGAGACCCCCTCTCCCGTCATCCACCCTACCACCACCACCCCACCCACCGGAACTAACCCCCACGCACACCACACACAAGTCGAGGAAGGAAGCCG
Source organism: Alisma plantago-aquatica (assembly GCA_963693085.1). Classification (NCBI taxonomy): domain Eukaryota; kingdom Viridiplantae; phylum Streptophyta; class Magnoliopsida; order Alismatales; family Alismataceae; genus Alisma; species Alisma plantago-aquatica. The sequence goes on along the minus strand of OY856411.1, from coordinate 749,145,597 downwards.
CTACTACGACGACCAGGCCCGATCCAAGGAAAGAAATCGCTACTATGGCGGGCGCATCCAGCAGTAGAGGAATCCCTAGCCATGCGACCAGGCCCCGATCCAAGGAAAGAAACCTATTAGAGGTTATTTATTAGCCTATTTAGTTAATATGTTAATTAGTTAGTTAAGTGGGCCTTTAGTGTCTCGGCCCATTTAGATTGCTTGGGACACAAGTCTCAGGGTTTCTCCCTTGCTCCTATATATAGGACAGGGGTGTCCAGTCTTGTATTCATCTAATCCCATTGTGTTCAATACAATATTTTTCTTCACATGGTATCAGAGCGTGTTCACTCCTGAGAAAAAAACCTAGCAACCGCCGCTTCCCTCTCTCCTCCCTCCTAGCCGCTGAAAACTACCCTAGCTGCCACTCCTCTCTCCGAGAGAGAGCAACCGAAGGAGAGTGCCCGCCTGCGGGCGGCCGTCGTCATGGCTTAGGTCGGCTGCCCGCTAGGCAAATCCGGCCTACATGGCTCTTTCTTCCCTTTCATAGCTACTCCCTAGCTGCCATATCCAGCAGTAATATCCAACGCCACCATCACCTCCTCCATCTGCCGTCGCCGCTACAACCAACAACAATAGCTACTGTCGTCGTCCAGCAACCGCCGCCGGCCCAAGGCAGCCGTAGCTATCCGCGCTACCACCAGCAAACAACAACGCTATCGTCAACATTTGCGTCGCCCATCTGCAAAGAGAAACGCCATCGTCAGCCACCATCCACAACAACCCGCCGCCGTATGCAGCAGCAATAGCTCCTGTCCCCAGCCGCCGGCCTCCAGAAACCATCACCGCCGCGGGCAACAGTAACATCCGATGTTGTCGTCGGCCTAGCCATGGCCATCCGCCGCTACTGTAGCCACATCCAGCCAGTCCAGGCGCCACCGACCCTCTTCCGCCGGCTGTCTCTAGCAGCTGCCATCTTCCGCAGTGGCAATACTAGTTGTTGCACAACAACCGCCTATCAACAGACATCCCCGTCGAAACCATCACAGTCATTATCGTCGCCGCCGTGTTCGTCTGCTGTAGAGTTGCTGCCTCTTCATCCAGCAACCATATCCCCGGCCGACGATCGCACTCTTCAACCAGCGTCTCATCATCCTGGCCCCCAGGTCAATTGTTGTTGTCTACTGCGAGCGGTCACCCATCACTCTCCACCGCTACCAAACAACCATGTTTACTACCCCCATATGCACTATCCCTGTCTCTATTCAGATCCTTAATCGGTCCTATCTTTTGCTAATCAGATCCAATTTTGAGCCTAATCAGATTTTTTTGGGATTAGATCCATTTATTTTTCTATTTGGATCTTACATTGACCCATTTAGCATATTCTCTCCAGTTATCGGTTTCCATTCTCCACGTTGCCCATCTCCATATCCCAAAATCCTCTCAAATCCACCAATTCCTTTCCCACCCACCCATATCTTGTGTGTATCCCTTTCCACAGTGTGGGGGGGTCATGTGTCCATTTCTCCACACCAAACACTCACTCTTGTCGTATTCGGTGTGCAGGGGGGATAGAGAGGAGAGGAAGAGATGAGAAGAGAGAGCGAGCATAAGAGAGTATGAGAGAGAATGTATGAAAGAGAGTATGAGATGAGATGATTATATATGTTCCAGGCTATTATCTTCATGGAGCTTCACGTTCTTCAGCACGTCTGTTCTCCACCTCCAGCCAGCTTCATTCAGCATCGACACCGTATCTGCGTTCGTACCGCGTTATGTATGTCAGGTGTTGATGGTGTACTTCTTCAGCTGCATTTACATGAGACAGATGGGTGCTTCTTCAGACTTCTCTGAAGCTCAACAATTTCAAGCCTACCAAGTCTATATCTGCAAGGTTGATAGTTCATCCAGAGATATCTTCACTGAGCTGCTTCATCATGTCTTCTCCGAGACGCATCTGCCGTATTAGCACCGCCTTCCATTGATCTTCTTGGGAGTTTCCTTGATGGATGATATCTCCTTTCCTGTCAAGCCCCCAAGGTTCATGTGTCAAAGTTGTATGGTACCTGCATCGTATCAATCAGCACATCGTCTGTTCGTGTTTGTGCCACGTTATGCACGTATTCTCAGATGGTTTGAAGATTCCTCTACTGCTACATCGACATTGTGTATCTGCGTTCGTGCCGTGTTAAGCACGTAATCCGGTGAAGGCGTAGTGATGGTGTTGAGGATCGTTTGCTCCAAGTGGCGAATTACTATTGTAGCATCAGGTCCATTCTTCAGATGCTCTTCAGATGCACTTCAAAGAAAGACATTCTTTAAAGCTCGAGTATTTTCATCCCGCAGAATACAATTTCAAAGAAAAGAGGCATCGTCATCATATGATTCAGGGGGAGTATCAATCTTTTGTATGGGGAATGATATTTATCTTCTATCTTCTTTTATCATTTCTATCTTTTCTTTTATCAAGTCATGTAACTCCAAGCTTGGACACGTGTTTCACCCATGATCCAGCTTGAGGGGGAGTGTTAGAGGTTATATATTAGCCTATTTAGTTAATAGGTTAATTAGTTAGTTAAGTGGGCCTTTAGTGTCTCGACCCGTTTAGATTACTTGGGACACAAGTCTCAGGGTTTCTCCCTTGCTCCTATATATAGGATAGGGGTGTCTAGTCTTGTATTCATCTAATCCCATTGTGTTCAATACAATATTTTTCTTCACAAAACCGTTGTTGCGGTAACAGGTGCATCCAGTAGTGGAGGAGACCCTAGCCACGCGACGAGTCCAAGTCTCGCTGGAGAAGGCATCAGAAACCCTAGATGGGTGAACGAGCCTGCGGCGGCCGAGAAGAAGACCTCTAGCAATGGAGGGATGGATTGGACAAGGATCCTGAAGCAACCTTCATCGAGCAACAAAGAAGATCTTAGGTTTCCGGAACCGTGCGAGGTAGAGGGAGAAGTTCACGTGGAGCTGGAGGAAGATGAATTCAACCGAATGAAAAACATATGGGAACACATAGTTCTAATGTATGTCCTGGGCAAACGGACATACTACCCCATCTTCTAGCATGGATCAACAGGACCTAGAAGCCGAAGGGTTCCTTTGAACTATTGTCTCACGAACACGACATCTTCTTAATCCGTTTCTCGACTACGGCTGATAAGGAGGCAACCCTTGGTCTGGGACCTAGATAGTTTGATGGACAACTGGTTGTTGCCAAGGAGTACAAGTATGGAGACAAACTAAAGAAGGACATGTTCAATACGATCTCGACGTGGATTACGTTGCGGTCTATTAGAAGATCGTGGACATGGAAGGCGGCTGGGGCGGTGGCCTCCGGTGTCGGACGAGTACTCCATGTGGATGACAAATCTCTAGAAAGCGATGAGGCGAGGATAATAGTTGAACTCCAAGTGGACAAGAAGGAACTGGAGAAGGTCTGGCTCAATGTAAAAGGACACGAGCCCATACCAGTCAAGGTAGCCTATGATCATGTACCTCCACAATGCAGCCAGTGCCATGCCTTTGGTCATGGTGAGGGAGTGTGTAATGAAGAGAAATAGGTCATGAAGACGACGTCCAAGGAGGAACCAACAAAGGTGTGGAGAAAGAAAGCTCAAACAAAGCAAGCTGAAACCAACAGTGAGGAAAAGACGTCGGAGACGATGCCAACTGAAACAACAGTGAATGAACAACAAGTCTCGGGAGAAGAAGGAAGCACGGCACCGGGAAACAAGGCAGATGAAGATACTTTTGTTTCAACTACAAAGAAGGAGAGAGAAAGGACGACAGGAATCCCCGTGAAGATGGGCGTAGGTACCATCCTCGACACTGCAAATAGCTTTGAGGCACTTACAGACTCAGACAAAGAAGAGGGAGAGGTTGTAAAGGCAAAAGGGGTGAAAAACAAGGACAACAAGAAGGAGCCAAGCAGGCAAACCAGGTCAACTAAAAACCCTTGATATGTCCATGCTTCTTTGGAATATTAAGGGCGGAAGCGACAGGAATAAGAAGGAAATCCGTGAGTGGATTGCTGCTAGTGGGCATTCGTTAGTTGCTTTGGTAGAGACGAAAATAAAGGTACAAAATAGAAATAGTATTAAATACCTATTTCCGTAGGGCTGGAACCATGTGTCTAACCTGGAGTGTGCTGAGGTTGCTAGAGTCTGTGTGGCGTGGAAGCCTAAATGCTTGGCAGGTGTCAGTGATACAGATTTCAGATCAACATGTTACGGTTGAATGTAGGAATAATGGAGGATTACAGATATGGATGACTGTTGTTTATGGTCATAATGATGGCAGAGCTAGACTGGCCCTATGGAGAGACCTAGTTTTCTTATCTAAGCAGGTTAAATTACCGTGGCTGGTAATAGGGAATTTCAATACGGTTCGTTTACAGGCTGAGAAAAAAGGGGAAAGGCTTGCACTGACTACAAAGGTTGATGCTTTTAATTAGGCTATTGATAAAGCGGGTCTATATGAATTGCCTATGGTGGGAGGTGACTTGTTCACGTAGAATAATGAAAGGAGACCGGAACATAGGATAGCAAGTAAACTTGATAGAGCTCTGGTGAATGATGAGTGATTGAAAATTCTCCCTATGGTACAGATCTCAGTTCAGATCACAGAAAAGAAACAGAAGAGGAAGTCTTTCAGATTTCTAAACTACTGGGCTGATTGGAAAGGATTTGATGAAGTCATAAAGAATAGTTGGGGTGCTCAGGTGACAGGTAATCTAATGTATGTCTTTGTTAAAAAGTTGGCGAACACCAAGATTGCACTTAAGAAGTGGGCCAAGGAGGAGGTGAATATTCGAAACCTGATAAAGGAGACAAAAAGTGAATGCAAAGAAGTTAGAAAAAAACTATTAGCTGATCCGCTAAATCCTACTTTGATTGAGAAAGATAGGGACATGAAAAAGATTCTTGAGGAACTGAGAAAGGCAGAGGAAAAATTCTATTGGAAAAGAAGTAAGAAGTGGATGGATGATGGGGACCGAAACACCAAACTCTACCATACTGCAGTGAAAAGGAGAGAGGCAAGTAATATTATTTCTAAATTGATTGATGTTGAAGGGAGGGTGGTCAATAAACAAGAGGATTTAGAAGACCAGGCCATAAATTTCTATACGTCACTATATAACAAGAATTTTAGCAGTGAAGTAGAAGAAGGGGAGGAAGTAAAATGGAAGTTCAAACTTACAAGCACACACAATAATATTCTCACGAGAAGAACTAATGAGCAAGAGGTTAAGGAAGCGGTTTGGAACATAGGCAGCAACAAATCACTCGGGTCAGACAGTTTCAACGCTTTATTTTATAAGAAGACTTGGGACATTATCAAAGATGACTTGGTAGCTTATATGAGATGGTTCCTAGAAGGGAGATATATGGTGAGACAGGTCAATCATTCTTTCTTTGTTCTTATTCTGAAAAAGAAAGTCACCTCCTCTCTTGCTGATTTTAGACCCATAGCATGTTGTTCAGTACTATATAAAATTATTGCTCTGCTAGATTGAAGATGGTCCTTCCCTATCTTATTTCTACAAATCAAGGGGCCTTTGTGACAGGTAGAAGCATTAGTGATTGTGCTCTTCTGGAGGGGGAATTCTTGTTGGACTATAATGTCATGAGAGGAAGTAGGAAAGCCTGCTTAAAACTGGACGTTTCCAAAGCCTATGACAGCGTCAGATGGGAGAAACTATGGTGGATTACGCAGCAGATGAGATTCAATGAATAATGGATCGGCTGGCTGAAACAATGTGTTGGGACCACAAGCTACTCTATCCTGGTTAATGGCACATCTGCAGTTCTATTTAGAGGGGGTAACGGGCTGCGCCAAGGTGACCCCCTATCACCTCTTCTCTTTGTGATTGTCATGGAGTATTTTACACGGAAGATGCAACAAGCTGAGGAAAAGAAGGAAATCAAGCCTTATACAGTTCATGGGACAAAGGTAATGACACATTTAATTTTTGCAGATGATGTTCTAGTATTTGTAGAAGCTAAACAACACTCTCTGGAAAATTTTAAAAATCTGCTTGTTGAGTTTGGAAAGCAAACGGGGTTGTGTGTAAATGCAAATAAAACACATATCTTCTTGTCTAAGAACTGCTACCAGATGGAGGACAGACTAGTACAGGCTATGGGTGTGGAGAGAGGAACTTTCCAACAAAATATTTGGGCTTTCCTTTAGCTGGAGGTAATCTGCACGTTAAAGATTGAGGTGGAAGAAATGATTAACAGATGGCCGACACAAAAGACATCCATGGCGGGACGAACGATTCTGGTAAAGGCTGCCATAGAAGGACTTCTTATTTTTTGGGTGCAACAAGGTGAGATCCTGGGTTCTGTCTTGGATAGAATAGAAATGAAGATGGTAATTTTTTTATGGGGAAGCGAACATCATCCTGTGAAATATGCTAGACCGGCGCTCCCAAGAGATGGAGGGTTGAATTTGAAAACTCCTAGAGACATTACTAAATGGGGGACTATGCGGAGAATCATCATCTTCCAAAAAGGCACTTCTACATGGGGAAAGTGGATGAGAAAAAGATACCCAAGAGGGCTGGATTTCACGCCGAAGACAAGGGAAGGATACTCGCGCACCATTAATGTCATGACGGAGACTTGACAAGTCAAACACTTGTTTGTTGCAAACGACACCGGTGGATGGAGGCTCAGAGATTAGAAGATATGCACTTGGGAGGTGACTCGTTCAAAAGGTACAAAGGACCCATATAGAGAACAGATCTGGACTGGGAGGTATGTGCCAAAATGGAATGTGTATATATAAAATTATGCACACTGTTCTTACAACTCTAGATAGAATAAAGAGATGGAACTACGATGTCTTTACTTTATGCTTGCTATGTCAGAAGATGGAGGAATCCCATAGCCACCTTGTGGGTGACTATAAATTTACAAAAGAGATATGGGAGATTTTATGCAAGGAATTTAGATTACAAACTCAATTATCCGGGGACCCAAAAAGGATGTCATTCAGGTGTAGTGATGATGAGAGGAAGAAACTTCTGTTTGTTGGTCTATGCTATCATATATGGGAAGGGAGGAATGTCAGATGACACCAAGGAGCTGCTACAGAGGCCATGGGTATTGCTGTAAAAATATGTAAATGTGTACGACGTAAATTACACATTAGATAGGGGAGTGAGTTGTAGCTCTGTTTTGGATGTATGGCGTTGGGCTTACATGTACTCTTGACCTCCTATAATTTTAGGAGGACGTCGGAATATATTTACCTAATTTCGATATTATATATGCCAACAAGGAGTGGCTCAAGTGGTCAACCATAGTGTCCCCTAACAAAGAGACCCGGGTTCAAATCCCAGCTGCCGCCTTGATTTACCACCCTCCCAGGTGTTCGGCCTCCGCCACGGGCGTGGGAGAGGAGGAGAGATATCTTTCTCTCTTAATCCCATATATATGCCGACAAGGAGTGGCTCAAGTGGTCAAGCATGATGTCCCCTAACAAAGGGACCCGGGTTCGAATCCCAGTTACCGCCTTGATTTTCCACCCTCCTGGGCGTTCGACCTCCACCACGGGCATGGAAGAGGGCGGGAGAAATCTTTCTCTCTTAATCCTACATATATACGCATACATATATACATATATATATGTATGCATATATATGTATATATATATGTATGTATGTATATATATATACATATGTATATGGGATTAAGAGAAAAAAGATTTATCCCCCCCATGCCCGTGGTGGAGGCCGAACGCCCGGGAGGGTGGTAAATCAAGGCGGCAACTGGGATTCAAACTCGGGTCCCTTTGTTAGGGACACCGTGCTTGACCACTTGAGCCACTCCTTGTCGGCATATATACATATGTATATATATGTATATATGTATGCGTATATATGTAGGCTTAAGAGAGAGATTTCTCCCCCCCCCCCCACGCCCGTGGCGGAGGACAAACGCCCGAGAGGGTGGTAAATCAAGGCGGAAAATGAGATTCGAACCCAGGTCCCTTTGTTAGGAGACATCGTGCTTGACTACTTGAGCCACTCCTTGTCGGCATATGCATATATATGTATATGTATATACATATGTATATATGTGTGTGTGTGTTATATATGTATGTAGATATAGATATATACATATATATGTATGTATGTAGATATAGATATATACATATATATGTATGTATGTATATATCTATGTATATATCTGTATCTACATATATATATATATATATATATATATATATATATATAGAGAGAGAGAGAGAGAGAGAGAGAGAGAGTCAAGCTGGAATACAATCGAGTGTGGCGGAGACCGAATACACTGAAGTTGTTTTCCGTCATGCAACATTTATTTTGAAAATCTAAACAATTGATCTTCTTAAATATCATGTGAACATAATACATATAAAGTTTGAGCTCATTTGGACGCTATAGGTCATGCATCTAAATGCGAGAAAACTTATACAATTCAAATTAGTTTTGTACATTGACTTTTTTGGTTAGGAAAGAGTGACTTAGAAAAATCCAAATGAGCTCAAATTTTCATGTAACATGTATTTATTATAACAATGAATATCAAAGGTTTGGAATTATCAAAAACATTGTCTAGATATGCAAACACTACTTGAGCATGCAGTGTGATATGTATACTCAAGTGTATTCTAGTCATATATATATATACATATATATATATATATATATATATATATATATATATATATATATAGGTATATAGGTATATATTCACTACCTGCGCGGGTAACTAACTTTTGTTATCCGTGGATCTATTTTGTAATAGGAAGGACCTAATCGTAATACAAAGAATCATTTTGTGAATACAGCGTGAAATTTTATTATCCCTCGGAATACAGTAAAAATGATATTTATGACAACAATTTACGTAGTATTACAAAACGAGTATTTATATTACAATTTTGGTCATCTCATTACAACGTTGTTTGTCTCATTACAAATATGTGTTTTCCTTTTACAAAACAGATACATGAGTAACTAAACTTAGTTACCCACACGGGTAGTGAATGAATGACCTACATACACACATACATACATACATATATATTATATATGTCGACACATAAACATACACATACAACCCCCGTATTCCCTCTAGGCCACGCTCTGGCGATGGTCCGAGCGACTCCCCTGGAGCGAGGACCGCGGCGGGAGAGACCCCCTCTCCCGTCGTCCACCCTACCACCACCACCCCACCCACCAGAACTAACTCTCACGCACACCACGCACGAGTCGAGGAAGGAAGCCGCTAATACGACGACCAGGCCCGATCCAAGGAAAGAAATCGCTGCTATGGAGGGCGCATCCAGTAGTGGAGGAAGCCCTAGCCATGCGACTAGGCCCGATCCAAGGAAAGAAACCTATTAGAGGTTATATATTAGCCTATTTAGTTAATAGGTTAATTAGTTAGTTAAGTGGGCCTTTAGTGTCTCGGCCCGTTTAGATTATTTGGGACACAAGTCTCAGGGTTTCTCCCTTGCTCCTATATATAGGTAGGGGTGTCCAGTCTTGTATTCATCTAATCACATTGTGTTCAATACAATATTTTTCTTCACATGGTATCAGAGCGTGTTCGCTCCTGAGGAAAAAACCTAGAAGCCGTCGCTTCCCTCTCTCCTCCCTCCTAGCCGCTGAAAATTGCCCTAGCCGCCACTCCACTCTCCGAGAGAGAGCAACCAAAGGAGAGTGCCCACCTGCGGGCGGCCGTCGCCATGGCTTAGGCCGGCTTCCCGCTAGGCAAATCCGACCTACATGGTTGTTTCTTCCCTTTCATAGCTACTCTCTAGCTGCCATATCCGGCGGTGATATCCAACGCCACCATCACCTCCTCCATCTGCCGCCACCGCTGCAACCAACAGCAATAGCTATTGTCGTCGGCCAGCAGCCGCCGCCGACCCAAGGCAGCCGTAGCTATCCGTGCTACCACCAGCAAACAACAACGCTATCGTCAACATTTGTGCCGCCCATCTGCAAAGAGCACCGCCATCGTCAGCCGCCATCCACAACAACCTGCTGTCGTATACAACAGTAATAGCTGCTGCCCCCAGCCGCCGGCCTCCAGAAACCATCACCGTCGCGGGTAACTGTAACATCTGACATTGTCGTCGACCTAGCCACAGCCACCCGCCGCTGCTGTAGCCACTGCCAGCCAGTCTAGGCGTCGCCGACCCTCTTCTGCCGGCTGTCTCTAGCAATTGTCATCTGCCGCAGTGGAAATACTAGTTGTTGCACAACAACCGCCTATCAGCAGACATCCCCGTCGAAACCATCACAGTCATTATCGCCGCCGCAGTGTCCGTCTGCTGCAGAGTTGCTGCCTCTTCATCCAGCAACCATATCCCCAGCCGACGATCACACTCTTCAACCGACGTCTCATCATCCTGGCCCCTAGGTCAATTGTTGCTGTCTACTACGAACGGTCACCCATCACTCTCCACTGCTACCAAACAACCATGTTTACTGCCCCCATATGCATTATCCCTGTCTCTATTCAGATCCTTAATCGGTCCTATCTTTTTCTAATCGGATCCTTAATTGGTCCTATCCTATATATATATATATATATATATATATATATATATATAGAGAGAGAGAGAGAGAGAGAGAGAGAAAGAGAGAGTCAGGCTAGACTATACTCGAGTGTACAGATCGCATGAATACACTCAAGTGTGTTTGCATATCAAAACTATTTTTTGCAAAACGTAAACCATTGGTCTTCACCGTCATACTATAACTAGGCTACATACAAATTTTGAGCCCATTTGGATGAGTGTAAGTCACTCATCCAAGGGCAACAAAATCAACGCGCGAAACTAATTTGTAATGTATAATTTTTGCGGTCTTTATAACATGACCTATAAATGTCCAAATGTGCTCAAATTTTGCGTATGAGCTATTCACAACATGATTAAGAAGATCAACAGATTAGATTTTTTAAAAAAAAACATTGCATCATGAAAAACTACTTGAGTGTATTCTGCTCCGAATGCACTCGAGTGTATTCTAGCCTGACTCTCTCTCTCTCTCCCTTTCTCTCTCTCTCTATATATATATATAAATATAAATATATATATATATGTATATGTTTATATAAGTATATATATATAGCTATATATATGTATATATATGTATATATATGTATGTGTGTGTGTGTTTGTGTGTATAAATAGTTCAATAAATAATTAGAAAAGATAATTGATAATAGAAAAGTATACACATATAGTCTAAATATGAGAAACGGCCACATATACGGTCGGAGCCTCATTTTGGCTTGCCTATAAATATGTGGTTCAGAGAGCTGGCTGAAAGCATATGCAGCCAGCTGCATGGGCCACATCTAAGAACACTAAAATTAAAATTTCTCAACTTTGTATTTAGCTATGGACTTCATATATATAATATGAACTTATAATTCCGTAGTAAACCATACTTGTGCAATGCAAGACTACAATATAGAACCATGTGTGAAGAATTATTACATTTTTATGTCAAACATATAGAATTATACTATATATTTATGAATATAAATTGGAAAAGAAAATACAAGGCATTGCGATGATCACATTAGAAAAAATAGTGCTTATATATAGGTGTGAAACGTAAGTTGCAAGGTTGTTTGCAATGCAGCTTAAGTAAGGGTTCAAGACCACGCACCATTTTATTTATAGAGCTGGAGAAATTACATAGAGGTCCCGTAATAAATAGTAATTACAAAATCATAATATAAAGAGATACATTAACACGCTTACTGACCAAAAAAAAAAGATACATTAACACTCCCCCTCAAGCTGGAGCGTACACATCATGTATGCCCAGCTTGTTGCAAAAGCTTTGAAATGTTGTTGGACTCAATGGCTTTGTGAGGACATCTGCAAGTTGATCTTCATATTTGACATGCGGAGTCACCACCTTGCTATTCTTGATCTGATCTCTAATGAAGTGGCAGTCAACCTCTATATGTTTAGTGCGCTCATGGAAGACTGGATTCTTGGCAATGTAGATAGCAGCCTGATTGTCACATCTGAGCTCTATGGGAGACGAAACAGAAATCTTTATGTGGCATCCAACTCACAAAAACAAGATAAATTAAGCGGAAGCGATCATTTGCAGCGGATTACTGAAAATCACTAAAAATTAAAACCTTTTTCAAGGAGATCCCATCATAGGAAAACTCTTTCAATAAGAACCAATGTATTACATTTACATCTTGGTTCATAAGTACATATCTTGTACTATCTCTTCTCGAGGGTTACAACATCAACTACCTTATTAAAAGTTAAACACACACAACATAAGAACCTCGAGGTATTAAGCTAAAATCTCAAAATGATTCATTAAAAGTACTAACTATTAACTCCGAGGACCTGAGAGTACAAAGACGACACATAGGACTTATATCTATGAACACGACAGACAACACACTCCACCTGAGTTGTTGCTGTTGTACCTGCTGTTGCTAAAGTTCTTCCTCTGCAAGATATTCTCAATCTCCTCCGTGCTCATCCACCTAAAAATGTTGGATCCCACGGGGGTGAGACAATTGAAAATTGTCCCAACGAGAGATATAACTCTCTGCCAAAAATATTATTATTGCAGTTTATAATATAAATCTGAACAGAGGATAAGCAGTTTATGTCATTCTCATCTTTAACTATTGCAACTATCTGTGATAGAACAGTAAATCATCTATTCTCTTTATAAGGAATAGAAAGAACATGTATATCATTTATCTATTGTATTAGCTCAACATATCATGCTTTTCTCATGATACTCATTACTCTGATATGTCATCCATGACTCTTTCTTGTTTCTATCTGATGGCCTTAGCCAAACTGCTAAACAGATATTGGTTTATCCTGGACATGAGAGTATACATCATCATGTTTTATTTAGGCATTGGTCCATACCAATGTTGTATAAATATTCCAGGCATTGGATTATACCAATCCTGTGCAACTAGTATGAGCATTGGACTTATATTATTCCTGTGTATCCATTCCAAGTATTGAACTATGCCAATCCTGTGACATTATTCCAGGTATTGAATACCTGGATTATACCAATCCTGTGCAACTATTCCAGGTATTGGTTATGCCAACCCTGTGCAATTATTCCAGGTATTGAACTATGTCAATCCTGTGACATTATTTCAGGTATTGAACTATGTCAACCCTGTGCAATTATTCCAGGTATTAGATTATACCAATCCTGTGCAACTATTCCAGGTATTGAATTATGCCAACCCTGTGCAATTATTCCAGGTATTGAACTATGTCAATCCTGTGACATTATTCCAGGTATTGAACTATGTCAACCCTGTGCAATTATTCCAGGTATTGGATTATACCAATCCTGTGCAACTATTCCAGGTATTGGATTATGCCAACCCTGTGCAATTATTCCAAGTATTGGGATTTAACTAATCCTATGTTATTATTCCAGGTATTTAACTATGTCAATCCTGTGACATTATTCCAGGTATTGGGATTTAACCAATCCTGTGCAGTTATTCCAAGTATTGAACTATGTCAATCCTGTGACATTATTCCAGGTATTGAACTATGTCAATCCTGTGACATTATTCTAGGTATTGAACTATGTCAACCTTGTGCAATTATTCCAGGTATTGGGATTTAACCAATCCTGTGTTATTATTCCAGGTATTGGAATTTAACCAATCCTGTGTTATTATTCCATGTATTGGAATTTAACCAATCCTGTGTTATTATTCCAGGTATTGAAGTATGTCAATCCTGTGACATTATTCCAGGTATTGGAATTTATCCAATCATGTGTTATTATTCCAGGTATTGAACTATGTCAATCCTGTGACATTATTCCAGGTATTGAACTATGTCAATCTTGTGACATTATTCCAGGTATTGAACTATGTCAACCCTGTGCAATTATTCCAGGTATTGAGATTTAACCAATCCTGTATAATTACCACAGATTACCACATCTTGTCACCTGACATTAGGCAATAACCATTCTCATGGCTCATAGAGCACATTTAATATCTTGTCACCTCTCACTAGGTAACAATTAACATCATGGTTCACAAGGCCCATAAAACATCTTGTTACTTCTCACTAGGTAACCATTAATATCTTTCTTAAAGAGCTGGAGGTGATATCTATGATGTCTTGAAGCATTACTTTCCTTATTACTTTTAACTTAAGCTTATCAACTTGTATTGTATTAAGGTATTTCCCATCTTAATACTTTTATCCACTAACCTATCACCTTTATCATAAAGTGCATAGGTTATAGAACACACATTAGAATTGTCCATCTATCTTCAATGATATGGACTCATCTCAGATTAAGGCATTGCTTGCTATAAGGTTACCTAAAATCAACCATTTGGGATATTTCACCTTTATAAGGCATTACTCATTATTTTAGCATTAGGGCTCTTTCATACCATTACCTAGTAATTAGGGCTTTGGTTTATCATCGTATTGCCCAAGATTAGGGCTTCATGTATTATAACTCAAAATTAGAGTTTCACATACCTTCACCCTGTATTAGGGCTCCTCATCATATCATTGAATAGGGTTTCACATGGCATCACCCTCAATTAGGGTTTCACATGGCATCACCCTCAATTAGGGTTTCTCATGGAATCAACCTCAATTAGGGTTTCACATGGCATCACCCTCAATTAGGGTTTCACATGGAATCAACCTCAATTAGGGTTTCACATGGAATCAACCTCAATTAGTGTTTCTCAAATTCATATCAATACATCAAGGTTTTACATCACATTACTCTAGTTTAGGGTTTCATGCACTTTACCCTAAAAATTAGGGTTTCTTGTTCAACTTTCCATAATTAGGATTCACTATTCATCCCAATTAGGGTTTCACTCTCTATTCCTATAATTGGGGTTTTACATTATGTTACCCTGAATTAGGGTTAGGGTTCATTAACCTTCTGGATTAGGGTTTCATGATCTCTTTATTAAGGATCATAACCTAATCACCACATGATTAATACTCATATATGAATTCCTTTCTATCATCCTTTCAACTTGATTAGGTTTACATCAACCCTTCAATCAAGTACATACATCTATGATTGACATAGTGTACTGAGTTATTGCTTACTTAAGCTTCAAGGATTAACTCATCTAAGGATTATCAATCACTTAGTACCTTAGAGGTACACCCTAGTGATTATCTTTGAGATACATCAGCAACAACCATAGGGTCATTCAATCTTTCATCACTTTGGGTTTCCAATTAACCTAACCACATTGAAACATCCAAATGTTCTTGACCATTAATGCTCCAAACGGTTTGAGATCATTTGGTCCCAAACGGTCTTGAGACCGTTTGGTCCAAACCCTCTCAAAACCGAATGGACCAAAAAGGTGTTTCAATACTTAATTATTTCAAGGTTTCAAACCATGAACTGCCTTTCAATTGAATACTTGATTCATTCATCAATTGAACCATAGAATCACCCCTCAATTAGACCACCAACTAGGATTTTAAACCCAATTAAACTAGGGTTTATAACCAAGACTCCTTCAATTAGGGTTTGTATCATTAGGTTGATCACCAATTGAATAATTGATTGCATTTCAATTTACCATCTCTGGTCCTTCAATTACTCAACATTCTCAACCCTAATCCTCCAAACAGTCTTGGTTGACCTCCAAACGGTCTTGGGACCGTTTGGGTGACCTCCAAACGGTCTTGAGACCGTTTGGTTTAATCAACCCAAGGTATTAAATCAAACACTTACAAATTCAGCACTTAACCCGATTAGGGTTTCTACTTGGATGATTGTACATACATTGATTCAATCAATTGGAGCCATTAGATCTTCATCCAACATGTACTAGGGTCCTGACCTCAAACGGTCAACCCATCCAAACGGTCAACTCACCTAAACGGTTTGGGATCCAAACCTTCAAACGGTTTGCAAACCGTTTGGTCTCCAAACGGTTTGGTGAAACCGTTTGGACCATTTTGTTGAAAATATTTGCAATAGATATTTGTGGAGGTGTGTGCTTATGATGATGTCATCATCATCAAGCTCTAAACCCACGAAATTTTCTGTGATTTCCATGGTGATTGCATCAATCAACCAAATAAATTTTTGAGAATAAAGAAAGGATCAACATTTGATAAGGAATTGAATGCAATAACAATATTAAAGGTTCAAGTTATAAAACCCGCCTCCAATTGAGCTTCAAAGCTTTGAGCTTCACGTTAACAATGGTGGATGAAGATTTTACAACTCCCCCTAGGCTCGTCCTCAAGCTTTCGGGTGAAAAGATTGGCTAGGGTTGAAGATGGAGTGAAGAAAAGAAGAAATCAAGCATTGATTTGTGATTTCCACCATAGATTCAAGGTGAAAGAGGGTCAAGAAGCTTACCAACAGGTTGGGGCTCGTTCTCCTCTTGCTCCCAAGCTCCCAAGGTCGTTTTGCAAGCAAAGGGTGGAAGTGAATTCAAAATTCCCCCTTTACTCTATGGATAAATGAGCTTATATGCAATTTTTATTAAAAATTCAATTAGGAGAGAGAAAATAGGAATTATCTCCCCCATATCCTTGCCACTTGCACCCTTTTCTTCCTTAGGGATGAGGCTATCCTTTTTGCCTCTTATTCTTCTCAATTATCCACAATTTAAAGAAAAGCAAATTAAGCACCTTAAATCATATTATAATAATATCCATAAGTGAGTGGATATTTCTTTTTCTTATAATAATGTGAGTGAGTTATCCACTTCCCTTAGATATTTTTGTGCCTTTAAAAGGCACATGGTCGTCCACATATATGGATTTCAACCATTTCAATTTTGGTTGAAGGGAACTTCAATTAATATATTTATTTTTGCATATAATTGAAGTAAAGTTCCAATTATGCTTAAATCTTGATTATTTTAATATCAAGATTCTCTCTCCTCCAAAATGATACAAATGAGATGCCCCTCTCATTTTCTTTGCTCTACATGATGCCAAGAAACATTAGAGACTATTCTGAAGTGATAATTTGCATATTGAACCCTGGGTTTTGGGTAAATTGCACATTACACCAAAACTAGGTTTTAATGCAAAAACATTGCTTAATCAGCTCTTTCTTGTTGCTCAGGCTTTCCCAAGCCATACCTCTGCATCATCTTCATTCTCATGATGCTTCAACACATGAGGAACATTTATCAAGTAACATTTGCAAGTTAGCCCCTCACATTGGGTAATTTGCACTTTAGTCCAAACTAAGCAAACATTGTTTCAACATTATTCAGAAAGGACTGGAATTGAAATATAAGTTCCTCTTGAACCTTAATTACTTTTTAAAAGATAAGAGCAAGCATATAATTATCTTTCTTAAACAAAACACCTAGGGTTAAAGCATAACCCAGGTCAGGGATGTTACAAATAATAAACCCCTAACAAGGATTTTGTCCCCGAAATCCCATATAAAGGGAAACATATATTATCCATCATCTCATCAAGTCTTCACATAACATCTTAATGTCATGTTTATGCAAGGCATAAACCCCTAACATATGATGTCCATGCTATATAATATAGTTAAACTGATTTCACAGTTAACCACTCCAGGTGGTCAACATAAATTATCTGATACCATAATTCCATACCTTGGTATTCATCACATGTGCTGAAAACACATCACATTTCATCTTTCTTTCATACTGGGACATTTCTTGTTATACATATCTTTTTCTTGGAACCCAAGTCCAAGACAACTGATACTCTTCTAAGTATCCATCAAATAATCAATTTTAATTTATGCACACCAAGTGTTCTAAGACCCACTTGGTTGCCATGTCCCTGAAAGAAAAGAGAACAAAGGATCATATTACTCTTATCACCCTATTGTTATCCATGGTTGTTTATTCATGAGAAGAGATTATCATCTCCATTAAACATTACATGAACCTTCTACTGTTCATGAGTTATTTACTCTTATTTCTTTCTTGGTTCCTTGCCATCAGCATAGGAATCATATGGATGCTAACTTGTCATCATTTCTTAATATCATTTTCACCATGATTACTAGATATAGGTATTCAAACCTTTAGTTCATCAGTGATTATTGTTACCTTCCATCAGGTAACTTATTACCTCTAGGTCTTTAGACCAGGGTATACATTATACTAAACATCTTCTTGTTGTTTATAAATTGATTTATAACTAAATCAAATTCCTTCATATATCAATTAGAATGTGGTAGAAATATCCATGCCACATCTCCTACTTCTTTCTTTAGATTGTTTTAGAATGATTACTTGATCAGAGTAATCAGAAAGATAACAATCTAGGTATATCATACTTACCTTGCCTTTAATAAATGAATACCTGGCCAGGGTATTCAAGAACTGAAATTAGGTAGTATGTATTTGTTTTATATTATGTTTCATATTCTTAACTTCTCTTTAAATTTCACTACTTAGTATCTCGGATTTTTCTCTGAGTGTTTCTTTTACATCTCTTCCCTTTTTGCAGGAAAAGAGAAATTTTCAAACATATAAGAGGATATTAAACTGGACATAAGTTTTCATCCTTATCTCTTCCTCATATCCTTAAAGGATTATACAGATAAACTAAACAACAACTACCTTTCTTATAGTAGGAAACAGAAGGTAACTCAAAATAGAAAGTTCTATCTTGACAAGTCTACCTTTTACAAGTTAACTAGCATCTTATTTAACCCAAAACATGGAGTCAGTTGTTATCTGTTATTGCCTTTGTCCTCTACTACCAGAAGTAGATGGACCAAACTGTGACACTTGTCTTCGTCCTCTACCATCTACTCCACTGGGCTGAGGTCCTTGTGAGTTTTGTAGATTATGCCTTGACTGTTGGGTCACCTCACTATTTCTCCTTGGACATTGTTGTCTAAAATATCCTGGCTGTCCACATTTGTGACAAGCTCGACCCCAACTTGATGACCCCTGCATAGATGTACTAGATTGAGGTTGAACTAGTGAAGATTTTGGTTGTTTAATACCACTAATCATTGGTCCCTGCGACTGTGTAGACTTTCTTTTGAGGTTTGTCTCATGTTTCTTTATCGTAGACCTTTCTATCCTCTGTATAGACTCCACAAATGTGGCAAAGCTCTCTCTACTTTTTAGGGCAGATGTCGGGATGGACATCTCAGCATTCAATCCCTTCTCAAAACGTCGGATCTTCTCCTCCTCAGTAGCTGCCATTTGAGGACAAAATCGCAAAAGTTCCATAAACTTAACCTCATATTCATTTATCGACATGGCTCCCTATTGAATCTTCTCAAACTGTGAGATCTTTTCATCTAAGTATGTCTTTGGAAAATACTTATTGATGAATTCTCGATGAAATTCCTCCCATTCAACCTCTTCATCATTCCTTTTTATTTCTTCTATAGCCCACCAGTGTCCAGCACTACCCTTCAAAAGGTACACCGCATGTTTAACTTTATCAGCCTCTGGGATACTAAGGATCTTAAAGGCTTTTTCTAACTCAGTGAGCCAGAGATCAAAATCTGCTGGGTCAGATGTTCCAGCATATTCTATGGTTCCTACACGACGTAGTCGTTTAAAGGTCTTACCAGACCCATATCCCTCATAGGAAATTGGTGCCCTAGGTGCCGGTGTTGGCATCCGGTCTGCCATATACCTCAGTATGGTCATGAGTTGCCCAAAAAGATTATGAACATCTGGGTTTCCTCTCATGACTTCATCAACCTGGGGATTTTCAGGCACTGGTTCCTCCCTTGCCTGATGCCTTGCACCTCCCACTGGAGCAACAACATTGCTCTCAGCAACATGTCCCTCATGTTCTCCAGACATCTTTGACTTATATATCTTCTTCTGCATAAGCAGAAGGCACTATAAGATACACTAGAGTACACTTAGAACAGACTCGATACCTTAGCCCTATGTCTCTGTAGACTCAGCGAACCTAGAGATCTGATACCACTAAATTGTGGCATCCAACTCATAAAAATAAGATTAATTAAGCGGAAGCGATCATTTGCAGCGGATTACTGAAAATCACTAAAAATTAAAACCTTTTTCAAAGAGATCCCATCATAGGAAAACTCTTTCAATAAGAACCAATGTATTACATTTACATCTTGGTTCATAAGTACATATCTTGTACTATCTCCTCTTGAGGGTTACAACATCAACTGCCTTATTAAAAGTTAAACACAGACAACATAAGAACCTCGAGGCATTAAGCCAAAATCTCAAAACGATTCATTAAAAACACTAACTATTAACTCCAAGGACCTGAGAGTACAGAGACGACACATAGGACTTATATCTATGAACAGGACAGACGGCACACTCCACCTGAGTTGTTGTTGTTGTACCTGCTGCTGCTGAAGTTCTTCCTCTGCAAGATATTCTCAATCTCCTCCGTGCTCATCCACCTAAAAATGTTGGATCCCACGGGGGTGAGACAATTGAAAATTGCCCCAGCGAGAGATATAACTCTCTGCCAGAAACATTATTATTGCAGTTTATAATATAAATCTGAACAGAGGATAAGCAGTTTATGTCATTCTCATCTTTAACTATTGCAACTATCTGTGATAGAACAATAAATCATCTATTCTCTTTATAAGGAATAGAAAGAACATGTATATCATTTATCTATTGTATTAGCTCAACATATCATGCTTTTCTCATGATACTCATTACTCTGATATGTCATCCATGACTCTTTCTTGTTTCTATCTGATGGCCTTAGCCAAACTGCTAAACAGATATTGGTTTATCCTGGACATGAGAGTACACATCATCATGTCTTATTTAGGCATTGGTCCATACCAATCTTGTATAAATATTCCAGGCATTAGATTATACCAATCCTGTACAACTAGTACGAGCATTGTATTTATATTGTTCCTGTGTATCCATTCCAAGTATTGAACTATGCCAATCCTGTGACATTATTCCAGGTATTGAACTATGTCAACCCTGTGCAATTATTCCAGGTATTGGATTATACCAATCCTGTGCAACTATTCCAGGTATTGGATTATGCCAACCCTGTGCAATTATTCCAGGTATTGAACTATGTCAATCCTGTGACATTATTCCAGGTATTGAACTATGTCAACCCTGTGCAATTATTCCAGGTATTAGATTATACCAATTCTGTGCAACTATTCCAGGTATTGGATTATGCCAACCCTGTGCAATTATTCCAGGTATTGAACTATGTCAATCCTGTGACATTATTCCAGGTATTGAACTATGTCAACCCTGTGCAATTATTCCAGGTATTGGATTATACCAATCAATCCTGTGCAACTATTCCAGGTATTGGATTATGCCAACCCTGTGCAATTATTCCAGGTATTGGGATTTAACCAATCCCGTGTTATTATTCCAGGTATTGAACTATGCCAATCCTGTGACATTATTCCAGGTATTGGGATTTAACCAATCATGTGCAGTTATTCCAGGTATTGAACTATGTCAATCCTGTGACATTATTCCAGGTATTGAACTATATCAACCCTGTGCAATTATTCCCGGTATTGGGATTTAACCAATCCTGTGTTATTATTCCAGGTATTGGAATTAACCAATCCTGTGTTATTATTCCAGGTATTGGAATTTAACCATTTCTGTGTTATTATTCCAGGTATTGAACTATGTCAATCCTGTGACATTATTCCAGGTATTGGAATTTAACCAATCCTGTGTTATTATTCCAGTATTGAACTATGTCAATCATGTGACATTATTCCAGGTATTGAACTATGTCAATCCTGTGACATTATTCCAGGTATTGAACTATGTCAACCCTGTGCAATTATTCCAGGTATTGGGATTTAACCAATCCTGTATAATTACCACAGATTACCACATCTTGTCACCTCACATTAGGCAATAACCATTCTCATGGCTCATAGAGCACATTTAATATCTTGTCATCTCACATTAGGCAATAACCATTCTCATGGCTCATAGAGCACATTTAATATCTTGTCACCTCTCACTAGGTAACAATTAACATCATGGTTCCCAAGGCCCATAAAACATCTTGTTACTTCTCACTAGGTAACCATTAATATCTTTCTTAAAGAGCTGGAGGTGATATCTATGATGTCTTGAAGCATTACTTTCCTTATTACTTTTAACTTACTTAAGTTTATCAACTTGTATTGTATTAAGGTATTTCCCATCTTAAATCTTTTATCCACTAACCTATCACCTTTATCATAAAGTGCATAGGTTATAGAACACACATTAGAATTGTCCATCTATCTTCAATGATATGGACTCATCTCAGATTAAGGCATTGCTTACTATAAGGTTACCTATAACAACCATTTGGGATATTTCACCTTTATAAGGCATTACTCATTATTTTAGCATTAGGGCTCTTTCATACCATTACCTAGTAATTAGGGTTTTGGTTTATCATCATATTGCCCAAGATTAGGGCTCCATGTATTATAACTCAAAATTAGAGTTTCACATACCTTCACCCTGTATTAGGGCTCCTCATCATATCATTGCATAGGGTTTCACATGGTATCGCCCTCAATTAGGGTTTCACATGGCATCACCCTCAATTAGGGTTTCTCATGGAATCAACCTCAATTAGGGTTTCACATGGCATCACCCTCAATTAGGGTTTCACATGGAATCAACCTCAATTAGGGTTTCACATGGAATCAACCTCAATTAGTGTTTCTCAAATTCATATCAATACATCAAGGTTTTACATCACATTACCCTAGTTTAGGGTTTCATGCACTTTACCCTAAAAATTAGGGTTTCTTGTTCAACTTTCCATAATTAGGATTCACTATTCATCCCAATTAGGGTTTCACTCTCTATTCCCATAATTGGGTTTTACATTATGTTACCTTGAATTAGGGTTAGGGTTCATTAACCTTATGGATTAAGGTTTCATGATCTCTTTATTAAGGATCATAACCTAATCCCCACATGATTAATACTCATGTATGAATTCCTTTCTATCATCCTTTCATCTTGATTAGGTTTACATCAATCCTTCAATCAAGTACATACATCTATGATTGACATAGTGTACTGAGTTATTGCTTAAGCTTCAAGGATTAACTCATCTAAGGATTATCAATCACTTAGTACCTTAGAGGTACACCCTAGTGATTATCTTTAAGATACATCAGCAACAACCATAGGGTCATTCAATCTTTCATCACTTTGGGTTTCCAATTAACCTAACCACATTGAAACATCCAAACGTTCTTGACCATTGATGCTCCAAACGGTTTGAAACCGAATGGACTTGGGTCTCCAAACGGTTTGAGATCGTTTGGTCCCAAACGGTCTTGAGACCGTTTGGTCCAAACCCTCTCAAAACCGAATGGACCAAAAAGGTGTTTCAATACTTAATCATTTCAAGGTTTCAAACAATGAAGTGCCTTTCAATTGAATACTTGATTCATTCATCAATTGAACCATAGAATCACCCCTCAATTAGACCACCAATTAGGGTTTTAAACCCAATTAAACTAGGGTTTATAACCAAGACTCCTTCAATTAGGGTTTGTATCATTATGTTGATCACTAATTGAACAATTGATTGCATTTCAATTTACCATCTTTGGTCCTTCAATTACTCAACATACTCAACCCTAATCCTCCAAACGGTCTTGGTTGACCTCCAAACGGTCTTGGGATCGTTTAGGTGACCTCCAAACGGTCTTGAGACCGTTTGGTTTAATCAACCCAAGGTATTAAACCAAACACTTGCAAATTCAGCACTTAACCCGATTAGGGTTTCTACTTGGATGATTGTCCATACATTGATTCAATCAATTGGAGCCATTAGATCTTCATCCAACATGTACTAGGGTCCTGACCTCAAACGGTCAACCCATCCAAACGGTCAACTCACCTAAACGGTTTGGGATCCAAACCTTCAAACGGTTTGCAAACCGTTTGGTCTCCAAACGGTTTGGTGAAACCGTTTGGACCATTTTGTTGAAAACGTTTGCAATAGGGGTCTGACTGGTTTGGCGTAAAATGTCCTAAAAACATTGGAAATTGAGTTCCCATTATAATTTTAATCGATTGGTTTAGTGAAAATCCAGAATTTGAGTTCCCTAGTTTTCCACGGACTTCCGACGGTATATATAGCTTCACGCTTTGGACTTCCGTAAGAAATCGACCAGAAAACAAGTTCCGCTTGGGCCGCCTCTTACCCTCCGCTCTATTCCTCTTGTTGAGCGACGCCTCCACAAAGCAAGTCGCAGGAAGAAGGCCAACCGTCACGCTATTGTCTCCTGCCTGAATCGTGACGCATGACTGGGAATACTCCAAGTCCTCAGCGTTTTGGCGTTCGTCGTACGCGACCTTCGTCGTTGCAAAAGGACGGCCGTTTATTTCATTTATATACCTACGGTAATAGTATGTAGTCGGTTCTGCTCACACTGTGATCGAAGATCGAATGGCAAGAAGGAAATAGATTGTTGTTGTGTTTTATATTCAGATTCTTCGGAAGTTGAGATCTGAACGGAGTTTTGCAATTCAAAGATCTCCAGGTTGGTGGATTGACGGAGGTTTAGAATTTGGTGTTCCGAATCCGCTTCAAAATAATCGAGGGCAATTCTTTATCCAGATGTGAAGTCTGTGTTTCAGAAAACTCATATTCCGAACCAATCATCTAGAACTCATTTTCGCGGAACTCAAATTCCGCTTTAGGAAAATGAGTTTCAGGAAATTTATATTTACACCAAACCAGTCAGACCCTAGATATTTGTGGAGGTGTGTGCTTATGATGATGTCATCATCATCAAGCTCTAAACCCACGAAACTTGCTGTGATTTCCATGGTGATTGCATCAATCAACCAAATAAATTTTTGAGAATAAAGAAAGGATCAACATTTGATAAGGAATTGAATGCAATAACAATATTAAAGGTTCAAGTTATAAAACCCGCCTCCAATTGAGCTTTAAAGCTTGGAGCTTCATGTCAACAATGTTGGATGAAGCTTTTGCAACTCCCCCTAGGCTCGTCCTCAAGCTTTTGGGTGAAAAGATTGGCTAGGGTTGAAGATGGAGTGAAGAAAAGAAGAAATCAAGCATTGATTTGTGATTTCCACCATAGATTCAAGGTGAAAGAGGGTCAAGAATCTTACCAACAGGTTGGGGCTCGTTCTCCTCTTGCTCCCAAGCTGCCAAGGTCGTTTTGCAAGCAAAGGGTGGAAGTGAATTCGAAATTCCCCCTTTACTCTATGGATAAATGAGCTTATATGCAATTTTTATTAAAAATTCAATTAGGAGAGAGAAAGTAGGAATTATCTCCCCCATATCCTTGCCACTTGCACCCTTTTCTTCCTTAGGGACGAGGCTATCCTTTTTGCCTCTTATTCTTCTCAATTATCCACAATTTAAAGAAAAGCAAATTAAGCACCTTAAATTATATTATAATAATATCCATAAGTGAGTGGATATTTCTTTTTCTTATAATAATGTGAGTGAGTTATCCACTTCCCTTAGATATTTTCGTGCCTTTATAAGGCACATGATCGTCCACATATATGGATTTCAACCATTTCAATTTTGGTTGAAGGGCACTTCAATTAATATATTTATTTTTGCATATAATTGAAGTAAAGTTCCAATAATGCTTAAATCTTGATTATTTTAATATCGAGATTCTCTCTCATCCAAAATGATACAAATGAGATGCCCCTCTCATTTTCTTTGATCTACATGATGCCAAGAAACATTAGGGACTATTCTGAAGTGATAATTTGCATATTGAACCCTGGGTTTTGGGTAAATTGCACATTGCGCCAAAACTAGGTTTTAATGCAAAAACATTGCTTAATCAACTCTTTCTTGTTACTTAGGCTTTCCCAAGCCATACCCTTTGCATCATCTTCATTCTCATGATGCTTCAACACATGAGGAACATTTATCAAGTAACATTTGCAAGTTAACCCCTCACATTAGGTAATTTGCACTTTAGTCCAAACTAAGCAAACATTGTTTCAACATTATTCAAAAAGGACTGAAATTGAAATATAAGTTCCTCTTGAACCTTAATTACTTTTCAAAAGATAAGAGCAAGCATATAATTATCTTTCTTAAAAAAAAACACCTAGGGTTAAAGCATAACCCAGGTCAGGGATGTTACACTTTAATTCAGAAAGTACAGACTGAACCCACTGCAACTCACAACAGGCATGAGCCATTACTCGATACTCAGCTTTCGAGCTTGATCTAGCAACAACATTCTGCTTTTTACTTTTCTAAGTGATAAGGTGATTTCCCAGAAATGTGCAATACCCAAAAGTAGACCTCTCGTCATTCAGATTACCAGCCCAGTTTGCATCTGCATAACTAGTAAGAACAAGAGTAGACACAAGAGTCTTGGGTCTATAGTTGGTGATCCCTTTACCAGGTGCACCCTTCAGATATTTAAGAATAGGCAAACTGCCATCCAGTGTGACTGTTGTAGCGAGCTCATATGCTGACTCACCACACCTACAACAAGAGAAATATCAGGACGAGTAACTGTTAGGTATATTAGCTTCCCAACAATTTTCCTGTAGTAGCCTGGATCTGGATAATCAGTATCATCAGTCATCTCCTTTACATGATAGTCCATAGGAGTAGACACCGACTTGGATTCACTCATGCCAGCTTCCTGTAGTAAATCCAGCACATATTTCCTCTGAGACAAATTAGTACCTACATGAGATCTAAGTACTTCAATGCCCAGAAAATATCTCAGTTTGCTCAGATCCTTTGTATGAAAGTGCCCCTGCAATCCTTCCTTCACACGTGATATGCCTGTAGAAT
This sequence comes from Alisma plantago-aquatica, assembly GCA_963693085.1. Classification (NCBI taxonomy): domain Eukaryota; kingdom Viridiplantae; phylum Streptophyta; class Magnoliopsida; order Alismatales; family Alismataceae; genus Alisma; species Alisma plantago-aquatica. Next base: position 749,118,795 of record OY856411.1, on the reverse strand, counting down.
CGCTGCTCGTGATAACTATATCATCATCAACATATACAACAATAATGATTGATCCAACAGAAGAGTTAGAATAAAATAAGGAGTGATCAGTCACAGAATGAGAGAGGCCCATCTTTAGCACAACATCACTGAACTTGTCAAGCCAAGCTCTAGGAGATTGTTTCAACCCGTAGATGGCTTTCTTCAATTTACACACCTTCTGACACCCCCCCTGAGCAACAAAACCAGGAGGTTGCTCCATGTATACCTCTTCTTTGTAGATCACCATGAAGAAAGGCATTCTTGACATCAAGATGAAATAGAGGCCAGTCAAAGGTAGTAGCCAGAGAGATAAGAATCCACACTGAATTCAGACGAGCCACTGGTGAAAAGCCTCAAAGAAATCAACTCCATATGTCTGAGTATAACCCTTTGCCACCAGTCTAGCCTTCAACCTCTCAACTGAACCATATGGATTATGTTTTACTGTGAATACCCATGTGCAGCCCACAACATTTTTCCCTGGAGGTAAGTCAATAAGATCCCAGGTGTTGTTTTTAGAAGAGCAGACATTTCCATATGCATCGCCTGTTTTCAGCTAGTATCCTTCATAACATCAAGATGATTTCTTGGAACAACCACAGAATCAATCCCAAGAGCAAATGGTCGGGTCTGCTTGGATAACTTCAACAAACAACACACATTTGCAATAGGATGTCGAATAGTATAGGAACGAGTACCTTTGTGAACAACAATGGGAACATCAAGGTCAGATGGTTCTACAAAAATCTCTTGAGTAGAGGAAGATGGGGAAGGCTCAAAGACTGGAGTCGCTACCTCCTCTGGATCCTGCCTGCTTCGTCTGTTATAAACATGTTGATATTGTTGAATTAAAGTATCACTTGCTGGCTGCTCTTCTTGTATGACAGTATAGTCAGGAATGATAGGTGGTACTCTCTCACTAATGTCTGATGGTGGCGTTCTCTCACTTTCACACAATTGCTCCCCCTTACTGGGAACACTAGAGAAAAATGGTGTGGATTCATGGAAAGTTACATCTCGAGACACAAACATACGGCGGAGACTGGGACAATAATACTTGTATCCTTTGCTAGTATTGGGTACCCAAGAAAGAGAGTCCTAATAGACCTAGGAGATAACTTATCAACATTAGGGTCAAAATTGTGGACAAATGAAGTACTCCCAAACACTCTGAGAGGAACAAGGAAAGGCGGATCTTTTGGACGTAAGAAAAAAAAGGAGTATGTCCTTGAAGCACCAAAGAGGGTTGCTTGTTGATCAGGAAACAGGCAGTAAGTAAAGCATCAGACCAGGACCTCTTAGGGACATTGGTTTGAAACATAATAGTCCTGGTAATATCAAGAAGATGACGATTTTTGCACTCAGCTACTCCATTTTGTTGAGGAGTGTGAGGACAAGACGTGCGATGAATCATCCCAACAGAGCTACAAAAATCAGCCATAGCAGTTTGAACATATTCCAAGGCATTATCAGATTGAAGAAATTTAATATTGCAATCAAATTGAACTTTTATTTCTTGATGAAAATGCTTGACAATGGACAACACAGACTCTCAACTCTTTAATAAATAAATCCATGTCATGCGAGAAAAATCATCCACAAAGTAAATAAAATAGCAAAACCCATTATAACTATAGGTTTTTACAGGACCCCAAACATTACTATGGACTAACTCAAAAGGACAAGATGCTCGTTTATTGAAACGTTGGGATAAGACAATCTATGATGTTTTCCCAATTGACAGGACTGACACTAAGGAAAACACTTGGGACAACTCAGGTTCTAACTTTCTCAAGCTCTCCAACGACGGATGTCCATATCTGTAGTGCCACAATAAGGGAGAACCGCTCAAAAGGATAGCTGGAGCAGGAGCAGATACTTGGTGAGGCAGACTGTCACCGTAGAAGAGGTAGAGATCACCTTTCCTAGGCCCCCCACCAATCGTCCTCATACTCTTGAGATCCTATAATACAAAGCAAGAAGGCCCAAACGTCACTGTACAACTCACAGTATCAACTGATTTTGCAACAGAGAGAATATTAAAAGGAAATGCAGGCACATAGTGAACTGATTAAGATTAATTTTAGGAGTTAGAGAAACAGATCCATTTGCTAACACTCTCCTCACTGAACTATCTGCTATGGTCACAGATTTGTGAGGAATATGTGAGTCAATGGAGTGAAGTAATCTCCTCATACCGGTCATATGTTGGGATGCTCCAGAATCAACCACCTATGAAGAAGTTGAACCAGAAGCCAATAGAGAGGTAGCATGATTACCAGTGGTAGACACTAGATTTGTAGAGGAAGAAGAGGATCCCACACTCATATGTTGTGTAGCCAGAAGAAATCTATCATATTCTTCTTTTGTGAGTGTGATGGCAGAAGAACCAGAACTTGATGCAAATGGCTCAAAAGACTCAGTAGTACTTACATAGTTTGTTGCCCCCACAGGTGGTGCAATAGGTCTTCCATGCTTCTTCCAGCACTTCTCAACGGTGTGTCCGGGTTTGTCACAGAAGGTGTACTTGGGACGTGCTCCATGTCCTTGTCCCATACCTGTACGGCCTCCTCAAACTGCAGCAGCTACAGATGCATGAGAGTCTCCAGAAGGCGAGAATGTTGTAGAATCAACTGGTTCAAAATTTGATTGTAGAATTCTTGAGTAGGCTTTTTCTAGGCTAGGAAGTTTGTCAGAAGCGGGGATGACGCCGCGGGCCGAACTGCAAGATGAATTCAGACCCGATAGAAACTTTGCAGTATTCAAGTCATCTCTATCTTTGACATGTTCTTAGCCAGTCACTGGATGATAGAAGCTCAGCTCCTGAGAAATACTTTGGATCACTCCAAAATATTCTTCTAAAGGCTTGTCTCCCTGTCCTTCAGCGAAGACTCGATCATATATCATAAACTGACGAAGAGCATTCTTTTCCTGAGAGTAATGCTTCTTCACAGCATCCCACATGCCTTTGGCAGTAGTGTAGAACATGAACCTAGCAACAATAGTAGGTTCCATGCTCCCCCATAGCCAGGTTTTCACCAGACTATTATGACGTTTCCATTCCGCATAGCCTTTATCAGTAGAAGCAAGAGGATTAGAATCAACATGTCATGCTTTATCTTGGGATTCTAACACTGTATGGATAGCAGTCATCCACAAGAGATAATTTTTCCCGTTAAGCTTGATGGAGGGGATAGGCGACATCTCGTTCTAGATAGTAGATGCGTTGGTGTCCTCCATGATTTAACAGATAGATAGAGTGACAGAGAGATACATGTCACAGAAGAGTAGAAGGTGGCGGAGAGATACACGTCACGTCAGAAGATTAGATGCGTTTTTTACGCATCCACAATCCCCAATCGAAAATTCCCTAATCACACATGGAGGAGATGTGATTAGGAATTTGATGCATACAGATGGAGCCTCTGGTATGAGTTTTAACGAGTCGTCTTACGTAGACTCTGCCTTCGGAGTCAACTGGAGGAACCGGAGGCTGCTGACGGGCGGTGGGCCTGTCCGGAGCTAGTGACTACGTCGCTGTCCTGGCCGGTGATTGTTGCGGCCGGAAAATCGGCGGCGGCGGCTGCCCTCCTAGGCGGTAGCAGTTGTTGCCAATGGGGTTGTGCAGCCCGACGGCGCTGTTGTGCTGCCCGGCAACAGCTGTTGCCCGATTGCGTGCTACCCAACATTGCTGCCGTGCTGCCTGACAACTGTTGCTGCACGACGGCGCGCCGCCTGGCGGCGTTGTGTTGTTGCCTTACAGTGGTCGGCAGCGGCGCTGCTCGATGTTGGCGGCGTGTGCGAGAGAGAGAGGGAAAAAGCGGTTTGCCCTAGATAGAACCCTAGGAGCCCTGCTCTGATACCATGTGAAACGTAAGTTGCAAGGTTGCTTGCAATGCAGCTTGAGTAAGGGTTCAAGACCACTCACCCTTTTATTAATAGAACTGGAGAAATTACATAGAGGTCCAGCAATAAATAGAAATTATAAAATCATAACATAAAGAGATATATTAACAATAGGATAGGGGACTAATACAAACATGAACTCAAACCCTATTGGGCCAAACATACTGAGCCCCATATACGTTATAAAATAAACTAATTAAATAATACTCTTCAATACTCCCCCTCAAGCTAAAGCATAGATGAAACGCATGCCCAACTTGCCAGGACTGACTCAAGAAAATAAAGCACACCATCTCAAATATAATTTTTATCTCCCCCTAAACCTCATTATACAAAGAACTCAAACACTCCACCTTGAGAGGATATCATAAAGCAAGTAGCAAGCAAGTCTAGTCCTCCCTAAAGTAGATACTGTCAGAGTAGTAGCTGATAGTTCAACACTCTCTTAAGCATATAGTTCGGTAGTAGTAAGTGAATAGACTGCCCCTGCAGCACATAGCAGTAAAGCAGATTGCACGAAGACAGTAGTGCCATGGTAGACACCAAAAGAGCCTCCAAATAAACAAAGTAGCATTTGAAGTGATAGACAGCAATAGATGTGCTTAGGGTGCTGAATCACAGACTAGATAGTGCTGGTTCACAGATAGGAAGCAGGTGACTGCATATAAAGCACGGACAAGCAAGAATCGACATGCAACTAAAACATGGACGGGGAGATAGTTCAATTGCACAAAACAATTGATAATTATACTAACATAGCACAAGTACTTAGAGCGAATACGTGCAAACAGACGATGAGCTATATGTAGATAACCAAAGAATGCCAAGATGCGTAGACAAATATATAAGAAGCTCAACTGCAACAACGTATATGTATGACACATAGTAGCAATGCAACAAGAGTGGATAATACCATGTTAGAAGATAAGTAGAATTGTATATAGATAGAACTACAGAAGCCAAAGATGAAGCATGTAGAACCATAGCAGCAAGCAGTAAATGAATGATGATGAAGCTCCAGAATAACAATATTGAAAATCCACGATTGACACAGAACACTCAAACATCTCATCCAATCTTCTTCTCTTTCCTCACTTTGCTCTATCTCCCCCTCACACCAACCATGGAGAATAACATAGTGGTTGGGGGCAATGATGAAGAAGACTCCCCCTCAATGAGTACTCCCAGTCCCAAGAAATAGGTAACACTCCACCAAGAACCATCATGAGGGAATTATATAGGAGATACGTAATAACAGTTCACGCTGAGAGAAAAATAAAAATCACAATCAGGTTGCTTATAACCAAACTAAGATATAATCAACAGCAACATGGTGAGGTCTGGGGGTAGCGCCGTAATAACATTTCATACCGAGAGAAAAAAAAATCACAATCAGGACGTTTATAACCACAATTAAAATCACCATCAGCCCCTTGAGTCATGGATACCTTGTTGGTAATAGTACAACACCTTGAACTTTGCCCTAATTCTACATCCGGCACTTAATTACTATGTTATTCCCTTATCATGGTTAAATGAAAATCGAAATCACTTAACTGATCAATTGGAATAATTCCGTTAAGTGGTTGAAATTTATGTTCTTCAATTCATAATGTTACATTCTAGATTGCAAAAACCAGTGAAACCAAACTGAACAGCCATATTTCAAGATTTTAACAAATTCATAAGCCTTGAGCTAGACGCAGTAGGTAATACTCAATTCTAAAATTATAGTTCTTTCAGAAGCAACTCAGACCTAGTATACTTCACAATAAGCCCACCTACATGCACAAACACATATCTATAGGCTTATGCTTATCAGATATAATCCAAGCTGCTCGAGCAAAGTATTAAACTCATGAAATAGATTAATATCAATAGTTAAAAGGCGTCTCTTTTCTGGTTTTTCCAAATGACTCAAACATGCTAGATTGTAATAAGTGCATGAATTGATAATACCATTCTCTATGTTTTTGTGGTCGCAGGAAGGGAGCGGATGTGAGAGGTTATTTCGTGTGGTCACTAATTGACAATTTTGAATGGAGTCAGGGTTACACTTGTAGGTTTGGATTGTATCATGTAGACTACAATACTCAAAAGAGGACTCCAAAACTCTCTGCCAAATGGTACGGACGATTCCTGAAGATCTCATCAGTAACGAGAAAGTGGGAGGACAGTAAATGACTGGTTCTGTGGAAATCTAAAAGGCTCATGATGATGATTACTCAATACAAGCTTAGTAACGGAGTAGACAAAGTGTGTTATGGAAGCTTAATATCTGATGTGGCTGTGAGCAGAGCTTTGAGGCAAGTTGTAGCATTCCTCATTAGGATGCTAAACAATTTGAGCAATTTATGCACCATATATAGCTGGAGAAGTTGTTATATATAAAAGTTGTTTGAGATGAATTTGCAGTTACCGTTACATTTTTTGCTTGTGAGATCACGTGAACTGAGAACTGAAAGTACTATAATAATATTGCAGTTTCACCAACTGGAACACACGAATATTAGAAAAAAGTCACTCAGCTGCAATATCATTGAATTGGTTCCCAAAATGTAGCATATGCTATTGAAAATTTAAAACCTGATGTGCAAGAAAAAACCTCTTCAATAGCAGAATCCATCTATATCTCTATCCATGCAGACTTACATATTTTTTTCTCTATGAAATATTCAAAAGATGCATATATTTGTCGTTGGATTATTATTAGTCAGCACTGCCTTTTCGTTCGGAATCTTCAGGCTCATTTAAGATGTAACTAGTAAGAAAATGGTCCTCTGAACTCTTATTGAATGAACATCCTTCACTAGAGGTAGATCTTTTAGGCTGTGTTTGGTACGTGGTGACAAAATACGTGATGATGGTGACGGTAATGATGACGGTGACAGTGAATTGTTAAAAGTTACTGTTCGGTAACACATGTATGGTGATAGTGAAAGGGATGGAAAATATTAAAAAAATGTTGTTTGTTACATGGTTACGGTGATGAGGATAGGGAACTATTTTTATAGAAATCACCTCATACAAATATAAATTCTATTTATTAAACACCTCATATATTGAAAATTTCTTATGGCATGAATAACACAAATATTCTATCATCAAATTTTAGTATGAGTATGAACAATTTAACTTAAAGAAATATCAATGAGACTATTTCACATGCGAGTATATTTCTTAACAATCACTGTAAAGAAATACTTCATTAAAAATTATGAAAGCAAAAATATTTCATCATAAATATTTTCTTGATAAATACAATATGATCAATTTTTCTCAATCATCTTTCATATGACTTGACGCCGCTCGTGTCATGGACAAAAAAATTTGACAGGAAAGATCGTCTTGGAGAAAAATGTCTTGGACAAAAAGGTGTGGCGGGAATTTTTTTTTTGAGGAGAAAAGAATTTGACGATAAACTTTGTCTTGCATGAAAAGATTTAGTGAGAAACTTTATCTTGGTGGAAAAATAGTGTGGTGGGAATCGTCGTCTTGGAGGGTAAAAGATATCTTGGAGGAAAAAAGTGAGGCGACAAACTTTTTCTTGGAGGGAAAAAATGATAAAAAAATTTGTCTTGCAAGAAAAAAGATTTAGTGGAAAACTTTATCTTGGAGGAAAAAAAGTGCGACGGGAAACACTATCGTGGATGGAAAAAAGTGTGTTGGAGGAAAAAGATGTGGCAGGAAATTTGATCTTGGAAAGAGAAAACTCATCTTGGAGTGAAACGTTGTGGTGGGAAATTTTTCTGTTAGAAAGGAGATTTTTAACAATAAATAAATATCTTGAGTTGGTAATGGGTACATTAACAAATAAAAAAATAATGGATTTTTTTTCCAGAAAAATAAGATATATAATTAATAATTAGAGCAAAATAACTTTTGATGGGAAGTCTATATTTGTTGATGAGAAACAAATCTTGGAAGGAAGTATGTTGCATAGGGAGGGAAGAAAAAACATAGTATAATTTTTCTTTGCACATATGTCTATATATTAATGGAGACTTAAAAAGAACTTTTTTCACCATCATTCACCATGATGCACCGTGCTTTTCCATGGGGACAAAAACAAGCCAAAATTCACTATAGAATCACCACGGAAAATTTTTCTATTACTATCACCATGCGTACTAAACAATATTTTTATTTCACCATCATTCTCTATCACCATGATTTGCCACTTAACAAATGCAGCCTTAACGGAAATAGTTACTTGCGGAAGGAAATATAGTTGACTTTGCTTTATCAATAGACCGTCCACCCCGCTTGACCCCAGTGTCAATGGTGGAGGTTGATGAACTTCATTTCTGGCATCCATGACACTGAACTCCGCGCGCCTACATGTTGTCCAACGACATCGACTTGAGAGTGCGCCTATGCTTTCACGGGCGACTCCATACTGCGCGAGTCACCATCGCAACAGCTCTCGCCTTCTCTCCTATTTCAACAGGCGGTGGTTTTCTGCGGAGTCTGTGGACGAGGCGGGACAGTATCGAGTACGAAACGGAATGGAACACTCACTTTGACGAACAATTTACAAAATTAATTCAAAGTCCATGGTTCATATTACCAAGCCGAAGGAACTATTAGCCCTTCCTTGAGACAGGACCGCGATTTTGTAATTTCGATTAGCTCTGGATATTAGGATTGGGATTGATCTTGATATCCAGATTAGACTAATCTATATTGAGTCTGATTTTGTTAGGTAACTTGTTCTAATTTTGATCTTGTTTCAATATAGTTATGTTTAGATAGCTGATATCCTAATCCGATTAACTTTATTATAGTATATTGTGTACTATCGTAAAAATAGGATCAACAATGGTCTATCTAACTTCAAATCGAAAACTATAACATGGAACAAATAAGTATTTATTGCTTCATGCTAACGTTTTATGCAAATATTTTATATGCACCTTTGTATTGGGGCTAGTCCGCACACCTTAGTGAAAGGGATACTCTCTCCTCACTGTGAGATTTTTACAACAAACAGAGATAGTGGAGACAATCTCAAACATGACTGATGCCGAGAAGCAACAATCTACTCAGTTGATTTTGGTCAATTGACCTTCTTTGTTAGGTGTAGTCGGAGGTTGATCACTGCTCTAATGCAAGGAGGTCGATAGCCTGGGGATCATCCACAAGGAGGTTGATCACCAAGCTATCGATCACTCTTGTTGTATGGAGAGCACTTGAATTTTAAAGGAATAAAAATCTAAAACTTGATTGATCTCACTTCTCACATGAAGTAAGAAGTAGGATGATCACTATAGAACTGATTAGGTAGATAACTATAGAACAGATGGAGAGGCAGCTGTAAGGTCCCTAAACTTGCTTAATGAGTTGAATAAGCTTAATTATCATAATTGTCTTATAACCTAATCTAACCTTGTTATATTCTTTGAAATCATAAGACAAGCTTAAGTTTCAAATTTGGTCCAATTTGGACACTGTTTGAGCAAGTTATGCAATTTTATGCACATTTTGAACTTTTCCACAATTTACCCAATTGAGAGGTTTTCTTTGCAATTTATCACTCTCATTATGTTCTTTGGATATTCTCTCATCATTGTTGAGTTTGTTGGGCCATGGGGCGCCTATTTAAACCTTGGTTTGAAGGTATTTTCTCTAAGGGTATTTTAGGGTTTACCCCTTCACGGATGAGCTACCTTTAGTAGCTATCAACTAATGAATTATGTGATTGGCTGGAAAATTCGACAAAGGAAAGCTAACCATGTCTATAAGTACGGTGGGGGAGTTTCTTGTGTGTGTGCTTGTATATTCTTAATAGTTTAAGGCCATAGAAACATGGGGAAGCTACTTTTACACCTCATGCTTACTTCCATCCTTATCCATGGGCTATATTTACCTCTTCCTTGACCAAGTACGAAAATTTGCTTGATTTCTCTTTCATCTAACCTAGAGCAACGACTCCACTCTATTTTTCTGTGGAACCAAGTGCTCTAATGTAACGTCTATCTCGAGAAAACAAGAATAACTAATGCGGAAGCGTTCACTAAGCAGCGGATTACCAAAAATCACTAAAAATTAAAACTTTTTGTGAAGAGATCTTTAAATGGTAAAGCTTTTTCATAAAGCAACATGATAAGTTATTTACAAACTGATCCATCAGTACATCTTTGTAAGGTCGTATCTCAAGATTACAATCATCAACTACCATGTTAACTATATAAGACAAGATACAGAAATCTCGAGGTACTGGACCAAAAACTCAAAAGCACTAACTATTACTCCGAGGACCTGAGAGTACATAGACGACACATAGGACTCTAACTACATCTATATGTGGCATAACAGCCAGTTCTCCACCTAAAACTTTACTGCTGTCCCTGGTACTGTTGATGATGCCCTTCACCTATTGAAGGATTTCTGCCTCCTCGCCCACGTCTACCTAAAAATATGTTTCCCATGGGGTGAGACAATTATAAAATTGTCCCAGCGAGAGTTATAACTCTTCGCCAGAAACATAATTATTGCAGCTTAAGAGAATAAATGTACACAAAGAAGTTATATTTGTCTGGGAGTAGTTAAAACAATGTTTAACATATTAAACCATTCTTCCTATTAAAGCAATACATCTATAATTTGATAAACCCATATGTCATTTATCTTCTAAGAAATAGAAGAACATGTATGGCATTTATTTACTATAAAAACATTATTACAACACTAACTCTCTTCAGACTTAGATCATATATCTAATGTCTGACATTATTATTGGGGAGTCATGGCCTGTAGCCAAACTTTTTCTCACAAAGTGTTAGGATCTCGATTCCTCAACTTATCAAGTACCTTTCTAAATTTATCATCAGGATTATAGAATCTAGGTACTTGAACTCATAATTTACCATTCATTAGGTATCATATCATATCATTATATTTGAAGCATGTAAAGTAATTTCAATACATTATATATCATAATCCTTACCTGGATATGATCACCTCTTTATGAAAACCTGCATGATCAATATTTACTAATAAGATGCATATTGTATCATAACAACACCATACATGTTCTTCTCAAATTATATATGTGATACCACGGCCGTGCTACCTTGCACGGTCGTGCCACAAAGGACTGACCACGACCGTGTCATAATACCACGGCTGGTTTCTAGGGTTAGGATTCTCATTTAATCCAAATAGAGTTATTCAACCTTTTAACTAGATTAGGAATAGTGATTCCTATCTCATTTCTCAATCATGGAGTTTCATGCTTAAAAGCATAACTCAGAATTAGGGTTACTTGTTCATATCATCACATCTCCCTAGATTAGGGTTTACTATTCACATAGCATCACATTACCCTAGATTAGGATTTACTATTCACATAGCATCACATTACCCTAGATTAGGGTTTACTATTCACATAGCATCACATTACCCTAGATTAGGGTTTACTATTCACATAGCATCACATTACCCTAGATTAGGATTTACTATTCACATAGCATCACATTACCCTAGATTAGGGTTTACTATTCACATAGCATCACATTACCCTAGATTAGGGTTTACTATTCACATAGCAGTGAATTGAGATCATACCATCATTATGTATGAAGATTACTTCCATTCATGTCTTCACTTAGGTTAAGATTCATTGATCATCATAATTAGGGTTTCCATGATCCCATTGTAAAGGATCATACCCTAATTATGTGTATTCATACATGTTGGAAGTATATTACTTGATTCTCAACCATATAGGGAATCTTCTCTCTCCTCTTAGAAATAGATGATATTTACATCACTCTTGATTAGACTAAGTCAAAGCATCTTTGATAACATAAGTCATGTCATCACCATTATGGTCATTAGGGTTTGCTTGATCAAGGGGTGTTGACTACTTAAACCCATCAAGGGTACTTTGGTAATCTTCACCATTGACCCTAATATTCATTAGTTCACTAATTAATTAACCCCTTAATGACTTTAGGTATCCTTAGGGTTTAGGTTAAACAACTACTAAACCATCTTAACCTTCAAACCATCAAACGTTCTTAACATAATAGAACCCCAAACGGTCTTGTACTTCAACCTCCAAACGGTTTGAAACCGCATGACCACCAAACGGTCTTGAGACCATTTGGTCCAAACACCCTCAAAACCGCATGGACCAAAAAGTGTATCAACACTTCCAATTGAGTTAGGGTTTTCAATGTTGAACCCCTCAATCGTTCATGCCATGGTTAACCACTTATCAATTGAGCCAATTAAGTTAACACTCAACTGATGTGACCCTCAATTGATCACCAATTAGGGTTTGGATAGATTGGATTAGGGTTGGAAATCGATCATCCTTCAACATGCATCAATATGAGCTTAATTGATGTTGAACCCATTGAACCATCACTCAATTGGGTCATGACCTGACCCCAAACGGTCTTGAGGTCATTTGGATGACCTCCAAACGGTCTTGAGACCGTTTTCCCATCATATCATCAACATTCAAGTCAACCAATTAAGGGTTGGATCATTGGATTGATCATCAAATCAGTAATTGATTACACTATAACTTAGTAACATTGGATCATCAATTGCTTAACCATACTCACCCATGGACCTCCAAACGGTCTTGGGTGACCTCCAAACGGTCTTGAGACCGTTTGGATGAGATCCAAACAGTCTTGAGACCGTTTGTCTCATCCAACCCTTGGATTCTAGTGAAAAATCATTAGGGTTTGAGCCATAGAGTTGATCATCAAATCAACACTTAGTTGCAAAGTGATTTGATACCTTTGGACCTTCAATTGGTCAACTATACTTAACCCCAGACCTCCAAACGGTCTTGGGTGATCCCCAAACGGTCTTGAAACCGTTTGGGTGATCCCCAAACGGTTTTGAAACCGTTTGGGCTAATCAACCCAAAATCTCAAATCAACTCATTGGAATTTCAGCACTAATTTCAATTAGGGTTTGCCCAATTGATTAGCCTTCATATCATGATTCCTTGGGAATTAATCCATAAAATTTGGTGAGTCATTAACCAACATAATTAGGAACATAAATCTCAAACGGTCAACCCTTGGTCAACTCACTCAAACGGTTTTGAAACCGTTTGCCCAAAAAGTTAAATTACTCAAGTTGAAAATCAGCACTTAATCTAATTAGATTTGTCTAATTGATTAGCCTTCAACGCATGATTCCTTTGGAACTAATCCATAAAATTTTGTGAGTTATTAACCAACATAATTATGAACAGGAATCTTAAACGGTCAAACCTTGGTCAACTCCCTCAAATGGTTTTGAAACCGTTTTCCCAAAAAGGTCAAGTTAATCAGGTTGGAAATCAGCACTTAATCCAATTAGGTTTCTCTACTTGATTAGCCTTCAACTCACGATTCCTTGGGATTTAACCTATAAAATTTGGTGAGTTATTAACCAACATAATTATGAACAGTAATATCAAACGGTCAACCCTTGGTCAACTCCCTCAAACGGTTTTGAAACCGTTTGCCCTTGAAACGGTTTTGAAACCGTTTGCCCCAAACGGTTTTGCAAACCGTTTGGCCAAGGGTGCAAGACCGTTTTCTAAAGTAGCATTGGTATTCACGCCCGCTTCTTCTACCTCCAGATCAAGGCCTGTTCTCCACAGTTTTGCTTGCAAGAGTGCAAAGAAGGATGGATGGAAGAAGAACTAGCAACATTTGCAAGAAAAGAAGATGCATAATCAAAGCTTTAAGGTTTAGAGTTATAAAACCCGCCTTAGAATCTGATCTAGAGCTCCAAGCTCCGTAGCTTTAATGGTGGCTTGAGCTCCATGGGTCTTCCAAGGTCCTTTCTTCAAGAATTGGATGGAGAAGATGGCTAGAAGCAAGAGTTGTGTAAGGAATACTAGCAAACCAACCTTGTAATGGAATTTCCTCCATGAATCTGAGCTAGAAGATGACCAAACTTACCTAGATCAACTTGGTAATCCTCCTATGCTCCTAACCTCCTCCTTAGTCGGCCCAAAGCAAAAGGATGAGAAGAGGAAATGAAGGGAATGATCCCTTGATTGTGGAAAGAGCTTGCTTATATATTTTTGGGTATATTTCCAAGGCAATGATAAATACTTCTTCTCTTTTACATCTATATCCTCCACGCCCCTCTCCTACTTATTTGCCACGTTCCTCCCTTCTCATAACATGCAAACTTATCTCTCAACCTTGGTTTTGAGGAAAATAAGACAAACACTTTATTAAGTCATACATATATAAGGGTCATTTTGCATACATCTTGATTATTCAATTACAATGATTATCCTTCTTATATGGTTACTCAAATGAGGCGCCCCCCTCATTTTCTTTACTCCACTTGATGCTAAAATGCATGAGAGGTACTCTAGAGGGTATATTTTACATGCTTCACCCTATTTTTTTGGGTAAATTGCACCCAATCATGGAGTTTCATGCTTAAAAGCATAACTCAGAATTAGAGTTACTTGTTCATATCATCACATCTCCCTATTTTAATAGTGATTCCTATCTCATTTCTCAATCATGGAGTTTCATGCTTAAAAGCATAACTCAGAATTAGAGTTACTTGTTCATATCATCACATCTCCCTAGATTAGGGTTTACTATTCACATAGCATCACATTACCCTAAATTAGGATTTACTATTCACATAGCATCACATTACCCTAGATTAGGGTTTACTATTCACAAAGCATCACATTACCCTAGATTAGGGTTTACTATTCACATAGCATCACATTACCCTAGATTAGGGTTTACTATTCACATAGCATCACATTACCCTAGATTAGGGTTTACTATTCACATAGCATCACATTACCCTAGATTAGGGTTTACTATTCACATAGCAGTGAATTGAGATCATACCATCATTATGTATAAAGATTACTTCCATTCATGTCTTCACTTAGGTTAAGATTCATTGATCATCATAATTAGGGTTTCCATGATCCCATTGTAAAGGATCATACCCTAATTATGTATATTCATACATGTTGGAAGTATATTACTTGTTCTCAACCATATAGGGAATCTTCTCTTTCCTCTTAGTAATAGATGATATTTGCATTACTCTTGATTAGACTAAGTCAAAGCATCTTTGATAACATAAGTCATGTCATCACCATTATGGTCATTAGGGTTTGCTTGATCAAGGGGTGTTGACTACTTAAACCCATCAAGGGTACTTTGGTAATCTTCACCATTGACCCTAATATTCATTCGTTCACTAATTACTTAACCCCTTAATGACTTTAGGTATCCTTAGGGTTTAGGTTAAACAACTACTAAACCATCTTAACCTTCAAACCATCAAACGTTCTTAACATAATTGAACCCCAAATGGTCTTGTACTTCAACCTCCAAACGGTTTAAAACCGCATGACCACCAAATGGTCTTGAGACCATTTGGTCCCAAACGGTCTTGAGACCGTTTGTACTCAAACGGTCTTGAGACTGTTTGGTCCAAACACCCTCAAAACTGCATGGACCAAAAAGTGTATCAACACTTCCAATTGAGTTAGGGTTTTCAATGTTGAACCCCTCAATCGTTCATGCCATGGTTAACCACTTATCAATTGATCCAATTAAGTTAACACTCAACTGATGTGACCCTCAATTGATCACCAATTAGGGTGTGGATAGATTGGATTAGGGTTGGAAATCGATCATCCTTCAACATGCATCAATATGAGCTTAATTGATGTTGAACCCATTGAACCATCACTCAATTGGGTCATGACCTGACCCCAAACGGTCTTGAGGTCGTTTGGATGACCTCCAAACGGCCTTGAAACTGTTTGCCCATCATATCATCAACATCCAAGTCAACCAATTAAGGTTTGGATCATTGGATTGATCATCAAATCAGTAATTGATTACACTTTAACTTAGTAACATTAGATCATCAATTGCTTAACCATACTCACCCATGGACCTCCAAACGGTCTTGAGACCATTTGGCTCATCCAACCCTTGGATTCTAGTGAAAAATCATTAGGGTTTGAGCCATAGAGTTGATCATCAAATCAGCACTTAGTTGCAAAGTGATTTGATACCTTTGGACCTTCAATTGGTCAACTATACTTAACCCCAGACCTCCAAACGGTCTTTGGTGATCCCCAAACGGTCTTGAAACCGTTTGGGTGATCCCCAAACGGTTTTGAAACCGTTTGGGCTAATCAACCCAAAATCTCAAATCAACTCATTGGAATTTCAGCACTAATTTCAATTAGGGTTTGCCCAATTGATTAGCCTTCGTATCATGATTCCTTGGGAATTAATCCATCAAATTTGGTGAGTCATTAACCAACATAATTAGGAACAGAAAGCTCAAACGGTCAACCCTTGGTCAACTCACTCAAACAGTTTTGAAACCGTTTTCCCAAAAAGTTAAATTACTCAAGTTGAAAATCAGCACTTAGTCTAATTAGATTTGTCTAATTGATTAGCCTTCAATGCATGATTCCTTTGGAACTAATCCATAAAATTTGGTGAGTTATTAACCAACATAATTATGAACAGGAATCTCAAACGGTCAACCCTTGGTCAACTCCCTCAAACGGTTTTGAAACTGTTTGCTCAAACCGACGGTTTTGAAACCGTTTGCCCCAAACGGTTTTGCAAACCGTTTGGCCAAGGGTGCAAGACTGTTTGCTAAAGTAGCATTGGTATTCACACCCCCTTCTTCTACCTCCATATCAAGGCCTGTTCTCCACAGTTTTGCTTACAAGAGTGCAAAGAAGGATGGAGGGAAGAAGAACTAGCAACGTTTGCAAGAAAAGAAGATGCATAATCAAAGCTTTAAGGTTTAGAGTTATAAAACCCACCTTAGAATCTGATCTAGAGCTCCAATCTCCATATCTTTAATGGTGTCTTGAGCTCCAGGGGTCGTCCAAGGTCTTTTCTTCAAGAATTGGATGGAGAAGATGGCTAGAAGCAAGAGTTGTGTAAGGAATACTAGCAAACCAACCTTGTAATGGAATTTCCTCCATGAATCTGAGCTAGAAGATGACCAAACTTACCTAGATCAACTTGGTCATCCTCCTCTGCTCCTAACCTCCTCCTTAGTCAGCCCAAAGCAAAATGATAAGAAGAGGAAATGAAGGGAATGATCCCTTGATTGTGGAAAGAGCTTGCTTATATATTTTTGGGCATATTTCCAAGGCAATGATAAATACTTCTTCTCTTTTACATCTATATCCTCCACACCCCTCTCCTACTTCTTTGCCACGTTCCTCCCTTCTCATAACATGCAAACTTATCTCTCAACCATGGTTTAGAGGAAAAGATCCAAACACTTTATTAAGTCATACATATATAAGGGTCATTTTGCATACATCTTGATTATTCAATTACAATGATTATCCTTCTTATATGGTTACTCAAATGAGGCGCCCCCCTCATTTTCTTTACTCCACTTGATGCTAAAATTCATGATAGGTACTCTAGATGGTATATTTTACATGTTGCACCCTATTTTTTGGGTAAATTGCACTTTACACCAAAACTAGGTTTTAAAGTACAAGGATTGCTCTACAAGCTATATTTTGGTGCCCAAGCTTGGGGAATCCATATCACCACATCATATTCATTTTTATGATGTCTCATAATCAGAAGAACATCTTAACATGTGCAATTTGCAAGTTAACCCCTCTAATTGGGTAATTTGAACATAGGTCCCTATTAAACAAAACAATCTTACAACATTGCTCAAAAAGGGCAGAAATGAAAATATAGATTCTTCTAAAGCTTTAATAACATATCAAGGGTTAACCACAAGCCTCTAATCATAATTTTAAGCAAAACTACTAGGGTTAGTTCATAACCCAGGTCAGGGGTGTTACATCTAAGGTAGAAGACAACCTCTTTTTGGAGAAGAAGGTCTCCTACAGCTCCATTTAGCCCTACCTAGGGTTTCCAAGGTCATTTTCTAGGGATTTTGACCAAGACAAGTTATTTTCTTCCTTCCTTATCCATTTATCTTTCTCTTCTCCTTCATTAGACCTTCTTATAGGTTGGAACCTTGTTGTTCCATGATAGAAATTGCTCTAAAGCTCTAAAACCCTAACCTTCTTGCTTCGTATGCGTAGGGTTTGCTCATTTGATGAAGAAATTAAGGTGCTAGATGAACGAGTTCATAGCTTATGCTTAGATGTTCTACCCTACCTACTCAAGATTTATTCTATGTGGGGTTTAATATTCTCATTAGAGGCAATTTTTATAACTTGCTCCACATTTATTGCTTACCATAAGCTTTCTAGATCATGTTTTTGCTTGAAAATGATGATCCATGCACTAAAAAGCTATGCTTGACTTAGATTTCAATTTTTATAATGTTCCCTATTCTGATTTCAGTTATATATGAACATGTGATCATGTGTACATTATTCCTAAGGTATAATATGACTTGGATCAGGCTGGTTTGACAACCTATGGTGCTAAGCACCTATCAACCAATGGTCAATTTTAGGGTTTGAAGTTGATTTCTTCTATGAACCCATGACCCGATGATGGTACCATTGCAACAACCCTATGGTTTGTCTTCATGACAATTGATGGTGGTAACCAAAGGTGCCAACTGACGTTCACCCCTTAGGTCATGTTTTGTCCTAATTAGAAGCCTAGTGATTAACAACTAAGTACCCTAATGATGCTATCAATCAATGGTGATATTAGTTTGATATTTGATGTTGATTAATGAATATAGTGCTGATCTAACAATCTATGGTGACTTAATGGGTGGTTTAGGTCTCCAAAACCTATGGTGAGTTAATCATATATTTGTAGCATCAATTAAGTCTTAGAGCAATGGTTTCTTGGGTAACTTGATGCAATGGTCAGACCTATACAATAATTGATGGTTTTAATATATGAACTTGACCCAATGGTCAAGATATAATATTTATTCCTCCAATAAAGTGGCATCATGGTTAATATAATATTTTGGTCCTAATAATGTGATTTATATGGTTTCCTTTATATGATCAACTTAAGGAGCTTACTTGTTGACAATGGATGGTTTTTTTTTAAATGAATAGTCAATTGTGGATTTTATCCTACTCTCAGTGGAACTTTTTGTGTTGTTAATCAAGGGATGTCTAGGGTTAGATGGTGATCTTTATAGAGAACAAATCAAGGACTTCATAGGTGGTTTATCCAAGGTTTTTACTTATGTAAACAACCAATGGTCTTACCTTTTAAACATCCAATGTTCTGGGTGACATTGTAGTATGGTGATATGGGTTGAATGATGATGGAACAAATGGAGGGTTACCCTTAATAAGGTAGTCTTACCTATTCACTCATATGAATAGAAGGGATGATAATCATATTGTGTTGATATGTAACCCTAATGAGGTATAGCTTGTTATACCTATCTTTAATATAACTAAATGATGGTAATTGGGTATGAATAGTCCTTGAATGATTAATACAATCATGAAATACTATGTTAATGTTGTTGAAACCCTAGTATGATATAACCCAATGGTTACACCTTGATTTATGTGTGGGTTCATACTTGAGAATAGTATGGAATGTGATGGTTATTCTTCACCTTATGCATATATGATCCAATGGGGATGTCGTGAGTTAGGGTTTGGGTATAAGTGTTGATTAGTAACATTAATATAATTTATCTTGTTGAACCCAACTCTAATGCAAATAGATAAAGATGAGTATTCATGTTTAACATTCTTATATGATGGCATGATGGTGAAATAACCTCCTTAACATGATCATAACCTTAATGTGTTAATTGGTGGTTGTCATAGCCACATGGTTGATACTTGCTTATGTGAAACATGTGCATTATGAATATGATGAGGGTTAATCATATCTAGATTCCTTGCATGTTGATGTAATAAAGGAATATTCTTAATGTTAATATAACCCTGCTATGATTGTTTATGAATATCTCCTAGCTCATTAATGCAATATTGTGTTGATCTGGTGTATTATATGTAAGTGATGTTGTTGAGCCATGTTATAAGGCATGAAAAGATAATGATGATATTGCAGGTAATAGTATGATGGTCTTAATGACCTTTGGGCATGGTTGAGCCATGAATGAGGTGTAATACTCTTATGTTGATAAGGCTTGATACCCTATGATATTGTGAAAAGGATTTATATCTTGTGATAGTATGATGACTAGTGTGGTCTCATGAATGACAAGTGAATAGTACCATGTGACGATGAGATGAGAACTTATGTTTCACACGTTTTATATCTTTTCAAAGTTGTGATATTTATATGCTTGGTAGAAGTGAATTACGGTTTGTATGTCCACTTGTTTGATGTAGCCTTAATTCACCCAATTGGCATAACTAATCAAGTACAACTCTAATCATGTAGTGCCATGTTCCATAGAATCATCTTTAGTGTCAGAATTTGCTGGATGGTGAAATGAGTATTCCTAAAGGAAACTTGGAGCATATATTGTTGAGTATGTGGGGGTGGCAGGTTGAGGATATATCCTTGTCATCCACAATGCAGATTCTGGAGGTTGGCTATGGTCATGCCTCATACATCTGATGTGATCGAGAATGGCTGCGGTCACGTCTCGGTAATTATAACACGATGTGATTAGAGGACAACTGCGGTTGTACCTCAGTGATTGGGTTTGTATACTCTAGTTTCTAGTGTCGTGACCTGAACCAAGGGCGAACTAGTGGTTAGCAGCTTGACTATATGTCGTTGTGGTGGTATCTTTGACTGATATGTCACTGCTTTTTTACTCATACTGACTGAGGGGAAGAGATCTTAGGATACCGACACTCCTAGATCTTGTACGGAACCGAATAGCCCTCCGCAGGGGTCGGTTGGACTTTGAATGGTATGATTCAAATTCTCCAGGGCGTAATAAAAGATGTAATACATCCGTGTAGCATATTTGTTTAGGGTTATACACGATGTTTCACATTGGATGATAACCCTTGTTTGTTAACTTTACATAAAGATGATGCTTAGTACAATTAAGAGATAGTAGATATACTTATGATGTTGATATGTTCAACCAATTAAACATGCTCATGTTGTTATATATGCTATGTTACTAGACTTGCTCATGATGCTAGATATGCATATGCTACTGAATTGCTTATATTGTCAACAAGATAAAGGATGATAGTCTGACTAATGATGATAGTTATTATCTGCTTCTTTATGTATTTTGTTAATCAACAATACTTCTGATCTTATTTGTTATATCTTATTAAACTGCTTAACTGTTTAATTACTTAAAAATGTTGTAATTAATAAACATTGTTGGAGGTTAGATCACTTGCTGGGAGATGGGTTTCATCCTTGTGGTTCGGCACTTTTTTTTAGGTAATCAAAAGTGACGAAAACAAACATGTGGCATCAAAGATGAGCTATAGTAATGAATCTTTGAGAAAGTTGATTAGATGTCTAGTGTGTCCTAGAGTCGTCCATGTACTCTTAGGTCCGAGCAGGAACAGTTTGTATATGGTATTTGAAATGAATCGAAATTTTGTTGGCATGTTAATGTTTGTTGTGTGGCATATACACATATTGTTCTCCTGTGTATATATGTTGTAGATAAGGTGATACAACAATTTGTATCAAATTCTTGGCATAGTATGGATATAAGAAAGATTTTGGACTTTTATGCAAATGTTTCTGAGTGGGTGCTAACATTGAAATCAATTTTAATTTACCTATATTTTTGGGTATGTGGTTAATTGGTGATTGATTGTGTTTTATGTTTTGAGTAATCTCGTTTAGTGTAACAGGTTCTCACAAGTTGGTATCAGAGCTTTAGGTTCATTGAGTCTACAGGGACACTAGGACTTAGGACTAGGATGATGTCTAAGTTAGGAATATGACATAAAAATATGGTGCATACTGCCTAATCTCAGTATTTGGGTGCCCTAGCCAGGTATTCAATTATTGAAGAAAAGGTAAGTATGGAACTTTTAGATTGTTATCTTTCTAATACTCTGATCAAGTAGTCATTTTGAGATAATCGAAAGAGAACGAATAAGAAATTATGGTGTGAATATCTCAATCCTACCTTAAAGATGATGAGAATTGCAACATAATATATCAAAACTTGAATGTTTGGTAACTATAAGAGAAAGATACAACACCATGAAATCTAAATCTGAATAGAAATAAGGAAAAGAGGATTTCTTGAAGATGTTATTCAAGAAGATAATAAAGTAAAAGACAGACAAGTCGATGCTTATAAAGTGATTCAAGGTATGAAATCCACATAAGATGGAAAGAACTCCAATGATATGTATAAATGAGAAGATAAATGAGAACAATGACAAAGGAATAAGGTAGAACCTGAGTTAATCTCAGACCAACCTATGTGTGTAAGAAAGTGTTAATGTAAAATAAGCATGGAATATGAAAGAAATTAAGGCAGACGATACATGTTTAATGAAGAAAATCTGGAATATGATGATTTACTTGTTGATAAGTGGTTGAAAAACATAATAATATAAGATAACATACCCAAGTGTGATAAATAGTCATCAAGGAAGGAGTAATGAGATATGTTAATCATGATGATTCCTATGCTAATGGTAAGGAACCTGAAATGAAAAAGATAAAATAATACATAAGAAGTTGTAACATGTATAATGAAAATAGAATTGGTTACCTTTTTGCTGGTGAACCTTGAAAAATACTACTATGGTATGGGAAGTGTGTTTCACTTTGTGTCTTTCCTTTTTAGGGCACAACTTTCAAGTGGATCATTGCCACTTGGTATGTGTTAATTTTTTGCAAACATGAGGGTGGATAGCTTATTATAGCATAAGGTTGCTTATGGTTCCAAGATCATAAAGTTTGTGATGAGTTTTCTTTTGAGCCTTCCAATAATTTGGGAGACTCCTCTCATATGTTTTGAAATTTATTATGTTGGAAAAAGTAGATGAGATAAGGATGTGAGTTCCTTATAGCACATGAGGTGGATACCAAGGTAATGAATCCTAGTATCCAAGATGTATCAACAGTATGAGAAATATGTGAAGATTGGAGATGTTTATTAAATGAACATTCCAAGTATTCCTCTCCCATAGAAAGAGAAAGAGAGTAGATGATGACCCTCTAAATGTTGTTTAGAAAAAAAAGTGATTATATAATGTTGTGTATGGTTCAGTGATAGCTGGGCAAGACCACTATCAAGGATAGATGGGTTGTTGGTCAATATATATGTGATATCATATTCCTTTAAGATAAACCTATGATAAAATATCAATGTATAAGAATTAGATTGGATGACATAATTCACATGACCATGATGAGTTTAGATTTATGTCCTTTAGACTAACTAATGTACAAATAGAATTTATGAATAGGAGGAACAGAGTGTTCCAGTCATGTCATATAAGTTATATCAAGCTTTAAATGATGACATGTCAAAGTATTTCAAATATGGTAAAAAATATGATCAATATTTATTCAAAAACATTAGGATTGCCAAAGTAGCAATAGCTATGAGACAAGTTGAACAAGAGTGAGATGGGGTTGACTAAATGTCTTTATGGGATCATGATATGTCTTCCAAGTAGGTTGTGTAAATCCTAGTAAGGTGAAGATAGTGTTGTTGTTTCACCCCTAACAAGGTTGACTAGGAATGATGTTTCCTTATATGGAATGACAGGTGCCAGCATCATCATTTCTTTTGATGCTGAAAAAGAACTGATAAGTGTTCCAGTGTCAGTGTATCTAGAGAAAAAAAGGGATGGATACATTGCCTTTTTTTATGCTTCAAGGAATGGTATGGGACGCATGCCATGATTAGTAAAAAGCTAGAAAGTATGAATTTTGAGTAATGTGTTGATACAATAGATATAATTTTAGGATGATAGCTAGAATTTAAAGTTGAACATTAATACTAGAGTTGTATAGATGAGACAATAAGTTTCACATTCCATATTGAGAATGTCTTCTTAGGTGGGGATTTTTGTGCTGACCCAAGATGAGATATGTATGAATGATGTGGCATCACCATGATATGTAAGTAACCATGTGAAGGTAATAGGATGAGGTGCAAAGGAAGTACCCATCTTTGTTTACCTTGGATTTTGGGGGCGAAATCCATGTTAGAGGTTTATAATTGTAAAGCCCCTAAACTTGCTTAATGAGTTAAATAAGCTTAATTATCATAATTGAATTCTTATAACCCAAATATAACCTTTTTATATGCTTTGAAATCATAATACAAGCTTAAGTTTCAAATTTGGTCCAATTTGGACACTATTTGAGCAAGTTATGCAATTTTATGCACATTTTGGACTTTTCTATAATTTACCCAATTGAGAGGTTTTCTTTACAATTTATCACTTGCATTATGTTCCTTGGATATTATCTCATCATTCTTGATATTTTTGAGACATGGGATGCCTATTTAAACCTTGGTTTGAAGATATTTTCTCCAAGGGTATTTTAAGGTTTACCCCTTCCTGGATGAGCTACCTTTAGTAGCTATCAACTAATGAATTATGTGATTGGCTGGGAAATTCGAAAAAATAAAGATAATTAGGTCTATAAGGACGGTGGGGGAGATTCTTGTATGTGTTCTTGTATATTCTTAATAGTTTAAGGCCATAGAAATATGGGGAAGCTACTTTTACACCTCATGCTTGCTTCCATCCTTAACCATGGTCTATATATACCTCTTCCCTGCCCAAGTACAAAACAGTGTTTGATTTCTCTTTCCTATAACCTAGAGAAATGACTCCACTCTATTGTGTTGCATAACAAGTTCTCTAAGGTAGAAGACAACCTCTTTTTGGAGAAGAAGGTCTCCTACAACTCCATTTAGCCTTACATAGGGTTTCCAAGGTCATCTTCTAGGAATTTTGACCAAGGTAAGTTATTTTCTTCCTTCCTTCTCCATTTCTCTTACTCTTATCCTTCATTATAACTTCCTCTAGGTCGGAACCTTGTTTTTCCATGGTAGAAATTTCTCTACAGCTCTAAAACCCTACCTTTCTTGCTCCTTGTGCTTAGGGTTTGCTCATTTGATGAAGAAAGGTGCTAGATGGACGAGTTCATAGCTTATGCTTGGATTTTCTACCCTACCTGTTCAAGATTTATTCTGTGTGGGGTTTAATCTTCTCATTAGAGGCAAGCTTTATAACTTACTCTGCGTTTATTGCTTACCATAAGCTTTCTAGATCATGTTCTTGCTTGAAAATGATGATCCATGCACTAAAAAGCTATGCTTGACTTGGATTTTGATTTTTATAATGTTCCCTATTCTGATTTCAGTTATAGATGAACATGTGATCATGCGTACATTATTCCTAAGGTATAATATGACTTGTATAAGGTTGGTTTGACAACCTATGGTGCTAAGCACCTATCAACCAATGGTAAATTTTAGGGTTTTAAGCTGATTTCTTCTATGAACCCATGACCCGATGATGGTACCATTGCAACAACCCTATCGTGTTGTCTTCATGACAATTGATGGTGGTAACCAAGGGTTTCAACTAACTTTGACCCCTTAGGTCATGTTTTGGCCTAATTAGAAGCCTAGTGATTAACAACTAAGTACTCTAATGATGCTATCAATCAATGGTGATATTAGTTTGATATTTGATGCTAATTAATGAATATAGTACTGATCTAACAACCTATGGTGACTTAATGGCCACTAATGATAGTGTATTAGGTCTCCAAAACCTATGGTGAGTTAATCATATAGTTGTAGCATCAATTAAGCCTTAGACCAATAGTTTCTTGGGTAACTTGATGCAATGGTCGACCTATACTGTAATTGATGGTTTTAATATATAAACTTGACCCAATGGTCAAGATATAATGTTTATTCCTTCAATAAAGTGGAATGATGGCTAATGTAATATGTTGGTTCTAATAATATGATTTAGATGGTTTCCTTTATATGATCAACTTAATGAGTTTACTTGTTGACAATGGATGGCTTGTTTTAAATGAACAGTCGATTGTGGGTTTTATCCTACTCTCAGTGGAACTTTTTGTATCATTAATCAAGGGATGTCTAGGGTTAGATGGTGAATATTTATAGAGCACAAATAAAGGACTTTATAGGTGGTTTATCCAAGGTGTTTACTTATGTAAACAACCAATGGCCTTACCTTTTAAACATCCAATGGTTCTGAGTAACATTGTGGTATGGTGATATGGGTTGAATGATGATGGAACAAATGGAGGGTTACCCTTAATAAGGTAGTCTTACCTATTCACTCATATGAATAGAAGGTATGATGATCATATTGTGTTGCTATGTAAACCGAATGAGGTATAGCTTGTTATACCTAGCTTTAGTATAACTAAATGATGGTAATTGGGTATGAATAGTCCTTGAATGATTAATACAATCATGAAGTACTATGTTAATATTGTTGAAACCCTAGTATGATATAACCCAATGGTTACACCTTGATTTATGTGTGGGTTCATACTTGAGAATAGTATGGAATGTGATGGCGATGCTTCACCTTATGCATCTATGATCCAATGGGGATGCTGTGAGTTAGGATTTGGGTATATGTACTGATTAGTAACATTAATATAATTTATCTTGTTGAACCCAACTCTAATGCAAAAAGATAAAGATGAGTATTCATGTTTAACATTCTTATACGATGGCATGACGGTGAAATAACCTCCTTAACATGATCATAACCTTAATGTGTTAATTGGTGGTTGTCATAGCCACATGGTTGATACTTGCTTATGCAAAACATGTGCATTATGAATATGATGAGGGTTAATCATATCTAGATTCCTTTCATGTTGATGTAATAAAGGAATGTTCTTAATGTTATATAACCCTTCTATGATTGTTTATGAATATCTCCTATCTCGTTAATGCAATATTGTGTTGATCTGGTGTATTATATGTACATGATGTTGTTGAGCCTTGTTATAAGGCATGCAAAGATAATGATGATCTTACATGGAATAGTATGATGGTCTTAATGACCTTTGGTCATGGTTTAGCCCTGAATGAGGTGTAATCCTCTTATGTTGATAAGGGTTTATTCCCTCTGATATTGTGAAAAGGATTTATATCTTGTGATAGTATGATGACTAGTGTGGTCTCATGAATGGCAAGTGAATAGTATAATGTGATGATGAGATGAGAACTTATGTTTCACACATTTTATATCTTTTCAAAGTTGTGATATTTATATGCTTGCTAGAAGTGAATTAGGGTTTGTATGTCCACTTGTTTAATGCATCCTTAATTCACCCAATTGGCATAACTAATCAAGTGCAACTCTAATCATGTAGTGCCCTATTCTGTAGAACCATCTTCAGTGTCAGAACTTGTTGGATGGTGAAATGAGTATTCCTAAGGGAAAATCGGAGTGCATACTATTGAGTATGTGAGGGTGGCAGGTTGAGGATATATCCTTGTCACCCACAATGCAGATTGTGGAGGTTGTTTATGGTCATTCCTCATACATCTGATGTGATTGAGAACAGATGTGGTCGTGTCTCGGTGATTATAACATGATGTGATTAGAGGACAACTACGGTTGTACCTCAGTGATTGGGTTTGTATACCCTAGTTTCTAGTGTCGTGACATGTACCAAGGGCGGACTAGTGGTTAGCAGCTTGACTATATGTCATTGTGGTGGCATCTTTGACTGATATGTCACTTCCTTTTTACTCATACGGACCAAGGGGTAGAGATATTAGGATATCGACACTCCTAGATCTTGTATGGAACCGAATAGCCCTTCGCAGGGGTCGGTTGGACTTTGAATGGTATGATTCAAATTCCCCAGGGCATAATAAAAGATGTAATACATCCATGTAGCATATTTGTTTAGGGTTATACATGACGTTTCACATTGGATGATAACCCTTGTTTGTTATCTTTACATAAAGATGATGCTTAGTGCAATTAAGAGATAGTAGATATACTTATGATGTTGATATGTTCAACCAATTAGACATGATCATGTTGTTAGCTATGCTATGTTACTAGACTTTCTCATGATGCTAGATATGCATATGCTACTGAATTGCTTATATTGTCAACAAGATAAAGGATGATAGTCTGTCTAATGATGATAGTTATTATCTGCTCCTTTATGTATTTTGTAATCTTATTTGTTATATCTGATTAAACTGCTTAACTATTTAATTACTTAAAAATTTTGTAATCAATAAATGTTGTTGGAGGTTATATCTCTTGCTGGGACATGGGTCTCACCCTTGTGGTTTGCCACATTTTTTTAGGTAATCATAAGTGATGAAAACAAACATGTGGCAGTAAAGAGGAGATATAGTAATGAATCTTTAAGAAAGTTGATTAGATGTCTAGCGTGTCCTAGAGTCATCCCTGTACTCTCAGGTCTGGGCAGGAAAAGTTTGTATATGGTATTTCAAAGGAATCATAATTTTGTTAGAATGTTAATGTTTGTTGTGTGGCATATACAAATATTGTTCTCCTATGTATATATGTTGTAGATAAGGTGATAGAACAATTTGTATCAAATACTTGGCATAGTATGGATATAAGAAAGATGTTGGGCTCTTATGCAAATGTTTCTGAGCGGGTGCTGACATTGAAATCAGTTTTAATTTACCCATATTTTTTGGTATGTGGTTAATTGGTGATTGATTGTGTTTTATGTTTTGAGTAATCTCGTTTAGTGTAATAGGTTCTCACAGAAGCAGTCTCCCTTGGTCTATTCTGGGTCCAAGAGAGTCTTTTGGTAGTTGTACAATTGGTATTTATAGGCCTCCGTACTGAGGTGGTAGAGGCGGCACCCATGCCATGTGGACAACCGAACTCGTCTTTGTTTTGCATTTAAGCAACCTTAGCATTGCATGCTTGAGCTAGTTGATGTGGTTGGTCGATAAGTCATTGATCTGTGTGGAGGTCAGTCTCTCATGGAAGGGGTGAGATGGTCCAGCTAAAAATTGCTATGGCTGATCGAGCTAGACTTGGTCGAGTGTTGGATTTGATCGTGGCATGGCTATCACAGGTCGATTGGGAAGAGGCTCGAGTAGTGGATGAGAGATAGCATGGCAGTTCCTGGGATGTCAATCTATGTAGTAGATGATGGGTTTGTTGATGCCAGGATCAATTACATCTTTCCATTTGAGCTCAGCTTGGAGGTTTCCCAACCTATGTGCATATGGTTAAGAGGTCGAGCGGTGTAGCTCACTCATCTTTGGTTGACCAAGATTGACTACTATGGCTTGATCTATTGAGCATTGGTTCTTGGTTATTGAATTCAAGAACGGTTGGTATCAATGAATGTCTTGCTTTAGCATTGCATGTCGAGCTCCAATAATTGATGGAGAGTTTAAAAGCTAAGAGTACATATGATCAGTCTGAAGGTCAAGCAGTGCAACTCGATAGTCAGAGCTTGGCTACATGGAAATTTTACATGATGGTTGATCATCAAAGCTTAACTAGTGCTGGTCAATTTTTGTGATTGATAGGGGTTGACCTTTGAGCAAAATGGCATCACTTTGATCAAGATGATTACATGCTTTAGTGCAAAAATGCTTGATGCTTTATCATTTGTGCTCGAGATGTGGTGGTCGGTCAAGGTGATAGGCCATATGATGTTTAAGTGCCTAGGAGCTACTTTGGACTTGGTTAATTGCTAAAAGGTCAGTCCAAGCAGAGCTCGATCTTTAATAGGTCAATTTATAGAGCTATATTGAAGGGTATCGATAACTAGAGGTTGATTACTATGTCGATTAAGGTGGAGAGATGGAACTCCAAACCTACTTAGGAAGTTGGAAAAAGTATCAATATCCTAAAAAATTATCATAGAAACACTTCCGCACCATCATCCCCATTATCAAACATGTCTAAGAGTTTCATGAGGGTTCAGGGAGACCCACAAAATAATATTTATGCATCTAATCCAACATCACAATTTTTCAAGAGAACGGTAAAAGGAGGCATTCATTGTGCCTATGTGTAGAAATAAAAAGTGAATGTGGAATGAAGGTGTAAATCTCTCCTCTATTGACTCAAGATCATAAACAAGTATATCACATCATTTTTCTTATACAAATCGGCATCTATATTTTATTTGACATGGTATGCCTCTGTCACAAAGTGAGGGGTATGGAATAAGCAAATAGGGAGAGAAGGGGTGTGTCACCACAAACTTATAGTTTGGCATACATTTGTGATTTTTATTTATTTTTGGTTATTGAAAGGTAATAAGATGAAATTTGAAGCGTAGAAGAGGGTTCAGATCAAAATGCAACTTAATTTATAATTTAGTGCACCTAACTATTCTCCTTGTCACACCATGATAAAATAATGACATGATGGGGGGAGTGAGTTGAGGTTTCATACGATTGTTCTACTAGTCAGTAGGGAGAGTGATGTGTTTGATTCCTCGTAGTTCCTCCAATACATGCCACCTTTTCCAAGGAACATGTTAATTAGGGTTCATAGGCCACATAGGCCAATTTTCAGCCATTGGTTAGTTTCAAAAGCTAGTTCTGTTTGAGGCATTGCTTCGAATAAAGGGAGTTGAAAGATGCATGGTTGCAAATAGATAAATGAATTTATGTCAACTAGGTAATGGCTTTAACTTTTCTAAAAAAATTTGAAAACAATCACTGAAATCGCAACATGATGGAATGCTATGTCAAAAATAGATAGATGTGTGTGGGGGAGAGTAGAATATGTACTACCCACCCTCCACCTCAAACTTACAATTTTTTTCTCATCCCCATACAAACTCTAAATAATAGATGGAAGGGGGAAATCATGTTGGTTGAAATGTGAGATGTGGTTGTGTTACTATCAGGATAGTATCCTTCATCTGAAGTCTAAAAAGTAATTGTCACAATTTAGTATTGCATTTTGCAATGTGTTATCTAAAGGATGCAAAAAAATAATCAATCTAGAACTGAAAGTATAAACTAAGGTAAGAGCTAGTGTTTTACATTGTTTGCCCGTCACATGCATTCAATAATTTATTAGTTGGAGAAAGAACGGGAGGTGGTTCTACATTCATGTCTACCACTATGAAATATCTCTTCAAATGTTGGTCATTCATAGTAAACTTATAATACTTCTAGCTCCACAAGATGAAAGCAACATGCAGGTAGATATGTCTACAATGTATGGCCTGGACCAATGCGATCAGAGTTTACCTACAAAAAAACTAAGTTGTGAGTTAAAAAGCATAACTTGATCTCCAACTTGTATGCCCTTCCTATCTAGATGATCATCGTGCCATAATTATGTTCTTTCTTTATAAATCCATGCATTTTTTGTATGCAATCAATCTGAATTCCTCAAGCTCCTGTAATTATAACTGCCTATTCTTGCAGGATTCTTTCAGATCAAAAATCAATTGCTCGATTTCTTACCATGTTCTAGCTTGACAGGAAGGTGACATAAATGACCATATATCAATCTAAAGGGTGTGGTGCCAATATGTGTTTTAGGTGTTGTTATGTAAGCCCGAAGAGCCTCATTGATTTTGTTGGACCAATCCTTTAGATTACGGTGGACATTTTTCTCCGGAATGGACTTCAGTTGTCAATTTTATACCTCCACTTGCACACTTATTTGTGAATGATATATAAATGTCACTTTGTGGTCCACACCATATTTCCTCAATAGATTTGAAAAACTTTGTTCCAGAAAATGAGAACCTCCATCATATATGGTAGTGTGAGGAACTCCAAAATGAGGGAAGATAATGTCCCTGAATAGCTTGATATCAGCTTTTGAGTTTCTAGAGTGTAGGTATGGTCTATACCCATTTAGAGATAGAATTGATGTCTACCAAGATGCATGAGAAGTTGTATGAAGAGGGGAGTGGGCTCATGTATTCTACACCCCATACATCAAGATTTCAACTTCTTGCTAGAGATTTAAAGGAATTTCATCTCTCTTAATGTTGTTCCTAGACCTTTGATATTTATCACAAGACAACACAAATTAGTAGGCATCCTTGAATATCATCAGTCAAGAGAATCTACATTTTAGGACTTTTAGTGCAATCTTATTAAAACACATATGGAACCCCATAGTGCCTGAGTGACATTGTTGTAGAATTAATATGACTTCCTCCTCGAGAATGCAACATAGACAAAGACCACCGACAAATAGTCTGAAAATATGACTCATACTAATAATAATGTCTAACATAATGCATAAATTTCTTCCTTGCATTACTGGTGCAATCTGTGTGAAAATTAACTGTGACGAGATAGTTAATAAAATTGGCATGCCAAGAAAGACAACTGAAACCTTCATGAGTTGACCAACTGGCAAAGAGTCATTAATGGGGACAATGTTTGTATCATGGGTGTGCAAGCGACTTAGGTGACTAACAACTACATTGTCACTTCTCTTCTTGTCCAATATCTCAAGATCAAACTCTTATAGAAGAAGGATCCACCAGATTAATCTCGATTTATGTCCTTCTTTGTCTATAAGTATCAAAATTATTGCATGACCAATCTAGAAAATAACCATTGGGCCCATGAGATAAGACTTGAATTTGTCAAAGGCACAAAAGAGTGCTAGGAATTACTTCTTAGTAGTTGCATAATTTCCCTAAGCTTCATCTAGAATTATGGATGAGTAATAAATGACATGATGTTTTGTAATTATGCATTGACTCAAAATGGATCCTATGACATAATCCCTCATGTCACACCTAATCTCAAAAGGTTGAGACCAGTTTGACACCCAGATAGTAGTTTTTGATTTGAGGGCTACTTTCAAATTGTTGAACTTCTTCATGCATTCCTTATCAAAGCAAAATTAACATCTTAGAGCAGTATATTTGTCACCATCTTAGCTATCTTGGAAAATTCCTTAAATAATATCATATAGAGACCTAGATGACATAGGAAATCCCTAACTTCTTTCACTATGGTCGGAGGAGCAAGCTTGGGGATAACTTCTTTTTTTTCTTTGTCTACCTCAATTCCTATGTTATTGACTCTATGCCCTAGAATGATGCCTTATTTGAGAACCTAATGTGCTTTCTCACAACGTAGAAGTAGCAAAGACAGATAAAGTAGGCATGATTCATATGAATCCTCATAGATGGAGAAATCATCCATGAAAACTTCCATAATTGTTTTAGTTAGCCCAACAATGATGTTTTCCATGCATCATCAAAATGTGGTTGGCATGTTGCAAATCCAAAAGGGCATTCTTCTTTTAGCAAAGATCACAAAGGGACAAGTAAAAGTAGTCTTCTCTAGGTCATCTGGGTGAATGAGGATTTGATAAAAAAAATCCAAATTAACAATCAGGATAGCAGAAATATTCTTCATGAGACGGGCACTCTAAAACCTAGTCTAGGAAGGGTACATGAAAGTGATCCTTGCATGTAACTTTGTTTAGCTTCCTATAATCAATGGACATCCTCCACACATTGATAGTATGAGTGGGGATGAGTTCATTCTTTCCATTACACATCACATGGTGCATTATTTCATTGGTATGATCTAGATAGGGCTCACCCATGGTGAGTAAGAGATGGAGTGAATAATACCAGACATGAGAAACTTAATGACTTTGAGGGTAACCACTTCTTTCATGTGTGGGTTCAGTTTGTACTAGTGTTCCAATTCTAGTTTGAAATCTTCCACTATAGAGAGTTTTGCATGCATAACGCTTTATTCACCATGTGAGATCACTCATCAAGTATCCTAATGACTTTTTCCTTTTTCTAAATTTAGATCACAACTTGTCTTCCTTCCTACTTAGCTATTAGATCAAAATTTATCATAATGTGGAAAACCTTCAGGTCATCTAGGAAGATGTACTTCAAATCTTCTGGAAGGGGTTTCATCTCTGGGCTTTGGTGCTACATCTGGTTCCTTGATAGAGATGGCATCAGTTGTTTGAATTCATCTTGTAGACCTTCTTTGACTAAATCTAGGATGAGTATGCATTGCTTCACATGCTCATTAACATACTCTCTAGGCTTAATATCGACAAGGGAAATCCCTAAAATGTCATCAAATACTGGATCTTCCTACTTGAGAAGTGACATCTTTCCTATACATTCTAAAAAGTACCTACTCATGCATTCTTGGCCCCTTGATTCTGTCAAACCCTAAAATTCAAGGGCCTCTTTGCCTAACCTTAGAAGTAGGGTTCCTGTGTAGAAATCAATTAATGCTCTTGGTGTATCTAGGAAGGGTCATCCGAAACTAGGAGGGTATCTAAGATCCTCCTTTATGTACAATCACGTGGGACATAAGAGTCTTCCCTACATTGAATGTTACATCCTTAAGGATCCCCATCAGATGACTCATTGACGTGTTTGTGAGCAGCCTCATCATGCTAGTGAGAGTAATTCTATGAATCTCAGCCTCTTACATAGGTTATGGGGCATAATGGAGAAGATGGATCCAAGGTCAGATAATCCCTTCTTACATGTCGAGTTGGAAATATATCACGCAATCCTAAAAGAACATAGATCCTTCTTCTCCTTTTGCATTTTATTGAAAATGATGTCAGATACAATTATGTCTAGATTGATCATTTCTTACTCCTCAGTTGTGTATTTACTCATGAGGAGAATCTTCAAGTACTTTTACCATGTAGGCATCTCAGTTAATCCATCCAAGATTCAAATGAAGATTTTCATGGCTTCCTTGAACTTAATAAAGTGAGTGTCCAATTATATTTGCTTTAGGTTGACTTGGTACGGATGGTGTGGCCTATAGACTAGAATATCTGGCTCGAATATATTGTTCTTTCCAATTACTAGTTGTTTTGAATTGACTTTTTTAGTGTTGTTGATGACTAATGTATCTTTCACTTCAACATATTTTATCACTGCTTCTTATGTCACTGGATTTGTTATTGTATGTGTCAATCAATATAGTCTTGGAAGGAATATCTAAAAAGACTCACCCTGAATGTGTAGTGATATCCTTCAACTATTCTAGATGCTTGAGGTTATCTTTTGGATGGCCTGCAAAAGCTCCTGCATGGGGTGAAGGTTAGTTGAGATTTGAGCCAATTGAAACTCAATGGCTTTCTAGTGAGGTTGTTGTTTGCAATTGATGTCTTCGGTGACTGTAGGATCATTTCTGTAGGATCATTTCAATGGTTGGAAGTTTATCTTGTTTAGATGAGGGAGCATTTGCTTGTTGTCCCTATAGTTGTTGTTGTGGTAGTACCTAGTTACCATTTTGAAATTGACACCCCTAACTATACTTCATGTTCTGAAAGTTTTTACCACCCTCTCGTGCATTTGGACTCTACCATCCATGGGAAGGGGGGAGAGAATGCCTCTTTATCCCATTTTCTGAAATTTACTCAGATTATTCTAAAAACTTGGCATACCCTAAACTTTATTTCCCAAGCTGATGAGAAGTTTCCGTACATGTAGGATTGCCATATTATAAACAATGATGATTTCTATTTTGGTTTGTAGTGTAATACCCTTGACCTGGGATATTATGGATGGAGTCCATACCTTCTATTTGACTACTATATCCTTGATTGTATTATCCACTAACACTTTGTAAGAAATTGACAACCCAATATAGAGTGATCGGTACCTTCACATAATTATTCAGTTCCTTTACCAGTAGAGCAATGTTCATCTTTATACCAGGTTCGAATACCAAATGGAATTCTATAGAAATTCTTGAGCTTGACTTCTCAATGGGTTGACTTTGACTTTTGTATGCATTAAAAGATGTATCTAGATTTTCTTTCTTGCGTGACAATAGATTTAGATATTTAACAACATATTTTATTTCAAAGTTGTTCTCTACCATAGACATTTTAGCACTCCCTTCCCTATGTATCTGCCACACTAAACTTGATTCTCATCCCCAAAGTCACCATAATTCAGGCACTGTAATAACTATGGGACATGATGTTTCCTCCAATTTACGAACCTAAGAACCTTTTAATATCATCATACACAACTTTATAGAAAAATTCAATGAATTGATTTTCAAAAATACCAATGTGTGGCATTTGTGGAGGAGTTTGTCGTACCTCTCCCATGCTTCTACTAGAAATTTGTCAGGGACCTATGTAAACTGACTTATTTGTCCTTTGATCGTGTAATTGAGTGAACAAGGATACAACTACTTAAGGAATTTATTCTAATGTTGGTCCCATGTGGTGATAGGTTCACCTCTCAAAGTATCGTACAAACTCCTTGCTTTGTGCACATAAATATTTGAAAAGGTGGAGTCCAATACTATTGTCAAAAACTCTTGTTTGCTTGCTCATTGCGCAGATGTTCACAAATGTCATGATGTGATCTTGACAATTTTCCCCTTATTTGTATGATACTACAATGTTTTGTAGCAATGTAACCCAATGTGCCCTTATTTCAAAATTGGTAACAGTGATAAGGGGTGGCATGGCAAGATGATGAACATTTGTACCCTTAGGTATTGATAAATCCCTAATCTCTTTTTGTCACTCATCTTCCTATGTAGCTGCTTAGGCTATACAAATTTCTTCCTGTACAACAACTCATGCTTCTTGTGAAAGCCTTTGTCTATGTGTGTGCTACAATATCTAGATTAACCCTTTATGTAGTATCTTAGTCATCCATTCTAGATTTGTTTTATCTATTCACATCATGAAAACTTTGACCTATCTTAGGGTCAAAACTTGGTGCAGAATCAACCTTGGGGGAGGTTCGCATGCACTAGTTTGTGGTACCTGAGATAGGAAAAATTTCCACTACTTAGATGGAAGATGCATTGATTTTATGTCACTTTTAACATGCTATTTTGTGGTGTTTTTAAGTATGAATATTTGCATTTAGACATGTTTTGCTTTGTTTTCCATTTATTAGCCTATGAACCATTTATTCATCAATTATTATGCATGTATATCAAAATATATGGTTTTATGATCATTTGCTTGGACTTATGCAACCATTCCTCTTATTTCAAATAGTTTGAGTGTCTACTTGTTAACTTGGTGCTACCGACATCTGTGTTAGTGGTATCGATGCCTTATTCCCAGTAGTAGAATATTGAGAGAATCATCGGTGATACATATAGGCAACTCAATGCTATTGAGAGACGTTTTGATGCCACTGAGATACATACTTGGTGGTACCAAGTGAGGGTCAAGAGAGCATCAGAGATGGAGATTTAATATCTTGATGCTACCGATGGCACAATTAGTTGTTCTGACTTCAGCATCCAAATTCTCATGAGAATCAACTCGGTGCTACCTACACATTTATTAATAGTATTATCGCATAACAAGAAGGTGAAAAGGGTCAAATGACTTGGTGCCACTAACACCCTATAGGTCGACTTATGCAGTGTGATCAGTGTAGATTTAAAATTAAGTTAGATCCAAAGGTCATGAATTAAGTGAGGGATAGGAATCACTTATGACCTAAGAAGGGCAGCCATAAATCAAATATCATGTAGCTTTTTGGAAACAGAGCCAAGAGGAGAGGAGACGAAGGATATAACCTCCAATCAGACAACCTGATCATTTCTAGAGGATAGATGTTTAGTCAGGTGTTGATCAGAGGGGATTCTTGAGACCGCTTCTCTCTAATTTTTTAAATTATTTTTCTAGTGTTCTGCTTCTCTTTATCCTTTTCTTCTTGATGTTATTTGATGACAAAGATTTGGAGCTAAACCCCTTTGTTCCTTAGGACCCAGAGTAGCTTGACACATTGTTGTACTTGAATTTGATGAGCTTATAATATGTTTCCTTTTCTATGCACTTGAATCTATGTTATATTTAATGATTTTTTTAATCTTGATCAACAATACCAAAGTATTAGATTACTAATTGCTTTGAGAGAGGGGTTAGGAGTTAAAGGAGTCATAGGTTCACATAGCCTATATTACACTTCATGAGAAGGGTTACGACTATGAAAGGATAACCTAGAGGAATTTTCTACACACTTGGACTCAATTATTAAACTTCTATGGGAGTGTGGTTTGTCTTGGATTTTTCCTAAATAACAAGGACACAAGATGCCATGAGGTCCTGAAGAACATGGCCAATAGCCAATCTTGGGGAGAAGAACATGAAGCACCAACATTAAACATAAGTGCCATCAAATCATAATACGTCATGGAGCTAAAAGCCCATATGGAACAACTTACAAAGAGGTTAGACCAACAGTTAGGCACCTTGTATAGAGGTGATGAGGAGAAGTGTATGTACCAAAGGTAGCATAACAACAAGGGAAATAATGAATATTCATGGAGGAGAGATCCTAAATTCTAAGGATCCTAACAATATTCACTAGGTCCCATCACAGGTGCAATAACCCCCATAGCAGCAGACTTCACATCAGAATTAGTAGGAAAGGGGAACTAATAGGATGGATAGGTTCAAAGACATGTTTAGCAAACTCATGACCAGAAATGAGACTTATATAACAAATAATGAAGCATACTCAGACCAATCAAAGAGGGACCAATAGAATCAAAGAGATCAAGTTCGTATCTTGGGAAACTAGTATTCACAAAAAGCAACTAATTTGGTAGCCATGAAGAATCCTACTCAACAGATATTTTAAGGGAACACATAGAAGATATTTTAAGGGAAAGTAATTAGTAAAAAGAGAAATTCCCTTAAAATCAAGGAAAAGTAATGTGCCAATTCAGTTGGCTGATAATTCAATTGTGAGACAGCAAGGCATATGTGAGGATGTTTTTTTTTCTTTAAGCCAGGAGGTACTTTTATTCATCCTACCCTCCTCGTGTAGGCAAAATCACCAAAATATACAGCTCCTGCTTATAATGACGCAGGTGTGTTCCCGGGACAACACAAACCCTCCCAACCAACAAAGAACTACCTATCAACCTGTATGTAAGGAACCTGTCGACGCTCCATACTAAGTAAGTTCTTCACCTTCCCAGGAAGGTCTTCAGGTATTGAACATATGAAAATGTCGTCCATCTACCTCCCCCAATTGCCCAGCTCCCTTGGAACAGAATTAACTATTTTCTAGACCAACGATCCTCTAATAGATGCTTCATCAAACATCTTCCTCAACTCCCTCACCATCGGAGTTGCCTTCCATGGCTCTTTTTTTCCTCTCCACAAAATATCAAAAGTCCTCTGGTCATCAATCTCCAAGGTAGCTACCCTGAGATGTTGGTCATTCACGATCTTGAGACCAACGATGCACGACTGGATATAAGCCAAAATGTAATCATCCACCTTTAACCAGGTTCTAAATGAAACCCGAGCTTGTCCTTGCCTGTTTCTGACCACCCCCACCGCCCACTATCTAGGGTTTCCTTGGGGATCTGTAGATCTTCCCGTCATGATATTAAGCTTCAAGTTATGGATGTCCGAAGGATTCCACTTTTACAACCTCACCGTTCTGAACCTCCAAGCAGGTTCCCCCAAATTATATGTAACTAGGGCCTGATAGAAAATTTCATCTTCTCTTATCCCAAACTCCTTCTTGCTCATCATCCTATTGATCTTGAAAGTGATATATCCCCATTCGCGCTCCAGGTTCCTCTCAAGTTATCAAACCTAGCAACAAATCTTATCCTCCAAATGCTTTCCACTATAAGAGAAGCCATGGTACTTCCTATCCATCTTCTCGCTGATAGGGTATGCATCTTTCCACAACATGTCAGCAGGGAACTCAAACTACTAGGAGCATGTTCTTGGATGATGCCCGTGTATTTCTGCCAGAAGAAAGAAGCAATCTGACCCTAGAAGACCAGATGATTAGTCTCTTCCGTCTGAGGGTTCTCGCAGAAAGAGCACATCGATGCTAAGGATATATTGCACTTATTGATGTTGTCGTCTGTGGGAATAGCTCCATTCACAAATTTCCATATGATGGCACTGGCACGAGGCGTATCCTGATTCCGAATCCGGGCCATCTCCTCCCTATGTGTCCTCTGTGGATTCTGAAGCAAAGTCCTCACCGATTTAATGTGAGGATGTCTTAGTGATGGTAGGCAAGTTCATCTTTCCAACAAATTTTTCTAAACATGGAAATGCAGGATGAGTATTGTTAGGAAATATGGTGTGGTTAAACGCATCAGAAACAAAAATTTATTCCAGACTCTCAAACTAGCAGATTGTGCTAATAATGATGTAAGGAAATAGGGTGGAACACATACCCTGTCCTAGAGCAAGTCCAACAACTATACTTGCACATGATGTACCTCCTTCTTGAGAAGCATAGGGATTATGGTCGATGATGTCCTCCTAGTGTAGCAACAAAGCTTTCACACATCTATGTAGTCTACACGAATCGTTGAGAACTCCACATCATGCTTTTTGAGCCAACATGAAAGAGCATCCCTTTCATTTTTGACGTGCTAGCATCAACTTACTCTCTATTTCTAATTCTCCCTTTTACAAGTAAGATGGTTAGGCAAACATGTTGCAAGAATGTGAGAAGATCTTACATAGGAGTGGTAGAGATAGGGTTTCCAAAGCCTAGGAGATAAAAGATCAAGATTATCTTAGCTGGATAATTGTTGTGCTTAGCTAGTCGGTCGACTGGACTGCCCAGTTGGTCAACTTCTATGATGACCCTGATTTTAGGAGTTTGATACTCGATATACTAATTGATGACAAACATGGAGAAAAAAGGTTTATTTAATATCATGATGTGTATATAGGTCACCGAACCATGTATTGAGGTTCATATTGAGTATTCACAGCTAACTTGATTTGAAAAGTAATCGATGAGGTATGTTTATAAGTATAAGGATTATATGGTCCTAGTATTGAGACTTTTCAAGGAATTTATGTGACTAGTCAAACATTTGTATCATAAGATCATTTTCAGTAGAATACTAGAGTTGTCTATGATAGAGCTATATCAAAAGTTGTTTCCTGTATAGGGACCGTTTTAGAAGGCATTCAAGTTTAGATTTTGATTAAATGAATAATGTTTCATATGATTTTAGACATATGTTTAATTACAATGTGTAGCACATCCACTTTTATAAGATGTCTTTGTGACTATACTAAAACCATAGTTTGGACTCAAGGAACCATCCAAACCCTAGAGTAAGTAACGTAGTGTCATGCTTTATCTTTTACACCTATTTCTTATGGAGAAGTTGGTACACTGGAGACTGAGTTCCCTAGTGTCATGCATCCAAAGTAAAGGGACAAGATCTGTGAACTGGAACAAGACACTAGCCCCACTAGACTCGGATCCTTCCAACATCCCTTGATCAGAGGATGTGGAGGATAGATGAGGGAGTTTAGTCATGTTCTACATTCTCCGTTCTTCATTTCTTTTACTGTAGAGATGAGAAGACCTGCAAGGGGGTTGAGGAGCTGGAGATATAAATTCCAATGTGAGAATTTCCTCATTGGGATCTCATACCACTTGACCATCTGTTGATACAACCATTGCATACTTTTAGCAGTCAAGCTCCACCATGGTGAAGAAGAAGAAAGCATGTCTTGAAGAAGGTAGGCTCAGGAAGACGGTTGTAGCCATAGTTGTTTGTTTTTGAGATAAGCCTAGGGTTTAGATGTAGGGAAATATAGCGGTAGAGCAGACAACATAAACAAAAATTTAAGTGACATATTCTCCTTATAACGGTAGATAGAGTCAACAACTATATAATAGGAAGGGTGGTTTTGAGGTAATACTTGATTCTGGAGAAAGTCCAATGACAATTCCCTCGATGAAGTATGTAACTTTCTTCAAGTCACACCCAGTCAACATCTATAGCAGATCTTGGTTGATCACCACAGATAGCAGCTTGACGTCGTCTTCCTTATGGTAGGTAACAACCTCCTTGCCTCTATAGTAGTCCACACGGACCACCCAAAACTCTTGTCATTCTAGATGAATGGACAAGAAGGAGTTGTCCCCTTCTAGTTGGTGTACTAGAACCAACTTGCTCTCCCAAAAAAGTTCTCCCTTGCTATACCTCCCTTTATCAGGTAGGACTTGCTCGAGTTCTCTCACTTACCACAACCAAAGAAGACAACAATTGTCAGAGCAACTAATGTTATTTTTAGGAAGCCCCCAGTTCCCCTCTATTTATAGGAGGGCTAGGGTCAGGGTTCCCACTCTGTGTGGGAGTCGAAGGGTACATGATTTCTTGAAATGTCATATTGTGGGAGTGGAGAAATGATCAGTTCATTGGTGAACCAATTGGTTGGCATGAGAGCCGATCGGTTCAACCCTTGAACCATTCATTTCATCATGTTTCTCAATCACAATTGTATTGGTGATTAATATCCAACAATGCATAACATGACGTCAGTACTAGTCCTTGATCCAATCGAATTGATCCATGAACGAGGTGGTTCATCGCATGAGCTGGTCATTTGAATGACCTTGAGATGATCGGTTCACTCTCGATTCATGCCCTGGTTCATCCAATATTCAGCCAATGCAATTCCAATCAACCTAACACTCCAACCGATTGGTCCAACACTTGAACTGGTCGATTCATAGTTCAATCAGTCAATTGTTGTTTAAATTGAATACCTAAACACTTTAGTAATCAAGTTAAACATCATTCATAAACAAACTTGTAACGAACCCATTCCCCGACAACCCCCGATTAAGGAAGGCCAAGAAACTAGAGTCATTCAAGTATAAGGTCAATTGGTTTTGCACATAATAAAAAATAATAAATAAATTCTACTATAAGTTTGATATAAGATAAAAATTCTTTTCATGAAAGTTTCAAAATATAGGATTCCAGGACTTTACCCAAAACATGTACCAACTGACTATATCCTCCAAGTATTAGTTTGTTTGGTTCACTTTCAATGTCTTTTTCATTGGTTGTCTAGTTTCCATCTTGAAGCATGTTAACCTAAAAATGCCAACAAACAAAATATTGGTCATTATAACAGGTTATACTGATATGTGGGGGAAACAAAACTTTACAAGTAATTATAACAACATAGTTCAACAATTATTGTTTAACAACAACAAAGTTAATGTTTTGATTTGGCAACTTCTCATCCCATAATGGTGTGTTCTCATCACTATTACCCTCACTTGGGTCTTGCCCCTACACACATACTTATCTTCCCATCCTGGCTTTATAATATCCTGGCCTTCCCATCTGGGCTTCACCACATGTATCTACCTTGCCATCCGGGCTTGGAATTCATGTAGTAACCTTCCCATCTGGGATTAGTTTACTTTCCATTGTGGGCGTGAGCAAGTTACCTTCCATATAATGTGATAATCATAGTCACTTTAAAGTTTGCAAGGAAGTAAAGTTCATCCAATAGTCATACATTTGCAAAGTATGCGGAGAAACCCTAGAAAACCACAAGAAACTCGATGGGGGTACTCATAGGCGTAACCACATACCTGTCTCATGAGTATTTACAGTCCAAACAAGAACAAGTAAGATTAATCACACAATCAACCCAATCAAGTCAACCTGAAATTTAAGGCATAACACCCTTATGTCACTACATTATTCCAAAACCTATCAAAAGACTGACTTTCTTATCAAGATAGGTTTTTAAGTCCACTTTCTTATTTCATTATCCATAACACCCCATTAGTCCATTTATTACTCTTTTTCACTTTCTTAGTCCATTTATCCATAACAACCCTTTTGTTTCTGATGTGTGGCTTGCTCGCAATCGTTGATCTCCTTGCTGGTCCACGAGTTGACATGATCTGATAGTTCTTGGTCCACCTCCTTTCTTTGTCTTCCGTGATCTACATGCGGTGGTGCCATAGTAGAGAACCTGCTCGAGGAAAAGCAATCAAGGGAAAGAGAGGGAGTCAGGGCACGAGAGGATGTCGTCGGTTCTCTAGGGGTCAAGGTGACTTGGATGGAGTCCTTTTATAGGAGTGTGAGGTCTGGTGTAGGGTTTCCCATCTCTTCTGAGCTTGGGCTTGAAGGTGAGGGTTTGAGATTCTTCTACATATCTTATTTCCACCCAAAACCAATATTTTTCCTCAGTTTTGTGAGGCGAACATGATTATCCCCTTGGTTTAATCTGGCATACATTAGGTAGAGAGGTTTCCTCTCGATTCCTCATATTTATATGTTCTTTCCTGTTTGGGCATGGGGTCGAGGGTGAAGTGTGGCTCGTTGGATCCCAAATCTGATGGTTGCCATTGTAGCGTTAATCCCCTTTTTTGAGTAAAATAAAAATCTATATATATGCGACATTTAATGGCACTCCA
Organism: Alisma plantago-aquatica; assembly: GCA_963693085.1. NCBI lineage: Eukaryota > Viridiplantae > Streptophyta > Magnoliopsida > Alismatales > Alismataceae > Alisma > Alisma plantago-aquatica. The sequence goes on along the minus strand of OY856411.1, from coordinate 749,074,798 downwards.
CTCACTTTAGGGAATTTTAGAAAATTCATATCTCCTAATCCGCTTGTCCTTTTAATCTCAAATTTTATGGGAAAGTTCTTGATGTCCTTATCTACTTATAGGAACAACTTGAGATCAAATCTTGAAAAGAATAACTCCTTTTCTTCAAGTGCAAATCAAACACTAAAAAGGCATATATTATGCATTTAAACTCATATTTTCTTTTTATTTCTTTTCAATTTTCTTAATTTTGACTTTTCTAGATATTAGAAGGAAAGTGGAACCAAAACCACCCTATTGTTGCCACTTATATCACCTTCTAGAGAATTCCATGTTTTTCTTAAATAAAACATATGCTATTTATTTTCTTCTTGTCTTTTCTCTTATACGGGTTTTTCTCTTGTCCTTTATCCTTTTACACTTCCATTGGCTTATTAAAATAGGGAAAAGCATGAAATTCATTGTTCAAAACAAATTTGCAAAGAAACCCAAGTTGTAAAATAATGCACATAAATTGTCAAGCAAGCCCTTTTTATTTAAATAATTGCATAATAATACAACCAAAATTGGGGTTTAACAAAACTCCTATTCTAAATGTTTCCTATGTGTGTGGCCATATAGGTTTTAAGTTATGTTGGTAGTGAATGTGCATAACTAGTTTATGGAATCACAAGCAATGTGCGGTATCTAGCAACACATCATTGCTACCCAAGTAATTTGGAAAGTTGGAGAACAACTTCAACCTACAATCTATGCTTAATGTTATAATGTTTGTATAGTTCCTTTATCACTGATATCCAGATTGAACTCGAGACATGGAATCATCATCCTCTTCAACATTCAATCCATGTTCCTTGAACTAGAGTAGACTATCTAGATATATGTAAGCTCAATATCACATATTGACTCACATGAGCATGGCCATGCATTTCTCAGCCCCTCTAATCAAGTGGCCAGGATATCATATTCCTATAGGAGGGACAAATCCCATCTAAACCACTCACAGTCATCCCCATGTGTCATAGTGCACCCAATCATCACCTTTATGGCAATCCTTATTCAAGGTCACCATGGATGATGTCAAAGTACACCAAACGACATGTGATGAGTGTACTGACTTTAGGTATAAGAACCACAATCACCACCAACACTATAAGAGATGATCCTGACTAGCAATCACACTTTCCATGTATCACTATTACGGTGGGTCTGTTTGATATATTGTTCTCTAACAAGTATCTATGTGTTTGGTTTGATATCACACATCATGACTGATGAAATTTTGTCATCAACCAACACACACTCTAGTCTTATGTGTTATTAATGGCTATCAGCCTTCTATGATAACATCTGACTAGGGAAATAACAAGAATACATATACTCTTGGCATCTATATGATCTCATTTTTCAAGTTATCAACCCAAAGACATACATCATTGAGTAATATCATTCTTTAGACGTTTATTATGTTACATTATTATCTCATAACTAAATAAAATAGATTAAATTCGAAGACTGCCTTTATTATTAATCAAATCATTTAGAAAATATACCATTAAAATCATCATATCATTAGTTCTCTGGGCATACATACCAACAAACTCCCACTTGCAGTACCCATGAACTTAATGCCAAGTGATCTAACATGACCTTCATGCTTATGTTGCAAAAGTGCTTTTGTCAAGGGGTCAACCACATTGCTTTCGGTCGGTACTCTGCAAAACTTCACATCTCCTCATTGTATGATCTCTCATATGAGATGTAACTGCCTTTTCATATGCTTGGAATTCTGATGTGATCTGGGTTCCTTAGCTTGTACAATAGCTCCATTTTTGTCACAATATAGCTCAATTACATCACTAATGCTTGGAATCACCCCAAGATCATATATGAACTTCTTGATCCAAACAACCTCCTTTGTTGCATTCGATGTAGTAATATACCTGACCTCTGTTGTAGAATCCACAAATGTCTCTTGCTTGGAACTTTTCTAGCTCATAGCTCCACTGTTGTGACAAAACACAAATCCAGACTTAGATATGTAATCATCTTTGTCATTTGGAAGCTTGCATCAGTGTAACCTTTTACCACTAACTCTTCCTCTCTACCATAGACAAGGAATTGATCCTTATTTCTTCTCAAGTACTTAAGGATGTTCTTCATAGCTGTCCATTGAGCATCACCTAGATCTGAGTGATATCTTCTCATCATGCTCAAGGCATATGAGACATCAAGATGAGTACACAACATTGCATACATGATGGATCCAAATGTAGATGCATATGGAATCCTACTCATGCATTCCCTTTCTTTACAAGAACTAGGACCTTAGGCTCTAGAGATGGTAACACCATGAGTCATGGGTAGGTTTCCTCTCTTTGAGTCCTCCATGTTGAAACTCTTCAACACTCTATTGATATATGTGCTCTAACTTGGTCCAATCTCTGTAGATCTTGATTCCCAAGATATAGGATGCTTCCCATAAGTCCTTCATAGAAAATGTATTTCCCAGCCATGTTTTTACCATCTGTAAAGTAGGGATGTCATTCCCCATCAATAGTATGTCATCTACATACAATATGAGGGAATACAATCATGCTTCCACTAACCTTCTTGTACACACAAGGTTCATCTTCATTTTTACTAAAGTCAAACTCTTTGCCTATTTCATAAAATTGAAGATTCTAGCTATGAGATGCTTGCTTCAATCCATAGATTGACCTTTGTAGCTTACAAACTTTATTTGCATCATTTGGATTTATAAAACCCTTAGGTTGTGTCATGCACACATCCTTAAGAAGATTCCCATTAAGAATGTGGTTTTAACATCCATGTGCCAAATCTCATAGTCGTGATAAGCTATAATGGCAAGCATGATCTTGATGGACTTAACCATGACAACTGGAGAAAAGGTTTCATCATAGTCAACACCTTGAACTTGTATGAAATTAGTTGCAACCAATATGCCCTTATAGGTTTGTACCCACTCTCACCCTATGGGTTTTACCCCTATAAGTGGATCCACCAAGGTCCATACCTTGTTGGTGTACGTGGATTCCATCTCAAATCTCAAGGCCTCAAGCATTTCTCAGACTCTAGTATGTTAGTAGCTTCTAGATAGGTTGTTGGCTCATCGTCTATGACCAACTCACCACCTATTTGAGTCACATCATAACCAAATCTCTCAGGCTCAAGGTGTGTCCAGCTAGATCTACGAGGTTCATATGTTACTTGAGGAATTTGAGATTCCACAATGATTTGTGATTCTCCTTGTTCCTCTTGTACATCTATTGGTTCAATGTTTTCTTTTTGGTCTCTAACCTCTTGGAGTTCTACTTCCCTCCCACTGATTCCTTTGGAAATAAATTTCTTTTCTAGTAATGCATCATCTCTGGCAATAAACACTTTGTTGTCAGATAGGGAATAAAAGTAGTATCCTTTGGTTTCCTTAGGATATAAAAAAAAAATAACATTTATCTGATTTGGGTCCAAGATTTTGTGAAACTACTTTCTCACATAAGCTTCACAACCACAAATCTTTATAAAAGACACATTAGGACATTTCCCATACTATATCTCATATGGTGTCTTTTGAACCAATTTATATGGTACATGATTTAGTATAAATGGGATGGTTTCAAGAGAATAACCCTAGAATGTAGTAGAAAGTTTATCTAAACTCATCATTGACCGCACCATATATAGCAATGTGTGATTCCTTCTTTTTGATACTCCATTATGTTGTGGAGTCCATTGTTATGCGATACCATGGGCTCATAGAAGGTTCTCAAACTCTTGCCTTAAGTATTCTCCACCACTATTAGAACAAAGTGCCTTATGCTTTTTCCAAGTTGGTTCTGTACCACATTCATGAAACCCTTGAACTTTTCAAGGATTTTTGACTTATGTTTCATCAGGTAAACATAATCATACCTACTGAAGAAGGTAATGAAGTATTGATACCCACCTCTAGAATTTGTTTTAAAAGGGTCACATACATCAATATGTGTGGGTCCTAGTATATCACTAGCCTTCTCATTGTTACAAGTGAAGGGAGTCTTGGTCATCTTGCCCAACAAACAAGATTCACATGTCTCTATCAATTCTAAATCAAAAGAGTCCAGTCTTGATATGCAATTCTTACCTATGTGCCCTAGAAGACATCGCCAAAGATATGTTTTATTTTAGTTATTGAATTTTAATCTTTTGGTATTTACATTATAGATATCTATCTTTAGATCCAATAAATATAGACCATAAGACATTGGGACACTGCTATAAAAGATCTCAACTTTTAAAATAGAACATCGACCATTCTTAATATAAAATTCACATCCACCTTGTCCATACAAGATACAAAAATGATGTTTCTGGTTATGGAAGGTACATAATACCAATTCTTTAACTCTATTACGAGCCCTATGGGAAGAGATAAATTATGGGTTCCAACTATAGTGTCAATAACTCTTGCTCCATTTGTGACTCAACAGTTCGAACTCACCCTTTCTTAAAGGCCTACTATTTTCAGATCCTACATATTTGATCATATGTGAGATCCACATCACCCAAGATGAAGAATTAGATAGATTTATCTCAACAATGTATATACTTGAAGTACATATCTCTATTCCCATCTTCTTCTTCCTGAATGCCTTCAAGTAAAGAGGACATATTCCTCTTGTAGTTTTCTTTATCCTTATATTGAGCACAAATGATCTGGATTAATGCTTAGCCTCTGAACTCTTCATGGCCTTGCTTTCATCATTGGACTCTAGTTTACTTATCACCATCACGAGTTTGTCCTTATTAATTCTTTCTTCGACATTAATTAGCATGGCAAGCAAATCTGATAGTGGCATGTCCATGTTATTCAAGTGGTAATACTCAATAAAATGGTTATATGATTCAGGCAACAATTGTAGAATCATATTCGTGGTCAACTCTTGCCTTAAAGAGATCCCAATTCTTCTAGATGTTCCACATGTCCAATCATATTGAGAACATGGGTCTCCACTGGATCTTCCTCTGTCATATTACACACAAAGAGATCCTTTGAGACATTGTACCTTTCTTGCTTTGTATGATTATGGTTAACGTTCATAAGATGTGTTACCATCTCAAGTATCCCTATGTCTTCACATTGCTCGTGTAATTCATAGTTCATGCAACTTAGCATAAGGCTCTTTATGTCCAAGGCATCGTTGGCATGCTTCTAGTAAGCATCCACCTCAGCCCTAGATGCATCGAGAGTAGGTATTTCTGGCACTGGTTTATCTAGGACATATAGCTTATGTTCATCATTGAGATTCATTCTCAAAGTCCAAAACCAGTCATAGAATGTTTCCGCTCAGTTTGTCCTTCTCAAATAATGATTGCAATGATGATTTGATCGTCATTTGATTCTATAAGAGAAAATTTTACTTTTGTCAAAACACTTTTGATTTGATTTAATTTGGATAATATTTAATGATATTTAGGCCTTTAATTAATTAGTGATCCCACTATTTTATTCAAATTGATAGCCTCTTATATCAATTCATAAGATTGTAGCGTACAACCTTCTAGTGAGTCAAGATGCAAAATAATTGAATCATTACCCGGACAATGCCAACATCCGTAATCAATCATTAAGGTAGGCAACATTTTCCAATTGCGTCTTATGCAATACTTGAATAGATGATATGTGCAACTCTTTGCCATAGTCATTCGCATGCTTCTAGGTGCTTAATCTCATTAAGGACACCCAACTAAGCTTGACCCAAAAGGCAACACAATAGTATTGCACCCTTCTTGGTAGGCTCACATAACTACCATCACACTTCCACGAGATGGACAATGCACCACACTTGGCATGTCCACACATAATCCATCAATCTTTTCATGTGTGTTGCTAATGGAAAGCATCTTAGACTTAATATGTTATTGAGGGAGTTTGTATTTATGAATATATATACATATCCAATCACCACATACTCATAGTACGTATCGTATACATGCTATATCCCACAAATTTAAACATGCAATAAAACATAAGGAATAGTTATGTCCATACTATTGTAATTCCTAGGAGCCATAAGGAAATACCACCATCTAAGGTCTATGTCATATACAAAAACATGTTTTTTGATGAAGATCTATGCTTAAACATGTATGGGTTGATCGGCCCTTGAACTGATTGTCTTGCCTCATGGACAGTCGACTGGTCATCTCCCTACTTGTCTGGTCTCAGTCCACCATCTTTTAGATCTTCCAGTTGATCGGTTGGGTCCACCAACCAATTGGTTCTTCTCATCCTGTCATCAATCCTCCTTGGTCCTCTAGTTGATTGGATCGTCTTTGAGACAATAAGACCTGTGACCTTTCTTCATGGTTAAACTTTCTTTCTTATCATAATTATATGTTCAAAACCTTAGTAAAACCCTAAGATTTGCTTTGATATCATGTGACAAACTTAAGTTTCACGTTTGGTCCAGTTTGGACATTGTTTGGGTAAGTTTTGCTATATATGTGCTTTTTTAGAACTTTGCATAATTTACCCATATCTAGGGCTTTCTTATAATTTTTCACATTCTTTTTGTGCCTTGATAATATCATATCATGTTAGATATAGTTTTACCTTGGGGTGCCTTGTTGTACCTTGGTTTAGTGGTGACTTCTAACCTGGTGCTTAGGGCCAAGTTCCCTCACCTAGATGCCCTAACTCGATGGTCTTTTCTTTGGATGATGGGATCCTATGGTCCACCTCTAGGTTGTGGGATCCAATGGTAGTCTCTTGATGCTTGAAGATTGGCCTATTTCCTTCTTGAGGCTCGTAGGTCAATGGTTTTGCTTGTCCAGTGCACGAATCGATGGTGACACTAGGGTTTTGCTTGATGACTAAGGGAAGGCAACAACTAATGAGCCACCTATTATTGGAGATCGATGGATCCTCTTGGGTTGATATGCAATGTCCAACCTAGCTTCCACAATTGATGGATGTCATGGTTGTGCATGGAAGTACGTTTTGAACATGGGACACATGACACACATGGCTTGACACCTCTACCTTCCTTTCTTTTCCACCCCAAGCTTTATATACCTCCCTCCTTGCATGCAAATGAGTTCTTTACACACCTACCTCACCCTCTTCGTCTTCCTTGATTCTTGGATCTCGTCCCTCTTTCTTGTTGGAGAAGAAGGAGCTCAAGGAAGAAGAAGCTTGGCCGATCTTGCTTGCATGTACACCTAGGGTTCAGATCTACCCTCTCTTCAAGCTTGTGGAGCTTCCTTTGCTTGTTATTGACCTAAGCAAGTAAGAGCTTCCTCTTTCCCTTCATTTTCCTTGCTACCCTACGTTCTCTCTCTTCCTTCTTGGTTAGATCCATGGTGCTTTTTGGTATAGCATGTGTTACAGCTTGAAGAACACCTTCATTTGTGCTTCTTTGACCTAGGGTTTGCTTATTCTTAGAGAAGGAGCTAGCTTGGATGAGGGGAGTTATCAAGCTAGGGCGTCTTATCTCTATCTATCTCTTCAAGCTATCTTTCTATTTGTACCTTCTTCATCATCTTTGAGGTGAGTTATGTTACTTTCTCCCTGTTTATTGCTTACTCTTAACTTGCATGTATCAGATATTGCTCTAAAATGTAGTTCTGAGTAGAAAGATGCTACCTTTTCCTAGGGTTTGAGCTTATATGGTAGTTTTTTGAGTGGATAACCTTCCTTGATATACTTCTAAACCTTGTGCACATTCCTTCCTTGGAAGTGAAAACCCTAGACCTTGCTTGTCCATGAATCAATGGTGCTCTTGAGTGGGAATCGATGGTTTATCTTTATTTCTTTTGGATTGCTTTCCACCTTGTTTCATAATCCGATGGTTGGGCTCTTTGTATCAACTGATGGTGGGTATCTAGTGCTATTTTTATGGACCTTGTTGTGCTTACAACTAATTCTTTGGTTCCTTTACAAATTGTTTTTTAATGCTCACAATAAGTGGTCTCAGTCGATGGTTTTCCTCCTAACAAACAATGGTTTACTTGTTGTTTTGGACTTGTTTCTCCACCTAATGATAACACTTTATGGTGTTTCTAGGTTCAAAATTAATGGTTCTTTTGGTTCACATCTGATGGTGTGTTTGGTTCTTGGGTTGATAGTTTCACTGGGTCTTGGTCGATGGTTTTGATGAAGTCCATAACCGATGGTGGACCTGAAGTTCACAACCAATAGTGGACATGAAGTCCACAGTTGATGGTGGACCAAAAGTTCACAACTGATTGTGGCCCTAAAGTCCACAAATGATGGTGGACCTAAGGTTCACAACTAATGGTGGACCTGAAGTCCACAATCAATGGTGGACCTGATGCCCAGAATATATGGTGCTTCTGAAGTCAGCAAATGATGGCCTTTCTAAGTGTATAATCCTATGGCTTCTCATGATCCAATGGTGATGGTTAGTGCATATGATTTAATGGTCTTATTTGCCTTAAACCCGATAGTTTTATGTGTGGTCTATGATTTGATGGTTTGTTCTTATTGCACCTGATTTGATGGTTTGAATTTGATGATTTAGAATCGATGGTTTTAAGTCCATGATTTCGTAGGCTAACTTTTCCCTCAAATGAAAACAAAACCAAAGGTTATTTTAGGGTTTTGATTCATAGTGTTAGATCAACTTACTTTGTTGAACCTAACCTAAAGTGATTAAGTGATGATGATGGTTAGCTACAATTAAACTTCCTTTTATGATTCTTATGTTGGAGGAATAATCTCATGATGATTATGGTAATCCTGCTTTGTTATCTATGAACCTCATATCTATCATGATAAATACAATGTTATGCTAAACTATGTAACTCAGTGATATAGTGATTATTGGGACTTTATAAAGGTGTGGAAATATAATGATGCTCTTGCATGAACTTATGAGAATGGTCTTATTGACCTTTGGGCATGTCTTGAGACCCAATGGAGGTGTAATAATCCTCTTCGTAATGTGACAAGGATTGGTATCTTGCGGTGATGTGATAAGAATTATATCTCATAGTTTTTATATCTTTTGGAGTTGTGACATACCCATGTTTTATAAAACTCTTTTAGAGTTTTTATGTAATTTGATTGATGCAATTAGAATATACCCAATTGGCATTAACTAATCAAGTGAAATCCCAATCATCTAGTGCCTTTTTCCATAGAACCACTCCAATGTTAGGATTTGCATGATGGGGAAATGAGTATTCTTGAAGGGAAGCCCATATTCATATACTTTTGAGTATATGCGGGGTGCAAGTGACTATGTGTCATTGTCATACTGATCCCAAGGTTTTGGGGATGATTGTGGTCATACCTTGGTAGGAGAATAATTGTAGTCGTATCTTAGATATATTTATATGACATGTGATTGAGGGAAGTTGTGGGTGTACCTCAGATGATAGGGTTTTGTATACCATGGTTACTAGTGTCATGACCTATATACCAAGGGAGGACTAGGCAGTTTGTAGCCTGACCTTATATATCATTGTAGCTGACTTGTACTGCCTGAGGGAGGATGATATTTTAGGATTTCGACTCTCCTAGATCTTTTACAAAATTAGTTTCAACTTAGCAGTGGCCAGTTGGAAGTTTGTGTGGTATACCTGAAACTTCCCATGGCTAAATAAAAGATATAATCCAGCCATGTAACATATCTATTCAGGGTTAAACATGATTCACATCAGTTGATAACCCTTGATTGTTTCTTTTAATGTTTAGTTGTTATATAATGTGGTAAAAGAAATTAACTGTTTAGAAATGATAGTTTTATCTATTCCTTTACATATCATGTTAATCATCCTTGTTGTTATACTATTTGTTTTATCTGCTTAATCCATTTAACTTGTTTATTAAATAACCTATTGTAATAAATAACGATCATTGAGAGTTATATCTTTCACTAGGACATGGGTCTCACCTCATGGGTCACCACATCTTTTTAGGTGATCCTCAGGTTTGTAGAGGTGAGGAAGAGAAGCTTGGAGAGAAGTAGGAGTAGAAGGTTGGCTAGTAGTATCCTAGAGTCATCCTTATATTCTCAGGTCTAGATAGGGAATGTTTTGTAGATGATATGTATATCGACTCGAGTTTTTGGCAGTATATCGATGTTTGTATGTGGCATGTATATTAGGAACATCTCTTTTATATACATGTTGTGGCCTCAGCTTCTGGGCACAAATGTAAATACCTATTATGGTATGTGTTATTATACATGTGGACATATGTAATTTTTCCTAATCTTATTGGTGATGTTTAATCAATTTTAATTTACCCTCTTTTCCTAAAATGAGATTAGTTAATGATCGATCACATATTTTGTTTTGAATAATCTTGTTTAGTGTAGCAGGACCTCACAAAGACGATCAGTTCATCAAGTGTTGAACATCTTCTTCATCATAATAAGAATTAAATTGTCCTAATGCTATTACATACTATGTGATAAAAGAGAAACCTTGAGTTACATTTGAGGGGAGCATAGGTAGGAGAGAATAATACTTCTACAATTGGAAGAGAAGGTAGAGGCTCGATGGGAAAATTGAGATATTAACAAGAATAAACATCCACACAACCACCATGCACAAATATCTGGGTTATTGGCCAGAACCACGCTAGACATCCACCATTGAAACCAACTTTTAGGGTGACATATGTAAATTTTGCATATATATAAGTTTCAGATCATACACAATATTTAATTGGATATCCACATTAACCAGTTTAAATATTCACATCGTATGCAATAAATAAATGAAAAACCAAAATCTGATCATATCGATTATCCCAAAACATTGTAAATTGACATGAATCTGATACCACTATAGGGAAATATGGAGAAAAAGTAGGCAGCATAAACAAAAATCTAACTGCCATATCCCCTTATAACAGTAGATCACAATAACAAATATATAATTGGAACATTTTAGGTAATACATGATCCTGGAGAAAGTTCAGCAACAATTCCCTCAATGGAATATGCAACTTTCTTCAATCCGCACCCAGACATCGTCTGCAACAACTCCTAGTTGATTTCCTATGACTTCATAAGTGATGAGCGATATCTAGAAAAAACACATCATTGCTACCAAAGTAATTGGATACGTTGGAGGGCAACTACAACCTAAGCTTGTGACCATCATTATAGTGATTGTATAGTCCCTTTGTCACATATATTCAGATTGAACTCGAGGCTTAATATTGTCATCCTCTTATTATTCAATCTATGTTTCTTGAACTATAGCATACTGTTGAGATGTACGTGAGCTCAATATCACATATTGACTCACATGAGCATGGCCATGTACTTCATAGTCTCACTTTTCAAGTGTATAGGATATCACTCAGATAGGAGGGAAAATTCCATCTACATCACTCACAACAATCCCCATGTGTCACAATGTACCCAAGCACCATTTGTATATCAACCCTTATTTAAGGTCACATTGAATGGTGGTAAAGTCCATTGGGCACCATGTGATTATTTTAGTGAGTTCAAGTCTAAGAACCACAATCACCACTACCAAATTAAGACATGATTTTGACTACCATTCAATGGTTTCCATGTATCATTCTTAGGGTGGGTCTATCCAATACACTTGTTCTCTAACATGTACCTATGTGTTTGACTTGATATCCAATATCATGATTAGTGAAATTTAGTCATCAGTCAACACCCATTCTAGTCTTAAGTATTATTTTTGTCTATATAGCTTCCATAATAATATCCAACTAGGGACATGACAAGAATATACTCTAATCATGCACATGATCTCATGTTGGTCCTCAACCCAAACCAAATGCCATCAAGTAATATCATTCTTTAGACATATATTATGTTATATCATCATCTCATGTTTGAACAATCATAATAAACAAAATTTATTTTATTATTATTCAAATCAAGTACATAGTATCCCAATACAATCATCGTATGATTGGCTCTTAGGGCATACATACCAACAACTATGGAAATGAATTGTTGCTAGGAAGGCCCTTTCAGGCCACATCTGATGCTATCTTAGAGATGGGTCGAGGCAGATTGACATTAGGAATTATGTACTACCAGTTTGAGTAAACTTGCCCAACCACCAACAACAAACTTGTAAATAGGAAAAATAAGGAGGTGTCCCTTCTCTAAGAGAAACCATTTCTAGACGTGGCACACATCTTGACACATGTGGACCAAGGCATTCTAGAGGTGCACATTATTTAGCAAACAAAGTAAATATCTTTGTCAAAGGTTGTGAAATATCATGAAGAATAGGAGGATGATGTTCACCCAACAACAGTAGCAAGTGCAATTTTAGTTGTTGTCTCTCATGCTTACCCTCATCTACCTTTAGAATTTTTTATCATGAATCTAGTGGATGACTACACACTACCATCTCTTCGATGAGTGTGCCTTATTTCTCAAGGCATTGATGTACTTTAATACAAAGCATTTTGTGGAACTAGGACTGCTACCATCATCCCTAGCACCATCCTCACAACATCCTCCTAAGAGGGAGTTGAAGCCGCTTCCTCTACATTTGAAGTAAATGTTCTTGGTGGTGGACCACAAGATTCCAATGATAATTTCCATATCACTGAGTCTTCAAGATGAGGAACAATTGCTCATCTTCCTAAAGAACCACCAGGCTGCATTAGGGTGGTCTATTACTTACACCAAAGAAATTTCTCCAAGCTTGTACTAATACAAGATCCACATTGAATAAGGAGTGAAGTCAGTGGCACAACCTCAAAGGTGTCTAAATTCCATTATTACTGAGGTGGTAAAGAAGGAGGTAGTAAAAACTCTATCGATAGGTATAATCTATGCTATTTTAGATTCTAAATTGGTTAGTATGCCTCAAGTAGTTCTTAAGAAGGGTGAATAATTGTCACTACCAATTCAGCTAGTTAAATAGTTTTTTCTAGGTCAGTGAGAGGGTGGTGATTTTACATTGATTACTGCACGTTGACTTCCTCCACATTGAAAGACCATTTTCCCCTACCCTTTATTGACTAGATTCCTGAGAGGCTCTTTGGACGCTCACACTTTTGCTTTTTAGATAGTTATTTAGGGTATAATGAGATTTCCATAGAACCACAAGATCAAGAGAAGTCAACCTTCACTTGTTACTATGGCCCTTTTTCCTTACTGTTGCATGCCCTTTGGTATTTGTAATGCCCCGATGACTTTTCAGTGATGTATACTCACCAATTTTCCAATATAATTGAATGTTGTATCGATATCTTTATGGATGATTTTTTGATGGAGAGTCTTTTGATGACTACCTTTCTAGTCTTGATAAGGTATTATCGAGATGTGAGGATAGTCATATGGTTTTGAACATGGAGAAGTGCCACATGATGGTGAGCGAAGGAATTGTTCTTGGACATAAGATGTCCAATAAGGGTATGGAAGTTGATCCAGTAAAGATCGAGGATATTTCCAAATTCCCCCCACCATCTTTGGTGAAGAAAGTTATGAGTTTTTTGGGACATAGGTTTCTATCATCTATTCATAAAATCTTTTCCTAAAATAGCAAAACCTTTTCTATATTGTTAGAGAAAGGACTCTAACTTTAATTTTAACAATCATTGTTTGGAAGCGTTCAACAAGGAGAAGTTGATCTTCACAGCGGTGGTGGTGAATCCATACTGGAGCCATCCTTTTGAAATTATGTGTGCAACATAAGACTATGAAATGGGATCCATTTTATGTAACCATAAGGATCATTCCCTTTTGGGTATTAATTATATGTCGAGGACTTTAAATGATGCTAAACTTAATTACACCACCATTAGAAAAGAATTTTTGGTTTTTGTCTTTTCTTTTGACAAATTTAAGAAATATTTATAGGAGCAAAGGTAATATTTTGGACTGATCATGCGGCCATTAGGTACGTCTTGCAGAAAAAAGTTGCAAAATTAGGATTAATCTAATAGATTCTGCTGCTATAAGAATTTGACATATAGTTAGAGAAAAATTTGGGGTAGAGAATGTAGTAGCATATCATTTGTATTGTTTGGAGAGGGTGAATGAGTCCGAGTTAGAGATATCAATTGTTGAGAATTTCCTAATGAACAACTCTTTGTGATTATGGAAGAGGAACCATGGTATTCAAATGTTGTGAATTATCTATCATGTGGAGAATTATCATAAGATTGGGATACCAGGAGATAAAATGATTTTCCACTCCTTGAAGTATTAAATTTGGGATGACCCCATCTTGTTTACGCAATGTCATGATGGTATATTGACGAAATGTGTTCCTAAGTGTGAGTTTGAGAGCATGAAGAGTTGAAGCTTGTGAAGCTTCCTTGATGTGATTTTCTTTGTCGAGCCTATGGTATTAAACAAGGATGCTTATGGGAGGCAACCCACTTTACATTCATCTATTTATCTTGTGTTAATCAAACTCTTTTGTTCTTTTCATATTTCACTCATTTAATTGGATTTTTATGCTAGTAAAAAAGGTACCTTGTTGTTGAAGTGTGAAGGAACATATTGTGTTGTTTCCACTGATGCCATTATTGGTAGTATCGACCGCTAAGTCAGAAAGGGAGTGTAATTTCCATGACAAATCACCAAAAACTTACCAGTCAGAGGCTTAAGGAGGTAGTATGTGTTGGTAGCACCAACAAAAATGTCATTAGCATTGACACATTTCAACCTGTAATCATAGAGCTACAAGAATATTTCTTTGGTAGCACTGAGTGGCATCTCGGTGGTACCAACTCAAAAAGCTCAAGGGCGGCAAGAAACACTTAGCTTGGTGCCACTGATCACCTTGTTTATGGTACCAACATTTTTGATGAAATTTATGAAGTTGTAGAAAATATCAACTCGATACCACTGGGAATCATCTCAGAAGTTAGCTTGATACTACCGACAAAAATGTCAGAGACAACCAAAAGTCAACTTGGTACTACCGACAAAAATGTCGGTAGTACTGACTCATAAATACCATATCTACAGAACCGAAATCAATAATCGAGAGTAACCACATCAAATAGTCATAGGCACTGAGATGTGCATGCTATACCCACGTCAGTACCACCACCATCCTTTGATACCACCTATGCTAGGGGATCCATAGGTCAGTACATCGACAACCCACGACCATCGATACCAACAATTGGCACTGATGATCACGTGGATAGGCAAAGATGTTGGTACTTTTTGTGGCATCAATGCAACACGGGAAGAGTTCCTTCCAAGATATAAAATGGGAGGCATGGGGTGATAAAAAAAATCACAGTCAAGCATCCCCCTCTACTATGATAGGTTCCCTACCACCCCAATCATACATGAATGTAGTCCATCGATCAAAAAGCTTCTGCAAACACATTCTTCACTCCCCTCTTCTATTCTCCCATTTGAAGCAATGGCAATTAGGAGACAAGCTTTGTCCTCCACTCTCATTTCTCACCAATTGGTTCCAAATCCAACAAGGGTGGCATATCTAGAGGAAGCCTAGAAGAAGTTCCATGTAGAGCTACAAAAGAGGGAGATCATACCTACTTTATATGGGGAGTGAGCCTTCCCCACCAAGGTCGGGTTCACTGAGAATGAAAGGACCCTGATCCACATTTTGGGCTAACCCTATTTGTTTTGCTTAAGTATGTTTCTTAGCTCCTTGATCTAATAATCTAATATGTAATAGGGCATGTTGAAACCTTGAGTTCCTTTTTTGAGCTCATTTGGTTGATGCTTGTGTTTTGTGGGGTGGTTTTGGTGCAAATTGCAATTTACCCAAAGTAGGGGTTGATGTGCAAATTTTCCACCTCTAGAGTGTTCCTTCTCTCTCTTGGAATCATCTAGAGGAAAGAGAAAGAGATGGGCACCTTGTTTAGACCTTGGTTGAGTAGTGACATCCTTGGTGATGTTTTGGACACATGTTTGAGGTGTACCTTGTACCTAGAAGTGTGGTCTCAGTCTTGAGAGCCTTGGAGAGACCTTGTATTGGTTTGTGGGTGTCTTCAGGAACATCATATCGATTTTTTGGTTTCTAGAGGTGCACCATATCGGTTTGTGGTACCGAGGGTTTACCCCTATCAGTTTGAGAAGAGGGTAGATGTATGTATTAGCCTTGACCATCATAGGTGACCTTGTGGGAGGGACCTAGATATTATCACCTTGTCTCATGGTGTTACATGTGGCCCTTCTTCCTGGACAAGTGTCACCTAGGGTTCTAAGGTGGTGACACATTCCCCTTACTCTCTCTTTCATCCCTCTTGTACATATACCTCTTTCTCCCCATGCAAGAGAACCCTTTTGGTTATCCTTGCATTCCCTCTTTGTTAGACGACCTTGAGCTAGAGGAGTCTCTCCCTTAGAGCTTGGTGGATGAGTCCCAAGCTTGTAGTGCTCTCTTCATACTCTACCTTGGTAAGCCATGATCCTTAGCTTCCTTTCTCTCCTTCTTTCTTCTTCTCAGCCATGGACCTTGGTTACCTTCTTTTCCCTCTCATGCTCTCTTAACCTTGGTTCCATCTTATCTCTTGGAGGTGTTGTGGTGATCAATATTGGAAGATCTTCTTCTACCTTGAGCTCGTGAAGCTTGGAGTTTGGTGGTGATCCTTGAGGTGGGTTATATAACTCTAAATCCTCTTTTTTATTATCACCTCTTACTTGTTATTTTGTTCTTTGTTCTTGGCTCGTTATCTCTTGCATGCCAGTAGTCTCTTTGGTAGTTTTGCATTCTATTTTGTGAGAAGAACCTTGCTTAGTTGTTGCCCTTGTGTTGCACCTCTTTGCCTTGCTTATAACACCCATTCTAAGGTTGAAGATGAGTGGGCAGATATGTATGTTGAGGCCGACGGGCATGTTAGGATGATATGCCTTGGGTGGCCGCCATGACCTGTGATGCCACTGACCGTCACCCTTTGTGATAGAGCATCATGACCTTTGGGAGGCCTAGGTTGACATGCTTTTCTGATGGCCTTCATGGCTTGGTAACACTGAGAACGATAGAAGATGGATGTTTCTATGTTTGGAGAAGTTGTATGTCATGATATGGGTTGTTCAACCATTAGGCCTTGTGATAGATCGCCACGTGTTGGAGGAGGCGTTGCTGATATGTGGTGAAGTGGGGATCATACTTTATGGTTGTGGACATGTGGTGTTGAGAGTGTTCCCTATCAAGATGTGGATGTCACCCCTTGAGAAGGGTGGATGCCCAACATCCCTGACAGCCCATCACGGCTTAAACGCATTGTCAAAACCCTAAGTTCCTCGATATACTAGGGCATTTCCCGATACCCTGATGCCCATCACACCAGGTGTTGATGTTTCCCGATAGGGTAGGTTGGACGTCACCCCCTCCTTAGGTGTTGTTTCCTGATACCCTCATGATGATAAACCTACACATCTTGACTCGGTAGCCGACACCTTTCTTGCTCACTTATTATACCCTAAACTGATACCCTTCTTGGTGTGGTTTCCCAACACACCTAGGGTTAACCCAATACTCTAGTTTGAAACCCTAATAGATACCTTGTGATGGTGTTTATGATACACCACATTGATTCTAGGGTCACATGGCATGATGTGATACTCTATGGAGAAGCTGTACATATGATGTTGAGAGTTATGTTTCTATACCTCATAACATGTTTTATAATTATAATGAAAACCATGTTTCCTTATTTCCTAACACACCTCATAGCTGAAAATAATGATCTAAGGATGGATGTTGATCCAACCTTGTAAACCCTAAATTGAGTAAGAAGAACTCTAACCCTAATGATGTTGTATGAATGGCATGAAACTTAAGAGATAGTATTGTTGATGTTGTATGCTTGATCATAACTGCTTTTCCTAAAACTAATGCCCCACAGGATGATGATACTATGAGTGGTTCACCCTTAACTAAAGAGCCCATCCTTAACTCTCCAACTATGTGAGAAGTCATGGATGTAGGATTTAATGGTTGCATATCCATGTAGAAACCTTAATCAAGGAATAATGTGACCAATGTGCTTATCTTAATGAAAGATTATAATCCATGGAAAATGTCTACTATTTTTCCTTTTCATATAATCTTAACTTGTGGAGTAAGGTTAATGATACAACTATGTGAATGTATACATGAGGGTGGTGATAAGCCTTGTTGGAATACATGGTGGAAACCTTTGTGTAGAAATCATATAAACAAGTCTAATGACCTTATAGGTACCTTGTGGATAGTTTGAGGTGAAACACTTCAATTATGTAGCATAAGGTTCGACTCTCCTTAGTATGATATGTGATTAATGATATGTAAGAAGTGATAATATGTGGGTCACCTAATGTTGAAACGGCTCACTAGTGCAATGGTCAATATGTTATTATAATGCATTATTGTAAACCACTCATAACTTGATGAAGATGATACACACATGCATTTATTAAATAGGTGATAACGGGTACTGATGGTACGGTAAGTGAATCATATCCAACTGATGTTGTTCAAATCTAATTGGAGCAGAAAGATAGGTTTTGGTGTGATTAGGGTTTGGTGGTGTAACCATGAAGTAAAACCCTAACTGGGTCTATTGGAAGAACTTTGACCCTAATTCTAAGGATAGGTGATAATATTGAATATGTATGAATGGAAAACATGATGTAGTTACCCTCTTAATTACATGGCTATAACCTAGTGGGTTGATCAAGTGATATAACTTGTGGATGCCATGAAGGTGGCTAAATGATGATAAGCTTTGGTTGTAAACCTTGATAAGGGAGCACATGAAGTATAAGTATGTGGATGTGCATATTTGGTCACACTAATTAACTCTTAGTCTTATGCACACTAGTTATGGGAGGAAGTGAATGTCAGAGTTGTGAGGTAGAATGATGTTTGGGGATTTTATGTGAAATCAACATGAAGCATAATCTTAGATTAGAGATCTTATGACTCTTTGCTTGCTTTAACTAAAGGTGTTTAATATGTTTAACATATTCTCTCTCTGAACATAATGACTAATTGTTTCTATGTCAAGTACATGTGTTGTAGCATAAGTGATGTGGCATATGTTTTGTGGAATAAGTGATGTAGCATGAGTAATTCTTATATACTCAATGAGGCATGATGAGATAACCATGAATCACAAAGTGTGATGTGATAGGTCTTAGGACCTGGTGAAGGCTTAGTGCCTGGTTGAGGTGAAATCCTCTATGACCGAACTAAGGGATTGATATCCCATGATGATATGTTGATGATGATAGTCTTGTGGCTGGTAGTAATATAGTAGCCTTGTGGTTGGCAGTGGTACAATGTCATCAGATGATGGGAATCAATTTATAGTTTAAACGATAATATTTTTTGTTGTAATACTGTGTCCTTTCTTTTGAAAGATTTGTTTGTGATTTGTACATTGTAACTTGATTAATGCTGACAAATGCTTAAATTGGTCTAATTAATCAAGTGAAATCTAATAGTGTAGTTTGCTCTGTGCCATAGATCCATTCAGTGTTAGCATTTTCTGAATGGTGAAAGGATTTTAACTCAGAACGCATATTGTTGAATATGTAGGGTGCAAGTTGAGGTATCTCCTTGTGTCTTGAATGTATATGTATCACAGGATTGGCTGCATGCCATACTTGGAAGAGTGCAACTCCATAATATATATCACAAGATTGGCTGCATGCCATACTTGGAAGAGTGAAGCTTTGGACTGCAGCTCCATAATATATATCACAGGATTGGCTTCCTTCCATACCTGGAAGAGTGTAGCTTTAGGCTGCAACTCCATAATATGTATCAAAAGATTGGCTATGAGTCATACCTGGAAGAGTGCAACTTTGGACTGCAACTCCATAATATATATCACGGGATTGGTTGCAAGCCAAACCTGGAAGAGTGCGGCTACGGTCGTAACTCACTAGCGTCGTGATTTGTACCAAGGTGGGCTAAATTTGCACAGCTAGACCATAGGTCATTGGAAGCAGTTGACCCATGATGTCACTACATGTTCACTCGTACTGACCGAGGAAGGTGAGGTCGTGGATTCCGACTCTTCCATTAGACCTTGTATGGCACCGATTTCAACTTATCAAGTGGTTGATGGGATTTGGGTGGTATGACTCAAATCCTTGGGGCATAATAAATACATAATCAGATGTATAGCATACATACATAGGATCAAATATGAGAACACTAGATGAGGCCTTGTTGTGCTTTTGTACTATTTAGTTTATAACAATTATACATGTTCTTTATATTCCTTTTCAAACTATTGTTGGTTCTCTTACTTATTGGCATGTGCATATTACTGCTCTAGTTACTTCATCCATGAGATATATGTCATTTGGATAATTACTGTTCAATCTTCTTAGTATGTTAAATTATTTTCTTATTTATATATGATAATCATAAAGTTGGAAGAGAGTTATGTCTCTCACTGGGACTATGTGTCTCACCCCATTAGCTGAATAAATTTTTAGGTGGACGTGTATGTCGAGTTAAAATCATGCAGTTGAAGATAACATGAGAAGAAACCTATACTTGGTGAACATGGTATATGGATAGTGTCTAGTAATAGAGTCATATGTGTTGTCCCTATACACTCGGGTCCTTGGGGGTGTTCTTGATGTGTTTTATAAACATGATACTCGATATGTGATATCTGGATTGTGTGCCTATGACAGTATGTATATACTTGAAGAACGGTTATCTTATGTAACAGGTTGATTGGAATATACTAATGTAGCACCTTGAGTATATGTTATGAAATGCAAGTGTTGGCTCTTGCATAATAATTCTTAGATCATGGTACTTGATGCAAATTAGTTTTAATTTCCAATGATTTTTTGGTAATTTGTTGTTTATGATTTATCATGGTTTAAATTTTGAGAAATCTCACTTTGTGTGACAAGGGGTGTCACATTTGGTGGTATCAGAGCTATAGGTTTGCTGAGTCTATAGGGACATTATGACTAGGATTAGGATGGTGCATAAGATAAGAATGTGATATAAAATATGGTTCATACTACCTAATCTGAGTTTTTGAGTGCCATGGCCATGTATTCAAATGTTGATGAAAAGGTAAGTGTGGAACTCTTAGATTGATTTCTCTTTGATTACACTGATTAAGTAATCATTTTGGAATAATCTAAAGAGCATAACAATCGGGAATCATGATGCTAATACCTCCATCATACTATGAAAAGAGATAAGAAGTGCACCAAAATTCACTAAAACTTGAATGTTTGGTGATTAAAAGAGGAGGATACAGCTCCATGAAACCTAAATATAAGTGTGAATATGATAAGCAAAGTTCTTGAAGCTATAATTCCAAGAGATGCATGAAGAAAAAGATGATGAATTATGCTAATAGAGTAAGTCAAGATGTAAAATTCACATAAAATGGAGGAAATTCCTAAAAAAAGGATGAATTAAGAAGACAAATGAGAATGAACAATGAATAAATAAGATGGAACCTGAGTTAATCTCAAACCAACCCATGTATATGCAAATATGTAGAATGTAATCCTCGTGATATGTGAAAGGAAACAAGGGAGATGATCCATGTTCAATAAAGAACGTGCAAGGAATAATTAGCCTTTTCATGATGTAAAGATGAAAAATGTGGTAACACAAGGAGATGTTCATAAAACACGAAGAACAATAATCAAAGAAAGAGTAATGGCATGCAATCCTCTCAATAGTTCCTATGCTAATGGTAAGGAAATCAAGATGAGACAAGTTAAAATGACACGTGAATAGTTGGAAACTCGTAAGATAATCAAAGGAAGTGATAATCCCTTCACCTTGATAAGAAACCCATGGTAATGATGTAGTGATCAGAGGAATATGTTCCCTTGTGTCCTGTTCTTTCAAGGATGGACTATGGATCAATCTGGTTGCAAAAACCTAACCTATAATATGGATATCACATGTTAGGGGTTTATGCTCTGCATAAATATAACATCAACATGGATGCATAAGTTGAAGAGACAATTGAAAGATATGCTTGGATAAAGTTCATCAAACTAAGTATAATCTCTTAGAGTACTCCTATCAAGCTTGCAAGCAATGAAGGTTCCAAGAAGATTGTACCTTGGCTATGGATCCATAAGTAGGGTTTCCACTCCCTATATGGGTCAGTTAAGGTGACATATAACATCTTGAGTTATCTTAGAGATAGTTTTCTTGGATAAGTGGCCTCTTCTTATGATAGGAGAATGTACAACTAATAGTGTGTATGCTGGTAGGATAGTTGGCAAGAGTGAGACTAGTGTTAAGTCAACATATCAGAGTAGAGAAATAGAAGCATGGTAGGTTTTGTAGTTCCAAGAGGATGATAGAACATATCCCTAGCCTTTCTTTGGAAAAGACATGTTGGGGTTTGAGGAGGGTATTGTAAACTCTCAGAATCAAGAATCTTATCATACGATGCTATAAAATGAGGAGGTGATACATAAAAAAGAGTTGACACATGAATTGGATAAGTATGTATATTGTTTCTTTGGCTAAGAAAGTATCACCTGGCATAGGATTGACTCTGCAACCAATAAAGGAAAAGGATGAGTTGAGTATGTGTTATATACAATTTACCCTGTGATTACCATGGATGCAACAATAGTATGTTGGTCAAGTCTTGTGACATCATCTTGACATCAAGGAACTACATGGAAGTTTATAGGTATGATGCATGAGTAATAGCCATCTCCTTTCTCCTGGGATTTTGGGGGTGAAATCCTCATTAGGGGTTTATGACTTGTAGGGACCCTAACCCACATTTTTGGATAACCCTATTTGTTTTTCTTAAGTATGTTGCTTAC
This sequence comes from Alisma plantago-aquatica, assembly GCA_963693085.1. Lineage (NCBI taxonomy): Eukaryota > Viridiplantae > Streptophyta > Magnoliopsida > Alismatales > Alismataceae > Alisma > Alisma plantago-aquatica. The sequence goes on along the minus strand of OY856411.1, from coordinate 749,052,062 downwards.
ATCCTTTCTCTAATCATGTGAGATGTAATTAGGGCATGTTGGAACCTTGAGTTCCTTGTTTGAGCTCGTTTGGTTGATGCTTGTGTTTTGTGGTGAGGTTTTGGTGCAAATTGCAATTTACCCATAGGGGTTGATGTGAAAATTTTCCACCTCTAGAGTGTTCCTTCTCTCTCTTGACATCATCTAGAAAAAGAGAAAGAGATAAGAACCTTGTTTGGACCTTGGTTGAGTGGTGACATCCTTGGTGATGTTTTGGACACATGTTTGAGGTGTGCCTTGCACCTAGAAGTGTTGTCTCGGGCTAGAGAGCCTTGGAGAGTGTTTGTGGTGTGCCTTGCACCTAGATGTTTTATAAGTGTTTGTGGGTGTTTTGAGGAACATCCTATCAGTTTTGTGGTGTCTAGAGGTGCACCATTTCAGTTTGTGGTACCTAGGGTTTACCCCTATTAGTTTGCAAAAAGGGTGGATGTGTGTATCGACCTTGACCATCATAGGTGACGTTGTGGGAGAGACCTAGATCTTATCACCTTGTTGCATAGTGTTGCATGTGTCCCTTATTTGAGTACAAGTTTCACCTAGGATTCTAAGGTGGTGACACCTTCCCCTTGCTCTCTCTTTCATCCCTCTTGTATATATACCTCTTTCTCCCCATGCAAGAGAACCCTTTTGGTTATCCTTGCATTCCCTCTTTGTTGGAAGACCTTGAGCTAGACAAGTCTCTCCCTTGGAGTTTGGTGGATGAGTCCCAAGCTTTTAGTTCTCTCTTCATCCTCTACCTTGGTAAATCATGATCCTTATCTTCCTTTCTCTCCTTCTTTCTTCTTCTCGGCCATGGACCTTGGTTACCTTTTTTACCCTCTCATGTTCTCTTAACCTTGGTTCCATCTTCTCTCTTGGAGGTGTTGTGGTGATCAAGCTTGGAAGATCTTCTTCTAACTTGAGCTCGTGAAGCTTGGAGCTTTGTGGTAATCCTTGAAGTGAGTTATATAACTCTAAACCCTCTTTATTATTATCACCTCTTACTTGTTATTTTATTCTTTGTTCTTGATTCATGATCTCTTGCATGATAGTAGTCTCTTTGGTAGTTTTGCATTCTATTTTAGGAGAAGAACCTTGCTTAGTTGTTGCCATTGTATTGCACCTCTTTTCCTTGCTTGTAACGCCCGTTCTAAGGTTGAAGATGAGTGGGTCGATAAGTATGTTGAGGCCAACATGCATTTTAGGTCGATATGCCTTAAGTGGTTGTCACGGCCAGTGATGCCACTGACTGTCTCCCTTTGTGACAGGGCATCATGACCTTTGGGAGGCCTAGGTCGACATGCTTTGCTGATGGCTGATGTGAGGATTTGGAGTATTTTCATAGGCTTTTTTATATTGGTTTTATGCATGCTCTTGTCATATTTTTGTCTAATTTCACATGATTCACTTCTTTTAGCCTATAATCTCGTAACACATCAAATTTACCTTGTTTCACCTGATTTTGTATTAATGATCATATTTATCAAATTTGATTGGTATTCTTCTCTTTGTTTTAGACAGTTTGCGTATCTGGATCTGTCGATACCATCGACGGGAGGTCGATACTATCGACCTGACCACAGTGACTTTGCCGGAGAAGAAGAAGAGCCCGTCGATACCATCGACACACGTCAATGGTATCAAGCTTGCCTCAGCAGGATGAGCTCTAGTGACGGATTTCATAGCAAAAGTGACGTTTAAAGAGTCGATACTATCGACTAACTATCGATGCTATCGAGATGACAACAACGTGCCAGTAATCGGCAAGTCGATACCATCGACACTACGTCGATGGTATCGAGCCATCTTCAGAGAGGATGCCCGAAATAGAAGGAGTTTCGCTCAGGTGTTGCTAAAGATCGTGTCTAGTCGTACAGTGGTGATTTTTGGGCGACCTAAAGTGGTGCATATATCTAATTAGGGCGACCCTAAGCAATCTATCACGTCATTAGCCACTGCACAAGTCTCAAGGAGGAGAGGAGAAGAGAAAGGAGCCGAGAACCATGCCCCGACCATTCCAAAGGTTGTCGAAGGAGTTTTCAACCACTGGAAGGTTGTAGAACGCTCATCCTATGCCGAGGAATGCCCGTATCTCCTCCATTCAGGGGTTACACAATATCCATCCACGTTTTCTCCAAGTCTTCTTTTTCCCTCATGTTGTTTTTCATTGAGATGAACATGCAGGACTAATCCCCTTTGTCTTTAGGACCGGGAGTAGCCCGAGTAATCGTTGTATGACATTTTTATATAGCTCATCATAATTTGTCTCTCAAATTCGTGGTATGATTTCATTTTCTCCCTTATATCATTATGATTGATCACCCTAATGGTAATATAATGCCTTTAATTACTTTGAAAGAAGAATTAATGGTTGCAAAGAGACAAAAATCACATTAACTAATAAATCCTTTGAACAAGGTGATGTATAGTTAATGGTGGAAACCTAGAGTAGGATCTTAATGCACCTAGTTTAGGGTATCGATTGCTACTACCGTGGAACCGACCTAGATTTAGGTAGTGAATTGTATCGTGAAAGCGAACAATTCTGACTACATGCCACTACCCGGAATAGGAGATGAATTAGGGTAATTATGTAGAAATTATTTTGACGAGAGCCTATGGTGAAACCACAATCCTAAAGACTCCAGTTTAAATTGATTAAATCAAACATTTAATCGATTGCGTTGTTTTCTTTTATTTTTATTTTCTTTTTCAATCAACTCTCAAACTTTTTAAATTGGTCTAGTTGATCGTGAGTAGTTAGTAAGTAGTCTACCGACAATTCAGTGCCCCTGTGTTCGACTCGGGCCTCACAAAGGCCTATATTACTCTGACGCGTGCACTTGTGTTATACGCACGGTAAAAATCTGTCAAGTTTTTGGCACCGTTGTTGGGGACACGACAACTGTCGACACTACGAGTGCTGCAAGCGGCCACTCTAGGCCACATTTCATTTTATTATTATTCTTGAAATTCATCGTTTATCTTTCATATTTAGTAATCATCTAGCACTGTACTTAATCAATTTATTACCTTGCATGTACTAGTGCATGGTGAAGACGCATAGCACAGACTACACACTATCATCACCAGAGGTTCCACCATTGGGAACAGACGAGGAAGATAACAACATTCAAGATCAACCTGAGGATATAGATTCAAACTCTGAACCATAAGCCATGGTTGAGGAACATACAATATGGGAAAAGATAAAGGCTTCTTCCTCATCAGCGTCAAAGGGGCCGATCAAAAGGCAGACAATTAACATTCCAACATATAAGATTGATCCGACACTGATAAACTTGGTCAAGTCTCAAGCATTTCACAGAATGAAGAATGAAGACCTTGTTGCCCACATCAGCACTTTCGTGGGAAATTACAATATGATCAAGATAGATAGGTTTCCATAGGAGGTACTGTATTTGAAGTTGTTTCCCATCTCTCTTGCAAGTAATGCATGAGAATGGCTGCATAACCTTGATGATGAGACCGTCGAGACTTGGGATCAAATGATCGAGGTTTTCTTTGAGAGATTCTTTCCACCGGAGAAAACCAATGACCTAGTACGGAAGATTCATAATTTTTGTCAAAGAGCTGGGGAGACATATTTTGAGACGTGGGAGCACTTTCAGATAATGCTGCAGAAGTTTCCACATCATGGGCTAGATAAAGAAAAACAAGTGAAGATCTTATACTTTTCTTTAAATGAGCACGACAGGAGCAATCTAGACTCAGCAGGTTCCATATTTTTCTTGAACAACACTGGCACTAGGTGTTGGGAAATCCTAAAAAATATGGCCAAGAAAGCAATCATGGGGCGACAGAGACACACCAGAACAGGTTCAAGTTGTAGGTGAGTCAAAGGCCATCAAGGAGCTAAATGAGAAGATGGACTTATTAGCCAAGAAATTGCTAGCAAAGGAAGACAGAGAATCTGATGATGAGGCACAAGTGAAATTTATGCGCCAACAATAGGGGTACAGAAACAATGACTATTCTTGGAGGAAAGATTAAAAAAAAATCATGTAAGGACCCAAACAGTTTCCTACAGGACCCCGATGCCAAACCACAACCGTCGGTAGAGGAAAAGAATAATGAGCTTCTTAATCAAGTGATAAAGTAGAATCAAGAGCTGATGAGCACATTTGGGCAACATATTAAGAAACAAGGAGAATTTATGAATCAATTTGGGCAAACTTTATAGAGTCATGGGGCTCAGATGAGGACTTTTGAGACATCTTTAGCACAGATGGCAGTTGAGATAGCAAATATGAAGAAGCCAACACAACAAGATTTTCCAGGAAATACCAACATTCCAGGTGGTAATCAACAAGCGAAGGCAATTTTGTTGAGAAGTGGAAAAAGGGTTTTAAACTCTAAGGCCGATGAACCAAGCACAACACAGCCGGAAGAAACGGGTGAGGCCTCCGAGGAAGCCACAATGTCAGAAATAGTGGATGATGTTGTAGAGAAGCCCACTGAAGAGCCTATTGTGGAGAAGGATAAGGATACCATGACACCTTATGTGCCACCCTATCAGAGGGCACAAGTCATTCCCGTCCCTTATCCCAACAGTCTTAAATCTAAGAAAGTTGATGCTCAGTTCAAAAAAAATTTGGACAATTTTCAAAAGCTCTCTGTTAATATTCCGTTGTTAGAGGCGATTGAGGAGATACCTTCGTATAGGAAATTCTTAAAAGATATAATCACCAAGAAGAGGAAGATCCCTGATACTGAGGTGGTAGTTCTTAAAGAGCAGGTTAGCGCATTCATTTTGGGCTCATTACCACCAAAATGACAAGATCTGGGCTGCTTCAATATTTCATGTTACATAGGTAAGGTGAAATTCGGTGAAGCACTGTGCGACTTTGGGGAAAGTATTAATTTGATGCCTCTTTCTACTTTCAAGAAGATAGGACTTAAAGAATCTAGGAAAAGCAACATGACAATTCAACTAGAAGATAATTTTGTGGTTAGGCCATATGGCATTTGTGAGGATGTCTTGGTAAAAGTTGATAGATTTGTGTTCCCAGTGGATTTTGTAGTCATGGAGATGCAGGATGAGCAAGGGAATGAGTTGCTCTTAGGAAGACCCTTCCAGGTTACTACTGATATGATACTAGAAATGGGTAGAGGTCGTTTGACATTGGGAATAGCTGATGATAGATTTGAGATGGTCATGCCACCAAACACAAAGCAATCACAGGTGAAGGAATAATGTCGCAAGGTGAAGCACTATGATCAGAACATTTCCCTCTGTTTAGGAAAGCCATTTCTGGATATGGCTCATATTATGACCAACGTGGACAAGGGAACGCTGGCCGTGGACAATATGGAACAAACCAAAGTAGTGTCTCTTTGTAAAGCTGTGGGTTACCCAAATGATGAAGAGGAGGAAATTCCTCTATCTACTGAGGATGATGCTATAGCAGTCTCTATGATCGATTCATATCCAAAATTGCCACTTGAAGCATGCCTATTCAACATCATGGATGATTGGATAACAAGCACGTCCTTACGAGAATGTGTGAAAATGTTTCAGGTGCTCCCTTGCTATTATGCTAAGCACTATGAGGATCTTGGACCGCTGCCACCACCGCTTCAGTCTTCATTGATCTGCCTGCCTGAGTTGGAACTCAAGTCGTTGCCCCCCCACTTAAAGTATGTCTTCTTGGCGGATGATGAGAATCTTTCGGTGATTATATCAACATATCTAAGTGCTGATGAGGAAGAACAATTAATGATCGGGTGGTCAATTTCTGATATTAAGCAGATTTCCACTATTCTTTTCCAGCACAAGATCTGGCTCGAGGAAGGAGCCAAGCCTGTGATTCAGCCACAATGTCGACTTAACCCGAGCATGATGGAGGTCATCAAGAAGGAGGTGATTAAGCTCCTTTCTACAGGAATCATCTATTCCATTTCCGATTCATCATGGGTAAGCCCAACACAAGTAGTCCCTAAAAAGGGGGGAATCACTGTTACTCATAACTTGTTAAATGAGCCTGTCACTACCCGATTGGTAACCGGGTGGCGTGTTTGCATTGACTACCGATGTTTAACTTCTGTTACTTTAAAGGATCATTTTCCCCTCCCATTCAATGATTAAATTTTGGAGCGGCTGGATGGCCGCTCTCATTTTTGCTTTTTATATGGCTACTCCAGCTACAATCAGATTTCCATTGATCCTAAGGACCAAGAGAAGTCTACCTTCACTTGTCCTTATGGAACCTTCACATACCACCGCATGCCTTTTGGTTTGTGCAATGCACCAGTCACTTTTCAGCGCTGCATGCTTGCCATTTTTTCTGACATAGTTGAGCGTTGTTTAGAGGTTTTCATGGACGATTTTTCCGTTTATGATGCATTGTTTGATGAGTGCCTGCACAACTTATATAATGTTTTGCAAAGATGTGAGGACACACATCTAGTTCTCAATTGGGAAAAGTGTCATATGATGGTTAGTGAAGGTGTGCTGGGACACAAGGTGTCCAGCAATGGGTTGGAGGTGGACCCAGTCAAGATTGAGGTTATTTCAAAACTACCCCCACCGAATTTGGTGAAAGGGGTAAGGAGTTTTCTCGATCATGCAGGGTTCTATCGTCGTTTCATTAAAGATTTCTCAAAAATCGCTAAACCATTGTCTGAATTGCTTGAGAAAAATGTGGTGTTTGATTTTAATGAAAAATGTTTGGATGCTTTCAATGTACTTAAGGAAAAATTGAATTCTGCACCGGTTGTTCAAACACCAGACTGGACTAAGCCTTTTGAGCTCATGTGCAATGCATCGGATTTTGCAGTAGGGGCTGTTCTTGGGCAACATTTTGATAACAAACCCACAGTGATTTTTTATGCATCAAAGACTTTAAACGAGGCACAACTTAATTACACCACAACTGAAAAGGAACTTCTCGCTGTGGTTTTTGCATTCAAAATTTTTTGGCAATACTTGATAGGGTCAAAAGTTATAGTATGGACGGACCACGCCGCCATAAAATACTTAATGGAAAAGAAAGATGCCAAACCTAGATTGATTAGGTGGATCTTATTGTTGCAAGAATTTGACATTGAAATTAAGGATAAGGCGGGCGTAGAGAATGTGGTCGCGGACCACTTGTCTCGGTTAGAGTGGATAGATGAGAGGGATATCAATATACCCATTACCGAGACATTTCCTGATGAGAAAATCCTCTCTTTAAAATCTAAGGATCTGTGGTTTTCATACATTGTTAATTATCTTGCATGTAAAATAATCCCAAATGATTGGAGTTATCAAGAGAAAAAGATATTTTTCCATTTGTTAAGATATTATTTCTGGGATGATCCTATTTTGTTGAGACAATGCAGGGACGACATTTTATGCAGGTGTGTACCGGAGGTTGAAAATGATAGTGTTCACTGTCATACGCTTCCCATCAGTGGTCATCATGCGAGCTCAAGGACGGCGGCCAAGGTGTTAGAGAGTGGTCTTTATTGGCCTACACTCTTCCAGGATGCTTATGACTATGTGAGAAGATGTGATTCTTGTCAAAGGGCAGGTAACATCTCAAAGCGCCAAGAGATGCCCTTCAACGTGTTTCAAGAAGTTGAGGTATTTGATATGTGGGGCATCGATTTCATGGGACCCTTTGTGTCCTCGAATTCAAATTTATACATTTTGCTTGCAGTTGATTATGTATCGAAGTGGGTAGAGGCAATACCCACAAGGACTAACGACGTGGTTGTAGTGCACAGGTTTGTGAAAGATCATATTTTCTGCAGGTTTGGTGTGCCACAGATGATCATTAGCGATGGAGGCACCCATTTCACAAATCAGAAATTTGTTGCGTTATTGAGCAAGTACGGGGTGAAGCACAATGTGGGTACCACGTACCACCCGCAAACACAAGGGCAGGTCGAAGTGTCGAATAGAGAAATTAAGAAGATTTTAGAACGCACAGTAGCCTCGACAAGGAAGAATTGGAGTGCACTCCTACCGAATGCATTATGGGCATACAAGACTACATTTAAAACACCTATAGGTACCACGCCTTTTAGGTTGGTTTATGGGCAGACCTGTCATTTGCCGGTGGAATTAGAACACAAAGCGCACTGGGCACTAAGGAAGCTTAATATGAGTTATGATGATGTAGGGAAGAAGAGAATGTTAGAGCTCAATGTAGATGAGCTTAGGATGAATGCTTATGAGAACTCGAGGATCTACAAAGAAAGAACAAAACAAATCCACGATCGTCACATTCAACTGCGTGTTTTCAAAAAGGGTGATCGCGTACTATTGTTTAACTCGAGATTGAAATTGCATCCTGGGAAATTGAAATCCCGGTGGAGTGGCCTATTTGTGGTGGAAGATGTACGTCCCCACGGTGCTATTATGGTGAGAGATGGAGCGCAAACATTCTTGGTGAATGGGAAATGATTAAAGCTCTATTATGGAGAAGATTTCACAAAGAAGGTACATAAGGTTAAATTCATGGCGCTCGAGGGAGAATAAAAGGACTAATTTCATCTAGCCTAAGACGTTAAAGTAGGGTGCTTGTTGGGAGGCAACCCAACCATTGGTATTTCATTTCTATTTAGTTAATTTTTAGTATTGTTCTTTAATTTTGTAGTTAAGTTTGTAAAAATTATGCCCCGATGCATGTGTTAAGTGTGCAGTGTTGATTGGGTGTCGATATCATCGACCATTGTGTCGATGGTAGCGACGATGGTACAGAGCGGTATCTACAGAAAATTTGCTCCGTCGATACTATCGACTCACCATCAGGTAGAATGACGAAAAATGCTGACAGAGGTCGATAGTATCGACTCAAGTGTCGATACTCACGAGATCTCTGGAGATTTTCAGATGAATTTGTCTCAGTAAAGTCAATACCGTCAACGGAGCAGTCGATGGTATCGACCCGACAGCAGCAATGAAGCGTCGCTCAGGCCTCGCGAGGTTAAAGGACACATAAAGTGTCGATACCATCGATATCTCGTCGATGGTATCGACGTGACACATCACCAATCTGTGAGAAGATATCAACAGAGGCCGCCAAATTAAGGAAGGTGATCTGTGGGATGGGTCGATACCATCGACACCGCGTCGATGGTATCAACGTGTCATCGATCCGGGCCCCCACATCTGGCCATCGACAACTATTGATAGTAGCGAAGACCCAGATTTTGCTACAGGTGTCGATACCATCGACACCCCGTCAATGGTATCGACGGGACCATCAACGGGTCAACAGTGGCGGCGGGTTCATCTATAAAAGGAGAAGTTGATTTCATTTCCTCTTCACACCTTCAGAGCTTCTCCCCTCAACTTGTGCATCGAGCATTGCTGAGCAACCAGAGGCCTTCATCGAGCGTCAAGGGATCGAGATATCTTCCCCGAGCTGTGCACCGAGCGGAGATCTTCTTGTCCGACCTTCATCGAGCTCTATTTCTTCTTCTCCATTCCTTTCTGTTCATGATGGTGAGGACGGCAGGAGCTTCATCGTCTTCGTAGGCAGCCCTGATGGAGATTGAGATGTTTGTTCCTCCACCACCCAGCTCCATTCCTCGTTTGAGGATCGTTCATCCCTCGGCGAACGTAAAGAATATCTACGAGGAGCTGCTAAACCAAAAAATTGAACCGACTCGATATGTTTATCGGGCCATGATCTGTGACCTCGGTTTTGAGGCCAACCTCACTTATGTTCTTTAGAGGCAGCGGGGCATACAACCAGGATGTTTCAAGGTATCCAGTACCACGCCGAAGGCCACCCCTTTTTCGGTGAGTGGCCGAATTATAAGGAGTTAGTGGCAGAATTCATGTCTTCACTTGATATCTGCGTCGTGCCCAATGACCTTATCGCCACTGATAGGGAGTGGATAAAAGGGTGAGTATCTTTTCGGCTCTACAACAACAACTACACCATCACCCTCGACCAGTTCAATTCTATCAATAACTGGTATCATTCTCCCAACCAGCACCGGAGGCCAGACAGTCGGGCGGACTATGATGCGATATTTGCTGATCTGGTGACTACTCCGGCGGGAAAGTCAATAAGATTCCACAATGCCGCCGTGGCTGATTTCGAGCACCCGTTCGTTTGGATTCTACACTGAATGTTATGTGTCACGTTCTTCACTCGTAGTGATCTGGAACTGAGCAAGTTTTAAGAGGATGACATATTCTTCCTTCACAAACTATTGACTAAAGAAGAGCTAAACTGGGGCACGTTTTTCCTAACGTGTGTTATGGATGTGAAGAAGAGCACTCGGAAAGCCCCAATTCATTTTGGGGGACTTATTACACCTCTAGCCATCTATCTTGGGCTAGATATTTCTTCTTTGACCCCATTGGTGAACAAGAGCTCCGTCAATCTTCTTCATCTGCATCGCTCAAATTTATTGACGTTCCGAGACGACATGGTTTATGCGCATTGCCATGTCAATAAGGAGTATCAGGAGTGTGCACTCCATGACCCCGTATTCAACATTCATGCAGGCCAGCATTTCAGGTGGCCCATCATTGCTATTGATGATTCTGAGAGTGAAGACGATGGGGATGACAACAACAATGACAAATGCGACGAGCATGAGGAGGAAGAGGAGGCTTTCACTCCTCTTTGATCATGAGTAGCGCCGAGGAAGCATCCACACTTCTACCCGGGATCTTCATCCTCATCTCAGCCTCCGCCACCACAGCCCTCTCAACAAGGAGAGGATGTCTATTCCATGCAGGGTATGTACTCCATGCTGCAGGATATCCAGCAGACATAGTAGCAGCACACTACCTCCTTCGCCGGTATTCAAGATACTACGAACTGACTATTTTTAAATCAGCAGGCAATTTATGAGAATGAGCGCCTCCTCCTCGCCAACCAAGAAAATATTCCACGACATGTTGCATAGGATGGAGATGCAACAACAACCGTTCTATGATCACTACTGGAGCCAAAATTACTTCGGGGGATATCCGCAACCTCTACCCATGCCCCCATATGATCCTACTTTTCAGGGGCAGTACCCTGAATGGAACCCCAACACCCAGCAGCAACCACCATTTCCACTACCAGAACAATAATGGGTATCACTGTTCCACCTTCTGAGGTTGTTTTTTACTATGAGGCCATAGTCGAATTCAAGCTTGGGGGGAGATGGAACCATTTCTATCTCAGTTTAATTTTTCTTTCTTTTGTTCTCGTATTTTTCTCACACTGGCGCAATTGTTTTTTGTAGTTTTGAGTAATTTTGTTATTTATAGCTTTTTAGGTTCCACATGCTATCTAGTGTAATTTGTGGATGTCTAATGTAGTGTGTCATCTCAATGTTTTATGTGTGCAATCATCTGCAATTGGGCATAATTAAAATTTTGTTCAGAATGGGCAATTTGAGTTGTTTGAACTTGAGCACCTACTTATGAAAATAATTGGGTTTGTCAACTTTAAAACATAAAATCATAACTGTACATCCTTATGATTCAAGAAATGTGGACGGAAATGGATGTTGAGCCTAATTTGACCAAACGGTAACGGGACTTTAATCAGAAGTGAGAGAGAGAAGCCCTTTGATTAATTGTTACACAGGTCAGTAAGGAGGGACATATAATATTTTCCAATGGTTCTATCAATTAATCTTGTGATCTATCTACCCCATTGTATTCATACTCCACCATAAGAACTGGGAGCACATTACAGTTTTCATCTTTTGATTGCATATCATTTAGATAGGATTGCATTATAGCTAGATTTTGCATAGATGAAAAATGGAAAATGAAAAGAAATTTTGTAGATGAATCATGCATGCACACATTCTTGAGTGCACATCATTACAGTTGCATAATTACTCTCATGTAGTTGCACTTTACATATTCTTGAGCATATAGTACAATATGTGCCTTATTTCTTCTAAAAAATAAGAAAAGCGGGTAACTCGTTCTATACTCTCTGGAAATTAAGTTGTAATGCTTCAATGATAGTAGTTATGTGAAAATAAGCCCGAGAAAAAAAATTTGAAAAATATTATACATTTCGCAGTAGCCAAATTGAGAGAAAGAAGGGCTTGGAAAAAAAGTGATACTAGAGGGAGAGAAGAGCTTGTCTCACCTGTATAATAGGAAGAATAAGCACATAATGTAGTTTGTAGACATTCTATCTTGCATGGAGATGGAATAGCAGGAACATGCATCATTCCACTCAAAATGTAGGCATTAGGTCATTTTCATATGCATATGCATCATTTAGGTCATTCTTGTTAATTGTGCATGTTAAAAATGTCTTGTGCCCTTTTCTTCCACTTCCGCCCATTTCATCCACCCGTTGCTTGAAAAATGGTATGCCACCATGATTATCTCCTCATGATTGTATATCAGGAGATCTGTTTCCATGTAGATGGTAGTTAGGAAATGAGCAATGTAGATAGAAGATCATAAGATGCTTCAAGTATGAACCTGAGTAATTTATTATATTAACTGCCTTATTTGATAGTGTTCATGATCTTGGGGTGGGCATCTCTTATGGATGATCATTGTTGCCTTCAGGGTAGTTATTATTCTATGGTTAATGAGGGTCGGTGTGCAGATGACAGGTGGGAATCATAGTGAGATGTCTTTTATGCTAACGTGTTCTTTAGTTGACTCTCACAATTTTATTCTAGAGTTTTGTTGCTCGAGGACGAGCAAGTTCGAGCTTAGGGGAGTTTGATGTGAGGATTTTGAGTCGTTTTCATAGGCTTGTTTATATTGGTTTTATGCGTGTTCTTGTCATATTTTTGACTAATTTCGCATGATTCACTTCTTTTAGCCTATAATCTCGTAACACATCAAATTTACCTTGTTTCACCTAATTTTGTATTAATGATCATATTTATCAAATTTTATTGGTATTCTTCTCTTTGTTTTAGGCAGATCACATATCTAGATCCGTCGATACCATCGACGGGAGGTCGATACTATGGACCTGACCACAGTGACTTTGCCGGAGAAGAAGAAGAGCCTGTCGATACCATCGACACACGTCGATGGTATCGAGCTTGCCTCAGCATGATGAGCTCTAGCGACGAATTTCATAGAAAAAGTGACGTTTAAAGAGTTGATAATATCGACTAACTGTCAATGCTATCGAGATGACAACAACGTGCCAGGAATCGAAAAGTCTATACCATCGACACTATGTTGATGGTATCGATCCATCTTTAGAGAGAATGCCAGAAATAGAAGGAGTTTCGCTACCCCAGGGGGTCGATACCATCGACCCGCGTCGATGGTATCGACGCCGTTAGATCAGGTGTTGCTAAAGATCGTGTCTAATCATACGGTGGTGATTTTTGGGCGACCTAAAGTGGTGCATATACCTAATTAGGGTGGCCCTAAGCAATCTATCACGTCATTAGCTGTTGCACAAGTCTCAAGGAGGAGAGGAGAAGAGAAAGGAGCCGAGAACCACGCCCTGGCCATTCCAAAGGCTGTCAAAGGAGTTTTCCACCGCCGGAAGGATGTAGAACGCTCATCCTACGCTGAGGAATGCCCAAATCTCCTCCGTTCAGGGGTTACACAATATCCATCCACGTTTTCTCCATGTCTTCTTTTTCCCTCATGTTGTTTTTCATTGAGATGAACATGTGGGGCTAATCCCCTTTGTCTTTAGAACCAGGAGTAGCCCGGGTAATCATTGTATGACATTTTTATATAGTTCATCATAATTTGTCTCTCAAATCCGTGGTATGATTTCGTTTTCTCCCTTATATCATTATGATTGATCACCCAAATGGTAATCTAATGCATTTAATTACTTTGAAAGAAGAATTAACAGTTGAAAAGAGACGAAAATAACATTAACTAATAAATCCTTTGAACAATGCGATGTACAGTTAATGGTGGAAACCCAAAGTAGGATCTTAATGCACCTAGTTTAGGGTATAGGTTGCTACTACCGTGGAACCGACCTAGATTTAGGTAGTGAATTGTATCGTGAAAGAGAACAATTCTAACTACATGCCACTACCTGGAATAGGAGACGAATTAGGGTAATTATGTAGAAATTATTTCGATGAGAGCATGCGGTGAAACCGCAATCCTAAAGACTCCAGTTTAAATTGATTGATCCAAACATTTAATCGATTGTGTTGTTTTCTTTTCTTTTTATTTTCTTTTTCAATCAACTCTCAAACCTTTTAAATTGGTCTAGCTGATCGCGAGTAGTTAGTAAGTAGTCTACCGACAATTCTGTGTCCCTATGTTTGACTCGGGCCTCACAAAGTCCTATATTACTCTAACGTGTGCACTTGCGTTATACGCACGGTAAAAACGTGTCAATGGCCCTCATGGCTTGGTAACACTGAGAACGATAGAAGATGGATGCTTCTATGTTTGGAGAAGTTGGTCGTCATGATCTGGGTTGTTCAACAGTTAGGCCTTGTGATAGATCCTTACGTGTTGGAGGAGGCATTGTCGATATGCAGTGAAGTGGGGATCAGACCTTATGGTTGTGGATATGTGGTGTTGAGAGCGTTTCCCGTCAGGCTCTGGCCATCACACCTTAAGAAGGGTGGATTCCCGACATCCCTGACAGCCTGTCACGGTTTAAATGTGTTGTCAAAACCCTAAGTTGACCGATATACTAGGGCGTTGCCCGATACCCTAATGCTCATAACACTTGGTGTTGATGTTGCCCGATAGGGTAGGTTGGCCGACACCCCCTCCTTAAGTGTTGTTGCCTGATACCCTCATGATGATAAACGGATACACATCTTAAGTAGGTAGCCGACTCCTTACTTGCTCACTTAGTATACCCTAAACTGATCCCTTCTTGGTGTGGTTTCCCAACACACCTAGGGTTAGCCTAATACTCTAGGTTGAAACCCTAATTGATACCTTGTGATGGTTTTTAAGATACACCATTTTGATGCTAGGGTCACATGGTATGATGTGATACCCTATGGAGAAGTTTTACGAATGATGTTGAGAGTTATGTTTCTATACCCCATAACATGTTTTATAATTATAATGAAAACCATGTTTACTTGTCCGGCCATAGTAGCCCGGGTGGTAAGAGCTCGATAAGTCCCAATGAAGGACCCGGGTTCGAACCTCACCAAAGGCACTTTGCAAATGGCAATCCACACTGATTAGGTGTGGGTGGGGGTGACCGGACCACACCCTCTCATGCCTCGAGAGTTTACCATGTCGGGCTCGCCCGGGGTGGGTTCTCTCGGTTACCAAAAAAACCATGTTTACTTATTTCATAACACACCTCATAGTGATGATGAAAGTAATGATCTAATGATGGATGTTGATCCAACCTTGTAAACCCTAAATTGAGTAAGAAGAACTCTAACCCTAATGATGATGTATGGATGACATGAAACTTAAGAGATAGTAGTGTTGATGACGTATGATTGATCTTAACTATTTTTCCTAAAACTAATGCACCATAGGATGATGATACTATGAGTGGTTCACCCTTAATTAAACTACCCAGCCTTAACTCTCCAACTATGTGAGAAGTCATGGATGCAGTATTTAATGGTTGCATATCCATGTAATAACCTTAATTAAGGAATAATGTGACCAATGTGCTTATCTTAATGAAATATTATAATCCATGGAAAATGTATACTATTTTCCTTTTCATATAATCTTAACTTGTAGAGTAATGTTAATGATACAACTATGTGAATGTATACATGGGGGTGGTGATAAGACTTGTTGGAATACATGGTAGAAATCATATAAACAAGTCTAATGACCTTATAGGTGCCTTGTGGATAGTTTTAAGTGAAACACTTTAATTATGTAGCTTAAGGTTTGACTCTCCTTAGCATGATATGTGAGTAATGGTTTGTAAAAAGTGATACTATGTGGGTCACCTACTGTTGAAACGTCTCACTGCTGCAATGGTCCATAGGTTATATAATGCATTATTGTAAACCACTCATAACTTGATGAATATGATACAAACATTCATTTATTAAATAGGTGATAACTGGTAATGATGGTACGGTAAGTGAATTATAGCTAACTAATGTTGTTCAAATCTAATCAGAGCAGAAAGATGGGTTATGGTGTGATTAGGGCTTGGTGGTGTAACCATGAAGTAAAACCCTAACCGGGTCTATGGGAAGAACTCTGACCCTAACTCTAAGGACATGTCATAATATTGAATATGTATGAATGGAAAACATGATTTAGTTTCCCTCTTAATTACGTGGCTTTAACCTAGTGGGTTGATCAGGTGATATAACTAGTGGATGCCATGAAAGTGGCTAAATGATGATAAGCTTTGGTTGTAAACCTTAATAAGGGAACACGATATGTATAAGTATGTGGATGTGCATATTTGGTTACACTAATTAACTATTAGTCTTATGCACACCAATTATGGGAGGAAGTGAATGTTAGAGATGTGAGGTAGAATGATGTTTGGGGACTTTATTTGAAATCAACATGAAGCCTAATCTCATATTAGCGATCTTATGATGCTTTACCTACTTTAACTAAAGATTTTAATATGTTTAACATATTCTCTCTCTTGAACATAATGGATAATTGTTGCTATGGCAAGTACATGTGTTGTGGCATAAGTGATGTGGCATAAGTGTTGTGGCATAAGTGATGTGGCATGAGTAATGCTTATACACTCAATGAGGCATGATGAGATAACCATAAATCACAAGTGTGATGTGATAGTCTTAGGACCTAGTGAAGTCTTAGTGCCTGGTTGAGGTGAAATCCTCTAGTACCAAACTGAGGGATTGATATCCCATGATGATATGTTGATGATGATTGTCTTGTGGCTTGTAGTAATACAGTAGCCTTGTGGCTGGTAGTGGTATAGTGTTATGAGATGATAATCAGTTTATAGTTTAAATGATAATATCTGTTGTTGTAATACTATGTCCTTTCTTTTGAAAGATTTGTTTGTGGTTTGTACATTGTAACTTGATTGATGTTGACAGATGCTTAAATTGGTTTAATTAATCAAGTGAAATCTAATAGTGTAGTTTTCCCTATGCCATAGATCCATTCAGTGTTATCATTTACTGAATGGTGAAATGAGTTTAACTCGGAATGCATATTGTTCAATATGTGGTGTGCAAGCCGAGGTATCTCCTTGTATCTTGAATGTATATGTATCACATGATTGGCTACATGCCATACCTGGAAGAGTGCAACTTTGGACTGCAACTCCATATTATATCACAGGATTGGTTGCATGCCATACCTAGAAGAGTGCAACTATGGAGTGCATCTCCATAATATATATCGTAGGATCGACTGCCTGCCATACTGGAAGAGTGCAACTTTGGACTGCAGCTCCATAATATGTATCACAGGATTAGCTATGAGTCATACCTAGAAGAGTGCAGCTTTGTACTACAACTCCATAATATATATCACGCGATTTTCTACAAGCCATACCTGGAAGAGTGTGGTTACAGTTATAACCCACTAGCTCCGTGACCTGTACACTAGCTTCGTGACCTATACAAAGGTGGGTTAAATCTACATAGCTAGACCGTACATTGCTGGAAGTAGTTGACCCATATTGTCACTGCATGTTCACTCATACTTACCGAGAAAGGTGAAGTCGTGGATTTCGGGTCTTCCATTAGACCTTGAATGGCACTAATTTCAACTTATCAAGTGGTCAGTGGGATTAGGTTGGTACAACTCAAATCCTCAGGGCATAATAAATACATAATCATCCATGTAGCATACATATATAGGATCAAATATGAGAACACTTGATGAGGCATTGTTGTGCTTTTGTACTATTTAGTTTATAACATTTATACATGTTCTTCATATTCCTTTTCAAACTATTAATGGTTCTCTTGCTTATTGACAAGTGCATATTACTACTCTAGTTACTCCATCCATAATATATATGTCATTTGGATAATTATTGTTCAATCTACTCTATGTTAAATTATCTGCTTAGTTATCTATGATAATAATAAAGTTAGTGGAGAGTTATATCTATCTCTAGGACTGTGTGTCACACCCCATTGGTTAAATAACTTTTTAGGTGGACGTGTATGTCGAGTTAAAGATCATGCAGTTGAAGATAAAATGAGAAGAAAACTACACATGGTGAACATGGTATATGGATAGTGCCTAGTACTAAAATCCTATGTGTCGTCCCTGTACACTCGGGTCCTTGGGGTTGTTCTCGATGTGTTTTGTAGACATGATGCTCGATATGTGATTTCTGGCTTGTCTGCCTCTGACAGTATGTATATACTTGTGGAATGGTTATCTTTTGTAACAAGTGGATTGGAATATGTTGATGTAGCACCTTGAATATATGTTATGAAATGCAAGTGTTGGCTCTTGCATAATAATTCTCAGCTCATAGTGCTTGATATAAATCAGTTTTAATTTTTGATGATTTTTTATAATCCCATGTTTATGATTGATCATGGTTTATGTTTTGAGAAATCTTGCTTTGTGTGATAAAGGGTGTCACAGAGAACTTCAAGAGAGTCTGTAGTGGGCAAGGCATGCTAGGCGATCACCCTTTCTTCAGTGATTGGACAACCTACCCAAAAGTCATGCATGAGTATCCTTCCATGTTGGAGGTGTATTGTATCCCTAAACATGGGGAAGGATGGAAAGCTGTCTGGGTGAAATTATGACTTTTCAACTCTGATCACCCCCTCATTTGGTGGACTTTAATGCCAGATATAGTTGGATAATGGATGATTTGGGTTCTCCCCAGGAAATTTTGACTACATCATGGTGTGGAGATTGATGAAGACACTTCTACAAGGTTGCATCATCCACTAGTATCTTTCTTTAATGATGGACATCAAACACCAATTCACTTGCATTCTTCATCATTGCTACCTAAAAACACCATCTTCTCTAGGTCAGGTTAGGGGAATGGGAAGTTTCTAAAGGTATACATGTATGTCATGTGGTATCTCTTGACTATGGGGAAGAAGCAAGTCAATATTGGTTCATTTTTCCTTCTTCACATGGTGGATGTGAAAAAGCCAACTTAGAGAGGCACCTCATTCATTTTGGGGGCTTTATCATACTAATCACCATGCATATTTGACTTGATCTTTCAAAGAATCACCCAATGTTAGCTATCCTTCAAACACTTCAAGAGCGCTCACCTCATATCCAACTATTAAGGAAAGGTGTATGACCTTTGCACCCAGGACTGACAAATGTAGGAAAAGGTTCTTCTAGACCCCATCTTCCACTTGAGAGGAATGTGCCATCTTCATCGGCTAGTAGAGTGAGAGTAAGTTGTACCCATTAAAGAGGAAAAAGACATTGAGTCTGAGGAAGAAGAAGAAGGAGCAGAGGACGAAGAACAAGAGGAGACATCCACTCCTTTTGTACCATGTCAGTGCATGCACCACATCCCTTTCTGACATGCAACTTTGAGCTCCTCAGCTCCAACACCTCCACCATTGAGAGATTCCTTCTCCTTGGAGGGTATGTATGGTATGTTGAAGACCATTCATGAGTGACAACAACAATAGTCATCCACCCTGACTCAGGTTTAGGGAATTCAGGAGCAACTACTTTATCAGTAGAAGACAATCTACAACAATGAATGTCATCTCCTAGTCAACTAGGAGAACATCCACATGCACCTACAATGCATTGAGATCACCAACATCCACTATAAAAACCCCTCCCCTATTATCCCCAATTAAGGTGAACCTAGAGGGTAAGAACCATTACCATAATACATGATCGATGGTTTAGCAATTAACCAAGAATAATTATTAAATTTCACTAAATATAAATGAGTTTGGTAATAAGATAAAAGATAAACTCTCCACAAGGGAATTAAATCATATGTATATTGAAAGTTTGCAGCATATAATAAATATTATCTATATAAATCCTCTTGAGGTACTTTAGATCTTTTCTTTTGGTTCCTTCCTCTCTCAATGTCCATTTTCATTATATTTGCAGTGTAATAGCAGTTTACCCTAACTCTCTGTGAAACAAGGACATCGTCAATATAACAAGTTATAAAAGTATGTGGGGGAACACCGTGTTCACATCTAGGTGTAACAACATATTCAACCATAACAACAAATGTGATTAAAAAATTGAGCATGCATTTTATTCTAAATTCTCTACTTAATCTCTGTAGTATAGTCCTTCTATGGAGTACTCATGTGGGGTTCCCTCTCTCTAGCGTTTAGTCCCTACAGTGGTCTTATCATAACCTCTCATTCTTAGGATCAATTTGTTATGGCCTTCCTTTCCTGGATAGGCCTCACAATGGCCATCCTATCCTGACTCGGACTCATAATGACCATCCTATCCCAGCTTGATCTTATTGGTGATCATCCTATCCTAGCTTGATCATTTGTCACCATAGTGTCATTTCATACATCCCACATGTATCACTTAAATCCACTAGATACAATTGATCAAGTTATACTTATATACTGTGATACTCATAGAGGCTTTAAAGATTGTAGGAATTAAAGAAACAACCATCAGTCTATTTGCAATCAATGCAGAAAACCTTAGAAAACCATGAAATTCATTTAAGTCAAGTAGTCATAGGCGTTACCACATACCTTTCTTACAAGTGATCAAAGTCGAAGCAATAAATGTAGTTTGAGGTTAAGCAAGCAAGCAATCACCCTAAAATTAATGCATAGCACCCAAGTATTACTATTTTATTTAAAATCCACCATTAAGACTAAATTAGATTCCAAGTTAGGGTTGTATGGTCAACTTAGGGTTTCATCAGGGTTTTAGCTTTCCAAACCCTAATTATCACATTTAATGCCCTTTTGAGTTACAAACCCTAATTTTAATGGCATTTGCATTACTAATCTCAAATTAAGTCAAAGATATCCTTTTATCCTAAAAGACTAAATTTTTTCTATTAAGATCATTTAAACATATTATGATCACTAAAACCTAGAATTTAGGGGTTTTGTACATTAAACACATTAAAGTTGGAAACTTTAGGCACTTTTAGATTTATAAGTAGAATTAGATCTTGAAACTTTTTTGTGGAATCCTAGCATGTAAGGCCCTTGACCTAGCTTAGTGTTTGATTATGCTTACTTTTCTTAATAAGATGCTTAAACCTTAATCTAATCCCTTGATATATCCTAATAACATGTGACAAGTTTATCTTTTCAGTTGGGACATGTTTGGTTGATGTTTGAGCTTGTCATGCTTGTTTTGAACCAAGTTGCAATTTACCCATGATTAGGGTCTATCTTGCAATTTGTCACGTGCAGGTTGTGCCTTTTGCACCGTAGCAACATGAGAGAGAGAATGATGCTTTAGGGCACCTTGTTGAGCTTTGGTTGATAAGGTGGCATCATGTATGATTTTAGGGTTTGCATGGCTTTGCATGGATGCTTGAGTTTGATGGATGTATCGACCTTGTGAGTTCATTTTTGAGGTGTTGAGACCATAAAACTCCCTTGGTTGAAGTTTATTGCAACCTTAGTGCCTTGGGCATGTGTTTTAGTCACTAGGTTTGTCCTATTGTGGGGTGTTGTGACTTGTTTTGTTGGGTGACCTAGTGTAGTGGTCGCTACATGGTGGTGATCACCTATGGTTTTGTTTCGACCACAAGAGAGTGTGCGGTGGATCTAAGTGGTCTCTACATTACTTTTTTATCACCCTTTGTTGCATGCATGTCTAGAGTTCTTGCATGGTCAATTATTTGTGGGATAAGTGTCCTTTTGGTGCTCTCATACCTTAACACCTCATATCTTTACCTCCCTCCTATCCCTTGAGTATATACGATCTCTCTTTCACATGCAAGTATATCCTTTAGCTCTTTTTCCTCTCTTCTTCCATGTGTTTGGCCTTGAGCTTGGTGGAGCAAGAAGAAGGTGCTGATCTTAGAGAAAGTGGATGATCTTCTCTTGCATGTGGTGATCTTGAGCTTGATCATCTTCTTTGTGGCGATCCTTGTTGATCTTCCTTCATGGTAAGTTGTTATCTACCTTGATGTCATTTATTTGAATCCCACCTCTTCTTTTCCCTCTTGTATGTGAGATTATGGATCACCACGGTGGCTATCTTGAGGAAATTTCTCTCCATAGAGGTTGAAGACTATGGTTCGACCATGGTAGTACCTACGTGAGATGAAGTTTTCTCCTCTTTCTTTTTCTTGAGCTTTCCTTTGACCTTGGTATGTTTTCTTATTCTTGAGGTGACCTTGTTGGCCGTGGAGTGGATCCTAGTTGGAGTTTATTTCTCTCTTAGAGCTCATGGCCTTGGAGTTTGATCTTCAACCTAAGGTGGGTTATATAACTTTCCCATATAACTTGCTTGAATGTTACTGTTTTCATCTCTAAAATGTGATCCTAAGCTGCTAGATGATGTTATCATGATCTGGTATTTAATATTTTGAAGTATTCTTGATTAGATTACTCTTTCTCCTAAACTCTAATTCATGCACCCAAATTCTAAGTTATAAAGGAGTTGTTGTTTCTACATGCATCTTGATCCTTGGGTTCATGTTATGTTTTGACCATCATATGAAGTTGGAGGTTTTGATCTTTGGTTTCAACAGTTGGACGCATGGTTTTTCCTTCTTTTATCATGGTTTTTTCATTTTTACCTTGGTGATGTTTATTTTAGGGTTGTTGGTGACCAACCCTGCATGGATCCTTTCCCCGTGACGATGCTTAGATTCCTTGATGTTATCAACTATTTTGATTGAAGTGCTTTTCTATTTTGGAGTTGGTTATGTGTTGAACTTGGTTTTACCTTGAGGTCTCTACACATGAGATCATGTTTTGGGTCGTTACCCATGATTGGCTTTTTTTGTGGTCGAAGTGCTATGGTTTGGTTTGGGTTTCTATACTTGGTGAAGTGTTGCGGGCGTAACAAACCCTAACCCTAAGAGGGTGGTCTCTATAGTTGCTTGAGTTCTATTTGGTCACTACACCTTTAGATTTGAGTGGTATCAACACATGTCCTGGTTGGTTGGTCGATATAAGTGATGTAAGGAGTGGGACCCAGAGGGGATCCACTCCCTACTAAAAATTTGAAGAATAAAGCCTCCAGACCAAACACACCTAAAAGATACATTGGAGTGGGTGTAAAATTTTCAAATTTTATTAATGGTATTCAAAACAACCAAAGTTTAGCAACGGAAGAAAAATATTGACTATTTTCATTTTTTTAAAAAGATTACAAAACTTCATCATATCTCCCATTAAGGGTTTACATGTAGGATACATCAAAGGATCTAAGTAGAGGCAAATCTAGACCATATCAACATTGTCTCCAAGCTTTAACTCCTTAAGCTATGTCCAAGTCTTCATGCCATATCATCCAAGTCCTTCACCTAGGGTTGGAAGCATACCCCAGCAAGAAGAGAAAAATATATAACATTAGCAAAGGCTGATATGCGCATACTAAATAGAAAATTGAGCCATATAGAAGTAAAGGACATCAAGTATAAAAGGCTTCCCATGAAAATAAAAAGGACTACCAAATCGGGCATAGAAGAAAAGAATGTCAATAAAAGAGACAAATAAGAGAAAAGTATAAAAATAAAGCATCCATGTGTTTCACCTATGACAATACTAGACAATATAAACACGTAGGTAGGAAATAACACATCTATCAAAAATAATGTGGGAGGTGAGAAGGGTCTTGTATACATCTGCTCTAAAATATGGGGTGGCATGGTCTATCAACATCTGCCTAGGCACGTCTACCCTAAATATTTTCATATGCATGCATTTTCACATCTACATGCATATGTGGGAGTTTTCACATCCACATAAAAGAACATGTAACATTATACTAGAAGTCACCACGTGATGCATAACAAAAGAATAAGCAATAATAAAAGTGAATAATAAAGATGAGAACATTCAACAAATACAATAAGTGGGATCTCATGATCCTAATCAACATCCACCATAAAAGTGGAAAAAAAAGAACATATAACACCATAGAATGTCCCACCATGAGAAATGTATAAAAAAGAGTCCAAGAGAATATCAAATATGATCATATGATCACTAACAATATAAGATACATCACATGAAGCATATTTTCCAAAAGAACAAGATATTGTAAAGGCTAATGTCCGCTGGACCAAGAGAATGATGAAGATAGCTTATTGCACAATATAGAAGAATAGGAGACGCAAACATACCTTAAACCAGAGTATTAGAAACACTCTTCACCAATCTAGTTGTTTCTAAGATCTCCTTTGCCTAATTACAAAATTCACATGTATTAGCATTTTGAGATTCATATAAATGTAAGGACACCCTAATTCTAGACCATTTGAACAAAACTTAGATTTTAGACTCCAAACCTAAACCAAATGATTCCTTATGTTTTTCTGATCAAGAAAACATATCTATTTGTTATATTTGGAGTTAAGATGAATTAGTTACCAATTTTAGGGATTTTATGTTAATTACTTAGGATCTCAAAAATTCATTATCAAAAACATGGAATCAATCTCTCAAACTAATTTTATTAGAAAAAACACAATTTTCCAATTCCAAAACATATTTTCTTTATAATTTTTGGACGAGTGGATTCAAATATATGATTTTTAGAAATTCAACCAATCAGATAATTAGATAAATCTACATAGGTCAAGAAATATGTGAAAAAGAAAAGAAAAGAAGGCTGGCTAGGCCCGTGTGACTTGGCCCAATCACCACTGGTGAAGTCACGAGTCAGCGCCCGTGCGGCTTTCGTAAGACGAGAAACAAAACAGAGTAAAAAGACGATATTTCCCACACACGAGAAAGCAAGGAAAGAAGGCGAGGAAGGGGCAAAATAGAGAAATTGTACAAGGGATTCTTCCCCCTTGCCTGGAACATGCCATAGTTGCTGCACAAGGACCAACTCAATGAAGAATTTTTGGGAAAATGCGATCACGTGTCAATATAAGAAACCAAAGAAACAAATAGGAAGAGGGGAAGGAGACAAACTTACAGCTAAGTGGAATTGATCGGAGATGGTGAACAACAAGATAACAAGCCACCACCAACCCAAATATGAAATCCAACTATTGACAGTCAAGCACGCAATCAATGGAGGAATTGGTGCTCGAGAAAGATATCAATGCACATGAAGGAGTCTAGGGTTGGGGTATTCATAAGTGAGATGAAGAACCGAAGGCTATGGGTAGTTGTGCTTCGAGAGTTTGATAGGTGAGTTTGGGCATTTCACCAGTGCTTAAAAAAATGGCATAATTTAAGGATCATTAGGTGCACAATCTAAAAAGGAAGGTGTACGAAGAAAAATCTTGAGAAAAGATTGAGTAGAGAGAGAGAAATTTGGTTTTGAAGATCGCATGTATATGGGTCATGTTTCATGTTCTTGCTCAAGCATGGAGATGATCGTGGGCTATTGGATCACAGATCCAACAGTCCTGCTCACGCATGATCACTAACTGAGGAGAATAAAATGTGTGACATCTATCCAATTCCGACTATGATTTCGACCAAAGTGACAAAATAATTATTTAAATTTTTTTCTCTCTTCAATTGAGGGTGCAAACGAACTCCAAAATTAATGAAATTTTGCATAGTGGCTAATTAAAGCATGTAGATTCCAATTATGTAACTAGAGTTTCCTTTGAAGACTCTAAATATTTTATTTAATTATTTTGGAGAAAATCATATTTTCTCTTTCTTAATGCATTAGAGACTTATAGAATCAATCAATTAATGTGAAACTTCTTCATCAAGTAAAACAAAACTTTGGAACACAATTTGGAAATTTGTTTTATCCTTTGGAATTATTTTGCTCATTATTTAATATTTTGGACTTTCTCTCTTAATCTACAAATGGATATTAAAGATTAACCAAATTACATGAAAATTCATACATAGCCTTATTTTAACATGTAGATTACGAATCTAAAGTTATTTCCCTCTTTTAGAGTCATTTATATTTTATTTGATATTTTGGAGAAAAACTCATATCTTATTTTCCAAATTGAATCAAATTAATTATTATCATGTAAATAATGTGAAACTTGACTCCTAGTGCAATTGGACCCAAGCAATCTTAATTTCACATTAGATTTCACTTTTGAGATCTCTTTCTATGAATTAACATTTTTGGTTGTCATTATTGTATTTATTCCATAATCCTTACTGTTTATTTAATTGTGTCACTTTACTTTTATTACCGAAAGGGTTTTATTTCATTATTATGTAATAGGGTATTAATTCCATATTTATTTAAATATTGTAACATTATTATCTATTATGGACATTTTAGTTCTTATATGCATATTATTTTAACATCATACTCTGATCAAAATTATCACATGTGACACATTTTATTGGTTTAAAGATTAATTATGAGAGCATTAGATCATATTTGTTCATATGTCAACATGTGTATATCTTTATCCTTGTTTGGCTAAGCCCAAAGAACCAAGCTGACTATCCTCCAAGACATATGACTAGGGTTAATAAGCTAGGTTTTAGTTCATTTCATGTGAGGCTTTAGTGATCACTACATATGGTTTATGTTGAGTGATACACATGATTGTTTGGTTGCTACACCTTGAGCTCTGAGTGGTCGCTACACATGGTCTAGTTGGTTTGTAGACACATGTGGATGTTCTCATGATTGATGCTTAACCCTAATGTTCTCCAAGAATATGGGAAATGACGTACCTAGGGTTTGATGATGAGTATTTAAATGCAAACCTTAATCAACTACATGAGAAACCCTAACCCTAATTCTCAAGTGTATGATGTACTTGTTAAGCTTGCTTGAATGGATAACATGAGTTGATGTTTTCTCTCTTCTACTTTTGTAACCTTAACAATGTAGGTGAAATTAATATCATGTCTAGTGATTTCTATGGTGTATTTGACATGACACAAGGTGATGGTTTGATGGTTTTGACCCTTGACGTGGCATGTAGAGATAAGTGGTAATGTGATCTGGGTCTTAAAACCTGGCAGAGGCTTTATGCCTAATGTGAGTAGATATCCTCTGATGGTGTTATGAGGGGTTGTTATCCCCTACTGATGTGATGATGTTGATGGCCTTATATGGAAGTGGTATCAATATATGATGTGACAAGTTCATACCTTATATGTTTTATATATTTTGGAGTTGTACCTTTACCCCTATTTTGTAGAATTTGTCTAGGTTTGTATGTTGTAACTTGATTGATGCTAAAAGATACTCAATTGGCTTAATTAAATCAAGTTAAATCTTAATCATGCAATTGGCCCATGCCATAGATCCATCTTCAGCGTCAGTATTTGCTGGATGGTGAAATATGTTCTCCCTTAGTGGAAGCTCAAAGTCATATACCGTTGAACGTATGCCTTTCACATGATTGGTTGTGGTCATACCTTGGCAGGAGAACGGTCGAGTCTGTATCTCTAGTGTTGTGATTCATTATATATATAATATGTTTTGAGGATGGGTGTGGTCATACCTCAGCAGGAGTGAGACTACGACCATAGTTCAGTTTTCACTAGTGATGTACCTATGTACCAAGGAGTACTAGGCTATTTTGCAAGTGGACTCTATATGTCATTGTGGAAACTGGAACTGACTGTGGGTGTGGGAGATCATAGGAGTCTGACTCCTCCTAGATCTTGTGTGGCACTAATTTTGACTTAGTAGTGGTCAGTTGGAGTATGAGTGGTATACCTCATCTCCTTAGGGCATAATAAAAGATGTAATACAATCGTGTAGTATATTTTCTTAGGGTTAAAAATGATTCACATTGGATGACCCTTTGACTTTCTCTTATAGTGATTAGTTGGTTTATAATGCGGTAAGAGAAATCAACTGTTATACATGTTCTTCATATTTCTTCTAAAAGTATAAGATATTCTACTACTTAGTTGTATATGCCTAAGTTGTTTAAACAATGTTAATTTCTATACTCATGTCATGTAGTTGAATCTGCTCAACCTGATAATAATGTTATCTTCCGGTTTTAGCTTTTCTGTGTTAATAATAGTTGTTGGTGGAGAGTTATATCTCTTGTTGGGACACTGGTCTCACCCTGTGGGTTTCTACATCTTTTAGGTGGTTGGGTACAATGAGGTAGAGATCGTGTAGTTGAGGATGAGCAATAAGACGAGCAGTACCTGTTAAAGGTTGGATATGCTGCTAGTGTTTTGTCATAGAGTCATATGTGTCATCCTTGTACTCTCAGGTGCTTGGGTTTTTTTGTTTTGGAAGTAGGCCATGGTTGTACAGATATGGCTTGTATACGTGAACAAGTTACCAGATGTAAGAAGTTGTGGCAAGTTGGCCAAGTGAACAACGATATGTATCATCGTGTGGCATTAAATGTAACACATGTGACTCTGTGTGGACTCAGATGTAATATGTTTCCACTTTTGTGTTTATATGGAACCAATTTTAATTTATCCTATTTTATGGTAATCCTGCATGTTAGTAGTAGTTCCATGCTTTGTTTTGAATAATATCACATTGGCGTGGCATCGGGTTGTCAAGTGTTACATTGCATTTTTTTGATCAATATTCATACATAATATGACTTCAAACAAGTTAACAGTTGATTACTACATTATTTATAAATTAATGGTGTTTTTTACCAATAATAGGAGGATACGTCAGCGAGAACTAAATATTTCCAATTAACGCTTGGGAGGCCCTTTAGATAGAGAGAAAAAATGATGCTTTCCCCCATGCCTCATGTGTATGATCAGGGCATCCAGGTCTTTTGACACCAACTCATCTCCTTCCTTGTAGAAGGCTCGACGTCCATCCGTAGTGAGGCATCTGTGGCAAAGCCTCAAGGAAAAGCTTGAGGAGCTCTGCCTATCCCAATGGACTTGGGCGGACACTTAGGAATGACTGAATATGAGTAGGGAAAGGCTGAGGGCGATTCCTATCTAGTAGGGTTTTCAAAAGGTCAGCACGAAGAACGGTGACTATGAACTCTTACCTTGGTGTCCTGCATGATGATTTGGTAGTGGGGGACCTCTTGGAATCTTTCCCCCTTTAGCCCTTGTTTTGGAGCTAGTCTAGGGTATGCTCTCGCTTGCTCCATCATGAAGATGAAGAAGCCACATTTGGGATGTCTCCAGGTGGTATTCTAGGATCTAGGACATGTCACATGGCTCAATTGACTCATATTTTTATTGGTATTAGGGAAACTTTTCTATCTACCCTCATCCACCAAATAAGCCTGCCCAGTCTCCAAAGCTCACCATCACCTATTACCTACTAGATCCATAGATCCCACCAGGAACATTCCCTCTACCATCATCGAATCATCTATTACCCCCGTTCCACCTCTTTGTTTTGATTTTCAAATATATGGACATGATCAAATTCAACATGAGTAGGGTGATGGAATGTGTTTCTCTGGAATCATCTTTTATCAATCTTAGTTAGTTTGCATATTTTGCTATTTGCTTTTCATCATGTTTGTAGGATCCACATCTATCTAGTGTAGTTGTGGAGTTTAATTAATCATGATTGCATCTATCAGTAATGAAGAGTATTATTAATGCTTTTGGAATGAATTATTTCAAAATGTGAATCTATATAAGTGCCCTATCTTTGAAGCTAATGTGCTAAGTCTAAGACGACACTAATTGAGGACTTGTTAGGATAAATCAACTTGAAGACATATTGAATGAATGACAAACCTAATTTAACCTTGAGGTTTGTGTTATGATGAGGATGGTTGACTCTATACGAACCAAATAGTAACATGTTCTTTAATGAAAATTTTAGAAATGAATTATGAGGTTACCCTTTGGTACAAGTTGATAGGATAGGTACATATCATGGTTGGAATAGACACTCTATTTTAGTCATGTGATCTCATCCACCTTCCATTCATTTTCATTCACCACCATAGGATGGTCAAGTTTGATATAAGTTCTTTTCCTTGATTGCATTGCATGGAATGTTAGACAACATTTAAATTAGTTCATCTTCTTTTGCATAAGATAAGAAATTAAAAATTGTGCATATCATCTTATTTGACCATTGTTAGTTTGCATATCATTTCGTTGAATCAGCTCAACCTGACAATAATGTTATCTTCCTATTTTAGCCTATGTGTGTTAAAATAGTTGTTGGCCAAAAGTTATATCTCTCACTGGGACGTTGGTCTCACCCTATGGGTTTCCACATTTTTTAGGTGGTCGTGTATGATGAGGTAGAGATTGTGCGTCTGAGGCTAAGCAGCAAGAGGAGCAGTAGATGTTAAAGGTTGGATATGCTGCTAGTGTTTTTAGTAGAGTCCTATGTGTTGTCCTAGTACTCTTAGGTTCTTAGTGGTGTTTTGTAGACGTTGTATATCAATACAATTTTGGAAGTAGGCCATGGTTGTACAAATATGGCTTGTATATGTGAAGAGGTTACCAGACGTAACATGTTGTGGCAAGTTGGACAAGCGAACAATGATATGTATCATCTTGTGCCATGATACGTAATATAGATGATTATGTGTGGACTTAGATGTAGTATGCTTCAGCTTTTGTGGTTATATGGAATCAATTTTAATTTTCCCTTTTTTATGGTAATCATGGATGTTAGTATTAGTTCCACACTTTGTTTTGAGTAATCTTGCATTCGTGTGGCATTGGGTTGTCACGCGTTATAAAGGTTGGTATCAGAGCTTTAGGTTAGATGAGTCTACAGGGACGTATGACTAGGGTTTGTGTCTGTTCTAGTGTCCTTTGACACATTTAATGGTAACTTCTGCTTATGCAGAAGAAGAAGAAGAAGATAAGAGAAGATATGTCTAGAGAACATGAAGAGCATGTGGAGAGCAGTGTTACTGCACCAGGAGGTGGTACCAGGAGGAAGGAAAGGGTTGATGGAGTGCCTGAAGTGCCTCGATTTGATCCCACAACTGTGGCCAATCCTACTGTGTAGTCTGTGTTTGGATATTTCATAACCACTATGACACATATGGTGGAGAGGATGCCTATATCCCAAGCTAGAGAGGCAGTCCCCAATGCAGAATCCTAAGGTTATAGGAAGACCTTTCAGAGGTTAAGGCATGTGGGGGTGTTGGAGTATGTTGATATGGTAGATCCAGAAGATACTAATATGTGGTTGATTGAGTTGGAAAAGACCTTCAAAATCCTTAATATCCCTGAAGAGGATAAGGTGAATCATGAAGTATACATATTGAAAGGGAGTTCTGGACATTGGTGGGCCATTGAGGAGGAGAAAAGGCCAAGTGTTGTGATCAGTTGGGAAGCTTTTCAGTGAGAGTTCATGAGTTGATACTTCCTGGAGACCTATCTCAACAAGAATATCACGTAGTCTGAGAAGATACAATAGGGATATATGATGATTAATGACTACTATAACCCCAACAGGCCAAGGAACCATCCAGGGTTCCAATATGGGAATCCAGATGGAGCAGCCAATGCCCAACAGTTCCAAAAGGGACCCAGTTAAAATCAAGTTTAGGGTCCTCATGGTTTCCAACAAGAGCAAAACTACCGCCAGAACAATTACAATCCTAGTCAGTATCACAACAACTCCAATCAAGGGCAGCAACAATACAATCAATAGGGCCAACTTCTCCCGGGGCAAGGTAGTCAACAAAATATACCTATCTCCAATGAACAAAGCTGCCTAGACACTATCAAGAATATGTTGGCAAATCAACAGGCCTTCAACAAATCCATAGAGTCTCATCTCGCACAAATAGCTACAACAATTCGTCCTCTAGCTGGCTCATTTACAGGCCAACCTAAAGGCAACCCAAAACACCAAGAAGAACAACTAAAGGTTGTCACTACACGTTCTGGACACGTGTTACTAGAACCTCCAACCCCAGTCATCAACAATAATAGGCTGGTTCTTGAAGATGAAGAAGATGAAGAAGTCACTCCAACAACTATGCCTATAGCCACACCAACAAGACCACTTGTTGAAACTCCAACAGATGTATCAACATCCTCCTATCATGCTGAAACTCCAATAGTTATATCAACATCCTTCCTAGCAGAACTAGTGGTGGAAACTCTAGGGGCAGACAGCACGGCCAATCCTGAGAAAGCACCAAAAGATGCAACAACCCCTCCCACCATGCCTTTAGTGCCCATATACAAGCCCCAAGTCCCATACAAGAGTTGCCTGGCTCAGATACGACTAGACTTAAGATTCATGAAGTTCAAGGAAGCAATGAAGAAGTTGCATGTCGACATACCTCTCCTTGATGCTCTTATAGAAATGTCATCTTGGACAAAGCTCTTAAAGACACTCCTCATTAGCAAGTACTTAATAGAGGAGATTGAGTCTATGAAGCTAGCACAGATGACATCAGATGTCATCCTAAGCAAGATGCCAAAGAAATTAAAAGATCCAGGATCTTTTGGTATCTCTTGTTTTTTTGGAGACACTATGTGTAGGAAGGGCCTAGATAATCTTGTGGCAAGCATTTATATTATTCCTTATAGCTTGTGAAAATGACTAGGCTTCACAACAGACATCCTTCCTACTTGCATCGTGATTCAACTTGTTGACTCTACTATGACTACCCCCATGGGTATTGTAGAAGACATCCCTATTCGTGTAAGTCCCAAGTCATATTTCCCATGTGACTTTGTCATTATGGACATCAAGGAAGACCAACATTATCCTCTTATCTTTGAGTGTCCCATCCTTGCTACTGCTTGTGCACTTATTGATGTTGAAGCAGGCATCTTGACATTAAGGCTTGGGATAGATACTATTGACTTTAGAGTCCTTGAGAGTTACAAAGGTCCTTCCTTTCAAGAACAATGCTATTTGATTGATTGTGTCAACAAAATGGCACAACTATGACAAGAGGATTATACTTTTGAAGACCCTTTGGAGACCGCACTCATCAATACCAACACTCATGAGTTGGATAATGAACATGTGGAGAAATTTCTCTTTCTATTAAACTC
Source organism: Alisma plantago-aquatica (assembly GCA_963693085.1). Lineage (NCBI taxonomy): Eukaryota > Viridiplantae > Streptophyta > Magnoliopsida > Alismatales > Alismataceae > Alisma > Alisma plantago-aquatica. The sequence goes on along the minus strand of OY856411.1, from coordinate 749,019,206 downwards.
TACTATAGAAGATCCTAGGGTCAAGTTTGAAGATCTGAAGTCTGCCTCCATCATTGAAGAAGAACAACCCAATGCACCAGAGATTAAGCCTCTACCCGAGGGGCTCAAATACATTAGTGATTGAACTGAAGAAAAGACAGAAGGTGCTAGGCTACAAGATGACTGATCTGAAAGGTGTGACCCAAGCCCTCTGTAAGCACAAAATCAACATGGTCAACAACTACAAGCCATCCATCGAGCCTCAACGTAAGCTAAATCCAATCCTAAAGGAGGCTATTTGCAAGGATGTGATAAAGTTGCTACTTTTTGGGATTATCTATCCCATCTCCAATTTCACCTTGGGTGAGTCATGTGCACATGGTGCCCAAGAAAGGGGGAACTACAATTGTTCTGAATGAGAAGAATGAGCTTATTCCCACACGCACAATGACTGGGTGGTGCATGTGCATAGACTACTGCAAGCTCAACAAAGCAATAAGGAAGGACCACTTCCCACTTCCATTTATCCTGGGTGGAGCATGTGCATAGACTACCGCAAGCTAAATCCAATCCTGAAGGAGGTTGTTCGTAAGGAGGTGATAAAGTTGCTACTTTTTGGGATTATCTATCCCATCTCCGATTTACCTTGGGCGAGTCATGTGTAGGTGGTGCCCAAGAAAGGGGGCACTACAGTTGTTATGAATGCGAAGAATAAGCTTATTCCCACGTGCACAGTGACTAGGTGGAACATGTGCATAGACTACCACAAGCTCAACAAAGCAACAAGGAAGGATCATTTCCCACTTCCATTTATCGATCAAGTCCTAGAGAGGCTTGCACACAAGGAGTTCTTCTACTACTTAGATGGATATTCTGGCTTCTATCAGATACCCATCCATCCCAGTGATTAAGAGAAAAAACATCATGTGTCCCTTTGGCACATATGCTTTCCACCGTATGTCTTTCGGATTGTGCAACACACCGGCCACTTTTCAACATTGCATGTTGGCCATCTTCTCCAACTTTATTGAAAACATAACGGAAATCTTCACATATGACTTTTCAGTCTATGGAGGTTCTTTTGAACAATATCTACACAATCTTTGCCTGTTCTTGGAACATTGTGAAGAAGTGCATCTAGTGCTCAACTGGGAAAAATACCACTTCATGGTGAAGGAGTGCATTGTTCTAGGGCATCAGGTCAGCTCCAAAAGCATTGAGTTGATAAAGTGAAGATTGAAGTAATAGAAAAGCTACCTCCTCCAACCACTATCAAGGATGTGCGAGCATTCTTCGGATATGTGGGTTCTATAGGAGGTTTATCTGTGACTTCCGTAGGATCACCAAGCCATTGACAAATCTTCTTCAGAAGGATGTGGACTTTAACTTTGATTCTGATTGTATGAAGAGCTTTAACACCTTAAAGGAAGCCCTCACTTCAACTCCCATCCTTCCTACTCCAGATTGGTCTCTTATCTTTAAGATCATGTGCAATGCTAGTGATTTTGCCATAGGTGCAATACTGGGGCAACGTGCTGATAAAAAGTATCATGTCATCTGCTATGCAAGCAAAACACTATATGATGCACAGTAGAATTATGCTATGATAGAAAAGGAGATTCTTGTTGTTGTCTTCGCTTTTGAAAAATTTCACTCTTACCTAATAGGCTCGTAAGTGATAGTCTACATAGATCATGCTACTATAAGGTACTTAACGTTGAAGAAAGATATGAAGCCCAAGTTGATCAAATGGATCCTATTGTTATAAGAGTTTGATTTGGAGATCAAAGATAAGAAGGGGACAAAAAATGTAGTTGTTGATTGCCTCAGTAGATTTCATATTCAAGATTATGACGAAGTCCCTATCAAAGACTCTTTACTTGATGACCACTTGCTATAAATATTTGCATGCATGCCATGGTATTTAGATTCATCAACTACTTAGTTGTAGGAGCCCTTCATCCAGACTGTACCGGAAATGAAAGAAGGAAGTTCTTGTTATACATTTGTCACTACTATTGGGATGAGCCTTATCTCTTTCGTCTATGTTCGTATGGTCTCTATCGCCTCTTTATATCTGAAGAAGAATCTCCTCTCATTTTAGAGCAATGTCACTCTGTCCCAAGAGGCGGTCACATGAGCTCTAAGAAGATTGCATTAAACGTCCTTCAATGTGGGTTCTTCTAGCCCTCTATTTTCAAGGATGCTCATAATTTCATCAAAGCATGTGATCAATGCCAAAGAACTGGCAATATTTCCAAGAGGGATGAAATGCCCTTTAATCGTTGGCAAGAAGTGGAGATATTTGATGTACGGGGTGTAGACTACATGGGTCCATTCCCCTCTTCTTATGGGTTCTCCTACATACTCGTTGTAGTCGACTATGTTTCCAAGTGGGGTGAGGCTATCCACACCATTTCTTGTGATTCCAAGTCAGTCATAAAGTTGTTCAAAGACATCATCTTCCCTCACTTTGGAGTTTTGTACACAACTATTTTTGACGGAGGATCACACTTCCTTGAGCATAGTTTCGAAACTCTCCTTCACAAATATTATGATACCCACGGAGTAGCCACTCCTTATCATCCTCAAATGAGTGGACAGGTGGAGGTTTCTAACTGTTAAATAAAAGCCATTCTTGAGAAGATAGTTGCTAAGACAAGGCATGATTGGGCACACAAGTTGAATGACACTCTATGGGCTTATACAATTACCTACAAAACTCCATTAGGGACTACACCTTTTCATTTGAACTATGAGAAGTCATGCCATTTGCCGGTGGAACTTGAACACAAAGCTCAATGGGCCATCAAGCAGCTCAACTTCAATTTTCATGCAGTAAAGGAAAATTGGCTACTTCAACTATAAGAGCTTAAAGAATTACACCTGACTGCATATGAAAATGCATGCATATTTAAAGAACACATGAAGATGTGGCATGATGGCCACTTGAAGAGGAAGCACATGAAAGTCAGAGATCAAGTATTACTACACAACTCACATCTCCATCTCTTCCCAGGGAAGCTCAAGACTCGATGGTCAGGTCCATTCATTATCAAGCACATCTTCCCTCATGGAGCCGCGTCAATCTGGAGTGAGAAAATTAGAGAAATAAAAGGCAATGGCCACCGTTTCAAATGCTATTTCACAAAGGATGACATGCAGGCCAACCAACATCTCCCTCTTCTCCCTCCAACACATCATGACTGAGTTATAGGTGTTGAGCCATCAACATAAACCAAAGGCACTTCTCAGGAGGCAACTCAATCATCATTTCTTTCATTTGCAATTATTTTTTATTGCATTTAGTTAAGATAGTGTATCTCATAACAAGATCACTAGTTCTAACGATTTTGATTTTAGGTCAATGACTCTTGCTGAAGGGAGAGCAACCACATCACGTGGACCAACCAACAAGGTGTTTCCCCTCCATCTCGGATTGAGTGTTTGCTTGAGGATGAGCAAATATTTAAGTTTGGGGTGGAGGGTGGGTGGTACATATTATACTTTCTACCCACACCTATCTTCTTACAACTTATGATCTTGTCATTGCATTCATCATGCATCACCTTTTATTTTAAAAAAAATTGAAATTCCCTTTTTCGAGTAAATAAAGTCATTACCTATCCTGCTTAGAATATGCATTTTTAATAAATATCTCAACTTATTCGAAGCAATGCCTCAAAAGGACCAATTTTTTAAACTAACCAATGTCTAGAAATTATCCTTTGTAGCCTATGAATCCAAAAATCATGTTTCCTTGAAAAAGATGGTAAGCTCTGAAGGAACTGAGAGGGATCAAACACATCATGCTTCTTACTGACTAATGAAACAATTGCATGGGATTGCCATTTGTACCCTCTTTGTGTCATTATTTGAGCAGAGTGGGACAAGGAGAACAACCAGGTGCATTGAATTATAAATCAAGTTTCATGTCGACCCAAACTCTCTTCTACACTTCTTCCTCCATTTTCTTACCTTCCATTCACTAAAAAGAAAATACAAAGCCACAAAAATGTGCCAAAATCCAATTTCAGGGTGGCACACACCCCCTTCTTCCCTCTTTTCTCTTCTTCCATACCCCTCACAAATTTAAAAGGGGTGTACCACTAAGAAAAGATGCCAAAGTGCACACCAAAGAAGAAAAAAAATGTGGTAAATGAAACTACAAACAAAGAAATAAAAAGATCTCGAGTCGAATATAGGAGAGATTGCTTCCCTCCTTACCTCCATTTCACTTCCTTTTTCTACCTATGGGCAAAATGAATGCCTCAAGTTTTTACCCTTCTCTTGACTACACTAGTGTTAAATCAAGTGCATACTTGTTGTTCTACGGGTATTTCTAAACTCTCATGAAACTCCTTGACATGCTTAATGTTTGGACAATGCTAAGGAAGTGACGTTGGGAAATGAAACTAGGACCAGAGATATTGAAAGGTGTGTTATGTGTTCTTAGGAAGTTGGGGTAGCTTGACCATATCAGGTGATAAGGAAGACAACATGATGGGAGGATGAGACAATTGCATGGGTTGGAAGTATTGATTTGGTGATTGTTTTAGATTTTGTGTTACTCGAGGATGAGAAACATTTAAGTTTGGGGTATTTTGAGGAATGCATATTCATCCCATTTTTACTTACATTATCATTCTAGTTTAGCATTCATATAGCTTAGTTTCCCCAAGAATAGCTTTTTTGGATCTATTTAGGTTTTTAAGTTAATTTGTAGGAGTTTGATACTTTTCTTGACTCCCTTTGTAGGTTTGAATTCTATCAGTCTGTAACAAGTTTGCCTAGGGGGATTTTGAGCACTTTCAGAAGGCAGATCGGTACACAAAAATTTTGTCCAAGACCAAAGTCGATCTATCGATCGACATGCAAATCGACATCAAAATCAACCAGCAATCAAGAGGTCGACAGCCTTGTCGACCTCCCAGCTTGACACAATCAATGCTCGACATCAACATTTAAGAAGGTTGACATACAACTCACCAATGATCAAGGTCGACACCTTTGTTGACCCCTATGCTCGAAAGCATCATCGTCCAAGCAACCAACAAGAAATGAAGTCATCAACATAGTGTCGTCGACACTCTCATTGATATCCACAACTTCAACCGAAAGTCTTGTCGACCCTCCTGGTCGACAACCCCATAGACAACCAAGAACTAATGATAAGAAGTCCAAGCATCATGACATGTTGATTGATAGTCCCATCGATCGATGGATCTGTCGATCAACATCGATGGAAAGTGGTTGATACCGATAGGGAACATAAGAGGTCGACAACCTCAACCCTATAAATAGGCCCCCAATGCATCCGTACAACTCATCTCATATTTTTTGGAGATAGAAATGCCAAAATGTTGTCGCTGAGATCATAGCAAGGATGACACATGTCAACCAAGATAGTTCATCGACCTAGTTGGTCGACACCTATTGAAAACAAGCATGGATCAACAGATCCTTTCATTTAACAACTCCAAATTCATCGATCCTCCTTCGCTAAGGTGATCGATCTCTTCCCCGAGCTCCCGTCTATCCACCTGCTTCTGCTATAAGTCAGGGTTAATACCTGGAAGAGAAAGAAGGAAGTACTCTATCGCACACCAAGTCGAGCCACTTCCTCCACCATTATGACCATGATGGCATCCTCTTCCTCTTCTTATGATATTAATCTCACCATGTCTAGGGAGTAGTATTTTCACTAGGGTGTGGGGACTAGCCCCACTACCTATTGCGAGCAATTTCATTCATGTTCCAATTCTTGTATGAACTCATATAATTCATAGCCAATCATTTATTGCATGTTTTTTGGATTGATCACCCGCTTTACATGATTTATTATAATCTTTTACTGCAAGAACTTCAAATTTTAAGATTTGAATACTGATTTGCTTTGGTTGAAACTCTGATGAGAACTTCCGACTAAAATTCTCCGGAGTAGTGGATAGAGGATTTATAAGTAACAAGACATCAAGCTTACATGAATATCTACGTATGCAAGTTTCTGATGTCGAAAGGGGAAACTTGCATAACTCCTATTGCATCTTCATACATGTTTGGATTTGAATGATTGTGTAGATTCAAGTAGTGGTGGTGAAACCCAGTTCCACCCTAGTATTTTTGTCCATTGATAACTAGAACCTTAATCTAGATCTTTTTATTCTTGCAATCTTATATTAATCAAACCAATCTCAACTTTTGTGATAAATACTAGTTCTTAATAGGCTACTTTGATTAGTTAATTCTTAAAAATGTTGTCCCTTGGGATTCAATCCTCAACTATACTATGATAAGATCTGTCTGCTTGCAGGTGGCATTATTGCACTTTGGTTTTGGTAAACTCTAGGAATTATATTCCTAGTGAATTTTCTTGTGCGACAATAATCCACATCAAGATGTTGGATGGAGTTTATCAAGGACTATGATTGTACCATAGACTACCATCCAGGGAAGGCAAATGTGGTCGCAGGTGCTTTGAGAAGGAAATCTTCTTTTCCATCATCTGGAGATAAGGCACAATTGTGTTCTTTGGTGTTCCATAAGAGAGACATGTTGGTCTCCTTGTGTCAGATGAATGTGAAGTTGGAAGTGTCCTTGTTAGTAGCTATAGGTGAAGTCTATGTGAAGGCAGCAGATCAGAGTTGCACATTGTGATGATACTGTGATTTAGCAAATTTGACCAGAGTTTGGCAGTGAGTCAGAGGATAAGATAGTATGTTACAATGATAGATTAATGGTACATGATGTCGATGATCTAAGGAAGTTGGTTCTGGAATAGGCTGACTCTTCTATGTATGTTATGCATCCAGGTAGCACCAAGATGTACTAGAATTTGAAAGACCTATATTGGTGGCATGCTTTGAAGCAAGATGTAGCTGAGTTCATGGCTAAGTGCACAGTGTATCAGTAGGTTAAGGCAGAACATCAAAAACCTATAGAAACTTTGCAACCGTTCCCTATGTTGTAGTGGAAATGGGATCATATCATGATGGACTTTGTTGTTGGACTTCCTAGGACATATAAAGACAATCATTCCATATGGGTGATCATTTATAGGTTGACCAAGTCAGAGCATTTCTTCCCTGTTAAGACATTGTACATAGTATAGAAGCTTGCACATATTTATGTAGATGAGATTGTTCATTTGCATGGTATACAATAGAGAAGCTTGCACACAACCATGCGTACACATTTGAGATTTAGTACATCGTTCCACCCACAGTCAGATGGACAGTCTGAGAGGACTATACAAACTTTAGAAGATCTATTGAGATCTTGTGTCTTGTAGTTTTTGGGCATTTGGGATATGCATCTTAGTTTGGTAGAGTTCACCTACAACAATAGTTACCAAAGGAGCATTGATATGGCACAATACGAGGCTTTATATGGGAGATGTTGCATATCTTTGTTGTGTTGGTATGAGGCTAGTAAATATCAACTTTTGGGCCCTGAGCTTGTGCAACAAACAACATAGAATATTAAGATGATACAATAAGAGTTGAAGGAAACCCAGGATAGGCAGAAGTCCTACACTGATAACCATAATAGGCCCTCAGATTTCTAAGTAGGAGACAAGGTGTATCTCAAGGTCTCTCCTTGGAAAGGAGTTTTGAAGTTTGGGAAGAAGGGTAAGTTGGCTCCCATGTATATGGGACCTTACCTTGTGGTGGCCCATATTGGGAAGGTGTCTTACAAGTTGGAGTTACCACCTGAGTTGCACATGTTTCATTTGGTGTTCCATGTTTTGATGTTGAGGAAGTGTCACCCTAGCATAGAGTTAGTTCTACATCCAGTGGAGGTTGAGCTAGATGAGGATTTCTTGTATGTGGAAGGTGTTGTCTTGATCCTGGATAGAAGGATCAAGAAGTTGAATAAGAAAGATATCATTTTCGTTAAGGTTTTGTGGCATCACCATGGCATGGAGGAATCCAAGTGCGAGCTTGAGGAAGAGATGTGTAGGATGTATCCGTCTATTTTTACGTAGGATTTTGGGGGTGAAATCCTTGTTAGGGGTTTATGGTTGTAAGGCCCTTTACCTAGCTTAGTGCTTTATTGTGCTTACTTTGGTTAATAATATGATTAAACCTTAATCTAATCTCTTAAGATGCCTTAATAACATGTGACAAGTTTATGTTTTCAGTTTGGTCCTGTTTGGATGATGTTTGAGCTAGTCATGCTTATTTTGGACCAAGTTGCAACATACCCATGATGTGGGTCTATCTTGAAGTTTGTCACATGTAGGTTCTTCCTTTTGTGCCTTAGAAACATGAGAGAGAGAATGATTCTTTAGGGCATCTTGTTGAGCTTTGGTTGATGAGGTGGCATCATGCATGATTTTAGGGTTTGCATGGCTTTGCACGGATGCTTGAGTTTGATGGATGTATCGACCTTGTGAGTTGGTTTTTGAGGTGTTGCAACAACAAAACTCCCCTGGTTGAAGTTTTTTGTGACCTAGTGCCTCATGCATGTTTTTTGGTCGCTAGGGTTTGTACTCTTATGGGGTGTTGCGACCTATTTTGTTGGGTGACCTAGTGTAGCGGTCACTACATGGTGGTGATCACCTATGGTTTTGTTTGACTACAAGAGAGTGTGTATTAGACCTAAGTGGTCTCTACACTACTTTATTTTTATCACCCTTTGTTGCATGCATGTCTAGAGTGTTTGCATGGCCAATCCTTTGTGGGACATGTGTCCTTTTGGTACTCTCATACCTTGACACCTCATACTTTACCTCCCTCCTAGCCCTTGAGTATATATGCTCTCTCTTTTAGATGCAAGTATCTACTTTAGCTCTTTTTTCACTCTTCTTCCTTGTGTTCTTCCTTGAGCTTGGGAGGAGTAAGAATAAGGTGCTGACCTTGGAGAAAGTGGACGATCTTCTCTTGCATGTGGTGATCTTGAGCTTGATCATCTTCTTTGTGGTGATCCTTGGTGATCATCCTTCTTGGTAAGTTGTTATCTACCTTGATCTCATTTTCTTTGAACCCAACTCTTCTTTTCCCTCTTGTCTATTCAACTATAAATCACCATGGTGGCTATCTTGAGTAAACTTGTCTCCATAGAGGTCGGAAACTATGGTTTGACCATGGTAGTGCCTAGGTGAGATGAAATTTTCTCCTATTTCTTCTTTCTTCTCTATTTTTTTACAGAGGTTTGAGTTTTCTTTTTCTTGAGATTTCCTTTGACCTTGGTATGTTTTCTTCTTCTTGAGGTGACCTTGTTGGTCGTGGAGTTGATCCTAGTTGGAGTTTCTTTTTCTCTCTTATAGATCATGCTTTGGAGTTTGATCTTCAACCTAAGGAGTGTTATATAACTTTTCCATGTTCTATTATTGCACCATTAACTTACTTGCTTGTTACTATTTTGATCTCTAAAATTTGATCCTAAGATGCTTGATGATGTTTTCATGATCTGGTATTTAATATTTTGAAGTATTTTTTATTAGATTGCTCTTTCTCCTAAACCCTAATTCATGCACCTAAATTCTAAGTGATAAAGGAGGTGTTGTTTCTACATGCATCTTGATCCTTGGTTTTATCACCATGTTATGTTTTGACCATCATATGATGTTGGAGGTTTTGTTCTTTGGTTGCAAGAGTTGGACACATGGTTTTCCTTCTTTTATCATGGTTTTTCCATGTTTACCTTGGTGATATTTGTTTTAGGGTTTTTGGTGACCAACTCTACATGGAGCTTTTCCCCTTGATTATGCTTATATTCCTTGATGTTATCATCTATTTTGATCGAAGTGCTTTGCTATTTTGGAGTCAGTTATGTGTTGAACTTGGTTTTACCTTGAGGTCGCTACACATGAGTTCTTGTTTTAGGTCGCTACCCATGATTGGCTTTTGTTGTGGTCGAAGTGCTATGGTTTGGTTTGGGTTGCTACACTTGGTGATATGTTGTGGGTGCAACAAACCCTAACCCTACAAGGGTGGTCACTGTAGTTTCTTGAGTTTTGTTTAGTCACTACACCTTGATCTTTGAGTGGTTGCAACACATTTCTTAGTTGGTTGGCCAATACATGTGAGGCTTTAGTGGTCGCTACATTTGGTTTATGTTGAGTGATACACATGATTGTTTGGTCATTACACCTTGAGCTTTGAGTGGTTGCTACACATGGTCTAGTTGGTTGGTCGACACATGTGTATATTCTCATGATTGATGCTCAACCCTAGTGTGCTCCAAGAACATGGGAAATGACGTACCTAGGGTATAATGGCAAGTATTGAAATGGAAACCCTAATATGCTATATGAGAAACCCTAACCCTACTTCTCAAGTGTATGATGTACTTGTTAAGCTTGCTTTAATGGATAGCATGAGTTGAAGTTTCTTCTCTCCTACTTGTGTAACCCTAACATTGTAGGTGAAATGAATATCATGGCTAGTGAATGTTGCGGTGTGTTTGACATGACACAGGGGGATGGTTTGATCGTTTTGAGCCCTTGATGTGGAATGCAGAGATAAGTGATAATGTGATTTGGGTCTTATGAACTGGAAGAGGCTTTATGCCTAATGTGAGGAGATATCCTCTAGTGGTTTGATGAGGTATTATTATCCCCTAGTGATGTGATGATGTTGATGGCCTTATATGGCAATGGTATCAAGAGATGATGTGACAAATTTGTACCTCATATGTTTTGTATCTTCTGGAGTTGTAACTTTAACCCTATTTTGTAGAATTTGTTTAGGGTTTGTATGTTGTAACTTGATTGATGCTAAAATATACTCAATTGGCTTAATAAAATCAAGTGAAACCCTAATCATTTAGTTACCATGTTCCATAGATCCATCTTCAGCATCAATACTTGCTGGATAATGAAGCATGTTCTCCCTTAGTGGAAGCTCAGAGTCGTATACTGTTATGTCTATGCATTTCACATGATTGATTATGGTCATACCCTGGAAAGAGAACGATCGAGGTAGTATCTCAGGTGATGTGATTCAGTATATATATAATATGTTTTGAGGATGGTTGTGATCATACCTTGGCAGGAGTGTGGTTGGGGTCGTAACTCAATTTTCACTAGTGTTGTGCCTATATACCAAGGCAGACTAGTTTGTTTTGTAGTTGGACTCTATATGTCATTGTAGGGGAACCATACTGACTGAGGGTGTGGGATATCATAGGAGTGTGACTCCTCCTAGATCTTGTATGGCACTGATTTCAACTTAGCAGTGGTCAGTTGGAGTATGAGTGGTATACCTCGTTTCCTCAGGGCATAATAAAAAACATAATGTAGCCATGTAGTATACTTGCTTACCGTTAAACACGATTCACATTGGATGACCCTTTGTCTTGTCTCTTGTACTGATTAATTGGTTTATAATGTGGTAAGAGAAATCAATTGTTATACATGTTCTTATATTCCTTCTAAAAGTATAAGATGTTCTACTGCTCAAATGTAGTTGCCTAAGTTGCTTAAACAATGTTAACTACTTTAGTCATATCATTTAGCTGAATTTGCACAACTTGATAATAATGTTATCTTCCTATTTTAGCTTATTTGTGTTAATATTAGTTGTTGGCAGAGAGTTATATATCTCACTGGGATGTTGGTCTCACCTTGTGGGTTTCCACATCGTTTAGGTAGGCGTGCATGTCGAGGTAGAGATCGTACAATTGAGATTGAGCAGCAAGAGAAGCAATAATTGTTAAAGGTTGGATATGTTGCTATTGTTTTGTAGTAGAGTCCTATGTGTCATCCCTGTACTCTCGCGTCCATGGGGGTGTTTAGTAGATTTTTTATATTGATATGAGTTTTGGAAGTAGGTCATAGTTGTACATATATGGCTTGTATATGTGAATAAGTTACCATATGTAACAGGTTGTGGCAAGTTGTCAAGTGAATAGTGATATGTATCGTCTTGTGGCATGATATCTAATACATGTGACTATGTGTGGACTCAGATGTAGTATGTTTCCACTTTTGTGGTTATATGGAATCGATTTTAATTTACCCTATTTTATGGTAATTTTAGATGTTAGTTAGTTCCATTCTTTGTTTTGAGTAATCACGTGTTCGTGTGGCATTGGGTTGTCACATGTTACATTGCATTTTTCTGATCAATTTTCATACATAATATGTCTTCAAACAAGCTACCATTTGATTACTACATTTTTTACAAATTAATGGTGTTTTTAACCAATCATAGGAGGACACATCAGTAAGAACTAAATATTTTGAATTAACGCTTGGGAGGCCCTTTAGATAGAGAGAAAAGTTGACACTTTCCCCCATGCCTCAAGTGTATGATTGGGGCATCCGAGTCTTTTGACCCCAACTCATATCCTTCCTTGTGGAAGGCTTGATGTCCATCTCTGGCAAGGCTTTTGTGGATACCCCCACTAGATTTCAGGCACAAAGCCTCAAGGAAAAGAGGGAGGAGCTCTGCCTATCCTGATGGACTTGGGCAGATGCTTGGGCACGGGAAGAGATGAGCAAGGAAAGATTGAGGGTGGTTCCTATCTAGTACGGTTTTTAGAAGGTCAACAGGGAGAACGGTGAGTAGAAGCTCTTACCTTGGTGTCTTGCATGATGGTTCAATAGTGGCCCTTAGAATCTTTCCTCCTTTGCCCCTTGTTTTGGAGCTAGTCCAGGGCATGCTCTCGCTTGCTCCATAGTGAAGATGAAGAAGTCGTGTTTGGGGTGTCTCCAGGTGGTATTCTAGGATCTAGGCCATTCCGCAAGGCTCGATCAACTCATATCATTATTGGTGTCAGGGAAACTTTGCTAGCTACCCTCAACCACCAAACATGCGCCCAGCCTCCGGCTCACCAGCACCTATTACCCACTAGATCCACAGATCCTACAAGGAACATTCCCTCCACCACCGATCTGATCATCTGGTACCCCTATTCCACCTATTTATTTTGATTCTCAACTATGAGGACATGATCAAATTCAATCTTAACAGGGTGATGGAACATGTTTCTCTAGCATCATCTTTTATCAATATTAGTTAGTTTGCATATTTTGCTATTTTCTTTTTATCATGTTAGTAGGATCCACATTTATCTAGTGTAGTTGTGGAGTTTAATTAATCATGATTGCATCTGTCCGTAATGAAGAGTATTATCAATTCTTTTAAAATGAATTAAAAAAAATAAAAATCCAAATCTATCTAAGTGCCCTATCTTTGAATCTAATGTGGTAAGTTGAAGATGGAACTTGTTAATATATCTTTACTTTGTGTTTATTTCATATTTCATATTACTGCTGTACCTACATGTAAATTTCCCTTTACTATAAATAGAGAGGAGAACCCTATTGGGTCTCTCACGTTGCCAACGTGCAACAACGCTCCATCGGTCTCTTCCGATTACATGGTATCGAGAGCAGGTTAGAGCTCCAGCCGCCGCCGGCCCTCCCTCCCGCCCGGCGCCGCCCCTCCCTTCCGCCGCCCTCCCCTCCCTCCTCTCCCCTTCCGCCGCCGGCCCTACTCCAGCCGCCGGCGCGCGGCAGGAGCGCGGGGCCTCCCTGCGGCGCTGCTGATCTTCGGTAGTCCCTCTCATGCTGCCTTAGATCCCGCCGCACCGATCTAAAGGCTCCGTCTACGTCTCCGGGCTCTTTTTCAGCTTTTTTTTTTGGTTCCTTCTCAGGCGCCGACCTTGCTGCTCGGGGATCTCCGGTTGATCCAACGGCCTTCTAAAGCCCTACCTGGAGGTCTCGTCTCTTCCACCGTGGCTTCCTAATCACATCTCCTTCATGTGTGATTAGGAACTTCTCGTTTGAAGGCTGTCGATGCGTCAGTAACGCATCCTCTTTTCAGTTTCTGTTGTGACGTGTATCTCTCCGTCACGGGACGTGTATCTATCCGTCCACTCAGCCTTCTGTGTGACGTGTATCACTCCGTCACCCGTATCTCAGTTGCATCATGGAGAACAAGACCTATTATGAGGTCTCGCCTATTCCTATCAAGCTCAATGGGAAGAATTTTCTGCTTTGGATGAATGCGGTTCATACTGTCTTGGAATCGCGTGATCGGGCAAAGTTTGTTGATTCTGCACCTCTCACTAGCACTGACAAAGACTATGCCGAGTGGAAACGTCTTGACAGCCTAGTGAAGACTTGGCTATGGGGTAGCATGGAACCTTCTATTGCTTCGCGGTTCATGTTCTACTCCACTGCTAAGGATATTTGGGATGCCGTTAAGCAGCACTATGCTCAGGAGAAGAATGCTCTTCGCCAGTTTATGATCTATGATCGTCTGTTTGCAGAGAAACAGGGTGATAGATCCCTTGAAGAGTATTTCGGTGTGATTCAAGCTATTTCCCAGGAGTTGAGCTACTATCATCCAGTGAAGGTTGCTGAGCAGATTAAAGATAGAGATGATCTTGTCACTGCTAAATTTCTATCTGGCCTTAGCTCCTCATTTGGTTCAGCACGCAGTGTGATACTTGCATCTGACAAATTACCGAGCCTTGCGGAAGCCTTCTCTAGGATTCAACAGTCCACCTTTGAGTCTGTTGATCCTACTCCTGTTGTTCCTTCTGGAGATTCTCATGCCTCCATTGCTGCAGCAGTTCGCGGAGGACGACCTGCACCTACTCCAGCTGACAGACCTGGCTTGGGCAGAGGACGTGGGACTCGTCCTCGATGCACTTTCTGTGACAGACCGGGACACACTGTTGAGAAATGCTGGAAGAAACATGGGCGACCTGCCGCCCCACCTGTTGGAGCTGCCAACTGTGCTACTTCTGACTCTACTACTGTGAGCTCGAGTTCCTCTGGCATCACACTTACTCAGGAGGAGTATGACAGGTTTATTCAGGCAACTCAACATTGGAGTATGGGCGCCTCTTCTGCTTCTATAGCAAATCTTGCCTCTACCGCGGGTAATCAGGCTACATCTTTTATGGCTTCTGGATCCGCAACTCCCTGGGTGGTTGACTCTGGTGCCTCCCAGCACATGACTGGTATGAGGCGATTGCTCCGCACATTTGACTCATATATTCCTCACCCATCTGTTACCTTGGCAGATGGTTCTGTGAGGAAGGTGGTAGCTAGTGGTTCTGTGTCCCTTACCCCAGATATTGATTTGAAATCTGTTCATTTTGTACCTGAATTTCCTTTCAATTTGCTTTCTGTTGCCAAGTTGATTGACACTGTAAACTGCACAGTAACATTCGGGCCTTCTTGCTTTGTTTTACAGGATCTCAAGAGTTTGAAGATGATTGGTGGGGGGCCTAGGAAAGGTGATCTCTACCTCTTTCCTGGTGATTATCTACCTCGCCATCCACCTCCTGCTCCAGTTTCCTCCGCCATGTTGAGTGGTTCCCCCTTGTTGTGGCATTGCAGATATGGCCATCCTTCCTTAGACAGCTTGAAGAAATTGGAACCCGATCTCGCTCATGTGTCCTCATTAGAGTGTCAGTCCTGTCAGTTGGGCAAACATCATCGGTTGTCCTATCCTGTTCGTGTCAATAATCGGGCTTCTAGTCCGTTTGAGTTAGTCCACAGTGATGTATGGGGTCCTGTTAAAAACCAGAGTTATAATGGTTTTAGCTATTTCATTTCTTTTGTGGATGATTACTCTCGCATGACATGGATTTATCTTTTAAAAAGTCGTGAATCTGTGCTTTCCATTATCAAACATTTTCATAAACAAATTCAAGTTCAATTTAACTGCAATATCAAAATTTTTCAATCTGATAATGCCCTTGAGTATGTTCAGAAAGCGATGAATGAGTTTTGCAGTTCGGTTGGTATGATTCATCACACCTCTTGTCCTCACACTCCTATGCAGAATGGTGTTGCTGAGCGAAAGAATCGCCATCTTTTGGATATCACTAGGTCTATCATGTTTGAATCCAATGTGCCTAAACGTTTCTGGTCTGAGGCTCTTCTCACTGCCTGTTTTTTTATTAATCGGCAGCCCTCTTCTGTTTTGCATGGGCACACTCCCTTTTCTGTCTTACGCCCTATGGATAAACCGTTTCATGTTCCGCTTCGGGTTTTTGGTTGTACATCCTTTGTTCATAACTTTGATCCCAAACAAGACAAACTCTCTCCTAGGTCCTTGAAAACCTTGTTTCTTGGTTACTCTGGTACGAGTAAAGGTTACAAGTGTTATTGCCCGAGTTTGCGTCGTATGTTTGTTTCTAAGGATGTCACCTTTCATGAAACCAGTCCATATTTTGCACATGCTATGAGCAAGGGGGAGCAATTGAGTGAGGTAGTGCCACCCGCAATTCAAAGTGAGGGAGTGCCACCTATCATTGTTGAAGACATACCGCATGATCCACCTACCATTCAACCCTATACCCAAGTTTATCATAGGTGAGGTAGACAGGATCCAGATGAGGTAGCGGCACAAGTTCATGAGCCTCCTTCGCCATCTTCTACTCAAGAGATTCCTGCAGAGGCCTCTGACCTTGATCTTCCTATTGCTGTCCGGAAAGGTATCCGTTCATGTACTATTCGACATCCCATATCGAATGTATGTTGTTTGTTGCACTTATCTACATAGGCTCGTGCATTTGCTGTTGGGATGGACTCCATTAAGATACCAAGAAACCACTTTGAGGCTCTGAAGGACAGTGGCTGGCAGCAGGCAATGCAGGTGGAAATCTCTGCTCTGATTGACAATGGCACATGGGATCTTGTTACTTTACCTGCGGGCAAGAAAGTTGTGGGCTGTAGATGGGTCTTTACAGTCAAACACAACCCTGATGGATCGATTGAGCGGTTGAAGGCCAGATTGGTAGCAAAAGGCTACACACAGACATATGGAGTGGACTTCTTTGAGACTTTTTCTCCAGTTGCTCGTCTCAATTCTGTGCGGATCCTTATATCTCTAGCTACTACTTTTGATTGGCCTCTTTTCCAGCTGGATGTCAAGAATGCCTTTCTTCACGGGGATCTTCAAGAAGAGGTGTATATGGAGCAACCACCAGGTTTTGTTGCTCAGGGGGAGTGTCAGCAAGTCTGCAAATTGAAGAAGGCTATCTATGGGTTAAAGCAATCTCCTCGAGCTTGGTTTGACAAGTTCAGTGCTGTTGTTTTACAGATGGGCTTCTCTCGTTCCATGACTGATCACTCTCTATTTTATTCAAATTCTTCTGGTGGGTCCATAATTATTGCTGTCTATGTTGATGATATTGTGATTACTGGCAGCGATTCTACAGGCATATCACGTGTGAAGGAAGGACTACAACAACACTTTCACACAAAGGACCTGGGGAAGCTGAGATACTTTCTAGGGATTGAGGTTCTTAGATCCCATGCAGGTATAAATCTCTCCCAGAGAAAGTATGTGCTTGACTTACTACAGGAAACGGGTATGACTGATTCTAAGCCCGTATCCACTCCTATGGATTATCACATCAAGGAGGTGGAAGATGATACTGCATACTCAGATCCAGGTCATTACAGGAGAATAGTTGGGAAGTTGATTTACCTAACTGTCACAAGACCTGATATTTCTTTTGTTGTTGGAGTAGTAAGTCAACACATGTGCACACCACGACAGTCACATTGGATAGTTGTATGCAGGATTCTGAGATATCTGAAAAGTGCTCCTGGAAAGGGGATCACTTATTATAAACCCAAGAGTCCTCTATCTTCGTTGACTCTCACAGGTTATGCAGATGCAGATTGGGCTGGTAATCAAGTTGATAGAAGATCCACATCTGGCTATTGCACCTTTCTTGGTGATCATCTGATTACTTGGAAGAGAAAGAAACAACAAGTGGTAGCACGATCTAGTACTGAGGCTGAGTACCGTGCTATGGCACATGCATGCTGTGAACTACAATGGGTCAAATCTGTCTTATCTGAGTTGAAGATTTTGATTCAAACTCCCATGATTCTCAAGTGTGACAATCAATCTACTATACATATTGCCAGGAATCCTGTCTTTCATGAGCGCACAAAGCATATAGAGGTTGACTGTCATTTCATCAGAGATCAGATAAAGAATGGCAATGTGGTGACGCCATATGTCAAGTCTGAAGATCAACTAGCTGATATCTTGACAAAGCCATTAGGTCCAGCAGTGTTCCAGAATTTATGCGGCAAGCTGGGCATCCACAATGTGTACACTCCAGCTTGAGGGGGAGTGTTAATATATCTTTACTTTGTGTTTATTTCATATTTCATATTACTGGTGTACCTACATGTAAATTTCCCTTTACTATAAATAGAGAGGAGAACCCTATTGGGTCTCTCACGTTGCCAACGTGCAACAACGCTCCATCGGTCTCTTTCGATTACAGAACTAATTGAGGAATTGTTAGGATTAGTCATCTTGAGGACATATTGAATGAATGAAAAACCTAACTTAACCTTGAAGTTTGTGTTATGATGAGTATGTTTGACTCCGAATGAACCAATTAGTAACATGTTATTCAATGAAAATTTTAGAAATGAACTCTAAGGTTACCCTTTGGCACAAGTTGATAGGAGAGGGACATATCATGGTTGGAACAGATACTATATCTTAGTCATGTGATCTCATCCACCTTCCATTCATTTTCATTCACCACCTTAGGATTGTCAAGTTTGATGTAAGTTCTTTTCCTCTTAATTGCATTGCATGGCATGTTGGGAAGAATTTATATTAGTTCATCTTCTTTTTCATAAGAAAAGAAATGAAAAATTATGCATATCATCTTAGTTTGACCATTGTTAGTTTGCATAACAGAATTGCATATAAATCACATTCATTTTTGCATAGTGCTTAAGGTGTATCTCTATTTTCCACTTTGTGTTGGAGGAAGAGAGAAGAAAAATGTACATCCTTACTCCTCTAAAGAAAAAATCATATAGTGAAATAGCCCAAGCATGAATTATTTATCTTACTAGAATATGGTGCATAAAGAAAAAAGTACTTGAAAAATAAATAAACAAGGAGTGAAGGAGGAAAAGGATTCCTAAACTCTGATTTCATACTATTCTCTCTATGAAATAAATGAGGAGAAAGTGGATATGTTTTCACATACACACCTTTTGTCTTACTCATAAGTAGGATGAGTCATCTTTTGTGTGCATTATTGCACCCTTATAGTAGGCATTAGAAGGTATTCAATTTATTTTCCTCCATCTTGTAGGTGCATCATATGTTATTTTGTCCATAAATGATTTGGATTATTCTTGTGATTCTTATTTCATAGCTACCCATCTTTTCCACCCATTGTTCCGCATGGTAGGCAACTTATATGGTTAGTCCCCTCATCCATGTTTATATGGGAACTGCTTCCAACATAGTTTGTGTAGGTAGATCAAAGCAATTTATATAGGGAGATCACATGGTGCATCAAGCGCATGTCCTACTGACCATGATATTAACTATTTCATATTGATAGTGTTTTCATTGAACTTGTTGTGGGAGTCTTCTATGATCATTATTGATCTCTCTAGAAGAGTTAAATATTTAGTGGTTGGTGAGGGCCGAGTTTGGGACAGACATGTGGGGTAGTAATCAAAATTAATTCATATGTATTTGTCTTCTTGTTAACTCCTTCATATAAATCCAAGAATAGTATTGCTCAAGGACGAGAAACATTCAAGCTTAGGGGATTTTGATGCATTGATTTCATGTCATTTTTTACATGTTATTTTGCTGGGTTTTTAAGCACTAGTATTCTCATTTAGAAATGGTTTTGATTTGTTTTCAATTTATTAGCATGTGAATAGCTTATGCATCAAGTATTATACATTTATATTAAAAAATATGATTTATGATCATTTGCTCGGACTTATGTAGATATTAATCTTATTTTAGTAAATTTTGGTATCTACTTGCTAACTCAGTGCTACTGACATCCACGATGGTGGTACTGATACCTTACACCCAGTAGTAGAAGATGGAGAGAAACATCATTTCTATCAAGAGGAAACTTGGTGCTACTGAATGTCATGTCGATGCCACTGGGATACATGGTGGTACTTAGTGAGGGTCCAAAGAGTATCAGAGATGGAGATTTAATATCTCAGTGCTACTGATAACATACTCACTATATCTAACTTCAACATCTAGACTCTCATGAGAATCTACTCATTGGTACTGACGCATATGTTACAGTTTTGATGAAGATCAAGAAGGAGAAAAGGGCCAACTAATTCAGTACCACCCACTCCCTGTCATAGGTATTGACACAACACAACCAATGCAGATAAAAAATTAAGTTAGATCCAATGGTCACAAATTAAGTGAGAATTAGGCCTCACTTATGACCTAAGTAGGGAAACCAAAGATCAGATATCATGTACGTTTTGGAAGCAAAGCCAAGAGGAGAGGAGAGGAAGGAGATAGTCACCAACGGGATGATCTTTGCATTTTTAGAGGATGGATTTGAAGCCTAAAAGCTAATTATTGTGGTGTTCAATAGAGAGGATCGACAACACAACTTCTCTAGGAGTTTTCACATTCGTTTCCTAATATTATGCTTCTTTTTCTCCTTTTATTCTTAGTGTGATCTTATGACAAACATGTAGGGCTATATGCCTTTGTTCATTAGGACCCGACAACAACCTGACACATTGATACTCAAATTGATGAGATTATAATATCTTTGTTCTAAAATTGAATATATTATATTGTTAATGATTTGTTTATGCCTGATCAACATAACCAAAGTCTTAGATTGCTAATTGTGTTGGGTGAGGGATTAGGAGTTAGAAAAGTCATATGTTCACATAGCTTATACCGCACATTGGGAGAAGGCTTGCAGCTATGAAAGAATAACTCAGAGGAATCTACCACTCATTTGTACTAAGTTACTAAACTATTGTGGGGTGGTGTTTGTCTTAGTGTAGGTAGTACATTACATTGTGGGAGCGGGTAATGCTAGTTGTGACTAATTCAGACTAAGGGAAATTAATTATAAATGAAAAGAATTCGATGGTGGTGTGTATTGCGGCAAAACAACAAGTCTGAGGAAATTCATTAAATCCTTGTTACAACCGCCTTAATTCATCTTTTTAAATTTCTATTTCTAGTTAATTAACTAACCATTTCTTCAGCCTAGTTGATTAGATTCAATTAGTAGTAATTTCTTGTGTACGATTCCTTGAGTTCAACACACAAACCTCTTTGGCCTTTATTACAAGATACATACACTTGCGTATTGCACGCACATCATATGCATGTCAATGGATGTAGAAAAATTATATTCAATTGAATATGCAATAAGATCAATGATAATAGTAAAAATCTAAAATAATCTTAATAAAATTGGACTAAACTAGATAGTGCTGATCCAACGGATGCAGATCTATGGCTGATAGGTCTTGAGAAGGCCTTCCGGATCCTTGACACCCCCAAAGCAGACAAAGTCAAGCATGTTATCTGCCTTCTGAAAGGTAGTGTTGGCCACTAGTGGGCCATCAAGGAAGAGAAGCGGCCTGGTGAGGTGATCTGTTGGAACGTCTTCTAGAGGGAGTTCGTGAGCTGATACTTCCCAAAGACCTATCTGGACAAGAAGATCAACCAGTTTGAGTGTTTGCGCCAAGGATCAATGAGCATCACCGAGTATGAAGCTAAATTTATGGACCTACTGAGGTTTTTTCCTCACATGGTGACGATAGATGATGAGAGAATCAGGCAGTTAGAGAAAGGTTTGAGTGCCGAGCTGTCGACACCTACTGCTGCTTTGGAAAACTGAGAGCGGTTTATCACGTTTGTGGAGTCTGTATGAAGGATTGAATGGTCAGTCCGAGAGAAGAGAGAGTCTATGTCCAAGAAAAGGCCTGCTCAGTTTCAGAAATAAAGGTTTGACAGCCACAAGAAGCTGAGGTTTCCTGCACCTTCTGTGAGGCAAGGATCTAGTGCACCATTGTAGTGGTCACCAAGTAAGGGAAGAGGGTGTGGTTATTCGCCATACAGAGCTTACATCACAACTTCAGTAGCAGTGATAGGACCATCTAAGCCGCAGTTAGAGGATAGGTTATGCTATCTCTATGGACATACGGGCATTTGAAGTCGAATTGCCCAAGGAAAGATGTCGAGGTGATGCAACAATTGAGATAGAATCAACATGGGTCAGACAGACAGCAGTCCAATGGCGCCAGAGGGTGAGGACGCGGTCAAGCATCACATGAAAGATCATATGCTCAAGGAAGCATAGGACGTGGACAGCAAGCAACAGCTCGATTCTATGCTATGAGTCAGCCGGAAGCGATAGTCAACCCGCGAGTGGTGGTAGGTCAAATGGAGTTATTTCATTCCGATTTGTCTTCTTCTTGCTTTATCTCTGTTTTGGTTGACCCGGGTGCTACACACTCTTTTATCGCCTGTAGTATGCTTGATAGTTGTCTTTTACCTGTTAGTTGTAAGAAAGATAGCTTGTTGTTAGAAACCCCTCTTGATGGTTCCTCAAAGCTTTGAGAAGTGTGTCTGCCTTGTATTCTATCCTTTTCGGGACACAACATACAAGTGGATCTTATACCACTTGATATGCATGGATTCGATGTAATCCTTGGGATGGATACCTTAGAAAAGTATAAGGTTGTGCTGGACTATGGTTCCAAGCAAGCGGTGTTTGCTGATGGTGGTGAGAAGTGGATCTTCCAGGGAGATAGGAAGATTCTTCTGACATGTTTGGTGTCATCTATGGTGGCAGAAAAGTTGTTGCGGCAAGGTTGTAGAGTGTTTTTGGCTCATGTTGTGGATACCAAGGCAAAAGGTTCTAGCCTTGAGGATGTGCTTGTTGTCAGAGAGTTTGTGGATGTGTTTCCCGGTGAGCTCCCCAGTATTCCCCCACCTCGAGAGATTGACTTTGAGATCAATCTGGTGTCAAGAACACAACCAGTTTCTCAGACACCGTACAAGATGGCTCCAGTCGAGATGGCAAAGCTAAAGAAGTAGTTACAAGAATTGCTGGATAAAGGTTTCATCAGACTGAGCACATCGCCATGGGGTGCTCCAGTCCTATTCATTAAGAAGAAGGATGGGTCGACGTGGTTGTGCATAGATTACTAGCAGTTGAAAAAAGTCACGATCAAGAATATGTATCCTTTGTTAAGGATAGATGATCTATTTGATCAGTTGTGTGGTGCTACAGTGTTCTCAAAGATTGATCTACGATCTAGATATCATCAGTTGAAGATTAAGGATGAGGACATACCCAAGTTAGCTTTTAGGATGAGGTATGGTCACTTTGAGTTCGTGGTTATGTCGTTCCGGCTAACCAATGTGCATGTTTCTTTCATGGACATGATGAATATGGTGTTCCATCCGTTTCTAGATCAGTTTGTTGTGGTCTTCATAGACGACATCTTGATCTATATTCGAGACAGTCAACATCATGAACATCATCTTCAACAAGCGTTGACTCTCCTTTTCCAGCATCAGTTGTATGCCAAGTTTAGTAAATGTGAGTTCTGGTTGAAGGAAGTGACTTTCTTGGGTCATGTGATATCTGCGGAAGGAGTCAGAGTGGACCCCAGGAAGGTGAAGTTAGTTGCAGACTGGGAACAACCGAAAACACTGATGGAAGTTCATAGTTTTCTGGGTCTAGCAGGATACTACCGGAGGTTTATAAAGGACTTTAGTGTAATCATGTTGCCATTGACAAAGTTCACCAGGAAGGATGTACCTTTTGTTTGGGATGATCGTTGTCAGCACGATTTCCAAAGTTTGAAGAAAAAGTTGACTAGTGCTCCAGTGCTGGTGTTGCCAGAGCTCGGGAAAGGCTATGTGGTTTTCTGTGATGCTTCCAAGAAAGGCCCAGGATGTGTGTTGATGCAGGAAGATCATGTGGTTTCTTTTGCTTCACGACGGCTTAAAAAACATGAGGAGAACTATCTGACACATGATTTAGAGTTGGTAGCAGTGGTCCATGCATTAAAGATTTGGAGACACTATCTTTATGGGGAAGTGTGTCAGATCTTTACAGATCATAATAACTTGAAGTACATCTTCTCGCAAAGTGAGTTGAACATGTGACAGCGTCGCTGGATGGAGCTGATCAATGATTATGATTGCACAATCGAGTATCATCCTGGTAAGGTGAATGTAGTAGTTGATGCGCTTAGCAGGAAGTCTTCTTCTCTTCTTACGAAGAAGGCATAGATAAGTTCTTTGATAAGCCATAGGCGGGATATGTTTGCCTCTTTGCGGCAGATGAATGTACAGTTGGAAGTTTCCTTGTTGGCAGGATTGTTGGCACAGATGCAAGTAAATCCTACGTTGAGACAACAAATCAAAGACACACAGAAGGTAGATGCTTCAGTTCAGTTAATCAAATTAGAGTTTGGCAGCAAAAAGCATGATGGGTTCCAGGAGTTCGAGGATGGACTAGTTTGCTATCATGGTAGGATGGTGGTTCCCGATGTTGATGATCTGAGAAAGCTAGTGATCGAGGAAGCACACATGTGGATGTATGTTGTGCATCCAGGTGTCACCAAGATGTATCACAATCTGAAGGACATGTATTAGTGGCCTGGCTTAAAGAGAGATGTAGCCGAGTTTGTAGCAAAGTGTGCAGTATGCCAGCAGGTTAAGGTTGAGCATCAAAAGCCGGCAAGTATGTTGCAACCCATGTCGATACCACAGTGGAAATGGGATCATATAACCATGGATTTCATAGTTGGTCTGCCGAGGACAGCTAAGAATCATGATTCCATCTGGGTGATAGTGGACAGATTGACAAAGTCTGCTCATTTCATACCTGTGAAGACAATGTATACAACAGAGAAGCTTGCTCAGGTGTATGTGGATGAGATAGTGTGTTTGCATGGTGTGCCCGCAATGAAAGGACCCCAGTTCACGAGTCATTTTTGGGAACAGTTGCACAAAGCGTTGGGAACGCAGTTGAGGTTCAGTACCACTTTCCACCCATAGACAGATAGACAATCTGAAAGGACTATTCAGACTTTGGAGGATCTTCTCCGAGCTTGTGTTTTGTAGTTCCTAGGCAGTTGGGACGTGCATCTCAGTTTAATAGAGTTTGCCTACAATAATAGCTACCAGCGAAGCATCGACATGGCTCCTTATGAGGCTTTATATGGCAGGAAGTGTAGATCTCCTTTATGTTGGTATGAGTCTGGTGAGTATCAGCTTTTGGGTCCTAAGTTAGTGCAGTAGACAATAGAGAAGATCAAAGTGATACAGCAATAGTTGAAAGTGGCACAGGACAGACAGAAGTCATATGTAGATAACCGTCGATGACCTCTAGAGTTCCAGGTGGGAGACAAAGTGTATCTCAAGGTCTCACCATGGAAAGGTGTGCTATGGTTTGGACGGAACGGCAAGTTGGCACCCAGGTATATGGGGCCATATCTAGTAATATCACGTGTTGGCAAGGTAGCTTACAAGTTAGAACTACTGCCAGAGTTGCACATGTTACATCCGGTGTTCCATGTTAGTATGCTAAAGAAAAGTCATCCAGACATAGAGGCAGTGATACATCCAGTTGAGGTTGAGCTAGATGAAGATGTGACATACGAAGAAGGTCCAGTGATGATCCTCGATAGAAGAGTATAGAAGTTGAAAAGGAAGGACTTTGTGCTTGTGAAGGTTCTTTGGCATCATCGTGGCATTGAGGAAGCCACATGGAAGCTTGAGGAGGAAGTATCCCTCACTTTTCTCTTCGGATTTCGGGGGAGAAATCCCTTTGTAGAGGTTTATGGCTTGTAAGGACCCTGACCTTTGTTTTGGGCTTACCTGTTTGCTTTGCCTAAACCTTATGTTTAGATTCTTGCTAATCACCTCAAATGGTGATTAGGGTTTGTTTATGCTTTGTTGAGAGTTGGAGGTGCAACTTGCAAATAACCCAAGTTTTAGGGTTGATGTGTAAGTTTGACACCTTGAGAGATGTTTCTCTCTCTCCTTGCATCATCTAGGGTTGAGGGGATGGGTTGGGCTCATTGTTTGAGTAGCTTTGGGCTTTGTTTTGCCTTGTTGAGCCTTATTTGGGCTTTTCCTAGCTTTGTTGGGCCTTGTATCGGGCAAGGGTGAGCTTGGTGCCTTGTGTCGGCCATGGTGTGTCGGCCAGGAGGTTGTGTCGGGCAAGTGGTGTGTCGCCCATGAGGTGTATCGTCCAAGTGACCTTCTTTGACCTAGCATCGTTTGTGTCACCCCCTTGTGGACACTTGGTGCTTGTTGCTTGCATGTGGCAAAAGCTTTGTACATGTGGTGGTGGGCGAGATAGTAGGTTGCTTTGCCCCATGGACAAGTGTCCCTAGGTTGGGCGACACCTTGCCTTAGTCTCCCCTTCACCCTCTTCTATATATGTCTCTCCTTTCTCTTGCTTGGGATCCCTTTAGTTCCTTAGTTTCCTTCCTTTTTCCTTGGTGGATGATACCTCTCCTTAGTAGAGCTTGGTGGTCGATCTCCTTGGTGGAGTCTTCTTCTTCCTCTAGTGGTGGCTGAACCTTAGAGTGTGTCTTGCTTCTCTTCTTGTGGTGAGCATCTTCCCCTCTTTCCTTAGCACCTTCTTCTTCTTCTTGCTTGTTCTTCGGCCATGGTGGTTATGAGCTTTCCTTTTCTTCTTGAGGTGGTCGAAGGTGGTTCTTGGAGCTTGGAAGCTTGGTGCTAAGAGCTTGGAGCTTGCTTAAGGTGGGTTACATAACTCCTAACCCTAGCTATACTACTTCCTCTTCATGTTGCATGTTTATATGTCATCTTGATCGGCCATGCATCTTGTTAGATATGTTTCTTTCCCTAGTATGTACCCTTTTATCTTGTTATATATATAGTGGTCATGTTGTTGATGTGTTCTTAGACCTTGTGGTCGAACCTTGAGTTTAGGGTTCTTTGGGTAAAACTCCTTTCTCTCCCTTTTGGTTTTGAGAAGTGAGTTCGAGCTCTAGTGGTGTAGGCAAAACCCCTCTCACTTGGTTATTGAGAGGTGAGTCTATGCTCTAGTTGATTGGGCAATACCCTTCTCTCACCATGGATTTGAGAGGTGAGCCTTGGTTGAACGTTGACCTAGTGAAGGTTGGAATCTTGACTGATAAGGGGATGATCCACCTTGTTGCCCAATATGTGATGTAGGTTGTGCAAAAGCCCTCTCTCCTGGTTGTTGAGAGGTGAGCCAACTCTCTTGATCTATTAGGGTTTGATGATGGTGATCTCGAGGTTGTTGATGACCAAACTGATATGGTCCTGGTGCCTTGCATGATACCCTTTTGTGGTGCTTTGCACGATACCCCTCTTTTAGGGTTTTGTTTTGGGTGATATGATAAGTTGGGTTCTGTTGACCTTGTTTCCCGATATGACCCCTTCACCATGTTAGTGTTGTTGGACGTTATGCCTTGTTACCCAAGAAGGTTTGGGAGTGTTGAACCCTGGATGTCCCTTTGACCAACATGGTGCTTGGTAGATATCTATGTTTTGTGCCTTAGGCAACATGGGTTGGTTTTGATGTTGCCCAATATGGTGCTTGGGTGGTGAAACCCTAGATAGATGCCTTAGTGGTGACCGATATGTAGTACTTAACTTATTTGAATGATAGCCCTCCTTGAGCACCATGATGTAGTTGGATAGATGTCAGTATTGTGCTTGTTGGGCACTATGATATTGGCCTTGGTTGATATGGCCTTGGGCGTTATGATGATGGTGGATGCCTGACATGAAACCCTGACCTTAATGGGTGATAGGGTCTTGGCTGTTAGGGCTGGCTGTGCTGCTCGTTACTCCTGCACTTGGTTGCACGATACACTCGCGTTTCATGGATGCACGATGCACCTTTGGTTCTAGTCTACCTGTTACCCCCAGTAGGTGTGTTTCCCATCACAACGTTGCCCGTCGCTGGGCATTGCATGATGCAGCGATGCCCACCTGACATGAGGCTACACATTTGGGCGTCACAGGTTGAGCATTTCCTTATACCAGTGGGTAGGTGTTGCCCGACACAGAGTTGCACGATATGGTTCTGTTTGTTATGATGTTGCACGCTTGGGTGTTGCATGTGGTGAAGTGTTGCCCGATAGGGGTGCTGCTCGTTATCTCCTTATAGTGTCGGGCGTCACACTCTTTGGTGAGAGACGTTGTGCTTTTGGTGAGGGTTGTCCCTTACCTAATACACCTATAGTGAGGGTTGTACCTTGTGTTCAGTTGGCAGCCCTAATGTTTGTTGAACTTTGATATATGAGGCTGTTATGCTTTGATACATATATATAAAAGAATGTTATGCTTTGATACATATACATATAAAATAATGCTATGCTTTGATAGACTCGTCTATGTTGCATGGTTGACTCGCATAATAAAGTAAAGAGTTGTAAATGTTCCTTGCACAAGTATCATTTCTCCTTTGTGATTTCACTAACCATGCAGGAGATAGTTGTACGATGGGGCCATGATAATGGCATAATAGTGATATGATGTGGAACATTACAGGTTATGATGAACCCAGTGATATATGATGGGTGTTACCCATGGAATGGCAATGTGTGCCTTGATGATGGGATTGAGTCCCAGTGATGTTGATCCTTGAGATGGATCTTGATGATTGGCAAGAGGCCAAGTGGTAACATGTAATGTTGGCTTTGAGAATAAGAATGACAATGTAACACCTGATAATGAGATCTATGTTGTTTACTGGTGATTTAGTTTACATGTTACATAACTTGGTTGAATCTTGCAATCCACTTAAAATATATTAATTAATTATAGAGGAACCTTACATGTAGTTTGACCTGGTCATAGATCCATCATCGTCAGTAACTGGTGATGGTGAAATAGGTTTCTCCTATGAGATTACCTAGAGCGCATATTGTTGAATATGCGGGGTTTCTCCTAGCCAAAAATAGGAGGATTAGAGTGCAACTGCGGTTGTGGACTCAAGATGTGTATAAGAGCATGGTGATCAGGCCCATGGCTCAGTGTGAAGGAGCATGAATGCGTTCATGGATCAGGAGCACGGTGAATAGGCATGTGGCTCATGAGCAAAAGGGTAGACTGCGTGAGCTAACCCTATGGCTGAGGCCACTCAAGTAAGAGATTGTGGTCCTACTTTGGTTAATGTGTACTGACCACGAAGAGGTGAGGTCATGGAGTCCAGCTCTCCCAATGACCTTATATGACACCAGTTTTGGGCTTCGCAGCCGAAGGTTGGATTTGAGCAGGACGGCTCACTTCCTTAGGGCATAATAAATCATAATCCACCCGTATAGAATATGTTGCTTATGGAAAAACACTGAACATTGGTTGAGACCTTGCATGTATAGTTGCTCTAGTTATATCTTGCAATTTATTTGTACACTTTTCATATCTTGTGATAAATTCTTATAAAACTTATCTTGTCAATCATGTTCCATAAAGAAATATCTAGTTATATGCCTCCTGGATATCTTGGTAAGTTGTTAATAAAGTTAAGCTATGTTCAACATGCTGCTTATATCAGTTACCTGCTTAATCTGAAGTTTTATAGTTCGGCGGGGAGTTATGTTTCTTGCTGGGACTGTGTGTCTCACCCCACTGGTTTACAACTTTTTTAGGTGATCGTGCTAGATGTGGTGGTGGTCGTGAGGTTGTGGCCGAGCAGCAAGAAGAACAGTAGGAGGCAAGAGATGGACATGTTGTTGTTGTGGTTGTTTTGTAGTAGAGTATTAAAGTCATCCCTATACTCTCAGGTCCTCGAAAGTGTTTTGATGATGTTTCACGATGTATAGATGATGTAGCTTTGTATATCCTGTTACTGGCCTGAAGTGGCATGTTATGTATGTATAAACAGGTGATGAACTCTGGTGCTGACAGGACAGCTGGTTCCTATAGGCTGTGGACAAATTTCAAGGCTTGTAAATATTTATATAACATATTTTCCTTGTAGGATAAGAATTTGGATGTAAAAGTTCTCTTTTATATGCTTTCTATAATCGGTTTTAATTAACCCGTGTTTTCGGTAATAAGTGGTTTATGGTGTTTCCGCACATTTTCACATGGCATTTCGTTGTCTGTGTGATAGCGGGATGTCACATATGCAATGCATTCTGAAAGTACCAAGATGTACCAAAAATTGAAAGGCATGGATTAGTGGCCAGGTCTAAAGCATGATGTGGCAGAATTTGTTGCCAAATGTCCAGTTTGTCAACAGGTGAAGGCTGAGCACCAGAATCCTACAGGGACAATACAACCCTTGCCAATACCACAGTGGAAATGGGATCATATTACTATGGACTTTGTGGTTGGTATTCTTAGGACAGCTAAGGGTCATGATTCCATATGGGTGATAGTAGATAGATTGACTAAGTCAGCTCATTTTCTACCGATAAATATGACATCTATAGTAGAGAAATTGGCACCAATATATGTTTATGAGATAGTCTGTCTGCATGGCATTCCAGTGACTATAGTTTCTGACAGAGGTCCATAGTTTACAAGTCATTTTTGGGAGCATCTACATTCAACAATGGGAACACAGTTGAGATTCAGCACAACTTTTTATCCGCAGACTGATGGCCAGTCTGAAAGGACTATTTAGACTTTATAGGATCTCTTGAGGGTTGTGTTGCAATTTCTTGGTAGTTGGGATGTACATCTGACTCTGATAGAGTTTGTGTACAATAAATAGTTATCAAAGCAGCATAGATATGGCTCCTTATGAGGCTCTATATGGGAGATGATGTCAGTCTCCTCTTTATTGGTATGAGAAAGGTGAATATCAACTTTTGGGTCCTGAGCTAGTACAGCAGACTACAGAAAAGATTAAACTGATACAACAATAGTTGAAAGTAGCCCAAGATAGGTAGAAATCTTATGCAGATAATCAACACAGACCACTTGAGTTCCAAGTGGGATATAGAGTATATCTTAAGGTTTCTCTTTGGAAAGGTGTGTTGAGGTTTGGAAAGAAGGGTAAGTTGGCTCCTAGATTTATGGGACCATACCCTATCCTAGCTTGTGTTGCAAAGGTAGCATACAAGTTGGAGCTACAACCAGAGCTACATAGATTGCATAATGTCCTTCACATCTCTATGTTGAGGAAATGCCATCTAGATACCGAGCGGATAATCCAACCAGTAGAGGTTGAGTTAGATGAAGATATCTCCTATGTTGAGGGTCCTGTGTTGATCCTGGAAAGAAGGGTGAAAGGCTAAAGAGAAAAGATATAATACTAGTGAAAGTTTTGTGGCACCACCATGGCATATAGGAAGCCACATGGGAACTAGACAATGAGATGTGTAGAAAATACCCATCTCTTTTTGGGTAGGATTTTAGGGTGAAATCCTTATTAGGGGTTTATAGTTGTAAGGCCCCTAAACTTGCTTAATGAGTTGAATAAGTTTAATTACTGTAATTGAATTCTTAGAACCCAAATCTAACCTTATTATATGCTCTGAAATCATAATACAAGCTTACGTTTCAAATTTGGTCTAATTTGGACACTGTTTGAGCAAGTTATGCAATTTTATGTACATTTTGGACTTTTCTATAATTTACCCAATTGAGGGGTTTTCTTTGCAATTTGTCACATACATTATGTTCCTTAGATGTTATCTTATCATTGTTGAGTATTTTGAGCCATGGGGCTCCTAGTTGTGCCATGGTTTGAAGGTGTTTTCCTCAAGGGAATTTTAGGGTTTACCCCTTCATGGATGGGCTACCTTTAGTAACTATCAACTAATGAATTGTTTGATTGGCTTGGAAATTTTACAAAGGAGAGCTAAGTAGGTCTATATGGACGGTGGGGGAGCTGATTGTGTGGGTTCGTGTATATACTTAATAGTTTAAGGCCATGGACACTTGGAAAGATACTAGATTTCAACTTTTTCTTTTTCTTTATCTTAAAGTTTTATATACCTATCCCTAAGCACCCAAATGAACCATTTTCTCTCCACCACTTCCCTCCTTATACACACCTCATTCTCCCTCTGTGATTCTGCAAAGTTCTTGTCCAAGGAAGAAGAAAGTGGGGATCTTCTTGGAAAAAGAATCTAGGGTTGTAATTGACTTCCTTTAGGGGTTCCTAAAGCTCCTTCCTAGTGATCTTGATCTAAAAGTGTAAGTATTACCTTATTTACTCCATTTATTTCTTTGATCTTCTTCCTCCTATATTTCTCTAGGTCAAAACCTTGTTTTTCCATGGTCAAAGTGGCTCTAGAACTCAAAAATCTATCCTTCTTGTTTCTTCTTCTAGGGTTTTGCTTCTTTGTCGAGAGAAGTGCCTACTTGGTCAAGTTCAGATCTGAATCTAGGGTTTTCTTGCCTTATTTGCTCGATATTCTTGCTTTTTTGGATATGACTTACTCTATAGAGGCAATTTATATAACATTCTTCACTTATATTGCTTGCCAGAAGCTTGTTAGTTCATGTTTATGCTCTAATGTGATGATCTAAGCATAAAGAAACCATGCTTGTTTAGGGTTATGAATTTTTTATGGTGTTCCCTATACTGTTCCAGTTCTATATGAACTTGTAAACATGTGTACGACCTTTCTAAGGTATAATATGATCTGAGACAGGTTGATAGCAACAACCTATGGTTCTAAGTACAAAACAATTGATGGTTCGAATTAGGGTTTTCAAGCTATTTCCTTCCCTATCACACAACCGATGGTCATACCATTCAACAACCAATGGAGTTTCTATCTTGGAAACTGATGTTTGTGATCAAGGGTGTCAAAAATTTTATGGTGACAACCTATGGTCACCCCTTAGGTAAGATTTTGGATCAATTAGAAGTTTAATTATCATCCACTAAGTATTTTAGTGATGTTATCAATCAATGATGACATTAGCTTAATATTTGATGGTGTTAAATAAATATATTGTTGATCTAACAACCAATGGTGACTTAATGATCACAATTAATGGTGGATCATATCATCACCACATATGGTGAGTTAAGAATGTAATTGTAGATTTGACTAAACCTTAAACCAATGGTTCTTTGGTTCAATTGATCTAATGGTTAGACTTATACTTCAACTGGTAACCTTGAACAATGAACCTGACCCAACGAATAATATTGGATGCCTCAACATCCAATGTATTAGAACAAACCCCATGGTATTATATGTGGGTCCTAGTAATGAGAATTCAATGGTTCAATACCATTAATTTGTAGTCTTACCTTTGCTCTTGTATAGTTATATTTGATAAATCACTATAATAAGTGGATGTGTAACTCCAATGTGATATAGCTTGTTATACCTAACCTCAATGTAATTATATGATGTTGATTGTTTATAATCATACCTCTTTAATAATTAATGTGGCAATGTATTACACTCTTCTTGTGTTGAAACCACAAGGTAGTGCTATTTGAATATCATAGTGCCTTGCCATAATAATACCTATGGACACATAATTTCTTATGACCTTTTGATCCTTGTTTAAGGCATGGAATAATGAGGATGACCTTGTTATGAATAATATGATGGTCTTAAATGACCTTTGGGCATGTTGAGACCTGATTGAGGTGAAATCATTTTCATGTTCCAATAAGGGTTGAAACCCTAGAACTTGTGATAAGAAATGGATATCTTGAAATGATATGATGATGATGTAGTTCATTATAATGCAATGGATGATAGCATATGGTAATATGATTGAGATCTATACTTCAAACATTTTATATCTTCTAAAGTTGTAATGCTTATACACTTGATAGAAATGAATTAGGGTTTGTATGTCCATTTGTATGATGAAGCCTTAATTCACCCAATTGGTAATGATTAATCAAGTGAAATTCTAATCATGTAGTGCCCTGTGTCATAGATCCATCTGAGTGTCAGAACTTTCCAAATGGTGAAACGAGTATGACTAAGGGAAACTCCAAGCCCATACTATTGAGTATGTGGGGTGCTTGTCATCCTGAATCCAAGTGCTTAGGGAGGATGATTGTGGTCATACCTAGCCCTCTTTTTTAGAACGGTTGCGGTCGTGTCTCGGTGATTATCATGTGATAAAGGTTTTTATTTGCATACCTTGGTCTCTAGAGCCATGACCTATACCAAGGTGGGCTAGTTGTTTATAGGACTATATGTTGTTGTTTTGCAGTTAGACTGAGATGTCACTACAGTGCAGACTCATACTGATCGAGTATGGAGAAGATCTTAGAGTCTGACTCTTCCTTGATCTTATATGGAACTGATTGTGACCAAGCAGTGGTCAGTTGGAGTTTGAGTGGTATGACTTAAACTCCCCAGGGAATAATAAAAGTTATAATACCATCCGTGTAGTATATTTGCTAGGTTTTAATACATATCACATTGGTTGATTAACCCTTGTCTTTACACTACATAGTTCTTACATGATGCAGAATTATGAAAATTAAGTAATTCTACTTGATGCTACAACTTATTTGCTTAACTGATTAGTAAGCTTAAATTGTTCAATTTTTTCATATTGCTTATTCAATACCCTAATTGCTCAATGTATTTACTGTTAATTAATATGTTATAATCAATATATGATGGAGAGAGTTATATCTCTCACTGGGACTGGGTCTCACCCGTGGATCACCACATTTTTAAGTGGTCACGGGCAATGAGGTCAAGGTCGCATTGTGGAAGAGAAACAACCTGGTGATCAATAGATTCAGAAGGTTGGTTAGTTGTAGATGTTAGTATTATAGTCCTAGTGTCGTCCTTGTACTCTCAGCTCTGGGTATGGTATGTATTTTCTAGATACTTGTATTGAGACGATATTTTAGTATTGTGCCAATGTTTGTAAATATATGGCATGTACATGTGAAATATATTTTGTATGTAGGATGTGACTGAGGTCTTTGGACCCATATGTGTATACTTGTTACAGTATATGGGAATTGAATGATGGACCTTTATGTAAATGTTCTAGAGTTTATTTACATTGTTGGATTTGGTTTTAATTATTCTGCATTTTTTACTATGTTATTAATTAGTAGTTGATCGTGTTTTGTGTTTTGAGTAATCTCATTTAGCTTGACGAGGTGTCACATAATGTTTGTTTCAAGTTGTTGTAAAGTATATGTATGTGTCTCCCGATTGAAAGATGTTGTGGTAGCTCTTCTGAGTTTGTTTGACCTATTGATCTTAATAGTTTTAGCACTTGTGATGTAGTCAAAATGATTTATTTAATGGGTATTTTGATGTTAAGTGATTGGTTGATGATAGTTTGGCCATGGAACCATGGATCGGTCCAAAATTTGATGTTGTTTTGAGCAATCAAGAGGAGTGATGATATTGTGTCTGTATATATATATATATATATATATATAAGTTTGTATCGATCGGTACATGCAACTTATGTGTACCGTCCATGAAAATGACGTACCTAGAACACATTAATTCAATCCAACCATATGAATTGAGTTAATATTCAATAGATTATATGTGGTCAAAAAATCATAACCATACCTCATGTATATCATGAGATATAACAATATATCACTGAATGGTTTCTACAATTTTTTGCAACTTACCATTGGTTAGAAAAATACACTTCATTTCATTTGAAAATCTACGAATGTCACATTGAAGTTATTTTTGATACACATGTTATCCCATCCATAAGGTTGGATTACTTTTCATACTTTTGTAATCATCATAAATGAAGATGGGTACATGTACTCAGACACATAATACTTTTAGCCATATATATATACATATATATATATATGTGTGTGTGTGTACATATATATATGTATATATATGTGTGTATATATGTATATATATATATATATATATATTTATATTGGGGGAGGTGTATATAGTTAATGTGACACCATAGAGGGGAGGCACCTTGGAGCTTGATTGGTTGCCAAGGTGTATGTTTCTGATAGTATGGAAAGATCATGTTATCAACAATTACTATCAGAAACATACACCTTGTCAACCAATCAAGCTCCAAGGTGTCTCCCCTTCATGGTGTCTCATTAATTATATACACCCCCACACATATATATATGGCTAAAAGAATTATGTACCTTCGTACGTGTAGATTACATGTACCCATCTTCCATATACATGGTCAATCATATCACAAATTTTGAGTGCTTTTATGAATTAGGAAGAGTGTGTGTGCTTTGATATTGATGATTCCCCATCCCCCATATCTTTTGGGAGAGCATATGGTATCGCACTACGATGTATGTATCTTATTACCTTTGTGTATCTAGAGAAAATCCCATCTGATATGATCAATGGTTTTATGAATGTTGGAGGGGAGAGGAATACAGGTGAGTAACTAGTGGTGAGTGAAGTGAGTGAGCTATTCAAGAGAGTGAGTCAACATGGGAGGTTCAAGAAAAGTGTTTTCCAAGAGTGAAGATGTTGGTTCGGTTTGGGTATGATAGGATCCCAGACGCTTTGTGGTATGGTGTGTGGGGACATAGGGAGACTGAGGATTGGGAATGTGCCAATTTTTTAGTTGAGAAGGGTGTGATATTTTACATCTCCTGTAAATCAATGTTTGTACCAATAATGGATAGTTTATAAAGGTTGATCTTGAGACCTAAAAGGTAGGATTACATATCAAGTATATAAATAGTGTTGGTAATATTTTAATCACCAGGGGATATGAAATGATGGTATTGCCTCATATTGTATAATATACTCATGACAATAGGTGGGTACCAAAATTAGTCCATGTTGCAAGTTTAATCATCCTAGTAAAGATGAATGTAACTAGGATAAAAAGGTAAGGCAACAGGGGATCACCTTGCCTCAACCCATTAGTGCCTTTTGAAGTGTCTAATGGTTACCACTGATGAGGATTGAGAAGTTATGGGAACTTATACAAGATGTGATCCAATGTATCCATCTATTTGTGAAGACATAACCTTTCATACAATTTATGAGATCACTCTAGTCGATATTGTCAAAGGCTTTTTAAAAAATCGAGTCTAATGGTCAAAAGAGGGGTGTTGTGATAGACATGTATGTATGGTTTCTTTAACTATGACATATGCATCATGTATGTTATGATTCGGAAGCAAGGTGCATTGTTTTTGGTCAATAATTCATCTAGTTCGAATGTCATTCTGAGTTGAGAATTTTAGCAATGATTTTATATGATGTATTTATGAGACTGATAGGTCTGAGTCATTTGAAAGTGTTTCATATTCAACTTTCTTGATCAATGTAATATGTGTTTGGTTCAAAACTTCAATTTGGAAGGATATGTCATCATGTTGGTGGATGTAGTTGAAAAGGTTATGGAAGTCTGTCTTGATATATGCCTACATAGTTTGGTAAAAATCTAGGCTAAAACCATCTAGTCTAGGGGATTTGTCAGCCCCCAAATGGTTGACTGCTCTTTTGATTTCTGTATTTGTAAGAGGTTATGAGAGGTCATTTGGTTGCGTAATGTGGATTGGACATAATTCTTCCTAAAGAATGTGGAAGTGTGTGAATATTAAGTGATAATTGTTGAATAGCTTTTTGAAGTGTTCAACAATATGGGATGTAGTAATGTGTCCGTTTATGGTGTCTAATCCTTGAATATTTAGGCAGTAGATACAGTTTTTTTCTTTTATTGTTGTTATAACATTTGTGAGAGAATTTATTGTTTTATCTCCTCTTTCACCCATTTGATTTTTGATATTTGTTTCCACATGATCTCATTTTATTGTTGTAGGTGTTCTATCTCTAATCTTAGTGTGAGGATGTATTTTTAATCTACAGTGGGGTTACTATCAAGGTGAAAGAGTTTCACCTCCTTGCCCCTAATCTTTCAACTGATGTTACCAAAGGTTTTTTGGCTCCAAGTTTTCAATGTATATTCCATGTTCTTAATGGATGTGTCACCCAAGTTCAAGGCTATTTCGTGGAGTGGTCCAATTGTTTTATAAGATCTTTATATTCTACGTGTTGGATCCAAAATCTCTCAAAGTGGAAAGGTTCATGCCCAAGTTAGTATTGTGTGTTAAGGGGGACGGGGAAATGGTTTGATGTGGGCCTGAAGGTGGCAGTAACTATTCTGAGATGACACAGTTCATTCCATAATCGTGAGAAAAGGAAGCGGTCGGGTTTTGCCCAATGTTGTCCTCTATTACAATTGTATGTAACATTTGAGGTTGATAAATCGATAAAGTGGAAATTATTGATATAGAAAGAGAAGGTTGTGGTGTCTCTAGAGTGTGTGTATCCTTGTTGTAGTGTGACATTTTTTCTTTTGGATATATGAAACTAAAATCTCCTTCAATCAGCTAGGACTAGCCTCGTATGTTTGTGCAATTTGGTATAGTTCTGATATAAATTGTTTCTTATTTTGGATGGGTTCCGTAGACCCCTATGAAAGCCCATGTATGTTGATAATTGATATTTTTTAATGGTGGCAATGTTACTATAGTTTTGCAAGTATCATTAATGAGTTGGTCTCTAATGTTCAACCAATGATAATACCGCCTTTAAAGACACGGGGAGGTTTGAATTAATTCATGATGTGATTTCCTCCTATAGGTTTAAGTTAAAATGGGGACAGGATAGTTTTGGTATCCTGTAGGGTGATGAGATTGATCTTGTAAATACGATATATCTTCTAATCTCCCTCCGCTAATTGGCACTAGAGGTTCAAGATACAATGATCATCGAGAGGTGCTTTATAGAATAAAACCTCTATAAGATAAGGTCTTGAATCTAATCGGTTGGTAGGTGGATTGGTTTGGTGTTTTCCAATCCATAAATTTTTTTAGTTTGAATGGAGCAATGTTAGCATTAAGTTACATGTCAAATTTAATGCCTAGTTTAGATGTGAGTGATGTAAATGCTTGAATGGAAGACCAAGATTCTAGGTCTTTGGTGTTAT
The DNA here is from genome assembly GCA_963693085.1 of Alisma plantago-aquatica. Classification (NCBI taxonomy): domain Eukaryota; kingdom Viridiplantae; phylum Streptophyta; class Magnoliopsida; order Alismatales; family Alismataceae; genus Alisma; species Alisma plantago-aquatica. Next base: position 748,980,597 of record OY856411.1, on the reverse strand, counting down.
TCATATAGTGTTTCAGTACATCTGGTACTAATACTATAGTATCATCGAAGCATAAATCACGGTGTGTGGTATCCTGACAATGAAGACGTAGGAGATGAAGGTGTGGAGGACAAATCTAGTTCGTTTGTGGCAAAATAGTTCTTTTTGGCCTCTAGATGTAAATGAGTGATATGAAGGATTGAATTGCATTGGCTAGATTAGAGTTAGGTTTTTTCTGAATTGGGTTGTAAGAGAACTTGAGTTCTTGAATGATTTCCAACTTTTGTTTGTTCGTGGTTTCTTATTAAGTGTGTGATGAATGTTATGTTGATGTTTTGTTGAACGGGAAGGGGTTGCATGATTTTTGTGTGTACTTGTTGTAAGTGTGGGGCTGCTTGGTTGTTTGAGGGATTTGAGATTGTTTGGTTGAGATGGTCGTCGACATCTAGAGAGGTCTTTTCTTTCCCAAACCATCTTTCTTTCATGGTTCCGTTTGAAGTTGTTTTCTTGCAAATTCTTGCTACTAGTGGGGCAAAACCCTGATGTCGAATGACCAGACAAGTCATAGAAAGAAGTGGGGGTTTCCATCGGACTTTCAACAACAAGTTTAATGGTATAAACAAATTCTTAAAACCTGATCATAAGTGTGTCAGGGAGTTCAATCCCCTGTCTAAATGAGAACACGCACAATGCTTTGATGTCGTTTGTAAGTTAAAGGATGTCAGAGTTAACAAATTGTAACATAGCACCAATGGCATAGACTATGGCTATGAAAATGTCAACTTCCCATGAGTGGGGAGGTAGATCAGATATGGAGACCCATCCCAAACCACCTTTGCATGCATGGTTAGCTGACTATTTAGTGAGTTGGGTTTGAACAAAATTGTCGCTGCAAGGAACCGCCATGATTTTCCATAGACATGATCAAGTTTGATCCTTTCAAGTACTGATTAGATGAGTTGCAAGTGTGAAAGGATTTTTTATTTAAGAAATGTGACCTAGGAATGAGATGTGTGATGGCAAGGTGACGTTTTAAGATCTTGACGATGTGGTTGTCGATGTTGCTAGTAAAGACCTTCAGAAAACGCACGGAGTTTGCTGCCGTCAACATTCGCATGCAAAATTTTATCAGGCCATATTTCATTTTTCCTTTTTGCAACCATATTGCTTAGTAATGTTTCAGGCTCTGCACTTGGGAACCGTGATAGTGTGTCCTCAATGAATTAGTAATAGTAACGAAATTCACTTTTTTGCAGAAATTATCTCTATTTTGTAATTGCAGCAATAAGGTCTAGTTGTACTTCCTTTCCTGCTATGGCAATACAATTTCAACATTGGTATATTTTCAGATAGTCGAGTGCTGTGATCATTTGTAGCTCGTTTGGACATTCTGATTTTGGTTTTTAGACAATGTTACCAGCTCAATCAGTTTATTTGCTTATTAACGGCCTTCCAAAAAATACTCATTAACTAAAGTTGAGTTCCATTTTCCTTGTTCAGTAATCCCATTGCGTCATAGATAATATAAATCTGTTAATTGCCAAGCAGCTACCGGGTGAATTGATACAAGCAAAAGCAGATGAAAAGGGCTGGTAGTCACCAGAATTGAACCAGAAAACCCAGCATCGGAGCAAAGATCACCAAGGTGTAAAGTTGCTGACGAGGTCTAAAACCGCAAACAGGTTGTAAGCACCCCGCAGGACAATCCGTTTACATGTCACGTAGCAGGATCGGATAAAACATCAACCATAAAGAAGTTAAAAAAAAACGCCTCATCATAGCAACATGGTCAGTGTGACAAAAAAAGAGACTAATCTCATGCCATGTCATTTCCAAAGTAGTTGACAACGAAAGCAAAAGATATGACGCCACTAGGGATGAGCATCGAGCCGGGTCACCCCGGGTTTTGGCAAGCCCATACCCAAACACATATTTTTAACTAGGTCAGGTCGGGTTTAGGCCCGGGTAAAGTTTGAAAAACTTGGTCTATACCCGACCCACATAATAGAGTTAGGTTTGGATCGGATTCGGGCCGGCCCGGATAACATACATGACGGTATTTCTAATATATACATAGGATAAACTATAGCATAATTTTAGAATATATCGCTAGGTAAATGTAATATATACACATCATCCAACAAAGTAATATACATATAAATTGCTATATATATCCAATGGATGAAAATAATATAATCTAAATTAGACATTTAAAATCATAGACATATCCCATCTATATATGAAATATAATTAAAATCATCCAACCATTAATGGGACTATTACAAGTAACATTGACTACAAGATACACTTGTATTTCAATGAACAATCTAATAACGCACTGCTTGAGATGATTTTTAAAACACATTTAATGTTAGTATAAATTAAATGTCTAATGTTATACTTTTTTTTAAAGTATTACAAACATGTTAAATGTAAAATGGGTGCTCATACTTAGATTTACTCGTGTTCTTCTTTTTTAATCTTATCAATATAACAAACCATATATGTCTACGATCAAATGTAATTATGTGATTTTATAGTCAAATGTATCAATTGATACATATTATATACATACATGTGATTATTTATAGACATGTATATAACTAATATGGGTGTATATAACTAATATGGGTATCTGGGTTTTTAGGTCTGGGTTTACCTTGGCCCTAACTGGGCCCATATAAAAATTTGGGTCAAAATCTTAGGCTCGGCCCACGCATGTAAACTACATGGATCAAGCCTGGGTCGGGTAATGTGGGTTGGGACATGGGTCGGATCAGGCCGGCCCGGTCCGATGCTCATCCCTAGACGCCACCTGGGCCTGGCCCGAGAGGCTTTTGTCTCCTTTATCACAAGAGGAGGCATTGTGCATATCTTTGCTCCAAAGTTCTTTTTTGCTTTTAGAGATATACCTAGAAATTGTTAGTTTGTCTATAATTCTTTAATTATTATTGTTGAATGAAAAACTGTATAAAGAACTGATATCATGGTTGGCCCTGTAAGGTAACTATCCTTCAGCTTGGCTAACTTTTATGTTTTGGAAATGGAAAGTTTGAAATCTCAAAATCAATTTGATCAGACGTGCTAGTTAATAAATCGCCCCTTCATGAACTAGATGCACTAGAAGTGCAGCCGCGCTGCAACTTTTCTTAACACCAACGCAAGTCAGGTTCTCTAGCAGACATGCTGTACACAATTTAACTTTAGGCTCTGTTTGGTAGAGTGTAGTTAGCATACAAAAAGTGAATTAAAAATCCATTTGCTACAAATATAAGAGTTCCGTCTACACAGATATTGTTTGGCTGGGCGAAATTAAACTCATCTAGTTTATTTGCATGTTCGGTTAAAACGGTCAATGCTTGCTGCGGCATTACGGAAGATTGATGAGCATGACGGCAGGTATGAGCCTAGGATGCATAGCAAGTGTCCAATGGCAGCATAGCCTGATGTCCATACATTAACTCGGCTATAGTTATAGTACAAGAGAGGTGTTATAGTCTGAAGCAGAGAACTTTTATGGATGTAACCGCACCGTACTGCACCCTATAAGGGGGCGGTACAAATGTTATGTTTTTGGCTACTTGGACAGAGATAACCGGAAATTGAATTCACTCAACTCCACTCCAAGGCACCCAACCTAGCATAATAATCTTCCGATCATTTGTTTGTTAGGAAAACGAACAACACCCTACCAAACAGACTAGAAAACATTTCACTCTATCCATTCATAGTCACAGGAAAGAGCTGATCGGAGAGGTTTGGTTGCCACTGTCACATTTGAGCTTCTTTGTTGTAGGCTACAGCCTACAGCAGATAGAAGAAAACTCTCTGCCAAAAGTACAGTCAGTTTCTGAAGAAATCAAAACTGTTAAAAATTGGGTGAAATCAAAACAAAAAAAACTGATTCTGTCAGGAAAATCAAACCATGACATTACAACAGTGAAGCGCCCCAGTATAATTAGTAGCAGACTTGTATTCATTTGTATACGACTGTCTTCAGATTGGGTGATTACAATTTCTGACTGTGATTACGACAACCTGTAGATCGCGGAAGCGTGGTTGTAGAACTTCATTTAAATTGTATGATATTAGATTCCACATAATGTGCGTAGAAAATAACAATATATATATTCCAAATATAAGTTTTAGAGGGACTGGCAGCAGTTCGTTGTCCGTCTGCCTTCTCGATGTAATGACTTATAAATTTCGAATATATATTGTACGTGTATTAACATAAGTTCTTAAGTAAAAGACTGTACGAATCAGATGCAATGAAACAAATGCCATTATAACAATAGGAACAAGTCAAATGGATGTACCTTAATTTTTACATTTCTTTGGATATGTTGCTAATTGAAAAAAGAGAGAAGGTATTGAAACATATTCAATTGAGTTGATGCACAGCTAACATTCCGTGTTTCTATATCTTCACATACCTTTACATTTTTCTGTATGTAAACTTTTAAACATTTGCAGGAACTCTATCCTCGGGGAATAGAAGATCTGCAGCACTCAGTGACTTCTGTTGGGCTTCTTCATGCTCTATTTACTTGAAACTGCAGAAGAGACGAACTGACTCAGAGGAGTCTGACTCAATTGTTCTTCAAAGAAGCCAGCCTTTTCTCAAGTTCATCCAGCTCTGAGCTGAAATTGTACCAACAAATATTGAGAACCTCAGATGGTTGTGTTTTATAACATATTTCTACATATCGGCGTAAACTGCATTACAAGATGTCAAATTGGATTGGTCCGATGTTCCATACATCAGGTTGTATTTAGCCTAAATAAGATACTAAAGAAAGAAAAGCATCACCTCTCAGCATCAACAGCTTTCTTCCCCATTATTTTTCCTTTAGGCACTGATGACATCTGGAAATGTTTTAGAACAACGAAGTTAAACCAAAGTGATAAAATAAGAGAACAGAATATGTGTTGGGTCCAAAACCTACAATGTACAGAAAATAGGAATCATATCAAACCATCCCTAGAACTAGAAGTAGGGAGGAAAATATATCAACATACATCAAAGAAGAATGCTATTAATAGTACCATACAAATCTTTTGTTATTTCTTAAGTTGAGCATTCTGTTTTGACTGTCATGCCTATATTATCACCAATTTACGTGAACAGTCTGGGCAGTGACATACTCCGAATTTCTGGAATCAAATTGGGAGGACAAGGATCTATAGGGAGTGATACACCCAGGGTGTTGGATTGCAATTAGACCCATCTGAAGCATGTGCACGTCCACCACCTCCAATATGAGATTTCTCTCCCTGGTGTTTTCTGTTTTTGAGTTTCCGAACTTCTAGTTTCTGAAATTATCCACTACTAAGAAAAAAGATCTAGCCTTCCTCGTGGCAATCCTCCAGAAGGAACAACTACAAGTTTATCAACATTGGTTGACACTGCATGCATCAAAAAAATCTTCCTAGACTGAGAACTAGAGAGCTGCAACAACTAAATTGACACTGATGTGCTAAGTGGATAATTCAATGCTAGAGGAATTCTAAATGCAAGACAACCACCCTCAATTCTGTACTGTTAATATATCTTCACCTTGTACTTATTTCATATTTTATATTACTGCTGTACCTACATGTAAATTTCACTTTACTATAAATAGAGAAGAGAACCCTATTGGGTTGCTCACGTTGCATACGTGCAACAACACCACAGCCGCCTCTCCTTTTACATGGTATCAAGAGCAGGTTAGGCTTCCGCAGCCGCCGGCCCTCCCACCCAGCGCCGCCTCCCTCCTCCCCTCCTCTCTCTCCCTCCCGCCGCCCCTCTCCTTCAGCCGCCGGGCGCCGGCCACCTCTCCCGCCGCCGGCCGCCGCCGCAGCCAGCAGCAGCGGCTGCTGCTCTTGCCGCCGGCGTGCGGCAGGGGCGCGGGCCTTCCGTGCGGCGCCGCTGATCCTCGGTGGCTCGTCTCATGCTACCGTAGATCCCGTCGCACCGCTCTACAGGCTCCGTCTACGTCTCCGGGCTCTTTTTCAGCCTTTTTCGGTTTCTTTTTCGGGCGCCGATCTTGCTGCTCGGGGATCTCCGGTTGATACAACGGCCTTCTAAAGTCCTACCCGGGGGTCTCGTCTCTTCCAGTGTGGCTTCCTAATCACATCTCCTTCATGTGTGATTAGGAACCTCTCGATTGAAGGCTGTCGATGCGTCAGTAACGCATCCTCTTTCCAGTTTCTGACGTGACGTGTATCTCTCCGTCACGGGACGTGTACCTATCCGTCCACTCAGCCTTCTGCGTGACGTGTATCACTCCGTCACCCCTATCCCTGTTACATCATGGAGAACAAGACCTATTATGAGGTCTCGCCTATCCCTATCAAGCTCAATGGGAAGAACTTTCTGCTTTGGATGAATGCGGTTCATACGGTCTTGGAATCGAGGGACCGCGCCAAGTTTGTTGATTCTGCGCCTCTCACGAGCACTGACAAAGACTATGCCGAGTGGAAACGTCTTGACAGCCTTGTGAAGACTTGGCTATGGGGTAGCATGGAACCGTCTATTGCTTCGAGGTTCATGTTCTACTCCACTGCTAAGGAGATTTGGGATGCTGTTAAGCAGCACTATGCTCAGGAGAAAAATGCTCTTCGCCAGTTTATGATCTATGATCGTCTGTTTGCAGAGAAACAGGGTGATCGATCCCTTGAGGAGTATTTTGGTGTGATTCAGTCTATTTCCCAGGAGTTGAGCTACTATCATCCCGTGAAGGTTGCTGAGCAGATTAAAGACAGAGATGATCTTGTCACTGCCAAATTCCTCTCCGGCCTTAGCTCCTCTTTTGGTTCAGCACGCAGTGTGATTCTTGCTTCTGACAGATTACCGAGCCTTGCGGAGGCCTTCTCTAGGATTCAACAGTCCACCTTTGAATCTGTTGATCCTTCTCCGGTTGTTCCTTCTGGAGATTCTCATGCCTCCATTGCTGCAGCAGTTCGCGGAGGACGACCTGCATCTACTACAGCTGACAGACCTGGCTTTGGCAGAGGACGTGGGTCTCGTCCTCGATGTACTTTCTGTGAAAGACCGGGGCACACTGTTGACAAATGCTGGAAGAAACATGGGCGACCTGCCGCCCCACCTGTTGGAGCTGCCAACTGTGCTACTTCTGACTCTACACCTGCGAGCTCGACTTCCTCTGGCATTACACTTACTCAGGAGGAGTATGACCGGTTTATTCAGGCTACTCAACATTGGAGTGTGGGCGCCTCATCTGCTTCTTCAGCGCATCTTGCCTCTACCGCGGGTAATCAGGCTACATCCTTTATGGCTTCTGGATCCGCAACTCCCTGGGTGGTTGACTCTGGTGCCTCCCAGCACATGACTGGTATGAGGCGACTGCTCCGCACTTTTGACTCATATATTCCTCACCCATCTGTTACCTTGGCAGATGGTTCTGTGAGGAAGGTGGTGGCTAGTGGTTCTGTGTCCCTTACTCCAGATATTGATTTGCAATCTGTTCATTTTGTGCCTGAATTTCCTTTCAATTTACTTTCTGTTGCCAAGTTGATTGACACTATGAACTGCACAGTAACATTTGGGCCTTCTTGCTTTGTCTTACAGGATCTCAAGAGTTTGAAGATGATTGGTGGGGGGCCTAGGAAAGGTGATCTCTACCTCTTTCCTGGTGATTATCTACCTCGTCCTCCACCTCCTGCTCCAGTTTCCTCCGCCATGCTGAGTGGTTCCCCCTTGCTATGGCATTGCAGATATGGCCATCCATCCTTAGACAGCTTGAAGAAATTGGAACCCGATCTTGCTCATGTGTCTTCTTTAGAGTGTCAGTCCTGTCAGTTGGGCAAACATCATCGGTTGTCCTATCCTGTCCGTGTCAATAATCGGGCTTCTAGCCCGTTTGAGTTGGTTCACAGTGATGTATGGGGTCCTGTTAAAAACCAAAGTTATAATGGTTTTAGTTATTTCATTTCTTTTGTTGATGATTACTCTCGCATGACATGGATTTATCTGTTGAAAAGTCGGGAGTCTGTGCTTTCCATTATCAAACATTTTCATAAACAAATTCAAGTTCAATTTAACTGCAATATCAAAATTTTTCAATCTGATAATGCTCTTGAGTATGTTCAGAAAGCAATGCATGAGTTTTGCAGTTTGGTTGGTATGATTCATCACACTTCTTGTCCTCATACTCCTATGCAGAATGGTGTTGCTGAACGTAAAAATCGCCATCTTTTGGATATCACTAGGTCCATCATGTTTGCATCCAATGTGCCTAAACGTTTCTGGTCTGAGGCTCTTCTCACTGCCTGTTTTTTGATTAATAGGCAGCCCTCTTCTGTTTTGAATGGGCGCACTCCTTTTTCTGTTTTACGCCCTATGGACACACCGTTTCATGTTCCGCTTCGGGTTTTTGGTTGTACATCCTTTGTTCATAATTTTGATCCCAAACAAGACAAACTCTCTCCTCGGTCCTTGAAAACCTTGTTTCTTGGTTACTCTGGTACGAGTAAAGGTTACAAGTGTTATTGCCCCAGTTTGCGTCGTATGTTTGTCTCTAAGGATGTCACCTTTCATGAAACCAGCCCGTATTTTGCACATGCTATGAGCAAGGGGGAGCAATTGAGTGAGGGAGTGCCACCCGCAATTCCAAGTGAGGGAGTGCCACCTATCATTGTTGAAGACATATCGCCTGATCCACCTACCATTCAACCCTATAACCAAGTTTATCATAGGCGAGGTAGATCGGATCCAGATGAGGTAGCGGCACAAGTCCATGAGCCTCCTTCCCCATCTTCTACTCAAGAGATTCCTGCAGCGGCTTCTGATCTTGATCTTCCTATTGCTGTCCGGAAAGGTATACGATCATGTACTATTCGCCATCCCATATCCAATGTATGTTGTTTGTCGCACTTATCTACACAGGCTCGTGCATTTGCTGTTGGGATGGATTCTGTTCAAATACCAAGGAACCACTTAGAGGCTATGAAGGACAGTGGCTGGATGCAGGCCATGCAGGTTGAAATTTCTGCTCTGGTTGATAATGACACATGGGATCTGGTTTCCTTACCTGCGGGCAAGAAAGTTGTGGGCTGCAGATGGGTCTTCACAGTCAAACACAATCCTGATGGTTCGATTGAGCGGTTGAAGGCCAGATTGGTAGCCAAGGGCTACACACAGACATATGGAGTGGACTTCTTTGAGACTTTTTCTCCGGTTGCTCGTCTCAATTCTGTACGGATCCTTATCTCTCTGGCTACTACTTTTGATTGGCCTCTTTTCCAGCTGGATGTCAAGAACGCCTTTCTTCACGGGGTTCTTCAGGAAGAGGTGTATATGGAGCAACCACCAGGTTTTGTTGCTCAGGGGGAGTGTCAGCAGGTTTGCAAATTGAAGAAGGCTATCTATGGTTTAAAACAATCTCCTCGGGCTTGGTTTGACAGGTTCAGTGCTGTTGTCTTACAGATGGGCTTCTCTCGTTCTATGACTGATCACTCTCTATTTTATTCAAATTCTTCTGGTGGGTCCATAATTATTGCTGTCTATGTTGATGATATTGTGATTACTGGCAGTGATTCTACAGGCATATCACGTGTGAAAGAAGGACTACAACATCATTTTCACACAAAGGACCTTGGGAAACTGAGATATTTTCTAGGGATTGAGGTGCTTAGATCCCATGCAGGTATCAATCTCTCCCAGAGAAAGTATGTGCTTGACTTACTACAGGAAACGGGTATGACTGATTCTAAGCCTGTATCCACTCCTATGGATTATCACATCAAGGAGGTGGAAGATGATATTGCATATTCAGATCCAGGTCACTACAGGAGAATAGTTGGGAAGCTGATTTACCTAACTGTCACAAGACCTGATATTTCTTTTGCTGTTGGAGTAGTAAGTCAACACATGTGTACACCACGACAGTCACATTGGACAGCTGTATGCAGGATTCTGAGATATCTGAAAAGTGCTCCTGGAAAGGGGATCACTTATTATAAACCCAAGAGTCCTCTATCTTCCTTGACTCTTACAGGTTATGCAGATGCAGATTGGGCTGGTAATCAAGTTGATAGACGATCTACATCTGGCTACTGCACCTTTCTTGGTGATCATCTGATTACTTGGAAGAGCAAGAAACAACAAGTGGTGGCACGATCTAGTACTGAGGCTGAGTATCGTGCTATGGCACATGCATGTTGTGAATTACAATGGGTCAAATCTGTCTTATCTGAGTTGAAGATTTTGATTCAAACTCCCATGATTCTCAAGTGTGACAATCAATCTGCTATACATATTGCCAGGAATCCTGTTTTTCATGAGCGCACAAAGCATATAGAGGTTGACTGTCATTTCATCAGAGATCAGATAAAGAATGGCAATGTGGTGACGCCATATGTTAAGTCTGAAGATCAACTTGCTGATATCTTGACAAAGCCATTAGGTCCAGCAGTGTTCCAGAATTTATGCGGCAAGCTGGGCATCCACAATGTGTACACTCCAGCTTGAGGGGGAGTGTTAATATATCTTCACCTTGTACTTATTTCATATTTTATATTACTGCTGTACCTACATGTAAATTTCACTTTACTATAAATAGAGAAGAGAACCCTATTGGGTTGCTCACGTTGCATACGTGCAACAACACCACAGCCGCCTCTCCTTTTACATGTACCTAAAGAGGAAAGTATAGATGAAGAAGGCGGAAAGGAGGAAAAAGAGGGACGGCAAGATGCAAGAACGTAGAACATAAGCAAGATCTTTATTATATCAATAAATATTGAAAGTGGAACCTTGGTTAAGACCACTATCTAACAAAGTAGATCAATATTGGCCAGATCAATTAAAAATAACAAGCACAATCAAACACAAAAAAAAGCACAATCAAACACAAAAATCTTCTCATCCACCATATTCAATTTCATATGGGCATTCAAACACACATTGTTACATTATGAAATCAAGCCATCAAAGACATTATCAACCAAACCCACCATGTAGTCACAATAATAGTCAAATTAATAGACAATTTATTCACAAATAACAATATAAGTTTAACACCACAAGAATGAACAAATTGTAAAATATTTTGCACATCAAAATTTTGGACAGTAAAATGTAGTGGTGTTGATGGAAAACAAAGAAAGAAGAGGAGGTATGTTGTTATTTGTAGAAGAAGAGAGTGAAAATAGTGATAAAGGTGGAGGATGTCGAAAAGAGGAGGGATAAAAAGCGATTGCTGGTAGTACTGGTGGTGGAGAAACAGAACATTGGTAATGAAGGTGGTGGAAGATAACAGAGGGGGGAGGAAATGTGTTGTCATTTGTAGAATAGAAGGAGAGGAAAATAGTTATTGCTAATGGAGGAAGAGGAGGGAAGGAGGAGAATGTTTCTGGTGGTAGTGGTGTCGGCGGTGATTGTGAAGGAGAAATATAATGCACTTTTGGAGGTTGAGGAAGAAGAGAAAGGGGAGGACTTCACAAGCCAAAGGGTAAGCAAGAACACGAAGGGGGGAAATGGGTAGGACCATGATATTAAATGTCGTGCACTTCGTTGTGAAATTTCTCCGATTTTGACAGTTGACGATGTCAACCAACTGGCGATGTCGAATCCACGTAAACATCCTCATTCCACAATATCCTCGACATTTCATCGAAGTTGTCGACATTTGCCCATATGTCGACGAAGTTGGCCCAGGACCATTAAAAAACTCCCCAATTTCCTCCACATCAGTCGAAGTCATCGAAGTTAGCGACATTCTTTTGATGTTTCGTGGAGTTTGTTGCGTGAGGAGGGAAAAAGTGTTGGATCTTGAGGTAACGTAATTTTGATGTTATTTTTTATTATTCTAAGCTAATATTAATAGATTGACCCCCTCCCTGCTAGATCTACCATAGATTTACACCATTTTATGTAGTTTGTTTATTGTCATAAACTTTATATATGGAAGAACTTTGTAGTCCAGAGACGAATGTATGTATTTGTATATTTTTAGACATATGCAAACCTATATGGATGGCTATATGTAAACATATATTGTGTTATTTAGCTAGATTTGATGAAATCTATCGATTTTCATCAGAAAAATGACTGTTTTTTAGCTTAATTTTTTGTCAAAGTTTGGTTGTAAAAATCCTAGAAGTTTCCTCAACATTTCTACAAACTTCTATGTCCACACCTGTTGAAGTCAACTGGAAGTCAAAGTCATGTTCCATGGGTAGGACACATGGGGAAGAAGAGAAGGGGGTGTAGGAGTTTAAGGGTTACCTCTTGTTGTGGCCTTGTTATTACCCCATTTTTCCAAAACATGTAATGAGATTCTTTTTAAAGATACATGCAATCCATGATTGATTTGAATGAATTTCTTGTATGGTAGCCTTTTGTGTTTTCTTAATGGGCCTTATTGGCCATTGAGCCCAATTGAAGGGAAAAGAAAAAGAAATGAAAAAGAAATTCAATTGGATAAGGAGTATATAAGAAAATAAATAAAATAAGAACAAAAGGCTAAGGGATAAATCCCAAAAATAGAATTTTGAGTTATTAGGGTTCCTTGGGGTTCAAGGAACTCAGGATAATTATATAATAGCAAAGGAAATAAAGAATATGAGGAAAATATGAATAAAAAGGTGTTTTATTCCAACTAAAGAAAAGGAATCGTTTTCTTGAGATAATAGCTTCAATTTTTGCATGATGAGAGATAAAAGTATGAATGAGAATTCCTTAAAATTTGAATTAAAAAGGAATTAAGGTTTGGGAGTTATTGCTTTTTAAAGTTACCCTTAAATATGAAGTTATTTTGGAATAAGGAATATAGTTTCCTTTAATCAGTTAAACGCGAAGAAGGTGGGCCGTTGGATCTTAATCCAACAGGCGCCACTCATCGTCTTAGTCCCACGCGGGCTGGGACTCTGCCTGACTGGAGGTTTTTCCCTCTTAGTTTCCTCACGATTCAAGGAGTGGGCAAGCTTGCTGAGTTGTCCTTTGAACTCAGGAGATGAAAACGAACGGAAACACCCCTGGTTCGACTAGGATTGGAGGTGGTTCTGGGAAACGCCCAAACCTCGCAAGCTGACATCGACCCTATATATAGGGGTGGATTATGGAGGGAATCAGAAACTTTTCTCGCTAGCCCAACCCCTGCGGAATAGTGCAAGGAGCATTTTTGTGCGCTCGATTGGTCTTTTCATCACGACTTGCATCCCCAGCATCCCGATAACCCTCGCCGGAGTCCGGCGAGTGGAGGACAACGTTGGAAAGTTCGGGCGAAGAATTGGACCATCCAACAACTTTGTTGAGAGGAGGCGGAGCTCCCTGGCCGATCGGGGTGGGCAAAGGACGTCGAAGGCTCAGAGTCAACCTCCAGGTTGACTTCGCGAGGTTGCTGAGAACTGAGGAAGACGACGACCCGTCGTCCTACGATCTGGGTCTACGATGATCTCAACTGAATCCAACGCTCCAGAGCGGGAGCGGCTTTTAGTTAGGCGCGTGCAACCAGGATCGTTAGATCCAAGAAGCGGATCACCGGACCACAGATCGAGCGGCCCGTTATTTTTGGTAACTATTCCTCTCTAATCGAATAATCCACGAAAAGGGTTTTATTTGCAAATTTTGTAGAAATTGATAGGATTGTCTAATGGAAAAACCTTATACATGAAAGTTGTGTAGAAAAATACAAGGAATCTAATAAAAATACTTTGATAACCTGATTCTACTCTGTTTTGCAAAAGTACCTTATTTTGCTAATGAAATGTATTAAAAGTTAATGGGAAACCCTAATTGGATGTCAAGAGTGTAATTTGGTGAATTAATAGGTCAAATTGATAAGATTAACCCTGTTAATGATAAAGGTGGTTTGTTTATCTGTTTTGAATGCAAGGTTGCCTAATTTAGAGTTGTAATCCATAAATAAAGGATAATATTTATTGAAACCCTAATTTGGGGATAAAGGAAGAGAAAACCTTGATATTTCGGATTAAGAAAGTAAATTGCCAAATAATGATCCTAAAATTGTTGGGAATATTAAAATGAAAGTAATTGAGGGTTTTATGTAATTTTGATAAATTAGAGATCATAATAGTAATAATGGAGGCAAAACCCTAATTTCCAAGGAAACCCTAAAAATTGGAATAGAAACCATAAGGGATATGATGAGATTGGATAAATATTAATAAAAGTAAACTTGTACTTTTATTTCAGGGTTTCTGTGCAATTTTCTTGATTGATTGGATTTTCTCTCTCTACAAATTAATTTTGTATCTGAATCTGCAATACAGGTATGTGGTTACGCTTATGAATATCTCGAGATAGATTTCCGAGGTTTTCCGAGATTTTCACCGATGACTTGAATAAACTATTGGATGAATTTAGTTCATGCAAACTATAATGTGAATATGACTATCACATAATATGTGCCTACTAGCTCAGATCCTGGTCCCCTCTGTGTCTTAATGACTGACCTAGTATATGGCTACCTAGAGGGTAGGTCCATCAGGTCGTGGAATGACTTAGTATATGGCTACCTAGAGGGTAGGTCCATCAAGTCATAGCGAGTTAGATATTAGGCTACCTTTGGGTGGTGCCATGCGACTCTACCTTTACAGAGGTATTATATAAGTCCTTACAGGGACAACACAAAGTTGTGGATAGGTATGGATTGAGTAGTTTGGCTTAAAACGTAATCTTGGTTGTTAAATGATTAATTGAATGATTACGTTGTTAACATATTTGCATGCTTATTGTTTCCCCCACATACTAGCTTTTTGCTGACCGACGTTTTGTTTGTCGGCGTTTTAGGTACAATGAAAAGAACAAACAGTAAAGTGGCATATGTGGTACTAAATGAGAATTAAAGTGCAAAGGAGGATTAGATAGATTAGTATTTGTGTGGATAGAAGTTTTGAAATCCCAGTTTTAAAAAGGTATGCAAAGTTTTTATTTTTTACCATATTTCAGTATAGTTGGTAGAATTTAATAACTGTTAATGATTATTTGTCGAACCTTTGATCCGGGTTATTGGTTAACGGCTCTGACCTTTCGGTCTCCCTTAATTGGGGGTTACCGGGAGGCGGGGTCGTAACAGGCCTTGTCTCCTAGTGAAAAGGACAATGTAGCACTACAATTATTGCTTCTGCTACAGTTGTAACAACAACATCGGTGATTAAGATCATTGCGTACGTGTTGCTTCTTGTGAATGAGAGGGGTTGATCTTGCTTCAACTCCTACTTCTTGTGGAAGAGAGGGACTGCTACGTTCTTTCTACTTGCAACTCCTAGAAAAGGAGAATATCTTCGATGATATGTTGCTTGCATATCCAGCTTCTTGTGGAGGAGAGGGACCAAAACATTATCACTACTTGCAACTCCTACTAGCAAAGGAGAATATTGTCGATGAAAAGTAGGCTGGCAACGACAAGTTATGGAGCAAAGATTGAGAGTGGTGGGTGGAGGAAGAGGAGCGGTTGTAGCAAAGGGTGAATAAAGAGAAGAGGCAAGTGGCATTGGGTGGAGGAAGAAAAGCATTCGCCTAGGTGGTGACATGATCCAGAGGTGAGACACATATGCAGGGAGTGATGAGGGGGGACTTTGTGATAAATAGGGTGTTTCTCCTTAATTTGTTTTGGATCATGTCCTGGATGTGTCTAAGAAATGTTTGGTTTGTGTCTGCCTCCTAACAAAAAAATGTGGGACTTGCACACGCTTAGGCCATGTCTACGGTGTGTCCATGTTAGATATATTTCGAGAAGTGTTTGTCCTTCCTAGTACAGGAGTATTACTTATTCTATATGTGAATTACATACTATATGCTAGTATATATGTATAGAAGTACAAATAGAAGCTTGATTTGGAGATGTAGGAGACAAGGAATAAGGTTTTGGCGAAACCGGCAAAATTTCGCCCCAGAATACCGATTTCGTTGGGATCCGATACGAAACCATGCGACAGTATCGAAACCGTCGCATTTCGCGAAATAAAATCGAAATTTCGCCAAGTTTCGATGGTTTCACCGAATTCGTCAGATTTCGAGGGTGTCCAGTGCTATTTTCCCATCTTAACTAGCAGTACCCGGGCGAAACCGGCGAAACCGAGCGTCATTTGCTGCTGCTCGTTTGCTGCTGTTGTTGTTTGGTGAGAAAAGGGTGATTTTGAGGGGGATTTGTCATTTGGAGCTGAAGATCTGCTAGAACAAGGTAAATAAATATATTGTCTTCCATTTTCATTCATTTCCAACCTCTATTTCTCCTATTATCATCTATTCTGAACACCTATTTCTCCATTTCATCTAATTTCGTAATTTACATTAAAATCATAGATCTACTCCACTATTCATCAAATTTGTGTGTTCTAAACATAGATCCATACATCTAAGCCATGGATCTATATATATCTTCAATAAATTTACACAAATAACTAATCTTTATATCTTTTTTAGATTATAAATACTAATAATAGTATATATAATATATATATTCATCATAACTAGTTATTTTACTTAGGTTTAGTAGAAGAAGTTGTTACAAACACCAATATGAACACAAGGAAAATAATTTTTGTAAAAAATAAGATATTTTTTATATATACACTATTTAAAAATCCGAAAATTAAAAAAATCATAAAATATTCTTTTTTTTAGAAATAAGATATTTTGTATTGATTAATATCCTATTACAGTAGTACTCCTAATCACTTACATATATGTATAAATTATTTGTTAAATATGCATTTATCAATTTAAAATATATATTTTCAGACCTAAAAATACAAATAAAAAATAATTCTAAACCTTTTTTCGTATTGATTAATATCGTATTACAATAGCGTACCTAATCACTTACATATATGTATAAATTATTGATAAGTATGTGCATTTATCAATTTAAAAATATTTTCAGACCTAAAAATACAAATAAAAAATAATTTAGACCTAAAAATACAAAAAAATAATTCTAAACCTTTTTTCTTCCTTGTTAATATCCTATTTCAGTAGTGTGTACCTAATCAGTTACATATCTGTATAAATTTTTGCTTATGTCGTTTATTGTTTTGATTGCTAATGCATTGCATATTCTATGTTGTTTTTTGATTTATTTCAGTGTTGACAATGTCTTCTGATGGAAATTCGTCTGAAAATGAGGGTGCTAGGCAGAATGTACCCAAACCCAAGGAAGTAGATTTTGCTTGGAATTATTGTGTTCCTGTTCCCGGGGTCAAGGGAAAGGTGGTTTGTAACTTCTGCAAAAAGACAATTGGTGGAGGGGGCATCACCAGGTTTAAGCGTCATATTACTGGGGGAGACAAGAATGTTGCCTTATGCCAGAAGTGTCCGCAATCTGTTAGGGATGATTTCAGAAAGATCATAGCATCCAAAAGGAAGTAGAAAGACAAATGTATTGAGGCCAACAAATCTTACACTGATACTCTCTTCAATGTACAAGCCACAGGTTCATCTGCTGAGTCTGATGATGACATGGTGTATCCTCCAGGTTGTGGTGATACTGCTTACGGTCGGCATATGTATAGGCGGGCATATAGAGAATCAAGAAGAAGTGAGTGGGAAAGGGAGGAAGCTGCAAGAATACTACGGAGGTATGGGCCATCAGGAACCGGAGGAGGAAGTGGGACTGGACTAGGACTAGGTCGCAGTCAACATGTTCCTGTTGTTGATCTGGATGATGAAGATGATGTGTTTGCTCAAACAAAAAGGAAGAAAGGCACAGTTGATGTTCTGTTACGTTCTGCTAGTGCTAGATTGAAAAATATTGATGAACCAGGGGTTAGGAAGGCTGAACCTAGGCAAAAAACCCTTAAAGGCATGTTCAGTGGGGCAAAGGAGAAAGTGGGAAAGGCTGTAGGTAAATTCTTTTTTGCTCACGGAATCCCGGCACATGTTGCAACTGAACCCTATCTACAACATATGGTTGATGTGATAGGGGGGTCTGGTAGGGGAACTAAGGCCCCCACAGCTTATGAACTTATGCATAAATATCTTCCCGAGCAGAAAAAAGAGCTAGAACAGTGGGTTAAGGAGCAAAAGATATTGTGGGTTGAGTATGGGGTCATAATCATGTGTGATGGGTGGACCAGTGGCAACAGGAAACAAATTATAAACTTCCTTGCTCATTGTCGTGGATCTACTATCTTCCTTGATTCCGTTGATGCTTCTGGTGAGGTTAAAGAGTACTCATATTTATACAAGCTGATGAAGAAATACATGAAAGTTGTTGGGCCTGAGAATATTGTGCAAATTGTTACTGATAATGGATCAAATTTTAAGAAGGTTGGGGGAAAGATAATGAAGAAATCTCCCGTCTACTGGACGTCGTGTGCTGCCCATTGTATAGATCTCATATTAAAAGATATGGGAAAACTTGAGTACATCAAATCTGTGACCATTGATGCAAAATTGATTACAGGTTTCATATATAATCATTCTTTTCTGTTGAATGCAATGAGACGCCCAGAATATTGTGGAGGCGATCTAGTTAGAGTGGGGGTAACAAGATTTGCTACCAACTACTTGGCTCTAGATTCACTGAAGAACAAAAGAGATGGACTGAGGAGGTTATTTAATGGAGTAGAGTGGACCTCCATGAAGGAGCACAATACCCCACTTGGTCGACGAATTGAAGAACTAATTGCTAATAGGGCTTTCTGGGATAAAGTTACCAAGGTACTTAAGGTAATGGCTCCTATAGTAAAAGTGTTGAGGTTAGTAGATGGTGACAAGGCTGCAACCATGCCTTGGTTATATGACGCAATGGAAATAATGGTGGAGAATGTGAAAAAAGCCGCTCCAACATCCAATGCACAATACATGAGCATCATAAAAAAGAGATGGACTGATATGCTTTTGCATCCACTACACAAAGTCGGTGAGCATCATTGTAAGTGTATCATGTATATAATTATTTAACTGGTCTATGTTAAGAAATTAACAGGTTCTGTATTATTTATTTACAGCATACTATTTGAACCCAAGATACCATTACTCGCGGCAATTGGGTATGAAACCAGACTTGATGAATGCGGTTAGGGATGTGCTCAACAAGTTGCTTACATCCACAGAAGAACGGATGCAGGTTTTAGATCAGGTATACAAATAGTTGTATAATTGTATTTCATGTTTATCTAATATCTATAACCTAACAACTATTAATGTGGTCTTTCATGTTTGTTGGCTTTTTTGTAGCTACGACAATTCCGTGAAGGCCTTGGATGCTTTGGCCACCCCAATGCAGTAGCCGACCGTGCAGAGGGTGATCCTTGTGAATGGTGGGTGTGGAATGGGAACGGTGCCCCTCAACTTAGAAAAATAGCCATACGCATTCTTTCACAGAAAACTTCTGCAGGGGGGTGTGAAAGGAATTGGAGCACTTTTAGTTTGATTCATTCAAAAAGAAGGAACAGATTGGGGGCTCTCAAGTTAAGGGATCTCGTGTATGTCCACTACAACATGCGTTTGAGAGCTAGAGCCATAAGAGAGGCCAACTACAAAGAAGTCCAATTTGCTGAAATGCATGATCCCATTGACACAGCATACACGTTCCATGAAGATAGATTTCGGGGCCTTTATGAGTGATGATGAGGGTACCGGTACAATAGAAGATCCCTTGGAAGAATGGATGAATGAAATAGGTCGTCCAGTTCTAGACAATATTTCTTCTGGCCGTCCAGATCCATATGTGGAGGAGCAATTTGAAGATGCTTCGGGTGTTGTACTTGAGGAAGAACGAAGAAACATAAGCCCACCTGAAAGATTTGAGCTAGAGCCTGAGCATGTAGATCTTAATATGGAAATTGACAGAGCAGTGCAAGATGAATTGGGTGGAGCATCTAGTGCTTCAAAATCTATAACTACTACATCATCTGGGTCCAAGTCTAAGAGTGATGACGACGATGATGATGGTGGTAATGCAGGTGGTGGTCAACGTTCTCCAGAGTATCCTCCACCAGTTGATCCTCAGAATGATGATCGTCCATATATCACTAGGGATATTCCACAGGAAAGAAATATCACAATGGCTGAAAAAACCTTTCCGAGTAAGAAAACTCGAGGTGGAAAAGACTACAGTGGTGCACCACCACGGCCACATGAGGATACATGCTATAGGCCTCCTACAGCTACAGCTACACCTATAGGATTCCAATCCTATCCTACTTCACAATAATATACTGATTCCACTTCTAATATTGCTGAATCCATGGGAAACATGAGCCTTTCTGATTCTCTATATCCTCAACAATCATTTGGTGATACGTTGTTTGGGCACCCACAAGCGTACTATGGGTATTCTGGATATCAAACTCAGCCACCACCACAACCAGAAGCAGAATTAGAGCATCATATTAGATATACATATAGTGTAAATGTCTCGGGCCCGCAAGGAACATATCAGTACAACAGTAGTGTATTTTCTGATGATGGGGGGCAATCATGGAGCGGTGGTAGCTCAGTTATTCCTGTTGCTCAAGTCCCAATGCATGCTACTTTTCCTCAAGCTCGTCAACCTCCATCTGAAAGCAGGAGTCGATATCTTAGAGATCTGGAAGATCACTTTCCAAGGTTTGGGATGATGCAGTTCGTTTCTGGTGATGTGCACGAGGAACATGTGATTTCATACAACACACTTTATAAAATGTACATGACCTGGGAGCAATATGTCAACCATATCAACACAATACAGTATGCTGAACAACCAACTCAACCAGCACAACACTCAACATACAACTGATTTGAGTTGGTAAGTTATTATATTATTGATATGTTGTAAGTTTGATATTATTGGAGAAGTGTGTGTACTTATGTTTATGGATTGTGCTAGTAAAATTGCATAACTTAATTCCTATATTTTGTCATCGAAATCCTTCATCGAAATCCTCAAGAAACAAGACAGTTCCCTTACATCCCACATGTAGGACCCCCCCAACCTACCCCCACATAAAATTTTATTGCATAAAACGATGCATTTAGGTGTAGAGATCACGCCTGTAAAATTTCATAAATTAATTCGTTCATTTTGGCGTCGAAACGGGCATAGTTGCATTTATCGAAATTTTTGTCGAAATTTCCATAAATTTCGGTTTCCATGCTGTCGAAACGGTATCGAAATTGGATACCTTATTCCTTGGTAGGAGATATAGCTTGGGCCTAGCTACTTTCTTACTTTAGTCGGCCTTAGGCGAGTGACTAAAAGTTGTTTTAGGAGGCCTATTAGCAAGCAAAGTGAGGAAAAGCTGGTGTTTAATCGCCACATATAGGCTAAATAAAGTAGTTAGGGCCTGGCAACGCTCAAGTAGACGCCCAAAATGCTTTTTAAAACAGCTGTTGACACCTTGTTTATTCATGGTCCAACATTCACTCATGTTCAACATGGCGCCCAATATTACTCCATTTCTTTTAGACACAATTGAATACAGATGCTACGGTACAATTTTGATGATTGTGGCTTCGGTAACCTAATCGATGAAAAGATTATTCCACCAAAGGTTTATTCTATTCATATCGATCTAGGATTAGTGGGTATACATTTATGGTTAAAGTATTACAACATGATACATCATAGAACTACAAATAAAAATTTTACAATGAATAGTGGAACAATATTGAGAAAATAAAAAGTCAAAAGGTTTGCATAGAGGGGGTCTAAATTGAAGCCTTGTCGGATAATGTCAAGAACAAGGCACCTTATGTCTTGTCCAACATCTGGACATGCCAACGATTCTTGATAGCTGACATGGATGTGATATCTAAACAAGGTTTTTGGGGACATAGGGCATATGGTCAGTGACTGTGTGAAGGACAGGAGTAAATTGCAATTTGGTACTGTCAAGTGGTATATGAGTGTTGTTCATAGTCAAAATTTGGTATTCATATACATCTGTCCGAGCTAAAATTTGGAATTCGGGAATTAAGCGGGAGATCAGGTAAAAAGTAGTCAATGTACGGTAGAAGTACAGTCAACAATTTGGGAAAAAATCAAAGGGTGTGTGTGTGTGTAAGAGAGAGAGAGAGAGAGAGAGAGAGAGCTAGGAAGCACAGACACTTATCGGAGGTTGCCGTGTTTGTGTCCAATACGTGTCCAACATGGACACACCTCAAACACTCCTAGACACGTGGTGGACACGCCTACAACGCGTCCGCTTTGAATTTTTTTTTATTGCAATGTCTGACATGGCTTGGACACTCTCCGTGGACACATCTAAGACACGCCATCCCAATCCATTTAAGCCCAAGCATACGAAAAAAAAATCCAAACCTTCTCTAAATCCCCATTTCCAGTCCTCCACTACTCCTTGCCCTACTAATATTAGGTGGTTAAGCTTCAGGTACTACATGCAAGATGACGATGTGCTTCTTTAACAACTGAAGAAGCCATCATTAGTAATATTATCTCCAGATTCTTCACCAACTATTGCAGCATTCAGGGACTGCCACATCAACCACAAGGAGGAAAGTAATTGGTTTCACCACCTTCTCTTCCAGTTCCATGTAATTCTTCCTCCTTTGTGTACCCCTTCCTAATCATGCTTCTCCTTGTCCCCTCTTCTTTTTCCTACTTTTAGCTACAGTAGCTGCAAAAAATGTCCTTCACCTCCTCTTTATCCTGCTCCTCTATTTTTCTTTTCCCTCATCTAGTTTTCTTCTTCCCCTCTTTGCCTTCTTCTATTCCAGCCCTTTCTCTTTTTCCAATTTGAATGTGGTAGAAGCCACTCTCCACCCCTTCCTCTTATTTCACATTGGTCCTCTACTTCTCCTTCTACCTTCCTTGCCACTCCTCCCCCACACTTCTTGCTCCTTCAGGCAAAATTAGCAGAGTATTATCCTCCCTACGTATACTCTTTTTTTTGCTTCTCTACATCTCCATCTCCCCTCCTCTTTCTTGCCCTTTCATTTTAAGTAGCTCTCCAATGTATTCCTCTCCTTTACTTCCCTCTCAACCTCCAAGGCATCTTCATTTCCACCTCCACTACCAGCAACTTCATATTTCCTCACCCCTCCCCTTCTTCATCTTGACAATAAATTTTGTTCACCATTACTTCCACCAACAATAAAATTATGGATATACATATAGCAATTATATGTCATAGTATATTCTACAAATATGTGTTTACTTATATATTTGTCGTGTTAGTGTCCTATATTTTTAGAAATCGTCATATCCCGTGTCCGTGTCTGTCTCTACATTTGTGTTCGTGTCCATGTCCGTGTTCGTGCTTCCTAGTATATGAGTGTAGATATTACATTGTGAGATCAAGTTGAGTTTATGTATAAAGGCTACTTTTCTGGGAAACCCAAATTATTAGTTTTGCTAAATATACAATAGATAGCTTATATATATAATTTGAGTTCATTTGGACATATGTAAGCCATTCATTCATGGACTACAGAATCAAAGGTCAAAAATATTTCAAATGCATAATTTTTGTACCACTTAGACGCATGGCCTATAAGTGTCCAAAAGAGCTCAAGTTTTGCATGTAGTCTATATATAATACTAAAGATGACCGTTTGGATTTTGGAAAATTGTAGGCAGCAAAATTTATTTGAGTGTATAGTGTCAATGGTACACTAATGTATTCCCGCATAACTATATATATGTGTGTGTGATTGTGTGTTTGTGTGTGTGTGTGTGTGTGTGTGGAGAGAGAGAATGAGGCTAGAATACACTCAAGTGTATTCAACTTCAAATACAATCAACTTTACAGCCGTTAGATTATGATCTCACCGGATGAAGCATTGAGAATGAACATCCCCACTCAGAGTCACAGCTCAACCCTCTACATGACCCCACCCCAACCCGCTGACAGTTGTATTCGTGTGATCTTTCTCTCTCACTCTCTATGATCAGCTGTTGTCGCCTGTGGTTTCACGTTTTCACCATTACGGCTGCTCATGACGTTGTAGTCATCATAGTAAGAGTAGCTGAGGACCTTGCCCAGTGATGAGCTTGCCGACCTGTGCGAGCAAGACAAAGTTGTCGACGTCCAAGGTGTGATACTGGTCCATTGCGCTCTTCAAATCAGCAAGGAGGCGGTCTTTCTCACTGCATAGGTGGGAGATCTCGGCAGTGAATTCATCCAAGTGATTCTGCTTTTGCATCCAGGATCGGAGTGGCAGACTCGCGGCTCGATAGCATCATCTTTTTCTACCTCTGGTCGGCGAGGATAACAATAATTGTGGGGTGTTGGTGGTGCTACTGGTTGAAGTCGTCGCCCTCGGAGTAGGAGGTGAATTGCAGAGTGGACCGAGAAGAAGTGGAGAATCCATGTTGTGTCTGTTCTCATCTCCGTCTTCGACTCCCCTTCCTATAGCTATGTCAATATCACCCTCTTCTTTTGCATGAGCACTTTTGACTTGGGCCCCATCTTCCAAGCTCATCTAGTACGACGTCGTCGTCTGGCAGCCTAAGGTCCTTGTTGCACGGTGTACGAGATGTTCATGGGCCTATTGTATGTTGCGAGGATGTTGGTGTACGTTGTGAGGGCCTTTCAACCTCATCGCACACAACCACCTGCTTTTTCACGCCCTCGTTGTGGTCAGCACGTACATGTAGCTCAACCTACCTGCGGAAACTCTCAGCCCCTTTTTGGTTGGGGACCTAATCCGGATTCCCGCTTGTCGTTTTGCGCCAGGTCAGCATAATCTCGTATGGGTTAGCTTCTATGGGTGTTTGGTTCATTGTCTCGAAAAAGCCTCGTTTTAGGGTTTTGTTATCCCCAAATCCAGACCAACTCGGTCCCGATCTGAGCGGGATTGTAAATTGTAATCCGGATTAGGTATTGTTAGCTCGTTTCTCCCCCCAACACCCCCCGACATTACTCCATCTCGCACAGCAGTTGTTCCTGAGGAAGACGAAAGCCAACGCCTGCTCCCGAGAAACCTGCCACGCCGTCTGCTAGCAGTGAAGATGAAGTGGTCTACCCTCTACCCCGACGGCGGAACAGGTGCTACGAGGTGGAACATGAGGCGAAACCCTATCGCCCGTGGTCTATGACCTGGCTGTGTGAGCAGCAGCTGCCATCACGGGTGGAACAGGTGGTAAAAGGAGGAGAATCGAAAGGCAAACAGCTGCTAGCAGGTAAAGGTGTGTTGTCATTGGTGTAGTCACGTCTGCTGCCATCAATTTGACCATTCTTTGCTTGGTTTTCAAGGAAGAGGCGGGAAGGGGCATAGGCGAGAGAGAAACCCTATCTCTTGAGGTCTTCGTTGTGCTATAAAATAAGGGTTTCCTTAGTCAAACTGCTCATACTACAGCTGCACATCATTCTTCAGGTAATTGCAGATGCGTCTGGTTCAGATTCCTCCTTTGCCGACTTCTCCTCGCTGCTTACATGGGTCGTCTTCTCGAACAGGTTTTGTTTGTTTTTCCATTTTTTCTCCTGATGTTGGAATCATACTAACGATTATTCATTGTTTATTTGTTGTTTTCTTTGTGTTGCTCGATCGATCTGGACGCTGTGGCAAATGTGGGTACTTTTCTTCAATCCCAAGTATTCCATCCCCCCGTTTTTTGTTATCTTCTTTCTGATCCTCGATCAGGGGCAGAATGTCTCCCAACGCAACTCTATAATATGAATATGAGTGATGATTTTGGTATATGTTTCTATTTTAGATGTATAACATACCAAACATAGTCGAGCACATGTTGCTACATAGATTAGGTCATGTTGATGAATTTCAATACTGGTCTGTAGAATTTAAATACATAGAAAGGCTCAAAATTTTTGAAAAGTGGTGAACATGGATGATGATTGATCGATATCCTACAACTTTGTAATTTTCAGAATTATTTACATTTATAAAGAGAGCTTAATTTGTAATATTAATGTACGTCCATAAAAAGAAACCAATATAAGTTGTCTTCATTTTAGAATTTCATCAACATAATGGTGGTAAAAATCTCATCCTATTACATCTTGGTTCGGGAATAGTCTTGTTGGAAGGTGTGGAGATACATTTGTATTTTATTATGTAAGCCATGATGTTATCGCAGTACATGACCAATGGTCCTATATAGAAAAATATTAATCAAGATTTTGGGTAATCTAAGTAGTAGATATTGTAATATCAATATCATATTTTTGAGTGCTTGAGATGGCATCTCCTCATCACCAATCATAGATATCTGAAATCATTACAACATGATCAATTATCCTCCATTGGAACAATTTTGAGTTACATATATGGTCACCTACTTCTCTTTGTTAGTATGTCGACTTATAACTTGCTCCATCCACTTCCTACCATCTTAAGTTCACCATTCAAAGCTAACCATTTCTTCTATTCACCCACACAATGGAATATAAAACACCCCAAACTCCTCATAAATTTCCTCTCCCACCAAGGCAACAATATCTCTCTAAATTACAAAATACGTGTTATAGGAATATTCACATCTTGTGATGATCCTTGTGGTTATCTTTTAATCTCATAAACCATGACCACTCAATAAGGGAATTTTCCTACCGCAAAACCTTTCTATAATGAGTGTCAACAATGTTTTGGCTAGGGTTGATTTGAATTTGGGTCTGATCCTAAAATGAGCTCAATGACAAACCAAGAAGTGAAAGTCATTAATGAAAGTCATTAATGAGATGTCACGAAATCCTACTAGGAGAACCCTGTTTTGGTATAGGAAAGACAATGAATGGCTGCATGTGGTTATCTGACTCATTTGAGAGAGTGTGGTACTCAAGTGGTCAGGGTGTGACAAAGTGATACATGCATTATAAAGATATATTTAGTAAATAAGAATGTTTACAATTGCTAAATGACATGCAACATAAGGTGAAGGAACACACATTTACATGTTGTAGCTTAAGCATGTTTGTAAAATAAGGTCTCTCACTTCTTGTGTGATGTTTTTGACATAGTTGAATGTAAATTTTATCACCATACATTTACATGTGTTTTTCAGTATCGGTATGGCACTCAGATAGATGTTGATGTAAGAGTAAATAATTTATTATACAATTATTCTGATATGTTCTTGATACTATTGTATCTATATAGCATGGTTAAACATTTTTGTAAGCCATTATCTCGATGTTGTAGACTTGTATTTGTGTAGGACCCTTGTGCTAAACTCATCTTAGAATGATACTAAGGGAATTAGTAGCTGAATATGGTTTAATGGTCATATAGTTATTCACGTATATTTGTAATTGTACAGAAAGTTAAAAATCTACCCTTTTCACGGGTGTCACATTTCGGATAACAATATATCTTTTTATCCCACCTCAGTCCCATGGCATTTCAACAGGAGGGTTAGGTAATTGGATCAACAAATGCCAACCATTGCAAATACATGACACAATGTATGAGAAAAATTTGTCAAAGGCAAATATTTACTTCTAAGATATAATCTTCAGTTCATGCACAAAAGATATTAACTTGTACATACCAATGGTTGGCATAACTCTACTTTTTAAATAATATGATTGTCCTACTTTAGTCTGTACAAAATATTGCAGTCTATGATTGACCTCTATCACAATTCAAGCACAAAATGCATGTTGTTTACGAAGATCTATATTTGTAAACTTTGATTAATCAGGAAAAGGCATGGTATAGTTTGGTAATTGTTGGTCGTTGTATCATTTTGGATTTGTGTTTTTAAAAAGATTTTGCTTCTTAGTCTTCAGCAGGGATCTGAACATAGCTTCTACAACTTAGATCATCGTTTTGTTGCATCTGAACATGAGTTAGAATGCTTATGGTAGTCGATAAATGTGGTAGGATTCGTATTCTTTGTACAATACATTTTGTTCTACACAACATTTTCCATGTGTTTAAATGTATTTGTTATTTTATGGAATTTAGTATGTTTAACTGGGTTTAGGAAAAGGTACAAATTAGTTTACAGTAATGGCTTGTCTCTCTTTTATTTGATCTCCTATTGTTGGGATCCCACAACCAGGTTGTTGCATTTTATTCTTCAGCAGATACAAATATTATTGAATCTGAAAATCTAACTCTTGCAATTTAACAATTCTTCAGAATGAAAACTTTGGCATGAAAAGTCTAGAATAAACTGAACTGAAATGAAACCTAGGCAAGTTGAACATGATTTTTCACAGGAAACTTATGCTATTTGGTGTGTGACTTTTTTGTTATACGAAAATATTCTTTAGTCTGAATTCCAACTACTTCACATATGCTAATGTTCAGTATGAAATCCAACTTGAACCGGCTTTTACATACAAAATATATGCTTCTATGATATATTGTTCGGTCTGAAATTCAACTCTTGCACATAAAATACTCCTCAGTCTGACCACTTTTTATGTCAGCAATCCAAAATTTGGGCCCATTGTCTACATTTGTATCATCTGACTTTTGACTGTTCACGTAGTTGTACCCAACTTCCCCTATATTTAACATGATTGACTGGATTGGAAATTATGTTACATTGATGTCGTGTTCTATTGCAGCAAATGTGCTACTATGATGCGCATTAACACCTAAGTTGAACACCTTTTAATCTAAACACCCTACTGTCATGTTGTATTGCAGCACCTGTGATAGTATGTCTTCTGCGTATCCCAAGTTCCATATTGTATGATCGAGGGAGTCTGATGAGGCTCTAGTTTCAGCATTGAGGAGGCAGTATGACATAGGTAGGAGTATAGACGAGCAGTTTACTAGGGAGGCTTGGAGGGAGATACTCCGTGATTGGCAGAATAGGATGGTGAACCGCCAAACCCAAAGTGTACATTGGACCAATTGAAAACTCGGTGGAAGAACCTAAAAAAGGAAATTGCAAATTTGAAGCTTGTGACCAATAAGAGCGGTGTTGGATGGGATGAGACCAAGAACAAGCCCATACTGCCAGACACCCCAGAGTGGAAGGAGACACTTTTGGTATGTAGAATAACACACCGACATAACATTCATGTTTTGCAATTAAATTATTCTCCTAATTGAAACTATTTGACAATAGGGAAACAAGGAACTAGCAAGGATGATTAACCGACCCTTCTACCATTACAATGACATCGAGTTAATGGGGGGAAGGAACATTGCTAGAGGCCATCACGTAATGTCTTCAGCAGACAGACAACTACCATCGGGCGTCGCCTCCGAGGATGATGTTGTTGTCAACTTGGATGCTTCCGATACTCCTGTCAATATAGATAGCACCGGTGTTGCAGCAGACGGCCTTTTTTGGCACTTAGAGGGAGACAACGTCGGAACGGATAATCAAGGCGCTGGTACAAGGACTCCTACCCACAGGCGTAGGAAGCGAACATCAATGGCACCTGATCGATGGTCGTTATCCAGCGATGTGGTATCTGAATTCACAAAGGTGTATGCAAAGGTGCACGAGTTAGGGACCGGCGTAGCCACCCGAGCCATTGAAAAGGAAGAGTTTGCAACGATTTTGCAATATTTCCATGAGACTTTCCCAGATGCCCCTACCTATGCTTTTACTACTCTTGTTAATTTCCTGAAGGAGTCAACCAATAGTAGTATCTACCTCGGCCTCCGACATACCCCGCATAAAGTTATGATCTGGTTGCAAGACCTTTGCAAAAGGTCCCGCGTTGCTAATGCAACACCGCCACCTTCCATTACCCCCTCTTTTGGGCCGTCTCCACAAGGATTTCCTACACATTCCCCCCCTTGGCCTTTTAACAACACATCAGGTATGCCATCCATGTGTCATACTGCCAATGATGATGTTGGCACAAGCGGGACTAGCAGAGGTGACACACCATAGTTAGACTCAACACCATCAGTTAGTTATTTCTTGAATTATTTGATAACTATGAGAACATTAACTACATTTGGTTATTTTTGTGTTTATTGTTGGAATATTTAATTTTGTAACGAACATGTTAATTTGATATTCATATATAATTTAGTTGCAGTTTTGTTTATGCACACCATGAGTTGTTATCTTATTCTTGTTATAGAAATCATATCTTAGTTTTGTCTTGCTTATAATTGTAGGCATCATGTCTGGTACTGACCACACACGTACACCAGACCTAGTTACAGAAATTTTGGATATCGTGTCTGGGCCAACAAATCATATTGCTGAAGAAATAGTTGACTCAATAGCGACCGCCATCCTGGCTGGCGATGACATAATACATCCATTACCTAGGTCAGTTAGTATTAGGAGTGGTCACCAAAAAGTTTTAGAAATCATACATGGACATGAGCAGAGGGCATATGACCTGTACAGAATGCATCCACATACAGTTTTAGCCCTCGTGGACAAGCTTGAGTCACAACTTATTACGTAGTAGTAGAGGTGTCTCATCAGTCAAGGTTGTATGCTACTTCCTTCAGATGGTTAATCATGGTAATACCAATTGTGTTTTAGCTGAGGACTACATTCACTCTGGTGAGACCATAAGCAGAAAATTCAACGAAGTATTGGACGGGGTGTGTGGCTTGTGTCACGAATATATTGTGATGCAAACCACAACCACAACACCGCACCGTCGCATCTTAGAGAGCCCAAGGTTCTACCCTTCAAGTTAATAGTTTTTTTTTTTAAAGTGACGATTCATAGTAACATTAGAATGTAAGTTGAACAAGTCATTGTCTTGTTTTAGGATGCCATCGGTGCAATTGATGAGACACACGTCCCAGTTTTGGTTAGACGCGATAAGCAGAACCGGTATCGAAATAGAAAAGGGTTTGTATCACTGAATGTCATGGCTGCAGTACACTTCTCAATGGATTTTACGTACGTCCTCACAGGATGGGGGAGTTCTGCAGCAGACCAGAGGATCCTACAATGTGCGCGGACCACGGGTGGTTTCAAAGTACCCACCGGAAAGTATTACCTGGTTGATGTAGGCTACGCCAACACTCATCAATTCCTAGCACCTTATCGCAACACAGCTTATCATATAGCTGAGTATCGGGGAAACAGACATGCGTACAACAACAAGAGGGAGATGTTCAACCACTGACACGTACAATTACGCAATATTGTTGAAAGAGCTTTCAGTGTCTTGAAGAGGAGATTTGCTTACCTAAAAAAAGGCACGACGTATTCTGTGCATTCACAATGTCGCCTAATATTGGCGTGTTGTATTCTACACAATTTCATACGATGCCAAAATGATGGTGACTATAACGGATGATTTTGTAGAAGACAATTTGCCAACTGACCTCCCAGGAACTGGGTTCGACTTGAGTTCCCTCCAACAAACAACTCAAGCCGATACTCGAGAGGGTGATGCATTGCATGAAAACATTTCTGGTTTAATTTGGGAAAATCGATACCTTCCTTTGTATTTGTTGTCATTTCTGTAGTATTTTTAAACTCATTTATCACTTGACATGTGCTCTAATCCTCGTTAGATTTGTTTCGTACAATGTTTCTATGGCTCCTAATTATAAATGTCACATAATGTTTCATTAGGTTGTCTTAAAATGGAGAATGGAATGTCGTCGTGTCCATGTGGCCTCCAATGCACCGTACAAGTCTACATGGATGCCACTGATGCGACAAATGAACGGTTTGAAGACAACAACCCCCACAGGCCGTATTTTACATGTGGTAGGGGTCTTGTTCCAAAAAGATGTCGTATGATGTCGGTCGTGCAGCGAGTACAACCTACTGTGGCCACTCTTACTACAATTCAGGGTGCGCTAGTAACACAACTTATGCACACAACGAATGCAAGCACTGGTCTGCACAATGCGACTTTATCTGTTCGATAAGGGCAGACACTGATAGGCTAATAGCGGAAATTTCAACTCTGAGGAAGAGGCGTCTATGTCTTCATGAACTACTTAACCTACAGACCGATAGTGACTCTTCAACAGAGGAAGAGGGCTACAATACATCATAGTTGTAATTTAGTATGATCTATCCAAATAAACTTCACTTGTATGTTAGAACAGTCAACTTGTCGTATCGAAATGCTCTTCAAATTAGAATTGAAATCTATGTTCTGAACCCGACATTATGTTACTAATCAACAACAGTGTTTTAGATGTCGATGAATCCATCTGAACTTCCGAGGTGTCATTGTGGTCTAGTTGTAGCCTTGCGGATTAACACAGAGGATGCTGGGTTATATGACTTCGGCATTCTGAGTGAACGGTCGGGCAAAATGTATTACATATGTCCTACTAGTAAGGTGTGATAGTAAATCCATAAACAATCAGTTACCCTTGTGTAGGTTGCGCATTCGTTGTCACTAACTTAAACTTGGGAATACATTTTAGGGAAAAGACCGATGCAGATACTTCCATTGGGCAGTCGATCTCCCCCCAACAACTAATTCTTTGAAGGCTGAGATTATGTTACTAACTGGCGAGTGCAAGTCAATGTGGGGCTTGGAGATGAACATGAACGACTTTGTTGAAATCCATCACAACTCCGAAGATATATACACCTCCAAAAAGTACGAGTATGAGGTTCTACAAACCTCCGTTGACAAGATGGAGGAAACTTGTAGTCTTCTTTTGGACATTCCTTCACCTCCGATGACGCCATAACGTTGAATGGCAGAGTTAGATTTAGATTGTCCTATCGATTTAGATTGTCTATCGTTGGATGTTATTAACATTATAAACTTTCTTAATTCATCTACTGATATAAACGTTGAATTACATTATAAAGTTGGTGACTTTTATCGTAATGTTGATGAATGTTTTATGTCTAGACCAGATAGGAGGGTGTATGTTATTTAAATCTGAAAGATCATCTAATATCCGCATAATTGTGACATACACCCTTACATATGAAATATATATTACATACAGAATCTGTAATATGGCTGGGCAACCAACGAGCGTGTTTGCTTTATGGCGTCCAGAGCACAATCAGATCCTACTTGATGCCATGAGAAGTCAGTATGACATGGGGAGAGTGTCCGTGGATTTTATACTCCAGAGGCTTGGATGGAGATATGGCGCGACATTTGAAACATAACGGGGATGCATTTCATATCTTTGGACCAGTTGAAAACCATTTGGAAGAACCTAAAGAAAGACTTTATCAGACAAAATCGTTTCCTTTTGGCACATTTATTGCCTCCTCATCCCTTAGCGCAATATGTGATCCCCCCAAGAGTTGCAGAACACTTAAACAATGTTGAAAACAATAACAATGGAGTTGTAGGAGTAGGTCGTGGGGGCAACGAACGAAGTTGCAAGAATACCTCTTTTTATTGCTCTATGTATGCTCTTTTTTTACTTCCTACAATTGGACCCCTGAGTTTGGTGGTTGTTAAAGCTACATCATAAGCTTGCTACTATGTATGATCTTTTTTTATCATAATGTTGGATTTTAGGGCTTCAGAAGATATATGCACATTAAATCTTTATATTTGAATTATCATATTATGCCTGCACCATTTTAGAATGAACCCTTACCATTGCAATATATTACATACAAAATTTATAATTATGGACGGGCAAGGTACGACGCTGTATGTCATATGGTGTACAGAGAATGATATGGTCCTCAAAGGTTTGATGAGAAACCAATATGACCTAGGGAGATAATGAATGGAGTATATACTACACAGGCTTGGAGGGAGGCGTGGCGTGACTTTCGAAACATAACGGGGGTGTCTTACATATCTCTCAGCGAGGTGCAAATTTGATGGCAGTACCTCAGGAGAGAGTTCATTAGAGAACATCGTTTCATTTTAGGAGCTTTTGTACCTCCTCATCCATTAGTCATGCAACACGTCATTCCGCATAAATTTGTGACGACTCAGCGCACTTACCCCCTAGGAGTTGCTGAATACCTAAACAATGTTGAAAACAACAATGACGCACCTGCGGGATTAGGTGGTGAAGGCAACGAATGAAGTTGCAAGAAATTGTTCACCACCTTAGGGACGCTCATTTTTTTGTCTTGTATGTATTTAAAAACGTACATGATACGATGATTATGAACACTAATTGCAAACTATTGTGATCGTTGGTTTGTTACTATTAATATTTGGTCAAACGAGTACTTATTTATATTTGTTCGCCAACTTCTATTTTTGTAATGATTATGAACCATTACATGTTGAAGTTTATGTCATATACACTTAACAATTTATTTCAATTTCTCTTACATGTTTCTTGTTTGTGTAACTTATTGTCATACTTTGTTGTTATCATAATTTGCTCGGACTTGTACTTATTTATTATGTTTAGATGTCGAAGTCATTTTCAAAATCTCGTTCAAAGTTTGAAAAAATGTCGATGTCGTGTGCAAGGATATAGAAATATGTGAATGAAAAACTCGTGTGCAAGCAGAAGTGTTGCGAGCCTTCCCAGTCTCTTTCCCCAAATGCGAGCCCTAAATAAAGCAATGACGGTGTGAGTCACCCAATTTGTCATCTGTTGTTGTTGTTTGATTGGTCGAAAGACAACGTCAAAGAACAGGGCAAGGCAGTGCTACAGGAAGAGTGTCCCGTGTCATGGGACGAGTACGACGAGGCCCTGAGCTGGCCAACTAGGACGGTCCCACCTGGTATCAACAAAAACATGCCTCTGCACCGAAGAATGGGCAACACAGTGGCTGGTCTCCATCTTAGACTGCTTTTGCGTTTCTAGATTTAGGCAACTGCAGGGCACATCGTTCCTTTTTTTGTCTCCTCTTCGTTGAACAATGCCGCATTTGCCCAGTATTTAGACATGATATTATCTTATTTCCGAAATTTTAGTTGTGATGTAAGATATGTCATCTCAATTTCTGTAGAACAATTACTTTTATATTTATGTGGAAAATTATGTTTATACGTATTTCAATTGAAATATGATTCTGATATGTTTGGTTTACTTTAATGCAGTTGGTTGAACAAAGTTCCTTGTACCTTACATCTATTTATATTTTATTTTATCCTTTGTTGCGCATGCATCAAGCATCTATATTAATTTAAAGCCATTTCTCTCAACTACTTTTTTGTTATCGAATACATTGGCTCCACTTATGTCACATATTTTGTCATCAAATACATTGGTTTGATAGTTATTAATCTATGCTACAGACGCTCTCGCACACAAATTAATCATTTTCAATGGGATGACGAGTCAGATGCCGCACTCGGCACAGTGTTGGGTTGTCAGTACTACTTGCGGCGCTTGCGTAGGCCTCATGTACGTCAAGGTTGGCGTGATGCCCTTACAGAATTTCATGCATTAACTGGGAGGACTGACATAAACATGGTTGCCTTTAAGGCAAGGTGGAAAGTGCTAAAAATTGTAGATGCAGTTCCGCGCACATTCTGGACAAGTCCCCGTACTTACCCACCGGCAATACAACAACAATTTGATTAAGTGGGAAGCTCTCAACTATGTGCAACAACCGATAATCAGAGAGATAGACAAAGAACCTAATGTTGTTCGAGCCAATAATCATGCAGAAAATGAGTGCAACAAATGCATATTAGTACCTAACGTCATTTGACCTTTTTATATTTCAAATTGTGATGACACTTATGTGTAATTTATGTTGTATTGTGTAACAGAATATTGTGTATTACGACATATTTAAGTTGTCTATTGCCAATTATTTTGTTACTTACCTATTTATAGAATAATGCACAAGTATACATACATACAACAATACATGTTCCATGCATTCACACAGTAGTGGTTAAAGTAATATTTACTTTAAATATAAATATAAAAGTAATAATACTCAACTCATATTCATAAAAAAAAACAGAATCAATCATGTATAAAATATATATTTATTGTAAATTTTAATCTTGTATTACATAGTCAACACAGTTCTGCGGTCATTATTTTTAAAATTGTTCTGTAAGAACATGACAGGATAGCCAGATTCTGACTATGTTGCCAAACAGAATCAGATTGGATCTTGACTGGTAGCCAAACATCATCAGACTGAATCCTGACTCAGTCTTGACCAGCTGACCAGAATCAGACTGGGTTGTCAAACAGAATCAGACTGCATCTAGACTAACCCAATCTAGATCTACTGACTAACCCCGACTAACCCAGTCCAGACTAAATAATCTCAGTCCCGAACCAAACAGGGGCTCAAGGACGAAGGAGAGGGGATAAGTTTGGAAAATTTAGCTAGCGAGTCATACACACTATCTACATGGCCATTGAGAACAGTTACTATACCACTGCCAGGTTCCTTCTAGGTTTGGGTCGTCCAGAACATGATCACTTTGTGGCTGCCACAAGAGGTAATGAACCCATCTTAGTACTATAAGATTATTTGTGTTGTTTATATGTGTACATGGCGTCCCCACAAAATTGATCGGATTTGTGAAGTTATTCATTAACTAGTAGGACATTCACAAAGCTTAGCAGAGCACAAATTCTCTCAGCGAATGTCCTCGAGACGGCAACAATACCATATAGTCTCGCATGTCTTGTCCAACGTCCATTATAGAATATGGTACAGAAATATTACAGACTCACATGTCTTGGCAACATTACCATTATTATGCACTTCGGCAAGAGAAATAGGATTGGACAAAAGGGATGACCTGGAATCATTTTTTTTTGGTTCCAATCTCTGAGTTATGTGGTTTCGCATGCTACAGAAATGGTGCATGGCCTTATCCGCCACTGATGTTGCAACTTGCAATGTCATCGGCAATGAAGGGATCACCCTAAGTATCCCTTGCATATTAAATCTTGCTACAACAAGTGGAGAAAATAATTTCATAGGAGGTCTTAGTGAGAAGAAAGGTTGTTGCAATGACTATTTCCATGTAAGTTATGTAGCTTTATCATGTCATTACGAGTAAAGAATATATGGAGTCCTATAAAGTATTGGAAAGTTGAAACTGTCCTAGGAAGCACGGATACGGATACGTATCAGATACGGGTACGGGTACGAGGATACAACAATTTTTAAAAATATAGGATACGGGTACGTCATGGATACGACAATTTTTTAATATTTATTTTAATATTTTTAACAATAACCAATATATTTATTTTAAAAATAGATGAAGACAATCAAGTTTCATTAAAAATCACAATATTTCTAAAGAAAATGGAAACCAATACCATAATATCAAACAATGATTTAAAAAGGGGTCTTTCATTCATATTAATGTGAGATAGAAGTTACAAAAAGACATGATAATATCATATTCTAAACCTTTCACATTTCATGTATCATGTAATGATTTGTTGTAAAGTGAGTTGTGTCATATGTGATACCAAACTATCTTCTCTCATGTATGGCTAGCTACTATTAAGCACGGATATAGATACATAAATGGATACGGGTACGGGTACAGTACGGGGATACGACAATTTTCGAAAATATAAGATACGGGTACAACGTGGATACAACCATTTTTTTAATGTTTGTTTGAAATTTTTAACAGAAATACCAATTTTATTCTCAAATCACAAAACAATAGGGGGAGTCTAGAGTTGGAAGTCACATGGTTTTGGGATTTTGAGGGATCACACGAGTGGGGTGCTCTCTTGGCTGCTAAATGGGTTGGTTGTATCCTGGCTGCATTGAGGTCATATCCTAATAATAAAAAAAGGAATAAACTTGAGAAGTGTTTGGTATGTATTAGAGAGTATCTAGGGAGTATTAGTATCAGATATGTATTCAGTGCTGGCTGGACACCTATTTTGGAGTATCAATGCTTCATAGGGGGAGACAGAAGGATGGGGATGCAATGCTTTATCTTCAAAGGAGATGAAATAGATATTGTCTAGATAGAAATCCAGAATAAATCACAATGGATTTAGACACCAAAACAAGAGGCATGTTAACCCAACAATACTAAATTGAAGCCTTTCATCGAATATGGAGGACCTCAACGTGCATATAACTTGCACCTTAGCAGGGAAAGCATCTGATAGTACCATGTACAGGTGAATGAATTGGTTTGCAATAAAGAACAAACAAAAATCCAGATTACTTATGGAAGTTCTTTAAAAAGTAAAATCCCAAAAAACAGAGGAGGTACAAACAATAAAGAGAAGAAGGAAGATTGACATTTAGCAAGAGGAATGGTGACTAACCTTGAACTACTTCAAGGAAGCAACTGTAACATCCTTGTTGCAAGCTACTACTTAGCAGAAAGGGTTGAGACATGAGTTGATGTCAAATGCTAATCAAGCAATGTCATGCCCAGATTTTTTTTCTAGTTTTTACCAACTGGATACGACCTGGATACGTCATGGATATGGATTAGGAGTATCTGATATGTATCCAGGAGTATTCACTGAGTATTGGTATCCGATACGTATCGGATACGGGTACGTCACCTATTTTGGAGTATCCGTGCTTCATAGCAACTGTCTTGTTGTGCCCTTGTCGTTAGTGTAACTTTAAATTGTTTTGACGCCTTCTTTAGTCGATGTTCTCAGTCATCCGCGTCGACCATCTAGTTTCGTTGAGTGCAGTGATTATACGAAATCAGGACAAGTTTGATGATCTTCATATGTTCTACGCACTTCTGTGCACAGTG
Organism: Alisma plantago-aquatica; assembly: GCA_963693085.1. NCBI lineage: Eukaryota > Viridiplantae > Streptophyta > Magnoliopsida > Alismatales > Alismataceae > Alisma > Alisma plantago-aquatica. The sequence continues at coordinate 748,942,248 of OY856411.1, read as the reverse complement.
GTTGTCACCATCCTCATCCTCTTTTCTGTTAAGATTCTGCATGAATGCCTGGTCTAGGCTATCCCACAGACTTGCGATGACAGCCTCGTTGTTCAGCGCAACATTGAACAATGCCTCGCTCTCGACCACAGCCTGTCGTAGCCGTTCTTGGAGCTTTGCATTCCTTTTCTCTGCGGCTTCCACCTCTGCCTGCATGCTTCTCCATGATTTGTGGGCGTGCTATGCCACAACTAAATAGATGTCGTCAAGGACTGTGTGAAGGCAGATCAGAACGTCAATTTGAGGCTCTGTTGGTTTAGCAAAGACACCAAGCTGATGAATGGGGAGGAAAGATCAGTAGAGGCGGCAGTGGATGTACTGTTTTTGTCGTTGATTGTTTTCTTCTAGGCGGGAATGATGGAATCTAAGTAAGGATGACGATGATGATGCATCGTCCAGGGGAGGCCACTTGTGTATATTACAATGGATTGGTTGAGGCAGCTTTTGTCAATGGGCACGTAGGAATGTATCTGGATCGGAAGGAGTTTTTGTTGGTACTACACAGTGTTTCAAAAAGCGGTATGTGTTATGCGTTCGGAGAGGTCACCTTGTAGAGTATATGCGGTATGCGGAAGTATATGCGGTTTTGGATTTTTTTAATTAATTATTATATATATATATTAATCATGATTTACATATTTAATTTGTGCAATTGTGTATCTAAATAGTACAATTACAAGAATAATGGATGCAATTATGCAAATATGCAATCATCACAACTTAAATAAATACAAACATGCACTATAATCTAAATTTAAACAAACATAGATGAATGTAAATGTATAAAAGAAGAAATCAGAATATCTCTAACTAAAAACCGGGGTATAATCGGCCTTGTATGCGGCCGTACAACCGATTATGCGACTTGGTCCGCTTTTTGGACCAATTTCCATTATGCGTTTTTTTGGAGATCCGCACCTTGTATGTGGCCGCTTATGCGGCCGCATAGACCGATTTTTAAAACACTGGTACTACATTTATAACATGAGTTATTATTGGTACATTAACATGGCATTGTTGGGTGTTGCTTCCCGCATCTGCATAAGTGGGGGCGAACCTGTTGAGCTCCATTGAGACGTGGTTGTGAACTAAAGGTTGGCTGACCCCCCCTATAGAAGTAGGAACAGAGCGCAATAGACTCCCTCCACGGGTCATAGTAGGAGTCATCCTTGATGAAGTTTGGTGTTGGTCGAAAACCAGTCCAGTGCTCATTATTGGTCATTGTGAAGGGACACAGAGCCGCGTGAATGGGACAGACAGAGGAGAGAGATGATGGGAGACAGGTCTGACAGAAGAAGTGGGAGTCTGTTAGTGGCGTCTTGATCCAAAGATCTAATATAATCCAATGGTGGTGGCTGAATACACTTGAGTGTATTCTAGCCTCTGTGTGTGTGTGTGCGCGCGCACACATTTTTTCATGTGCGTGTGTGTGTATTATGCATACGCACATATATATGCACATACGCACATACGTATTGCATACATGTATATACATATAATACATACGTACATATGCATATATGTATATACATTTATATACACATGCAAATACACTTGAAAAAAGTAAGAGCCGTAAACAGTAAAAACGGGAAAAAAATATAAAACGGGGGAACACGTAGAATGTGAAATTTTCACAAACAATACGGGGACAAAACAAAATACTCAAGAATTGGAAGTTATTCGCCAATCACATGCAGCTGTGTGGTGGTTGGGGGGGGGGGGGTGTTTCTTGTTTAAAACACAATTTTTCAAAAATCTGTCATTACTGAGACTAGGCTCGCTAGAAAAGTTACTTATAAATAAATATATCACAAAATTCCCAAAAGTAAGATACCTGTGATGCCACATCAACACCAATTTCATCTAGAACCTGCAAAGAAATATTGAAGCAAGATGAGAATGTGAATTACGTGTACTACAAAGTGACCAGAAAGCATTTTCTGAAATATTAAGATATCAATTTGATCAGAAATATTACATTCATGGTCATAGGACCATATTCTAGTTTTGGATATGGGAAAGCGTTGTTAACCTGATTTGTCAGCTCTTCAGATTCTTCTTCAGCCTCATCATCATCCAGTACATTATCAACTGTTTCTGACATCATTTCTGACTGCAAAATTGCATATTATAAGAAAATTAATTAGCTAAAACAATTTATACTGATTCAACATGTCAGTTGATAGTTATCAACCACATCCGTGTTTGATGTTTAATTTATTGTGTAAAAGATACTACTCCAAACATAATAGACTTATACGATGCAGGCATGCAGCCTTACGAAATACCAACACGGATCACTGATCAAGCATGCAGATACAAAATGAGGAAAAAATATATTTTACAGTATGCCAACATCTTTGGAGGAATGTATATGGTACAAATAGATAAGTCATATATTTGAGTATTATGAAAGACTGCAACAGTTGATGGAGTCTTTATGACCATAGAAGCTCATGTTCGAATCAAAAGGATTAAGCAAAACAAAGATTTTCATATATATAAAGGAGTACAATAAAGTGAATACATATTTTGGATGGAAAATGAAGAATCTAGGTCCTACAAACTCCTAATATAAATAAAGATACTAGAGTAATGCGTGAACTTTGTGGAGGTTGGGGGGGGATCTCACCGTCATGTCCATCAGTGCCGTTTGCTTCTGAAATTCTTGTAGCACTTTAATCTGCTTTGTGGGAGACATTTGCTGTAAATAGAAAACAATAACTAATCTTCAGCATTTTGTTTGATTGTCTATTAAACAAATAGAAAAAAAATCATCTGTTGTCTAATCATGTACTGACTCCAAATGATCCCAGCATTTATTACCGTTAGGATATAGTGAACCAATATGAAAAGGATACATGGAAAGCAATGGGCCATATAGTTAATGATATATTTAATATGAAGTAAAGAACTCTTGTGAGGGAAGGAAGAAAGCATAATTTTGTATATGGAATAGAGAATTGTTGTACTGCCACCATGGGCATTAATGCTTTATGGAGGCTCCTTTGAAAGCGTGCCAAAAATCCCTATCCCTGTCAAGATAGAATTCCATTATGCGCATTAAGTTGGATGATAAGAGAGCACTTCTTCAGATACTCTGGGGTTATTCAGATCATATGGAAGATTTTTTTTTTTTGTAATTGGCATTTTCTCCTATGCTGGGGGATGAATTACGCTCAACATATTTGATGTGGATTAAACAAAGAAGAATTTAAAGTACTGAACTCTGTACGGTTTTATAGAGTGTCTGTGAGGAAAGGACAGGCAGGACATCCACATGCAAGGAATTGAGAACATAACCACTAACATGATATATAATTTGAAATATGGATACGGCGTGGGGCAGAGGGTGTCGAAAGACTAAATAAAAAGGTGGTGTTGAATCTACTGATACGTGTAAGAAAATTATTCTTAAAAGAATTGTCAGGGAGGGGTGTTACTAGATGACTGCCTGGTGAGCATTGAGGTTTGAGTTGGGTACGGATGTCTAACACAATTTATAAATAGTACTAAGGTCTGGGAGGGGTGTCACTACTTACAAGGTGGCCATCACATAACTGGCATGAAAATGTAATATTTTTCTATTTGTTCTTGCAAAAAGAATTTAAATGTAGACTATAATGACAAATAAACAAATTTCAAACCTGATTTATGGTCGACATTGCCTTAGCTGCACCTTTCATGCCAGTAGCCATAGAAGATTGTGCATGCATGGCCTGCATTTATCAATCACATGCTTAATCTAAAACAGAGAGTAACAGGATAGCTAGAGAGAGAGAGAAAAGGGGTTCTTACCTGTGTGTGTGTTGCTATTCCACGCAACTGGGCTCGGCTTCCCTGCAGCTTAGTAATCTGTTGCCTCAGTCTAACTAGCTGACGAGCCAAGACCTTTGCGGCAGCCTTAGAATGGCAGAAGATACATAGATCGAGTTCATATGTTAGAAAAATGGATATAAATAATTGAGAAGCGGAAAATAATAGTCTATGATCCACCTCATTTCCAGATTTGGCTGTCCTCTTAATCTCGACAATTAGTTTTTTCTCCTGGAAAGATAATAACAGGTGGGTTAGTCAGAAAGTAAGTAGTGCTAAACGGCATTAGTTCCTGTTTGATAGAAAATGCAGTGCCAATTCGAATAGTTTTTAGTTCAAGTAATGAAAAATCTCGTAGAGATCAATTGCCAACACAGTTGATGCACCGCTCACTGCAGTATATTGCAAAACCAACCCAAAATAAACATCCCGGCCCTTCTAAAGCCACCCTAAAAAGGAAAGAATGGGAAGAGAGCACAATGATATCCATAGAACCATATCCCCGCCCTGTCTTCCCTACAAATGAACCTGGTGTTCCACCCAACGAATAAAACAAACACCCTGTTAAATCGCCCTCAAAGGCAATCCCCTCTGCCTTCAATTCTTAATCTAACCTTAAGGCTTAGACAGTGATTATGGGCCTTCTTCAAGCCTCCCTCAAATTGATGTATGTTGTCTTCATATCAGAAAAAAGAAACTAATAATAGTTGTCGTCCTGTTAAACAAAATTGGAGTTAATTGATAATATCCATACCCCGTTATATTACCATTCCCATCAGTTCCATTGCGTGTAAAAGTCAATTGGTCCTCCATAAATCTGGAGTCTGATTTGACTTGCCCTTAGATGGAAAAACATCCATTTACAACCATTGATGAACCAAAATTGCTCATCCAAGGCGCCAAGCATCCCCTTCCATCGCAATACACACACAAAACACCCCTCTCCATGTAGGTGGCGTACAACCAAATGCAGCTACTCAATATGTCTCACGTGGTTTCTACTGCAGAATCCCTTTTTCTGAAGGGGAGAGAAAGGGTTCAAGGAACAAAGGTTGTGTAACCTAATGCTTCAGCTTCTTTGCTCCCTAAATTGTTCCAACGTCTCTCTCTCTTCCTGTGTTCTTCTGTTTTCGTCTATTCCTATGCCTCCAGTAATGGATTCCATTCTCTCTACTTATGTGGAATCTTACATGTTATTGGGCCAGAATGATACCCGGCTGGAGCGGGTTCTCCTTTATTATATAAGGTGTGAACATCTACATAATAGACCCAACAGATAAAGGAAATAAGAAAGAGATACATAAATAGAAACTATTTTCTAACACTCCCCCTCAAGCTGGAGCATACACATCATGCATGTACAGCTTGGAATTCATATATTTAAAAGTTCAAGATGGAAGTGGCTTGGTGAAGATATATGCCACTTGTTGTCCAGTGTGAACATGAGGAGTTTGAATCATCTTGGAGAGCACCAAATCACGAACAAAGTGGCAGTCCACTTCAATATGCTTGGTCCGCTCATGGAACACCGGATTGCTGGTAATGTGAATGGCTTCATGGTTATCACACATGAGAGAGATTGGTATCTCAACAGACACTCCCATCTCAGACAGTATAGACATAACCCACTGTAGCCCACAAGCATGTCATTGCTCGATACTCAGCCTCTATGTCGGACCATGCTACTACATTTTGTTTCTTGCTCCTTCAAGTCACCAAGTGTGACCCAAGAAACACACAATACCCAATCGTCTATCTCTTACATCACCTGCCCAATCAGCATCAGTATATCCAGTAAGCTTCCAGGAGGGCGCGAGATCTTTGCCTGTGAAGTGAGACCCTTCCCTGGCAATCCATTAACGTAACATAGAATCCAGGTGACTACCATCCAGTGTGACAACTTGGGCGCACTCATAAACTGACCAACAACTCCCACAGCATATGAGATGTTAGGACGAGTAACTGTCAAGTAAATCAGTTTCCCTAAAATCCTTCTATACTTTGCTAGATCAGAAAAATCATTGTCATCAGAAATAGATGCTTTGGTATGATAATCCATAGGCATGGATAATGGTTTACACTATGTCATGCATGTCTGAGTGGTTGTCTCTGCAAGAAGGTCTAGAACATACTTCCGCTGGGAGAGCTTTGTGCCCTTCTTAGAACATAGAACTTCTATTCTAAGGAAATGCAGAGATTTTCCAGATCATTTGTCTGAAATTGTGTTTGCAACCACTCCTTGAGTTGTAAAATGGCACTAGAACCATCACCTGTGATGACAATATCATCTACATAGGCAACCGGAATAATAGTGCCACTTGGCGATTTATACACAAATAAAGAATGATCAGTAGAGGACCGATTGAACCGTGTATGAGTGTGGCACTACAATTATCAAACCATGCCCGTGGTGACTGATTCAGGACATACAAGGATTTCTTGCATACCTTCTGAGACTCCCCCTGAGCAACAACCTAGGAGGTTGCTCCATGTGCACCACGAAGAAAAACATTTTTTACATCCAGCTGAAGAAGAGGCAAGTCAAAACGAGCAACAATAGAGAAAAGGAACTGCTTAGAATTGAGTTGAGCAACTGGGGAGAAAGTCTCAAAGAAGTCTACACCATGTGTTTGAGTGTACCCCTTAACCATCAAGCAAGCCTTCAAGCGGTCAATAGAACCATCTGGTTTCTGTTTACCAGTATAAACCCAACAGCAGCCTACAACTGAGATCAACCAAGTCCCAGGTGGAGCTCTCATGAAGGGCTGCCATCTCACTGTCCATAGATTGGATCCATCCATCATGTCGGGTTGCTTCTATATAGGAGCGAGGAAGAGCCATAGAATCAAGTTGAAGAGCAAATGTACGAGCTGTTGGTAACAGATGAGACTAGCAACAAACACTCGAGAGTGGATGGCGTAAAGTGCAAGATCGAACCCTTTACGAGCTGTAACGAAAAGATGTAAGTCTGAAATAGAAGCATTGTGAGAACTCTCAGTAGGAACAATTACCTTAGGAGTGTCTGACGATGAGGAGTTATTAGAGTATCTATTTACTTAAGTGTTTTAGTCTTTTACTAAAGTTGTCTTTAGTCTAATTGTAACATGGGCCCAATTGTCCATTGGCCCATTAGGGTTTGTTTAAGTGTCTATATGCTTCTCCCTTCTCCTATTTATAGGAAAGGGTGGTTGCCTCCTTTCTATCAAGCAATAACAAAAACCTACACGTAAGGGGTTCTTCCCCACTTATCTCATTTTTTTCTAGATGGTATCAGAGCAGCAAATCATCAGCCGCCCCCAACCCTAAAAGAAAGTGCACAAAGGAGAGTTTCCTCCTCTTGGGGGCGGCCACCACCACCGCCGCTAGGCGTTGTTGATGGTTGCCCGCATGGATTTTTCTCTTCTTGGAGCCATCTCCATCTTCACCAACCAAATCATCCAATGAAGTTGGATCAAGATCTATAAGGGCCTCCAAGCCTATGTCTACCTTGGTTGCTAATGAAGTCGCCGCTATCCTATTCTCCACCGTCTATGTTGCCGCCACCATTATTGCTCACTTGGAGGAGCCATCGATGCCTCCCTGTATGATTTTTCCGCCGATCTACTCCATGCATCCACCCCTATTGAGATCTACTCCTAAATCAAGGAAATGATATCCTATTTCTGCTGATATTGGGGGTACATCGTCCCCATATTGCTATGGTGGAGATCCAGAAGGATTTCCCCCTCTTCTGTTGTAGTCTTCGGGGTTTTCTGTTGTTGCTCGTCGTCGACACGACGTGTCTTTTCTTCGACATGGCATGTAGGCGGTGTTCTGCTTCTTCGCAACTGCATTCGCTGATTTTGGACACATCGTGTCAGTTTCAGACACAACGTGTCGCTTTCAGACAAGGTGTGTCATCTTTTTGACGTGGCATGTCACCTGCTTCTGCCCCAAGCTTCTGTCAACTGACACGACGTGTCCTTTCAACGACACGGCGTGTCGCCAGCTTCTGCTGGCACTGACTGTTGCTACTGTCTACCAGACACAGCGTGTCGCCTACTACTGTTGCTTCATGTGTCAACTAACACGGCGTGTCCGCTGCTACCGGTTGTTACATCTTGATGTGATACAATGATTCTATCATATGGCGGAGGTATATATACATAGTGTGTTCCTTCTTTCTCTTACTAACAACGATTATCTTTCAGTTTTCAACATTTTTTTAGCATTTTATTTACACCCCCAGTCTTCCAACCCTATATAACCTTTTGCCTACCTCCTCAATACTTGTTCCACCCCCCCTTTTTGTACCTATTCATCCTACCGAATAACATTCTGGTAGTGTATCTTCTCTTTTTACCAAGTTCCATTCTGGTAGTCTTCTTTTCCTACCCCCCCCCTATATACACTACATATGTGTGCTAATCGGATCCAATTTTTAGCCTAATCGGATTTTTTCGGGTCGAAGAAAGATCCATTTATTTTCCTACCCGATCTACCTAATCGGGGCATTTTGCACCTTGACTCGCATTATCAGTTACCACCTCCACATATTGCCTATACAACCCTTGCCTCTACCATTGTTTTTTACTCTTCACTCCAACCACTCTCTTGATTCTTTTTGTGGTTGGCGTGAGGGGGAGAATAAAGGATAAAGAGTAGAGGGAAGAGGTGAGATAAGAGGAGAGATTAAGGAAGACGAAGAAGAATTCAATTATGGTGCTACATGGATCTTCATGCCACTTTTTACTTATGCTATATGGATCCTTTTGCTACGATTGGTGTTCCTTTTTCACCTATGTGGATCCGTCTATTGTTATGTGGCTCATGATTCTATTATTGTTATATGGAGGTTTCTGTTGCGATTATTGTTTATTCATCATCTACCTCGATTGTTGCTATGAAGTTACATATTGAGACGTCATTGTTGCTACTTGTGCTATGATTAGCACATTTTACTTGCTACTTTGTGCCTTTGCACTATCTGCTGTCCGTGCTCTGTTTTACACGTTGACTTTCTACAGTGGATCAGCACTCTCTAGACTCTGTAGACCAGCACTCTCTGAACTTTGACGCCTAATACTGTGATGGATACTTTATAAAGAGGGAAGATGATGGAGACTTTTTGTTATTGACTTTACATGGAGCTTCGTCTACATTGCATATTAGAGCTATGTATTTGCTTGCTAATTTGTACACTGGTCTGCTATCTGCCTACGTCATCGACTTTTGCTTCTGTGTTCCAGCACTCTCTGGCTTGTCCGTGCTTTGTGCATGTTGACTCTCCATTCGTCCGTGCTTTGTTTGCATGTTGACTACTGCTGCTTCTTGTGACCTAGCACTCTCTAGGACTTGTGATCCAGCACTCTATGGCTACTACGACGAAGATTGTGATGAAGACTTGGTGTCTATCCGCTATTCGTTCTTTTGCTCTAGATGCCACTATGATGATCAAGAAGCCTCCATGTCTGCCAAGATATCTGCTGCTATGGAGTATCTACTTGAGGGGGAGTCGTTGAGTGCTTGAGTGATTTATTGAAAAATTGAGGGGGAGAAATTTTGTATGGGTTTGGTTATCTTTTTGTTTTGTTTAGTCGTCTATCTGTTTGCAGCTGACTTGGGATTCTCCCAAGTTCCAGCTTGAGGGGGAGTATTAGAGTGTCTATTTACTTAAGTGTTTTAGTCTTTTAATTAAGTTGTCTTTAGTCTAATTGTAACATGGGCCCAATTGTCCATTGGCCCATTAGGGTTTGTCTAAGTGTTTGTATGCTTCCCCCTTCTCCTATTTATAGGAAAGGTGGTTGCCTCCTTTCTATCAAGCAATAACAAAAACCTACACGTAAGGGGTTCTTCCCCACTTATCTCTTTTTTTCTAGAGAAGTCAATCTATTGGACTGATGATGCTACATTTCTTAGTAATGCCCTTCTCGCCTGGTGTAAACCAGTGGAAAAAATTCAATAGATAGAGGTGTAGGTGATGGTGGTGGTAAAGTATGAGTGGTATCTAGAACACTCTCATCACACGGCACAAGAAGTGGTGCCTCTCTCTCACACTCAAATGTATAGTTACTCTCAGGATTGTGCTCCCCCTCATGCTGGACAGAGTCACTAAAGAACGGAGTAGACTCATGAAAAGTAACACCAGACGACACAAAAAGCAACCAAGACGAGTACAATAACATTTATATCCCTTCTGTGTGGGAGAATATCCCAAGCAGACGGTGCAAACTAGCATGTGGATCAAACACATGAACAATCGCAGTGCAACCAAAAACACGAAGGGGAATCGGAAAAGGTTGCTCGTCATGTCATAAAATAGAAAAGGGGGTGGCCCCATCTAAGACAGAGGATGGTTGATGGTTAATCAAAAAAAAGCAGTGAGAAGAGCATTAGACAAATATTGGGCATAGACATTTGAAAAAGTAGTGTGCGTGCTACATCAAGTAGGTGGTGGTTTTTGCATTCAGCAACCCTATTTTGTTGAGGTGTATGAGGGCAAGTCTTTTGATGAATCATACCAACAGAAGTACAAAATTTTGAAATAGTCTTTTGAACATATTCTAGGGCATTATTAATACAAAGGATCTTTATATGAACATCAAACTGAATTTTTATTAATTGATGAAAAGTTTGAATGACTGACAAAATTTCATCCCGAGGCTTAAGTATATACCCAAGTCATGCAGGAGAAATCAACAATCAAATAGGAAAATATCGAAAGCCATTATAACTTTAATAGGACCTCAAACATCACTATGAATAAGATCAAAAAGACGCTTAGAGCATTTCACAGTGCGACTCGGAAACGAAATGTGATGATGCTTGCCTAGTTGACATGACTCGGAAACGAAATGTGACTTTATTGATGCTAAGCCTAGAACAAGCTTTTGAAGACTCTGTAAAGACGAATGCCCATAGCGACAATGTCATTGTAAGGGAGAGCAGCTAGAAATGGTAGATGGAATCTAGAGAGTTGGACGACCACCTTTGAAGAAGTAGATCATCTTTCCTAGATCCCCCACCAATCGTCTTCCAACTCTTGGGATCATGTAACACAAAGAAAGAGTCTCCAAATATTACCAAACATTTTAAGAATCAACCAGCTTAGCAACGGACATTAAGTTAAAAGAAAAGTCTGGTACATAATGTACAGACTGTAAAGTCAAATCAGATGATGCTTGTATAGTCTTACAAGCCTGGACTGGCCTAATAGACCCATCAGCAAGTATCGCAAGAGAATGCGGGATATATGAGTTAGAAGAGAGAAGCATAGATTGTATACCCGTCATATGCTGAGAGGTGTTGGAATCTACCACCCATGTAGAAGATGGATGGGAGGCAACAAGAGAAATCCCCTAGTTACCTGTATCTAAAGTCGAATAGATGGAAGAGGCAAGGGAAGCTTGTTGGGTAGCCTGAAGAAGATGATCATACCCCTCCTAGGAGATTGTAACATCTGATTGCATTTGTTTAGAGGCTCCAAATGCAAATGCCCCGCAGAAGTAGTTGTATCATGTGGAACATCAATAGGGGATCTAACATGCTAAGAATAGTATTTTTCCTCTGTATGTCTAAGTTTCCCACATAACTTGCATTTGTCCCTAAAACGACTGTCTCGTCCTCGACCAGCACCTCGTCCAGTTCCTTTGGCGGCAGCAACAAGAGAGGCATGACTCTTAGAGTGTTGTCCTCCTAAAGTAGCAGAAACAGACTCAAAGGAAGACTGTTGAATCCTCACAAAGGCTTCTTCAAGACTTGGTAGTTTGTATGTGGCAAGGATAACACTTCTAGCTAAAGCATAGATAGGATTTTATCCGGGTAGGGATCTTGTTGTTACTAGATCATCTCTATCTTTCATCTAATCAGTAGTCTTCAGTGACTGGTAGAAACTAAGTTCCTGAGAGATGGATTGTATAGCATCAAAATAATTCTCTAGAGAGCAACTATCTTGTCTTTCTTGAAAGAGACGGTCATAAACAGTACAGAGACGGAGAGCATTCTTTTTGTGAGACAAGTGTTTCTTTGCCACTTCACAAATTTGTTTTGCTGTGGAATAGAACATAAACCCAAAAGTAATTTGGGGCTCCATGCTATTCTATAACTAGGACTTCACAAGTCCATTATGTTTCCGCCAAGTAGAGTAGTCTTTGCTACTTTCATTATTAGGAGGCTCTGACTCAATAATATCCACCTTCTGTCGAGATTCAAGAACAGTGTATATAGCATTCATACATAGAAGAAAATTCTGTGAATTAAACTTCAAAGAAGTTATCAGAGACTGATCATTGTAGATGATTGTCGCAGAAGCAACTGGCTTTTCGTCTCCCATAGTGAGATTGGATCAAGATAATTGTAGCAGTCAAGGCAGATTGTCAGAAACACACTGTGTTGAAGACTTGACACACCGTGTTGAGATGTCAGCACGCCATGTCAGTTGGCGAAGACAGAAAGTAAACTTTCTGAATCTCTTCAATACGACGTGTGAGCAATTGACACGCCATGTTTGTCGTAGGTGTAAATTTCAGTAGCCGTCAACACATTGTGTATGTAGTCAGTGTAAACTTCAGTTACCGTCAACACACCGTGTCACTTAGAGGCCACATCATGTATTTTTCGGAGGCGTAAACTCCAATAGCCGTCAACACGTCGTGTCACTCGGGAACATGTGTAACCTGCAATCTAAGTGAAACCCTGTGTCGTCAGGACAATCTCTAGACTGCAACACGCCATGTTGATTGGAAAAGACGTATCGGCAGCGGATGATGCACAATGGACGAGAATTAGATTTGTAAAAGAGGTAGAAGCCCCCGAGAAGACGCATCGAGGGGTGAAGGGAATTAGCGGTTGCACCTATGTCAATAGACAATGCAAAACTGACACATCAAGAGCCCCTAAAGAACTCAGGCACTCATCCACGTACGGGGACTACGTGGAGAGGAAAGAAGAATGAGAATAGAGTTGTTCCTCCTCTCCTTCAAACAGCGACCGTGCTTTGGTGGAGATGGAAAGAATTCGGCGAAGGGAGGTCGGCAGACAATGTCCAGCAAGAGGTGGTGACAGCGGCAGAGTGGAGAGGAGATGGGAAGAGAGGGAGAAGGGGGGTGGTCAGCGGCAAGGGTTACAACCCTAGGACTTGATCTGATACCATGTAATAGGATTGGGCCAGAACGATACCCGACTGGAACGAGTTCTCCTTTATTTTATAAGGTGTGAATATTTACATAATAAACCCAACCGATCAAGGAAATAAGAAAGAGGTACATAAATAGAAATTATTTTCTAACATTTATGTTACCTTCAGATGATTAAGGGGTGTGAAGAAGTGTATTTGTTGTATATTGATATGTACACCCCTGTCCTAGATATATAGGAAAGGAGGCAATTACCAGGAAGCACACAGAAGCGACTAAACCCTAATGGGCCATGGGCAACAGGCCCATGTAGACAATAGACTAATTAACCTATTAACTAAATAGGCTATATTCTAACACTCCCCTTCAAGCTGGAGCATGGGTGAACGCATGTCCAAGCTTGGAGTTACATGACTCGATTGAACGATAAGATATAAACGATAAATGAAAGATAGAAGTGTCACTCCCCTACAAAATTGTTACTCCCCCTTAAACAATACTTCCTAACTAAAAATATTGATGACATCTCTTTGAGATGTGTTCTGCAGGATAGAGAAGCTCGAGCTTTGAAGGTCTTTCTCTTGAAGTGCATCTAGACTGAAGAACATCTGAAGCAGACAATCATAAATACCACGACTACGCCATCTTCACTAGAGAGGAATGTGGAGTGGAATAAGCGCACTCAACACATCCCACATACATAACGCGGCACGAACGTGGAGTAAGGTCGATGTAGCAGTAGAGGTGTCTTTGAATTGTCTGAGAAGTGTAGCCAACTGGAATTAGCCCAGAAGACCACCGACGTGCATAACGTGGCACGAACACGTTGGGCGAGGTGTTGAGGTGTCATCTCAACACGTAGAAGTAGCAGATGCAACTCGGCGAAGACGTGATGAAGTAGCTCGGTGAACATCTCTCTGGGATGAATCATTGCAGATACAAAATTTGCACAAGCTTGAAGATGACGAGCTTTGGGGATGAAGAAGCAATCATCTGGAACACCGAACGCAATATGAATGATCAACTAGAACGTCATCAACACTAAAGGGACTAGAGGCCGGAATTAGCCGCAACAGCTCTTGTCCTGACGTACATAATGCGGTACCGACGCAAAAGGCTTGGTGTCCATGTTGCAACTGTAAAATCCTTCAATGTTGTCTCACATGTAAAGTGATGCCAAATGGGAATGACGTGCCACAAAGACATCAGGAAAGAAGATGTGCTGAAGAACATGAAGATAGCCCGAAATATCATCTCATCTCATGTCTCTCTCCTCGTATCCTCTCTCCCATGTTCTCCTCATACCCTCCTCTATTTCTCTCTCCTCTATCCCCCCTATACACCAAATACGACGAGAGTGAGTAGATGGTGTGGAAAAAAGGGAAATACAAACCTCCCACACGTGGAAAGACGCACGCCTGATGGATGGGAGGGTGGGAAAGGGAAATGGTAAAACGAGAGGTGCAAAAATGTAGAGAAGAACAAAAAGAAGACTATTGGAATGGAAACTTCGGTAGAAAGAGGAGATACACTACCAGGATGTTACTCGGTAGGGGAAGAAGTGGCAATGTCGGAATGGCTCTCAGCATAAAAACCAATAACTGGAATCAATAAGCAAAACAACCCGACTATAAGATCTGGATAGAGAAAATAAAAGGATTTTTTCTTGAACCGAAAAGGACATTTGTCCTACCCTTAGGCCGGCAAATGCTGGGGTGCAGGGGCAGAGCCCCGCAAAAAACTTTGCTAGGTCAAAAATAATAGGATCCGATTAGCATCAAGTATTGGAGGAGAAATAGACCTTTGGAGGACATCATTACTGAAACTAGAAGAGGAAAGACTGCTTCTGACACGTCGTGTCTGTGACTTGACACGCCGTGTAGATTGTCGGGGGTGTGAGGCAGGCTCTTAATGACACGTCGTGCGAGGTTGCTGACTCGTTGTGTATCTCTGATGGTTGATGAAGACAGGTTTCCAGCAACGTTGTGCGGAGATGCGACACGCCGTGTCGGATGTCGAAGGCGTAAAATGAATCTTCGTCTACACGCCGTGTTTGAAGTTGACACGTCGTGTCTGATGTCAGAGGTGTAACTCTGATCTTTGTCGACACGCAGTGTTCGAGGATGATACGTTGTCTATGTTGTGATCTGCACCGCCGGGAAGAGTTCTTGAATCTAACACGCCATGTTATTTGAGCAACATGTTGTGTCGGTTGCGATCTGAGCGAAACTCCACGTCGTCAGGATGATTTCTGGAGCGCAACATGTCGTATTGGTTGGACAACACGTCGTGTTGACGGTGGCTGATGCACGATCTCGACGGGAATCATCAAGGAGACAAGTACCCCGAGAATTAGCACCATAGGTCAACTAGAATTAGTGTCGTCTTTTGTACTCCTTTGATCATGACAAGTGATGACTTCTTGCTTGACCACGGTCGGATCTGGACAGGAATTAGCGTTGTCTAGGATCCTAAGAGATGTAGCGGTGGAGTGATGGATGGACGCTTTAATGGTTGGCGCGGCGGCTCGATGCGGAGACGATAGGGCAACAAGGCGGTAAATACGGTTGCTAGAGTCGAAGGTGGATCTGCTTTTGCGTGGCTATTTCAATGGTGGCGATTGGAGCTGCGTGACAAACTTATCTCGGCGAGGTGACGACGAACTGATAAATAGATCTGGACGGGAAGAATGGCGCCATTCAAAGACTCAGACAGAATGAAAAGGATAGATGGTTGTCAGGAAGGATGGCGTCGACTAATAGATGTAGATCTATGTGAAAGAGGAAGATGATGCGACCATGGAGGCCGGGATGTGCCTAGCGGCCAGCAGGCCGGCCTAAGCCATGGAAGGAGGTGGCAGTCGCCCGCAGGCGGGCACTCCTCTTATTGCTCTCTCTAGGAGAGGAAGGGGTGGTAGCTGCTAGGGTTGGAATGAGGGAGGAGAGGAGAATAAGGAATGACGGTTGCTAGGGTTGGAACGAGGGAGGAGAGGAGAATAAGGAATGACGGCTGCTAGGGTTCTCTCTCCCTCTCTATTGCTCTGATACCATGTGAAGAAGTGTATTCATTGTATATTGATATGTACACCCATGTCCTATATATATAGGAAAGGAGGCAATTACAAGCACACGGAAGCGACTAAACCCTAATGGGCCATGGGCAACAGACCCATATAAACAATAGACTAATTAACCTATTAACTAAATAGGCTAATATTCTAACAAGGGGAAAAAGTTTTCTACAATTTTTCATGGTGATAATGACTCTTATATGGGATCATTAATATCTTGACTTACTATTTGTTGGGTTATATTGTTTAATGTTATGTTATGTTTTCTCCTTTAGTCCCATATTGTTGGTGTTACATTATATATTTCATGTTTTATATAGCCTGCTATTTGTTTTGTTATTTCTCTTTTATATATGGACCTCTCTGTAATTCTTTTAGTATTATATATATGAGGGTGCCCACATTGTGCAACCCTAAGCTCTCCAAATCTCATTGTTTTTTAGGACGATCCACCTTAAACCTAATCCCTATCTCCACCAACCCTAGCCGCCACCACACTCCGAAATCTCCTTTTTTTTGCCGCTACAGTACTGCTACAGTACCACCACCGCTACCGATAGCCGTCCACCCCTCCGCAGCCCTCCATCCACCTCTAATCCCCTAATAAACTCCATCCTTGTGGCCTAATCCACCACAGGACCCTCCGTCTAGCTCCGTTTCTCTTTCCGAAATCTCCGGACAGCCTCGGTAACTTTCCAGTTCTGGCACGTTGACGGCGTAACGGGCTTCATCCTCTCTGTCTGCCTGCGCCTCATGGTGGAGTGATTGATCCTCCATGTTGGCGTAGGTTTTTTTCTCTTCATCTGCTGCCCCTACGTGGGTTTTTTTTTAAGATCCATACGTGGATATTCTACCTCTGACTGTTGACTACTCCTGCATGTGTCTGCCTTCCTGTCTGTTCTCATGGCGTCTTCTGGAGATGAGTTCTGGAGAGACTCGCGCCGTCAAGTTACCACGGTTAAACTTGACGGGCGCAATTACCAACTTTGGGTGTGCTCCTTTGTGATATATGTCAAATCACAAGGGAAGTACTCTCATCTGATTCGCACTGGTCCGCCTCAGCCTGCAGCGAACACGGATGAAAAAGACGTCAAAACTTTTAATGATTGGGTCCGTGAAGACTCGACTGTGATGACATGGATTCTCAACAATGTCATTGAGAAGATCAGTGTTACTTTACTTAGGCTACCTACGACGAAGCAGATGTGGGATCAGCTCGCCAATACCTACTCTCACAGTCAGAATCCCAAGAAGGTCTTCGACATAACCAAGCAACTGGGGCGACTCCAATTCACGGGATCTGACATCTCCGACTACTTCTCCACCTTCACCGGCCTGTGGGGTGAGTTGGAGACTTACCACTCGCTGTCTACTGATCTGACGACTATGCAGAAACAGCGGGCGGAACTACAGCTGATACAGTTTCTGAGTGGCTTGCCAGAATCCTATGCTGGCGTTGTGGATCAGATATTGGCGAGTGATCCGCTCCCTACTTTGCAGAGTGCCTACCAGCGTCTCCAGCGCCTTTCTTCATCGACACCGTCTCCTGAGACTGGAGATTCTACTGCCCTGGCTGCTTGGGTCGGGCGTGGCCGTGGTCGTGGCCGTTCCACTGATGGTCGTCCTCCCCTGGGTGCAGGACGGGGACGTGGACCTAGTGATGGACGAGGAGCCCCTCCTGCTGCCTCACCTCCTGCTGCTGCGCGTCCTCAGCAAGGACAGCGTGTGTGTACCTTCTGTGGCCGATCTAACCATATTGAAGAAAAGTGCTGGGAAAAGTACGACAAACCGGCTTGGGCCAATGCTGCTGCAGATTCATCGTCTACTGCTTCTGAGGCTGTTACTCCGACGCCTGAGCCAGCGACTGCGGGAGCGACCGCAGACTACATTCGTGTTGAGGTGGAACGCCACCTTCTTGAGCGTGCTGGCTCTTCGACTGCTGCTTCTACTAGTGGAGCAAATGTTGCATACTCTGGTTATGATACTGCATTCATGTGTTCCTCCTCACCTTCTACTTCTGGTAATACCAAATGGGTGATAGATTATGGTGCCTCTGCACATATATCTGGCAATAGATCTCTGTTTAAAACTCTATCTAAACCTGTCTGTAACTCTTCTGTTATGCTAACCGATGGCTCAAAGTCTTCGGTCTTTGGAGTCAGTGATATTGTTTCTCAGTTTTGGCTCAAGTCTGCCTTATATGTGCCTAGATTTCCTCTTGAACTTATTATCAGTCAGCAAAATTTTACGAAGTTTGAACTGTAGCCTGACTTTTGTTCCTGGTTCATGTGTTTTTCAGGACCTTCGCACGAGGACGAAGATTGGTGGGGGGTATGAAGGTGCTGATGGACTCTACTACTTGGACCAGTTACCGCGATCAGAGAAAGCTGCTATGGTATCTGCTTTATCGGCTTCTGTTTCTGCACTGTAGTGGCACTACAGGCTGGGACATCCATCGTCAGAGAAGTTGCGTCATTTAGTTTCTGATATTGGCAGTTGTAATTTTCAGTGTGAATCTTGTCAGCTGGGAAAACAGACTCGTACTGTGTATCCTAGACGTAGTACTGTGAGCAGTAAAAACATTTTTGATTTAGTTCATTCTGATGTATGGGGTCCATGCCATGTACCGAGTTTGTCTGGTTACAAATATCTCATTCTATTTATTGATGACTTTTCTAGGACTACTTGGTTGTTTCTATTAAAAAGTAGGTCCGAAGTGTTGTCTACTATCAAATACTTTTTTGCTGAAATAAAAACACAGTTTGGTTTGCCTGTTAAAGTTTTCCGCACCGATAATGCTTTAGAGTTTGTTAAGCAAGAAGTGGCGGTTTTCTATAAATCTGTTGGTACGCTCCACCAGACTTCATGTGCCTATACCCCACAACAAAATGGTGTCGTTGAGCGGAAAAATAGACACTTATTAGAAGTTACCAGGACTATCATGATGCATTCTCATGTGCCCCGCTCCTATTGGCCTGAGGCTATTTTGACTGCGTGTTTTCTGATTAATAGGATGCCATCGTCTGTTATTGGAAATAAGATTCCTATACAGGTTCTGCAACCTGAGACTTCTTTGTTTGCTGTGCCTCCTAGAATTTTTGGGTGTACCTGCTTTGTCAGATTACTTGGACATGCTTCTGATAAATTGTCTCCTCGAGCTGCTAAATGCATTTTTCTAGGCTATTCTAGAACTCATAAGGGTTACAAGTGTTATAATCCCAGTACAAGGAAATGGTTTACTAATAGTGATGTTGTCTTTTTTGAAGATACATCGTATTATTCTTCAGCAGGAGATAGTTTGCAGATAGACATTATTGCCTCTCCTTTGCCTGTTATTTCTGACTGTGTGCCTGACAGTACTGACACTGTGACTACTGAAACTCAAGATCCTCCTCTTATTGTTTATCAGCGCAGGAATAGAGCACCTTCTACGCAAGTACCCCCCCAAGGCAACCAATCTTCTCCTCCAGAAGGTTCTGCTGCACCTGAGGTACACTCTGACCTTGACATACCTATTACACTCAGAAAGGGTACTCGTTCCTGCACTTCTCATAGCATTGCTCAGTTTGTATCTACTGCTCATCTGAATACTCATTCTAGCAATTTTGTATATGCTTTATCTGATGTGGATGTACCTAAGAATGTTCAGGATGCATTGAAAAGTACTGCTTGGACATCTGCTATGAAAGAAGAAATGATTGCTCTTACTGACAGAGACACTTGGGAGCTGGTGGATCCACCTCCTCAGTGTAAGCCTGTGGGCTGCAGGTGGGTATATGCCGTAAAATATCAACCTGATGGTACGGTTGAGAGGTTGAAAGCATGGTTAGTTGCAAAGGGCTATACTCAGACATATGGCATTGATTACTTTGAGACTTTTTCTCCTGTTGCTCGCCTTAACTCTGTCAGGATTCTCCTATCTGTTGTTGTGAATCTGAACTGGCCTCTTCTGCAGCTTGATGTGAAAAATGCTTTTCTGTATGGTGACTTGCAGGAAGAAGTGTATATGGAGCAACCTCCTGGGTTTGTTGCTCAGGGGGAGTCTCACAAAGTATGCAGGCTTAAGAAGTCTATCTATGGACTCAAGCAAAGTCCTCGTGCCTGGTTTGATAAGTTGAGCAGGATCATGATTGATTTTGGTTTTCTGAGGTCACAGGTTGACCACTCTGTGTTCACAAAAAAGACTTCAGCAGGTATTACTGTTCTGATTGTATATGTTGATGACATTATTATTTCTGGCAGTGACTCTCTTGGTATTCAGGCTACCAAAGATCATCTGGGCAAGCACTTTGCTACAAAAGATTTGGGCAGACTTCGGTATTTTCTTGGCATAGAGGTCTCTAGAACCTCTAATGCCCTGGTGCTTTCTCAGAGAAAGTATGTTCTTGATATTCTGTAGGAGACTGGTATGCTTGGAGCAAGACCTGCGGATACTCCTCTTGATCCCAATGTGAATTGGGATGATGATTCCTCTTCTGTGTTTGCTGATCATAAAAAATTCAGGAGGTTGATTGGTAAATTGATTTATTTAACTGTTACTCGTCCTGATATTGCTACTGCAGTGGGTCTTCTTAGCAGGTACCTTGACAAACCCAAACAGTGTCATTGGGATGCTGAATGTCAAGTCCTGAGATACTTAAAAAAGTCGCCTGACAAGGGACTTCATTATAAAAAGAATGGGCATTGTGTTCTTGAAGGGTATTCTGATTCTGATTATGCAGGCAGCAAAGTTGATAGAAAATCTACCTCCGGTTACTGTACTTTTGTAGGAGGCAATCTTGTTACTTGGAGGAGCAAGAAACAGAATGTCGTTGCCAGATCTAGTGCTGAAGCTGAGTACAGGGCCATGGCCCATACTGCCTGTGAGTTACTGTGGGTACGTTCTCTCCTGAAAGAGTTTGGGATTGAGTCTTCTTCGGCCATTCCTATGCACTGTGATAACAGAGCTGCCATCTTCATTGCAAATAATCCTGTCTATCATGAGCGCACCAAACACATTGAAGTTGACTGCCACTTCATCAGAGAATCTATTCTTGCTGGCAAGATATGCACTCCATTCACGAGATCAGAAGATCAAGTTGTTGATATCTTCACCAAGCTGTTGGCGAAGAAACAGTTTTGCACACTGATGGACAAGTTGGGCATGATTGACATCTATGCTCCAACTTGAGGGGGAGTGTTACATTATATATTTTCTGTTTTACATAGCCTGCTATTTGTTTTGTTATTTCTCTTTTATATATGGACCTCTCTGTAATTCTTTCAGTATTATATATATGAGGGTGCACACATTGTGCAACCCTAAGCTCTCCAAATCTCATTGTTTTTCACAGTTGGGATATCTCTTATCTAATGTCTCTCCATCCTATTAGGGAAAGGCATATTGTATCTTTTAATGCATTCCAAGATAACCTATTTTATTTCATGGTATCAAAGCAATACAATTACATCTAGCCGGCCACAACTTTGCTTCCTTCCCACCATCCTTTCTTGTGCCACCACCCTTCTCTGCCTCTCCCCCTATTGCCAACTGTCGGCCCTAACCTACCACCACCCTACTTCTGTCAACCACCCCTCTACAGCCCCTACTCCTGCATGCCTTTCTCTTCCTCACACCCTATTATCGTCAGCCACCCCTCTCCAACCACCCATGATGTCGCCTCAGCTCCCCACCGCTTCATCCCTATTGCCTTCGCAATGACAATTAGTTACAGTGCCTTGAAGAGCAATTAAAGAGTTGTTCACAATGGTGACACATGATGCATTTGCTCATGAAATATTTCATTAATCTGTTTAATACCAATCATTTAGCTTGTTTATATAATCTTAGTCTTTAATTTTATATAACCAACTCAATCTTTTCTTTGGTCTAGCTGATTTGGTTCTTGTTGGTAGTATCTAGCACCCAATTTCCTAAGTTTAACACTCAAAATTCAAAATTATGTTATTACTTTGACGCGTAAACTAGTGTTTTACACGCGCATAAAAGTCATGTCAATAACTCGATGAGGTTCCTCTTTATTACTAATTTAACATATATTTTGTTAGAGCATCTATGTATTTAGTTTGTATTTAGTCCACATTTAGGAGTACATGAGTGATACCCTACCTAAACTGTTGTTTATGAGAATATTCTGATCACTTAATAATCACTTCAATAATCCCAGTTGTTGGAGTTGCTCATCACTTGGAAATAAATATCTAGTTGGTTGCTCTTTTACTAGACCAGATTTTTTTTGTTGTTGGAGTTGCTAGTTTGTTAATGGTAACCATAAGGTAAGTGGTTGAGATGTTGATTGTCATGTAATTCTATACTTAAAGAAAAGGTCTACAAGAAACATAAGCATAACAATCTAATTTGATACTCTGATGTTGATTATACAAGCATCGTACTGGAGATGTGTATGACTATTGCAATACAGTGAGGGTGGTAATTTAGAGACATGGAGGAGTAACAAACAAAATGTAGTCATCAGTCCATTGTAGAAGCTAAGTACAAGGCGATGGCTATACCACCTAGGAGTTATTATCGGTAAAGGCACCTCTAACAGATTTAGTTTTAATGTACTTATGTACTATGATAACCATGAAGCCCCCTGTTAGTTAATATTCGAGTTTTAATGAGAGAAAATGATCTATTAGATGAAATTTTCTTCTGTTTGTGATGTGTAGAGTGACCAGAAGAATGTCCACTTTGTTGAAAACAAACAAGCTCCAACGTACCTACTAACCATGATATATACAAATATGCATCTCCAAACCAGTTTCAGCCTAAATGGATATGTTAGAGTCTGTATATATTGATCATGTGTTTAGTCCTACATTGGAGAGTACAAGATTGTTACCTAGTCTAGACTCCTATTTATACAAATCTTGCAATTACTTGTTAATTTCCCATACTAATCCCACTTCCCATTTAACAATCAGAGCAGTGATCCAATATTTTAGAGCCTGTATATATTGATCGTGTGTTTAGTCCTACATCGGGGAGTATAGGAGTGTTATCTTGTCTAGACTCTGTATATAAGTCGTGTTATTACTTGTTAATTTCCCAAACTAATCATTCTTCCTATTTTACCATCCATCAGAGCAGTGATCCAACCCCAACCGTCAAAAAGATAAAAAAGCTTTCTTCCGCCTACAAGTGGCTGATGCTCCTTGGCTTGGCCAGCTTACTAGGCATCTGTCCAACCTCCGTAGCCTATTAGCTGGGAAGGTGAACTCCCCCCTCTTCCTTTAGTTTTTTTGTCTTTTGCCCTCCCAAGGCAATAGTTTTATTTCCCTCCCTTTTCTTTTTCTTGTTGCCCTTCTTCTTTCTCCTCGATCATTCATATTTTTTTCATTTCCAATCGAACATGTTGTTTCCTTGTTTAATTCAGACCAATCCCAGTCTATTCGTAGTCAAAGTCCCTCCTATTTATTTTTTCTTCTAGTCAAATTGTCGTTCCCTTCCGATTATTTCTCTCTATCCTTTTTTATAGGAGAGAATCATTTCTTCCTTTCTTATTTCTCTTTCATTTCTATATGTTATTTTCTTATTCACATCTTCCCTCTCTATTTCCTTTTGCATATGTTTCTTTTTGCATTCTATTTCCTTTTTGTTGATTGCCTTTGTTAATATATCTCTTTGTATTCTATTGTTTGTAATTTTTAAATGTTGTTGGACCTCTAAGTAATTTCTTCAGTTTCTATTAATAAAAGGTGAGTGGTCTTGAACCCTCACACACGCTGCATTGCAAGCAGCTTAGCGGCATACGTTCACATGGTATCAGAGCAAAGTTGCTCCTAGGGTTTTCTAGGGCGCCGCCCCTCTCTCTCCTTCGC
Source organism: Alisma plantago-aquatica (assembly GCA_963693085.1). Taxonomy (NCBI): domain Eukaryota; kingdom Viridiplantae; phylum Streptophyta; class Magnoliopsida; order Alismatales; family Alismataceae; genus Alisma; species Alisma plantago-aquatica. Next base: position 748,918,386 of record OY856411.1, on the reverse strand, counting down.
GCCGCCGCCAGGCAGCACCGTGACGCCCCGCGGGCAGTAGCCACCGCCGCCTGGGAGGGCAGCAACTGCTGTCGGCCCAAGGGGCAGCCGCCGCCGCCAGTCTTGCGGCCGCAACAGCCAACGGTCAAGGCAGCACCGTAGTCGCCGGCTCCGGGCAGGCCCACCGTCCGTCAGCAGCCCCCGGTTCCTCCAGTTGACTCCGAAGGCAGCGTCTACGTAAAACGGCTCGTTAAAATTCATACCAGAGGCTCCGTTCGTACGTAGAAAATTCCTAACCACATCTCCATGTGTGATTAAGGAATTTTTTGATTGGGGGTTGTGGATGCGTCATAAACGCATCTAATCATTTGACGTGATGTGTATCTCTCGCCACTCTCTATTCTTCTGTGACGTGTATCTCTCTGTCACCCTATCTCTCCGTTGAATCATTGAGGACACCAAGGCATCTATCTACAACAAGATGTCGCATATCCCCTCCATCAAGCTTAACGGGAAAAATTATCTCTTGTGGATGAATATTGTCCATACAGTGTTAGAATCCCGAGATAAAGCAAGGCATGTTGATTCTGATCCTCCTGCTTCTACTGACCAAGGCTATGTTGAATGGAAGCGTCATAATAGTCTGGTGAAGACATGGCTATGGGGGAGCATGGAACCTGCTATTGCTGCTAGGTCTATGTTTTATACTACTGCCAAAGACATATGGGATGCAGTGAAGAAGCATTACTCTCAGGAAAAGAATGCTCTTCGTCAGTTTATGATATATGATCGCCTCTTCGCCGAACGACAGGGTGACAAGCCTTTAGAAGAATATTTCGGAGTGATCCAAGGTATTACTCGGGAACTAAGCTCCTATCATCCAGTGATTGTCCAAGAACGAGTCAAAGACAGAGATGACTTGATTACTGCAAAATTTCTATCTAGTATGAATTCGCCATGCAGTTCAGCCCGCAGTGTCATCCTCGCTTCTGACAAACTTCCCAGCCTGGAAGAAGCCTACTCGAGAATTCTACAATCAAATTTTAAACCCGTTGATTCTACAACATTCTCACCTTCTGAAGATTCTCATGCATCTGTAGCCACTGCGGTTAGATGAGGCCGTACAGGTATGGGACGGGGACGTGGAGCACATCCCAAGTGCACCTTCTGTGACAAACCTAGACACACTGTTGAGAAATGCTGGAAGAAGCATGGAAGACCTACTGCACCACCTGTGGGGGCAGCAAACTATGCAAGTATTGTTGAGTCTTCTAAGCCGTCTGCATTAAATTATGGTTCTTCTGACATCACACTCACAAAGGAAGAATGTGATAGATTTATTCTGGCTACATAGCATATGAGTGTGGGATCTTCTTCTTCCTCAGCAAATTTGGCTTCTACCACTAGTAATCAGGCTACCTCCTTACTGGCTTCTGGTTCAACTTCTTCATGGGTGGTTGATTCTGGAGCTTCACAGCATATGACTGGTATGAGGAGACTACTTCACTCCATTGACTCACATATTCCTCAAAAATTTGTGACCATAGCAGATGGTTCAATGAGGAGAGTGTTAGCAAGTGGATATGTTTCTCTGACTCCTAAAATTAATCTTAAATCTGTTCACTATGTGCCTGCATTTCATTTTAATCTTCTCTCTGTTGCAAAATTAGTTGATACTATGAACTATACAGTGATGTTTGGGTCTTCTTGCTTTGTATTACAGGATCTCAAGAGTATGAGTACGATTGGTGGGGGGCCTAGGAAAGGTGATCTCTACCTCTTCCACGGTGACAGTCTGCCTCGCCAAGTATCTGCTCCTGCTCCGGCTATCCTTTTGAGTGGTTCTCCCTTACTGTGGCACTACAGATATGGACATTTGTCGTTGGAGAGCTTGAGAAAGTTAGAACTTGAGTTATCCCAAGTGTCTTCATTAGAGTGTAAGTCCTGTCAATTGGGAAAACATCATAGACTGTCTTATCCCAGTCGTGTCAATAAACGGGCATCTTGTCCCTTTGAGTTAGTCCACAGTGATGTTTGGGGTCCTGTAAAGACCAATAATTATAATGGTTTTTGCTATTTTATTTCCTTTGTGGATAATTTTTCTCGCATGACATGGATTTATTTATTAAAGAGTCGAGAGTTTGTGTTATCCATTGTCAAGCATTTTCATCAAGAAATAAAAGTTCAATTTGATTGCAATATTAAAATTCTTCAATCTGATAATGCCTTAGAATATGTTCAAACTGCTATGGCTGATTTTTGTAGCTGTTGGGATGATTCATCGTACGTCTTGTCCTCACACTTCTCAACAAAATGGGGTAGTTGAGTGTAAAAATCGTCATCTTCTTGATATTACTAGGACTATTATGTTTCAATCCAATGTCCCTAAGCGGTTCTGATCTGATGCTTTACTTACTGCCTGTTTCATGATCAACAGGCAACCTTCTTCGGTGCTTCAAGGATGTACATACTTGTCAAGGCGCTCGCCTAGGCGGCCGCCTAGGCGGCCGCCTAAGCGGCAAGGCGCCCAGGGCTACGCCTAGGCGAGGACGCTTTGTTTATAATGCTACAGTGATCTAGTTTTGTGGGTCTGGTAGTATATTCACTTATTTTAATGTTTGATATGGCTACACCAATGTTCAAAATTAATAGTGTTGCCTATTTTATGTGCCAAATATCACTTCTAATTGGATCTAATACTCTGTTTTGGGTTTGACTGGATCTAATACTCTTTTTTTGTTTGACTGGATCTAATACTCTTAGTACACATTTGATTTTTCTTAGGTTGCACCTTCAATTCAGATTGTACTAAGTAGTTATGCTATGAAGGATAGTGATTACATTGCTTAATACTTGTAGCTATGCATGACAATAAATATATATATATATTTGTTGATCACTCTCTTACATTCTTTACAATAATTCTTTTCATGTTCTTGACATTATTGTCAATGATAATTTATTAGAAATGTAATTGGTTATTTTTTCATACAATAAAATATATATATATGGGGAGATCGACTATAAATATGTAGATAACTACATATATAACATACAATGTGTGTATATGAGTGGGGAAAAACCATGACACATGTATATATACATAAAATATATACATAAATTATTATTTTTAAAGGTCGCCTAGGCGACGCCTAGGCGCAAGGCGTCCAGCCCCAACGCCGTGTCGCCTTGCGGCCTTAACAAGTATGGATGTACTCCCTTTTCAGTCTTACGTTCAAAAGATCAGCCTTTCCTTGTTCCTCTCAGAGTGTTTGGGTGTACTTTTGTTTACAATTTTGATCCTAAGGCTGATAATTATCTCCTAGGTCTATTAGGACTCTCTTTCTTGGGTCCTCCAACACTAGCAAAGGATACAAGTGTTATTGTCCCAGTCTCCGTCGTATGTTTGTATCTCAGGATGTAACTTTCCATGAATCCACACCATATTTCTAGAGTGTTCCCAGTAAGGGGAGCAATTGTGTGAAAGTGAGAGAGTGCCACCATCATACATCGGTGAGAAAGTGCCACCTATCATTCTTGACTATATTGTCATTAAGGAAGAACAGTCAGCATGTGATCCATTAATTCAACAATATCAACATGTTTATAGCAGACGAGGCAGGCAAGATCCAGAGGACGTAGCGACTTCAGTCTTTGAGCCTTCCCCATCTTCCTCTACTCAAGAGATCTCTGCAGAATCATTTAACCTTGATGTTCCCATTGTTGTTCGCAAAGGTACTCGTTCTTGTACTATTCGACATCTTATTGCAAATGTGTGTTGTTTGTCAAAATTATCCAAGCAGGCCTGATCATTTGCTCTTGGGATTGATTTTGTGGTCATTCCAAGAACTCATCTTGATGCTATGAAAGATACTGGCTGGAAATAGGCTATGCATATGGAAATGTATGCTCTTCTACAAAACAACACATGGGATCTTATTGACTTACCTCTAGGAAAAAAATGTTGTGGGTTGCAAATGGGTATTCACAATTAAACATAATCTAGATGGTTCAGTTTTGAGGTTGAATGCTAGATTGGTGGCAAAGGGTTATACTCAGACATATGGAGTTGATTTCTTTGAGACCTTTTCACCAGTGGCTTGTCTAAATTCAATACGGATCCTTATCTCTCTGGCTACTACCTTTGATTGACCCCTATTTCAGCTTGATGTCAAGAATGCCTTTCTCCATGGTGATCTACAAGAAGCGGTGTACATGGAGCAACCTCCTGGTTTTGTTGCTCAGGGAGAGTGTCAGAAGGTGTGTAGATTGAAGAAAGCCATTTACGGGTTGAAACAATCTCCTAGAGCTTGGTTTGACAAGTTCAGTGATGTTGTCCTAAAGATGGGCTTCTCTCATTCTGTGACTGATCACTCCTTATTTTATTCTAACTCTTCTGTTGGATCCATCATTATTGTTGTATATGTTGATGATAGAGTTATCACTGGCAGTGATTCAACAGGCATATCACGTGTGAAGGAAGGATTGCAGGGACACTTTCATACAAAGGATTTGGGCAAACTGAGATATTTTCTGGGCATTGAAGTACTTAGATCTCATGCAGGTACTAATTTGTCTCAGAGGAAATATGTGTTGGATTTACTGCAGGAAGTTGGTATGAGTGAATCCAAGTCGGTGTCTACTCCTATGGACTATCATGTGAAGGAGATGACTGATGATATTGATTATCCAGATCCAAATTACTACAGGAAAATTGTTGGGAAATTGATATACCTGACAGTTACTCGCCCTGACATTTCTTTTGTCGTAGGTGTGGTGAGTCAGCATATGAACTCACTACAATAGTCACACTGGATGGCAGTCTTCCGTATTCTGAGATATCTGAAGGGTGCACCCGATAAGGGGATCACCTACTATAGACCCAAGAATCATGTGTCTACTCTTGTTCTTACTGGTTATGCAGATGCAGACTGGGCTGGTAATCTGAATGACAGGAGGTCTACTTCTGGGTATTGCACGTTTCTGGAAAATCATCTTATCAACTGGAAAAGTAAAAAGCAGAATGTTGTGGCTAGATCAAGCACGGAAGCTGAGTATAGAGCAATGGCTCATGCCTGTTGCGAGTTGCAGTGGGTTCAATCTGTACTTTCTGAGTTAAAGATTTCTGTTTTGTCTCCCATAGAGCTCAGATGTGACAATCAGGTTGCTATCTACATTGCCAAGAATCCAGTCTTCCATGAGCGCACTAAACATATAGAGGTTGACTGCCACTTCATCAGAGATCGGATCAAGAATGGCAATGTGGTGACTCCGCATGTCAAATTTGAAGATCAACTTGCAGATGTCCTTACAAAGCCATCGAGTCCAGCAACATTTCAGAGCTTTTGCAACAAGCTGGGCATACACGATGTGTACGCTCCAGCTTGAGGGGGAGTGTTAATATATATCTTTATATTCTATTATCTGTAATTTCTATATATTACTGGACCTCTATGTAATTTCTTCAGTTTCTATTAATAAAAGAGTGAGTGGTCTTGAACCCTCACACGCGCTGCATTGCAAGCAGCTTTGCGACATACGTTCACAGCCTTTTTTTCTTTCTTCCATCTGTTTCCTTTTCACAAGTGACATCAGTCTTATACTTTCCACGCCTGATAACCCCCCTTGGTTTTTGTTAGTCTACCGCTCCTAAGTTTGACGCCCTTGCCTACCCTCCACCACACTATTAATTTTCCACAGACCACCCCAGTCAGTTCTGTCATCCCTCACGACCCCATCCTCACATGATCTTCTTGCGGAACTCCACTTCATCACCTGGGCAGGCCATCGGCTTACTGCTACCCAGTTGTCCCCTTTGCCAGTGGTGCCACCTCCCTTAATGTGGTTGGAGTACATGGATCTTAATAAATCTGTGAAGTTGTAATGCTACTTTTGAAGGTGCTCTATGTTTCGCTTTCTGTTGGGATGTTCTCCTCTAGATATTGGGTTGTTTATCCATGTTCCAACAATCATGGACGGTGCTATCTAAAGGTTGGAAACTGAAGGATGTTATGTCGTTGAACACTCTATCCATGAATTCTACTAGAATGTTTTTCTTTTTCTTTGAGCATGACATTGATATTATGTGATACACCATGGTTGCCTTTTAGACGCGGAGTTTTTGCGGGATCCCAGACTAGGTTCCTGGTTGGCTGGTGTAAGGGGGAGAATAGAGTAGAGATGAGATAAAGTTAGGAAGAATTTATTTCTACTTCTATCATGTGGATCCTCCTTAAATATATGTTTTTGTGGATCTTCACTGCTACTGTATGTGCTTCTTGGAAAACTTGTATTTCAGACCCTCATTTCTGCTACTATGCATCTTGAAGTTGTCTGTTGCGAGGTTGTTCATTCCAGGCTTTCCAGCTATATCATATCTACTTCTCTGGCTTATCCATGCCCTTTGCAAGTCGACTACTTTGCATGAGTTCCAGCACTCTATGGCTTATTCGTTCTCTGTGCATGTCGACTACTTTGTCTGTGTTCCAACACTTTCTAGCTTGCCCGTGCTTTGTTTGCACGTTGACTCTCTACTTGTCTGTGCTTTGTACGCACGTCAACGGCTGCCTCTCTATGACCCAACATTATCTAGGTTGTGACCTAACACTCTTTGGATTGTGGCGTCAACGACTGATATGAAGATCAGTAAGCATGTTTGTTGCTATCTACTGCTCTGGATGCTAGTTTGTATTCTTTGGAGGCTCTTTTATATATTGTAGCACTACTGAGTCTACCCTTCTACTATTTCTGCACTATCTGCTTAAGGGGGAGTCGACTTGATCTGCTACTACCTTGACACTATCTATTTTAAGGAGTGATTGAGTGCTTGAGTGTTGAATTTTGATATTCAAGGGGAGTGATACTTTGTAAGTGTTGAGTATAGCTTTCTTTTTTTATTTTGAGTTTGTCATGCTAAGCTGGACATGTGTTTCATTCATGCTCTAGCTTGAGGGGGAGCGGTAAAGTCTGTATGTATTGATCATGGGTTTAGTCCCATATTGGAAAATATAGGAGTGTTACCTTGTCTGGAATCCTATATATACAAGCCTTGTACTTGTTAATTATCTCAAACTAATCCTACTCCCCATTATATAGGGTTGAACATTGCATTACTTTTAGAAACATAGACAGATGCCAAGGTAGTAATAAATTGTGCCATTTGAGTGCCTAAATGAGAAGTGAAAACAAAATGAGTGAGTATTGTCAACTGTAGGTGTGTAGCTATTGTGCAAGGAGATAGAAAAACTAAGTCAAAAGGTGGAGTAGGAATAAAAAGGGAGAGTGACTAAAGAAAGGTCCATGCTAGTCAGCACACAAAGCAAAGGCCATGATAGGGAGTACTCCAAATCCAGAGTGTCCCTTCCTACACTCATACACTTTGGATAATGGAAGGTGGGCCTAAGCTCTGAAGAACCAACGGTAGGAGAAAACACATAAACAGAAGAAGGGCATCGGAAATTGGTGAACTACCAAACTAGAAAATAGCCTATCTTTAAAAAAAGGTAGCATTTGCACTAAGATAAGCCTTGTTAGCAAACATAATCAAAACAGACTATTTTCAAGCAAGAATACCTAAGGAAGCAACAACAAATCACACATGGTGGGACCTTATCCAATCTAGGGCCAAATTCATGAACAAAGCAGAGGCACCCAACAACTACAAGCAGTCTTGAAGGGTATTCCAATCGAAGAGCAATTACAGCAGCATAGTAAAGATCCTTCACATTGGTGTCACCTGTGGGGGAGAACTGACAATTTTTCCTACAGTAATTGTTACAACTGTTGTGGATAGAGCAGTCGTTCTCAGCATTTTTATGACCCTAACCACAGTTGTTGGTGACAATGGCATTATTGCTTCATATGCTAGTAACATGGAGGTAAATTTGCCCTATGGTGTGTGTGTGTGTGTGGGGGGGGGGGGGGGGGGGTCCTTGTAGTCCCTGTTGGAGCCACATGTGCCAACGACGACCCTTGTTGGTGTTGTAGGCATGCACAACAACTCCAAATGGTCGTCCTTCAGTTGATGACGTGAAAGTGGCTAAGAGGAGAAAAATGATGGTAGGTTTTCCTTATTTTTCTTTTTAGGGTTAGTGTTTAACATACTCTAATACCACTTAGAAATAGAAGAGAGAGTTTATTCAATAAAGCTACTGAAAATGGAAGTTAAATCGAATGCATAAGAGTGGTAGAAACATAAATAAGTAAAAAATCAGAAAAATGTAATAGTAATGCATTAATGTTTAAATACACTATTCTAAATAGAGCACCAAGTGGTTGCTTCGGTGCTTAAATAGGGCCTTAGCGCTAGATTAGGAATTTACTATTAGTCACCCAATTTTTTGCATCTAGTTTCAATAATGCCCCGCTTTTTCTGCTTCATGCCACTCGTGCATATGGTTTTCCTTCAACTCTTTTCTTGGAAGCCACCCAAACATGTTGAGTTAGTAGTTTCTACTTAGTATACATACTAAAATCATGTTAAAACTTTGATTAAATTATATCATATACTAGAAATAGATCTATACATTGATATCATTATATACATATCAAAATCTATAGATATAGGAAATAAAGATTGTAAATTATAGATTACATATATGAAGCAGACTTTATACTTAAGATTGTATTATATATGCATATTATAAGTATAGTTTATATTATATGCATTATGCTTAGGATTTGCTGTATTATATAGAATTCAACGAACTCTATGGTTTTAATGGTATGAATATTACACTGTAACATGTATGCTACATATCATATATGTGCACTTTATATTTCTTATATTATATGACATGATCCACGCAGAAGCATATAAAAATTATCTCTACAGTTTGTACTAGGGTATTATTGATCTAGAGAAATTCAGAAATGCATTAAACTTTTATGAAACTACAAAAAATGCACAAGCTTGTATCAGCCCTTTCTTTCAAAGAGCGTAGACTTAATTGTCTGACTGCTTAAGAGGTTACACGGTCCCAACCCTTAGCTTCCCACTTTGCACTTACTAATATACATTGTGAGGCAGGACAATATCGTGCAGTGCACGTTGTATGGACTGACTAGGTCAGGAGCTAGTTTAGTTTGAAATCTATTATTTTGAGTTGCTTTTAATGAGCTTGTGTTAAGCCATGTGGTTTAGTCCCACACTGGTTGTTGCCAAGGTTGCCTTGATTTGAGTGCATATATATAGGCCTTGTAAGCCTTAGTAAAAGCAAGACTTGAAAATAAGATCTATATATTTTTTTTATAATCAGATCATTTAATTAAATTAGATACCCTCGCTAAATTCCCCATCAAATTGTATAATCTTCAAACTAGGCTTCCTTTGAACGTACATTTTATGTTCCTATACAAGCACAAATCTAAATATGTGGCACCATATAACTCAAGTATGTTCAATATATTTAAGGAAACCTTGCTAATAATGAGGACATGTTTTCCTTCCAAAATGAAGTCATGTCTTATAAATCTTTTTTTCCAATAGGAAGTTTGAAGAGGGATTATGCAATGCATCAGCAGATAATCCAAAAGTAACCATAATCGTGTAGATAAAAATATGTTCTTTCACCATTCTTGACACAAGTGTAATTTTCTACCATAAAGCTCCACTAAATCTGAATCATGTAGGTGACACAAGGAGACCTAAGTAGATTATGATGAAATCTCCACTTTGGCATCCCAGCCTACGGCTGTTTCATGCACCCGTTCCTCATCTACCCCTACACTAACAAAGTGGCTTGAGCATACTAATTTTATAACAGAAGACTTCTTAGAAATGCCAAAGTTATCAGAAAATGGGTTAAAATATAATTTTCTTCTACGGTAAAATGGCACACCTTGCTCATGTGTTGACTAAACCTTAACAAATTCATGACTCTCCTCCAATTTATTGTCTCACCCAATCCACCCCACATCCAGCTCCCTATTATCTAACCCCGGAGTGAAATGTACATTCTGATATGTATTTTGTATGCATCACAGGTAATCTCAATGTCTCTTCCTAATCTTGAATATCTAGTAGACCGTCATAATTATTTCTCCAAATGTATGAATCATACAGCATATTTGAATCATCACATGTTATCTTTGGCTTGGAAGGCATCACACCAAATCTATAGCATTAAACTATATCCTAAGTGTTTGTTTATTAAAGCACAGTATTTTATTGTGCGATAATGTATGTCTATTAATTTGCCTGCCTGCTACTTTGTGATTGTGGGGCAAATTGTGAATTTGTTTACAGACTCCCTTTATGTGTTTTTCTTTAATCATATATGTTATCCAGTTGGGATAACAGGAAGCTACCAGTTTTCATAGTGGAGAATTATCGTTGTGTGTGTGCGTGAATGTGTTTTTTTGGGGAGAGGGGGGAGCAATCTAAGATAATTAATTAAAACTGAAAAAGGAAAGATTTCTTGAAGGACATATCTACCTCACTTATCAAGGAGAATTGTATTCACTTATGTTTTGTAAAAGGATCTGTTCTATAAAAACCCAGAATCAAACTGCAATATGGATAGTTTACAAACAAACATACTTCAGCTTGTAGACCTGCAATTTCTCTCTCGACACCTGCATATCATACAAACAATAAAGCAAGGAAATTACTGGGAGTGGCCAACTCAGTATGCCCTAAAAAAGGAAGCATGAAAAAACAACGTTAAAAAATTAGAGGCTGTCCCCTCTGCTATATATAAAACTCTACTAACTCGACAAGAGAACTCTACAATCTGAACAGGGGCAATGCATGGAATGTTGTATGTTCAGGATGGAAATATTACTGGATAAGCCACTTGTAGATTGAATATAAAATGGGATAAGCTAGGGGGGTGGGGATGGAGGTGAAGGGGTTCTTTTTGTAGGTTGCATGCAATTTAAATTCAATAAAAGAAGAGATGATTCTTGGCATACCTCTTGTTGCGCTACCTAGCTCCCGCTTGCTCTCACGCAGTACTTCTGTTGATGGAGTGGACAAGAAAAACAAAGCATCGTCAGAGAAATTAAGGGGACAGCTGGGCCACAAGCGAAACATATGTATTAGGGAACTAATATCGTCTAGCAGAGAGAGTCAGTTTGAATTATAAGACACACGACGAATTGAAGCGAGGTCAATGGCGCAAAGGATGCCAGTAAGAACCATTATAAGGAAGCGCAAAAGAAGGAAATTTTAACAGAGCGATAGGGAAAACATAACACCTTTGGGGGTAGGCTTCTTGGCAAAGAGATTCATCGACGTTGTCTTCTTTGATTCTGAAAACCAGTTTTCCTTCCTGCTTTCTGAAGATAAGCTAAAGGCTGGAACGGTGGAACCGCCGGCGATACGGCTGTTTGGTCAATTGGCTACGGAATTTTATCGTTTGACGAAGGGAGACGATGGAAATTCTGCAGAAAACCCGGCAACCTGCTTGGCTTGGCCGGCGACAACGACCCGTTCGCAACCCCGGCTTCCGAGGGTCGTCACGCGGGACGGGAGCGGGCCGTACGTTCCACGTTGTCGCCAGCCTCTCTGGGGCCCACTGGCTGCTTCAGTAACGATCGGTTGGTTGGGTGTAGTAGGGTGCAGTTGTGTGAGTTCGCAATGTAAAAATGTACATTAAACACGTACTTTGTCATCCGGCTACACCCTACCAAACAGGCCCTAAACTACGTTACCGCGCGAGTAACGCGCACAATCCCTTCCATACCCATTTCGGCGCGGCCAGATCCGCTGCTAGGGCCTAATTTGGTTGGATGTAAACAACACACATCATGAGTTGCAAAACAAGAATTCTAATGGTTTGAGTTGAAACTGAAAATTATTTGTTTGGTTTCAACGAATTTGAGTTCATTGTTTGTGAATTTTCGTAGCTGTGATTATATAGATGCTGATATCGTATGTATAAATCAGGAAGCAACGTGTTTAGCATGATCCGGTATACACGGTTTGGTGTTGCAGCGCGGGTGGAAAATGGACTGTGCTTAAAAATGGTGTAGTTCGTTTTCTACCGTTTGTGTGCAGAAAAAAAAGTCAAAGTGTGGGTTCATTTTCCACTGTGGGTTGCTTTTACACATAACCAAACACAAAGAGTCAAAAAACACTATGGATTCCAAGTGCACGGGTTGCATTTCAGTGCAACCAAACTAGCGCTTGGGCGAGTTTGGTTGGAAGTAAAACCAAGTCTAAGGTTCAGTTTCTAAATAGGAAAACAAAAGTCATGAATTTAAACGATAACTGTTTTGTTTAATTTAATGTAACTCTGACGTGTTTAATTAATTTATTTTTATTTAGTTTGAAGTGGTAATCAGATTCACATATTTTATTTGGTACGGTGTATGACAATCTTATTGAATTTGTTTTCAACTATTTGGTATAGCGATGATATATATATATATATATATATATATATATATATATATATATATATATATATATATATATATATATACCAATGTTTTAGGAGAGAGAGAAAGTGGGGACCAGCCAAGAATCCACCTGATGCATTCCCGTTTTTTCCGCTGCTATAGGCTTCATTTGTTACATGTGACATGCGACAACTGGTAACGGACCAACTAAACATGACTGCAGCCTTTTACGGCGAGGTAGGCCTAGTTTGGCGCAAATTTGTAAATCCCGGTAATTTATGTATACTTTACTAGCCTATTATATGATATGCGGCACTAATAACTACAGCTTTACGGGCCTGCGTAACAGAAAATGTATGCTTTGGCAAGCACGTCAATATTTGACGTACTCAGAAAAGCCAGCTTCGTCCCCGTTTTGATCCTTTTTCTACATACGCTAGCGTTCTCGGACATGTAACTCTGCAAGCTGGCTACAGCTCGGCTCTCCCGGGGATTCACGATGTTGGCGGCCAAACTAGGCCGTACATTTTCCAGGATTATAAGAGGAATCATGCAGACACTACATCTCATTGCACCCTATCAAATACACAAATTAACTAAAAAGACTGTGTTTGAACTCAACACTAATAAAGTGTACCCTACCAAATTGGCCCTCAATAATCTGCAGACCACAGTAGTAGATCACCGCCTGAGCACTGTTTGTATAAGAACCTGCATGTATTGCTAGCAGTTGCAGAAATATGGAAAGTGGACCGCACCCATTCAGGGCGCAGTTAGGGGCCGTTCGGCCCCCGACATTCTGAGTTCCGGTATTCGTATACATAAATACTATATAAATCCTTGACCACGGCAGTTTCAGCGTGGAGAAATACACAACCCGGTGCAGCAGGTTAGCATGCCGGGTGTCTCACACCGGACTCCGTGCGGTAGTGACGAGTACTGCCGCACATGGGGTTACTTCAAATCCCCCTAAACTATTAACGCAACTACCAAATAGAACGCAGAACGTTATTTTCTCTCATCAATATATCCTTGATTTGCATATGAATATATGTACTTAGGAAAACGGCGGCCAAACGGCCCCTTAGTTTTTCCAGAATTTCTACAGCGATTAACGGCAACGTGAATTAGTTTTTCTGTCGAGGGTTGGAGTTCCGCCCAACCAAATGTACAGATTTGCAAATAGCAGGTAGTTGGAACTAAATGACCTGAAACACAGTCCAACCAAACGGGACCCTAACTGTTATATGCATTCGGCCAGTATTCCGCGCGCTGTTCATGCGACGACGCCCATTTTCTAGGTTTCCATGATTTTCTGAAAAACATTACATGACCCATGTATCTAGCAACGCAAACGCGTAGCACAAGAGACGCCTAACAGAAGGCCCAAATTAATAAAGCATGGTGAAACTTCATTAGATGTGAAAATCACTAACGGTGGGCATGTTTGGTTGGGAGTAAAACTACACCACACCATGAATTCTAAAATAGAAAATTGAAGACGGTAAATCGAACTCAATCATGTTGGTTTGGTACAACGAAAATGGAATTTGTTTAGTTAGTTTGCAATACGTTTGATAGAATGTGGTCTAAGCTACCAAACTTTATTTTATGCATGGATCAACCATGGAGTAGCTTAGTCAAAAGAGAGAAACCGGAAAGAAGGAAGCCACCAAAGGAAATGTGTTGAAAGGACTGCAGCGGCCATTTGATGAAAATGAACCGCACCCCTTTAAGATGCAGTTTGCTTTTCTCAAATCTTTAGGCCCATATTTGGTTCGGGACTGGGATTCTGTAATTTGGAGTGTATTAGACGGGGTTAGTCAGGATCCAGTCTGATTCTATTTGGCAACCCAGTCTGATTCTGTTTGACAACTCAGTCTGATTCTGGTCACCTGGTCTGATTTGAACCTAGATTCAGTCTGATTCTGTTTGGCTACCAGTCTGGATTCAGTTTGATTTTGTTTGGCAACCTAGTCAGGATCTTCTTATTCTGTCATGTTCTTACATAACTATTTTAATAAGTACAAGGAATGTGTAGTTGTGATGGCGCTTCAATATAAGTTCAAAGTTTACAAAAAAAAAATTATATTTTGTGGATGTTATTTTTGTTATTTAGTAAAATGAACATAATAGATGAGTATGCTCATTTGTATGTGATGATTTAAAATAAATCAAACGGTATTGTTATCTTGCATTGCATTTTTATGTTGTAAATATGTATTGTTGTACATATTTGATTCAGGAACTGTAAACTGACAAGATAATTGAAATTGTCCTAATATAACATAAATTGTGCACAAGTACAAAAGTAAAGATAATAGGACGTTTTCATCAGAACTTAAACAAATAAAAAAACTGATTATAAGTTATTGGTTCCCGGGCAAATACATTGTTACCATACAAGGGAGAGGGACAAAAAAGGAGAGGCATGCCCTGGACCTAGACATAGACATCCATACACATGCTAAGATGGTGACCAACCACTGTGGTGGACAGTCTTTGATGTGGATGATGATTTATATTGATCCCACGTAGGACCGTCCCAGTCGGCCCACTGTAGGGCGGCATCGTACTCGTCTCATGACACAGGACAGGCTTCCTGCAATGACTGATTGGGTTGTTGTTTGATGTCGTCTTTTGACCAGTCAAATAGCAACGACAGATGATGAACAGGATGACTGACCCCATCCTTGTCTTCTTCCTGGTTCCCATTTTTTCCCTCCTCATATGTATCCTCGCAATATTTTTTTTCACAGACAAGATTTTCTTCAACATATTTTCGTATATTTGACGGAGACATCAATAATTTTTCAAACTTTACCCTTGACTTTGAACACAATGGCGACATCTAAATTTGATAAATAAATATAAATAGTAAACTAACTGTGACAATAATATATACAAATAAATGTTATAAGCAAACTTAGCTAAAAACAAGTTTGAACATGATGTAAGTCTTCTAAACATAAGAGTAAAGTAGAAGTTTGTCAAATGATGGTACACAACAAACTAATGTAACACATAAATTTTACAACTAAATGCTGCGAAGCAAATACAAACAAATACAATGTCGAGCAAATATGTTACAAGTTCATGTGTTTGTTCCACCGTCTAATGTGGTTGTTTGTTTCATTCGTTAGTGTTAAGGTATTCAACACTTCCATGTGGGTAAGTGTGACGAGTCGTCACAAAGTAGCGTTGAATGACGTGCTGCACGGCCAATGACTAGGGAGGCTCTCTCAAAATGAAAATATTTTCTCTTATGAACTCTCTCCTGATGTATTTCCATCACATTTGCAACTCACTCAAAGATATGTAAGGCCCCCCTGTTATGTTTCAGAAGTCACGCCATGCCTCCCTCCAAGCTTGTATAGTATATACTTCATTCACACATCTCCCCATTTCATATTGGTTTCTCATTAGACCTCTGAGAACCATATCAAGCTATGGACACCACATAACATACGGTGTCGTTGGATGCCCAGCCATATTACAGGTGTTGTAAGTAAAATATTTCGGAAGTAAGGATGTATATCACAATTAAGGGAATATAATATGATTATTTGGTTTTAAATAACATTCAACAACATTACAATAAATAACATACACCCTATATAAAACATTAAGCAACATTACGATAAAAAAATAGCAACCTTATAATGTAATACAATGTTTATATCAGTGGATGATTTAAGAAAGATTATAATGTTAATAACATCCAATGGTAGACAATCTAAATCAAGAAGACAATGTAAATGTAGCTCTGCCATTCAACGTTATGGCGTCATCGGAGGTGAAGGAATGTCCAAAAGAAGACTACAATCTTCCTCCAGACTGGAAACGAAGCTTTGTAAAACCTCATACTCATACTTTTTGTTGGTGTATATATCATCGTAGTTGTGATGGATTTCAGCAAAGTCCTTCATGTTCATCGCCTGACCCCACAATAAATTGCACTCGACAGTTAGTAACATAATCTCAACTTTCAAAGAATCAGTTGTTGGGGGGAGATCGACTGCCCAATGGAAGTATCTGCATCGATCTTTTCCCTAAAATGTATTATCAAGTTCAAGTGAATGACAACGAATGTGAAGCATACACAAGGGCAACCTATTATTTATATATTTACTAGCGCACCTCACAAGAAGGACATATGTAACACATTTCACCCGGCCTTTCACTCAGAATGCCAAAGTCATATAACTGTGCATCCTTTGTGTTAAGCCGCAAGGCTACATCTAACCCACAATCACACCTCAGAACTTTAGATGGATTTATCGAAATCTAAAACATGGTTGATGATTAGTAAAATAATGTCAGATTCTGAACATAGATTTTAAATATAAATTGCAGAATATATGAATAGGCCTAGTTGATTGTTCAAACATAAAAGTGAAGTTAATTTTGAAAGATCGTAATACATATATGATGTATTGTATCTATCTTCCTCGGTTGAAGAGTCCTTATCGCTCGTGATGTGAAGTCGTTGGTGAAGATATTGGCACCTCTTCCGCATAGTTGAAATATCTTGTTCTAGCCTATCGGTGTCTGCTCTTGTCGAACAGATAAAGTCACATTGTTCAGACCATTGCTTGTGTTCGTTGTGTGCATATGCAAGTTGTGTTAGCATAGCATCCCTAACTACAGTAAGTGTGGTCACTGTAGGTTGTACATGCTGTGCGGGCAACCTCATATGACATCTATTTGGAACAAGACCCCTGCCACATGTAAAATACAGTATGTGGGGGTTGTTGTCTTCAAAACGTCCATTTGCCGCATCTACGGCATCCATATACACTCATACAGTGCATTGTAGGCCACATGGACAGGAAGGCATTCCATTCTCCATTTCAAGACAACCTAATGAAACATAATGTGACATTTTTAATTAGGATCCATAAAACATTTTATGAAACAAACAATTTAGGGCACCAGACTCACGTGGTTGATGAGTTCTCATATGCTTCATAAATTATGACAAGTACAAAGTAAGGTCAACGAGTATCCCAAATGAAATTAGAAATTGTTTCACGTAATACATCACCCTCCCTTGCATCGGTCGGAGTTGTTTGTAGTAGCGAACTCAGGTCAACCCCATTAGGTGGGACGATAGATGTTGAACTATTTTCTTGGAGTTCATCCATCATAGTTTCACCATCATTCTGGCGATGTATAAAATTGTGGAGGATACAACAAGCCATTACGAGGCGACACTACGAATGTAAAGGATATGTCGCCCCTTTTTTAAGGTAGGCAAATAGCCTCTTCAGCACACTGAATGCTCTTTCTACAACATTACATAATTGAGTATGGCGGTGGTTGAACATCTCCTTCTTGTTGGTGTATGAATGTTTGTTTCCTCGGTACTTAGAAATATGGTGAGTTGTGTTGCGATAAGGTGCAAGAAATTTACGAGTGTTGGCATACCCTGCATCAACTAGGTAAAACATTTCTGGCGGAACTTTAAACTCGCCTGTGGTTGTTGCTACTTGTAGGACCCTTTGGTCAGCAGCTGAGCCCTCCCACCTAGTTAGGACTTATATAAACTCCATCGAGAAGTCTACTACAGCCATGACATTTAGAGAGACATTCCCTTTTCTGTCTCAATAACAATTTTACTTTTCGTGTTTGACTAAGACTGGGATGTGTGTTCTGTCAATTTCTCCGATGGCATTCTATAACACCAAAATCGGTTGTACACATACAAAATATTTGAAAATTATTATAAATTGTAGGGGATAACTATTACCTTGAAGTAAGGGTAGAACATTGGGCTGTCCAATACATGAGAATGTGTTGTTGTGCATGTCGATGCAGTTTGCATGACAATATAGTCATGGGACAACGCACACACCCTATCCAGCACTTCGTTGAACTTTCTACTTATGGTCTCACCAGAGTGAGTGTAGTCCTCATCCAAAGCACGATTTGTATGTCCATGGCCAACCATCTGTAGGAAGTAGCATACATCCTCAACTAATGAGATGCCTCTAGTACTTTGTAACAAGCCACGACTCTCAAGCTTGTCCGCAAGGGCCATTATAGTATGTGGTTGTATTCAGTAGAGGTCATAAGCCCTTTGTTCATGCTCGGTTATGATTTCTAACACCTTTTGGTGGCCACTCCTAATGCTAACTGACCTAGGTATTCTAGGTGGTATGTCGGCATCATCGGAAATGTCGTCCATGATGGAGTTTGCTATTGACTCAGCTATTGCATCAGCAATGTGATTTGTTGGACCAAACAAGGTATCTAAAATGTTTTTGAGGAGGTCAGTTGCTTGTGTATGGCACTGGCAGACATGATGCCTACAATTAAAATGATAACAACGTTGACATGATGACTACAAGTAATATTGAATAAGTACTTGAACATAATATGAAAGATTTGATAGGGAAAAATAACAACATCAACATTACAAACTAATTAGATTGTACGGGAAACAAATCTCTGTGCGGGAAATCAATTATTACAATAATAAAGCAAATTGAAATTAATGTTCTCAAACATACCAAACATAATGGAAAAATAAAGTTCCCACTTATGATCCTGAAGGGCCAACATCATTGGGTCAAGTATACCACATGGATGGCATACTTGATGTGTTGTTGACATTGGGTGGCGGGGACTGTGAAACAAATTGTAACACCCCATCCACAACAAACATGATTACATGCTAATCAGTGGATTACTAAAAATCATGGGAAATTAAAACTGAATTACAACAAGCACCACAAGATGATGCATATCACATCAGAGCCAACACTTTCCTTTCATAACATATTTTCAAAGTGCTACAACAAAATTTCCCATTATCTCATTACATGAAATAATTGTTCCACATGTTGATTTACATCAAAATACATAAACTGAAAACTGTACATCGATCGTAATACAAGAAACATCGAAAAGCTCTCCCGAAGACCTGAGTGTAAAGGGACGACACATAGGACTCTACTGCTAGACACTATCTAATCCACCAGGTATGATACCTCTGCAGATCATCTGTAGCCACATGATCTTCATCTCGCCAGGCACGTCCACCTAAAAAGGGTTATTAACCAGTGGGGTGAGACACACATTCCCAGCAAGAAACATAACCCTCTACCAACATTATTATGATCATAGATAACTGATATAAGCAGAGTATAAGAGCAGTATACTAAGCAGGGCTAATCTTACCACCAATCTTACCAAGATATTTATGAGGCATGTAACCAGATGTTCTTTATGGAACATGATTGACAAGATAAGCTTTATAGGAACTCATCACATGATATAAGGTTCATATAATAAACTACAGATTATAACTAGAGCACTATATAGATAAGGCCTCATCCAATGTTCCGTATTTGCCCTAAGCAAGATACTATACGGCTTGATTACAAATTATTATGCCCTGAGGAAGTGAGTCGTACCTGTGGCGACACATCCCGCTATCACACAGACAATAAGGTGTCACGCGAAAACGTGCGGAAAACACCATAAACCACCTATTACCAAAAACACGGAGTAATTAAAACTGATTGTGAAGAGCATACATGAGGGAACTATTTCATCCAGATCTTACAAAAAAACATGTTATATATAAACATTCACCAGCCTGGTTGTGGGTCCACAGCTTATCAGAACTAGTTGTACTGTCGGCACCAGAGTTCAACACTTGTTTATACATACATAACGGCCCTCGCACGGCCAACAGCAAGATATACAAAATTACAACCTCTATACATCGTGAAACGTCGTCGAAACATCTCCGAGGACCTGAGTGTACAGGGATGACTCTAGGACTCTACAACAAAACAACCAAAATAGCATCATGTCCATCTCTTGCCTTCTACTGCTCTTCGTGCTGCTCGGCCGCAACCCTGCGACCACCACCACATCTAGCACGAACACCTAAAAAGGTTGTAAACCAATGGGGTGAGACACACAGTCCCAGCGAGAAACATAACTCCCCACCGAAACCATAAAACCTCAAAGGTTTAAAGTAGATAACAACACATAACTGAATAAGGATAACAAGAGCAGTATACTGAGCAAAGATATTATTACCATCCAGCTTACCAAGACAACCGGGAGGCATGTAACCAAGCATTTCTTTATGGAACATGATTGACAAGATAAGATTGATAAGAACTTACCACAAGATATAAGGAACGTATAAGTATCTGCAAGGTACAACAAGATCAACTACACAAGTAGGGCCTCAACCAATATTCTCTGGTTTTCCTTAAGTAATAAATACTATTCGGCTGGATTACGTATTATTATCATGCCCTGAGGAAGTGAGCCATACCACTCAAATCCAACATTTGGTTGTGAAACCCAAGCCGGTGCCATACAAGGTCAATGGAAGAGCCGGACTCCACGACCTCCCACATCGTGGTCAGTACACGAGTGCAACACAAGCAGGACCGTAGTCTCATGCTTAAGTGGCCTCAGCCACAGGGTCAGGCTACCCTCTGCCTAGCCCGCCTTGGTACAGGTATCGGTGCTAGTGAAACTGAGCCACGAACATGGTCATCGTGCTCTGAGCCATGAACGCATTCATGCTCCCATATCACACATCCTGAGCCATGGGCATGTTCACCATGATCTAACATATCAAGCTACGGGCCTGAAATCGCACTCTGGAGTCTACAACCGAAGTTGCACTCTTACCTCCTCATTTTTTGCTAGGAGAAACCACACATATTCAATAATATGCGCTTCCAGGTTAACCCGCAGGAGAACCCGTTTCACCATCACCAGCTACTGACGATGATGGATCTATGGCCAGGGCAAACTACATGATATGTTCCACTGTAATTAGTTAGTATATTTTAAGTAGATTGTTAGGGCAAACAAGTGGTATCACATATATAACATTAAGCTACATTATTGTTACCACCATCACAATATCATAGGATCTCAATCCCTCATCACAAGAAACCACTGCCTCATAAGGCATTTCATCATCAGAGGATAATACCTCAACTAGGCACTTTAGCCAACTCAGGTCCTCAGACCTAAACACATTATACAGGTGATGCATGTTATCTCATCAACAAGAGTGACTATCAATGCAGTGTTATTCAAACATATATACCTCATAGCCCTTTACCTGGCTATGCATCCGCATGAAACACCTACATGTTTAGTATACACAATCATAGAGACAATTGAAACCATCATGGATTACCAGAAGGATCATTTTATCAAACATAGGGCAACATTGATGATTATACGTTTTATCATTCATGCCTCAAACCTGTGACCATATACATGGGTCACATCCTCATGTGAAGTAGCTCATATGCTTCCAAGCTTATCATTACTTATCATTATATATATATACAGGATTCAAGGTGATCATGACACATGTAACATCGTTATTAACATGAAATCATCATCTATATACATCCCGGGTTATCAAAACCCTTACTAAAAGAGGTGGCGGGTAGCGTGTCCCTCACCACAACTTATGATGGGTAGGGTAGCATCCCTTACCAAAAGTATATCGGCCTATACACATATCGGCCAACTACAGCAGGTAACGACCATCACCCAAGGGTGTCGCGCAGCTAGAGATTAAGGCATAACGTGCAAACTGACGCACAAGGCATAACATGCAGCTAGGTTGAGGGAGTGTATCGTGCAAGGGCGAGGCACGACACAACTATCTATCCATAACGATTGAACCCTTTTTTCCCATCCCGGGTTATGGTACCTATCGGGCAGCCACACCACTCACACGCCCAAGGAAACTCTAAACCATGGTTCGACCAATAAGGGTACAAAGGTACAAAACCTCAACCATAACAACAAGATCACTATAACCACAAGATTAAAGGTGCAACAAGCAAGAAACTTATCTTAGAACATACATGGCTGATTATGATCATAAGAAATCATATAAGAATATAGAAGAAGGTAGTATGGTTAGGGTTAGGAGTTATGTAACCCGCCTTAAGCAAGCTCCAAGCTCCTAGCACCAAGCTACACCTTCGGCCACTTCAAGAGGAAGAAGAAGAAGACTCCAAGATAAGGATCGACCACCAAGCTTTGCAAAGGAAGAGGTGGCGTGCAACCAAAGGGGAGGGGAAACTAAGGAACTAAAGGGATCCTTAGCAAGAGAAAGGGAACACATATATAGGAGAGGGTGGAGGAGAAACCAAGGTAAGACAAGGCAAGGTGTCGCCCACTTAGGGACACTTGTCCATGGGCAATGCCACCACTCTATCTCGCCTTAAACACATGTCCAAGGCCATTGTCACATGCAAGTATCAAGCACCAAGTGTCCACTAGTGGTGACACAAATGAGGTCAAAGGGTCAAAGGGGTCCATGGACGATACACCCCAACACCATGCCCGACACACCTCATTGGGAGACACACCCATGGCCGACACAACCATGGCCGACACACCTATGGCCGACACAAGGTCCAACAAGGCCAACCAAGGCACAATAAGGCCCACCAAGGCTCATCCAAGCCCAAGGCTACTCAAGCAACGAGCCCAACCCTTCCTCTCAACACTAGAGGAAGCAAAGAGAGAGAAGAACACTTCTCAAGGTGACATCTTGCCCACAAACCCTAAAGTTGGGTTAATTGCAAGTAGCACCTCCAACACACAACAAGCACAAACAACCCTAATCACCACTAAGGGTGATTAGCAAGCAACTAAACACCAGGGTTAAGAAAAGCAAACAGGATAAGCCCTAAACGGAGGTCAGGGTCCTTGCAAGCTATAACCCTCTACAAAGGGATTTCGTCCTCGAAATTCAAAGAGAAAAGTGAGGGATACTTCCTCCTCATCTCTTCCTCAAGCTCCCACGTGGCTTCCTCAACGCCACAATGATGCCAAAGAACCTTTACGTGAACCATGTTCTTCCTTTTCAACTTCTTCACTCTTTTGTCAAGGATCATTACAGGACCTTCCTTGTAGGTCACATCTTCATCAAGCTCAACCTCTACTGGCTGTATCACTGTCCCTGAATCTAGGTGACTTTTTTTCAGTATGCTGATGTGGAACACTAGATGTAACATGTGCAACTCTGGCGGCATCTCTAACTTGTAAGCTACCTTGCCAACACATGCTATTACTGGATATGGCCCCATATACATGGGTGCTAGCTTACCTTTCCGACCGAACCTTAGCATGCCTTTCCATGGCGAGACTTTAAGATACACTTTGTCTCCTACCTAGAATTCCAAAGGTCGTCGGCGATTGTCTGCGTAAGATTTCTGCCTATCCTGTGCCGCTTTCAATTGTTGTTGTATCACTTTGATCTTTTCTGTTGTCTGTTGTACTAACTCAGAACCCAAAAGCTGATACTCACCATATTCATACCAACATAGGGGAGATCTGCACTTCCTGTCATATAATGCCTCATAAGGAGCCATGTCAATGCTCCGTTGGTAACTATTGTTGTAAGCGAACTCTATCAAATTGAGGTGCACATCCCAACTGCCTAGGAACTGCAAAACACAAGCCCGAAGAAGATCCTCCAAAGTCTGAATAGTCCTTTCAGACTGTCCATCTGACTGCGGGTGGAAAGCGGTGCTGAACCTCAACTGTGTTCCTAACGCCTTATGCAACTATTCCCAAAAACGACTCGTGAACTGAGGACCTCTGTCAGAAACTATCATTACTGGTACACCGTGCAAGTGTACTATCTCATCTACATATACATGAGCGAGCTTCTCAGCTATATATGTTGTCTTCACAGGTATGAAATGGGCAGACTTTGTCAATCTGTCCACTATCACCCAAATGGAATCATGATTCTTAGCTGTCCTGGGCAGACCAACTATGAAATCCATGGTTATGTGATCCCATTTCCATTGCGGTATCGGCATAGGTTGCAATGTACCTGCCGGCTTCTGATGCTCAGCCTTGACTTGCTGGCATACCGCACACCTAGCCACAAACTCGACTACATCTCTCTTCAAGCCAGACCACCAATACAGGTCCTTCAGATTATGATACATCTTAGTGACTCCTAGATGCATAGCATACATTGATGTGTGTGCTTCCTAGAGCACAGCTTCCTCAGATCATCAACATTGGGGACCACCATTCTGTCATGATAGCAAACTAGTCCATCTTCAGACTCATGGAACCCATCACACTTTTCGCTGTCGAGCTCTGACCTGATCAACTGCACTGTATCATCTATTTGTTGTGCATCTTTGATTTGCTGTCTCAGCATAGGCTTTACTTGCATCTGTGCCAAAAGTCCTGCTAACAAGGAAACTTCCATCTGCACATTCATCGGCCATAAGGAAACAAACATATCGCGTCCATGGCATACTAAGGAACCCAACTGTGCTTTCTCAAGACCTATCAGTGACAGATCTGCATCTGCTGGATCAGCCGTCCCAGCATAGTCCGAAGCTCCGACTCGAAGAAGCCGCTCAAAGGTTTTCCCAATACCTGATGTTTCACCATGGGGAGCCTGTGCTCTTAGCGGAGGCACTGACAATCTCTCTACCATGAGATTCATCGTAGCCATCATCTGCCCATAAGCTGTTGGTAGGTAGGGTTTTTGAGAATGGCTGGGTCAAGTTGGGGAACCTCAGGCACCCGATCTCCATGTGCCTGCCCTTCAGCTCCATCAGCTGATGCAACATCGCTGCTCTCGGCAACATGTTCTTCATGGTTTCTAGACATCTTGGCTTTTTCTTCCGCTGAGGGCAGAAGATGATTGTAAGAAAATCTGGAAAACTCACAAGAACAGACACAACCTAGTCCTACATCCCAGTAAACTCAGCGAACCTACAGCTCTGATACCAAAGCTTGAGGCGACACATCCCGTTATCACACAGACAACGAGGTGTCATGCGAAAACGTGCGGAAAACACCATAAACCACCTATTACCAAAAACACGGAGTAATTAAAACCGATTGTGAAGAGCATACATGAGGGAAGTATTTCATCCAGATCCTGCAGAAAAACATGTTATATATAAACATTCACCAGCCTGGTTGTGGGTCCACAACTTATCAGAACTAGTTGTATTGTCGGCACCAGAGTTCAACACTTATTTATACATACATAACGGCCCTCGCACAGCCAGCAGCAGGATATACAAAATTACAACTGCTATACATCGTGAAACATTGTCGAAACATCTCTGAGGACCTGAGTGTACAAGGATGACTCTAGGACTCTACAACAAAACAACCAAAACAGTAGCATGTCCATCTCTTGCCTTCTACTGCTCTTCGTGCTGCTCGGCCGTAACCCCGCGACCACCACCACGTCTAGTGCGAACACCTAAAAAGGTTGTAAACCAACGGGGTGAGACACATAGTCCCAGTGAGAAACATAACTCCCCGCTGAAACCATAAAACCTCAAAGGTTTAAAGTAGATAATAGCACATAACTGAATAAGGATAACAAGAGAAGCATACTGAGCAAAGCTATTATTACCATCCAGCTTACCAAGACAACCGGGAGGCATGTAACCAAGCATTTCTTTATGGAACATGATTGAAAAGATAAGATTGATAAGAACTTACCACAAGATATAAGGAACGTATAAGTATCTACAAGGTACAACAAGATCAACTACACAAGCAGGGCCTCAACCAATGTTCCGTGGTTTTCCTTAAGCAATAAATACTATTCGGTTGGATTACGTATTATTATCATGCCCTGAGGAAGTGAGTCGTACCGCTCAAATCCAACCTTCAGTTGTGAAACCCAAGTCGGTGCCATACAAGGTCAATGGAAGAGCCAGACTCCACGACCTCCCACCTCGTGGTCAGTGCACGAGTGCAACACAAGTAGGACCATAGTCTCATACTTAAGTGGCCTCAGCCACAGGGTCGGGCTACCCTCTACCTAGCCCGCCTTGGTACAGGTATCGACGCTAGTGAAACTGAGCCACGTGCATGGTCATCGTGCTCTGAGCCATGAAAGCATTCATGCTCCCATATCACACATCCTGAGCCATGGGCCTGTTCACCATGATCTAACATATCGAGCTACGGGCCTGAAACCACACTCTGGAGTCTACAACCGAAGTTTCACTCTTACCTCCTCATTTTCGGCTAGGAGAAACCACACATATTCAATAATATGTGCTTCCAGGTTAACCCGCAGGAGAACCTGTTTCACCATCACCAGCTACTGACAATGATGGATCTATGGCCAGGGAAAACTACATGATATGTTCCCATTGTAATTAGTTAGTATATTTTAAGTAGATTGTTGGGGCAAATAAGTGGTATCACATATATAACATTAAGCTACATTATTGTTACCACCATCATAATATCCCAGGATCTCAATCCCTCATGACAAGAAACCACTGCCTCATAAGGCATTTCATCATCAGAGGATAATACCTCAACTAGGCACTTTAGCCAACTCAGGTCCTCAGACCTAAACACATTATACAGGTGATGCATGTTATCTCATCAACAAGAGTGACTATCAATGTAGTGTTATTCAAACATATATACCTCATAGCCCTTTACCTGGATATGCATCCACATGAAACACCTGCATGGTTAGTATACACAATCATAGAGATAACTGAAACCATCATGGATTACCAGAAGGATCATTTTATCAAACATAGGGCAACATTGATGATTATACATTTTATCATTCATGCCTCAAACCTGTGACCATAGACATGGGTCACATCCTCATGTGAAGCAACTTATATGCTTCCAAGCTTATCATTACTTATCATTATATATATATATATATACAGGATTCAAGGTGATCATGACACATGTAACATCGTTATTAACATGAAATCATCGTCTATATACATCCCGGGTTATCAAAACCCTTACTAAAAGAGGTGGCGGGTAGCGTGTCTGACACGAATTTACCGTGCGTAGAAACGCAAGTGTACGCGTCAATGTAATATAAGCCTTTGTGAGGCCCGAGTCGAATTCAGGGATACGTGAAATTGTCAGAGACTCCTACTAACTACTCGCGATCAGCTAGACCGATTAAATAGTTGAGAGTTGTTGTTAAAATTAAAAGAAAAAAAAACAAAGCAATCGATTAAATGTTTGGTTTAATCAATTCAAAATGAGATCTTTAGGATTGCGGTTTCACCACAGGTTTTCATTGTATTAAATTCTATGTAGTCACTCAATTTTATCTCTCTATCCGGGTAGTGGCCTGAAATCATAATTGCCCACTGTCGTGGTACAATTCACTACCTATGTCTAGGTCGGTTCCACCGTCATAGTAACCTATACCCTAAACTAGGTGCATTAACAACGATCTCTCGGTATCCACCATTAACCGTACACCACCTTGTTCAAGGGATTTGTCAATTAATGTAAATTCCGTCTCTTTTCAACCATTAATTCTTCTTTCAAAGCAATTAAGGGCATTAGATTATTATTATGGTGATCAAGAATAACAATATAATTGAGAAAACGAAGTTATACCACGGATTTAAGAGATAAGATATGAATTACTATGATAAAATTGTCATACAATGAATTCCCGGGCTACTCCCGGTCCTAAAGACAAAGGGGATTAGCCCTGCATGTTCATCTCAGAGCAACACATGGTAGAGAAAAGGGGAAACATGGAGAAAAACATGATTGAGTGGTGAAACCCCTGAACGGAGAAGATCCAAGCGATCCTTGGTGTAGAATATGCATTCTCCCGCCTTTCGGTGGTGGAAATCGTCTTCTTCGGCGTCCGGATCGGCTGGGGCGTGCTTCTGGGCTCCGTTCTTCTCTCCACACCTTCTCGGGATGTGTGTTGCGGCTAATGATGTGATCCTCCCCTCTTGGGCGCCGTCATTAGGTATAATTCCTGAGTTAGGTCGCCAATTAATCACAGCCATCGGATTAAGATCAATCTGAAGCAAACTCATATCTGACAGTGTCGATACTATCGACGTGGGTAGATAGTATCGACCTTGCACTGTATCGGCTGATTTTCTTTTATTTTCTCTTTCGCGACTGATGCTATCTTGATACCATCGACGCGGGTCGATAGTATCGACATTCATAGGCGTCGGTTTTATCCTTTTACCGTCGCTGTAGCTCCACTAGTCGATAGTATCGACATATGTGTCGATAGTATCGACTCACTTCTGGTCCTTGCGGCTAGCACCCTGTGGTCTGGTCAATGGTATCGACAATAGCAGATACTTGTTTTTCCTGAAATTATAACACGAGACCACATAAGTCTACACAAAACATATTCTTTTGATAAATAATACTCAAAATGCTGAAATAAGGGAAATTTGACATAGAGAAGTAGCATAGACCAAAGTAGATGAATTATGCAACATTAACCACGAAAATGACTAATAAATGCATAAAACACATATCAAACAAGTCTATAAATGCGACTCAAAATCATCGCATCAAACTCCCCTAAGCTTGAACATTGCTCGCCCTCGAGCAACTAAACATTAGAATAGAATTGCCAGAGTCAACTAAAGAATAAATCATCACAACAAACGTCCCATATGGCTCCCACCGGACATTCGCATACCGGACCTCGCTAACCACAGAATGATAATTACCCTAAAGGCGACAGTAATCATCCATAAAAGATATCTACCCCAAAACTGATGAACACTATCACATAAGGCAGTTAACATAATAGAATTTGCCAGTCCAGACTCGGTGCATCTTGTGATCTCCTATACTACGTTGCTCGCCCTAACTACCATCTACATGGAAGCAACTCTCCTGATATTCACAAGTGAGGAGAAAATCATGGTGGCCTACCGATTTGAGCAACGGGTGGATGGAATGGGTGGCTAATGGAAGAAGTGGAAGCATTATACGGTTTCAACATGCATAAAACAAAAATGCCCTAAATGATGCAAATGCACATGAAAAATGCCCTAATGCCTAAGATTGTGTGGAATGATGCAGGAACACATCCCATCTCAAAATGAGATGGATATCTAATTGAGCTACATCATGTACTTACTCATCTTAAAATGCAGGTGAGATTATGCTCCTTTCTCCTTCTTATTCTACTTGCTTCTTAATGACTTTTTTTTTTCAATTTCGTTTTTTTTCTTCAAGCCCTTATATCCATAATTAACAAGGAATACTTTATTGGGCTTACTTTTTCTGCATAACTCGAATATTTGAACTATTTAGAAGGTATGGAACAATTTAATTCACCATTAAAGAAGAAATGAGGTGCACGATGTACTCTATGCATAAAAGTTATGAATGCAACTAAATGACATGCACCTAAGGGTAATGTGCATGTATAACTGTTCTATTTTTTTTCATGCAAAACATATGAAAGTGGTTGCAATGCAAGTCCTATCTACATGACATGCAATCAAAAAGGTTAAAATTGTACTTTACTTCCAAATCTTGTGGTGGATTGTGAAAAGCAATGAGGTGGAAAGATCACGAGACTAATTGACTGAACCTTTGAAAAGTATTATGTGTCCCTCCTTACTGACCTGTGTAGTAGTTAAGAGGTTTCTCTCTCTTACTTCAAATTAAAGTCTCATTATCATTTGGTCAATTTAGGCTCAAACAACCAATTCCGTCCACTTTCATGAATCATTAGGAATGTACAGTTGTGATTTTCTGTTTTAAAGTTGACAAAATCAATCATTTTCTTAAGTTAAGTGCTCAAAGTTGAACAACACTCAAGCTTGCGAACACTCAAAAAATTTTTAATTTTCCCTTAATTCCCATGTACATGCAACTGAGATGACACAAGACTTAAGACATCCACGATTACACTAGATAGAATGTGGATCCTATAAACAAACTAAGATTGCAAGAAATAAATGACAAGAACAAAAGCAATAAACTAAAAATAGAGAAAATAAAAGATAGAGTTGTTCCAACTCCCCCCCTAAGCTTGAATTCGACTATGTCCTCATAGTCAAAAACAATCTTAAAGGTTGGAACAGAGATACCGATTTACTCTTCAGGAAGAGGCGGGTACTGTGGAGCCGTGGGGTCCCAAGATGGGTACTCTCCCTGAAAGCTCGGATCAAACTGGGCCCGAGGTGGAGGTTGTGGATACCCCCCCAAAGTAGTTCTGGCTCTAGTAGTGATCATAAAAGGGTTGCTGTTGCATCTCCATCCTATGCAACCGGTCATGAATCTATTGTTGGTTATCGGGGAGGAGGCGCTCATTCTCGAAGATATGCCTCTGATTGTCAAGTAA
The DNA here is from genome assembly GCA_963693085.1 of Alisma plantago-aquatica. Taxonomy (NCBI): domain Eukaryota; kingdom Viridiplantae; phylum Streptophyta; class Magnoliopsida; order Alismatales; family Alismataceae; genus Alisma; species Alisma plantago-aquatica. The sequence continues at coordinate 748,887,920 of OY856411.1, read as the reverse complement.
CCGGTTCGTCATCTCATGAATACCGGTGTACACTGCGGTGTGGTGCTGCTTCATCTGTTGTATGTCTTGCAGCATAGCATACATGCCTTGCATCGAATAGACATCCTCACTTTGCTGCGAGGGCGGTGGTGGTGGCGGAGGCTGCGAAGATGAAGATGCACCCGGATGCATGTGAGGACGCTTCCGTGGTACCACTTGTGCCCGAAGAGGAGTGTAGGCCTCCTCTTCCTCTTCAGCCTCATCGTCATTGTTGTTGTCGTTGTTGTTGCCACCGTCTTCATCGGAGTCAGCAATGGCTATGATAGGCCATCGGAAATGTTGCGCCCCTTCGATGTTGAAGACAGGATCGGGAAGCGAGCATTCTTGGTATGCATGGTTGACTAGGTAGTGTGCATACGCCAAGCCATCTCAAAGAAGTATGAGGTTGGAGTGGTGCAGATGTTGCAGGTTCACTTTGCTCCTGTTGGAGAGAGGAGTAAGCGGCTGGAAATTCAACCCATGGTAAGAGGCCAGCTTTGTGATAAGCCCTCCAAAGTGAATTGGAGCTTTCCGAGTACTCCTCTTTACCGCCAAAACACGCGTTAAGAAAAATGCGCCCCAGTTGCATTCTTGGCACTTCAAAAGCTTGTTCAAGAAAAACAAGTCCATCTCCTGGAACTTGCTGAGAGCCAGATCACCACGGCCGAATAAAGTGGTGCAGATCATGCGGTGTAAAACCTGCACGAACGGGTGCTCGAAATCTGCTACCGCCGCATTATGGTAGCTCACTGATTTGCCCGGCGGCACCGTCACAAGCTCGGTGAAGATCGCGTCGTAGTCGATGCGGTTGTCCAGCCGCTGGTAGTCATGTTGCAAGTGATTCCAGTTGTAAATCCTATTGAACTGCCGGAGTGTAAGGGTGTAGTCGATGTTGTACAGCCGGAAAGACACCCGGCCCTTGATCCACTCACGATCGGTGTCTATGATGTCGTTGGGTACGACGCAGACGTCCAGCGATGCCATAAACTCAGCCACCAGCTCCTTGTACGTAGGCCACTCGCCGAAGAACGGCTGGCCATCGGTGTGAAACTCCAGGTCGTCAGGCCTTCTTCCCGTGTGTCGGGCCTGTCCCTTCAGAACGTAATCGAGGTTGGCTTCAAACCCCAAGTTGCGGATTGTTTCCCGTTCAACATAATGGGTCGGCTCGATCTTTCTCTTCAAGATCTCCTTGTAGATATTCTTGACCTCCGCGGATGGATGAATAAGCCGCGGGCGTGAAATAGAAGTTGTAGGTGGTGGCACAAACTCCGGGATGTCCATCGGGTTCGCGCGTGAAGACAATGCACCAGCGACATGCACCATGATCGCGACAGAAAGAGGAATAGAGAGAGAGCTCGGTGAAGATCGGAGAAAGAAATCTCTGCTCGATGAAGAACGTGCTCGGTGTTGCTTGTCGTCGGGCTCAGATCTCTATGGAATACGCTCGGTAGAAGTGGAGGAGGATTGCTCTGGAGTTGTGACGTCATATGATGACAATCCTTCTCATATATAGCTGTGGCCGGCGCTGCTGTATGCCCGTCGGGGGACGCCATATGACGACAATCCTTCTCATATATAGTTGTGGCCGGCGCTGCTGTATGCCCGTCGATAACATCAACGCTGGTCGATGGTATCGACACGGGTAGCACAATCCGTACTGTCGCGAGTATCGACGGTCGTCGATGGCTGGATCTGCGGGGCCCGGATTACTGACGTGTCGATACTATCAACGCGAGTCGATGGTATCGACCCGTCTTCCGGATCGACTTCCTGGTTGCTGCGATCGCCGTAGATCTTTCCTCGTGGATTGTTGACGTGGCACGTCGATACTATCGACTCTCTGATTAGGGCAAACCCTCGTGAGGCCCGGCTGCCGCCTTCTGTGTGTGATTGTGTCGATACCATCGACAGGCCCGTCGATGGTATCGACTTTACTGAGACGATTATTTCTGAAAATCTCCAGAGATCTCACGAGTATCGACACCCATGTCGATACCATCGACCTCTACTTGGGATCTGTCTGTTGGTATGTCGATGCCATCGACGAGGCCGTCGATAGTATCGACACAGTGCGATTTCTACAGTCGCCAACCTGTACCACGGTCGATACCATCGACACAAGGGTCGATGGTATTGACTTTGCCTCAGTCATGCACATGTAGCAAACGATCACGGTATCTTTTTTACACTAAAAACTAAGTCAAAACAAATCAAACTACGAATGTAGAAGAACTAAACTAAAGTACTGATGGTTGGGTTGCCTCCCAACAAGCGCCCTTATTTAACATCTTAGGCTAGACAACTTGAAGCTCCTCATCAACTTGGAACATTGGAGAAGGTGACTAAAGGATCGTGTGGCAGCTTGAACTCCACTCAATCTTGACCAATCCCCAAGGTCAAAGTACCTCTCCCAATTGCAGTGACTACATCGGCCGTTGCTTGAAACGGCCTACCCAATAGCATCTCACAGCTTTTAAGCTGTGGCATGTCCATGATGACGAAGTCCACCGGAAAGAAGAACCTGTCCACCTTGACGAGTACATCCTCGCACACTCCGTAAGGCTTTACAATGGACCCATCCGCCAACTCAATAATTGCCGCTGATTTTTTCATTTCCTTCAACCCAAGCTTTTGAAATGTGGATAGTGGCATAAGATTAATGCTCACGCCCGAATCACACTGAGCTCGTGGAAAGTGTTGATTGCCTACAGAACATGGAATATAAAAGCTTTCGGGGTCTTTCTTCTTCTGTGGCAAACTCCCATGGATGATTGAGCTCACCATCTCATTCATCCGACAAACATCTGTGTCTTTAATCCGTCTCTTCTTGTTGATGATTTCTTTGATAAACCTCCCATAGGCGGGAATCTTCTCAATCATTTCCACTAACAGAATATTGATATGAAGTTTTCTGAACATCTCCAAGAACTTTCTGTAATGCCGATGCTCTTTCTTTGGCCTAGGGCTGTCCGGACTAGACATAACTGCCTCGTTAAGACACTTATGAGGTGGCACATATGATATTTTCGGGGCAAGTTCCCCTAAGCTTGCTTCAATGTCTCCCTCTGGCGTCGACTTTGATGGATCAACTTCAACAGATATAACTTGCAGTGGCTCCTCTCTCGCACTGGATGTTTCCGCACCTTGACAAATGGCCTTTACTTGCTCTTCTTGCCTAGGCGGGGGCGCGACCATCATGGGCTCTTGGCGGGATTTTCTGAAAAGAGTGTATCCGCCTGGTAGTCCATAATGACTGTGAGGATACGGTATTTCTGGTATAGCCTCCGTATCAAACATCATTTTGCTTTTGTCCTTGATCTTTGCCACCGGGGGTTCTTCCTCATTAATCACAGACATATATTTTACTTGATGATGTGCTTGAACCACATATGCATTTCCAACCTGTCTCTGCTGATTGGCATGCTTTATGGCCACCACTTCATTTGAAATTTGGGTCACGGTGGTTTCTAGAGCCCTCATTTGTGCTCCGTGACTTTGCAGTGTTTGCCCAAACTTGGTCAAGATGTCACCCTGGGACTACATTTGTTTACTGAACATACTCATAATCTCATGATTCTGCTGCACCATTTGACTAAGCAACTCAGTGCTTTTATCTTCAGCTCTTGGTTGTGGCTTTGCATCATGATCTTGTAGGAAGTTGTTGGGATCCTTCCGTGAGAACTTCTTGTCCCTCCTCCAAGCATAATTATTATTTCTATATCCCTGTTGTTGCATGAAGTTGACTTGGGCTTCCTCATCAGATGATGCATCTTCCTTGGCAAGCAATTTCTTGGCTAGAAGATCTAGCTTGTCATTCAGCTCCTTTATGGCCCTGGACTCACCTGCAGCTTTGACTTGTTCTGGTGCATCCCTAGCGCCCCAAGATTGCTTTTTCGCCATATTCTTCAGAATCTCCCAGCACCTTGTGCCTGTGTTGTTTAAGAAAAATCCTGACCCTGTTGAATCAAGGTTACTTCTATCATGCTCGGAGAGAGCAAAATAGAAGATTTTGACCTGCTTCTCTTTATCCAGACCACGGTGTGGGCACCTCCTTAACATAATTTGAAAACGTTCCCACGTCTTCGAGTAGGTCTCACCTGCCTTCTGAGTGAAATTGTGAATTTTTCTGATCAAATCGTTGGTCTTCTCGGGCGGGAAGAACCTTTCAAAGAAAACCTCGACCATATGGTTCCATGATTCCACATATTCGTCGTCGAGATTGTGCAACCACTCTCGTGCAACTCTTGCCAGAGAACTCGGGAATAATTTTAGGTAAAGTACATCCTGCGGGAACCTGTCCATTTTTACCATGTCGCAATTTTCCACAAATTGGCTGATATGCGTAAGTGGGTCTTCATTCTTAAGCCCATGGAATGTGTTTGACTTCACCAAATTTATTAATGCAGGATCAATTTTGTATGTTGGAATGTTGATCGCCTGCTTCTTTATTGGCCCCTTCGACGCAGATGAAGAAGAAGCCTTGATTTTCTCCCATATTGTCTGTTCCTCTGCCATTTCTTCTTGTTCGGATTCTGAATCTGTTTCTTCTAAGTGGTCTTGATTGTGGCCTTCCTCGTCGTCAGGTCCCGTCAGTGGAACCTCTGGTGCTTGTTGCGTGTAGTCGTTACTACGCGTCTGCACTATGCATAGTACTTGCAAATAGAAAAGTTTAATTTCAGTACAGTGCTTGATGATTGCAAATATTTAGAAAATAGATTATAAATTGTGGAACTGATAATAAAAAAAATAAAAATAATAAAAATGTGGCCTAGAGTGGCCGCTTGGAGCACTCGTAGTGCCAACAATTTGCCGTATCCCCGACAACGACGCCAAAATTTGACACGAATTTACCGTGCGTAGAAATGCAAGTGTACGCGTCAATGTAATATAGGCCTTTGTGAGGCCCGAGTCGAACTCAGGGATATGTGAAATTATCGGAGACTCCTACTAACTACTCGCGATCAGCTAGACCGATTAAATAGTTGAGAGTTGTTGTTAAAATTAAAAGAAAATAAAAATAAAACAAAATGAAGCAATCGATTAAATGTTTGGTTTAATCAATTTAAAATGAGATCTTTAGGATTGCAGTTTCACCGCGGGTTTTCATTGTATTAAATTCTATGTAGTCACTCAATTTTATCTCTCTATCCGGGTAGTGACCTGAAATTAGAATTGCCCACTGTCATGGTACAATTCACTACCTATGTCTAGGTCGGTTCCACCATCGTAGTAACCTATACCCTAAACTAGGTGCATTAATAACGATCTCTCAGTATCCACCATTAACCTTACACCACCTTGTTCAAGGGATTTGTCAATTAATGTAAATTCCGTCTCTTTTCAACCATTAATTCTTCTTTCAAAGCAATTAAGGGCATTAGATTATTATTATGATGATCAAGCATAACAATATAATTGAGAAAACGAAGTTATACCACGGATTTAAGAGATAAGATATGAATTACTATGATAAAATTGTCATACAATGAATTCTCGGGCTACTCCCGGTCCTAAAGACAACGCATGTTCATCTCAGAGAAACACATGGTAGAGAAAAGGGGAAACATGGAGAAAAACGTGATTGAGTGGTGAAACCCCTGAACGGAGAAGATCCAAGCGATCCTTGGCGTAGAATACGCATTCTCCCGCCTTTCAGTGGTGGAAATCGTCTTCTTCGGCGTCCGGATCGGCTGGGGCGTGCTTCTGGGCTCCGTTCTTCTCTCCAAACCTTCTTGAGATGTGTGCTGCGGCTAATGACGTGATCCTCCCCTCTTGGGCACCGTCATTAGGTATAATTCCCGAGTTAGGTCGCCAATTAATCACAGCCATCAGATTAAGATCAATCTGAAGCAAACTCATATCTGACGGTGTCGATACTATCGACGCGGGTCGATAGTATCGACCTTGTGCTGTATCAGATGATTTTCTTTTCTTTTCTCTGTCGCGACTGATGCTATCTCGATACCATCGATGCGGGTCGATAGTATTGACATTCATAGGCGTCGGTTTTGTCCTTTTACCGTCACTGTAGCTCCACTAGTCGATAGTATCGACATATGTGTCGATAGTATCGACTCACTTCTGGTCCTTGTGGCTGGAACCCTGTGGTATGGTCGATGGTATCGACAGTAGCAGATACTTGTTTTCCCTGAAATTATAACACGAGACCACATAAGTCACATAAAACGTATTCTTTTGATAAATAATACTCAAAATGCTGAAATAAGGGAAATTTGACATAGAGAAGTAGCATAGACCAAAGTAGATGAATTATGCAACATTTACCACGAAAATGACTAATAAATGCATAAAACACATATCAAACAAGTCTATAAATGCGACTCAAAATCATCACATCAGTGTCCCTCACCACAACTTATGACGGGTAGGGTAGCATCCCTTACCAAAAGCATATCGGCCTATACACATATCGGCCAACTACAGCAGGTAACGACCATCACCCAAGGGTGTCACGCTGCTAGAGATCAAGGCATAACATGCAACACTAATGCACAAGGCATAACATGCAACTAGGTTGAGGGAGTGTATCGTGTAAGGGCGAGGCACGACACAACTATCTATCCACAACGACTGAACCCTTTTCGCCCATCCCGGGTTATGGTACCTATCGGGCAGCCACACTACTCACACGCCCAAGGCACTCACTTGCCAGGACACAATGCCCAAACATACACTACTACAGAAATAGCATTCAATGTCACTTTTCTGGGCGTCGGTTATTAAGGAAAACCGACGCCTTATATGTTAGGCATCGGTTGTTTAAGCAAACCGACGTCTATATTCAAAGACCAGCCAGACACGGGTACCGCTTTGTATTCAGCGTCGGTTGTTTATAACAAACTGACGCTGAAAGTCGGCCGCGAAATCCAAATTTTGATCAAAAAAAAATAGTGTCATTTTCAGCGTCGGTCATGTAGGTATAAACCGACGCCTATGTGCGATGAAAATTTGCGCAAAAAGTGTCACTTTCAGCGTCGGTTATCCTTTTATAACCGACACTGAAGGTGGTTCCCGCCAAACAATTTCATGAAAATATCGTCCAATTGGACGTCGGTTGTTGCAAACAACCGACGCTAAAGATTTTAGGCGTCGGTTGTTAAAACAACCGACGCTATTTGGGAACTTATACTCCGCGATCGCCCGACTCTTCCCCTTTCTTCTGTTTCATTGCGAGCAATTACCCTATTTCTCTGCTGCCGGTGATTTCTCTCCGGCGATTTCTTCTCCAGTGCCAATTCTCCGGCTATTTCTTCTCCGGCGCCCCATTCTCCGGCGCCCCCTTCTCCACCACCACTCCTCCTTCTCCGCGCCCCCTTCTCCGCCGCCCCTACTGCCCGCCCCTGCTGCCTGCCCCTGCTGCTCCAAGCGCCTGAGGCCGCCGCCACGCCTGACTCTTCGGCGCCGCCTGGTGCTTTTCCACCATCGTCGCGCCGCCGCAACCACCGCCAGAGCCACCGGAGCTGCTAGCTGCTCCTCTACCGCCGTCGCTGCTAGCTACTTCTCCAGCCAGAGCCACCGGAGCCTCTGCCTTCTTCCCTCTGACAAGGTTGGTCTTCCCGCTGCTAGCTGCTCTGCTTTGTTATGCATCGATCAAATTGTTGTGATAAAAATGCATGTAATGTATTTGATTAGAGTTAATCTAATCTGGATGTTCATAATAATGGTATGTTAAATATGATGATTAGGGATAAATATAATGTCTAGTACACAAATATTAGATGATATTCAAGAAAACCCTAGTTTGATGAGCATGTTGTTAATCATGTTAATTATGATTCTTCTATATATTCTGATGTCATTATATAATTATGTGATCCCAACATATTAAATTGAATTAGAATGATTTCATGAATTATAGGGTTTTAAAGTTGATAAACATGTACATGCAGAAATAGGGTTATTAAACCAATGGTTATAACATAGTATGATCTTAATCTGATCTGGATGTTCATAATAATGTAGTATGTTAAATATGATGATTAGGGATACATATAATGTCTAGTAAAGATTCCTAGACCTTTTGTTTGAAACTATTGATTTCTTGATTTATTATTTAATAATGCTCTATTGATTAGGATTAACCATGTTGCCTGTACTTTATAGACATTTATTATATATAAGAATGACAACACATGTATTTGTTGGCCTAGAAACCCGTCCAAGATTGGCTCATTAGGAGTAAATCTTGGATAGTCCCCGGTTTGGGACTGTTCTTGAACACCTAATCTCACTTAGGATGTAAGTGTATAATGTGTATTGGGTTTTCGAGAAAATTTCCTCAGGCGTTAAATATGATAATTGGCATAAAGTTCCTCAGGCGAAGAAAGACTTGATATGGAAAGATTTATGCGTGAGTTATTATTATTTGCAATTCTATTTTGTAGATTACAAATTCTATTATTTGCAATTATATTTTTGGTACTAGTTAATAACATTTCTATTTTACAGAATCTGTTTGCATTGGATGAGATGTTTCATCGTAAAAGTGTGATGCAACGCGCTGGAAAGATGCTTAGGAATTACAGGACAAATCTGAACAGAGAATACATAAGACAGGGTGATAAGAAGAAGAAGTCAGCCCTTGAACAATGGAACTTCTTGGACAAAGAAGATTGGGACAATTTTGTTGCTTCAAGAAAATCTGAAGAATTCAAGGTATTAGGCGTCACTCCCATTTTAATTAATATACATTGTATTCACCTATTCAAGATTAACATTTAGTGCTACTAACCTAATTATAAATGTGCATACTAACTAGGCCCTCAGTGACGCACAAAAAGCAAGGCGTGCACTGAATGTACATGACCATACTATGGGTCCAAAAGGCTATGCAAGCGTTCGCCAAAGACTACAGGCGGAGTCTGCAGCTACTCAGGAGTCTGCGACTACTCAGGAGTCTGCGGCCACACCCTTCCCTCGCCATGATATCTGGATAGCTGGCAGGAAAAACAAGAAGGGTGAAATAAAGAAGCCCGAAACTGCTGAGGCGGCTGCAAAAATGGTAAAATACAACTCTTAGAGCAATCATTTGAATATTGATTATTTGTGGTGTTAACTTACCAATTTTTGTTTATGGTGATTAGCGGGAGCTGCACGAGCAGAGAAAACAAGGCACGTTCATCCCTCAGGGCACAAGGGATGAATTGACAGTTGCTCTGGGTAACCCAGAGCATCCTGGACGTGTTAGAGGTGCCGGCGCTGGTGTGGGCATCAAAGCATTCTTTGGGCCATCCCAGCGCAAACCCAGAGCGGGACTTTCTCAAGAAGAGGTAACATATATATTCTATTTTTATAATGTTACTGCAAAAGGAAATTCATTAATAAAAAGCTAATATTTGTTTTATCCATGTATAGGAGAATAAGAGAGTCGAGGATATAGTTGCTAAGAAGCTCAACGATGTGGTTGCTGAGAAGGTCAAGGAAGAATTGCTGCGGTGGCAGACATCTCAGGCTTCCAATCAGCCTATGCCGACCCACTCTTCTCCTGGTGCACAGACTGCAAGTAATCCTGGAGACCCATCGCCTAACACGTCTGCTGTAAGTATTGTTTATGACATTGTAGCTAGTCTTTTCAAGATGATATGTTTTCAAGATGATATGTATATATGTATAACATTCTTTACGTAAATTTGTAGGCATTGAAGCCATGCCGCTTAAGAATGGAAAACTATGTTGTTGCAGAGGCGCAAGCTTACCAGTCCCTTCCTGGGGCAACGTTTCATGGGACTCCAATGCCGCAGGGCTACATTCGTGTGAGCCCGATACATGTATTACCCGATTGGAGGGAAGTTGCGTTGCCATATGCCCACCCAGATATTGATACACTTGGTGAGGCAGAAAGCGGGGTCATATTGTGGCCCAAAGCAGATGTCCTCTACACGACTGAAATTGTAAGATAAATTTACATTGATTTAGACTGTTAATGTGTATATATGATGTCAACTGATCTGAAATTATATATACAGGTTAAAAAGAAGACACCAGGAGCACCTAGGCCTCCACCTCCAATTCCCGCATTACCAACTTGGGTTCCAACTGACCTACAATACCCGTTAGGTCCTGCTTGTAGGGGAATGGCATGTTGGCTACAGGCACATAATATACTTTGCCCTATAATTGTTTCTTTAGATGCAGATTATGCAGGTCAATCATACGACAGCTCTTTATTTATACAAGATATTATTGAGCTGTTTATGTATGATTGGTTGAATACATCAATGATAGAGACATGGATAAGGTGAGATCTTGTTTATACATCCATATACCTTGTGTAAGATCCGGTGATCTAGTTTCTTATATATTAATGCATACGTCTATATGTTTTGCAGCTACTTAATCGAAGATCATTGCAAACAATTTGCATATGATCATGTGGGATTTTTGATTCCATCATTGATTAGTATGGTAGCTAAAGACCCTGATAGTGTTCAACAATACTGTATAGATGCTTTTACAATTTTTGGTCATCAAATGAAGACGATAATAATAGCTCCATTCAATGTCAAGTAAGTTTGCTTTATTTATAATTTGGACTTAAGAAAATTCCATTATTATTTTGCATTTTGAGTTATTAATTGTTAACTTTTTACCTCTAGTGGTAGACATTGGGAGTTACTAGTTATTGTCCCCGGGACGTTCACTGTTTATTATCTAGATCCCGCAGGAAGTACATTAAACACTAAAATTGGACACGTAACCAGAATGGCATTATTCTGGTGAGAAATATTTCATTTTTTATATCCGTTAACATCTTTTATTACATTACTATTTACTTATGCAACTTAGTGTGTTATATTAACATGTAGGGGTTTAGATGCATTCAAAAATGCTGGAGGAAAGGTCCCAAGGAAAAAGAACCAGCCATTGTCTTGGGAGAACGTAAAAGTAAGTTCCCGACTCCCCGACTCCAATGTATATATTATTGATGTGAATTGTGCTTAGTTGTATTAATTTGTATGTTTCAATTTATAGTGCGCTACACAAGACAATGGCTGGGCATGCGCATACTATGTGATGCGATTTATGCAGATGATTATCAAACATGCCGCATTGGACATCGATACCATACATGAGGTATTATATATAGTCTCATTAGTTAGTATGAAATATATCAATCTTATTTTTATATTATTACTTATATATATACATCATTCTCTTTGCAGGTGTTTAAAACTGACCACACTATAGGCAAACGCTTAAAAAATGTACATGCTCCATATACGAGGGAATCATTAAATGAAGTAAGAGAAGAATGGGCAATAGCTGTACAAACAGTGGCAACTGTAAGATATAATTGGGATGTTGATAGTGATGATGAATGATACTTTGTAAATGAATGTTTCCGAATGTTAAAACATGTATTTGAATGATTCTATATGTCTGAACGTGACAATTGAATTGATGTCTGAATGTAGCTACTTGTGTGAATCTTTTTATGTTAATTTTGCAGGTTTGTGGCCTGTTTGTAGGCTGATATCAATGGATGTCGTAAACCTGCAGTTCAGAAAACTGAACTGCAGGTTCTCATCCTGCTGACCAGCCACAGCAGGCCTGCAAACAGATTTATAAAAAAAAAATAGAAATAGGCGTCGGTTATTTACCGATAACCGTCAGCACAGACTTACAGCGTCGGTTTTTTGTTGAACACCGACGCCAAAAGTGTTCGCGCTACAGGAAATGGGAGTCATCTAGGACACTTTTTTGCGTCGGTGTTTTAGTATATAACCGACGCAGAAAGCGTCCTAGATGACGCCGTTTTCTGTGGCGCGAACCCTTTTGGCGTCGGTGTTTTATAATAAACCGACGCCTTTATGTTAAATAGGCGTCGGTTTTTTAACCGACGCTGAAGTGTCCAACCTTTTAGCGGCGCCCACATAGGCGTCGTTCAGAAACCGACGCCAAAGGGGGTTAAACAACCGACACTAAAAGGCACTTCTGTAGTAGTGATAGCATGGTATCGGCCGACATACTTGCAACTCAGGCAACTCCAAAAACATTCCAAGAAGTCTATCGGTCAAGGGTAGCATCTAGGGTTACCATAAGCCACTATATCGAGCATCACCACCAAACCATGACGTCGGACACAAGGCTAGCCCACTGGGCTCCATGACATTCAAGGTACAACGGGCACCAAACCACTACCTAAGCTAGGTGTATCGTGCAGGGCACTCAACAAGGTATAACGCCCAACACACAAGGGTATCGCCCATCAACCAAACACATCTAGGAGCAACGACCAAGGGTACAACTTAAACGGGCAGCAAAGGAAAGCCTATCGTCCAACCAAGCTAGCCTCATCCTATCGGACAACATACAAGGCAAAGACCAAGGTGTATCCCCCAAACCCAACATTATCATAACAACCCAGAACTCTAGTCCAAGAGAGGGTATCGGGCAACACCATCCCAAAGCCATATCGTGCAAGATACAAGATCGTCATCAACCTCAAGCACAAGGGCACCAAACCCTAATTGATCGAGAAGATTGGCTCACCTCTCAACAACCAAGAGAGAGGGGTCTTGCACAATCTCTGTCACAAAATGGGTAACAACAAGGATCAACACTGACATAGGTCTACATCTACAAACAAGCTCACCTCTCGAATCCATGGTGAGAGGAGGGGGTTGCTCAAGCAACTAGAACACAAGCTCACCTCTCAACTAAAATGAGAGAGGGGTATTGCTCACATTACTAGAGCTCAAGCTCACTTCTCTAGACCAGGGAGGGAAAGGAGTGTTGCTCAACAAGGAAACTCTAAACCATGGTTCGACTAACAAGGGTACAAAGGTACAAAACCTCAACCATAATAACAAGATCACTATAACCACAAGATTAAAGGTGCAATAAGCAAGAAACTTATCTTAGAACATACATGGCCGATTATGATCATAAGAAAGCATACAAGAATATAGAAGAAGGTAGTATGGTTAGGGTTAGGAGTTGTGTAACCCACCTTAAGCAAGCTCCAAGCTCCTAGCACCAAGCTACACCTTCGGTCACTTCAAGAGGAAGAAGAAGAAGACTCCAAGATAAGGATCGACCACCAAGCTTTACAAAGGAAGAGGTGTCGTGCAACCAAAGGGGAGGGGAAACTAAGGAACTAAAGGGATCCTTAGCAAGATAAAGGGAACACATATATAGGAGAGGGTGGAGGAGAAACCAAGGTAAGACAAGGCAAGGTGTCGCCCACCTAGAGACACTTGTCCATGGACAATGCCACCACTCTATCTCACCTTAAACACATGTCCAAGGCCATTGACACATGCAAGCATCAAGCGCAAGTGTCCACTAGTGGTGACACAAATGAGGTCAAAGGGTCAAAGGGGTCCATGGACGATACACCCCAACACCATGCCCGACACACCTCCCTGGGCGACACACCCATGGCCGACACAACCATGGCCGACACACCTATGGCTGACACAAGGTCCAACAAGGCCAAGAAAGGCACAACAAGGCCCACCAAGGCTCATCCAAGCCCAAGGCAACTCAAGGAACAAGCCCTACCCTTCCTCTCAACATTAGAGGAAGCAAAGAGAGAGAAGAACACTTCTCAAGGTGACATCTTGCCCACAAACCCTAAACTTGGGTTAATTGCAAGTAGCACCTCCAACACACAACAAGCACAAACAACCCTAATCACCACTAAGGGTGATTAGAAAGCAACTAAACACCAGGGTTAAGCAAAGCAAATAGGATAAGCCCTAAACGGAGGTCAGAGTCCTTATAGTACCGCTCAATTCCAATCTTCGGTTGTGAAGCCCAAAGACGGTGCCATACAAGGTCAATGGATGATCCAGACTCCATGACCTCTCCTTCTCGTGGTCAGTGTATGATAACCAACAAAGTGGCCTCATCCACAGGGTCAGTCCCACAAGCTACCCTATCTCTAGCTCGACTTGGTACAAGTCTCGGCACTAGTATACATCTGAGCCATGGGCCAATTCACCGTGCTCCCGAGCCATGAACACATTCATACTCTATCACCCTGAGCTGTGGGCTTGTTCACCATGCTCTTATACACATCTTGAGTCTACAACTGTAGTTGCATTCTAATCCTCCTATTTTCGACTAGGAGAAACCCCGCATATTCAACAATATGCGCTCTGGGTTAATCCTGCAGGAGAACCCGTTTCACCATCACCTAAATACTGACCATGATGGATCTATGGCCAGGGCAAACTACATGAGAGATTCATCTGTAAATTGTTAATGTATTTTAAGTAGATTGTTGGGGCAATCAAGTTGTATTAAGCAACCACATATAAAACATGAACAACATTAGATTCATTACATTGGTGTTATATTGCTACTGCTATTTCCATTGCCCTCAACAATCATCACATTGCCATGGGATATAAATCCCTCACATCATATCATAGTGCTACTGCCTCTCAAGGCTTCATCATTACACATCATCATGGGATATCAATCCCTGAGTTCATCACATTACACCAGTGCCTCTCAAGGCATCATCAACATCATCAGGGAATATCAATCCCTCATGTCATCACTAGAGGATCATGCCTCCACATGCCTTTCTCATCATATTGGTGATATATGTTATCTCATCAACAAGACATATCATTATTACTTAGATGTTGCACATATATCAAGTGCTATACAAAGCACCTAATCATATAATCACCATTGCTCTTACTTGGCTATGAATTCAATACACCTGCATTGTTAGCTTGCATAATAAAGAGATAACTGGATCACCAAACATAGAACATAGATCTTAGAGAATATATTATGATTATCATGCTATCAAGAATTTAGGTGCACGGGATTGGAACAACATCCATGTTCATAGATGTGTCTGTAGTCAATTTATATTATTGTTATCAAACTGTGAGCATCCATCATGCCCCATATCTCATGAACATATCTTTGATTATCATTTCATCAAGATTAAGGTTTACAGCATTGGAATATTCTTCCATCATTGTGAACATATGCAGATTAATGTCATAACTGGTGTATAAATCAATACATACTACTGTTACCACATCATGGGTATCCCATCCTACCCTATATCTCAAATCATATGCGCATCATCCCTAAGGATTAACTTTAAGGATCATACACCATGATACACCATCCAACATAATCAGAGGTTCATCTATCATTAACCATAGGTAACCACTATACAAGGGTTCACAACCTATCTTGTCATAGCTTCATCAATATCAAAGGTGTACACTCAAGATAACGTGCATAGGGGTATCGGGTTAGAGCACAACCCTCACTAAAAGTGTCGCATACCTTCACCAAAACTAGGTAGCAACCACAAACCCTCACTAAAGGGGGGTATCAGATAGAGTACCAACTCTCACCCAAGGTTGTCGGGTACAATCATGTCATACATTCATGCACAAAGGGGGTATCGTGCCAACCAGGATCTATTGTGTGTTGTGCAACCTGATCCAGAGTTGTGTATCATGCATCCATGCAAGGTCGATATTAGGTAACCAGGTGTAAGGGCGTGTGTCGTGCAGCACATGGGCGTCACCTATCGCCCATAACCCTACCGCCCATTAGAGTTAGGGTTTCATACCGGGAAACCCTCAACTCTCTACCGCCTAAGGCCATATCGACCAAGGTCATGGCGCCCAACAAGCACACCCACTTGGTTAACACATCAAGGTACTCAAGGGGCTCTCATACCACCCAAGGTACACTACTTCAACATTTCCATGACGCCCACGGTACCCTATCATCCAACTAGGGTTTGAGACCCTATAACGGCCAAGAACTCCTATAGATGTGTGTCGGGCAAGCAAGGGTGTCAAGTTAGGTCCTTCACCAAGGCATATCAGGCAGTGATACTTAGTCTCACCCAAAAGCTTACTCAAGGGTAGGGCTCTCATCCAAGAGTATCGTGCAAAGCACATCATGGCCACATCTCCCAACATTATATCAGTGAAGGATCAAGGTGTGAACCATAATACTCAAAAGCACCATATTGGTCAACTAGGGTTAGCAAAACCCTATCGTTCAAGACTCCATGTCGGGCATCTAGGGTTAGGATCATCTTGTCATCCAAAGCAAGCATATCGCCCCAAACTAGGGTTAGGGCATCTGTACCGCCCAAGGCACCACTTCTAGGGCTATCGCCCACACCAAGGATCAGCTTAGTGGTACCAAAGACATCACCACCATATTGCCCAAGATATTACCAAGGGTTCAACTCCAAGAGCATGTCGTGCAACAAGGGTAGATCATGTATATCACCCAGGACAACCCTATCTCCCAAACTAGGGTTGAAGCTCCATATCGTCCAAGACACTAAGGTTAGGGTTTTATGTCGGCCAACCACCATATCGCCTACCACCATTATCTTTGGGTAGAGGTGCATATAGGTCACAAGGTCAACAAAGGTTTCACTTAGAATATGACCCAAGACTCAACTCTAGAAGAGGGTATCGGGCAACAACCTCAAGGAGCCACCATGTAGAACATATATCGGCCAAAGGACCAACTAGGGTCCACCAACCATATCGTTCAAATCCTAACCCTAGGGTAGGAAAGAGGTAACGGTCACCACATCATATTGCCCCAAACATCTAGCCATAGGATTACCTTTCAAGTCCAAAGGAGAGAAAGGGGTATTGCCACAAACCATCAACTGAAGCATAACTTATTAAGCAAGGTACTATATCAGGCAAACATAGTTGTATCTAGCAAATTCCCCATATCGGGCTAGTCATCTTCAACCTCTAGCTACCCATTACCATCTAGAACAAGAAGAAAAAGATAAGAACAGTAGTAAAACGTGACCATATCTATTAAAACGGATCTCAAGTTCCACATGCATGGCTATCATGAAGAAGGGTACGGATTTAAAGACAAGAATCAATACATATACATATGGAGAGTGAACATAATAGAGATAGTTAAGAGTTATGTAACCCGCCTTAAGAGGGTCTCCATGAAAGGCATGAAGCTCCTTGTTCCAAGCAGAAACACACATTCCTCTACAAGAACATCATCCATCCAAAGCTCCAAACATGCCTTCGACACCATCATCATCACCTCAAGAAATAAAGGAAAAAGAAGAAGAAGAAGATACCATGGTTATGCATAGCTCAAGAAGAAGAAAGGAGGGGATATAACCATGGCCTTGACTTCTCACATCAAGGGACTATCCATGGATGAGAGGGGAAGAGGAAGGTGAAGAAGAAAGCATAAGGAAAATCTAGCAAAGAAGCATGACTCACCAAGGTCGGATCTTGAGCAAGGAGTCTCCATGGCCAAGGTGCTTGTCCTCCCAAGCTTCATGGGAGTTTCCTGAAGCTCCTAAGCTTCCATGCTCGTCCCATACAGGTAGGGGAAGGAAGGTGGTCGAAAGGGAGCACTTGGTCAAGGAGGAAGGGGGTTATATAAACCAAGGAAGAGAGAGGTAGCAAGGGAAAGGTGTCATACCCACATAAACCAAGATGCCACTTGCTCTAGCACTTAACGCCACTTGTTGCCACCCTAGCAGCTCATGCATGGCCTGGTGATACACTCTAGAATGTGTATCGTGCAGCTGGGCACTGCCATGGCGGATACACCCGTCTTGGGCGACACACCTTCAAGCCCTAGCCGATACACTAAAGGACAAGGTGGCATATGTGACACATATATGATATAAAGACCATATAGAGATGTCACTCCTCCTCAAACAACCAAACAAGGCACCCCTACTTCCATCCACGTTCTAGATGATTCCAAACAGAAGAAAGAAGACTCTAGAGCTGATAAATTGCATATTAACCCTCCACTTTGGGTAGTTTGCAATTTACACTAAAACTAGCACATAAAGCACAAACATCAACCAACCAAGCTCAAACTTGGAACATAGGTCCTCCACAAGGCACCCCACAATAGCATTCTCTTTCTAATGATGCTAGAGAACTAAATGAATGATCTACATGTGACATATTGCAATATAACCCCTTACTTTGGGTAAATTGTACTTTGGTCCAAAACAAGCAAACATTGCTCAAACAACATCCAAACGGGACCAAACTAGAAACATGAGCTTGTCACATGATATCAAAACATATAGAGATATTAGATTAAGATTATAAGCACCTTTCATAAGCAAAGCAAAGAGGGTTAGCCCAAAACATGGGCCAGGGTCCTTACAAGTCATAAACCCCTAACAAGGATTTCACCCCCGAAATCCCGAGCAGAAAGAAGACGGGTGTTACTCACGCATCACATCATACAACTCCGCAAAGCTCCTAGGTGTCAAAAATCTGTTACCGACATACTTTCTCTTTTCCCAGAGCTAACTCAAGGTTTCCTTGTACTGGTCACGGACTCAACCCTCTGTCTGGTAACACTCTTAGACACTGGAACATCACATGCAACTCATATTACTCAGGTATCAGTTTCTTCTACTGATATATCACATTCCTCATTACGTTTCCACTGCGCTACTCTAATCTTCATAGGCTCGATACTTAAGCTTAACATAACTTGTAGTCACCATCCTTCTGTCATATACGTTTCAATTGTTCCTTCTATTTTCACAAAGGATGTCTCTACTCAAGGGGGATCTTTCTCAGAAGAGCTTTTTACAAGATACATACTCTACAAAACACTTGTATGTACATGACAGGGCTCGTACGATACCTCACTATGCATCGCTTAAGGCTGAATACAAAAGGAGTTAAACATCTTGGTTATCGACAACCATATCACCTCAGTTTCAAGCATGTCATGTGTTCATGTCAGTTCCCCAGGGCACAATGAGCACCAACTCAGATGGTAACAGATATGAACTATCCCAACTGATATGGATAGCTCAAAACTTAGCTAGGAGTATTCCAAGGAATCAGGCTCAACTAGATGAACTTTCCCAAGATGACCTTACAACACTTATTTTCCTTGGGTGCATACCTTCCGATGTCATGTTTATGCGGAGCATAAATCCCTAACAGATGATAGCCATACTATAGGCACTTAGCCAGATCAAACCAAAGCCAACCTCTCCATCTGAGACAACTTCACACCTTTCCAAGGATATCCATTCCCAGGGTTATAACAATCCTTGACATGTCACACAGAAAGGGATTCACCTGACTATCAAATCCATGAAAAGAAAGGATATAGAGAAGAGTATACTTCATCCTGCACAACCAGGTCATCAATAAGGTGCTGGAAAACAGGCTATCTCTCTCCTGGCTAACAGGAAGGAAACATCTGCCAAACGTACTACGAGTGCTCAAAGGAGGGTACATCTTGAACTGGATCAACTAGAGCATATAAGAGGCAAGAAGAAGACAAAGTAGAATGGAGTGACTCCATTCAACCTGCCAGCACACCTTGGTCATCTCACCGTTCTTGTCAGCTCATGCCTCGAGATCTAACTGTTGCATGTTGCCATCTGCTGCCTGGTCAAACCTTCCGATCCTCACTTGCTTATCCTTATCAGTGTTCCTCTATGACGTTGATCTGCTACCTCGAGGGTCACCACATACGATCTAGACATCTTGATTCTCAACCCCTTCTTAGAAGGCATGACAAGAGGATCCTACCGTCATCATCTATCACAAACACCTCCATCTTGGAAACCAAAGTCTAAGATCAACTGATACTTTTTGAAATATCCAAACAACGATCACTTCAAAAGCACTCATATCGAGTGATACAAGGTCCACTTGATTGCCACTCCCTCAAAAGGAAGGGACGCAAAGGAACAAACTCCTCCCATCATCCCATAAACACCTATGGTTTCATAACAAAGGGGAGGATATTATCACTTTCTTTGATCCTTACATGAGTTTTCAACCGTTTATGCATCGTTAAACCTTGTTCCATCTAGTTTCATCATGTTTCTTCTTGGTTTCCTTGCACTCAGCATAGGAAACATCACAACCATTACATGTTATTATTCTTGTTCTCTTGTTACCATTTCATCATAATCATGATTATTTCTTGATTATATCATATTTTTGTTTTTTTTTCTCTTTGTGAAAAAGATCGTTATTCTTCACATATTCTTTATTAAACATGGATCATCTCCCTTTTTCTTTTTTTCTTATCACGAATTTGCACTATAAACTTTCTCATTTTTGCTTATGTTCATTTGTTGGTATGATATTATCTCAGGTTCCATCTTGTTTACTCATCACTTGTTCTCCTCTTTCTTCTAACTTTATCTTTGCTTTCAGGTATTTTCTTCATCTTGTGTAAGTTTTACGTTTTAACTTACCTTGTTATCACAAGTTAATATGTCTTTTGTCATGTACATCACTCAAGATTACGATTTCAAGAACTTATCTCATCATATTCTTAATTTGTTATGATTTTTAGATTGCTCCAGAATGACTACTTGATCAGAGTAATCAAGGAGGAAACAATCTAATGCTCCATACTTACCTTTGTCTTCAATATTTCAATACCTGGCCAGGGCATCCAATTACTGAGATTAGGTAGTATGCACCATATTTTATGTCATGGTCCAACCTTAGACACCATCCTATTCCTAGTCCTAGTGTCCATGTAGACTCAGTGAACCTAGAGCTCTGATACCAAACACTGTAACACCCCATCCACAACAAAACACGATTACATGCTAACCAGCGGATTACCAAAAATCATGGGAAATTAAAACTGAATTACAACAAGCACCACAAGATGATGCATATCACATCAGAGCCAACACTTTCCTTTCATAACATATTTTCAAGGTGCTACAACAAAATTTCTCATTATCTCATTACATGAAATAACTGTTCCACATGCTGGTTTACATCAAGATACATAAACTGAAAACCGTACATCGATCGTAATACAAGAAACATTGAAAAGCTCTCCCAAAGACCTGAGTGTACAGGGACGACACATAGGACTCTACTACTAGACACTATCTAATCCACCAGGTATGATACCTCTGCAGATCATCTGTAGCCACACGATCTTCATCTCGCCAGGCACGTCCACCTAAAAAGGGTTATTAACCAGCGGGGTGAGACACACAGTCCCAATGAGAAACATAACTGTCTACCAACATTATTATGATAACAAATAACTGATATAAGTAGAGTATAAGAGCAGTATACTAAGTAGGGCTAATCTTACCACCAATCTTACCAAGATATTTATGAGGCCTCTAACCAGATGTTCTTTATGGAACATGATTGACAAGATAAGCTTTATAGGAACTCATCGCATGATATAAGGTTCATATAATAAAATGCAGACTATAACTAAAGCACTATACAGATAAGGCCTCATCCAATGTTCTGTATTTTCCCTAAGCAAGATACTATACGGATTGATTACGAATTATTATGCCCTGAGGAAGTGAGCCGTACCGCTCAATTCCAACCTTCGGCTGCGAAGCCCAAAGCTGGTGCCATACAAGGTCAATGGATGATCCGGACTCCACGACCTCTCCTTCTCATGGTCAGTGCATGATAACCTACAAAGTGGCCTGAGCCACAGGGTCAGTCCCGCAGGCTGCCCTATCTTTAGCCTAACTTGGTACAAGTCTCGACACTAGTATACATCTGAGCCACAGGCCAATTCATCATGCTCCCGAGCCATGAACACATTCATGCTCTATCACCCTAAGCCATGGGATTGTTCACCTGCTCTTATACACATCTTGAGTCTACAACTACAGTTGCATTCTAATCCTCCTATTTTCAGCTAGGAGAAACCCTGCATATTCAACAATATGCATTCCAGGTTAATCCCGTAGGAGAACCCATTTCACCATCACCTAAATACTGACGATGATGGATCTATGGCCAGGGTAAACTACATGAGAGATTCATCTATAAATAGTTAATGTATTTTAAGTAGATTGTTGGGGCAATCAAGTTGTATTAAGCAACCACATATAAAACATAAACAACATTAGATTCATTACATTGGTGTTATATTGTTACTGCTATTTCCATTGCCCTCAACAATCATCACATTGCCATGGGATATAAATCTCTCACATCATCTCATAGTGCTACTACCTCTCAAGGCTTCATCATTACACATCATCATGGGATATCAATCCCTGAGTTCATCACATTACACCAGTGCCTCTCAAGGCATCATCAACATCATCAGGGAATATCAATCCCTCATGTCATCACTAGAGGATCACGCCTCCACATGCCTTTCTCATCATACTAGTGATATATGTTATCTCATCAACAAGACATATCATTATTACTTAGATGTTGCACATATATCAAGTGCTATACAAAACACCTAATCATATAATCACCATAGCTCTTACTTGGCTATGAATTCAATACACTTGCATGGTTAGCTTGCATAATAAAGAGATAACTAAATCACCAAACATAGAACATAGATCTTAGAGAACATATTATGATTATCATGCTATCAAGAATTTAGGCGCATAGGATTGGAACAACATCCATGTTCATAGTTGTGTCTGTAGTCAATTTATATTATTGTTATCAAATTGTGAGCATCCATCATGCTCCATATCTCATGAACATATATTTGATTATCATGTCATCAAGATTAAGGTTTATAGCATTGGAATATTCTTCCATCATTATGAACATATGCAGATTAATGTCATAACTGGTGTATAAATCAATACATACTACTGTTACCACATCATGGGTATCCCATCCTACCCTATATCTCAAATCATATGTGCATCATCCCTAAGGATTAACTTTAAGGATCATACACCATGATCCACCATCCAACTTAATCAGAGGTTCATCTATCATTAACCATAGGTAACCACTATATAAGGGTTCACAACCTATCTTGTCATAACTTCATCAATATCAAAGGTGTACACTCAAGATAACGTACATACAAGTATCGGGTTAGAGCACAACCCTCACTAAAAGTGTCGCATACCTTCACCAAAACTAGGTAGCGACTGCAAACCCTCACTAAAGGGAGATATTAGATAGAGTACCAACTCTCACCCAAGGTTGTCGGGGACAAGCATGTCATACATTCATGCACAAAGGGGGTATCGTGCCAACCAGGATCTATGGTGTGTTGTAAAACCTGATCCAGAGTTGTGTATCATGCATCCATTCAAGGTCGATATATCAGGTAACCAGGTGTAAGGGTGTGTGTCATGTAGCACATGGGCGTCACCTATCGCCCATAACCCTACCGCCCATTAGGGTTAGGGTTTCATATCGGGCAACCCTCAACTCTCTACCTCCTAAGGCCATATCGACCAAGGTCATGGCACCCAACAAGCACACCCACTTGGTTAACACATTAAGGTACTCAAGGGGCTCTCATACCACCCAAGGTATACTACTTCAACGTTGCCATGACGCCCATGGTACCCTATCGTCCAACTAGGGTTTGAGACCCTATAACGACCAAGACCTCCTATAGATGTGTGTCAGGCAAGCAAGGGTGTCAAGTTAGGTCCTTCACCAAGGCATATCAGGCAGGGATACTTAGTCTCACCCAAAAGCTTACTCAAGGGTAGGGCTCTCATCCAAGAGTATCATGCAAAGCACATCATGGCCACATCTCCCAACATTATATCAGTGAAGGATCAAGGTGTGAACCATAATATTCAAAAGCACCCTATTAGTCAACTAGGGTTAGGGAAACCCTATCGTTCAAGACTCCATGTTGTGCATCTAGGGTTAGGATCATCCTGTCGGCCAAAGCAAGCATATCGCCCCAAACCAGGGTTAGGGCATCTGTACCGCCCAAGGCACCACTTCTAGGACTATCGCCCACACCAAGGATCAGCTTAGCGGTTCCAAAGACATCACCACCATATTTCCCAAGATATTACCAAGGGTTCAACTCCAAGAGCATGTCGTGCAACAAGGGTATATCATCTATATCACCCAGGACAACCCTATCGCCCAAACTAGGGTTGAAGCTCCATATCGTCCAAGACACTAAGGTTAGGGTTTTATGCCAGCCAACCACCATATCGCCTACCACCATCATCTTTGGGTAGAGGTGCATATAGATCACAAGGTCAACAAAGGTTTCACTTAGCATATTACCCAAGACTCAACTCTAGAAGAGGGTATCGGGCAACAACCTCAAGGAGCCACCATGTAGAACATATATCGGCCAAAGGACCAACTAGGGTCTACCAACCATATCATTCAAACCCTAACCCTAGGGTAGGAAAGAGGTATCAGTCACCACATCATATCACCCCAAACATATAGCCATAGGCTCACCTCTCAAGTCCAAAGGAGAGAAAGGGGTATTGCCACAAACCATCAACTGAAGCATAACTTATTAAGCAAGGTACTATATCGGGCAAACATAGTTGTATCAGGCATAATCCGCATATCAGACTAGTCATCTTCAACCTCTAGCCACCCATTACCATCTAGAACAAGAAGAACAAGTTAAGAACAGTAGT
The DNA here is from genome assembly GCA_963693085.1 of Alisma plantago-aquatica. Taxonomy (NCBI): domain Eukaryota; kingdom Viridiplantae; phylum Streptophyta; class Magnoliopsida; order Alismatales; family Alismataceae; genus Alisma; species Alisma plantago-aquatica. The sequence goes on along the minus strand of OY856411.1, from coordinate 748,863,526 downwards.
AAAACGTGACCATCTCTATTAAAACAGATATCAAGTTCCACATGCATGGCTATCATGAAGAAGGGTACTGATTTAAAGACAAGAATCAATACATATACATATGGAGAGTGAACATAATAGAGATAGTTAAGAGTTATGTAACCCGCCTTAAGAGGGTCTCCATGAAAGGCACGAAGATCCTTGGTCCAAGCAGCAATACATGTTCCTCTCCAAGAGCATCATCCATCCAAAGCTCCAAACATGTCTTCGACACCATCATCATCACCTCAAGAAACAAAGGAAAAAGAAGAAGAAGATACCATGGTTATGCATAGCTCAAGAAGAAGAAATGAGGGGAGATAACCACAGCATTGCATTTTCACATCAAGGGCTTATCCATGGCCGAGAGGGGAAGAGGAAGGTGAAGAAGAAAGCACAAGGAAAAGCTAGCAAAGAAGCATGACTCACCAAGGTCAGATCTTGAGCAAGGAGTCTCCATGGCCAAGGTGCTCATCCTCCCAAGCTTCATGAGAGTTTCCTCAAGCTCCCAAGCTTCCATGCTCGTCCCATACAGGTAGGGGAAGGAAGGTGGCTGAAAGGGAGCACTTGGTCAAGGAGGAAGGGGGTTATATACACCAAGGAAGAGAGAGGTAGCAAGGGAAAGGTGTCATACCCACATAAACCAATATGCCACTTGCTCTAGCACTTAACGCCACTTGTTGCCACCCTAGATGCTCATGCATGGCCTGGTGATACACTCTAGAATGTGTATCGTGCAGCTGGGCACTGCCATGGCCGATACACCCCTCTTGGGCGACACACCTTCAAGCCCTAGCCGATACACTAAAGGACAAGGTGGCATATGTGACACATATATGATATAAAGACCATATAGAGATGTCACTCCTCATCAAACAGCCAAACAAGGCACCCCTACTTCCATAAACATTCTAGATGATTCCAAACAGAAGCAAGAAGACTTTAGAGCTGATAAATTGCATATTAACCCTCCACTTTGGGTAATTTGCAATTTACACTAAAACTAGCACATAAAGCACAAACATCAACCAACCAAGCTCAAACTTGGAACATAGGTCCTCCACAAGGCACCCCACAACATCATTATCTTTCTAATGATGCTAGAGAACTAAAGGCATGATCTACTTGTGACATATTGCAATATAACCCCTTACTTTGGGTAAATTGCACTTTGGTCCAAAACAAGCAAACATTACTCAAACAACATCCAAACGGGACCAAACTGGAAACATGAGCTTGTCACATGATATCAAAACATCTAGACAGATTAGATTAAGATTCTAAGAACCTTTAATAAGCAAAGAAAATAGGGTTATCCCAAAACATGGGTCAGGGTCCTTACACAAACCCCTACTGAGATGGCACAAAAAAGGATGGCATTGAAGGTATTGGTGTTGCAGTACCACCTTGGGACCTTTCCCAAAGGTCTTGCAACCATATTGTTATTTTGTGAGGTGTGTGTCTAAGGCTGAGGTAGATGTTGTGGTTTGTTGAGTCCTTTATGGCGTTTACAAGTGTTGTAAAGACAGGGCTGGGGGCATCGGGGAAAGTGTCATTGAAATGTTACAAAATCATTGCAAACTCTTCTTTTTCAAAGGCTCTGGTGGACACACTTGTGCTTAACTCGTGAACCTTTGTGTACACCTGTGTGAATTCAAATAACACTTCATTAGAAAGCACACATTGCTCTTGTGACATTGATGGTCGCTTCGTGTGCCTATGGCTGAGAGGAGTCCTCCCCCCAACACCCTGGGTATCTGTTCCTCCTCCCCCAGTGTCACCCTCACTTTACATCCCAGGTGCTCCTAAGTCTGATTCCCCTACTGGGGTTCCTGTGTTCATGGGTGTATCAAACACATCTAAGTTGACAGTAACATCATCCTCGGAGGCAATGTCTGATGGAATTTGTCTGTCCGTAGAAGACATTGCATGGTGTCCTCTAACAATGTTCCTCCCTACCATCATCTCAATGTCGTAGTAGTGGGGAAAGGGCGCTTAATCAACCTAGCAAGGTCCTTGTCTGCCTAAGTATAAAAAAAATTGTATTAGGAAATTTAAGTGTAAATGTAGGAAATTTAAGTGTATGCCTAAGGGTATGATTATTGTACATACCGCAAGGCTCTCCCTCCACTCAAGGGTGTCAGGAAGCGTGGGCTTGTTCCTAGTTTCATCCCATCCGACACCACTCTTGTTGGTCACAAGCTTCAATCTGTCATACTCCCTCCTCAGGTTCTTCCACCGAGTTTTGCTCTGGTCTAACATATAGCCCGACTTCCCCATCTTATTTTGCAAATCGTGAAGTACCTCCCTCCAAGCATCCCTAGTAAACTGACTATCAATATACCTGCCTATGTCATACTGTCTCCGCAATGCTGATACAAGAGTGTCGTCAGACTCTCTTGTCCAAACAATACAGAACTTGGGGTCTGCAGAAGACATACTCACGCAGGTGTTGCAATATATAATGACAGTGAGGGGTGTTTACAATGATAATTAGTATATAACATGTATAATTTTCAATAGGCACAACCCATGACAATACATAAATCCTTCTTCTATGAATAAAATTTGATTTGGCATCATACAATTAATTGTTGGCTAACTCCTTCCAACCTGTTGTGTGTCATTTCCTTCAACCTACAATGCTACATGAAACACACACACACATGTTGGTAAAGAGATGTAGTGGAACTCACCAAATACTGATGAAGCATGAAAACACACCAATAAAATGAATAAGTGTCAAAATACACTAAAACTTGGATAACGATGAAAATATAAAAAAATTAAGCAGGCACCCAGCCTGGTCTCATGAGCTAGCAGACAGGATGGAAGACCTTGATTTATTATAGGGATATATTTTCAAATGTCTGCTATACAGTTCACGATCAAACCAACAAACTCTCTTGTTATCTTTTGTCATCTTATCATAAAGATCTTTTAGGAATATAGGATGCTAGGAAAACAAGTAATATTGACTACCAGTTCTCTGAGGATGTAGAGAAAAATTGAACACAAGAAATGACAATAAATACAAAGTATAGACACATCTAAAATAAAATATTAGTATTTGGTAGTGTCGGTTCAATTGCATATAGAATAATCCAATATCCAATTACATGTCCATTAGGGGTTAATGAGCAAGCTTATATATAGAAGCAGACAAATATTTCTCCATTGGGTATACACGTATTGATCATGTAAATAATATAATAGCAATTATTTAGGAAATCCATTTTACAAGTGAAATAAATGGATCGATCAAGCAAGCAACCAGGAAGTAGGATTAGTAGCCACATAGCCATGTCAATTAGTAAAAAAAATGTTGCAGGTATCAAGTCTATACAAACAAAAGATAAAGTGGCACAACAAATAGAACTCAGATATGAGTAGACAATTTGACAAAGAAAAACCGATTCGCATGTTCAGGTGATACAGGAAGCAATACAAAGCATAGACACACCTAAAATAAAAGATCATTATTTGGTAGTGTCGGTTCAATTGCATATAGAATAATCTAATATCTAATTACATGTCCATTAGCAGTTAATTAGCAAGCTTATATATCGAAGCAAACGCGTATTTCTCCATTGGGTATACATGTATTGATCATGTAAATAATACAATAGCAATTATTTAGGAAATCAGTTTCACAAGTGAAATAAATGGACCGATCAAGCAACCAACCAGGCAGTAGGATTAACAGCCACACAGCCACGTCACTCACCCTTAGTTATAGGTATGTAGAATAAAAAATTAACAATAATATTTACTTGTGTTTCTCTTCTTAAACGTGTTCTAATTAACAATAATATATAATTAGTACTCAAGTATTTTTAACATACAACCGGTAGAAAGAGAGACCAAATGGTTAATTGTCAGTTGATTCCCTCCTACTTCTAGCATGTGACTATGAAAAATTTATTGTGCTAAAGGAATCAAGTAACCAAATAACTATTTCAGGGTGTAGAAGCACATGGAAATAAAAATAACTTACTTATTTCATACTTATCCACACGACTCAAATAACCATACAAAAATTCGAGTCATCCTTTCAAATTTGTCTAAAAAGCTAGAGCAAACACACAAATTTGTATGTCGAAGCAATACAACCAGCAAAATCATGCAAACATCCATGTTGAAAGCCGGCAACACAATTTATATTAACTATTTATGTAAAAAGTAATTTAGATAATAATGAAAAATCAACTGCCAAATAGCTACTATTCATATCCGAAAAACAAATTTAATGTCATTCTTCCACGGTAAGGAAGAAAGCTAAATGGTGAAAAGTAGGCAAGCAAGCATGTCAAGCAAGCAGGCTGGATGGTGCAAAACAGGCAAGCAAGCTTGTCACTTGATCTTATTCATAGGGTAGTATATATAGATGACCATACTAGGGGAAACACACATTGACATTTATATTAGTTGAGGAAAACATATATTATATTTTCAAATGTCAGATATACAGTTCAAGATCAAACCAACAAACTCTCTTCTTATCTTTTGTCATCTTATCATAAAACTCTTTTAGGAATATAGGATGCTAAGAAAACAAGTAATATTGACTACCAGCTCTTTGAGAATGTAGAGAAAAATTGAACACAGGAAATGACAATAAATACTGCGTACACAATCTCATATTGGTTTTATAAGATTATGAACTCTTTTATTACAACAAATCACATTCATATCATCTTGAACTAGGTCTTGGGAGTAATGTCACCAAACTAGAAGCACTGACTTTAGTAAAAAAAATTGTTGCAGATATCAAGTATATACAAATAAAAGATAAAGTGGCACAACAAATAGAACTCAGATAGGTAAGTCTATACATTCCTTTTCACACTAAAATGTCAAGCCACCATTCATTTTCACCCTAAAATTTCAAGCCACCATTCCTTTTGACCCACTTTATTGATTATTTTTCTTCTTTTTAGGGGATAGAAGGTAAGAAGATGGAATAAGAAGTGTAGAATAGAGATTGGATCATGTGCCACACTTGTTTATATGATTAAATATATATTAGGTTATTCCTCCAGTTCACAACACCCAAATAATTATACAATAACTGCATGCCATAAGTGTATACATTGCAATTCTATACATAAAATTCACTAATCGATAGGGAGAATGCAATATTTGATCTCTTTTTGGTCCATCTAACACCTGTCATTCTTTCCAAGGAACATAATAATTATATTCATTGTATAAAAAGGAAATTTCTAACAACTGACATGTTTTTAGAAATGTGATTAATCAAGAATTGCTTTGAAGGAGGGGGTTCTAATACAAATTCTATATCCAATACAACATGACTGTATAATAAGATGACTCGATGATGGCTGCAGCTAACCTTGCAAGAACTATGTACTGAAATGAAAATAGTTTGAGATACAATACAAGTAATGTAGATGTAAGGGATGTATGAAAAGTAATGATTTGAAATAAAACAAGAAATCCCATGTGATTTCAACGACAACCGTTACTGATAAAAATAGCCAGATGTTTACATTGATAACACATCAAGATTTCCCCTAATAGTGGGTCTACTATTGATTATTAAAATAGAAGCAAACCCTAATCATTACCAACCTGTTCAATCGTGTTTTGCAAACAAATTTTACATTTCAATCGTGTCTTGCAATGGTATTGACAACAATGACCCTTCCAAACAAATCATCACCAACCTAAATCATCACCAACTTGTTCAGAAGGGGTCAAAACAAGTAGGGGGTGCATAATCGCCAGATTGTGCAGTACCGCCGGAGAACTAGGGATGACCACCACTAGAGTTGAACCAGAGACGACAACCAACTTTGGAGAATAGCTACTCTAAGAGGCGTAGGTGGATGTGAAGAACCTCAAAGCACAAGGCGATGAATATGAAGGCACACGAACACTGCTTACCCTTGCTAGGGTTCGTCCTGTGCGTCGACAAGATGGGACGAGGTCAGGTGGAGGGTTCAGATGTGCGATGGCCAGGATAGGGCATGGGTACCTTGTTGCTTTTGCAGGATGTAGCCGCCCCAGTGACCGGCGGTGTAACGACCCCACCTGCCGGTAACCCCCAATTAAGGGAGACCGAGAGGTTGGTGCCGTTATCAATTTTCGGATCAAGGTTCAACAATTAATTGATAGAAATTATTAAATTCCACAAGACTAAACTGAAAAGATGTAATAAATAATTTTTTTTGCATGACTTTGAAAATTTTGGATTTCTAAACTTCTATCCATAATTGGGACTAACTAACTAATCCTCCTTTGGATTTTAATTCATGTACTTTACAATATGACAATTTACTGTTTGTCCTTCTTGTTTGTACCTAAAACGCCGACAAACAAAACGTCGGTCAGCCAAAGCTGGTATGTGGGGGATTCACTAACCATGCAATTATCTATAACAATGTATTGCATTCAATTATCATTTTAAGTATAACTACGCGATCCATGTATACCCTATTCCCATTATACCCCTCATGACTTCACCTAACAGGTGAATCAATTTCTAGGGTGGAGTCACATGGCACTACCCGTAAGTAGCCCACTCCTTAACTCATGGTATGCTAAGAGTCTCATGGCACTACACATGGGTAGCCCAGTTTCTAACTCATGATACCCTAGACCTTGCTCTAGGTTATCCTTAGTCTTTGCATAGACACAGGGGTGGACTCAGATCTAGCTAGTTATACATGTATACTCATAGTGATAGTCATAGTCACTTTATAGTTGCATGAATTGAAACATCCAATAGTTATTTCAAGCATTGAGGGAATCGTCGATAAAATCCTCGGAAAACTAATAAGTATAGTCATAAGTGTAACCACATACCTCTTATTGTAGATTTGGTTACAAAATTAAATATGAAGAGAGAGAATGTCCAAGCAAGCAAGCAAATTGCACAGAAACCCTGAAATAAACATTCCAACTATATTTATCAAAATTTATCCAACTCCATCTGATTCCTTAGGGTTTATATTCCAAATTTTAGGGTTTACTTAGAAACTAGGGTTTTGCCTTCATTCTTAAGTATTATGAACCCTAATTCATCAAACCCACTTAAAATCTTTAAATTCTCTCCTTTTAAAATTCCTAACAGTTTTAGGATCATTATTTAGCAATTTACTTCCTTAATTCACAAATAACATGGGTTTCTTTCTCCTTTTCCCTAAATTAGGGTTTCCATGTACCTTATCATTCATTTATAGACATAAACCCTAATTTAGCCATCTTTATATTCAAAACGAATGAAAACTTTATATTATTAATTAACAAGTTAATAATCCTCATTTTAACCCATTAAGTTACAAAGAATCACCCTTTATGTACCATTAGGGTTTCTAATTAACTTAAAATGCATTTTACTAACAAATTAAAGTACTTTTGCAAAACGAACTAAAATCAGGTTCTTAAATCATTTTTATCAGATTCCTTGCACTTTCTACCCAACTTTCATATATAAAGTTCCTTTATACGAGTTTCCTAGCTATTTCTATGATTTTAGCAAGGAAAATCATTTATTTGTAAATACGATCGGAGAGGGAATTTTACCAAAATTCCTGGAGCGTTGGATCGGTGCGCCCAAGGTCCACGTCGGGATCTGATGCTCCACATCAAGGGCCTCTACTAGCACTGAGACGTGTGTGGCTGTGGGCTGTCGTCCGTTGGATGGCGTTCTGGCCCACGATGGACCCCTGATCAACGCCCCGCGATGGCCGGATCCACTAGCGAGTGTGCATGCCCCCCTTCCTTCCGCTGAACCGCTGGATCGTGCTCAGGTCGACGATGGTCCAGGATCCGAGGGTGGCTGCTCATCCTCTCCCTCCCTTCCTTGTTCTTCAGAATGCGGCACCGCCGCGGCTGAAGCTCGCCGGAGCAGGTGCAATCGAGAGATGGTGAGGGTGTTAGGGCTTAGGAAGTAGCTGCCTGGGGTTGTGAGGGTGAGAGCGATCAGTAGGGGGTCTTATATATAGGCTATAGAAGACCCTCTTAGGTTTTCTAACCCCACTGCAACACCTACTTGCAGCCCAATTGGGTGTTTCTCAAGGACGTGAAAAAATCTCATTAAAGTAGGGTCTGGGAGATTTGTCTCCTTATCCCGAACTTAATGGGACACTTCCCATAAGTGCTCGTGCTCTGCTGTGATCGGAAACACGAGGGGAAAATCCCCTGTGGGCGGCTGCAGTCTATGTCCCATTGGGACTCTAGACGATGAGCCGGGTTGGTTGGATCAAGATCCAACGACCATCATCGTCCGCGCTCAAACAGAACAAGGAAATATTTTCCAAATATTCAAATTATCTTCTCAATTTAAAGATAACTTGGAAAAACCATAACTCCCAATTCTTAACTCCATTTTTATTCAAATTTTGAGGGAAACTCTTTTATGTTTTTATCTTTCATACTGCAAAAATTGGGATCATTATATGTATTAAAAAGTTCCTTTTCTTTAGTTGCAAGAAAACACCTTTTTATTCACATTTCCACATATTCTTTATTTCCCTTACTATTATTTGATTATCCTAAGTTCCCTGAACCCCAAGGAACCTTTATAACACGAAATCCTATTTAGGGAAATTATCTTTTAGCCTTTTAATCATCCATTTTCTTATATTTCCATTATCCCATTGAATTCCTTTTTCCTTTCTTTTTCTTTTTCTTTCAATTGGGCTTAATGGCCAATAAGGCCCATCAAGGAGCATGCAAGGCTATTATTCACGAAAATCATTCAAAACAAACCATGAAATCAACCATTGATCTTATTTATATTTTAAAGGAGATTCACAAATCTCATTACATGTTTTGGAAAATGAGGTTATAACATCCTCCCCTCCTTATAGGAATTTTGCCCTCAAAATTCAATAATCAAGAAAACAAATCAGGATATGCTTTTTCCATGTCCGTCTTCAGCTCCCATGTGGCCTCATCCTCTCCATGGTGCTTCCAGAGAACCTTTACCATCTCAATATTCTTATTTCTGAGCTCTTTTACCTTGGTATCTAGAATCCGCAAAGGCAACTCAGGATAAGACAGCTTTCCTTGAAGCTCAATAGGTTCAATGCTCAGCACATGACTTGGATCTTGCACATATCACTTCAGATTAGACACGTGAAACACATCATGCATCATACTATATTGAGGGTGTAACGCCAAACAACAAGCAGCCTCACCAATCCGTTCTAACACTTCAAACGGACCCACGTATCGGGGACTCAACTTTCCTCTATTCTCAGCTATAGCTCAGAGCGGTCAGATTTTCAGAAAAACATGTTCTCCCATAGAGAAATGCACATCAGTCTGCTTCGCATCAGCATACGAATTCTGTCGGTCCTGGGCTCTCTTTAGCCTTTGCCTGATCAAAGTGACTTTATCAACATACACTTGGAGTTCATCTGACCTCAATAAGGTCCTTTCACCAACATCATCCCAGTGAAGTGGTGACCGACACGATCTCCCATATAGAGCTTCATATGGAGGCATCTCGATACTGGCTTGGTAACTATTGTTGTAGGCAAACTCAGCTAAAGGTATGTACTGCTCCCATGATCCACCCCAATCGAGCACACAAGCTCTCAGCATATCTTCTAAGGTTTGAATCATCCTTTCTGACTGACCATCTGTCTAGGGGTGATAAGCGGTACTGAACTTGAACCTTGTACCTAGTTCCTCTTGAACCTACTTCTACAATTTGGAAGTGAACTTTGGGTCTCTGTCCGAGATGATGGAACCGGGTACGCCATGCAAACACACTATCTCTATGATATACAACTCAGCTAAGTCCGACACTTTGGCAGTGGTTTTCAGGGCAAGGAAGTGTGCTGACTTGAGGCGATCTACCACAACCCATATCGCATCATGACCTCTCTTGGTCTGGGGTAGACCCACCATGAAATCCATGGTGATCTACTCCCATTTCCATTCTGGAATCTCTATAGGCTATAAAAGTCCACCGGGTCGTTGGTGTTCAGCCTTCTCCATTTGGCACATAAGACAACTGGCTACATAAGCAGCAATGTCTCTCTTCATTCCTAGCCACCAGAAAAACCTTTGCATGTCCTTAAACATCTTAGTAGTTCCTGGGTGTACCGTGTACTTAGAACCATCAGCCTCTTATAGGATACGTTCCTTCAACAGTGAATCTTCAGGAACCCATATGCGATTCTCAAATCGGATTCCTCTGTCTATTCCCAATGAAAGACGGGTCTGAGGCTTCTGCATCAAGCCTTTCATCTTGTCAAGTCCTCCACTGGCCAACTGTGTTGTGACAATCTCACTCAATAACTCAGATTGTATCTGGATATTGGTCAATCGAACTCAATCATCTAACGATTGAGGTGACCATTCCACCAGCTCTTCTAAGATCTTCCCTTGTCTGGACAACACAACTGCACACCTTAGCTGTTTCCGACTCAAAGCATCGACCACGACATTCGCCTTCCCTGGATGATAGGCAATGGTGAAGTCGTAATCTTTCATGTACTCCATCCATCATCGTTGTCGTAGGTTCAAGTCTTTCTGCGTCAGAAGATATTTCAGGCTCTTATGGTCGGTGAAGATTTCAAAAGTGGCACCATACAGGTAATGCCACCAAATCTTCAAGGCATGGATGATAGTAGCTAACTCCAGGTCGTGGGTCGGGTAATTCACCTCGTTGGGCTTGAGTTGTCGGGAGGCATATGCAACCACATGCCGATTCTGTTCCAACACACAGCCAAGTCCCATATTTGATGCATCGGTGAAAATCATGAAACCCTCATTGCCTGATGGTAGAGTCAAAATTGGTGCAGTGGTCAGCTTCTCTTTCAGCTCCTGGAAACGAGCTTCACAAACATCGTACCACACAAACTTCACATCTTTCTGAGTCAACAAGGTTAGAGGCAAGGCGGTCTTTGAGAAATCTATGATGAAGCACCGATAATATCTTGCTAACCCCAAGAAGCTTCGTATCTCGGAGGGGTTCTTCGGTGCGGGCCAATCTCGAACCGCTGACACTTTAGCTGGATCTACGACGATCGTTCCTCCTGAGATGATGTGTCCAAGGAACATGACTCGGTCTATCCAAAACTCACATTTAGAGAACTTCCTGTAGAACTTCTGCTTTCTTAAGATATCAAGGACTTTACTTAGGTGGTCTCAGTGTTGATCTACATCATCTGAATAAACCAGTATGTCATCTATGAACACTATGACAAACGAGTCAAGGAACGGTTGAAACACATTGTTCATAAGGTTCATGAACACACACTAGGTGCATTGGACAACCCAAAAGGCATAACCACGAACTCATAGTGGCCATACCGAATTCTAAAAGCTATTTTCGGGATGTCCTCGCTCTTGACCCTCAACTGGTGGTAACCCGACCTCAAGTCGATCTTGGAAAAGACTCGACCCGACTTCAACTGGTCAAACAAGTCATCTATCCGAGGTAAAGGGTATTTGTTCTTAATGGTAGCCTGGTTGATCATCCGGTAGTCTATGCACATTCGGAGCGAACCATCCTTTTTCTTTACAAAAAGAACCGACGCTCCCCATGGTGATGTACTAGGGCGGATAAAACCCTTATCCAACAATTCCTGCAATTGCTTCTTTAGCTCAAGCAACTCAGCAGGGGCCATCCTATAAGGCGATCAGGAAATAGGGTTTGTACCAGGGGCTAGCTCTATGGAGAAATCTACCTCTCTTTCGGGAGGAATCCCAGGTAGATCATCTGGGAAAACATCTACATAGCCCCTAACTACCTCGATTTCTTCTAAGGGTTGCACTTTGGGTTCTGGCTCGGTGACTACTACTAGGAAAGCTCGACACCCTTTACTCATCATCCGCTCTGCTTTAACATCTGACACATATGGGCTGGTAGTGGCATCCTTCCTACCCCTAATGACAAAAGGTGTTTGACCTGGTCTCTTGATGATCACTTTCTTATCTCTACAGTCGATATGGGACCTATACGTATAAAGACAATCCATACCAATGATTACGTCAAAATCATTCATGTCAAGAAGGATAAAGTCTATAGGAAAATCATGATCTCGATATTTCACAGATACCACTGGGGTTTTCAAAAGGGAAGTAAAGATTCGACCACTCGGGGTTGTAACATCTAAGACATACCCTAACTCCTTGATATCCAAACATAGCACAGTTGCAAGATTTCTCAAAATGAAAGTATTAGTAGATACAGAGTCAAACAAAGCTTTCACATTATGTCCCATAACTTCAAGCATGCCTAAATTATTGTTCACCATGCATTAGACCATTACATGCTTAACTTTTAAGACATAAAAGAAAACTCTAAGGGTTATTACCCTCGATCAACCGATTAGCATTAACTTGAGCCTCCTCATTGTCAATGGCAAACACCCGAGCTTGTCTTCTCTCTCCAGCAGGTGGGGCTGCTACTGGTGGAGCTGCCACCTGTCCTGGTCCCCTGGGATCTGGCATAGGACAGACGGATTGCAGGTGTCCTTCTTGGTGGCATCGAAAGCACGTCTTCTTCTTGTAGCGGCATTCACCGGCGTGCCCCTTTCCGTAGGTGCGGTAAGGAGGTTGGTTGTTCTCTTGACGGGGTTTCCCTTTTCCTCCATGTTTTCCTTTATCTTGATGACATCCTGGGCCCTTCTTGTGGTTGTTTCTCGGGCCTTGGGCTCCTTCAGTGAAACCCAAGTACCCCTTGGGTGGAAACTGGGCAGGCATCACAGTCCTCTCCATGTCTAAAGCAGTGTTGTAGGCTTCGGTAAAAGTTTTGGGATTACTTGCCATCACATGGGGCTTGATGGCAGGGTGAAGACGTTCCACGAAGTGGTCCACCCTCCTCTCTTCATCCATCATATGTCCAAAATGTTCCAGGAGGCGGAACCTACGACCAAAGTCTGCAACTGAAGAGCTTCCTTGAGTCATGCTAGTGAACTCTCTTTCTTTCTCCTTCTTTTCAGAGATGGGGAGGAATCTGGCAGTGAAGATGGTCTTGAAGTCAGTCCATGCCATTGGTTCCTCACTTAGGTCTCTTCCCGTGATATGGTTCTCCCACCATATCTTGGATGCACCTTCCAAAAGGTGAGTAGCAAACATAACCTTCTTATTCGGCTGCACCTCGAGCATACGGAACCCATTCTCGACTGCAAGCAGCCAAGCTTCAACCTTGTCGACTACTTCAGACTTGTCTTCTGCCCAGAACTTCTCGACGTTTGCTTGACGAAGTCCAGGATGGTGACTCCTAGTCAAGATCGAACAGGAAGTGGCTCACCATTCTCATTCCTTGTCATGTCCCTAAGGGCCAGTGCACGGATAGCCTCAGTCAGTTGCTTTTGCTGTTCCATCCAAACTGCATCTGTGGCGTGAATTACCATGGCTGGTTCTGAACCACTAGGCTGGTCCTCCTCCATTCGAGCTTCCTCTTCATACACCTGGTGTTCTTCATATTCTGGTCCTTCTCCTTGCTCTAGGTTAATGCCGGGCATTGGTTCAGGGTTGGGGGCCTCGTGCACAACTTCTTCAGGCCTCTTTCTCTTCTTAGAGGTCTCTCCACCATGATTCTGCTTCCTCTTCTCAGAAGACCCATTCTCTTTACGGGGTGGCCCACCTCCGCTGGTGGAGAAAGGGATTGCCACAACCTTTGTATGAGCCATCTACATAAGCATAACAAATAGACCTTTAGTTTATCATTAAACTTATGTCAGTGATATCTCATTACGTATCTTTTATTAATTTGATGGAGGATTCCTTAATCCTTAACTTACTTGCCCATACCACATGAGGGTGAGGAAGAGAGAGAAAACCCTAACTCTTAAAGTCCTTAATAGTATTTGTGATGAGAAGGGATGAATAAGATGAGGAAGTCCTAAAGGTATCTTATTTCGATTCAAATCCTAGGACATCGGCCAGGCAGTCAAACATTCCGGGAATCCTCGTATTCTGATTAGCGGTGTAGAGGAAAATTTTGCCAGCCCCCAGAAGTGATCCTTTTGTAGACACCTCTGCCTTTCGGAAAATCCTCTAATAACTCCCTTGTGTTCTACAGAGTTTGTAAAATTTAATAATTATTAACAATTAAGTGGAGAACCTTGGCTCTAATACCAAATTTAATGACCCCACCTTCCGGTAACCCCCAATTAAGGGAGACCGAGAGGTTGGTGCCGTTATCAATTTCCAGATCAAGGTTCAGCAATTAATTGATAGCAATTATTAAATTCTACTAGATGAAACTGAAAAGTTGTAATAAATAAAATTTTTGCATACCTTTGAAAATTTTGGATTTCTAAACTTCTATCCATAATTGGGAACACTGACAAACAAAACGTCGGTCAGCCAAAGCTGGTATGTGGGGGATTCACTAACCATGCAATTATCTATAACAATGTATTGCATTCAATTATCATTTAACAAGCAATTTTACGTTTTAAGTATAACTACGCGATCCATGTATACCTTGTTCCCATTATACCCCTCATGACTTCACCTAATAGGTGAATCAATTTCTAGGGCAGAGTCACATGGCACTACCCATAAGTAGCCCACTCCTTAACTCATGGTATGCTAAGAGTCTCATGGCACTACACATGGGTAGCCCTGTTTCTAACTCATGATACCCTAGACCTTGCTCTAGGTTATCCTTAGCCTTTGCATAGCCACAGGGGTGGACTCGGATCTAGCTAGTTATACATGTATACTCATAGTGATAGTCATAGTCACTTTATAGTTGCATGAATTGAAACATCCAACAGTTATTTCAAGCATTGAGGGAATCGTCGATAAAATCCTCGGAAAACTAATCGGTATAGTCATAAGCGTAACCACATACCTCTTATTACATATTTGGTTACAAAATTAAATATGAAGAGAGAGAATGTCCAAGAAAGCAAGAAAATTGCATAGAAACCCTGAAATAAACATTCCAACTATATTTATCAAAATTTATCCAACTCCATCTTATTCCTTAGGGTTTCTATTCCAAATTTTAGGGTTTACTTGGAAAATAGGGTTTTGCCTTCATTCTTAAGTATTATGAACCCTAATTCATCAAACCCACTTAAAATCTTTAAATTCTCTCCTTTTAAATTTCTAACAGTTTTAGGATCATTATTTAGCAATTTACTTCCTTAATTCACAAATAACATAGGTTTCTTTCTCCTTTTCCCTAAATTAGGGTTTCCATGTACCTTATCATTCATTTATAGACATAAACCCTAATTTAGCCATCTTTATATTCAAAACGAATGAAAAATTTATATTATTAATTAACAGGTTAATAATCCTCATTTTAACCCATTAAGTTACAAAGAATCATCCTTTATGTACCATTAGGGTTTCTAATTAACTTAAAATGCATTTTACTAGCAAATTAAAGTACTTCTACAAAACGAACTAGAATTAGGTTCTTAAATCATTTTTATCAGATTCCTTGCATTTTTCTACCCAACTTTCATATATAAAGTTCCTTTATACGAGTTTCCTAGCTATTTCTATGATTTTAGCAAGGAAACACATTTATTTGCAAATACGATCGGAGAGGGAATTTTATCAAAATTCCTGGAGCGTTGGATCGGTGCGCCCAAGGTCCATGTAGGGATCTGATGCTCTGCATCAAGGGCCTCCACTAGCACTGAGGTGCGCGTGGCTGCGGGCCGTCGTTCGTTGGATGGCGTTCTGGCCCACGATGGACCCCTGATCAACGCCCCGCGATGGCCGACTCCACTAGCGAGTGTGCGTGCCTCGACCCCTTCCTTCCGCTGAACCGCTGGATCATGGTCAGGTCCACGATGGTCCAGGATCTGAGGGTGGCTTCTTGTCATCTCCCTCCCTTCCTTGTTCTTCAGAACGTGGTGGCACCGCGGCTGAAGCTCGTCGGAGCAGGTGCAATCGAGAGATGGTGAGGGTGTTAGGGCTTAGGAAGTAGCCACCTGGGGTCGTGAGGGTGAGAGCGATTAGTAGGGGGTCTTATATATAGGATACAGAAGACCCTCTTAGGGTTTCTAACCCTGCCGCAACACCTTCTTGCAGCCCAATTGGGCGTTTCTCGAAGACGCGACAAAAGCTCGTTAAAGTAGGGTCTAGGAGATGCGTCTCCTTATCCCGAACTTAATGGGACACTTCCCTTAAGTGCTCGTGCTCTGCTGTGATCAGAAACACGAGGGGAAAATCCCCTATGGGTGGCTGCAGTCTGTGTCCCATTGGGACTCTAGACGATGAGCTGGGTTGGTTGGATCAAGATCCAACGACCATCATCATCCGCGCTCAAACAGAACAAGGAAATATTTTCCAAATATTCAAATTATCTTCTCAATTTAAAGATAACTTGGAAAAACCATAACTCCCAATTCTTAACTCCATTTTTATTCAAATTTTGAGGGAAACTCTTTTATGTTTTTATCTTTCATCCTGAAAAAATTGAGATAATTATATCTATTTAAAAGTTCCTTTTCTTTAGTTGCAAGAAAACACCTTTTTATTCACATTTTCCACATATTCTTTATTTCCCTTGCTATTATTTGATTATCCTGAGTTCCCTGAACCCCAAGGAACCTTTATAACACGAAATCCTATTTTGGGAAATTATCTTTTAGCCTTTTAATCATCCATTTTCTTATATTTCCATTATCCCATTGAATTCCTTTTTCCTTTCTTTTTCTTTTTCTTTCAATTGGGCTTAATGGCAAATAAGGCCCATCAAGGAGCATGCAAGGCTATAATTAATGAAAATCATTCAAAACAAACCATGAAATCAACCATTGATCTTATTTATCTTTTAAATGAGATTCACAAATCTCATTACATATTTTGGAAAATGAGGTTATAACAGGCGGTCATAGATGGCTGTATTGATTCCCCAGGTAGATGCTCTACCCGACGTCTACCCTCCATCCGCGAGCTGCTCGAGGTAGCAAACCTCGCTTTAACTCCTCACGGACCAACAGTAGCAGCAACAAGTAGAGGGAGGGGCGCGACTATAGCGAATGAGGAGGATGGGAGGGAGAGGGCCGAGAGGGAGAGGGTCGAGAGGGAGATGGAGAGGCACGAGAGGGAGAGGGAGATGGAGGGGCGTGAGGGAGTCGGGGTCGGGGGGTGTCGGGGTCGCTAACCCAGACTGGAATTTGCAATCCCGCCTCTACCGAGACTGGTTTTTTTTTCTTTTCAGATTATGGGATTCCGTTATCCCAAAATGGGGATCGAATAGGGTTGCCAACCAAACACAATTTTTGCCCAAACTGGTCGGGGTTACGCCGCCGTGGTGCTAGACGATGGGCCAGAATCCAGTTCCCATCTCGAATCAAACAGGGGCTAGAGGTTGGGCCACATCCGTGTGGTTTCTTTTCCTAGTCCAAATTAAAACAATACAAAATTAAAAAGCTAGTTACTAAGGTCTAATTTGATCGACAACTTCTCAAATTCTGGTATTCTGATAGATAGCATTCATATTATTCAGGTAGCGTGACAGGGGAGCTATACGCCGCTTGTAGGTTTCACGGTCTGTCTATGGGGTAGAAAAACAAAACCAGGCAGGAAACCAGGGAAGATGTTGGTATTCTCAGTACCTCTGATCTAGGCGTGACTGGAAAAGCATGTTCTTCCTGTTACACAATTACAGGACAGCGGTTATGAGTACCACGTACAATGGAAACTGCTATCTGTTATCATACTAGTTACCGAGATTTAAGAAATCGACCACCAAACTAGGCCTAAATGTTGTGCAGTTGGAAAACGTGTTCTATAATTCATAGGAATCCAACGAGCCCTTAGTACAGTTTCTGTACATCTCAAAAAGGTTTAAAAAAAGTCCAATATAAAATCAAATGCTAAAAATTGGCAAGATGAAAACCTTATGAATTATTATTTTGAGAAGCAGCATCCAATGAGATTTTAAGAGCTGAAAAGATCGAGAAGGATGGAGATATAAATAGGAAACTCTTCGAATTATATAGTTGATATGACATGACATGGGAAGTAAAGAAAAAGGCAAAATATAATAAGTCTTTTAGAAAGAATTATCAACAAAGATATAATCATATATTTCGTCACAAGAAGAGGACTATTTTAAAAGTCTTCTACTCCTTTCCATCCAAATGTGCAAAAAATCATACTTTTAAGGAGAACACATTAATTATAAGAAATTAAACTAGACTTGGGATTTAGATGTACATAGAGTTTGTAAGACATCAATGTTATGCTATAGACAAAGAAGTGAAATAGATCTAACTTATTTGTCCAGTTGAAGAGTCATTTATATAATCATGATTGTATTTTTTGAGTCATTTACATGATCATGATTGTATTATTTCTTAACCAACATCAAAAGACAAACCCTTATCTATCATATTCATCTATCATAATTGTCAGAAAGTCAATATCATGATTCCAACAGAATGCTAGCACAACCAATACTACTACTGATAAACAAGGCAAATGTTGGGTAAGACAGTCTTATCTCTAAGAGTAAAAGTGTAAGGCATCCATGCATCACTCGATGAAAATATATATTTTCTCATACTTAACCAGCTATAAAAGGAATTAATCTGGGGTTTGGGATTGTTACTTCTTTTATTATTAAGTCTTGGATAGTTAGAGGTGTACTAGTCAAACCACTAGTTAGTGACTATGAAATCCCTTAGCTCGTTGTATCATTGGACCTATTTGGGCTCAAGAGGAGGGGAATTGAGCTAAAACCATTTGTATAAAATTTATTAGACCTTAAAAATGTTTTCACAATAATAATACAAGTATAAAATCAATGGAGAGAGTTTAAAAATTATGTTGACCTAAGTGTTACACATTGTCCATATTTTGAAAATGACATAAGTATTCCATTCATATGTATTTATTATGTTTGTTTAAGATTGATTTTAGGCATTAGGTACATGAAAAGGGTCAAATCGCTCAAGCCCTAGCTTGGTTTAGTTCAAGTCAAAAGCAATGCAAATGTGTAATTTGGGAAATCACTCCAAATCACCTTAGAATAATTTTGTAATCATTTGTATTGCTGATATGCCTTGTAACTAAGATGGGAAAAAATTAGGGACACTTGATTCGAACGTTTGATCACTTAAACATCATTTTGAAAAATTTATTACAGGCACTTTATTGGCCGAGTTACTATCTTGACCGATCCTTAATGGATTTTGAGAATGATGTCGATCTATCAAGTTGTCCATTTATAGAACTCGACCAATGATCACTCTGCTCAAAATTGATTTAAGTGGATCGATCGAGTTACCAGCAGGACAAACTTGACGGATGGTTTAAATTTGTCTTGTCGCATAGTGTGATCAGTTGAGTTATCTATATAGAAACTCGACCGAATGCACTATATGGAAAATACAAAAAAGTGATTTTAATCATTGGAGAGTTGCAAAAGTAAAAAAAATGTTGTAAGCCTTCAAATGGCTAGAAAATTGCTCATAAGTGTTCCCAAACTCTAGTGGACACCCCCATCTATAAATAGGACCTCTTGGAGTTCATTCCAAGGTTGTTCATCCATGCTATTCAAGGTCCTTGCTATAGTTGAGTGTTTTTTTGTCCATTTGAGCCTCTTTCTCTCTCTTGATTACACCTCAATCTGTCATTATGAGTGAGATAGGTCATGTGTGAAGAGAGCTACCCATTCGTATGCTTACAAATCTCTCAAGATTCTTCTTTCCCATCCCTTTCTTCAAAGTTCTTGATTGGTGAAAGCTTCTCCAAGAGAAGGAGAAGCAGAAAGCTTCTTCAACTGGAGAAGAAGGTTCTTAAGGCTACTCTAAGTGAAGGAGAATATCAAGGAGGGAGATCCAAAGAGCTGAGCGGGTAAAGCCTCAAGGCCGAAGACTCATTCCATGAAGGGGAGGACCTTGGTGAAGACATCTGGTTGATTGCAAGAGTGGGTAAGACCTTTGTGAGGTAGAAGACCATCTCTTGGATAGGTAATACCTTGATTGTAAGGTTGTTGGATCCCTTGGCCTTAAAGGAAAGTTGGATATCCTTGTCCCAGAAAAGGATGATCATTTGTTGTAACTCTTATAAGTGAATATAATGAGTAGACAAGCTTAAGAAATCATAGAGATTGACATCTATAGGTAGTAGACTGACTCTCTCCTAGTTTAGAGAGTGGAACCACTCTAAAACATCTTATCCAATTGGTTTCTTCAATTTCTCTCATCCTTGCTATGCATGTTTACATTGCCATTAATCTGACTAATTGCAATTATGCCTAGTTGAAGTAAATTGAAGGTCTAACTATTTGTGTACAAGTTTTGAGGCTCAATTCACCCCCCTATAGAGCCCTCCAATCCAACAAGTGGTATCAGAGTCACAGTCTTCTCTAACACATCTCCTACGAGATGAGAAGATAGGTGAATTACTTGGGTCTCTCAACCTAGAGGAAAGCTTCTCCATGAGACCACCAATCTTTGATGGCACCAATTTCCACTATTGGAAATGGTGGATGCAGTTTTTCCTTCAAGGGACCAACTATGACATGTAGAAGGTGGTGATTCTTCAATACAAGGAGCTAACTAGTGATGTAGCTACTTGGGATGAAGCTACAATCAAGAAGGTGCATGTAAGGCCCCTAAACTTGCTTAGTGAGTTGAATAAGATTAATTATCATAATTTAATTATTATAACTCTAATACAACCTTGTGATATTTTTTGAAATCATAAGACAAACTTAAGTTTCAAATTTGGTCCAATTTGGACATTGTTTGAGCAAGTTATGCAATTTTATGCACATTTTGGACTTTTCTGCAATTTACCCAATTGAGAGGTTTTCTTTGCAATTTATCACTTTTATTATGTTCCTTGGATATTCTCTCATCATTCTTGAGCTTGTTGAGCCATGGGGTGCCTATTTAAATCTTAGTTTGAAGGTGTTTTCTCCAAGGGTATTTTAGGGTTTACCCCTTCATATATGAGCTACCTTTAGTAGCTATCAACTAATGAATTATTTGTTTTGCTTGGAAATTCAATAAAATAGGGATAAGCGTGTGTATATGGACGGTGTGGGAGCTTCTTGTGTGTGTGCTTATATATTCTTAATAGTTTAAGGCCATGGACACTTGGAAAGATACTAGAACTTCAACTTTTTCTTTTTCTTTATCTTAAAGTTACATATACTTATCCCTAAGCACCAAAACAAGCCATTTTCTCTCCACCACTTCCCTCCTTCTCTGAAATTCTTACTCCCTCTGTGATTCTGTGAATTCCTATCCAAGGAAGAAGAATTTAGGGTTGTAATTGATTTCCTTTTTGGGTTTAAAAAGCTTCCTCCTAGTGATCTTGACCTAAAAGTGTAAGTATTAACTTATTTCCTCCATTTATTTCTTTGTTATCCTTCCTCCTACCTTCCTACAGGTCGGAACCTTGTTGTTCCATGGTATAAATTGCTCTAAATCTCTAAAACCCTACCTTTCTTGCTCCTTGTGCTTAGGGTTTGCTCATTTGATGAAGAAAGGTGCTAGATGGACAAGTTTACAACTTATGATTGGATTTCCTACCCTACCTGCTCGAGTTTTCTTCTATTTGGGATTTCAGCTTATCATTAGAGGCAAGTTTTATAACTTGCTCCACGTTTATTGCTTACCATAAGCTTTCTAGTTCATGTTCTTGCTTGAAAATGTTGATCCATGCACTAAAACGTTATGCTTGACTTGGATTTTGATTTTTATAATGTTCCCTGTTCTGATTTTAGTTCTAGATGAACCTGTGATCATGTGTACATTATTCCTAATGTATAATATGACTTGTATCAGGTTGGTTTGACAACCTATGGTGTTAAGCACCTATCAACCAATGGTCAATTTTAGGGTTTTAAGATGATTTCTTTTATAAACCCATGATCCGATGACGGTACCATTGCAACCATATGGTGTTGTCTTCATGACAACTGATGGTTGGGACCAAAGGTGTCATATTATGGTGAAAACCTATGGTCACCCCCTTAGGTCAGGTTTTGGATCAATTAGAAGTTTAATGATCAACCATTAAGTACCCTACTGATGTTATCAATCAACATTAGCTTAATATTTGATGATGATTAATGAATTAGTGTTGATCTAACAACCTATGGTGACTTAATGGTCACTAATGATGGTGGATCAGATCTCCAAAATCTATGGTGAGTTAATCATATAGTTCTAGCATCAATTAAGCCTTAGACCAATGGTTTCTTGGGTCACTTGATGCAATGGTCGAACCTATACTGTAATTGATGGTTTTAACATATGAACTTGACCCAATGGTCAAGATCTAATGTTTATTCCTACAATAAAGTGGAATGATGGCTAATTTAATATGTTGGTCCTAATAATGTGATTTATATGGTTTCCTTTATATGATCAAGTTAAGGAGCTTACTTGTTGACAATGGATGACTTGTTTTACTGAACAATCGATTGTGGGTTTTACCCTATTCTCAATGGAACTTTTTGTGTTGTTAATCAAGGGATGTCTAGGGTTATATGGTGACTCTTTATAGAGCACAAATCAAGGACTTCATAGGTGGTTTATCCAAGGTGTTTACTTATGTAAACAACCAATGGTCTTACCTTTTAAACATCCAATTGTTCTGGGTGACATTGTGGTATGGTGATATTGGTTGAATGATGATGGAACAAATGGAGGGTTACCCTTATTAAGGTAGTCTTACCTATTCACTCATATGAATAGAAGGGATGATAACCATATTGTGTGGATATGTAACCCTAATGAGGTATAGCTTGTTATACCTAGCTTTAATATAACTAAATGATGGTAATTGGGTATGAATAGTCCTTGAATGACTAATACAATCATGGAGTACTCTGTTACTATTGTTGAAACCCTAGTATGCGATAACCTGATGGTTACACCTTTATTTATGTGTGGGTTAATACTTGAGAATAGTATGGAATGTGATGGTGATACTTCACCTTATGCATCCATGATCCAATGGGGGTGTCGTGAGTTAGGGTTTGGGTATAAGTGTTGATTAGTAAGATTGATATAATTTATCATGTTGAATCTAACTCTAATGCAAATAGATAAAGATGAGTATTCATGTTTAACATTCATATGTGATGGTGTGATGGTGAAATAACCTCCGTAATATGATCATAACCTTAATATGTTAATTGGTGGTTAACATATCCACATGGTTGATATTTTCTTATACTAAACATGTTCAATATGAATATGATGAGGGTTAATCATATCTAGATTCCTTGCATGTTGATGTAATAAAGGAATGTTCTTAATGTTATTATAACCCTTCTATGATTGTTTATGAATATCTCCTAGCTCGTTAATGCAATATTGTGATGATCTGGTGTATTATATGTAAGTGATGTTGTTAAGCCTTGTTATAAGTCATGGAAAGATAATGATGATCTTGCAGGGAATAGTATGATGGTCTTAATGACCTTTGGGCATGGTTGAGCCCCAAATGATGTGTAATCCTCTTGTGTTGATAAGGGTTCATACCCTGTGATATTGTGAAAAGGATTTATATCTTGTGATAGTATGAGGACTAGTGTAGCCTCATAAATGGAAAGTGAATAGTACCATGTGATGATGAGATGAGAAATTATGTTTCACACATTTTATATCTTTTGAAGTTATGATATTTATATGCTTGTTAGAAGCGAATTAGGGTTTGTATGTCCACTTGTTTGATGCAGCCTTAATTCACCCAATTGGCATAACTAATCAAGTGAAACTCTGATAATGTAGTGCCATGTGCCATAGATCCATCTGAGTGTTAGAACTTTCTAGATGGTGAAATGAGTATTCCTAAGGGAAACTCAGAGCACATACTGATGAGTATGCAGTGTGTTTGTCATTCTGAATTTAAGTGTTTAGGGAGGATGACTGTGGTCATACCTAGCCCTCAGTTTGAGAATGGTTGTGGTCGTGTCTCGATGATTATATATGTGATGAGATTGGAGGACAACCGTGGTTGTACCTCGGATGGTAGGGTATGCGTACCCACCTCCTTTCACTAGTGTTGTGACCTGTACCAAGGACGGACTAGGTTGTTAGTAGCTTGACCTTATGTGTCACTGTGGCGGACCCGTAGTGACTGGGGGCAGAGAAGATCTTAGGAGTCTGACTCTTCCTAGATCTTGTATGGCACTGATTTTGACTTAGTAGTGATCAATTGGATTTTGAGTGGTGTCCTCAAATTCCTCAGGGCATAGTAATAAAAGATGTAAGACATATGTCTAGCATATCTATTTAGGGTTATACATAATGCTTCATATTGGATGAAAACCCTTGTTTGCTTTCTTTTCACTAAGATCATGTATAGTACAATAAGAGAATAGATATGCTTATGTTGTAGTTATGCTCATGTCGTAAACATGCTTATGTTGTCACATATACTGACACTAATGGTTAATATGTTGTTACTAGGTATGTTTAATATTGTTAGCCATGCCTATGTAATTAGAAATGCTTAAAATGCTAATCATGCCTATGCAGTAAATTATGCTATGATGTTAGTTCTACTTATGATATAGATTTGTTCACTTTATTTGAGATGCCAATATTGATAGCCATGTTATGTTACTAGACATATTCTTGATGTCAGGGATGCTTATGCTACTAGATTCTTGTATTGTTAGCAAGGAATATGATGATAGTTAGATTAATGATAATGATTGTTATTAGATGCAATTTGATGATATTTGAGTAGATATATATCCAAAGAAATGGATTTATTTGTTATCTATATATGCATTGATGATCATACTTGTTGCTAAGATTATTTTCTTAATCTGTTTAGTATACTTGAACTGTTAAATATGTTCAATTGATTATTAAATACTCCAACTACTTAGTTATCTACTATTTTAAACGTTGTAATTAATAAGCATTGTTGGAGGTTATATCTCTTGTTGGGACATGGGTCTCACCCTTGTGGTTCACCACATCTTTTTTGATAATCCATAATGACGACAATAGAACCGAGGAAGTAAAGAGGAATTATAGTAGTGAATCTTTGAGAAAGTTAATTAGATGTCTAGTGTGTCCTAGAGTCATCCATGTACTCTCAGGTCTGGGAAGGAAAAGTTTGTATATGGTGTTTCAAACGAATTGGACTTTTGTTAGCATATTAATGTCTATTTGTGTGGCATATATGAATATTGTTCTCCTGTGTATATATATGTTGTGGATAAGATGATAGAACAATTTGTATCAAAATCTTGGCATAATATGGATATAAGAAAGATGTTGGGCTCTTATGAAAATATTTATGAGCAGGTGCTGATGTTGAAATTGGTTTTAATTTACCCATATTTTTGGGTATGTGATTAATTAATGATTGATTATGTTTTATGTTTTGAGTAATCTCATTTAGTGTAATGGGTTCTCATAGTGTAGCTCAATGCCAAGGAAATAAGCATCATCTATGTTGCCCTCACTACCTCTGAGTTCAACCATATCTCATCTTAGGATGCAACTCATAAGATTTGGAACAAGTTGTGCATCACTTATGAAGCCACACGGCAAGTCAATGAATCAAAGATCTACATTTTCAATGGACTACTTGAAAACTTCAAGATGGGCAAGAAGGAAAGAGTGGATGATATGTACTAAAGGCTTAACACCATCTTCAACAGACTTGTAACCTTGGGTCATCCCTTGGATAGAGGGGCAATCAACTCCAAGATACTTAGGTCTCTTCCCAAGTGATGGGAACCCAAAGTGACTTCAATTGAAGAAGTAGAAGTCTTAGAGACTTAGCTACTAAGGAGCTCATTGGAAACCTTCAAGCTCATGAACCGAGTCTTGACAATCAAGAAGAAGATGACAAGCAAGGGAGAAGGAATCAAAGAAGATAAAAAACAATGTCTTTAAAGCTCAAGTGAAGGCAATGATTCTCCAACAACATTTTTCTTGTCGGTCCTCTCCTCCCTCCTCAAGTGAAGATGATGGCCCTAGTGATCATGAAGCAAACTACTCCAAGGAAAAACACTTCAAGGGAAAGTCTTCCTCATCCTCAACTCCTAGATTCTATGAATGTGGACAAAAGGGGCACTACAAGAATGAATGCCCAAAGGCCAAGAAGAGCCACCACAAGAGCACCCAGAAGAACAAGGATGACTACAAGAAGAAAGGTAAGTACAAGAGGAAGGATAAGAAGGAGAAAAGAGGCAAGGATGCAGCTCATGCAGCTTGGGAGGAATTTTCCTCTAGAGACTCAAGCTTCGATGAAGGAGAATATCATCTTGCACTCATGGCCTCTGTTGGGAAATGTGTCTACAGAGCAGGAAGCGAAAACAAAAAAAATTATCTATCGTATTGTCCATTACTAGCCGATCGCGTCAATAACTATAAGATGGAAAGGATTGTTTTGAGGATATACCTGGCCTGGAGCAAGTCTAGCAACAATTCTCGGTGTTGTAATTGTGCAACTCTAACTCCTAGTTGCATTGGGACTCATCTGAGTGCTCCTCCACGGATAGTAGACTTGAACATCATCTTCTACAACAGCTCCTCTTGTCACAAACTGCTGGTTGATGATGTCCTCCTAGTGACAAACAAAGGCCTCCAGCCTCTAGAGAAGCCCATATGGACCGCCTAGAACTCCTGCATCCTACTAGAACGGACAGGAAGGATTCATCCCTTATGTTGGCATACTAATCACCAACTTGCTCTCCCACAACAATGATCTTAGTTGTTCTCTCCCTTACTATCCCTCCCTAGTTGGGTACGACTTGCTTGGGCTCTCATGGTTACCACAACTAGAGAAACTGATTCTCAATTGCCTGTGTTGTACTCCAAGAAGCTCCCAATACCCCTCTATTTATGGTAGAGGCCAGGGTCAGGGACCAGAAGACCTCAAATTTTTACAACAGTTATGGAATTTTCACAACTGGTGATAGCTGAATCAATCATCTAGTATGCCATACATTCAGCTTGCATTGACGAACATCTGGTGTTTTCCCAGCTGCACACGGAATCGGCAATTTGAATCCAATTAATATTACATATTAATTCCTTACACAACAAGTAATGTGCAATCAAGACAAACTTAGAAATATCTAGAACCTTCCCTCAGCCAAACTGGGCCATCTCGCCCATGCGAGACAGTTGTCTCACTCACTCAGATGGTCATCTGGTGAACCGAACCGACCTGATCGGTTCAATCCATAGCCAATTTTAACTCAAATCAGTCCAACACTCCAAACACCCATCTCAACCCTTGATACGACTGTTTGGCACTATATACGACTGTCTCATGACATGAGACGAACATTTGGTAGTGCAGTCAGGCTACATGCTGCATGAATCAATTACCTAAATGTTTTAGCAATTAATTCATTTGTCATTTGAGATCAAACTCCTGTTCTAGGTCGAGACCTATGTGTATAACCCTATTGGTCCCATATTACATTGGCAGTGAATGTCCATAAAAACTTATGACATCACAAGAAATGAGTGGTGCCTAGTCACACATCAATGCTTACCAAGTAAATGGAAATTTGGAGAACAACTTCATCCCACTATATGTGTATGGTGTTGTAGCGTTAGTATAGTTCCTTTTTCACTGATGTTCAGATTAAACTTGAGGCATGTAGTAGTTATCCTCTTCATCATTAAATCTTGTTTCTTGAACCAAGAGAAAATATGTAAGCTCAATATCACATGTTGAGTCACATGTTCATGGCCATGCATTTCTCAGTCTTGCTAATCAAGAGGCCTAGAACATCAAACTCCTCTAGGAGGGACAAATCCCATTTCTATCATTCATAGTCTATTCTCATGTGTCAAAGTCACCCAATCATCACCTTTATAACAACCCATGTCTCTGGATTGTGTTTGATGATGTCAAAGTGTACCCAACGACATGTGATGAGTGTAATGATTTCAGGTCTAAGAACCATAACCACCACCATCACAGTGAGAGCTGACTATGACTTTCATGATGGTGGCTTCCATGTGTCAGTCTCATGGTGGGTCTGTCAGATACACTATTCTCTAACATGTATTTGTGTGATTGGTTTGATATTTCCATATCATGACTAATGAGATTTTGTCATCAACCAACTCACACTCTGATCTTATGTGTTATTGTTGTCTATCAACCTTCCACAATAACAACTGATTAGGGACATAAAGAGAATATATATATATATATGTACTCTTAACATCTGTATGATCTCATTCTTACAAGTCACGTACTTGAAGACATACGTCATTGAGTAATATTATTCTCTAGACATTTATAATGTTCCATCATCATCTCATAACTGAATTAAATAGAGTAAATTGGAAGGTTGCCTTTTATTGATAATCAAACCATTTTTACAAGTTATGCCATTACAATCATCACATGATTGGCTCTCTAGGCATACATACCAATAACCTCCGCAAGTGGAGACATTGATGAGGTAAGTGAGGTAAGCTTGCATGAGTTATCCAAAGAAACTCTTATTGATATGTTTAATGCTACCCGTTCTTCTTATTTTGAATGTAAATCTTACAAGAAGAGGTTGGCTAAGATCATTGATGATTTATATGCTAAATTGGCATTCTTGATCAAAATGAAAAGTTGCATCTTGATAGCATTGATTCCTTGGAAGGGTAGTTTCTTGATCTTGAGCTCCAATACAATGGTTTGAAGTTTAGAATGGTGTCTACCTTAAGAACATCACTAGTCTTAAGGAAGAAAACCAAACCATAGTAGATAAACTTGCTTTGTTTGAAACTGAAATTAATGATCTTAAGCTTGCTTGTACTGCTAAGTATGAAAATAAAATTATCTTGATGAGCTTGTGTTGCTTATAAATGAAAATGCTAGGGTGCTAGCTAAAATTAATGATCTATCTTCTAGACCTATTTTGCCTAGAAATGATTTTGCTTCTATTTCCTTGGATAGAGATTCTTATTTGACTAAAGCCCTCTGCTTAGAGGCCAACCTGTTGCATGTTAATGATGATATTGCTCATTTGTCTTCTACTATTGTGACTCTTACCAATGATAATCACAAATTGAGAGCCACTTTGCAAACCTTCCTCAAAGGTAAGAAGCCCCTCAATGAAGTCTTGGATCACTCCACCAAACATAATGGTACGAGTGGTTTAGGATATGAGCATGCTCCAAAAGACAAATGCAAATGTAAAGGTAAGAAGAAGAGCAAGGGACCTCCAATCTTACATGGAGAGTCTTCCGACTCTAAGAACCCTATGGTTTGTGTTCATTATAAAAGTGATGATCATTATTCTACTTATTGTCCTTACATGGAGAAGGGGATCAACCCAAAGATGAAGTGGGTACCCAAGCTAACCCCAGATCCTAAAGTTTAAATTGAGCATCAATTATCTTCCTTTTTGTAGGTAAAAGGCAAATGGATTGTTGATAGTGGCTGTTCAAAACACATGACCAGTGAAATCAACCATTTCAATAAATTCACTAAGAAGAAAGGAGGATCGATGACTTTTGGGAACAACAACAAGGGTAAGGTAATAGGTGAGGGTGATGTAGGTGATTCACTTTTTATCAAGAATGTTCTTCTTATGGATGGCCTACATCACAATTTAATATGTGTTGGTCAACTTTTCGATAATGATTATCTTGTTCTATTTACTTCTTTAGAATGCTTGCTTCTAGATTCCCTCTCCTATAATGTCATATATAAGGGAACTAGAAGTGGTAATCTTTACATTATTATTCTTGAGTCTATGAAGCCTATTGTTAGTAGATGTCTTGTTGCCAATTCGAATGATATCTCTTTACGGCACCGTAGGCTTGGTCATGTAAATATGGATCAAATGAAGAAGTTGAGCAAAAAAGGATTTGGTCAAGGGACTTCCTAAATTGGATCTTGAAAAGGATGAGGAATTCTAACCTTGTACCGAAGGAAAGCAAACTAAGTCCTCCTTCAAATCTAAAGGAGTCCTTAGCACCAAAAGAGTTCTTGAGCTTCTTCACATTGATCGATTTGGACCAATGTGTATGCAATCACTTTGTGGTAGCTAATATTGTCTTATGATTGTCGATTACTTTTCTAGACATACTTGGACGTTCTTTCTTGTTTCAAAAAGTGATACTCTCGATGTTTTGTTTTTATTTTTTACAAATGATTTGAAAATGAAGCTTCTTGCCGAATTGTTTCTATCCATAATGATCATGTGGGAGAGTTTGAAAATGATTTTTTTGAACGATTTTGTGAGGAATCCGAGCATGCACATAACTTTTCTTCACCTCGAATGCCTCAAAAAAATAGGGTTGTAGAGAGAAAGAATATGTCACTACAGGAAATGTCTACGACTATGCTTATAGAATATGACACTCCAACGAAGTTTTGGGCCGAAGCCGTTAGTACTTCATTTTTTGTGCAAAACTGGGTTTTTACTCCTCCTTCTTTAAACAAAAACCCCCATGAGATATGACATGGTAGAAAGCCTTCCATTGATTTCTTTCACGTGTTTGGTTCTCCTTGTTTTGTTTTGAACACCAAGGATTCCCTTGACAAGTTTGATCTGAAGTCTTACAAGGCTTTCTTTCTTGGCTATAACACTACTAGCAAGGCTTATAGAGTATCTAACATTAAATAGTGTAAAGTAGAAGAATCTATCAATGCTAGATTTATTGAAACTAACCCCTCTATTTCCAATAATGTTGTTGATGATGATATTGCAGATGAGGTGATCCCTCACTTGGAAGAGCTCAACCTTGGTGAAAAAGAAAAGGAGGTGTTAGTTGATGAAGAAGAAGAGAATGAAGAAAAGAAGGATCCAACCCCCCACTTTGCAAAGCATCATCCTAAAGAGCTCATCATAGGAAATAGTTTTGAAATGGTGAAGAGGTGGGCTTCCTACAACAAAGAACAAGAAGATAATGCCTTCATCTCTCAGCTTGAGCCCAAACATGTCAAAGAAGCCCTCAAGGATGATGAATGGATCCTCGCCATGCAAGAAGAGTTGGAATAGTTTGAAAAGAACCGAATGTGGACTCTTGTGCCAAGACTAAGTGATAGAAAGATCGTTGGCACACAATGGGTCTACCACAACAAGCTAGATGAAAGCAAAAAAGTGGTAAGAAATAAAGCAAGGTTAGTTGCTCAAGGCTACAATCAACAAGAAGGTATAAATTTTGATGAAACATATGTACTTGCAGCTAGACTTGAGTCAATTAGAATGCTTCTTGCTTTTTCTAGTCACAAGAAATTTCTACTTTATCAAATGGATGTTAAAAGTGCATTTTGAATGGTACAATTGAGGGGAAGTATATGTTGCTCAACCTCCAGGTTTTGAACATGATGATTTTCCTAACCTTGTTTACTTGTTACAAAAAAACTCTCTATGGTCTCAAACAAGCACCTCGAGCTTAGTATGAGAAACAAAGAACTTTTTGCTAGACAACAGCTATATCACGGGAAAAGTTGATTCTACCTTGTTTCTAAACATACTTCTAGAAATTTCTTAATCATTCAGATTTATGTTGATGATATTATCTTTGGTGGGACTAATTTTGATCTTAACAAGGAGTTTAGTTCTCTTATGCAGAGTGAGTTCGATATGAGCATGAAGGGGGAGCTTACATTCTTCCTTGGCTTTCAAATCAAGCAAATAAAGAATGGGAACTTCATCAACTAAGGCAAGTACACAAAAGAACTACTTAAGCACTTTGGGATGGAGAGCACCAAGCCAATAGACAACCCCATGTCAAACACTACCAATATTGAAGAGATAAAGAAGGTGAAAAGGTAGATGAGAAGCTCTATAGAGATATGATTGGAAGTTTACTACTTAACTTCCTCTAGACCTGACATAATGTTTCGTGCTAGCTTTCAATAAAGTCCTAGGAAATCACATCTTATCGCAATTAAGAGAATTTTGAGGTATCTAGCCAAAACCCAAAATTTTCGACTATGGTATCCCAAGTCAAGGGATTTTACTCTTACTGGCTTATAGTGATGTTGATTACACAGGTTGCTTGATTGATAGAAAGTGCACAAGTGGGACTTGCTTCTTCCTAGGACCTTCCCTAGTTTCTTGGTTCTTCAAGAAATAAAGCATTGTGTCTCTTTCAACTATCAAGGCTGAATACATTGCAGCTGGGAGTTGTTATGCCCAAGTCCTATGGATGAAACAAATGCTCCAAGACTTTAACATTCATTTTGACGCTTCTCCTATCTATTGTGAGAATACTAATGCAATTAACTTATCTTACAATCCTATATTGCATAGTAGAGATAAACATATAGAGGTCTATCATCACTTTCTTTGTGACCTCATTGCCAAAAAGGATATTTATATCACACATGTGGATACGAAGAATTAGCTTGCAGACATTTTCACTAAACCTCTATCTAGAGAGCAATTTTCTTTTATTAGATTAAAATTTCTTATTACTGCTCTTAATGATAATGACATCATTTCTATCTAGTTGTTCTCTTACCTATATGTTTATTGCCTAGAATTGATCATCTCTTGCTTGCTATGTGCTAAAATTGTCTTGTTTCTTGCCTTGTTCGCTTGTTTTGGATTTTTTTTGTAGACCACTATTTTATCACAAAATAGTACCCTATGATGAGTGAAATATGCGTCAATATGTATAAAATGAATAATAGGCTAAAGAAATAATTTTAATTAGCATCCTAGAGGATAGGAATTAAAATTTTAAGTTTTTGAACATGCTACCTATTGATCGAGTTGCCAACTCGGCCGATCCCAAGCTAAGGTCAAGTGTTTTCACCCGATCAGTCGAGTTTCCCAAACTCAGAACTCGACCGATGGTCGGGATGGACCAAACTTAAAAAGGGTTAAACTGACTATTCTCCCACTCAACTAGAGAAAAGTCGACCGATTCCTAGCTCTAGCTCCCTTGACCTCCAACCCTAGGTTCACACATCCCTTTCGTTGCCTAACCCAGCCTTCCTTGCCTCTCCCATACCCATTCTAGGTGGTTAGATGACCTGCTAGCTAGGTTCTCTCCTTCTTTCAGTTGGTGTTGATTCTCAATCCATTCCCATGGCCTCCAATAGAAGGAAAAGAGTTGTTCCTATTGGATCTAACCCATCCTCATCCAATCCTAGACTTCTATGCCACCTCTTTTATCTCCTCAGAAGCCCTAAATTGGTATAAGGAGCTCCTTCCTAGGAACGCCTTTCCTTTTAGAGATCTATTTGAGCCTCATCTCCACATGACAAAGGTTATCTGAGAGATAGAGGAGTTCTTTTCTTCCCATCACCTAGGCGCATTATGTGTAGAACACATGTGCTTTCACAATTACATCACTAGCACTAAGGCGGTCCATGAGTTCTATGCCAATCTTCAATGGGAACTATTGACACAATTGTGACACCGCCCAATAGATAAGTAACTCTTACTTCCATGATTGTTGGGATTAGATTCACAATCTCTGAATATTCCTTGAACGTCTATTTCAATGGAACTAAGATCACCAACAGATGGAGGAAGGATTACCCTGACTTTTTTGACCTGCTTGACCTTGAGGATTTGTACAAATACTTTGATCTTACTTCCTGACATCCACACATTTTTGAATAAGGCTCATGTACCCTATAGGAAGAATTCGATCTTTCCATCCTCTTCCTTTGATCTTAAGAACCGTCTACTCGCATTAGTTGTTAACTACAATGTCCACCCAAAGAAGAATGAAACTAAAATTGCTAGAAAACACTATTGTGATCATGTACTATCTATTCAAGAATGTTGGAGTCAAATGGTCAAGATATATTCTACACCACATGACCTTTTTTTACTCTGGGAAGAACATCCGTGGTACTCACCCCCTACCCTACCTTGATCTGTGGTCTTTTCACTTTTGCCACCAAGAAATCTCTTTTCCATCATCTCAATTACAAAGCTAGTCAAAAAGTAGTTTGCATTGTGAAATCACGATCAAGAATACCTCCTTCTCTACCTCCTCCACCACACCTGGAGCCTCCACCCAAGCACCTCCCCTCCTCCACCACCTCAACCGGACAACGCCTCTTTCTCGGTGTTAAAATAAGCCCTTATGGGTTATATGATACACCAACAGACGTACAACCTTTAGGTTCAGGATCATCTGCTCCAAGACCTCTTCCAGATTGTGTCTCACATGAACTTGTATTGCATCTATCCCTACCCCTCCTACCATCCCTACCTAGGTGGTGACTATGCTTCTTATGCATATAGTCACTTCTACCCAGCCCCTCCACCTGATGCTTCTGTGGCCACATATGTTGTTGATGGTGGACCTACCCCTGCCCCTAGTGTGCTTCCTCTATTGGATCTACCTACTGGCCCTATTTCTTCCCCGCTTTCCAATCTTCAGACCTCTTCTCCCACCTTCCCATGTGCACATGAGTTACTTGCTCTTGGCATGTCTTGGGAGGAGCAGAATGCCAGATGGCCCGATCATAGTTTTGATCATCCTACTAATAAGGAGATGCCTG
This sequence comes from Alisma plantago-aquatica, assembly GCA_963693085.1. NCBI lineage: Eukaryota > Viridiplantae > Streptophyta > Magnoliopsida > Alismatales > Alismataceae > Alisma > Alisma plantago-aquatica. Next base: position 748,829,152 of record OY856411.1, on the reverse strand, counting down.
ACCAAGCTGATGAGGATGTTGTTGATGATTATGAGGGTACTAAGGAAGATGGCTTGGATGTTGGTTCTGATGACGGTTTCACAAGTGCCTCTGGAGATGATGTTTGAGGATGTATTGTCTCTGCTATGCCTTCAGATGGGGACGATGACTATGAGCCCGAGGTCGACAATGATGATGTGGATGATGATGTTGTTGATATAGATAGCATAGATGTTGCTTAGATGTTTTAGTTCATTAGTATTTAGGTGCTTATCATATCTATCTTTTTCAAATTTTATGTACTAAGACATTTGGGCACTGTATTTGAGGCTTACCATTTTATCATCTGTTGTTTTATTCCTGGTTTGTAGTTCATTCTATGAGAACATGTTTTAGTGTTGTAATCCTAATCTCATGTACCCTAACTCTTTGGTTGACTAAATATTATGAGTTTGTGGTATGTTACATATTTTGATTATGACATTAGATTGCTTGTTCCTGTGTTTCGTCTTTGTTTGATGTATCCGTGGTTGATTGCTTTAGCTTGTGTTTGTGGAGTAAGACATGTTTTTTTTGCTCTTCTATCCCCCTACCTTTTTGATATGACAAAGGGGGAGAAGTTCTCTCAACCATATTGCTTTAACGCTTATATGATCCTTTTCTTGTCAATTATCTACTTATCGTGTGACTTGCTAGAGGACCATATAGTATGTATGTGCTATGGTTATTTATGGAAAGACTAACCATGCAATCTTAGGTAAGTATGAATTGAGGGGGAGAAATTCAAATTGTTCATTCATGTATCCCCTTGCAATTCACAAGGTAAAGGTTCTAACTCTCACATCCTTTCTCAAAGGTAAAGGTTCAAATTTTCATATCCTTTTCAATATGTTGAGGAATGGTTTTTCATTATCAAAAAGGGAGAGAATGTTGACCTAAGTCTTCCACATTGTCCATATTTTGATAATGACATAACCATTCCATTCATATATATATCTAATATGTTTGTTTAAGAATGACTTCAGGTATTAAGTACATGAAAAGGATAAAATCTCTCTAGCCCTAGCTTGGTTTAGTTCAAGTCAAAAGCAATGCAAATGCACAATTTGGGAAATCACTCCAAATCACCTTAGAATAATTTTGTAATCATTTTTATTGATGATATGACTTGTAACTAAGATGAGAAAAAAATCAAGGACACTTAATTCGAATGTTTGATCACTTAAACATCATTTTTGAAAAATTCATTACACGCACTTTATCGGACGAGTTATAATCTTGACCGATCCTTAATGGATTTTGAGAATGATGTCGATCGGTCAAGTTGTCCATTCACAAAACTTGACTGACAATCACTCTACTCAAAATTGATTTAAGTGAATCTTTTGAGTTGCCACCAGGACAAACTCAATTGATGGCTTAAATTATTCTTGTCACATAGTGTGATCAGTCGAGTTATCTTTATTGAAACTCGATCGAATGCACTGTACAAAAAATGCAAAAAAAAAATTACATTGGAGAGTTGCAAAAGTGAAAAAAATATATGTTGCAAGTCTCCAAATAGATCGAAAGCATTCATAAGTGTTCCCACACTCTAGTGGACACCCACAACTATAAATAGGACCTCTTGGAGTCCATTTCAAGGTTGACCATTCATGCTATTCAAGGTCCTTGCTATAGTTGAGTGCTTTCTATCCATTTGAGCCCCTTTATCTCTCTTGATTACACCTCAATTTGTCATTATGAGTGAGATAGGTCATGTGTGAAGAGAGCTACCCATTTGTATTCTTGTAAAGCTCTCAAGCTTCTTCTTTCCATCCCTCTCTTCAAAGTTCTTGATTGGTGAAAGATTCTCCAAGAGAAGGAGAAGGAGAAAGCTTCTTCATATGGAGAAGAAGGTGCTCAAGGCTACTAAGAGTGAAGGAGAAGATCAAGATGGAAGATCTAAGGAGCTGAGTGGGTAAAGCCTCAAGGCCGAAGACTTGTTTCTTGAAGGAGAGGACCTTGGTGAAGGCATCTAGCTGATTGCAAGAGTAGGTAAGTGTTGGTATGTATGCCCTGAGAGCCAATCATGGGATGATTGGTGGGATACATTAAGATTGATTTGATAAACATCAAAGGCAAGCTTCCAATTCTTTCTAGTTCAGTCATATGAGATAGTGATAGAATAGATTGAATGTCTAGAGAATGACAGTACTCAATGACGTATGCTTTTAGGTTAAGGACCTGAACGATGAGATCATACAAATGCTAAGAGTTTGTACATTCTTGTTATGTCCCTAGTCGGATGTCATAGTGGAAGGTAGATAGACAACTATGACACACAAGACTAGATTGTGGTGTTGGTTGATGATAGAATCTCATTAGTCATGATATAGAGATATCAAACCAAACACATAGGTACTTGTTAGAGAAAAAGTATACCGGACAGACCCACCGTGAGTTTGACACATGGAACCATGAGATGGTAGTCACAGTCAGTACTCACAGTGATGGTGGTGAGTGTGATTCTTTGACCTGAAATCACTACACTCAACACATGTCGTTGGGCACACTTTGACATCATCAAACGCTGTCCTGAAACATGGGTTGTTATAAAGGTGATGATTGGGTGGCTTTGACACATGGGGATTTTGAGGGGTGAGTGATAGATATGGGATTTGTCCCTCCTGAGGGAGTTTGATATCCATGGCCACTTGATGAGTAGGATTGAGATAGGCATGCACACGCATGTGTGAATCAGTATATGATATTGATGTCATACATATATCCTTCAATCTACTCTGAGATCAAGAAAGTGAATGAACGTTGACATGATGACTGTTCCATGCCTTGAGTTCATTCGGGATATCAGTGACAAAGGAATTATACATTCGCTGTAACACCATTCACGAATTGTAGGATGAAAGTTGTTCTCCAACTTTCTACTTTCACTTGGGTAGCACTGATGTGTGACTAGGCACCACTCTTTGCTTGTGAAGTCATAAGTGTTATGGACTTTCACTGCCAACGTGAAATGGACCTGTAGGGTCACACACATAGGATTTAACCTGGAAGAGGAGTTTTGTCCACAAAGCAATGTTTAGATTGATTACTAAAGGAGTTTAGTAGTTCAATTAAACACTAAATCAATTGATGGCTCAATATCATAATGTTCAAGGTATTGTACATGTTGATTGGAGTATCGGATTGATTGAAATCACATTTGACTGATTCTACACAACATGTACTTCCAACCGATCGGTTCAAGTGTTGAACCGGTCGGCTGAGGTTGCTGAACCGGTCGGCTCATGGTTAGAGTGAAACGATCGGTTCAAGTGTTGAAACGATCGGTTCAACTAGTGCAACCAAGCAAGTTGGGAAAGTCAGGTCGGTGAGAATTTTCCTTGCGTTTCACTTGCCCAATTTGATTGGAACAAGGATTGGTATTCGATACCAATTAGAAACAAAAGAAGGAAAGTCAATCGTGAACTGATCAGGACCACGAACTGACCGGTTCAGAAGTGAACCGATCGGCTCATGAGTCCCAAACGATCGGTTGGTGTTCCAACCGACCGGTTCACTTGTAAACCGATCAGTTCAGGTTGCGAGTTGGTTGCTTTTTGTGGAAAATCTCAAACCCTTCTACTCTTGCTTTTAGTCCCGCATTGCCCGGGATGGAGAACCCTGTCCCATGACCCACATATATATATATAGGGGTATTGGGGGCTTCTCAATGAACAGCTCAGTGCAACCAGTTGCTCTGCAAGTTGTCGTTCTCTCTGGTTTTGGTAACCGAGAGAGAGCCCGAGCAAGTGCTTCTCGCAAAGGGAGGTGCAGCAAGGGAAAGACAACTGCAGTTGCAACTGGCAGCACGAGAGTGTGTTGGTGACTAGTACGTCAATAGGAGGGTGAGACTCCTTCCACTTCCTTGTGGGACAAGGAGTGTGGAGTTCCAGGTGGTCTGTGTGGACTACTACAGAGGCGGGAGGACACTGTCGCTCAGGAGGACAACTGTCATCCGACAGTCCGGTAGGAGGAGGAGGAGTCCGTCCTAGTGCGACCAGGAGCTGCACAGATGCCGTCCAAGACCGGAGTTGAAGACTGCGCATTGCGCGAGGTATTGTCGCCGAGCAAGCCTCGGGACAAGGTATGATTCCACAAACCATCCTTTCCTATTATATAGACGTTGATGCATTTCCTCGTGCTGGGTTTGGGGGAGAAAATTTTTGTTTCCGCTGCCTTCTCTGCCTCCCCTAAAACCCAAAAGTGGTATCAAAGCCACGTCAACTACTCTATATTTTAGGAATATCGATATGATCAATTTTTGGTTTGTCGCCTTTATTTATTGCATACGATGCGAATAATATTGGCTTTATGCATGTCCAATCCTAAATCCACAAATCCCAATTACATATATGATATGTATTATTAATGCACTCGATACGCGTCACCCTTAAACGAGTTTTGTGGTGGATGTGTATAGCATGATTATGGCCTATAAACCCCTATCTATGTGTGGTTGTTTGTGGTTGCTTGCATCTCGGTCTGCGCACCGATCTTCCCTTTCTTATTCCTGATGTAACTCGAAATAATTTGAGATTCTTTCCTACCTTTGCTCCCCCCGAATGTAACTCGGGGTTTCCCTTTTAAAGAAATGTAATAATTAGAATATATTTTATTTCCTGTTATGTCAAAGAACGGAGGACATCAAGACGACAGCTGAGACAATCGGTTCAAGGCGTGAACCGATCAGTTGACGTTCCAGACGGTCGGTTCAAGGAGTGAACCGATCAGTTGATGACCGTTCAAGGAGCGAGACAAGCGGGTGGCGGACATGACGAGATGCACGATGACTAGGTGAACCGATCGGTTGGAGGAGCCAACCGATCGGCTGGTGGCACCCAGACGACCGGCTGGGGAGTACAGATCATTCATGTGATGAGTTGATCAACTCAGATGGCAAGACACAGATGTTCATCTTGTACAGGTTGCATGTGATGTAGACCTAGATGACCGTGATTCCTCTTGGTTCGAGGAATCACATTAGGATGGCCATAATCATCACTTTTTATCGTTTGTGCATGTTTTATGTGGGATATAGCATGTATATGATACGTACTATGTATTGTGGTGATTGGATATGTATATGTATATAAAAACCAAATCCCTCATTAAAATATTAAGTTTTAGATGCCTTCCAAATGCGACACACGTGAAAAGCTTGATCGACCAAGTGTGGGCATGCCCTAGCGTGGTGCACCGTCTATCTCGTGGAAGTGTGAAGGATGAATGTGTGGGTCTGCCCTAGCAGGGTGCATATTCATCATGTTTGCTTTGGGTCGGACTTAACAAGGTGATCTAGATGGGATCTAGTACCTTGAGGCATGGAGATGATCATTGCAAAGAGTTGTATATGACATCTTATCAAGAGTTGCATATGATGCAATTGGCAAGAGTTGCCTACCTGAGAGATCTAAGTTGTGGGCGATCAGCCCTAGCTGACTCATGACTTAGAGGATTTCAGGATCTTGCCCACTAGAAGGTTGTACGCTGCAATCTTCCGAATTGATGGTGAGGGCTATCAATTTGAAGTAAAATAGTGGGAGCGATAATTAATTAAAGGCCTAATTTTATCGTCAACTTTTCAAATCAATCAAACAAGTCAAAAAGAGTTTTTGGACTAAAATTGCATATATTTCCTTTTGTTAAAATAAATGGTTAATCAACAAATCACTTTATTTGCGATTGGTCTTTGAGACCAACAAATTAAATGGGAATAATTCCATGACTGGTTAGGATGATGAGAAGTGTTCTCAAAGAAGCAAAAGCTCCAAATCCTACCAAGACCAGATAAACTCAATCCCACCACATAAATGGCAGAAGGTATGCTTATGGAAGCATACCGAGGATGACATTGATGTGGAGTGCTTGATGATGTTGCAGAGACAACATGAGACATATGATGTCTCAAGGACACTGTCCTAGTATGTCATGACAGAAGGAGATCCAGTAAGGTATTCACACACTCAATGTGATTGGGTATGTGGAAAACCTGACTAAGAAGGATTCCCTCTGAGCCAAGAGTTGGCTATTGGTATGATACTGCAAGTGTTGCAAAATCATACAGTTCATGATAAACTACAACATGACCGACTTTGACAAGCGTTGACAAAGTTGTTGGACATGTTGAGGATAGTAGAGGCAAAGATAAAGAAAGACAAACCATAATCTTTGATGTGATCAAAGAAAAGGTAAGTCTTAAGGGCAAGGGCAAGGGCAAAGCTAAGAAGTGTTCTGATGCTAGCCAGCAATCCAAGCCGTCTTCAGCCTCAAGGCACATGGGGAAAGGGTGTATGAGGGAATTGCCCTCTATATCTGGAAGAACAAAAGAAGATGAAGGAGGGGATGGAGATCTCCACCTAAGGTATTATGAAATGAACCGCTTCTTTATCTGAGGTATATGATACCAAGATATGGATATGTCATATGTGATATGCAATATCCACAAAGAAGTGATGGCCTTTGTGAAAGGACCAAGAAAGAAGTACCCATCATTGGAGCAAGCGTTGCTGCCATAAATAGGAGTATCTTTCAGTTTATTTCAGCCTAAAGGGGCATGAAATAGAGTTGAGAACTGCTATTTCATATATTGCCAATAGATAGAAACACTTTATTATTGCATATTGTATGACAATGATGGCAATTAATAAAGTTGATGTTTCAATCTTAAAGATATGATCTTTGTGGAAATGCCTTGTTTATCTTGTGGTATTTGATATGCATAAGATAAAATGATACCTAAAAGTTATAGATAACTCAAACAATCGAATTAGCATCAATCATGAGAAATTCATTTCTAGTTTCCATGTGATGGATAAATCTAGACTCTTTTGGTTAGAGAACCAGTAAGAGACATGAATATCTTGGACATGATTAATCAATCTTCACTAATGTAGTGGGAGAGTGATTATCCTATTAGGTATAATACATGTGATGTATTTACATACCTATTGGAATAAATGCTAATACTTCAAATGGTGTTCAGAGAAATACCAATATGAGTATCTTGAAGTGTTCAAGATTATCATAGATGAAGTACAAATTTGGTAGAGTGTTAATTCTTGATGAGATTAATGAATGAAATACTTGAACCAAATGTTTGAGATCCTTTTGAGTGATTATGATAGTGTATCATAGTGAACTCATGATTAAGGCATGGTGATGTCTAAATCAAGAAGGAATCATACTCTAAGGAGTTAGAGAATGATTATCAAATAACTAAATTCTTCTTAATAAAAGAATACCCCACACTAATAAAGGACATTGAGAATCACAAGGGTTGTGAGTTCTTATATCCTTAACAGATACACCTCAATTATCTATGTGATGAGTTGTTCATGTGATGAGTCAACTATCTAGATGAATATGAGGAACCGAATTTTGAGTTATGATTTATGATCATTACATCCTAAATGATTTCCATGTGAACCATAAGGTATGACCTTGATGGTAGCACTCATTAGATGAAATCCATAAGTGCAAATGAGTCTTAAGTGTTAAGACACATGGATAACATTTTGAGAAGGATGATGCTTGTTAATTGCAACTTAATGACTAAGACATTTGGCACATGGATACTAAAACCACATTCCTATGAGGAATAAAACAAGGATGTGTATGTGACACAACCTATAAGGTTTATGAATCCACTAATGCAAATGAAGTCTATAAGTTACAATGGACTAATCAATGTGATTGATTGAGTACAAGCAACTCAGAATTGGATCTTTACTTTGATAATATAGTCAAAAGGTTTGACTGATATGTCAAAGATAAAGAAGGGATCTGTGATTTAGTGGGAGCGTGTTCACATTCCACATGTTGATGTGAAATGGAAATGTTCTAGAATGGAAACCTAAAAGTGGAAATCATCTTTAAGGAAGATAAAGATGTTTCCTATGTGATAGGAATAGAGATCTATAAAGATAGTTCTCGAAAATCTCTTGACCTGAAAGGAGAAAGCATACATTGGCAATCTGTACTGAAGGGTTCAATATGCACAGATTCAGTGGGAGAAAACTTGTCCATGCTACATGGAGTTAGTATCCCAAGGCCAAGTGTCCAATTCTTATGAAGAATGGGAACACTAAGAATAGATATGGATCTATCATGTATGTAATCATCCCATTATCTTGCATGTATGGACATGGCAAGAACAAAATGCATTCATCATCTTGTATGTATGACATGACAATTTGATGTGCTCATCCTGTTAACTCGTATGTGGGACATGACGAGTGGATGTCTGTCTACTTCCAGTAAGGGTTACTGGAATACCATGAGAACTTGATAAGTACTTGTGAAGTACTAGTTCTATGGAGATAAGGAAGAGTTCGATGTAAAGAGTTACATTGATGCAAACTTTCGAAAGGATAGAAAATTAATCGCAAAATATACATAGGATGTATAAAAGTGAAAGTTTGTTGATAATTGGAAGTGTTCCAATAAAACCATTTAAAAGGGAAATGCCGAGTATCTATGTGTTAGTGAACAGCAATGGATACTATATGGATCTGGAAGTTCATGAGATGAACTTGTATTCCACTCATTGATGACAAGTCTGGAATCCTTGATCATGCAATGTGGCTAAAGGTTAGCAAAGGAATACTAGATCACATATTACTGCAACTCCATCTCATACGTGTGACGTACAACGAAGAGATGAGAGACATGCAATTTATACTGACTTTGGCAAGGTGTTTCCATTACTCACTATGTAGGCACTAGAGCACAGTAACATGTGGGACATGTTTGAATATCACTATGAATATGATTCAAGAGTGATTGGCTCGCAGTGCAAGTGGGAGTCTATTGGTATGTATGCCCTGAGAGCCAATCATGGGATGATTGGTGGGATACATTAAGATTGATTTGATAAACATCAAAGGCAAGCTTACAATTCTTTCTAGTTCAGTCATATGAGATAGTGATAGAACAGATTGAATGTCTAGAGAATGACAGTACTCAATGACGTATGCTTTCAGGTTAAGGACCTGAACGATGAGATCATACAGATGCTAAGAGTTTGTACATTCTTGTTATGTCCCTAGTCGGATGTCATAGTGGAAGGTAGATAGAAAACTATGACACACAAGAGTAGATTGTGGTGTTGGTTGATGACAAAATCTCATTAGTCATGATATAGAGATATCAAACCAAACACATAGGTACTTGTTAGAGAACAAGTATACCGGACAGACCCACCGTGAGTTTGACACATGGAACCATGAGATGGTAGTCACAGTCAGTACTCATAGTGATGGTGGTGAGTGTGATTCTTTGACCTGAAATCACTACACTCAACACATGTCGTTGGGCACACTTTGACATCATCAAACGTAGTCCTGAAACATGGGTTGTTATAAAGGTGATGATTGGGTGGCTTTGACACATGGGGCTTTTGAGGGGTGAGTGATAGATATGGGATTTGTCCCTCCTGAGGGAGTTTGATATCCATGGCCACTTGATGAGTAGGATTGAGATAGGCGTGCGCACGCATGTGTGAATCAGTATGTGATATTGATGTCATACATATCTCCTTCAATCTACTCTGAGATCAAGAAAGTGAATGAACGTTGACAGGATGACTGTTCCATGCCTTGAGTTCATTCGGGATATCAGTGACAAAGGAATTATACATTCGCTGTAACACCATTCACGGATTGTAGGATGAAAGTTGTTCTCCAACTTTCTACTTTCACTTGGGTAAAACTGATGTGTGACTAGGCACCTCTCTTTGCTTGTGAAGTCATAAGTGTTATGGACTTTCACTGCCAATGTGAAATGGACCTGCAGGGTCACACACATAGGATTTAACCTGGAAGAGAAGTTTTGTCCACAAAGCAATGTTTAGATTGATTACTAAAGGAGTTTAGTAGTTCAATTAAACACTCAATCAATTGATGGCTCAATATCATAATGTTCAAGGTGTTGGACATGTTGATTGGAGTATCAGATTGATTGAAATCACATTTGACTGATTCTGCACAACCTGTACTTCCAACCGATCGGTTCAAGTGTTGAACCGGTTGGCTGAGGTTGCTGAACCGGTCGACTCAAGTGTTGATTCGATCGGCTCATGGTCAGAGTGAAACGATCGGTTCAAGTGTTGAAACGATCGGTTCAACTGGTGCAACCAAGCAAGTTGGGAAAGTCAGGTCAGTGAGAATTTTCCTTGCGTTTCACTTGCCCAATTTGATTGGAACAAGGATTGGTATTCGATACCAATTAGAAACAAAAGAAGGAAAGTAAATCGGGAACTGTTCAGGACCACGAACCGACCGGTTCAGAAGTGAACCGATCGGCTCATGAGTCCCAACCGATCGGTTGGTGTTCCAACCGACCGGTTCAGGTCCCCAACCGACCGCTTCACTTGTGAACCGATCGGTTCAGGTTGCAAGTTGGTTGCTTTTTGTGGAAAATCTCGAACCCTTCTACTCTTGCTTTTAGTCCCGCATTGCCCGGGATGGAGAACCCTGTCCCATGACCTGCCTATATATATAGGGGTATTGGGGGCTTCTCAATGAACATCTCAGTGCAACCAGTTGCTCTGCAAGTTGTCGTTCTCTCTGGTTTTGGTAACCGAGAGAGAGCCCGAGCAAGTGCTTCCCGCAAAGGGAGGTGCAGCAAGGGAAAGACAACTGCAGTTGCAACTGGTAGCAGGAGAGTGTGTTGGCAACTAGTACGTCAACAGGAGGGTGCGACTCCTTCCACTTCCTTGTGGGACAAGGAGTGTGGAGTTCCAGGTGGTCCGTGTGGACTACTACAGAGGCGGGAGGACACTGCCGCTCAGGAGGACAACTGTCATCTGACAGTCCGATAGGAGGAGGAGGAGTGAGTCCCGGTGCGACCAGGAGCTGCACAGACGCCGTCCAAGACCGGAGTTGAAGACCACGCATTGCGCAAGGTATTGTCACCGAGCAAGCCTCGGGACAAGGTATGATTCCACAAACCATCCTTTCCTATTATATAGACGTTGACACGTTTCCTCGTGCTGGGTTTGGGGGAGAAATTTTTTGTTTCCGCTACCTTCTCTGCCTCTCCTAAAACCCAACAGTAAGATCTTTGTAAGGTCTAAGATAAGATCTTGGATAGGTAAGACCTTGACTGTAAGGTTGTTGGCTCCCTTGTCCTTAAAGGAAAGTTGGATATCCTTGTACCAGAAAAGGAAGGTCATTTGTTGTAACTCTTATAAGTGAATATAAGGAGTAGACAAGCTTAAGAAATCCTAGATCTTGACCTCTCTAGGCAGTGGACTAACTCTCTCCTAGTTTAGAGAGCGGAACCACTCTAAAACAACTTGTCCAATTGGTTGCTTCAATTTATCTCATCCTTGCTATACATGTTTAGATTGCCATCAAATTGACTATTTGCAATTATGCCTAGTTGAAGTAAAATGAAGGTCTAACTATTTTTGTGCAAGTTTTGAAGCTCTAGAGCCCTCCAATCCAACAAAATCCACAAATATGCAAGTGTATGTAGATTGCTTCTTCTCTCAAGGATGTAGTTCCACTTCCTAGAGAGACCAACCTATAGGATTTTCAACCATGAAGACTGGTATGCACAATTTATGTTACTTTTTTCCTACTCTTTCATGCACTTCCAACCCATCACTACTACAGAACCTACCTTTAGTGTCGATTATTTAAGGCCTTTAGTGTCGGTTTCTAAGCGACACCTATGTGGGCGACACTAAAAGCTCACCCATTACACATCGGTTCCAAAACCGACGCCCAAACTCTTCCCGCGCCATCGAAATCACGCATGTTTGCTGTGGCGCGAAGGTATAGGCGTCGGTTATTAGATAAGAAACCGACACCATATACCTTCGCGCCACAGAAAGGGTGACATCTTGCCCACTATCAGCGTCGGTTATTAGATAATAAACCGACGCCATATACCTTCGCGCCACAGAAAGGGCGCCATCTTGGCCACTATCAGCGTCGGTTATTAGATAATAAACTGACGCCATATACCTTCGCGTCATAGGGAACAGGCGTCGGTTATTTATATAAAACCGACACTATAACTTTGTGTGTCGGTGTTATACAAATAACCGACGCCTATTGTTTTTTTTTCTGTCAGTCTACAGACCTGTTGTGGCTGGTCGCAGGATGAGAAACCTGCAGTTAACTGCAGGTTTTACGACATCCATTAATATCAGCCAACAACAGGCCACAAACCTGCAAATTTAACAACAAAAATATTCACACATGCATTTAGCAATACAACCTGCAGTTCCATTTTATTTTCACACATTTAGAAACATTCATGTAGCTAGCAATCTGTAGTTCCATTCATTCACATTCACACATGTAGAAACATTCATATAGCAACCAACACTTTCATTCATTTTCACTCAGACACATGTAGAAACATCTAGACATGTAGAAACATTCACACATATATTATAATTCATAAATTCATTTACAAAATATAATTCTTTAGTCATTATTCGCTATCAACATCCCAATTATATTTAAAAACCCCCACTATTTGTATGGCTGTTGCCCATTCTTCTCTTACTTCATTTAATTCTCCCATCGTATAGGGAGCATGTATATCTGGTAAGTTCGTTCCTGTAGTGGGGTCAGCTTTAAACAATGGTAAAGAGAATGATGTATATATATAATTAATGAGCTATAAATAAGATTGATATATTTCATATTATCTAATGAGACTATATAATACCTGAGCAATACAATCGATGTCCATACAACATGACAGACTAACACATATATAGTACATAACAACATCAACGTCGAATTTACATACAACACTAACTTAGTACATATATAGTGGGACTAAGGTGACGATCCCACCTGCTAAAACATGTTACCGACAACTACATGTTACGACTGGGAGGTCGTCATTCAACAACTGTATTCATTAGCAGGAGGACAAACAGATCCACCTACCAATGCATACGGTTGCTGAATCACGACCTCCCAGTCGTAACATGTAGTTGTCGGTAACCTGTTTTAGCAGGTGGGATCGTCACCTTAGTCCCACTATATATGTACTAAGCTAGTGTTGTATGTAAATTCTGAGCTGCTATTGTTATGCACTATATATGTGTTAGTCTGTCATGTTGTTATATGAATATGAAGCACTTGTGTGTGATGCACTTTATGTATTGTATCTGTATCCTGCTTCTCTTCATTGGGGCTTCTTTTGCTGTTTCATGGCTTGCTGCCTATATATCTATATAACCTTTGACGAACGCCTGCATATCCTCTTGGACCCATTGTGTGGTCGTAACATGTAGTTGTCGTTGAGCATCGTTGATAGCCTAGTTAGTTAGCACATTGATTTGGTTAGTAACAATAAAGGTTAATCTTGAATAGGTGAATACATAAAAACGTATATTAATTAAATTGGGAGTGGCGCTTAATATTTTGAATTAATCTGTTTTTCTTTGGGTAACAAACTCCTCCCAGTCTTTGGGGTCCAAGTAGTTCCATTGCTGTGTGGCTTCCTTCTTCCTATATTTATTTTTCAAAGAGAATACAAACAAAAATTATTAGTGTAGAGTTAGTGAAATACTGATCAATGTCTAGAATTGGAATCAATCAAGAACCTATTCTCAGCATCGCGTATGTAATCTCGGGTGAGATTGGTCCTATAGTTCTTTAGCACCCTCCCACAATGTTTAGCATTTGTATTAACTAGAAGATAATGAAACATCAAATCAGAAAATGATATTGATATTAAAAAAGTAAACATTTAGCTTCAATAAAAAAATATAAACATACATGCCTCTAAAATTGTGATCTTTTATCAATTAACAATCCTTCATTGTGATCTCCGCGCACAGATAAGTCATCATTAGCTTCAATATTTTGTGGAGTTGGCAACCTAACTGAGAATGGACTGGAGTCATCATATTTATCATAGTACTCTTCTTCATCTATAGGATCTTCAATGAACTGTCTTTTACCATGAAGAACAACCGACCATTTATCATTTGCAGGATCATCGATCTAAAATACTTGTTTCGCCTGTGATGCCAATATGAATGGTTCAGCCTTCTTGCCAATCTTTTCAAAGTTCACTAAAGTGAAACCCAATTCATCCACTATAACTCCTTTGGTGTTATCAACCCAATTACATTTGAAGAGCGGAATTTTGAAATCTATGTAGTCAAATTCCCATATCTCTTCAATGACACCGTAATATGACATTTTAGCCTCACGTGGACTCTTATCCTTTGCACTTGCAAAAAACATAGTCGATGCTTGAAGGGTGACCCCACTGTTTTGGACGACACTCTTATCATCTTGGTGCTTTGTGTAATATGTGAATCCATTAATGTCATACCCTTCATAAGACATAACAGTCAACTTTGGTTTAAAGGTGAGGCATTTGATAGTTTCAGTAATATCATCTGGTGTTTGAGTTAGTTGATGTAAGACTTTATCTTCAAACCACTTAATAAAAGTCTTGTTATGCTCTCTAGCAAGCCACATTGTATTGGCTCGAGGATATTGTCTTTTGATGAAATTGGTATGTTCCTCGATATAAACGTTCACTTCGTCCATGTTGTGTAAAATATACAAATGACCTTGTTCCAACTGCTCACGACTGATTACTTTCACACGTGATCCCAAAATTCCTTTGCCAAATAGCTCGTCAATATTCTTGTCATTATCAGGAGTGTCATTACCACTGAGAAAGTCATTGCAAAAATCCATAACCTCTCTCGCCACATAACCTTCAATAATACTCCCTTCAGGCCGATAACGGTTTCGAACATCACCTTTAAAAATGCTCATGTATCGTTCAAAGGGATACATCCAATGTAAGAAAACCGGTCCCAAGATTTTCACTTCCCGAGTCAAGTGGACAACAAGATGTCCCATGATATCAAAGAACGAAGGAGGGAAATACATCTCAAGCTGACATAGGGTAACAACCACTTCTCTTTGCAAATGATCGAGAGTCTCAGGGTCAATAACTTTGCTGCAGAGACTGTTGAAAAAGAAACAAAGTCTGGTGATTGCAAACCTTACATGCTTCGGCAATATAGATCGAATTGCCACAGACAATATTTGTTGCATTAGAGTGTGACAATCATGAGATTTAAGACCTATCAACTTCAGATCTTTCATTGATACCAATCTACGGATGTTGGATGAGTAACCATGTGGCACCTTAACATTTACCAAGCATTCACAAAAAGCTTTCTTCTCCTTTCTAGACAACGTGTAATAAGCGGGAGGTAAGTATGTTCTTTTATTACCCATTTCATGTAATTCTGTTAATTCTGACCTTATTCCCATTTCACGTAGGTCCAGTCTGGATTTTAGCCCATCTTTAGTCTTACCTGGTATATTTAACAGAGTACCAATGATGCTATCACAAACATTTTTCTCAACGTGCATTACATCGATACAATGTCTGACTGTCAAAGAACTCCAATAAGGAAGATCCCAAAATATTGACTTCTTCTTGAATGAAGAATTGTCACTCCGTGTAGTACATTGTGATCTCTTACCAAATTTATTGACAAAGCCTTTTACTCTTTCATAAACAACCTCCCCTGGTATAGGTTTAGGTGCACTGCGTTCCTCATTCAATCCATTGAATGCTTTGCGCTTCCTACGATACGGATGGAATTTTGGAAGAAACCTTCGATGACCGAGATATACATTCTTACCGCCATGTTTTAGTCTTGTTGAATCAGTGTTCTCTTCACATATAGGACACGCTTTAGCTCCTTTGACACTATATCCAGACAAATTCCCATATGCTGGAAAGTCATTAATAGTGCAAAACAACATAGCATGCAAACAAAATGTCTCTCTTCGTGAAGCATCATAGGTCATCACACCTTCACCCCATAGTTTCTTTAAGTCATCAATCAGAGGTTCAAGATAAACATCGATGTCATTTTCAGGTTGTTTAGGGCCCGATATCAACAACGACAACATTACGTACTTATTTTTCATACACAACTAGGGAGGAAGATTGTATATAACAAGCATGACTGGCCAAGTGCTATGTTGGCTGCTCAATGTCCCATACGGATTCATCCCATCTGTACAAAGCCCAAGTCTTAGATTCCTGACTTCTTCACCAAATTCAGGGTACAATACATCAATCTTCTTCCACTATGGGGAATCAGACGCATGTCGTAGGATCCCATCATTATTTTTCTTAACATCTGCATGCCACCTCAAATTCTTCGCATCTATCGGATTGGCAAACAAGCGTTGAAACCGTGATATTATAGGTAGATACCACATCACCTTGGCAGGAGAACCAATTTTGGACTCCCCCGAAGTCGTCAATTTATACCGTGACGCACCACATTTTGGATAATCTTTCAAATCCGCATAGTCCTTTTGAAATAATACACAATCATTAGGGCATGCGTGTATCTTCTTGGCATACATTCCCATTGGGCACAACAATTTCTTTACCTGGTATGTTGAGACTGGCAACTCATTTCCTTCAGGAAGCATTTCTTTCAACAAAGACAGCAATGACGTGAAGCTTTTGTCGCTCCATCTATTGTTAGCTTTCAACTTATACAATCTCAACACAACGTTTATCTTCGTAAACTTAGTACAACCTGTGTATAATGGCATCTCAGCATCATGCACAATGTTTCTAAAAATGGGAGGTGGATCGGTGTACTCTACCCCACAACTATCCAGCATCGCATCAACGATGTCTACTGGAACTGGTTCATTCACATCTACGTCATCGTAGGCAATTTCTTCTTCCACACAAGCACTGCTATCGACATCCACTGGTTTCGGGTTTGAAATCTCTCCATGCCAGTGCCATTCTGTATAGCCTTGTATAATCCCGTTGCACATGACATGAGTTTTAATTTCATCACCAGTGTTGATTTTCGAGTTGTTACCACAATGCCTACATGGACAGTAGAACCTATC
Organism: Alisma plantago-aquatica; assembly: GCA_963693085.1. Classification (NCBI taxonomy): domain Eukaryota; kingdom Viridiplantae; phylum Streptophyta; class Magnoliopsida; order Alismatales; family Alismataceae; genus Alisma; species Alisma plantago-aquatica. The sequence continues at coordinate 748,812,227 of OY856411.1, read as the reverse complement.
TCCAGGTTGTTTCCTATGTTCCTAGGCAAATCTAATGAACTAGTCAAGACCAGAAATAAACTCTGGGGTGCAGCGATTGCGAATGGACATCCATGATCTATCCATTCTATGATCAAAGAGAAAACAAGTATATATTAGGACAAGATTAGGGTCTAGGGTTAACAAATACATGTGATGTCATTATTATATATAATAAATGTGTACCACCTATCCATTCTTGAACACCTAATCTCACTAGTAAGTGTATAATGTGTATTGGGTTTTCAAGAAAATTTCGACAGCATTTCCCCGCTGTTCTCCAAGTACATATGTACTTAGAGAACAAACGGGGAAATGCTGCCGAAATTTTCTTGAAAACCCAATACACATTATACACTAACATCCTAAGTGAGATTAGGTTTTCAAAAACAGTCCCAAACTGGGGACTATCCAAGATTTACTCCTAATGAGTAAATCTTGGACGGGTTTCTAGGCCAACAAATAATGTGTTGGATGGGTTTCATGTAGCAACTTTTAGTTCCATTCATTAATCTCTTTTTACATCCACACACAGGGGTGTACCCCTAAATAGTAACTAAGTAAAGGGGTTGGTGTACCCCTAAACATGCGCATAATTAAAAAAATATTAATACAGACAAGTCTAGATAGATAGACAACTAAATACTACACCAACATGGTCCCGCATCAGTAACTTCGAGGACTTATCATTGTGGCGATCTTCTCCTAAAGTTCAGAATAGAAAGCAACTATGAGTATTGATTGCTTGACAATTATATTTGTTAATTGGACTTACCGTGGTCTTTTTGATGATGAAGCTGTGTCACGAAGCTCCTCACTGTATTTAGACGAATCTGAACTGACAGGGGCCTCAGATTCAGATTCGTCCGAGCTGATATGCGACGACGTGCACTCATACCGCAGTAGATGATCGGGGGTCTCGCAGTTGCTGTTGGTTATCCAAACTTTGATGGAATTATGGCCAACTGGACGGAGAAAAAGCTTGTTGCAACGGACCACATGCATCTCTCCAATCCAATCACGCCAACTGGATTTTGATGCAAGATTTCCCTCCAAATCATACTCAACCTCGATAACATGTGAATAATTGCCAAAAGTTAGGGTCACTTTACCAGGCATGTAGTGTCTTCCTTTTAGAAAACGCCAATGTTTGGGTATGACCAATTGGTTTAAGGAACGATCATCTAGGATGATGTCCAATTGTTCTTCAATAGGGAACATTAACATTGACATAGAGGCCCAGTTCATCGTGACTGTTATGGGTGGACAAAGACTGCATAATATTAGTATTAACAAAGTGTATGCTTGATAAGATTATTTCCAATATCCTATGAACTTCTGAAGATGTTGACAATCTTGATCAATCTAATGAAAAAGTGAATGATGATGATCATGTTACTATAGAAGTCAAAAATGTAATTGGGAATGAAAATGTTGATGAGGTTGAGGACGATACTGATGTCACTGATTTAAATGTTGGCAACTTAGACAGTGCTGAAAAACTTCTCCCTCCTTTTGATATTTATGATCCCTTAAATTGGGATAATATTGACAAAAAAGTTAGTGATATTTTAGTTGAAAAAGGCCCTAAAAGAGAACGGAATTTTGTGTTTTCTTTAGATGACAATAATAGGAACTTCTAATATGCTTATTATTCTAAAAAATTGGGCAATGGAGAGACTCGTGATAGGAAGTGGCTAGTTTACTCAAAACATGTTGATAAAATTTATTGTTTTTGTTGTAAGTTATTCAAGTCTGAGAACAATAAAAGTACACTAGCTCATAATGGGTTCAAAGACTGGAAACATGTTAGTGAGAGACTCAAAGAGCATGAGAATAGCATCAAGCATCTCACTAATATGAGCACTTAGCATGAATTAAAAGCAAGATTTAGAAATGAGCAAACTATTAATAAAGAATTGTAGAAAGAAATTTTAAAGGAGAAAGAGCGTTGGAGACAAGTTCTATTAAGAATAGTGTATGTCGTTAAGTGTCTTGCTAAATGTAATTTGGCTTTTCGAGGATCAAATGACAAACTTTTCCAAGATAGCAATGGAAACTTTTTGGGGATGATTGAAATGCTTGCGGTAATGCAAGATCATGTTCGACGCATTCAAGATCATGAGATTCACCATCATTATCTTAGCCATTCAATTCAAAATGAGTTGGTATCTTTTAGCCCACAGTATTAAGAGTTTTATATTGCACATCATTAGAGGGGCTAAATATTTCTTGATTGTACTCCTGATGTGAGCCACCAAGAACAAATAACTCTCATTGTACGATGCGTGAACATGTCTGGTCAGAAAATAAAAATAGAGGAGTTCTTTTTAGAGTTTCTGAAAGTTGATGATATGACTGGATTGGGGCTTTTTAATGAACTTGTAAATGCTCTTGAGTCTCTTGATCTAAATGTGGAGGATGTGAGAGGTCAATGTTATGAAAACGGTTCTAATATGAAGGGAAAACACCAAGGTGTGCAAAAGCAGTTACTCGAGGTAAATCCCAGAGCATTACATATGCCTTGTGCTTGTCTTAGTATTCATCTCACTATTTGTGATATGGCTCATTCTTGTGTTTCAGATGTTTCTTTTTTTGGAATTATACAACGCATATATACATTATTTGCAAGTTCTCTAAAAAGGTTGAAGTGTTTGCTTGATAATGTCTCAGGTTTGACTGTTAAATTACTGCCCAATACTCATTGGGAGAGTCGTATTAAAGGTGTCAAAGCTATTAGATTTCAAGCTCCTCAAATCAGTTTGGTCTATTGGAATTATCCAAGTCTCGTGATGATGCTAAGACACAAAGTGAAGCAAATAGTCTGGTTTACTCGATTGAGAGTTTTGAGTTTTTGTTGGGTATTGTTATTAGGCATGATATTTTATATATTGTTAATACAGTAAGTAAGAAGTTGTAATCCAAATCTGTTTGCATTGATTCTACAATTAAGTTATTGAAATATATGGTGTCTTTTCTTGAGAAATACAGAGATGAAGGATCTGCTTCTAGTATTGTTGTTTCTACTGAGATTTCCTCTGAGATGAATGCTGAGCCAACTTTTCAAGTTAAGCGTCACATTGTTAGGAAAAGAAAATTTGATGAGAATGATGATGATGATGATGATATTATTCAATCACAGAAAGATTCTTTTCGAGTGAATTCTAGTGGTTGTGGATATGGCAATCTCTTCTTTGAAGGAGAGATTTGAGCAAGTGAAGATATTTGAAGATGCTTTTGGATTCCTATATAACTCAGAGATTTTAAAATCATTGGATGAAGCTACCCTAAAGGCATGTTGCACTAAGTTTCATTCTAATTTTTCTCATGAAAGTTCATCAGACATAAACTTGGATGACTTTTTTTTCTGAGTTGAAAGTATTGCAGGTGGGTTTGCCAGAAGAGCAAAAGTCAGCTATTGAAGTTCTTGAATTTGTGAAAGATGTATATTGTTTCCCTCATATTTCAATTGCTTATCATATTTTGTTGACAATGCCAGTGACAGTAGCATCTGCAGAAAGGAGTTTTTCCAAGCTAAAGTTGCTGAAAAACTACCTTAGATCATCAATGTCTTAAGAAAAATTGAATGGTTTGGCAATGTTATGCATTGAGAAGGATATGTTGGGAAATATTGATGTTGACACTATTATTCAAGATTTTGCATCTTGATAGGCTCAAAGAAGTCATTTTATATGATGAGTGAAGCTTGATAAGGAGATATCTATATTTAGTTTTTACATTCTTTTTAGTTTGATTTGTAAGAACATGTTCTATTTTTTATATGACAATTATGACTAAACTTGTGTTTATTTAAATTTGTTATATAAGAGTATACAGAGGGCCCGTTTTTTATCTTCTCCCCGGGGCCTCTAAAATGTCTGCAATAGCCCTGCACCGCACCCTATTGTTGCAGTCGCTAGTACTGCACTGTCGTTGCTGCTTAAGCCACCACTGTCACTACCACCTACATTGCTATTGTTGCCGCTAAAGCCACTTACGTCCACCACTGTCACCATCGCTGTCATTGACACTTGAGCCGCCATCACTTCTGGGGTTGGTTGCTGCTTCCACCCTCTCCTTGTTTCTATTGTTGTCTGCTTAAGCTACCACCGTCCTCTAACTCTTCAATGCTCTGCATAGAAGGTGTGTTTTTTCTTTTTCTTTTTAATTTCTTTAGCTACATTTTTTGTTTGTTTTGTTTAACTAGCATTTTTAAATTACATGTATAGTTGTTTGATTGGTCTGTGTAGATATAATTTTTAAAATACATTTATAGATGCTTGTTTTATTTGTTTAGAAATTTTCATATAATATTTTATATAAATTTGTTTAGCTATATAATTGTCTAGCATTGTTTATGAGACCAACCCAAGCTAATTAATGAGGATATAAGTTCTGATAAATGACTAATAGATGTGTGGCATGGAGACCAACCTTAATCTATAAAACTGAATTGCTAAATCATGTCGTTGGCTTAGCAACCTATATGAGATTTACTCATTAGGAGTAAATCTGGGATAGGCATCAGTTTGGAACTATTTTTGAAATCTTCATATCACTTAAGATGTAAGTGTATAATGTGTATTTAGTTTTTAGGATGTTTTGTCAGCACTTCCCCATTTTTTCTCTAAGTACATATGTAGATGGGTATTCTTTGATCTACATTTGTGTACTTAGAGAACTATGAGAAAATGTTGCCAAAATATTCTTTAAAATTGAATATATATTATACAATTTCTAACAAGATTATGTGTTCAAGAATGGGATAAATGTGTACACATTCATTACTAATTTGTACACCCTAAATTCAAACCCTAATCTATAAACCCTAACCCCTAATCCCTAAATGAGAAACCCTAATCTCTAAATCCTAATATCTAAATACTTGATTCAATACTAGTTTTCTATGTGATCATAGAATGGTTCGATCATGGGTGTCCATTTCAAATTGTTGCATTCCAAAGTTTATTATTGGTCTTGATCAATTTATAAGATTTGCAGAGAAACATATGAAATAACCTAGAGATATATTCTATTTGTGACGCATCGTGCCACACAAAGCAAGATTACTCAAAACATAATCGCAGAACAAAGATTAATGAATAGATTACTGAAAAACACAAGAAAATAAAACTATTTCATGAAACTGCCAAACATCAAGAACTTCTACATAAAGGTCCGTTCATGCCTCAAAGAACTTACTAGGTTTGCCATTAACCTATTATCAGGGAACCTATTCCAAAACATATACATACATTTGTCCATTACAGCTGTATACAAAAGGGACACACAAGCCAAAAACGTATCGAAAGCACATCCACAAAGCATCTACAAACCATCCCCCTAGGACCGGAGTCTATAGGGATGACTCTAGGACTCTATAAATAAAAGACATCAAAAAACACTTCCAACATGGTTAGCTACTGTCTAACAAAAGACACCAAGATGGTTAGACACTCGATTTGTTAGTGAGAGGTCCCAAGATCGAGCCCAGGTCACCAGATGAATAGAATGGCCAATTTTTTTTAAGCTGGTCAGCTACTGCTCCTCTTGCTGCTGCTCAACCTCTGCTACACAATCTCTACCTCTTCATACTCGACTACCTAAAAAGGGTGTGGGAAACCCACGGGGTGAGATTCCAAATCTCAGTGGGAAATATAACTCTCCACCAACTCTATTATTATCCCAGATAAGATAAACTAAGCAGCAGTAAAATTACATCTATGTGAAGCAGGTAATTATTATTAATAGGAAGAGCAGCTACTGATGAATTATGCAATATCTTAATAATTTAAAAGGAATATGAAGAATATGTATAATTCCTATCAACAATATTTTATAAAGATCAAGCAAGGCCTCATCCAATGTTTTCGTATTTTGATCCTATATAATTATACTACACAACTGATTACACATTTCCTATGCCCCTAGTATTTGAGTCGTACCACCCAAATCCCACTGACCACTTGATAAATAAAAAACAGTGCCATACAAGGTCTAATGGAAGAGTCAGAATCCACAACCTCGCCCCCTCGGTTAGTACGAGAACATGCAGTGACATCATGAGTCAGACTATTGTCAGTGACATATAGTCCAACTATACATATCTAGCCCGCCTTGGTATAGGTCACGACGCCAGTGAGTTATGACTATAGCTACACTCTTATTGGGGTATGACCGCAGCAAATCTTGTATCACATATCACTGAGCTATGACCACAGGCACCCTCTTATTAGGGTATGACCACAACCAATCCCATATCACATATCACTGAGCTACGACCGCAGCCACACTCTTATTGGGGTATGACCGCAACCAATCCCATATATATGTATACATTCATGATACAAGGAGATACCTCGACTTTCACCCCGCATATTCAACAATATGTGTTTCAAGTGAACTCGATTCACCATTCAGCAAGTACTGATACTGAGTGGATCTATGTAACAGGGAAAACTACAAAATTAGGTTCTACTTGATTAATTAGGTTATTTAAGGATCTTTTAGCATCAATCAAGTTACAACATAAAAACTCAAAACAAGTTCTACATAAACAAGGGCATGACACATCACCAAAACATTGTGAAACGTATAAGGTGTGATCTCATCACATCATCACTTCATGTCTGTTTTCAACATGTGTCCATCACAAGGACCACATATCTTGGGGTTATAACCCCTCCTCTCATCACTAAGGAAACTATCATCTCATATGAGGCAGTAAGCCATTATCAGGTCATAAGACCATTTCCTCCTCTTTCTAAGTTACCACATCACATGTACCTCAAAAGGCTTATTCAAGCATATCATAACCACCATAGCGCATACCTGGCTGTGTACATCAACTGATGTTACCTACATAGTTAGAAACTTGTAACAAGGAGAGCAAAGCATCATCAACACTATCATCTTATAAGATCCATGCCATACATGTTACATCTTTAGGGTTAGGGTTTCTCTTTACCTGATTAGAGTTTACAAGGTTGGATCAACAACCACCCTTATATAATCACTTCCATCACTATTAAGAAACAAAGGTCATAGAAACATAACTCTCATCGTCATACACACAACCACCCCATAGGGTATTACATCTAATGTAGCTCTATCATCAACATGATGTATCATAGACACCATCCCAAGATATCAATTAGGGTCATCATATAGTGTATCAGATTAACCCTAAGTGTGAGACAACCAAGTCGAGGATTGTATATCGATTTAGATCAGTATGATGTATTAGATAAAGAAACATGGTGTAGGGCTACACTCTTAGGAGGTGTATAGGTTTACCATCTAAGGAGAGTGTATCAGGTAGAAACACCTATGGGGAGTGTGTCGGACAACCTATCCTATCGGGCAACACCTCCTCAAGGTGTAACAGGCAACACATGTGTATGTCAGGCAATGCCAACCCAAGCATGACGGGCGTCAGCATGCCAACATCTCATGTTGCAAGGCGTCTCAGTTAGGTGTCATCACAGTTTAGAACACTCTCTTGGGTCGTGATTGATAGCCTATCCAAAATCTATCCGCCACATTGGTTCAAGACACTAAGCAAAATAACACTCTCAACTCCTATCGGCCTATACATTCACAAGGCATGACGACCTAGACGTTACCAAGGTGCGTCGACCTAGGCCTCACCAAGGTCGTGATGACCTATCACAAGGTGTGATGGTCCATGGCATCACAAGCCATGATGGCCACCCACCAGAACATATCGGCCTAGTCATCTTCAACCTAGGATCTTTTGTCTATAGCAAGTAAGAAGGTAAAACACATGGCCAACAACAAAATGTAACTCCTTTCTTCAAAATAGATATTGAAATCATCAAGAAGAACTACTAACATGCAAGAGATAACGTTCAAGACATAAAGATCAAGATATCATGTGTGGAGTGATAATAACAAAGAAGGTTTAGAGTTATATAACCCCACTCAAAGATCACCACCAATATTCAAGCTCCAAGGTCAAGCTCCAAGCTTCACAAGCTCAAGGTAGAAGAGGACCTTCCAAACTTGGTCACCACAACACCTCCAAGGAATAAGATGGAACCAAGGTTAGGATGGTTTTAGATGAAAGAAAGATAACCAAGATCCATGGCCGAGAAGAAGAAAGAAGGAGAGAAGGAGAGCTGAAACCATGGCTTACAAAGGTAAAAGATGAAGGGAACACCACAATCTTGGGAATCATCCACCAAGCTTCCAAGAGAGATCTTCTAGCTTAAGGTCATCCAATAAGGAGAGAAAGTAAGGATAGACAAAAGTATTCTCTTGCTTGGAGAGAAAGGGGTATATATACAAGAGGGATGAGAGAGAGATCATGGAAGAGGTGTCACCACCTTAGGAGCTTAGGTGACACTTGTTCACGAGAAAGAGTCATATGCACAACACCATGCAAACAAGGTGATAAGATATAGGTCTCATCCATGAGGTCACCTATCTTGGTTAAGCCTGATACCACATCTCCACATACCCATAAACTGATAGGGTGGTACCCAAGACACCCACAAAACGATAAGGTGTAACTCAAGACACCCACAAACCGATAGGGTGTAACTCAAGACACCCACAAACCGATAGGGTGTAACTCAAGACATCCACAAACCGATACAAGGCCTCTCTAAGGCTATCAAGCCCGAAACAACACTTCTAGGTGCAAGGCACACCTCAAACATGTTTCCAAAACATCACCAAGGATGTCACCACACAACCAAGATACAAACAAGGTGCCCATCTCTCTCTCCTATATATGATGCCAAGAGAGAGAAGGAACACACTAGAGGTGGCAAACTTGCATATTAACCCTGATCCTGGATAAATTGCAATCTGCACCAAAACCTCACCACAAAACACAAACAACCACCAAACAAGCTCAAAACAAGAAAGTCAACTTTCCAACATGCCCTAATTATATCTCAGATGATTATAGCAAGGTGTTAAGCATCATGCTTAAGAAAAACAAATAGGGTTATCCTAAAATGTAGATTAGGGTCCTTACATGGCATAAACCCCTAACATGGATTTTGCCCCCAAAATCCTAAGAGAAAAGGGAGGGGTACTTCTTCCTCATCCCTTCCTCGAGCTCCCACATAGCTTCCTCAACACCACTGTGATTCCAAAGAACTTTCACAAGACAAGGTCCTTCCTCTTCAACTTCTTCACTCACCTGTCAAGAATCAACACTGGACCTTCCGCATAGGTCATATCCTCATCAAGCTCCACCTCCACAGACTGCAACACTAACTCTACATTCGGGTGGCACTTCCTCAGCATATTCACGTGAAACACTGGATGCAACTTGTGCAACTCAGGTGGTAAATCCAGCTGGTAAGCCACCTTCCCAACATGTGCCACAATTGGGTAAGGTCCCATAAACCTGGGAGCCAACTTACCCTTCTTATCAAACCATAGAACCGTCTTCCAAGGAGAGACTTTCAAGTATACCTTGTTTCCTACTTTGAACTCCAAGGGTCTACGATGATTGTCTGCATACGACTTCTATCCGTCCTGTGATGCCTTCAACTATTGTTGTATCACCTTGATCTTTTATGTTGTCTGTTGCACAAGCTCAGGACCAAGAAGCTGATACTCACCTGTCTCATACCAACATAATGGTGATCTGTAACATCTCCCGTATAACGTCTCATAAGGTGCCATATCAATGCTACTCTGATAGATGTTGTTGTAGACGAACTCTATCAAACTGAGGTATAGTCCCAACTTCCTGTAAACTAAAGAACACATGCTCTCAACAGATCCTCCAAGGTCTGAATGGTCCTTTCAGATTGACCATCTGTCTGTGGGTGAAAGTAGTGCTAAACCTTAACTATGTACCTAAGGCTGTGTGTAGTCATTCCCAAAAGCAACTCATGAACTGAGGACCTCTCTCAAACATGATAGTAGCTGGAACACCGTGCAAACGCATTATCTCATCAATGTAGATCTGGGAAAGATTATTTGTTGTGAATGTCATCTTCATGGGAAGGAAATGCACTGACTTGGTCAACCTATCAACAACCACAAATGGAATCATAACCATTGGCTGTCCTAGGTAGACCGACCACAAAGTCCATAGTCATATGATCCAATTTCCACTACAGTATAGACAATGGATCAACATTCCTGTAGGCTTTTGGTGCTCTTGTTTAACTTGTTGACATACACCACATTTTGCAACAAACTCATCCTCGTCCCTTTTCAAGCATGGCCACCAATACAAATCCTTCATATTATGATACATCTTGGTACTTCCTGGATGTATAGCATACATGGACGAATGAGCCTCCTCTAGCACAATCTTCCTTAGGCCATTAGCATCAGGAACCACTTTCTTGTCATGATAACAATCTATCACATCATCTGACTCATGGAAGCCATCACACTTCTCGCTGCCTGACTCTGATCGAATCTGCTGAATCACAATATCCGTCTGTTGTGCCTCTTTGATCTGTTGTCTTAGCGTAGGCTTCACTTGTAGATGTACCAACAAACCAGATAGTAAGGAAACCTCCAACTTAACATTCATCTGATGCAAAGAGACTAGCATGTCTTGCTTGTGGCACATCAAAGAACTCAACTGACCTCCATCCATGCATAAAGAAGAAGACTTCCTGCTCAACACATCTACCATGACATTCACCTTTCCTGGTTATAATCAATCATGCATTCGTAGTCTTTGATCAACTCCATCCAATGATGTTATCTCATATTCAGCTCATGCTGTGAAAAGATGTACTTCAGGTTCTTGTGATCCTGAAGATCTGACACTTCTCCCCATACAGGTAGTGCCTCCAAATATTCAAAGCTTGAACTACCGCTGCTAACTCCAGATTGTGGGTCAGTAATTCTCCTTGTGTTTCTTAAGTTGTAGGGAAGTAAAAGAAACCACTCGCTTGCATCAATACACATCCCAAACATTCCTGGATGTGTCACAAAAGACGATGTATCCTTTTCCTTGCTCAGGTAAGACTAGAATCGACGCGCTTGTCAACTTATCCTTCAACGTATGAAAAGCACGTTGACATCTGTCGCCCCAAATGAACAACATGTCCTTCCTCGTTAACTTAGTTGGGGGTAAGGTGATAGCGCTAAAGTCTTTGATGAACCTCCTGTAATAGCCTGTCAAACCTAGAAAACTGCACACTTCTGTCAGCATCTTAGGCTATTCCCAATCTATCACAGACTCTACTTTCTTAGGATCCACACGTACTCCTTCGCCAGACATAACATGCCCCAGGAAAGCTACCTCCTTCAACCAGAACTCACATTTGCTAAACTTAGCATAAAGTTGGTGATGTCTTAGCACGGTCAATGTGTGACGAAGGTGTTGTTCATGTTGCTGACTATCATGACTGTATATCAAGATGTCATCTATGAAGACCACCATGAACTGATCAAGAAACAGTTGAAACACTCTGTTCATCAAATCCATGAACGTTGTTGGAGCATTGGTTAGGCTGAATGGCATAACCACAAACCTGTAGTGACCATACCTCATCCTAAAGGCTGACTTAGGTATGTCATCCTCCTTGATCCTTAACTAATGGTATTATGATCTCAGATCTTTCTTTGAGAACAACATCGTGCCACACAACTGATCAATCAGGTCATCTATCCTCAATAAGGGAAACTTATTCTTTATCGTCACCTTGTTCAACTGTCTGTAGTCTATACACAACTTCATGGATCTATCCTTCTTATTCATGAACAACACTGGAGCACCCCACGATGATGTGCTCGGCCTGATAAAACCTTTGTCAAGCAGTGCTTGCATCTGTCTCTTCAACTCTGCCATCTCTTTCAGTGCCATCCTATATGATGTCTGAGCTATCAGTTGTGTGTCGGGGACCAAATTGATCTTAAAATCAATCTCTTCGGGTGGGGGAACACCTGGAAACTCATCAGGAAACATATCCTCAAACCCTTTGACAACTGGCAACTTGTGAATACTAGGACTCCTTACCTTAGTATCCAGTACATGTGCCAAGAATGCCTCACAACCTTGTCTCAAAAGCTTCCTTGCTACCATGGCCAATAACAGACACGTCAGAAGAATCTTCCTATCTCCTTGGAAGATCCACATCTCACCATCATCCACAAACATCGCTTGCTAGGAATTACAATCCAAGACCACTATGTAATTCTCCAAGGTATCCATACCAAGGATTACATTGAATCCATGCATGTCAAGTGGGATGAGATCCACTTGTATGTTGTGTCCTGAAAAGGAGAGGACATAGGAAGGACACACCTCCTACAACACTACAGAACCAACTAATGAGGTTTCTAGCAACAAACTATTCTTCTTACGACTAATAGGCAAAGGGCAACTACTAATCACTTCATAAGTGATAAAAGAGTGTGTTTCACATGGGTCAACCAAAATAGATACAAAGTAAGAAGAAGAAAAATCAGAATTAAATAACTCCATCTGACCTATCACAACTCACAGGTTGGCCACTGCCTCTGGCAGACTCATAATGTAGAATCCAACCGTTACCTATTGTCGCCCCTGTCCTCTTCTTCCCTGAGTAGATGATCCATCTTGGAACGCTTGGCCACATCCTCATCCTCCTACACTGTTGTTCTGTTGTCACTGCAAGCTCTACTGACTCTGCCTCAGTTGCTGGGTCACCTCATCATCCCTCACCGGACACTCCCACTTCAGATGTCCTACCTTCCCACACTAATGACAAGCTTAGGTCTCATACTACGGCCAATATGGTCTTGTCAATGATGCTAATGCAACACTCTGGGCTCCTGCGGGCGGAAAACTACAGCCTCTTCCCTTACTCGGTGACCACCGTGTTGAAGCACTGAACCTATGCAATGTTGGTGGTGCGGAAAACCTCAACTTCTTAAAGCCTCCTGACAACTGCCCGTGAGACTGTGAAACCCTCTTCTTGGCACTTGCCTCTCTCTTCTCCTTCACAGACCGCTCTATCCTCTGTACATACTCCATAAACATGAACAACCTCTCTCGATTCTTCAAAGTAGCTGTCAGGGTAGATAACTAGGCGTTCAACCCCTTCTGAAAGTGACGAATCCACTCGTCCTCTGTGGCATCCATGTGAGGATAGAACCTCAACAACTCCATAAACCTTGCCTCATACTCATTGATCGTCATGGATCCTTGTCGAATACTCTCAAACTAGCTGATCTTTTCTTCAAGATACATCTGAGGAAAGTACCAACTAACGAACTCACGTCAGAACTCCTCTCAACTGATCACAACACCTTGTCTCTTCTCCTCCTCTATGGACCACCAATGGCCAACACTCTCCCTCAGGTGGTACACCGCATGCTTCACCTTATCCTCTTTAGGGATACTCTGGATCTTGAAGGCCTTCTCAAGCTCGGTCAACCACGTATCTGTATCCTCCGGATCAACCATTCCAACATACTCCACTGCTCCAACATGGCGAAGCCGCTCAAAAATTTTCTTAGTACCTGGAGATTTAGTATGGGGAACCGGTGCCCTAGGTTGAGGTGTAGACATCTTATCCGCCATATGAGTCATAGTAGCCATAAACTGTCCAAAAAGAGATTAGGGTTTTCAACCATGGCTTGGTCAAACTGAGGGATTTCAGGCACACGATCTTCTCGTGCCTGGTTCCTTGCACCACCACCTGGTGTAGTAACACTACTCTCGACAACATGTTCTTTGTGTTCTCCAGACATCTTGTAAGCTTTCTTCTTCTTCTTCTTCTACATAAGCAGAAGTCACTATAAGATAGACTGGAGGATACTAGAATAGACACAAATCCTAGTCCTAAGTCCCTATAGACTCAACGAACCTAAAGCTTTGATACCAACCTGATTTTGACACCCCACACCACACAAAGCAAGATTACTCAAAACATAACCGTGGAAGAAAGATTAACGAATAAATTACTGAAAAACACAAGAAATTAAATTTGTTTCAAGAAACTGCCAAACAATAAGAACTTCTACATAAAGGTGCTTCCATGCCTCAAAGCACTTACTAGGTGTGCCATCAACCTATTATCAGGGAACCTATTCTAGAACATATATATACATTTATCCATTAATCCTATAGACAAAAGGGGCACACAAGTCAAACACATATCGAAAGAACATCCAAAAAGCATCTACAAAACATCTCAAAGGACCCAAGTGTATAGGGATGACTCTATGACTGTAAAGAAGTGAAACCACTCCTCTACTAGAAAGAAAATACTTCATCCCTTGAACCAAACACCACATAATGTTTTTTGCCAAAGGGATGGAGATCAATTCATTCAACATGTAAGTATCATTACACAATGAGTAGCAACAGAAAAGAAATATTATCTAACAATTTACAAAGCTTGATAACATGATACAACACTTCACCACATATAGGTATCTAAAAGGAAAACTAAACATAAAAGTCAAGGACCAAGCCGAGGGTCATCTAACCACCTCTTCAAGCCTCCCAAGATCAGCTACAAGGTTGATGTTGAAGTTCACTCTCCTCGATCTAACCTGGGGTTGGAAGCATACCCCACAAAAGAGAAGAAGAAAAGAAATACACCAACAAAAATCTCGTATGTGTATGCTAAAGGAAACTTTGAGGATATAAAGGGCATCAAATGTAAAGGCTTCCCATACAAGAGATAAGGACTACCCACACGGGCATAAAACATAGGAATCATCATAACATGATAAAAGAGGATACTTGCCATGAACAAATAAATAAATTTGTGCAACAAAAGCACTTAGATGGGTAGTAGGGCACACACCCCACAAACATCATCAACTTGCATGCATGTGAGATAAACATAGCCCTAGAACAATATAAACATAATTGGCGGCAAAACACAAACTTGAACCTGATAGATAGAGAAAGGAATATTGCCAATCTCCCAAATATATAAAATTCAGTATGGATTACTGCCACACTCGGGTATAGAGAAGTGGTATACTGCCACCCTCCTTAATAAACAATAGGGGATTACTGCCCCGAAACCAAAGTAATTTACACTACTCTAGTGCTACTGAATCACATTGCATGTAAATATAGAGGCAAGTAAATAGTTTAGTCAGAAGATGAAACAAAGGTTGCCATCACACAATGGACAACACAAACATATAACCATCCACTTCAAAGTGGCACATATCAATATAGGAGACCAACATGCACCAAGGCACAAGATATGATATCAAGAAATTATCCAAGTCCATAACAAGAAATATAGTTCCCACGAACCATGATATCAAAACATAAGACATATTGTGTAGGCCAATTTCAAAAGAATGAAAATTTAGGTGAATTGATCAATAAAGAATAATCGGGGATGAAAACATACCTCAAACTAGAGTCCAAACTGCAAAGCACTCTTAAATCCAAGTCTAGGTCACCAAAGGCCTATTAAACACATATACATATTTCATGTCAATTTCATACGCATTAACCAAACCCTAAAAGCTACCTTTTTATTATTATGTGAATTAGGTTATTAAAACTGTTCCATATTTTAGGCTATGTTATTAGATGTCCAAAACATATTTTATTATATTTTTCTGACTTATAGATAATTAATTATAATTTTTACAAGTTAATTCATCATTTATTAGATCCAAAGAAAAACACCTATTATTAATATTTAGATTCAGTTATCAAAACTTATACCATTAGTTAGATCTTATTTTTCTAATTTGAACGAATATTTTTCCGTATTTTTTCTGATCATCCATTAATTAGTTATCAATTTTTATTGTCGACCAATTAGATAATTAGTTAATGTCACACAGATAAGAAAATTCTCAAAAGCAGGTCGAGCCCGCATGACTTGGCCCCAATGAACGTCGGCCAAGTCAGCGGGTCAAAGCACGCTTGACTTGATCCAAAACAAGAGACAATAGGCGAAAAGACTATATTACCCTCTGTCGTGAAACAAAATAAAAGAGCCGAGAAGGGCACAATGGGGAAAGCACCACAACCATTGTTCCTTCCTTGTGTCTACGCGACTGCAGGCTTGCCAAAGAGGAACCAGGTGAAGCTGACGGCGATTGAAGCCATAAAACTCAAAACTGACGTCGGGGTTGGGTCCCTGGCATGCTTCCGGTCACAACAAGCCCAAACTCAGGCTGATCGGAGCACAGGGGCTAAAAAAGCATCGACCGACCAAGTTGTTGAGATCACAGAATGACGAAGGAAAGCGAGGTCCTCAAAGGAAATTATGTAGGGAGAACTAGCAAGCCCAGACAAAGTCAAACGCAAAGAAAACAAGCACATAGGTGAATAGAAACACCGAAATTGCCTCGAAGGTCAGAAACCAAAGAAAAAGGGGGAAAACCAAGGTACCTGCCAAACAGATGAATTGAAGGCTCTCGAAGCTTTCCCACACCGTCACGACTCGAAGCAAACTAGAAATAAGCCCTGCCGACCACTAGAATCCCCAGAAGATCTCGCCGCCGCCACAATAGGTAGATGGATTAGGGGGAGATAGGCGTAGAGAGAACTAGACCAATGTGTCTATTAGAGGGGTTTCCTGGGTGTTCAAGGATCGTGAGGAAGGCCCTGTATATAAGGGTGGAGCTCAGGTTCATCGAGGAATCCACTAGAACCAGGAAACAAAGGAAGGAGAGGAAAGTTCTCGTCGACCCGGGTCTCTGGTGATGGAAACCCTATTAAATTAGGGATCAACCAGATCGGAAAGTTATGGAGATGGAGGAAAGCAAAACCTGAGGTGCCAAAAAGGTAGGTCAGAAGAGGAAAACATTGATGAAAACTCACATTACTGTAGCCGCGAGAAAGAGTCCGACTGGAGGTAGGAGACAACTCCTTCTCCGTTAGATTCTCATCCAAGGGCTAAGATACTGTCCTAAATTAGTAGGCCGCGTGACAGCCCAAGTTTAGGAAAATTGGGGAAATCAACCGAATTAAACAAAGTGAAATTCAAATAATTTATGTATTTTCTCTTTCCTCATTTAGGGGTTATAGAATTATCCAAATTAAACCAAATTTTGCACATAAGCTAAATTAAACATGTAGATTCTGAATATCCAATTAGATTTCACTTTTGGCAACTTTAGATATGTTATTTAATTTATTCTTTGTTTCTCTTTCCAGATGCATTAATGACTCATGGCTTTCCCAAATTGAATGAAACTTCATCCACAAGTTAACTTAAGTATTTTGAATACGAATTTGCCTTTATTTCCCACTTTTGATGTCATGAATTGCATTTAGTTATTAATTACACTTTTTAGGCATTTTCTCTCTCCTATATATTCCCATTAATCAAACATTATCCAAATTAGTTGCAAATTTGCCCAAAGACTTATTTTTATGTTTAGATTACGAATTTGGAGTTAGTTTTCCAATTTGAGGGTATTAAATATTTTATTTCACTTTATTGGCTTATCTCCTATTTTCTTTTAATAAAGACTTTAATATATGCATTTATCTTCCAAATTAAATGATACTTGGCCCTTAAGTTACTTTTTGGTCAAAAAACGAATTTAAGTGTCAAATTATCCTTGTGGGTTTCCAATTAAATTTTTGGTGCAAAATATTTCTCATTATCCTCTTTTATCCATTAAATCTCATATTATCACTAATTATTTCATTTATCATCTCCTTTAAATATAATTTGAGTTTTCTCTTCTTTTTCCTATTCTAAAAAGTACTAGAAAGTTCTAGGATGAAATATCTTATTATTTCTATTACTTAGTGACAATGTATACTTCAAACTCATTAATTAAAACCAAACTGGTGTATATGTGCATATAACCCTATATTAAGGATATATGGGAAATATTTATCCAACTAAGTTCTTTAATTTCTTATTATCATCCAAATGAGTCATTATTACTCACAAAGTTATTATGCATTCCCTTATATACTTGAGGTGTCACATTTTATGTTCCATTATTGTCTTAATTACATGTATTAGCTTGTCCTTGTTTGGCTAAGACAAAAAGGTAAAACTATTAGGGTAGAATTCTATTTCTAGTTTGTTATAGCACACCACCCCTTAAAAGGATTTCATCCTCAAAATCAAAACATACATAAGCAAACTTATTCACCACCCCTTAAAAGGATTTATCTTAACAAGTCAAGCTAATCATCATCAAGGTATTAAGAGTACCCCCATATCTTTTAGTTATGAAAGTTTTTGAGTTTTATATTTCTCATGTATCCAGCTAGAAGTCATACCATCTAGGGATGAGTTTTAGGTCCTCATGTCTCTAACCTATCAACCCTACATGATCATCCAAAATTCATAAGGTTTCCTTCAAGGCAAGGATACTCGGTGTAAGTAACCTAATATAATGGTAAACATCCTAAGGGAGATGAGTTTGAAATAGTTAGATAACCGACTACTAGTGGCTCTGATACCATGTTGTAAAGAAGTGAAACCACTCCTCTACTAGAAAGAAAAGACTTCATACCTTGAACCAAACACCACATAATTTGTTTTGCCAAAGGGATGGAGATCAATTCATTTAACATGTAAGTATCATTACACAATGAGCAGCAGCGGAAAAGAAATATTATCTAACAATTTACAAAGCTTGATAACATGATACAATACTTCACCACATATAGGTATCTAAAAGGAAAACTAAACATAAAAGCCAAGGACCAAGCCGAGGGTCACCTAACCACCTCTTCAAGCCTCCCAAGATCAACTACAAGGTTGATGTTGAAGTTCACTCTCCTCGATCTAACCTAGGGTTGGAAGCATACCCCACAAAAGAGAAGAAGAAAAGAAATACATCAGCAAAAAGCTAGTATGTGTATGCTAAAGGAAACTTTGAGGATATAAAGGACATCAATTGTAAAGGCTTCCCATGCAAGAGATAAGGACTACCCACACGGGCATAAAAGATAGGAATCATCATAACATGATAAAAGAGGATACTTGCCATGAAAAAATAAATAAATTTGTGCAACAAAAGCACTTAGATGGGTAGTAGGGCACACACTCCACAAACATCATCAACCTGCATGCATGTGAGATAAACATAGCCCTAGAACAATATAAACACAATTGGCGGCCAAGCACAAACTTGAACCTGATAGAGAAAGGAATACTTCCAATCTCCCAAATATATAAAATTGAGTATGGATTACTGCCACACTCGGGTATAGAGAAGTGGTATACTGCCACCCTCCTTAATAAACAATAGGGGATTACTGCCCCGAAACCAAAGTAATTTACACTACTCTAGTGCTACTGAATCACATTACATGTAAATACAGAGGCAAGTAAATAGTTTAGTCAGAAGATGAAACAAAGGTTGCCATCACACAATGGACAACACAAACATATAACCATCCATTTCAAAGTGGCACATATCAATATACAAGACCGAAATGCACCAAGGCACAAGATATGATATCAAGAAAGTATCCAAGTCCATAACAAGAAAGATAGTTCACACGAACCATGATATCAAAAGATAAGACATATTGTGTAGGCCAATTTCAAAAGAATGAAAATTTAGGTGAATTGCTCAATAAAGAATAATTGGGGATGCAAACATACCTCAAACCAGAGTCCAAATTGCAAAGCACTCTTAAATCCAAGTCTAGGTCACCAAAGGCCTATTAAACACATACACATATTTCATGTCTATTTCATACACATTAACCAAACCCTAAAAACTACCTTTTTATTATTATGTCAATTAGGTTATGAAAATGGTTCCATATTTTAGGTTATGTTATTAGGAGTCCAAAACATATTTTATTATATTTTTCTGACTTATAGATAATTAGTTATAATTTTTACAATTTAATTCATCATTTATTAGATCCAAAGAAAAAAAACCTATTATTAATATTTAGATTCAGTTATCAAAACTTATACCATTAGTTAGATCTTATTTTTTTGATTCCAACAAATATTTTTTCGTATTTTTCTGATCATCCATTAATTAGTTATCAATTTTTATTATCGACCAATCAGATAATTAGTTAATGTCACGTAGATAAGAAAATTCTCAAAAGCAGGTCGGGCCCGCATGACTTAGCCCCAATGAACGTCAGCCAAGTCAGAGAGTCAAAGCACACATGACTCGATCCAAAATAAGAGACAATAGGCGAAAAGACTATATTACCCTCTACCGTGAAACAAAATAGAAGAGCCGAGAAGGGAACAATGGGGAAAAGCACCACAACCATTGTTCCTTCCTTGTGTCTGCGTGACTGCATGCTTGCCAAAGAGGAACCAGGTGAAACCGACAGTGATTGAAGCCACAAAACGCAAAACTGACGTCGGGGTTGGGTCCCTGGCATGCTTCTGGTCACAACAAGCCCAAACTCGGGCTCAGAGCACAGGGGCTCAAAAAGCATTGACGGACCAAGGTGTTGAGATCACAGAACGACGAAGGAAAGCGAGCTCCTCAAAGGAAACTATGTAGGGTGCGTCGGAAAGCCCAGACAAAGTCAAACACAAAGAAAACAAGCGCCGAGGTGAATAGAAACACCGAAATTGGCTCAAAGGTCAGAAACTAAAGAAAAAGGGGGAAAACCAAGGTACCTACCGAATAGATGAATTGAAGGCTCTCGAAGCTTTCCCACACCTTCACAACTCGAAGCAAACCAGAAACAAGCCCTGCCGATGACTAGAATCCCCAGACGATCTCGCCGCCGTCGCAACAGGTAGATGGAGTAGGGGGAGATAGGCGTAGAGCGAACCAGACCAATGTGGCTATTAGAGGGGTTTCCTGGGTGTTCAAGGATCGTGAGAAAGGCCCTGTATATAAGGGTGGAGCTTAGGTTCATCGAGGAATCCACTAGAACCAGGAAATAGAGGAAGGAGAGGAAAGTTCTCGTCGACCCGAGTCTCTGGTGATGGAAACCCTATTAAATTAGGGATCAACTAGATTGTAAAGTTGTGGAGATGGGGGAAAGCAAAACCTGAGGTGCCGAAAAGGTAGGTCAGAAGAGGAAAAAATTGATGAAAACGCACGTTACTGTAGCCGCGAGAAAGAGTCCGACTGGAGGTAGGAGACAACTCCTTCTCTGTCGGATTCTCATCCAAGGGCTAAGATACTGTTCGAAATTAGTAGGCCACGTGACAACCCAAGTTTAGGAAAATTGAGGAAATCAATCAAATTAAATAAAGTGAAATTCAAATAATTTATGTATTTTCTCTTTCCTCATTTAGGGGTTCTAGAATTATCCAAATTAAACCAAAATTTTCACATAAGCTAAATTAAACATGTAGATTCCGAATATAAAATTAGAGTTCACTTTTGGCAACTTCAGATATGTTATTTAATTTATTCTTTGTTTCTCTTTCCATATGCATTAATGACTCATGGCTTAACCAAATTGGATGAAACTTCATCCACAAGTGAACTTAAGTATGTTGAATACGAATTTGCCTTTATTTCCCAATTTTGATGTCATGAATTGCATTTAGTTATTAATTACACTTTTTAGGCATTTTCTCTCTCCTATATATTCCCATTAATCAAACATTATCCAAATTAGTTGCAAATTTGCCCAAAGACTTATTTTTATGTTTAGATTACAAATTTGGAGTTAGTTTTCCAATTTGAGGGCATTAAATATTTTATTTCACTTTATTGGCTTATCTCCTATTTTCTTTTAATAAAGACTTTAATATATGCATTTATCTTCCAAATTAAATGATACTTGGCCCTTAAGTTATTTTTTGGTCAAGAAAACAAATTTGAGTGTCAAATTATCCTTGTGGGTTTCCAATTAAATTTTTGGGGCAAAATATTTCTCATTATCCTCTTTTATCCATTAAATCTCATATTATCACTAATTATTGCATTTATCATCTCCTTTAAATATAATTTGAGTTTTCTCTTCTTTTTCCTATTCTAAAAAGTACTAGAAAGTTCTAGGACGAAATATCTTATTATTTTTATAACTTAGTGACAATTTATACTTCAAACCCATTAATTAAAACCAAATTGGTGTATATGTGCATATAACCCTATATTAAGGATATATGGGAAATATTTATCCAATTAAGTTCTTTAATTTCTTATTATCATCCAAAAGAGTCATTATTACTCACAAAGTTATTATGTATTCCCTTATATATTTGAGGTGTCACATTTTATGTTCCATTATTGTCTTAATTACATGTATTAGCTTGTCCTTGTTTGTCTAAGACAAAAGGGTAAAACTATTAGGGTAGAATTCTATTTCTGGTATGTTACAACGACACTATCAACAAAAGACATCCAACAACACTTCCAACCTAGTCAACTACTCCTCTTGCTGTTGCTTAATCGCCGCTGCATGATCTCTACCTCTTCATGCTCGGCCACCTAAAAAGGGTGTGGGAAACCGACAAGGTGAGATTCCAAATCTAAGCGGGAGATATAACTCTGTCTTAGACAAACAAGGACAAGCTAATACATGTAATTAAGACATAACTCACCAACATTGTGACTACGGTCATAACTCACCAGCGTTGTGACATGTACCAAGGGTAAAACTATTAGGGTAGAATTCTATTTCTGGTATGTTACAACGACACTATCAACAAAAGACATCCAACAACAATTCTAACCTAGTCAACTATTTCTCCTCTTGCTGTTGCTTAACCGCCGCTGCATGATCTCTACCTCTTCATGCTCGGCCACCTAAAAAGGGTGTGGGAAACCGACAAGGTGAGATTCCAAATCTAAGCGGGAGATATAACTCTCCACTAACTCTATTATTGTCCCAGACAATATAAACTAAGCAGTAGTAAAGTTACATCTATGTGAAGTAGGTAATTATTACTAATAGGAAGAGCAGTTACTTATGAATTATGCAACATCTTAATAATTTAAAAGGAATATGAAGAACATGTATAATTCCTATCAGCAATATTGTATAAGATCAAGCAAGGACTCATCCAATGTTTCCATATTTTGATCCTATACAATTATACTACACAACTGATTACACATTTTATTATGCCCCGACGATTTGAGTCGTACCACCCAAATCCCCCGACCACTTGATAAATCAAAATCAGTGCCATACAAGGTCTAATGGAAGAGCTGAAATCCACGACCTCACCCCATCAGTCAGTACAAGAACATACAGTGACATAATGAGTCAGACTACTGTTAGCGACATATAGTCCAACTGTACATATCTAGCCCGCCTTGGTACATGTCACAACGCTGGTGAGTTATGACCGTAGTCACACTGTTATTGGGGTATAACTGTAGCCAATCCCGTATCACATATCACTGAGCTATGACCACAACCACACTCTTATTGGGGTATGACCGTAGCCAATCCCATATCATATATCACTGAGCTACGACCGCAGATGCACTCTTATTGGGGTATGACCGCAGCCAATCCCATATACACACACACATACATTCAGGATACAAAGAGATACCTCAACGTGCACCCTGCATATTCAACAATATGTGTTCCGAGTTGAACTCGTTTCACCATTCAGTAAGTACTGACACTGAATGGGTCTATAGCATAGGGAAAAATACAAGATTAGGTTCCACTTGATTAATTAGGTTATTTAAGCATCTTTAGCATCAATCAAGTTACAATGGATAAACTCAAAACAAGTTCTACATAAACAAGGGCATGATACATCACCAGAACATACTGAAACATATAAGGTGTGATCTCATCAAACCATCACTTCATGTTTGTTTTTCAACATGTGTCCATCAAAATAACCACATATCTTGGGGTGATAACCCCTCCTCTCATCACTGAGGAAACAATCATCTCATATGAGGCAGTAAGCCATTATCAGGTCATAAGACCATTTCCCTCTCTTTCTGTGTTACCACATCACATGTGCCTCACAAGGATTATTCAAGCATATCATAACCACCATATCTCATACGTGGTTGTGTACATCAACTAATGTTACCTACATAGTTAGAAACTTGTAACAAGGAGAGCAAAGCATCATCAACACTATTATATTATAAGATCCATGCCATACATATTACATCTTTAGGGTTAGGGTTTCTCTTTACTCGATTAGGGTTTACAAGGTTGGATCAACAACTACTCTTAGATTATCACTTTCATCACTATTAAGAAACAAAGGTCAAAGAAACACAACTCTCATCGTCATACACACAACCACCCCATAGGGTATTACATCTTATGTAGATCTATCATCAACATGATGTATCATAGACACCATCCCAAGATATCAGTTAGGGTCATCATATAGTGTATCAAATTAACCCAAAGTATCGGGAAACCAAGTCAAGGATTGCATATCGATTTAGATCAATATGACGTATTAGATAAGAAAACATGGTGTCGGGCTACCCACTTAGGAGGTGTATCAGTTTACCATCTAAGGAGAGTGTATCAGGCAACAACACCTATGGGGAGTGTGTCAGACAACCTAACCTGTCGGGAGACACCTCCTCAAGGTGTGACGGGCATCACATTGTGACGGGCAATGCATGTGTATGTCGGGCAATGCCAGCCCAAGGCATGATGGGCGTCGGCATGACGACATCTCATGTTGCAAGGCATCTCAGTTAGGTGTCATCACAGTTTAGAACACTCTCTTGGGTTGTGACGGATAACCTATCAAAAACCTATCCACCATATCGGTTCAAGCCACCAAGAAATCTAACACTCTCATCTCCTATTGGTCTATTCATGCACAAGGCATGAGGACCTAGAAGTTACCAAGGTGTGTCGACCTAGGCCTCACCAAGGTTGTGACAATCTGTCACATGGTGTGACGGTTTGTGTCATCACAAGCCGT
Source organism: Alisma plantago-aquatica (assembly GCA_963693085.1). Taxonomy (NCBI): domain Eukaryota; kingdom Viridiplantae; phylum Streptophyta; class Magnoliopsida; order Alismatales; family Alismataceae; genus Alisma; species Alisma plantago-aquatica. Next base: position 748,787,487 of record OY856411.1, on the reverse strand, counting down.
GATGGCCACCCACCAGAATGTATCGGCCTAGTCATCTTCAACCTAAGGTCGCTCGTCTATAGCAAGGCAGAAGGTAAAACACCTGGGCAACAACTAAACATAACTCCTTTCTTCAAAACAGATCTCAAAACCATCAAGAAGAACTACTAACATGCAAGAGATAACATTTAAGAGATAAAGATCAAGATATCATGTAAGGAGTGATAATAACAAAGAAGGTTTAGAGTTATATAACCTGCCTCAAAGATCACCACCAAGATTCAAGCTCCAAGGTCAAGGTCCAAGCTTCACAAGCTCAAGGTAGAAGAAGACCTTCCAAACTTGGTCACCACAACACCTCCATGGAAGAAGATGGAACCAAGGTTAGGAGGGCTTGGGATGAAAGAAAGATAACCAAGATCCATGGTATATAAGAATAAAGAAGGAGAGATAGAAACCATGGCTTACCAAGGTAGATGATGAAGGGAATACCACAAGCTTGAGACTCATCCACCAAGCTTCCAAGAGAGATCTTCTAGCTCAAGGTCATCCGTGAAGGAGAGAAAGCAAGGATATCCAAAAGGATTCTCTTGCATGGAGAGAAAGGGGTATATATACAAGAGGGATGATAGAGATCATGGAAGAGGTGTCACCACCTTAGTATCTTAGGTGCCACTTGTCCACGAGAAAGAGACACATGCACAACACTATGCAAACAAGGTCATAAGATCTAGGTCTCATCCACAAGGTCACCTATCTTGGTTAAGCTCGATACCACATCTCCACATACCCATAAACTGATAGGGTGGTACCCTAGACACCCACAAATCGATAGTGTGTAACTCAAGACACCCACAAATCGATATGGTATAACTCAAGACACCCACAAACTAATACAAGGCCTCTCTAAGGCTCTCAAGCCCAAAACAACTCTTCTAGATGCAAGGCACACCTCAAACATGTGCCCAAAACATCACCAAGGATGTCACCACACAACCAAGATCCAAACAAGGTGCCCATATCTCTCTCCTCTAGATGATTCCAAGAGAGAGAAGGAACACACTAGAGGTGGCAAACTTACATATTAACCCGTATCCTGTGTAAATTGCAATTTGCACCAAAACCTCACCACAAAGCACAAACAACCACCAAACAAGCTCAAAACAAGAAAATCAAGTTTCTAACATGCCCTAATTATATCTCGGATGATTAGAGCAAGGTGTTAAGCATCATGCTTAAGAAAAACAAATAGGTTTATCCCAAAATATGGGTCAGGGTCCTTACACTATTTTCCATGTAAGAATTGTAGTAACAACTTGAAAGTCGGCACTGTTGACAAAATCAAAAGTCATGTAGTGTGCAACAGGATTGTATAGTGTTATACAAAATGGGGCTGGCATGGAAAGACTCCTACTATGAGATCTGTAGATGTTGAAAGTAGTACTTATGTTGAAGAAGAAATTGCTAATGATGATGTAGATGTGAATGAACTGATTATAGACATGGTTGATGCGATGCTAGATAGATGTGGAGTAAATATGATTGATCCACCTTCCTTAATTAGAAACTTTGTACATGATGTTGAGAGACCTTTATACCTAGGTTGTACTAAGTTTATGAAGTTGAGCATTGTGTTGAGATTGTATAGTTTTAAGGATAATAGATGGAGCAGCAAAAGCTTCACGTCCATGTTGTCTTTGTTGAAAGAAATTCTTCCTTATGGCAACGAGCTTCCAATCTCAACATAAAAATCAAAGGAAATGTTGTGCCCAATGTGAATTAAGGCCAAGAAGATAGATACATTCCCAAATGATTGTGTGGTAAATCAAAAGGACTATCTCGATTTGAAAGATTGTCCAAAATGTGGGGCGTCAAGATACAAAATGACGGCTTTGGCTAAGTCCAAAACTGGCTCGCCTATCAAGGTGATGTGGTATCTACCAATATTACCACAATTCCAACGCTTGTTTTCCAATACCATAGATGAACAAAATTTATCTTGGCATGTAGAGCCCACAAAAAACAATGATGGGATCCCACAAAATGCATTTGGTTCCCCTCAATGGAAGAAAATTGATTTATTGTACCTTGAATTTGGTGAAGAAGTCAGAAATTTAAGACTTGGCCTTAATACAGATGGGATGAATCCATATGGCACATTATAGCACTTGGCCTTGTGTGATTGTTATATACAATCTTCCTCCATGGTTATGTTTGAAAAATAGGTACATCATGTTGTCCTTGTTGATATCGCGCCCCAAACAACTTTTTAATGATATTGATGTTTTTCTTGAACCTCTGGCTGATGACTTAAAGAAACTTTGGGGAAAAGGTGTGATGCCCTATGATGGTTTGCATAGAGAGACATTTCATTTGCATGTTATTTTGATTTGCACTATTAATGACTTTCCATCATATGGGAGTTTGTTTGGATACAACATGAAAGGATCTAAAGCATGCCCTATATGTGAGGAGAGCACTGATTCTATACAACAAAACTTGGTGAAAAGACTGTATATATTAGTCATTGAAGGTTTCTTTCAAAGTGCATCCTTACAAAAGGTTTCACAAATAATTCAATAGATCAACTTAGGGACGGAGTGCCCCTAAACCTATATCAGTGGAGGTTGTTTATGAATAAGTAAAAGACTTTGTCAATGCATTTGGTAAGAGTTCTCAATGTACTATTCTCACATAGAGTAACAAATCTTTGTTCAAGAAGAGATCAATATTCTGGTATCTTACTTATTGAAGTTCTTTGGTAGTTATACATTGTATTGATGTCATGCATGTTGAGAAAAATTTTGTGATAGAATTATTGGTACTCTGTTAAATATACCAAGTAAGACTAAATATGGCATCAAATCTAGGATAGACCTACGTGAAATGGGCATAAAGAAAGAATTAATTACATTAGCTGTGATAAAAAAAATGTTTGCCTCATTCTTGTTACACATTGTCTAGATAGGAAAAGAGAACTTTTTGTGAGTCCTTGCTTAATATTAAGGTACCACAAGGATACTCATCGAATATCCATAGATTGGTATCAATGAAGGATCTAAATATGATAAGTCTTAAATATCATGATTATCACACTCTAATATAGCAAATATTTCCTGTGGTTATTCGATCTATACTGCCGAAGCATGTAAGGTTTGCAATCACCAGTCTTTGTTTCTTCTTCAACACTCCATGAAGCAAAATTATTGATCATGAGAATCTTGATAAGTTGCAAACAGAAGTGGTCATTACCCAGTGCCAGCTTGATATGCATTTTTCTCCTTCAATCTTTGATATCATGGTACATCTTGTTGTCCATTTGACTAAGGAAGTCAAAATGTTGGGTGTAGTTTTTTTTTGCATTGGATGCATCATTTTGAACGGTACGAGTGTTTGAAAAGGTGATGTTTGAAACTATTATCGGCCTGAAGGGATTATTATTGAGGGTTATGTGGATAGGGAGGTTATGGACTTTTACAATCACTTTATGAGTTGTAATGAAGCTCATGTCAACGACAAGAATATTGATCCTTATTCGAGAAAAGGGACTTTAGGAGAATGATTCAAAGTAATTAGTTCTGAACTATGGGAACAAGCCCACTTGTATGTTTTACACAACCGCTGCTTAGTGGTTAATTTTTATAATCGAACATATGAATTTATCAACCCAAAATATCCTCAAGCCAGTTCAATATGGCTTGTTAAAGAGCATAATAGGACATTTATTAGGTGGTTTGAAGATAGAGACAACTATCTCAAACACCAAACAATGTTGTTGAAAATATCAAATGCCACACCTTTAAACCAATAATGAGTATTATGTCTTACAAAGGATTTGACATAAATGGATTTTCATATTACATAAAACGTCATGATTAGAGTGTCATCCAAAATAGTAGGGTCACCCTTCAAGTGTCTTCATTGTATTTTCTGGTGAGAATGATAAGAGTCCACGTGAAGCTAAAATATCTTATTATGATATCCTTGTAGACATATTGGAGTTTGACTGCATAGATTTTATAGTTCCCTTCTTTTAGTGTAATTGGGGTTATAACACCAAATGAGTTGTAGTGGATGAATTGGGTTTCACATTAGTGAATTTTGAAAATATTGATGAGAAGGGTAGACCCTTCATAATGGTATCACAAATGAAGCAAGTATTATACATCGATGATCCTACAAATGAAATTTGATTTGTCATTCTTCATGAGAAAAGGAAATTCATTATAGATCATATATATGAAGAAGATTATTGTTACAAGTATGATGACTCTAGTCCATTCTCAGTTGGCTTGCCAACACCAAATGTTGAAGCTAACACTGACTTATATACACATTGAGATCACATAGAAGGAATACTAATTGATCAAATATTCAACCAATACCAGAGGCATGTATTTTATTTTTCAAAATGCTAGATGTGCACTTTATTCTTTATTACAATATATATGTTTCATACGCAACAAGTACATTTTACATTCTTTATCACTTATATTTCATTTTGTGACTATTTTATTATGACATTTTTAAATGGCATCTGACTGTGAGGATGAGCACCATGATGATGAGCACTATGAGAATGAGCACCATGTATGTTGTATTGTTTTATTACATAGATGTGCATTTTACATTCTTTGTCACTTATATGTGTTTCTTGACAATTTTAGGATGAGCATCCTGAGGATGTGCACCCTGCCGATCTTGTTGGCTTTGCAATGGAACAGTGTGGTCGTGCATGTAAAAGTGGCATCACCTTGATGAACAAGTTAGTAGTCCAAAGGGGTAAAGGACCAAAGCTGGGTGTTGACTTTGATGGTGGGAAATCCTATTGGCAGGAATCAAAGTACTTTCATGCAATAGCTAGGGGTTATTACTCACATCAAAGTGGATATAACAATGGAAACTTGGCATGAAGTTGATCGCTCCATGAGAGACTACATATAGAAGGACTTATGTGTCATATATTCTAATTTCTAAAGATATTCACAATTATATTTTTGGAAATATGCCATTAAGTATATGAAATCTTATAGAGCATCTTTAATCTTGATGAAAAATAGCATTGTAAAAAGGTGATGCAACGTTGTAGGAGGGTATTAAGGAATATAAGACAAATTTGTCAAGAGAATACATAATGATCAAGAAGAAGAAGAAGTTTGCCACTGGGCAATGGGCCTATCTTGACCCAAAGGTATGTTTCTTCAGGACAAATAGATAAATTCAAGGCATTAAGATACCTCATTTAAAATACATTCCTATAAATTCAATGTATTGTGTAATTAACATATGGACTGGATTAACCAAGATTTATTCGATGCTAAAAAAGAAAAGCATGCAAAGAATGTACACAACCACAATTTGGGTCTCTGTGGCTATGCAACGTGTCACCCAAAGAGACTGGAAGTGTCTTATTTGGATCGACCTACACTCGAGTCTTCTGAGTCTTCTACTACTCCTACACTTAACTACACTGCAAGGAGTGGATAGCTGCAAAGACAAAGCAAACTAGAGAAATACCCAACCCTGCAACTGCTGAGTTGGCTGCAAAAATGGTAAAATTCAACTCTCATAGTGCATTTTCATTTTTTTTACCTTGATTTTTATATTTATTGACCAATTACTATTGATGATGATTAGCGGGAGCTCTACGAGCAAAGAAAAGAAGGAAAGTTCATACTTGAGGGCCAAAGGGATAAAGTGACAGTTGCTCTGGTTACTCAGAGCTTCTTGGTCGTGTTAGGGTGCCGATGTTGGTGTTGGTATAAGATCCTTTTTTGAGTCATTAGAAGAGCAAATCTATAAAGTAAGGAGTTTGGCCATAAAACATGTGCAATACATGATTGCAAATGGATGGATGCAATGAGACAGTATTTGGCTTCTCCCTCTCAACCTCCTGAGATGGTACATGTGTTGCCCCACTCTTCATATGAGGTGGACCCCCCTATGACAGAGGTGGTTGGGAGTAATCCAATGGACCCACCAACTGGCACACCGAATGTAAGTATTTTTATGATATAATAGTTTTTCAATTGAATTTTTAATATATTTGTGTTTAGCTATATATACCATTGTATAAAAATTCGTAAAGGTTGAGGTCATGTCGTCTTTTACTAGAAAACTATGTCATTGCATTGGGATGTGCTTACCCACCCCTTCCAAGTGACATAATTCATGGTGTTCTAATGTGCACTGATGTGGTTCATGTGTCTATTAGGCTTGTCTATAAGGCTTGGAAACAGACACCACTACCACATGGCCACCCGAAGCATGAGATAATAGGTGATGTAGAAGGCGACATAATTGTGTGGCCCAAAGCAGGATATCTATGTATGATGCATTTTCATTTTGTTTGTATTTGTTATTATTTTCTACTTGTGTATATAATAGCAATTGATATGAGTATATATAATTGTATATCACATCCCCTAAGAAACCCCCTAAGGTTTGTCCTCTGCTTCCTCCTCTAGATATTCAATTATCGGCTTGGATTTCAAAGGACCTATTCGACATGCTAGGTCCTAAGTGCTGAGGGTTGGCACTATGGCTAAGCAAATTAGAAGAAGGGTCGACTATGATGGTTCATATTAAGGAATATGTTGCAGATCAAGCTCATGATACTAGTGTATTCTTGCTAGATATTATAGACATGTTTACTTATGCTTGGTTGAATACATCGGTGGAACTTTAGATATGGTGAGATCTTAAGGTTAGAAACCTCGTTTTATATATGTGAAAATATATATTGATCTATTTTCTTATATAGTAATGCATACATATATGTTTGGCAGCTACTTATATAGGGTGTGTGGAAAGTTTGCACTAATGACTTTTCTAGTTCCATCATTGATTAGTCGTGTAGATAAAGACCCAAACTATGTTATTGATTGCTTCTCTGTCACATTTAAATGTTTTGGTAGTGTGAGAAAGAACGTGATTATAGCTCCATTCAATCTTGGTTAAGTTTTAGGCACTTTACTTATAATTTTAACTTATGAATTATATTTCATTGTGAATTTTGAGTTTTCTTTTATTTACCTTCTTTCACTCAGTAATAATCATTGGGAGTTGTTGGTAATTGTCTACAAGACACTAATTTCATACTATCTAGATTCTTTGGATGACAAAGAAGACATTGGGGGACACACAATGAAGAATGGTTTTATAAACATCTAAATATTTAATGTTTGCATCATTACATGACTATTTACTAGTTCAATTAAATATGTTACTTTAACTTATATGGCCATAAAAGAATTCAAAAAGGTAGGAGGAAAGGTCACTGAGAAAAGAAATTATTAAGTTGGAAGAATGCTAAGATAGTTTTCATACATCGATGCAAATATATGACAAATATGATTACTTTTATTTATTAATGTTTCACATAACTATAAATTTATAGTGCCCTAAACAAAATAACCATTAGGCATGAAGATACTACGTGATGTGTTATATGGACTTGATTTTCAGACAAGCAGTACTATACATCCATGGTATACAAAAGGTAATCTATGTAGTCTTGATCATCATAAGTAAATAGTCTCATTTGATAATATGAAAAAATCAAATCAAACTCTTGAATTATGTCATTTTCCTAGTAGTCGTTTAACACGAAAAATCCCTATACAAAAGAAGAGTTGGATGAGATAAGATAAGAGTGGGAAACCAATCCAACTGTCCAAGAAGGGACCTCACCTCATACATATTCTTTTTGTTGATGATATGATCATCCTGGAAGAGGCTTCAGTTGAACAAATGGACTTTCATTAAGGAAGACAACTTTGAATTTGATTGGGATAAAATATGAGTTTTTAAAAGCTTGGCATTATTATTTCCTTATACATGTGGTGGTTAAGAATCTTTGTAACTTTAAATTTTATGCAAGTGAATTGTTGGTGCATATGTGGATGATATGTGTATATATGCATGTGTGTGAATAATTGTGAAGAGGAATAAATATAATGAGAATTACATTTGTACACGTCATGAGAATGGAATTGTATGTGTGTTTTATGATTTAGGGTTGTTTCAACTGGCGCTAGAGGTGGTATCTATACTAGTGCATATTTTGATATTAAAACGAGGACAGAAAGATAATCATGTTACCCAATATTTCAATCCCCAACCATCCGCAAGTGTAGAAGTTTAAAATTGTAGAATTAAATACAAACACACCATGTTGGACATCCAACACAATGTGTATATTACAACAAATCCACTTAGAAATAAGCAAGAAACATGACATTTGGGCAATTTACACATCATGTCACATGTTGGTGATATGTTGAAACCGTTTGACTGACACGTTGTATCCATCAATGACGTGTTAGTGACATTTGGAGTCGTTGTTGGTTATATGCCCTAAGATCCATCATCTGATGATTGTAAGAAAGGATATTTTGTATTTGATTTCATTGATAATAGAAGCCAATTCCCCTTATTATGTTTGTTTTGAGATAATGAATAAACCTAATATTGTGTTAAGAATGTTTTGACTCGATGACATATGGTTTGGGTTGGGGACCTAAACATGACATTATATGTATGTTTAAGAGTCCACATTCTTGTTTTTCCCCTAGTCAGTTATTATTTTGGATATTATGGGAGATAAATAATACATAAGATTAGTATGCATGATGAGTGATGAATATGTCTCTTTAGTCATGATATTGGGTATCAACTCATATGCATATGTACTTGTTAAAGAAAAAGTGCACTGGATAGGACCACCTTAAGAATAACACATGGAAGTCATATAATGACATGTCAGATTCATATCTCAAAGTGACAATGGTAATTGTGATCCTTAGACCTAAATCCATTATATCACATGTTGTTATGTGTACTTTGACACTAGCCCAACATGACTCTCAACAAGATTTTCCAAAAAGGTAAGGATTGGTTACACTGTAATACTTTTGGATTATTGTGAGTGATGTAGTTAGGATTCATCTCTCCTTTGAGGTGATATCTCATCCACTTCATAAGCGATACTTTAGAAATGCATGGTCATGCTCATGTGATTCAATATATGATATTGAGATCACAACATCTCGAATAATCTATTTAGCTCAAGGAACATAGGTTAAATGTTAAGAGAATGACAATTCCATGCCTCAGTTTCAATCTGGATATCTGTGACAAACTTATTATATGGTTATTGTAATAATGATCACAATATTAATTTGAAGCGGTTCTCCAACTATTCAATATCTTGGGTGGCAATGAAGTCTTGCTAGATACCAATCATTGTTTGTGAAATTGTAATATGACTATTGATATCAATACCAACATAATTTGGATCTGATACGATCACACACAAAAGGATGCATAGGGAAGAGGAATATAATCCTAGGCATATGGTTAATTGGTTACTAATATGTTTAGGAAATTGATGAAATCATTGATTGGCCAACTAACAGGCCAATCAGATGACATGACTATGTCTGGACCGACTGGACTATGTCCAACATCCCAATTGGACTAGGACGATCAGATGACTAGACTGAGTCCAATTGCACAACCGGACTGAGTCCAAAAGCCTGACTGAAGCAACCCGATCATCCAAATAGATTGGGTCCAGTTGCTCGACTGCACAACCCACTCTGTCGACTGGACAACTTAGTCAGCCGACCAGACTATTTAGGGGTGGTCGTTGAATACAACTACTATACCTTGTTGTTTTAGAGGGTTTATAAAAAATATTGTTGTCTTGTCTTTCCTATATATAGGGATATGACGTCCATGATTATGGATACACAACTTTTTGACAACTCTTGAGTAACAACTCTTGTGAGAAAAAGAAGGCACCTTTTTGAGTGTCCTTTGACTATCCATCATTTCCATTAAGGAAAGAAGGGAGAGGAAAGGTTGTGTAATGCTTGCACGTTGCCAACAAAAAGGCAACTCCTTCTACATCAACCCTTGTAGTGTATTGTGGAGTTTCCTATCATCTGTGTGGATGACATAAAGATGTGGATGCTTTGGTGATCATGTTAGGATACCGACTTTGTCATCATATTCATTTTCTATTTGTTTGATTTTCTTTGTCAGATCTACCCCAAGACAAGGGTATAAATTCACAAGCCTCCCTTCCAACTATAATTTTGTTGATGAGATCCATGAATTCATACGTGGAGAGACAAAAAAATTATTGCTTTGGCTGAGATTATGCTCTCTCCATATATTCCAATAGTGGTATCAAAGCCATGCCAATCTATCATGTATCACAATTCGAATTTGATTTAATCATATTTCATTTGATGCTTCTTGTGTTGTTACATATGATGTGAACAATTGAATGTTAGCATCCATATCCATTTAACTCCAATACATTCATGTATATGGTCACACACGCACACACACACACACACATGCACACACGTACGCACACACACATGCACACACACACACACACACGCACACACACACACATACACATGCACACACACACACACACACGCACACACAGACACAGACACGCACGCACGCACACACACACACACACACAGATATATATATATATATATATATATATATATATATATATATATATATATATATATATATATATATATATATATATATATATATATATATATATATATATATATATATATAGTCAAAAACATTTTGTTTATGGATGTGTGCATTGTTACAGCGAAATACTCTTTTATTTGTTTGATATAGATGGTGCCTTTTCCATATGACAAGTACTTAGCTTGCATGTCAAGCCTTATCCTTCTATTGCACATGTAGTGGTTTATTCCTTCATACTCCCCTAGAATGTAAATCGAGGTTTGTACATATTATGTTATAGAGATAGGAATAGAATAGACTTTGGAGGACTTGGCATGATGAGGCAATCATGAAGATCCAAGTAGTTTTCATGGAGTCATTGAGCTACACAAGTGTACCTTGAAGGTATATGTGATGCAATGGACCTTAACTCTAGAGTGATCCTTCGTGGATCCAGTGGATTACATTAGTGTGGTTGATAACATCCAATCTTATGAATGTCCCTTGCCTAATTTCCCCTTAATTTCCTCCCAATTTACAATTTTTCTTTAACTTCCTTACATTTTGTTCTTGTTTACCATTTATATCTTGATCCATGGATAACTACTCATTTCCATGTAGGGAACTCATCAAATGATGATTTTTAACCTTGAATTGATTCCCTATCGGTTCCCACAAACTGATGGTCACCTTCATATTTCAGCGTACCAGACAAATTATCAAGTTATCCTCCAAGTTGACCATTGGTGCGACTCCGCTAGTGGTGCTTTTACACCCCACGAGGTCGGAGCGCACGGGATATGGGATTGTACTTTAAAAATTTATATGGTCCCACACTAACTACCTACGTCTACTAAGACACTATGCCCGCAAGCGCACGGGGTCGTGTCGTAGTATAGGTGAGGCGGCAAGTACGGGGTCGATCAGTGAGGATAAAGGGGGCGCTTGAGTTAGACGGTGTGAGCTACGTTTCTAGTGCGGAGAGTAGGGTTTTTAGGGTTTTAAGATTGATTGTTGGTTGATTACACTAATGAGCAAGTAAGAGATGCGAAAAGGAAACTAAATTATGAAAGAGCAAGTAAATTAGTGAGCTAAGTTATCAAGCTAACTAAGTAGGAGCAAGAAGGGCTACACTACTCTAACAAGGCAAGGAGCAAATAAGAACTAGACTAACCACTAGCAAGAGCAAGAGCCTAAGTTAGCACTGAAGAGTAAAACTAAGCAATTGACTAAGTTAGACTAAAGCAATTGGACTAAGCTAGCATTAACAAGCAGACTAAGCGATTAGGGTTTTAAGCAAGGTGATTAAGGTGGGTAGGCCGTTTGGGGAATGTCACTTTGATTTTAGTTTGGGGGAGTTCATTAAACATGCATGGTGCTCAATTCGTATCTAGATTACCAAACCAAACAACAAGGGAAATGCCATTAGAACATACCCTATACTACTAGTAGAAGACTAGGGCTAGGTGTAGTTCTAGTGAGATTGGCCAAATCTAGGTTTCTAGGGTAAGTGATAGTGGACAATTGAGGGTTGAGGGTAGAGATGGGAGTGGAGATGAAGGGGTTAATCCTCATGCCACTAGCCACTCTAGCCTTTAGAAGGCCCTAGGCAATTGCATCACTCTCACTTACACTAGCCACTTAAATCTCACACTCATTTGTAAGAGGAGGGGTGTGTATGTAGGAACAAAGGGGGCTAGCTAGGGATCCACTGATTGGACCTAGGAGCCATTCCTAAGATTGCCACATACACCCCAATTCCTCCTAGAAATTAAGTGTCAACAAAAACCTCAAAACAAGCAATTCATACAAGAAGCACAAACCACATGCAATAAGATAGGAAAAGAGATGGAAGCAAGAAGTAATCATCATAAATATGAATTGAGTTCATTATAAGAATTTATCCCCCAACATGGTATCAAAGTAACATTTTAATCCCAAACAGCCCACCGCAAGGGGGCTTAGCTAGTCATAGTCATGAAAACAGGAAAAGAAGGGGGTAGAAGAGGAAGAAACTCCATGAAGCTTGATGAAGTGGCCTTCTTCTTCACCTCCAAGCAGCTGCAGACGTCCTCCCTCCTCCAATGGTGCAGGGGTGCATGAAAATGGTGGAATGGATGGATAGAAACCTAGAGAAACTAGGTTTCTATGGTGGAAATGAGTGGAAAGTGGGTGGAAATGGGGTTGAATGCAAGGAGATGGGTGGATGGGAGCAATGGATGCAAGGGAGCAGCTAGGTGACGGCTAGGGAGTGCTCTCTCTCGATCCCTAGAAGCAACTAGTGATTATATAGGGGCTAGGGATAAGTAGGGGTAGAATAGGAAAATCAGTGAAAGATGTATAGGTTTTGGGGTGGTAGCACGGCCGTTCTGGGCAGCACGGCCATGCTGGGTAGAAGTGGGCACGGCCATGGTGGAGGAGAATGGCCGTGTTGGCTAACTGTTAATTCAACAGGTTGGTGGGTGAAAACGAAGGTTGGTAGCACGGCCGTGCTGGGCAGCACGGCCGTGTTGGGTACTAGGTAGAACGGCCGTGCTGGGTAGCACGACCGTGGTGGTGGAGTTGGGAGGAGGTCGTTCTGAGTAGCATGCCCGTTCCATCTTCATCCAACACGGCCGTGGTGGCTGACTTGCTTGAACTTCAATGATTTGTCGATCAACCTGTAAATTTGCTCAATTGTCGGCACAGCCGTTCCATGGCACCACGACCGTGTTGGGGTCTTCTAATGCTAGCATGGCTTCAAACTTCATAATTCTTGGATGCCTTTGCTTGGAGACGATTCTCGGCCATTGGAGGTAGGTTGAGGGGGACTTTGGGGTCTTCTTTGGGTCCCTCTACGGGTGGGGAAACCCTAGAATTCCTTCTTTCTCTCTCTTCCATCTAGGCATGGTCCGAGTACCTAAAAAATAGTGCAAAGAACATCCATATGCATATTTGCAATGATAACCAAATTAGGGGTAAACGCTTGTAGTCTAACACGTCTAGATGTGATTTGAGTGCAAAATGACACAAGATGGAGCCCTAAAATGGGGCTACATCACCACCCCAAACTTAAAACATACTTGTCCTCAAGTATGCTCTAACTTAATCTCTCTCTTCAGTTATTTTCAATCAGAAACAAATGACAAATGCAAAGCAACAGCAAATTATTGAATACATGGTCTTAGAGGTGACTAAGTGCATGTGTTTCACATCTCTCCCTTCCTTCTTTCACAAACCATTCATGAGCTGAGAACTGAGCATACAAACTTCAAATATAAAGCATAGAAACACAAGTTGTCCATATGTCCTTTATGTCATTCCGGGTAAACCGTTTCATGTTGGTGTTAATCACAAGTCACTAGGAGTGTTGTTTCACTTTCATGCATTCGGTATTATGCTTCAAACCACACTAGATGATCCACTTGGTTGTAGAAAGAGTAAAGTGAGCTAGATTTGATGTTTTCTAGCTCAATGGGCATAAAAGAAGAAGAAAGGGTTGCGGTAAGATTTGGGGTGCTTTTACACACTCCTCTTTTCTTTATTTGAATGCTCTTAAACAGGAGCATCCTTTTATTTTATTTTTGCTTTTCTTTTCTTTTTATTTGCCCTTGGTGTAGGTAGGGCACATGGTGGATAGAGTGAAATGGGGAGATAAAGATGTGGCCACCCCAAACTTTTGGAGGTGGCCACGGCTAATATGTGCACTTTGGCATCTTTTTATGAGGCGGAGGGGTATGAAGATGGTGGAAGAATAGTCGGATCAAAGAGGGGTCATCAATGTAGTTTTCAACATAAGATTCCCTGCACGAAAGCTAATTCAACACTTCACCAAGTAAAATCACACCACATGATAGAATTAACACAAAATTCATATTTCTACCAAGTGATTCCATTGGCTTTAAGCGTTTGTCGCTTGCTCAATTCGTGATTCAACCAAAGCATTCACAGACTTAAGAGATGTGGTTCACATGTAGAAAGTCACAAACAAGACCATATATCAATAAGATCTAAGAATGTAGCATGCATTTGTCACAAGAGTAAACCTTTTCATTTCAAACATTGGAGATTAAGTCAAAACATCATATCGGAGCAAGAATATTCAAATATGGGCAAAATTGGCCAAAATGGTGCCAATTTGCACTAAATCACATCTAAACCTACTTTAGGGAATTTTAAAGACATAAAGCAGCAAATCCTACTTAACATGCACAAGAAATTATCAAAACTACATGAGAATGCAATGCAGAGTATGAAGAAGCAAAAATTTTGAAAAATTACTCAAAAATGCAGAAATCAACTACATGTCATGCAAAGATGCAAGCAAAAGACAATCAATACTAGGTGGGTTAAACATCAAACAAACAATGATATGGTGGAATAGGGAACTATCAAAATAAGCTGAAAACAGAGGGCTTACCGCCCTACCACCCCAAACTTTTGAACCATGTTGTCCTCAGCATGAAACTAAAGCTTAGGGATGATAGGGTAGAAATCAGGGTTGTGGTGGTGTGGGGTCCTGCGACGGGCCAGACTGTGGAGGAGGCTGCTGGTAGTAGTGGCCCCATTACTCTGCCTGTGGAGGTGGGTATGTCTCCTGGTAGCTAGCAATTGACCCCCAGAAATCCTCCCCCCATTGGGGGTTTCTTTGTGTCTGCGCATGCTGGTACTGATACATGTGGTTGATTTAGTGATGCTTCTGCTACTGATCCAACCACATGTCCTGTTGCATTTTCTGAATCTCCTCCAACTGTGCATGGATGGATGCCATATCATATGCATTTGTCGGAGGTGGCTGCGCCTCAAACTCTTCCATTCTTGGCCTTGTACGGCGTGGATGCTCCAAAGATCGTTGCTGTTCTGGCACGTTTGTTTCCCCCTCTTTATCAGGTAAGACTACACTTGGTGCTCTGTATCCTTCTCTAGGGGTTTCTTCCTCATAGCGTGATAACTGATTGAGAAAATCATCCACATGCCCTGCATTCTTGAGAAAAAGGTGGGCATGGTAAGGGAGTTCCAAAGTGATACCAGGGTAGCCGGGGTTCAGCACATAAATTTTTTTGTCATCCTTGAGGGATATTGTTTGTGACCTCGCAAGATAGTTTAAGTCCACATATTTGTTTCCCTCTACCTTGGTGAGCCCTTCCAGATTGCATCCCAACGCCCTCGCCAAAGTCGTGACAATCCCTCCCATGATGAATGGGTTTTTACTTTTGGACGGGATTGTCTTCACGTGATCAATAACCATGGCACCCACATTCACAAACCCCTCGCTTACAACTGTAGCCATGAGAAAAATATCTTTTTGGGAACCTGATCCTTGATTATCATAATGACCAAACACGGTATTTGCCAGCACTTTTTGCAGATATCTCAAGAGTGGGTTGTGGAGCTTGCTCATTTTAGATTTCCCGGAAGAGAAAGTAGATTCACCCGTGAGCGTCTTCCACATCTTGGCGTAATCTGCCTTACCATTCTTATCAAATCTTCCCCCATCAAATTTCCTTGCCATTTCTGGGTTGGGGGCAAAGATTGCATTGATCTGAGATGCGTTGAGGACATGTGTTGAGCCGTTCAATTTGAACCTGATAGCATCCTCTCCCCGATACTGAACCTTCTCTAAGGTTGCGAAGAACTCGCGAGTGATCTCCAAGTATGCATCTTCGGCCTTAGTTAAAATGTCGTACAATCCACATCGTTTTAGATGAAACTCAAAACTGAAATAGACACCTAAAGCTTCCATTGTGGGCACACATGCATATCTAGTGGCAATCACCCTTCTTGTCATGCATTCGGGGTGAAGGGGTTTTACTGCTTCGCTTCTTGCGACTCCTCTACCATAAGTGGTTCCTTGTGGTTGCTTTCCCACCCATGTGATTCTGTCTTCCTCTAGTCTTGATAGGATATCAACTGGTTCATCCTCCAATTCCTCGCTCTCAGTATCATCCACTTCCTCTTCTTGATAGGTGTGTGACCCCGAACTTGTGTCCAAGTTCAAGGGCACTCTTTCAATGCTTCCACTGGGTCGGGCAGATGACGTCGAATGCCTTGCTGGAGCTGGTCGTGGCGGTAGGCGTGAGGACGAAGCTTCATTAGTTTTCTTAGCCCTTCGCTCACGAGTTGGTGCGGTGATTTCAATAGAATCCACCAGATTCTCCAGCTCTTCCTCTTCTTCCTCCTCCTCTTCCCCCGGGTTGCTGTAGCTTGGATCTGAGAGGTGCTCGCTGGAGGGAGACTGTAGCCGAGATGAGCTCATCGACGCCGACCGTCCAAAGGAACGTGAAACTGAGTTGGACGGTGAGGAGGCGCTGCCAGACTGCTGTGAACCGACCGCTCATTTGGATCTTCTTTTACCACCGGTGAGGATGCTTGTGGTCTTCTCCACTCCTTTCTTGATTGCCTTGCCCATATCCTTCATGATTCAAGGTTCTTTGACGAGGAACGAAGCTTGCACTGGAAAAACGCAACTCCGGGCTGATGGGGCAGAATATGCGTGTAGCTGGAGAAATCGATGGTGATGAATAGTGGAAATCGAAGCTAGAGGTTGGGGAAAATGACTAGGGACCAAAGGAACCTCAAATCTGGAGTTTGGGAGCAAGAGGAAGTGATTTGGGGGTGTAGGGGACTCGCCCTAGTCGCCAGAAGTCGCGGCACGGGCGTTCTGGTTCGCAAAAAAGAACGATGGGTCGTGTTGGGTCGGGGTAGATGTTAGGTTTATATGGGCCAGCACAGCCGTTTTGGTCAGCACGGCCGTGTTGGTTTTAAGCCAACATGGCCGTTTTGGTCAGAACGGCCATGTTGCCAGGGGCCAAAAATCTCCAATCAACCTGTTAAATGCGTCTTTGTCAGCACGGCCGTTCCGTTTCAGCACGGCCATTCTGGTTTGATACCAGCACGGCCGTGCTACTCTCTTTCAAGTCAAAACTCAAAAAGTCATCAAAACTTTTCGAAACTCATCATTTAATCGTCATGAATGATCTTTCCTTTGTGGGATATTCACCACCTTGACTGACTGTGCCTCAATCTTCAGCTTGAACCTGTTCAACCTGTCACTCCATCAAAACTAAAAACAAAACTATCAAGCACAAATGTGCGTGTGTGTATTTGTGTAAAACAAAACTAAAGTATTAAAAGAAGGGTTCGAGAATCTCAAACCATGTGGGTTGCCTCCCACTAGCGCTAAATTTAACGCCTTCAGCCAGGCTTATTGATTGTTGGACTTTTTCACTTTTTGGGAATCTTCAAAAGATCCTTGTAGTAAATCCCTTTCTCATCCTCGTCCAAGCACTCCTCTTCATCAAATTCTTCTTCTACTAGCATAACAACATCAAAATCCTGGTTAGCCTTATCCGGGCCGACCTCAACGACAGGTTTTAACCTTTGTCCATTAACAGTGAATTCCTTAGCTCCTTCTTTTGCACAAATGATCACTGCCCCGGATGGGTACACCTTGACAAGGTAAGGACCTTCCCATCTAGAATGAAACTTTCCGGGGAAGAACTTCATCCTTGAATTGTACAGCCATACCCATTTTCCGGGCTCAAACTCTTTCTTCTTTATGATCTTGTCATGTAGAAACTTGGTTCTTTCCTTGTAGCTTTTTGACATTTCATAGGCTTCATGCCACATCTCTTCTAGCTCATTCAATTGAAACTTTCTTCTCAGTTCGACATTCTCTTCATCGAAGTCCATCGTCTTTAAGGCCCACAATGCTTTGTGCTGCATTTCAACCGGCAAATGGCAA
Organism: Alisma plantago-aquatica; assembly: GCA_963693085.1. Classification (NCBI taxonomy): domain Eukaryota; kingdom Viridiplantae; phylum Streptophyta; class Magnoliopsida; order Alismatales; family Alismataceae; genus Alisma; species Alisma plantago-aquatica. Next base: position 748,769,270 of record OY856411.1, on the reverse strand, counting down.
CTCTTACCATAGACAATTTTGAACGGTGTAGTGCCAATCGGGGCTTTGTATGCAGTCCTATATGCCCATAAAGCTTCATTGAGGTGAAGTGACCAATCCTTGCGGTCCGGTCGCACCGTCTTCTCCAAAATGAGCTTTATCTCCTGATTTGCCACCTCAACTTGACCACTCGTTTGAGGGTGGTAAGGAGTAGCTACACGATGGTTAACTCCATGTCTCTTTAGCAGCCCTTCGAAGGTGCGGTGAATGAAATGACTCCCGCCATCACTAATCATAGCCCTTGGAACACCAAAACGGCTAAAGATGTTGGATTTCACGAAATCACACACCACCTTATGATCATTTGTTCTTGTTGCCACAACCTCAATCCATTTTGATACATAGTCTACGACGACCAAGATGTAGACATACCCGAAAGAAGGAGGGAAATGACCCATAAAGTCAATCCCCCAAACATCAAACACTTCTACCACCAGGATAGGTGAAAAAGGCATCATGTCCCTCTTTGAGATAGTGCCCACTTTTTGGCACTTGATGCAACTCTTGCAAAAGTCATGAGCATCTTTGAACAATGTCGGCCAGTAGAATCCACATTGAAGAACTTTGGCGGCCGTGTGTTTCCCTCCAAAATGGCCTCCACACACTCCGGAATGGCACATAGATAAGACTTCTTGCTGCTCCATCTCCGGAATGCACCTCCTAATGAATTGGTCCGGGCAATACTTAAAGAGGTGTGGGTCATCCCAAATGTAGTTCTTTACCATAGCAAACAATCTCTTGCTTTCCTCTCTTGTCCACATGCTCGGTATCCTCCCACTGGCTAGGAAGTTCGCTATGTGCTTGTACCATGGCTTTTGGACAGATGAGACTAAGATGAGTTGTTCATGTGGCATTGTATCTTTGATTGGACTTGTCATATCAAAAGGTCCATCAAGGTGGGAGAGATGATCTGCATCACCATTTTCTATCCCTTTCTTATCCACAATTTCTATGTCAAATTCTTGGAGCAACAAAATCCATCGGATCAACCTTGGCTTTGAGTCTTTCTTGGACATGAGATACTTCAACGCTGCATGGTCCGTGTAGATTGTCACTTTGTTTTGCAAGAGATACGGCTGGAACTTGTCAAGAGTGAAGATCACCGCAAGCAACTCCTTCTCGGTAGTCATATAGTTTCTTTGAGCATCGTCTAATGTTTTGCTTGCATAATAGATAGCATGAGGGATTCGGCCAATGCGTTGACCCAGCACAGCCTCCACCACCATATCAGATGCATCCGTCATGATCTCAAATGGCAAAGAGAAATCTGGGGGCTGCATGATAGGAACAGAAATAAGCCTCTCTTTTAGATGATTGAAGGCTTCAACACATTTGTCATCAAATTGGAATTCGACATCTTTCTCAAGTAATCGACAAAGTGGTCTTGAGATTTTGCTAAAGTCCTTGATAAAATTCCGGCAGAAGCGTGCATGTCCCAAGAAAGATTGAACATGTCTTACGGTCGAAGGAAAGTCGAGTGTAGAAATAAGGCCCACCTTGGCCTTGTCAACTTCAATCCCATCTTTCGAAACTCGGTGTCCCAGAACTATACCCTCACGTACCATGAAATGACTTTTTTCCCAAGATAGAACTAAGCAAACTTTCACACATCTTTCCAGAACCGTGGCTAGATGTAGCAAGCACTCATCAAAGGTTTTCCCGAAAACTGAGAAATCATCCATGAAAACCTCAAGTGACGAATCAAGCATGTCAGCAAAGATTGAGGTTACACATCTCTGGAAAGTGGAAGGGGCATTGCACAATCCAAATGGCATTCTCCGGTAAGCAAAAGTACCACTTGGAAAAGTGAATGTCGTCTTTTCCTGATCCGCCGGATGCACAACAATCTGAAAATATCCTGAATATCCGTCAAGAAAACAGTAGAAGCTCTGCCCATCCAATCTCTCTAAGATCTGATCAAGAAATGGAAGTGGGTAGTGGTCCTTCTTTGTCTTTTCATTGAGCTTCTGGTAATCCACGCACATTCTCCACTTGGATTGCTCTCTCACCGGCATCAGCTCACCATCAGCATTTTCTGCAACCGTAATCCTGCCCTTCTTGGGCACAACTTGGATGGGACTCACCCATGTACTGTCGGAAATGGGATATATGATCCCTTCATTAAGCAACTTTACAACCTCTTGAGTTACAACGTCCTTCAACTTTGGATTTATCCTTCTTTGCATTTGACGGGTCGGTCTCGCATCTTCTTCTAAGTATATCCGATGCACACAAATGGAGGGGTCAATCCCTCTCAAGTCAGCAATGGACCATCCAATGGCTTGGATGTTCTTCCTTAAGACTTCCATCAAGGCATCTTCTTTCTCAGGAGAGAGAATGGAGGAAATGATCACCGGGAGGGTGTCATTTGAGCCAAGGAAAGCGTACTTCAATCCTTCAGGAAGTTTATTCAACTCAAGAACTGGGGGTGCTTCAAGGGAGTTTTTCAAAGGTGCAGAAATAGACGGGAGGTCCTGGCTTGCAGCCACTAAGGCTAGCTCGCACTCTTCATCATCCTCATCATCATCATCAGGGAACTCAACAATTGGTTCAAGACCTCTACCTTGAGTAGCAGTCTCAATCCACGTAGGTAGGAACTCTTCAACAATCTCATCTAGGCATTCCACCAAATAACAATCTTCTTCGGTGGCCCCTATCACTTCAGCTGTAGTGGAAGACTTGAAAATGTTCAACTGGATCTTCATGTTCATGAAAGTAACATACATGGTCCCAGTTCTCACATGGATCACGGCATCAACTGTGGCTAAGAAAGGTCTCCCCAAGATGAATGGCACCTTTCTAGCTTCCTTTTCCATATCAAGAATGATAAAATCGGCTGGGAAGAAGGCAGAAGTATCCTCATCAAGACGGACTAGCACATCATCCACACGCCCTCTAGGCATCTTCACAGATCGGTCGGCCAACTGTAGAGTGCAATGGGCTGGCCTCAACTCCCCCATTTGGAGCTCAGCAAACAGATCATAAGGCATCAAGTTTACGCTAGACCCCAAGTCAAGAAGAGCTTGGTCTATGTGATGCGCCCCAATGTAGCATGAGATGATGGGAGCACCGGGGTCTTTTCTTTTCCGGGGAATGGTGTGTTGGAGAATGGAGATCACTTGTTCAGTGAGCTTGATCTTCTTAGGCATCCTCCCCGTTGTCTTTCTTTTGAAGGTGCACAATTCTTTAAGGAACTTTGCATAGGACGGAATTTGCTTGACTGCATCTAGAAGAGGTATGTTGATTTTCACTTGCTTGAAGATCTCCAAAATATCATCCGCATTCTTCTTCTTTTTCTTTGCAACAGAAGGCTCCTCAAGTGCATCAGGATATGGCGGGAGTTGGGACCCCAATCGGTCCAAATCAACAGTATCATCCACTGGTATCACTGGAATCACGGTATCACTGCTCGATATCACAGTATCAACACTACCTCTTATCACCGTATCATCAATCTGCATCTCAGTATCAACCTGCTTTGCCTCAGTGTCATCTCTGCCAACAACTGTGCCATGGGGTCTCTCCAAAGTCCTACCACTCCTCAAAGTAGTCACAGCCTTCACATGCTCATGGGTGGTAGAAGGGGGAGCTTGTGGAGGTGGTTGTGGCTGTTGGGGTGGTGGAGGCCTTTGGTGAGGGGAATTGGGATTTTGAAGGATGAATTGGGTTTGCGGTTGTTGTTGTGATGGGGGTGATATTGTGGAGGTGGTTGTTGGTAAGTGTGAGGTGGAAGTGGAGCATATTGATAATTGAGCGACGCTTAAGGAGGTAGAGGAGCATAGGGGTTCGGTGGGGCTTGGCAAGATGGTGGAACATAAGCATTCAAAGTGTTCCCTAGAAAAGTCCCATCATTGTTTGGATTTGGCATTGGTTGAGAGGGGAGCCTTCCTTCTTCTCTTCTAGCCAAAGAGAGAGAAATCTGATCCAACCTCTGCTCAAGATGGCTTATAGACTGCCCATGTGTATTGACATCCTTCTTGACTTCATCAAGGCTTCTTAGCCTTCCAAGAACCTCGTCCTCAAACTTGGAGCTGTAGTGTGGCTTCTGCTGCCCCTGTCCTTGTCCGTCCTCACCCTGTTGTTTCCAAGAGAAATTTGGGTGGTTTCTCCACTTGGGAGTGTAGGATTGGGACATTGGGCCCTGGTTGTTGCGGCCACCAAAGGAATGTAAAGCGTTAACTTCCTCGTCTACAGTGTCCACAGTCGTAGCGGGCTTGCTAGAAGATCCTCCCACTTGATTCTTCATCATCTGCATCATATCTGCCATCATTTTCATCATATCAGGGTTGGTGGCATTGCGTGCAGGAGCCACAGAGGACGGTGGGAGAGTGTAGTCCCGACCACAATGCCCCCCTTTTGTGGAAGCTAGGTGGCGAGAATTCTCGGCGAGATGCTCAAACAGTGGCCATGAGTCCTCGGGCAGCTTTGCCATGAACGTGCCCCCGCAGGAAGAATCTACATTGTTTTGGCTCTGCTCCTCAAGCCCAGTGTAGAAGGCTTGAACCAGCTGCCAAAGCAGAACCTCATGATGAGGGCAGTCACGGAGCAACTTTTGGAACCTCTCCCACGCCTCATGGAAGGGTTCGTTCTCTTTTTGGGCGAAGGATGTGATGCACCTTCTCATGTAGGATAACTTGGCTATCGCAAAGAACTTCTTCAGGAACTCATTCTTTACTTCATTCCATGTGACGAGCTCTGGCCTCGAGACGTACCACTCCTTGGCTTTCTCCTTGAGGGAGAAAGGAAAGAGCGTTCTGCGGATCGAGTCTTCGGTGGCAGCAGGCGTGCGGAAGGTTGAACACATTTCTAAGAACGCGTCTATATGATGGTAAGGATTTTCGTTCTCCATTCCATAGTATGTGGGAAGAAGTCCCAAGAGTGCCAGTGGGATGGAGAACTGCTGTCCGGGCATCTGGTCAACTAGAGTGGCGATGGGGGAGTTGTAGTTCCCCGGCGTGAAGTACTCGTGAAGCGGGCGATGTGGTGGTGGAGGTGGAACATCCGGTGGTGGGTTGTTCTCAGCCATCTCGGCCTCTCGGTGTAGGTTGCGGTGAGCTTGATGTCTTCTTCTCCCAATCTCGGGGTCGTAAACCAACAAGTCGATGCAAGTCGAACGCGTGCTACGCATGCACATCTGTCACCTGCGCAAGTCACAAACAAACAACAAGGAGCCAAGTTAGCAAACCAATATGCAAGAGTAACACAAAGAATAAATAATAGCAATGGTGGGGGCAAAAGGAAAGGCTAAGCTACACTATCTAACTAGGCTGAGCGCCTCTATCCCCGGAAACGGTGCCAGAAAGCTTGGTGCGACTCCGCTAGTGGTGCTTTTACACCCCACGAGGTCGGAGCGCACGGGATATGGGATTGTGCTTTCAAAATTTATATGGTCCCACACTAACTACCTACGTCTACTAAGACACTACGCCCGCAAGTGCACGTGGTCGTGTCGTAGTATAGGTGAGGCGGCAAGTACGGGGTCGATCCGCGAGGATAAAGGGGGTGCTTGAGTTAGACGGCGTGAGCCACGTTCCTAGTGCAGAGAGTAGGGTTTTTAGGGTTTTAAGATTGATTGTTGGTTGATTACACTAATGAGCAAGTAAGAGATGTGAAAAGGAAACTAAATTATGAAAGAGCAAGCAAATTAGTGAACTAAGTTATCAAGCTAACTAAGCAGGAGCAAGAAGGGCTACACTACTCTAGCAAGGCAAGGAGCAAATAAGAACTAGACTAACCAATAGCAAGAGTAAGAGCCTAAGTTAGCACTGAAGAGTAAAACTAAGCAATTGACTAAGTTAGACTAAAGCAATTGGACTAAGCTAGCATTAACAAGTAGACTAAGCGATTAGGGTTTTAAGCAAGGTGATTAAGGTGGGTGGGCCGTTTGGGGAATGTCACTTTGATTTTAGTTTGGGGGAGTTCATTAAACATGCATGGTGCTCAATTCGTATCTAGATTACCAAACCAAACAACAAGGGAAATGCCATTAGAACATACCCTATACTACTAGTAGAAGACTAGGGCTAGGTGTAGTTCTAGTGAGATTGGACAAATCTAGGTTTCTAGGGTAAGTGATAGTGGACAATTGAGGGTTGAGGGTAGAGATGGGAGTGGAGATGAAGGGGTTAATCCTCATTCCACTAGCCACTCTAGCCTTTAGAAGGCCCTAGGAAATTACATCACTCTCACTTACACTAGCCACTTAAATCTCACACTCATTTGTAAGAGAAGGGGTGTGTATGTAGGAACAAAGGGGGCTAGCTAGGGATCCACTAATTGGACCTAGGAGCCATTCCTAAGATTGCCACATACACCCCAATTCCTCCTAGAAATTAAGTGTCAACAAAAACCTCAAAACAAGCAATTCATACAAGAAGCACAAAACACATGCAATAAGATAGGAAAAGAGATGGAAGCAAGAAGTAATCATCATAAATATGAATTGAGTTCATTACAAGAATTTATCCCCCAACATGGTATCAAAGTAACATTTTAATCCCAAACAACCCACCACAAGGGGGCTTAGCTAGACATAGTCATGAAAACAGGAAAAGAAGGGGGTAGAAGAGGAAGAAACTCCATGAAGCTTGATGAAGTGGCCTTCTTCTTCACCTCCAAGCAGCTGCAGACGTCCTCCCTCCTCCAATGGTGCAGGGGTGCATGAAAATGGTGGAATGGATGGATAGAAACATAGAGAAACTAGGTTTCTATGGTGGAAATGAGTGGAAAGTGGGTGGAAATGGGGTTGAATGCAAGGAGATGGGTGGGTGGGAGCAATGGATGCAAGGGAGCAGCTAGGTGACGGCTAGGGAGTGCTCTCTCTCGAGCCCTAGAAGCAACTAGTGCTTATATAGTGGCTAGGGCTAAGTAGGGGTAGAATAGGAAAATCACTGAAAGTTGTATAGGTTTTGGGGTGGTAGCACGGCCGTTCTGGGCAGCACGGCCATGCTGGGTAGAAGTGGGCACGGCCGTGGTGGAGGAGAACGGCCGTGTTGGTTAAGTGTTAATTCAACAGGTTGGTGGGTGAAAACGAAGGCTGGTAGCACATCCGTGCTGGGCAGCACTGCCGTGTTGGGTACTAGGTAGAACGGCCTTGCTGGGTAGCACGGTCGTGGTGGCGGAGTTGGGAGGAGGTTGTTCTGAGCAGCATGTCCGTTCCATCTTCATCCAACACGATCGTGGTGGCTGACTTGCTTGAACTTCAATGATTTGTCGATCAACCTGTAAATTTTCTCAATTGCCAGCACGGCCGTTCCATGGCACCACGGCCGTGCTGGGGTCTTCTAATGCTAGCATGGCTTCAAACTTCATAATTCTCAGATGCCTTTGCTTGGAGACGATTCTCGGCCATTGGAGGTAGGTTGAGGGGGACTTTGGGGTCTTCTTTGGGTCCCTCCACGGGTGGGGAAACCCTAGAATTCCTTCTTTCTCTCTCTTCCATCTAGGCATGGTCTGAGTACCTGAAAAATAGTGCAAAGAACATCCATAAGCATATTTGCAATGATAACCAAATTAGGGGTAAACGCTTGTAGTCTAACATGTCTAGATGTGATTTGAGTGCAAAATGACACAAGATGGAGCCCTAAAATGGGGCTACATCAACCATCCATCAATTCTCATGATTAACAGTCTCCAAGAAGTACACAAATGCCTAGCCATAAGAAAGCGATGGATAGAGCACCCATAGGTTTACACGAAAGATGGCTAGCTCAAAGACAACCCTTCTGATGGCTATAATGAAGTCAACCATTTCCCAGTGGTTGGACTAGAAGGCATGCCTAGTGATGGGTCACTTGAGGAGACTTATCCTAATGGCTCAGCAGACCCAACTTTGTCGATGGTGCCTCTATTGACCTCTCTATCGATGGCCCGCCTACGACATCTACTACATGCCATGTAGACAACAATCCATCTTTTGATGTGTCATTTGCATTTTCAACAACTAATGGTAGCATTGTGCACACCAATTATTATAAACATTAAGTGTGTTCCCTGAGGCACGTGCTCAGAAGGCTTGGAGTGCAAGTAAAGTTCACTAAAGAGAGCCTTAAATGTTGCACCGTGGGCTATAAATAGGAGATCCCATGCTACATAAAGGGGTAATTAGTTGCAATGCAAGAGTGATGATGAAGTGATGCCTTTGAGCTACCTCTCCATTGACTTCCACCTCCACCCATTGGTTAATGCACTCTAAGGACGAGAGTCCAAGAAGCAGAAAACCTCCATCTTCACAGAGCAAATCATGTTCCTTCTTTGAGAAAAAGAGGGAGAGACTGCCAATGTCGGGTTCAGAGAGGATAAGGTTTCCATCGACCCTAGCTTGTTTAGGGGCAAGTATTGGTTTATCTTTATCCTTCTTCTTTGAATTCATTCCTTCCCTTCCATCTCCATCTCCATTCCCATCTTCATGTTTCATCACAACTATAATTTTGGCATGTCATTCACCACCATGAGTGGCTAATCAATTAGCTTGGGTTGGGAGTAGCCACTAAGGCAATCCCTACATGTAAACACTCATATCCATTAAATATATGCTCTTAGCAATATTTATCTCCATACTCTTGCTCTTAATGCTTCACTTGCATGATTAGCTACCATATTGTGTTTTTTGATAGTTAATGCCTTAAGAGAGTAGTACGATCCTACATCTAAGAGTTATGGAGTTTCATGAATGGATGAGAATGTTAGAATGCTTAAGCTAATGATCATATGCTTGCCTTGTGGTTGTTTGTTTTCCATCTTGAGAGAGAGACAACCTTATAATCTAGCTCTATCCTAAGCTTGAGAGATGAGGGAGTAAACACTTATGGTGATTGCTTGTAAACTTGCTAAGGGTGTACAATGGGTGTGAGTATTGCATGTTGGTGAGAGACCTTAGATGGTGAAACTCAATCTAAGTTTCCTTCCATACTAGTTCATTCATCCTTTAACATTTGTGTTCTTTTATTTTACCTTTCAGTTGTTTTACTTGTTTATTGCTTGCTTGTTGAAGAATCACCATTCTGTAGGGAACACAAACTTTACCTTACCTTTTTATTGGTGTAACTAAGCTAAGGCTTAAAGGATCTTAGCACTTACCACCCTTATCATTGTGGTCTACCCCGATATACCACATCAGACCCTATTATAATCATTGTGGGGGTCTAATTGTCAGGTAATAAACTTAAAACTTAGGAATGACTTTTTTGTGTATGGAGCCAACTTTGACAGTGGTCTAAAAAATCCGTCTCTTGTTTTAAAATGATGTGAAGAGAAATAATTAGTCTTGAGCCGCAAGAAATGTCATTTTGTGGTACAAAAACATATAGTACCTGGTTCACAAAATATCTAAGAGAGGGATTGAAGTGGATCTGAGCAAAGTGGAGGATATATCTAAAATCCTTCCTCCTAAATCTGTAACCAGGGTGAGAAGTTTCTTGGACAAGTTGGATATTATAGGATATTTATAAAAGACTTCTCTAAGATATCTAAACCTATGTCTTACCTTCTCGCCAAAAATTTCAATGATGAATGTCTAAAGGATTTTGAGACTTTAAAGAATGCCCTAACCACTAAATTAGTTCTCCAATCCTAAGATTGGGAGCTACCTTTTGAATTAATATGTGATGCAAGAAATTATGCGATAGGGGCAGTGCTTGATTAGAAGAAAAAAAGCACCATATTATCTACTACGCAAGTAAGACCCTTTATGAGGCTCACGTCAACTAAATGACAACTGAGAAATAAATGGCAGTGATAGTTTATGATTTTGAGAAGTTCAAATCTTATCTTATCGGGTCGAAGGTAATAGTTTGTACAGACCATGGTGCCATCAAGTAATTAATGCAGAAGAAATATACAAAACCAAGGTTGCTAAGGTGTGTACTCCTATTGTAGGAGTTTGACCACAAAATCATTGATAAAAAAGGAACATAAAATGTCGTAGTGGACTACTTGTCACGATTTGTTGTATCCGATGACAACTCAATATCAATCAACCAAAAATTACGTAAATGAAGATCTAATGATGACAAAGACCATCTATAACACCCTCCCTAAGAGAACACATGCACATAGAGGAAGCAACACAGAGTTATCCATAACTCATGCCCTCAAGGGGGGCATTACATAAAACTGACATTCATAACAACAATATAATCAATCATACAAACTGAAGTATTTAAACATTCTAATGATTGTTCTTACAGAAGTAACATAAATGTTATTACATGAAAAACACATTTGACATCTTGAGTCTCTACTCGAAAATTCTAAACATTAACATATAGATGAGTCTATAAACTTGAGCATCATCTTATAGTTGGCACCCCACCATATCTTATTACGTTCTATCTTTGTGCTCTAAGTATCTAAATGCTACTTCTACTCCTTAGATACATACATTTCATCCCCAACCATGCGTTGGGAATACAGTTTTTAGCATAAGTGGCATGAGTATTCTAGTATATACATTACTGATGAAATGAAGTGCTACAAAATATTCTTGACTATTATATATATCTTATCTTTTTACTTATCTTTCTCTGGAGACCTTACTTTGGTACCTGGGTCTCATGACCTGCACGTAGGTTCCTGGATCACATAACCTGCACTCTAGGCATGGGTTATATATCTGAATTGGCCTGCACTCTGGTGCCTTGGCCACATGACTTGCACAAAGGGCTTGAGTCAAGTCTCTCTTATCTTAATCTCTTTCATTATACTTATAAATGAGATTATGTGCATGATCTGAACTAAGGTATCTTTTATTTATGACTTTTATTTGATTGTGACCACCATTATACCTCCTCTATTGACATTGAAGTGTCCTCTATGGTGCAATGCACCCTCTTTTGGCACAATGTTTCCTTTGTTTACACCAAAATGTCCTCTATGGTGCAACACACCCTTTGTTGACACAACGTGCCCTCTATTGACACCAAAGTGTCATCTATGGTGCAATGCACCCTCTGTTGGCAGAACATGCCCTCTGAAATGGAGTAAACATTAGTATGAAATGGCAACAGATGCCTCCGAATCGTCCCAAGACTCTCTAATGAGGATTTATCATATAATGTATTATGTGAAGGTTTTGAATTAATTATCTTTTATCTAAACTTACTAAATTTTGAATATGAATATTTGCTCTTAAATTCTAAACTGGATCTACATATGAATATGAATCTCAATTACTACATAACTGAGTTTGGGTTTAAAACCCTTATCATGTATCTTCATTCAACAAATGGCTACCCACACAGTGAGTAACCTAAGTCTGAATCTAAATCTGATATTCTTATTGTCTAGATAATCTTAATCCAAAGTTCTAGTTTGACCAAATCACTTAATTTAATTCTAGTATCTTATGTATGACACCTAAGTCTAAAGGCTTAAGAAAATAATCGAAACTGAATATAAAGATACTATGTATATGAAAGTAACTTAACCATCAAGTATCTCAAACATGATTTTTGACAAGATAACTCAATATTTTTACAGTCTCATTAATATGATCTCAATATGAATCTTAATGCATCCATATGAGCTTAAATCTTAAATCATAAAATTTAAATCTTATGAAATAGCTTATCTAGAAAACTTAATCATAACTTAATGCATTATACTATTATCTCTTATCGTGTACTCAATTCTTATCTATATCGTTTACTAAATCTAAACAACACTTAGTTCTTAGACCTTAATCCATCCAAGAAATCTTGATAGCATATATCTATCTGAAATCTTAAATACAACAATATCCCATGGATTCCAGTATGACTATATTACTTGCATATCTTATTTTGTAGTCTTTTTCATTAATATGAATCATTACTAAGAAATCTTGTATGATCATGATCCTTTAATTTTCTCATGAACCAAGTCAATGACTCCCAATCATTTTAAAAAATCTTCATAACATATCTTTACTTGAGATATTGGGTATATGTGAGAATACCATCATGGATGTATGAAAACTTTATTTGTTATCTTACTTAAAATCTTAGAATATTAGAATACATAAATCATAATGTCATATCTAAGAAACATAAATGTATTGGGCTTACAAATATGAATACTCATGAGCATGAACCACTTACCTGTGTCAGAGAGGATAAAAATCTTCATCTTATATTCCTCTAGTCGGGTCTAAATCCTGAAAAGAGATTTTTTATCATTAAAACCCATCTGAATAAATTTACCATTATTCATAATCCCCACCACTAAAATTTAGTTAACTAGTTAACTTCTAAGGTTTATCTTAATGTACTCTCATATACTCAAATACTCTTCTAGAGTCACCTTTATCCCTTAGTCACACCCTATAATCTTATGGCATGTATAAAAAATATACCCAAAATGTCATATAAGAATAATCTAATCTCCAAATCATTAATTCTCATAGCATAATACCTTTAAAACTTATGGTGTAACACTTCCTTGAAGTTCAATAACGAGGTTCATACCTATTTCATCAATTTAACAAACTATCAACATATATGCACATGATCCACTTATCTAACCTTTCTTCAAATTAAAGTACCTTATCTAGATCATTTGAGAGTCTGGAATCTCCTTCAAGATATTCTTCATATCTCGACCTTTCCAATGAGCCCTTATACACCATATTCTGACAATCAAATGAATTACTATAAATCCCCAATGTTCATAACAAATTAAAACTGAATCATATTACCTTGTTTCCCTGTTCATTTCATAACAAATTTTGTTTCCCTGTTCATTTCAGTCTAATTGGGCCTCAAAACTAGCGGCCCATCAAGGAGGGACCCGGACTCCTTCCTCTCCTTCGCTCGTAGCAACGTGATTCAGGGATCGCGTGCCCCTGTTTTGCCGTGAAACAGGGCGCCGCTTCCAGGCCTCGTCTCCATCCAGGTTCGGCCATTTGCGATTGATCAGGCGACACTCTTTGGGCCACAACGCCGCTAAACCTCCCCTTGATGACGCGGCATGCTCAAACCTGAAACCCAGGTGGTTGAATTCTCTTCCGCACGGCCTGACTGGAGGTGTTGCTTCCCCTGTTTCGGCGGCAGGAAAAGGGCAGACCGCCCAGGTTTTTGGCGATCTACCTTGTGCCTAGACGGAGCTGGTTGATCGGAGAAAGACTGTTGGCCACTCAACAGCCTTTCCCCAATTGTAACTAGCTACCTTGCTAGTGCCAAGAGTCGTCTTTGATGGTTTGGTCCAGTGGCGGATGCAGGATTTTGCACAAGGTGAGGCACCACACAAACTAATAGCACGTCAATAGAGTCAATAGACCAAAGTTTAGTATTAATTCCTAGATGGATAAAATAACATAAGTGTGAGCTTACAGCTTCTTCAAGACGTAGGTATGCAGAAAATTCAGGCTGCATCTTGTTTATAAGTTAAAATGGATCCATACATTGTTTATAAGTAGTTGTGTTATATGAAGAATTAAAAAACGTCGCAGCATAAAAGACCAAAATAAAATAAGCATACTGGTGAAAGTTGCAGAATATATACCAGTTTTTATATATACAACCTTAATGTCTACAAAATAATAAACACATAAAGCTCTTTGATACATTTTGTATATAAACACTGCACCACATCATCAGATGGTAAAACTCGCTAAGAGTGAGCCATAATTACGTTAGGAGAGAACAACAACGAGTGCATTAACTATGTATAGCAGGTATTGGAAATGCTCTATTATAAAAAGGCTACTTTCACTGGAAAGTACCATATAACAAAAACAGAAGAATTTGCTATCATTATTATTTGGAAAAATATATATCACTGAGATTGTAGAATGGTTTTCAGAATAACTTATGCAATGAAAATAGCAGAAACTAGTTAATGTTCCAAATGCTATGGTAATATGCAATGCACCAGAATTCAGAAAAGAGTACATATCTTATTTTATTACTCGAGGATTTTGTTACATGTTACATTACTTATTTTGGGAGCAAGGGTGAGGCGCGTGCCTCACCTTGCCCACATGTGGCTCCGCCATAGGTTTGGTCCTCCCGAAGCCACCATAGTCAAGTCCCAGGCGTCGCCATCTGCCTCTCTTCCTCGCCTCTACCTGCTTCTTCTAAGCCTTCTCTTAGGCAAACCCGAAATGAACTCGCCCTCTGCCGCTATTCTACTCGCGTGGCTTTTATAAACTCCATTCCTTCTCGGTCTTAGGATGATATTAGATCTGTACTGGAATGTGCCCGAGTCTTGAAAGAATCGGGGATCTTGAGAGCTTTGTTTATTTTTTTATTGAATTCGTGCCCATCCAGTGAACCAGCATGCACTCAATTGAGCCAGCCCAAGAACAACCGGTTTAATGCCCAATCCTTTGGTTCATAGCCAAAAATACTTAACATACTAAACTTAGGCCAAAAAACCTAAATGACACATTTGCCATATTTTATTCCATAAATGGCATGTTCTTGAACTTATTGTCCAAAATGGCACATTTGCAGAATAATGTGAACATCGTTATTGTCTTCGACATCTTCGGGAGAACTTCCATAAGCAGTTCAAGTCCCAGGAGTTGAGGGAGCTTTTGTGGAAGGTGGGATCCACAACTGATACACATGAATTTGATCATCATATGACTGTTATAGAAACCATAGAACAAAGTGACTATAGGGAAAAATGGCTCATCAAACTCTATTGGATGATGACTGGAATGACGTACCAGATTTGTTGTACAACAAATTAGGATTTATAGTGACAAAAGAACAAGCAAAATTTCATTGGCAATTTTTAAAGTAAATGTTTTACATGTATGAAGAACTTCTTGAGCTTCCTGGTTGGTATTGGGATCACACTAAATAGAAAGTAATACCAATCAATGAACAAGTTAAAAACCAGTTAGATGTATCACATCCAGAGATACATCGAGTTATACATCAAATGTGGCCATTTTATGAACCTCTAGATGAGATATTGAATCAAATGCAGTAACGAATTATTGTAATATTTCTCTTTTAGTAGTTCATGTTGTATTTTAATATTGTTTGGCAGTTCATGTATTTGAATTAATTTCATCTTATGTAATGAAGAATCTTGACAAACTTATATGTTGTACAATATTTGTACTTTTCATTTAATATAATATTTGCACTTTTCATAGATATGGCTCCTTCACAAGCAACCTTCCGACTCTCCCAGCACCACATCATGTTGGCACAATGGCCTATTACTAACCCAGGTGTTTTAGAAAATATTTCCATGGCTGGTTTTGAGTTTGTTCGTAGGCTACCCTCTATCTGTTGGATAAATTGGACATTATGATAAATCCCTTTGTTTCGATGATGACAAACATTTCATTCTTGTTGATCTAACGTGCTACTTGAGTGTTGCAGGAATAAGGTGGATGACAAAGCTCTAGGGAATCTATATGCTTGAATGATTGTAAATGTCATGAAATATAATCAATTGTAAACTTGTACAAATATTTAATGTACAAGTACTTAGACTTCATGTAAATCAAGCGTTAGATCTTCCCTAGCTAAACACCACACTTAGTTAGGTCATCCCCTTCAATAGTGTCACATATGCACACTAATACACACACTTAGTGCCTTAATTGAAAGATTGAAACAGGGTCAATCTCGGTCGACAAACCTCTCGACCGAGACACTCTCGGTTGACAAACTTCTCGACCGAGAAAGACCCAAGTAGCCGTTAGACACAACTGACAAGGTAGTTGGCAGTTGCAAATGAACGTTGATCCAGAGAGCCTGTCGGTCGACAAAACTTCGACCGAGTAGGTATCTCAGTCGACAATTTGTCGACCGAGATGGACTCTGACAGCAACTGCAGAATAAAGCAACTAGCCGTTACTAATGCACCTAACTTATACCTAACGGCTAGTTAAGCACTTAGAACCCCCTAGAAAGTGTCTAGAACGTCCTTAAGCACTTGTAGGTCATTCCTATAAATAGGACATGCCTTTGGACACCTAAATAGACCTAAGCTACACTTGTGCTATACTTGAGCTTGAATACTCATTGGCAATCTGTTTTGAGCAATAGAGAAAATTCCAACATTGGCTATTCATTCCCATTGCTCCATTTTCGTGTTCTATAGGCTAGCATCTCCTTTCCACATCACTTACACTTCTACACTCATTGGTTAGGAGATCAATACGCTTGATATAGGCAAATCAAGCCTTGTGCTTAAAAGGATAAGTTGTAATTTCTGTTTTCCTTCTTGTTCCTTTTATTCTTTGTATTCTCCTTGCTACTCCTAGGGTTGGAGGCTGCGGATTGGAGAAGGTTCTTCTTGGAGGAGAAGGTGGACTTCAAGCTACTTCAAGAAGGCTATCACAACGGGAAGCTACTTCAAGAAGGCTATTGCAACGGGAAGCTACTTTAGGAGGAAGGCTGCTTCAAGGTTGGTGCAATTACTTCTAGGTGAAGGCTGCTTCAAGGTTGGTGTGATTACTTCTAGGTGAAGGCTGCTTGAAGGGTTTAGGGAGAGAATTGTAATTTTATGTAAAGTCCTTGCGAGGTAATAAAATTAAATTCTTTCCAAATCCCGATTGGATAAGCAACCGGGTAGTGGACTCACAACTTTAGTATTTGCTAAAGTTGGAACCACTCTAAATCCTTGTCCCCTTGTCCAATATTTTGTGGTTGGTTGTTTGAATTCAATAATTGTTAAAATTGTTTTAAAACTCTATTCACCCCCCCTATAGTGTTTTTCAATTGGTATCAGAGCAGGCTTCAAGGAACCCTAATCAGGTCTTGAAGAATGGAGGGTAATGGTGATTACAATCGCAACAAAAGGTGCAGCTTGGACAAATCTACAACATGTTGCAATTGGTGCTTAGGAACAAGCCACACAACAACTAGCTGCCCATGGAGATCAAAGAAGGAAGATGAACACAAGGATTGTCATATTGCTACAACTAGTGAAGAAGAAGAAGAGGTAAGTCTTTTTGATTTATCTAAAGAAGAACTAGTTGCTAGTCTTGAAGAGACACATAATAAATATGTTGAGTGCAAGAAGAAACTAAAGAAATCTAATAAAGCAAATGATGAATTACATGCTAAGCTTCTTGCTATTACATCTGAAAATGAAGATCTTAAAAAGATCATTGAAGATCATGATATTAAGATAAAATCTATAGAGGCAAATTGCAATCTACTTTCTTTAGAAAAGATTAATTTGCAAACTCAAGTGAATGATCTTCAAAAACAACCCATCTTATGCACCCATCTAGATTATGATTCTATTGTCAAAGAAAGAAATTCGTTGTCATCTAATCTAGATCAAGTAAAACTAGATATCAAGAAGAGAATGGATGAGATTGCCAAGTTACAACAAAAAGTTAGTAGTTTAAATAATAATGGCATTCTTGATCAAATCTTAGATAATCCCTATCATCAAATTGGGAGAAGAGGACTAGGTTACAAGCCTAAGGGGAAATCTTATCAACAACCTAGTTGGAGAAAGACACGAGAACATCAATCTATATATGTACCTAAAGGAACAAATACATTTGTACCAAAGAACAACCTAGAACAAAACCATAGAAAAAGACTTGAGGTTGATTCTATATGTTGCCATTATTGCTTACGTCTTGGACACTACTCTTTTTCATACCCATACAAGAAAAAGGATGTTGAGTTGGTATGGGTTCCAAAACCCCCAAATTGAATTGATTAGACTAAGTTGAGATATGACCGAAGACTTTAAATTGCATATCTTTATGTCTATCTCAACTTAACATAAAGAGATACAAAATGATTCAAGTAACTAAAATTTCTAACTTGAAAATTTATCTCAATTAAGGCCCTCAAAACTTAAAGATTTGAATATGATTAGTTGAAATTTGATCTAAATGTTACTTTGATATTCATATGTTTTATCTCAACTAAAACTGATTTTTAAATTGCATAATTGAATTAAATATAGTCTATATTTTACTTGGAATCAATAAATAGTTCTGAAGATAATACAGAAACCTTGTCGGTCGAGAAATCTTCGACCGAGCAGTCAGTCGGTCGAGAAATCTTCGACCGAACAGGTCACTGATTTCAGTCTGCAGTAAAATTGCTGAATAATTTGATTGATCAAGTGGCTATCTATTTGCTGTTAATGACTGTTTTACATGCAAAACAAGTTGAAGATCATTTTTTTAATATAAATGATATCATTTCGATTGATCCTCTAAATAAAGAAAAATTGAAAATCATGTTTAGAAATCACTATTTTATAATGTTTTACATGATTTTTTAAAGCATCTCCTGGTCTATCTATATAGAAATCATGTGTTATGACATTTAGTTTAAATGATCACAATCACTGTATTTCATGGAATTATCATTTTATTGTTCTATCATTACATCATGGATATGCTTTCACTATTTTATCATTCAGGTCATAAAGATGATGCTATGTTACATAGAACAAATAGATAATGATTATTGTATGCGTGGATCCTCAATGATACATAGGCAAGAAAAATGATTCTTTGGTGATTTGTTTCTTAGAAAAAGAACTTTAAGGTTTGCAAAACATAAAATAAAGAATTTCTCAATTGGTATCTATAAGAAATTGAGATATCATTCATGCCTTCAAGGATATATGTCTTTTCTTGAAGAATCACATGATTAATATGAACAGAAATAGGACTTGATTTATGCACTCATAGTAAAAAGGACATCATTCACAATAGGTTTTATTCAAAGTAATTTAATTGATATCTCTTTAAGTTATCTGCAAAATTTATACTTCACATGTGAAATCTGCAGATTTTGCCTCTTGGTTGAAATAAAATTTAGCCAAGGGGCGCTATGGTCGTAGTCAAGGACGACCTAAAATAAGCTTTGACAAAATGCTTATTTGGACATCATTTTATTATACTTAATCTTAGTATACTTTTTATAAAGGTCAAAATCAAAATTTAAAATCATTTGTGACCTTAGAAGCTTTAAATTGCCTTAATGGTAAGATTAAGGGGGAGCTCATACAAACAAATTTGATTATTTAATTAAAAAGATTTTGAAGCTTGTTACGACCTTAGTACTTTTACTCTTGGTTATGAAGACATCTATGAATTTCATAAAAATGATATATCTTAAAGGAAATCTCTAAACAAATCGGGATTAACATCCCTTGTATTTGGATGGAGACATTTTTATTAAAGGATTCTCATTTGACTTTTAGGGTTTAACATCCCTTGATAGATGAGAAATCAATATATAAGCTTAAGGGAATCTCATATCATTTCAAGGCTTAACATCCTTTGCAAATGATTGAGAAACAAATTGTGGCTAAATTAGACAAAAATGATATTAAATCCATGTTCTTAATAGAATATCTATCTAAGGGGGAGCATAGTATAAAATTAAGAGGGAGCAGAAATATAAAATATTCAACTTGGATATCTTTTTGAAATGACAAAAGGGGAGAAAGAATATAAAATCAAAAATATAAATGAGTTTCATAACATCTTGGCCAGCACTCACTTGCAAAACAAGAATGGCTACAAAAGGTAATCTTCAGGTATGAAACTCACATGCTTTATATTTCCTTATTTCATATTTAGGAAATGTTTGTCATCTTCAAAAAGGGTGAGATTGTTGGATAAATTGGACATTATGATAAATCCCTTTGTTTCGATGATGACAAACATTTCATTCTTGTTGATCTAACGTGCTACTTGAATGTTGCAGGAATAAGGTGGATGACAAAGCTCTAGGGAATCTATATGCTTGAATGATTGTAAATGTCATGAAATATAATCAATTGTAAACTTGTACAAATATATAATGTACAAGTACTTAGACTTCATGTAAATCAAGCGTTAGATCTTCCCTAGCTAAACACCACACTTAGTTAGGTCATCCCCTTCAATAGTGTCACATATGCACACTAATACACACACTTAGTGCCTTAATTGAAAGATTGAAACAGGGTCAATCTCGGTCGACAAACTTCTCGACCGAGACACTCTCGGTCGACAAACTTCTCGACCGAGAAAGACCCAAGTAGTCGTTAGACACAGCTGACAAGGTAGTTGGCAGTTGCAAATGAACGTTGATCCAGAGAGCCTGTCGGTCAACAAAACTTCGACCGAGTAGGTATCTCGGTCGACAATTTGTCGACCGAGATGGACTCTGACAGCAACTGCATAATAAAGCAACTAGTCGTTACTAATGCACCTAACTTATACCTAACGGCTAGTTAAGCACTTAGAACCCCCTAGAAAGTGTCTAGAACGTCCTTAAGCACTTGTAGGTCATTCCTATAAATAGGACATGCCTTTGGACACCTAAATAGACCTAAGATACACTTGTGCTATACTTGAGCTTGAATACTCATTGGCAATCTGTTTTGAGCAATAGAGCAAATTCCAACATTGGCTATTCATTCCCATTACTCCATTTTCGTGTCCTATAGGCTAGCATCTCCTTTCCACATCACTTACACTTCTACACTCATTGGTTAGGAGATCAATACGCTTGATATAGGCAAATCAAGCCTTGTGCTTAAAAGGATAAGTTGTAATTTCTATTTTCCTTTGTGTTCCTTTTATTCTTTGTATTCTCCTTGCTACTCCTAGGGTTGGAGGCTGTGGATTGGAGAAGGTTCTTCTCGGAGGAGAAGGTGGACTTCAAGCTACTTCAAGAAGGCTATCGCAACGGGAAGCTACTTCAAGAAGGCTATTGCAACGGGAAGCTACTTCAGGAGGAAGGCTGCTTCAAGGTTGGTGCAATTACTTCTAGGTAAAGGCTGCTTCAAGGTTGGTGTGATTACTTCTAGGTGAAGGCTGCTTGAAGGGTTTAGGGAGAGAATTGTAATTTTATGTAAAGTCCTTGCGAGGTAATAAAATTAAATTCTTTCCAAATCCCGGTTGGGTAAGCAACCGGGTAGTGGACTGAAAACTTTAGTATTTGCTAAAGTTGGAACCACTCTAAATCCTTGTCCCCTTGTCCAATATTTTGTGGTTGGTTGTTTGAGTTCAATAATTGTTAAAATTGTTTTAAAACTCTATTCACCCCCCCTCTAGTGTTTTTCACTATCCACCTTGACCCCACTTTAATCACTGCATTAGTTAACCAATGGGACAATACTAGCAATACTTTTAAATTTCTCCCGTTTGAGATGACTGTAACACTTTAGGATGTTGCAGTTCTTCTAGATCTTAGGATTGATGGCCCACCTGTTATAGCTTCTTATCCTATAGGTGTAAATGAGGGGCATTTTTCTTCTTGGTCTCACCTTTGTGAGAATTTCTTAGGAGATGCACCAGATGGGATGTCTAAGGGGCATATCTCCTTGATTTGGCTGCGTGAGAACTTCATGGATATGGATTTGACCGTAGGTGATGAAGAGAAACAACTAGAACTGAGGAAAAGGTACACCAGGGCATATCTCCTATACTTCTTAGGTAGTTACCTTATCCCAAACAGTACTGGGGATAGAGTGCATGTTAGGTACCTCCCTCTTGTGTCTGATTTTGCATGTTGTGGCACTCTATATTGGGGTGCCACAACTCTAGCTTACTTATATAGGGAGTTGTATAAAGATACCACCCAGTCCAGGAGAACTACCCATCTGTCAGGTTGTGTCTGTCTATCGCAGCTGTGGTGTTGGGAGAGGTTGGGAATTGGACGCCCAGGTTCAATTGTTATGCAATGGGGGGAGTGGCCAGAAGATGTTCCCTTGGGTTACAAGTAAAGATCTACACAATTAATTTTTATATTTGTTCAAACATTATGTAGTGTTTATCTAAATATAGTTTGTCAATTTAATAGGTAGCCTACCTTTGTCCAAAGGAGTGACACTATCAAGGGAACAATCCAGTTTTACGATTCATCATTTGACCAGATTTTGCCCTCACATGTATAACTTACTTATCTCTACTGACATGTTGTATGGTATATGTTTTATTTATTTGCTATTTACTCCATTTTATATGATACATGTTGTCTATATGAATACCATATAAATTTGACTCCTTACACTGCTGATGTTCTTGAGAGATTGCCTGCCATTTATAGAGAGGGTAGTGATGTTTGGTTGGCACATGTGCCTTTGTTGTGCTACACAATAGTGGAGTGGCACTTCCCCGGTAGAGTACTTGGACAGTTCGGCTTTTTTCAAGTACAACCTACTCTTGAGCTGTCGTGGCTTATCTGGATTGATGGGAGGGGTCATACGGCTGAGGATTGGCTGCTTCATTATAGGCGGGAGGTGAAACTATGGAACAATAGACGTGAGAGTTTAGTTCCCACTCCACCAACTGATACAGTCTTCAGTCCTCAGGTTCACTACGCATGGTATCATCCCCAGTACATCGTGCCCCCTCCAGCTATGCCTCCAGCCACATACTACCCACAAAGTTATCGCCAACAAGAATTTGTGAGTATCATTATTATTTCTTTTACAAACTGTTATTTTTATCATTGTTATTTGTAATATATGTAATTGGTCTTTATTATGTGTACATACTTTGTTTTACAGGTGCAAACACAGGTGGCGATCCGAGCGGCTTTAGAGCACGCCCCTACACAGATTAGAGACGACATCTATAGCATCTAGGGGGCTTACTTTGATGGTCTTCCTAACTATGCTTGGTCGTGGGATCCCATACCCACTCATACCGCAGCCCCTGAGCCCACTCCTACTCCTACTACTCCTACTCCTACTCCTACTCCTAATCCTACTCCTACTCCTGTACTTACTGCTCCCGAGCTCACTCCCATTTCTCAGTTCATGGGATGGGGACATACGAGCCCATACTTTGGAGGAGCTGGTTCTTATTCTTCATTCATCACCCCACCTCAACCAGCATCCTACCATGGATCAAGTTCTTCTTTTGTTCCATACACTCCATTCCCACCACCAGTTATTCATGAGGGCCAACCACCACCTTATGCCACATATTCACCTACTCCATTTGATTTCTCAGGATGCACCCCACCTGATGCATCATATCTTGGTTTTCAGAGACCCCTCACCCCACCTCCACCTTTTCATTTCTACCCTGATGCTCGCCAGCATCCTCCTACGTAGTTGTCCCCCATTCAGGTATCTCCATATGACATTGGTACAAAGGAGCCAGATGTAGAGGGAGGTGGGCGAGGACGTCGTGGGCGAGGAGGATGTGCTTAGTTTTTTATATATTGTACTATGTTATATGTATGCCTTTGTGAAGACATCTATTGTATGTGGATCTATCATATTATGATATCACATTGGTTCATTTTGGATCTATCATATTGTTCTGTTGTGTGTTGTGTATTATTTTCTAGTCATGTTGGTTCATGTTTTAACCTTGTTTTTAATTGCTATCTCATTTTTTTTGATTAAGTTCTTATTATATAATCAATTAGGAACCAACTGATGTTGGTGGCAATACCACTTATATATTCCATATGCTTGTTACAAGCTATTGAAATTGACAAATTTATAATAATTGGGTATATTATAGACATCCAAATACAAGTGAATGATTTGTAAATATACAAATATAATCAATATTGTTAATATACATATCAATAACCATGAAAGAATATCAGTGACAGCAAAAATATTAAAAAAAAACAATGCATCCTGCATGGGTACACATTGGTGCAATGCATCCTGCATGGGGACGTATTGCTGCAATGCGTCCTGCATGGGGACGTATTGCTGCAATGCGTCCCCGGCAGGGACTCATTGGGGCAGTGCATCCCCGGCTGGGACTCATTGGTGCAATGCGTCCCAGCAACGGATGCATTGGTCCCACAAGAGGACAATGCGTCCCAAATCGGGACACATTTCCCTCTTGTGGGACCAATGCATCTGCTGCTGGGACACATTGGCTCGCGAGACAGCAATGCATCCCAAAAAGGGACGCATTGCTCCACAAATGTGCCATTTTGGGCAATAAGTTCAAGAACGTGCCATTTAGGGAATAAAATATGGCAAATGTGCCATTTAGGTTTTTTGGCCCTAAACTTATTCGACTTTATCTTATAAATTCTATGGGCTACTCCTTAATCTTGATTGGTTCCAAAATTCGACCAACAACTCATATATATATATATATATATATATATATATATATATATATATATATATATATTACCTTCTTTTAGAAAAACCTCACGACCTAAACCACTACCTAGACTACTCATGTGATTTTATTTGTCCCATGACCTATATCAACAAACTGAATAACCAAAATAGTTTCACCGCTTATATGTCATTGAAAACATCAAATCAATCCTAAATTTCATCACCACATACATTTGAGAGCCTAATCTAGCAAAAGCATAATCTACTCTTAGGTATGTTATGTAATCCATTAATTATTAGAATGCTCTCAAACTCTCGAAAAACCTTATTATCATCATATTAATCAACTTTAAATTTTCTTATGATCTTTCTAGCATCCCATGAAGATCAAATCACTAAAGTGCCCTTGGGATCTAGATGTGCATAACCAGACTCTAATATGTGATAAAATATGTAAAACTTGACTCACTTGTCTTGATATCACATAACTGCGTTTTCTTAGTAGTACTTTTGTCTCCTATATACAACTGAAGTGTTAACATAAAATTCTAAAACATCTAGGCACATAACCTTAATATTTATCTAAACTTTTGTCTCCTATCTAGAGCTCTACTTCGTTTTCTAATATATTGTCACCTACTTCTTATATACATAGGGATACTAATTATCTTTCTAAATATGTGCTCTACTCTAACTTAACTTCTTATAGGGTGGTCTTAAGTAAGAACATGAGGAATCATCTGGTGGTCAACTATAATGTTGCTCTGATACCATATTGTAACACCCTCCCTAAGAACACACATGCACATAGCGGAAGTAACATAGAGTTATCCATAACTCATGCACTCAAGGGGGAATTACACAAAACTGGCATTCATAACAACAATATAATCAATCACACAAACTGAAGTACTGAAGCATTCTCATGATTATTCTTACAGAAGTAACATAAATGTTATTACATGGAAAACACATTTAACATCTTGAGTCTCTACTCTGAAATTCTAAACATTAACATATAGTCGATTCTATAAACCTAAGGATTATCTTATAATTGGCACCCCACCAGATCTTATTACATTCTATCTTTGTGCTCTAAGTCTCTGAATGCTACTTCTACTCCTCACTTACGGACATCTCATCCCCACCCATGCATTAGAAAAATGGTTGTTAGCATAAGTGGCATGAGTATTCTGGTATATACATTACTGAAGAAATGAAATGCTACAAAATATTTATGAATATTATAAGCATGAAACTAACATTAAACTCTATATAAAATCTGAATTATGAATATTGCTTCTCTCTTTAACTTAGTTCTTATCTTTTTACTTATCTTTCTCTGGAGATTTGTACTCTGGTACCTGGATCTCATGACCTGCGCGTAGGTGTCTGGCTCACATAACCTACACTCTGGGCATGGGTTATGTATCTGAATCAGCCTGCACTCTGTTGCCTAGGCCACACGACTTGCATAAAGGACCTGAGTCATGTCTCTCTTATCTTAATATCTTTCATTATACTTATAAATGAGATATGTTCATGCTCTAAATTAAGGTATCTTTTATTTATGACTTTTATTTGATTGTGGCCACCATTACACGATAAGTCCTATTCTATTGACACTAAAGTGTCCTCTATGGTGCAACGCACCCTCTGTTGGCACAACGTGCCCTCTGTTGACACCAAAGTGTCCTCTATGGTGAAATGCACCCTCTGTTGGCATAGCATGCCCTATGTTGACACCAAAGTGTCATGTATGGTGCAATGCACCCTTTGTTGGCACTACATGTCCTCTAAAATAGAGTAAACACTCCTCTGAATTGGCAACAAATGCCTCTGAATTGTCTCGGGACTCTCTGAATGAGGACTTATGAAATAATTATTTTGTGAAGGTTTTGAATTAATTATCTTAAGTCTAAGCATACTAAATTCTAAATCTGAATATTTGCTCTTAAATTCTAAACTAGATCTATATCTGGATATGAATCTCAATTACTACATAATTGAGATTGGGTTTAAAATCCTTATCATGTATCTTTATTCAATATCTGGCTAGTCACACAATGAGTAACCTAAGTCTAAATCTAAATCTAATATTCTTATTGTCTAGAGAAATCTTAATCTAAAGTTTTAGTTTGATTAAATGATTTAATTTAATTCTAGTATCTTATGTATGACACCTAAGTCTAAAGATTTAAGAAAATAAGCTAAACTAAATATAAAGATACTATGTATATGAAAGTAACTTAACCATCAAGTATCTCAAACATGATTTTTGATAAGATAACTCAATGTTTTTACAATCTCATTAAATATGATCTCAATATGAATCTTAACGTATCCATATGAGTTTAAATCTTAAATCATAAAACACAAATCTTATAAAATCTCACTACTACAAAACATGCCTTTGGCGTCAGTTGTTTAACCCCCTTTGGCGATGATTTCCAAGCGACGCCTATGTGGGCGCCGCTAAAGGTCGAACTCTTTGGCGTCGGTTTTCTAACTGACGCCTATATGATCTATAGGCATCGGTTATATATAGTTGGCCGATGTCTATAGGGTTCGCACCACAAAAAAGGGCACCACCTAGGACACTTTCTGCGTCGGTTAACAACTGAACAACCGACACCATACTCCCAGACGACACGGCCGTGCTTCGCTGCACGGCCATGTTTATTACTATAGGCATTAGTTTTATACGAATAAGCGACACCTATTCCACCACGATCGTGCTTTCCTGCACAGTTGGATTGTTTGTCATATTAGGCGTCGGTTTTTATCCAATAACCGACGTTATAGGCCTTTGATGACGGTGTTCTATAAATAACCGACCCCTATATTTTAATTTTTTTTTCTTAACAGTTTGCAGGCCTGCAGTGGTTGGTCAGCAGGATGAGAACCTGCAGTTTAGTTTTTTGAACTGCATGTTTACGACATCCATTGATATCAGCCTACAAATAGGCCACAAACCTGTAAAATCAACAAATATTTTTTCACACAAGTAGATACATTCAGACATCAATTCAATTCTCACATTCACACACGTAGAAATATTCAAATACATGTAGAAACATTCAGAAATATTCATTTACAAAATATCATTCAGCATCACTATCAGCATCCCAATTATATCTTACAATCACCACTACTTGTATGGCTTTTGCCCACTCTTCTCTTACTTCATTTAATGCTTCCATCGTATATGGAGCATGTACATTTTTTAAGCGTTTACCTATAGTGTGGTCAGTTTTAAACATCTGCAAAGAAAATGATGTATATATAAGTAATAATATAAAAATAAGATTGATATATTTCGTACTAACTAATGAGACTATATATAATACCTCATGTATGGCATTAATATCCAATGTGGCATGTCGGATAATCATCTGTATAAATCGCATCACATAGTATGTGCATGCCCAGCCGTTGTCTTGTGTAGCGCACTATAAATTGAAACATACAAAATATTAGAAAATACAACTAAGCACAATTCATATAAATAATATATACATTGGAGTTGGGAACTTACTTTTATGTTCTCCCAAATTATTGGCTGGTTCTTTCTCCTTGGGATATTTCTTCTAGCATTTTTGAATGCATCTAAACCCCTGCATATTAATGTAACACAGTAAATTGCATAATTAAATAGTAATATAATAACATATGTTAATAGATATAAAAATGAAATATTTCTCACCAGAATAATGGCATTCTCATTACGTGTCCAATTTTAGTGTTCAGTGTACTTCCCACAGGATCTAGATAATAAATAGTGAACGTCCTGGGGACAATAACTAGTAACTCCCAATGTCTACCGCTAGAGGTAAAAAAGTTAAAAATTAATAACTCAAAATGCACAATAAAAATGGAATTTTCTTAAGTCCAAATTATAAATAAAGTAAACTTACTTGACATTGAATGGAGCTATTATTATCGTCTTCTTTTGCTGACCAAAAATTGGAAAAGCATCTATACAGTATTGTTGAACACTATCAGGGTCTTTAGCTACCATACTAATCAATGATGGAATCAAAAATCCCACATGATCAAATACAAATTGTTTGCATTGATCTTCGACTAAGTAGCTGCAAAACATGTATTGCGTATGCATTAATATATAAGAAACCAGATCACCGGATCTTACACAAGGTATATGGATGTATAAACAAGATCACACCTTATCCATGTCTCTATCATTGATGTATTCAACCAATAATACATAAACAACTCAATAATATCTTGTATAAATAAAGAGCTATCGTATGATTGATCTGCATAATCTACTTCTAAAGAAACAATTATAGGGCAATGTATATTATGTGCCCGTAGCCAACAAGCCATTCCCCTACAAGCAGGACCTAACGGGTATTTTAGGTCAGTTGGAACCCAACTTGGTAATGCAGGAAGTGGAGGTGGAGGCCTAGGTGCTCCAGGTGTCTTCTTTTTAACATGTATATATAATTTCATATCATTTGATCTCATATATACACATTAACAATCTAAAGTAATGTAAATTTGTCTTACAATTTCAGTAGTATAGACGACATCTTCTTTGGGCCACAATATCACCCCGCCTTCTACCTCAGCAAGTGTATCAATATCCAGGTGGGGATATGGCAATGTAGCTTCCCTCCAATCGGGTAAAACATGTATCGGGCTCACACAAACGTAGCCCTTTGGCATTGGAGTCCCATGAAACATTGCCCCAGGAAGGGACGGGTAAGCCTGCGCCTCTGCAACAACATAGTCTTGCATTCTTAAGCGGCATGGCTTCAATGCCTACAAATTTACGTAAAGAATATTATACATATATACATATCATCTTGAAAAGACTAGCTACAATGTCATAAATAATACTTACAACAAACGTGTTAGGTGGTGGGTCTACATGATTACTTGTAGTCTGTACATCAGGAGAAGAGTGGGTCGCCATAGGCTGATTGGAAGCCTGAGATGCCTGCCACCGTAAAAATTCTTCCTTGACCTTTTCAGTAACTATATCATTGACCTTCTTGGCAACTATATCCTTGACTCTCTTATTCTCCTATACATGGATAAAAGAAACATTAGCTTCTTATTATTGAATTCCCTTTTGCAGTAACATTCTTAAAAAAGAATAGGTTACCTCTTCTTGTGAAAGTCCCACTCTGGATTTGCGCTTGGATGGCCCAAAGAATGCTTTGATGCCCACACCAGCGCCTGCACCCCTAACATGTCCAGGATGCTCTGGGTTACCCAGAGCAACTGTCAATTCATCCCTTGTGCCCTGAGGGATGAACGTGCCTTGTTTCCTCTGCTCGTGCAGCTCCCACTAATCACCATCAACATAAATTGGTAAGTTAACACCACAAATAATCAATATTCAAACGATTGCTCTAAGAGTTGTATTTTACCATTTTCGCAGCTGCCTCAGTAGTTACGGGCTTCTTTATTTCACCCTTCTTGTTTTGCCTCCCAGCTATCCAGATATCATGGCGAGGCATGGGTGTGGCAGACTCCTGAGTAGCAGCAGACTCCTGAGTAGCCGCAGACTCCGCCTGTAGTCTTTGGCGAACGCTTGCATAGCCCTTTGGACCCATAGTGTGGTCATGCACATTCAGTGCACACCTTGCTTTTTGCGCGTCACTGAGGGCCTAGTTAGTATGCACATTAATGATTTGGTTAGTAGCACTAAATGTTAATCTTACATGCTTTGGCAATATAGATCGAATTTCCACGGGCACTATTTGTTGCATTAGAGTGTGACAATCATGAGATTTAAGACCTATCAACTTCAAATCTTTCATTGATACCAATCTACGGATGTTGGATGAGTAACCATGTGGCACCTTAACATTTACCAAGCATTCACAAAAAGATTTCTTCTCCTTTCTAGACAACGTGTAACAAGCGGGAGGTAAGTATGTTCTTTTATTACCCATTTCACGTAATTCTGTTAATTCTGACCTTATTCCCATTTCACGTAGGTCCAGTCTGGATTTTATCCCATCTTTAGTCTTACCTGGTATATTTAACAGAATACCAATGATGCTATAACAGACATTTTTCTCAACATGCATTACATCGATACAATGTCTGACTGTCAAAGAACTCCAATAAGGAAGATCCCAAAATATTAACTTCTTCTTGAATGAAGAATTGTCACTCCGTGTGGCCATACTACATTGTGATTTCTTACCAAATTCATTGGCAATGTCTTTTACTCTTTCATAAACAACATCCCCTGGTATAGGTTTAGGTGCACTCCGTTCATCATTCCATCCATTGAATGCTTTGCGCTTCCTACGATACAGATGGAATTTTGAAAGAAACCTTCGATGACCAAGATATACAGTCTTTCCGCCATGTTTTAGTCTTATTGAATCAGTGTTTTCTTCACATATAGAACACACTTTAGGTCCTTTGACACTATATCCAGACAAATTCCCATATGTTGGAAAGTCATTAATAGTGCAAAACAACATAGCGTGCAAACGAAATGTCTCTTTTCCTGAAGCATCATAGGTCATCACACCTTTAGCCCAAAGTTTCTTTAAATAATCAATCAGAGGTTCAAGATAAACATCGATATCATTTTCGGGTTGTTTAGGGCCCGGTATCAACAACGACAACATAACGTACTTATTTTTCATACACAGCCAGGGAGGAAGATTGTATATAACAAGCATGACTGGCCAAGTGCTGTGTTGGCTGCTCAATGTCCCGTACGGATGCATCCCATATGTACAAAGCCCAAGTCTTAGATTCCTATCTTTTTCACAAAATTTGGGGTACAATAGATCAATCTTCTTCCACTATGGGGAATCAGACGCATGTCGTAGGATCCCATCATTATTTTTCTTAACATCTGCATGCCACCTCAAATTCTTCGCATCTTTCAGATTTGCAAACAAGCGTTGAAACCGTGATATTATAGGTAGATACCACAACACCTTGTCAAGAGAACCAATTTTGGACTCCCCCGAAGTCGTCAATTTATATCGTGACGCACCACATTTTGGACAATCTTTCAAATCTACATATTCCTTTTGAAATAATACACAATCATTCGGGCATGCGTGTATCTTCTTGGCCTCCATTCCCATTGGGCACAACATTTTCTTTACCCAGTATGTTGAGATTGGCAGCTCGTTTCCTTCAGGAAGCATTTCTTTCAACAAAGTCAACAATGAAGTGAAGCTTTTGTCGCTCCATCTATTGTTAGCTTTCAACTTATACAATCTCAACACAACGCTAAGCTTCGTAAACTTAGCACAACCTGTGTATAACGGTATCTCGACATCATGCACAATGTTTCTAAAGATAGGAGGTGGATCGGTGTGCTCTACCCTACAACTATCCAACATCACATCAACGATGTCTACTGGAACTGGTTCGTTCACATCTACGTCATCGAAGGCAATTTCTTCTTCCACCCAAGCACTGCTATCGACATATACTGGTTTCAAGTTTGAAATCTCTCCATGCCAGTGCCATTCTGTATAGCCTTGTACATTCCCATTGCACATGACATGACTTTTGATTTCCTCACCAGTTCTGACTTTCAAGTTGTTACCGCAATGCCTACATGGACAGTAGAACCTATCTAT
The DNA here is from genome assembly GCA_963693085.1 of Alisma plantago-aquatica. NCBI lineage: Eukaryota > Viridiplantae > Streptophyta > Magnoliopsida > Alismatales > Alismataceae > Alisma > Alisma plantago-aquatica. Next base: position 748,737,657 of record OY856411.1, on the reverse strand, counting down.
AGGTTTTTTCCTATGTTCCTCGGCAAATCTAATAAATTGATCAAGACCAGATATAAACTCTGGGGTGCAACGATTGCGAATGGACATCCATGATCTATCCATTCTATGATCAAAGAGAAAACAAGTATATATTAGGACAAGATTAGGGTATACACTTACATCATATCCAAGATTTACTCCTATTATCTACAATGAAGTCGGACTCCATACAAATAGTATATAATTTAGTGAGATTAGGTGTTCAAGAACAGTCCCAAACTGGGGACTATCCAAGATTTACTCCTAATGAGTAAATCTTGGACGGGTTTCTAGGTCAACAAACACATGTGATGTCATTCTTATATATAATAAATGTGTACCACCTATCCCATCCTTGAACACCTAATCTCACTAGTAAGTGTATAATGTGTATTAGGTTTTCGAGAAAATTTCGGCAGCATTTCCCCGCTATTCTCTAAGTACATATGTACTTAGAGAACAAACGGGGAAATGCTACTGAAATTTTCTCGAAAACCCAATACACATTATACACTTACATCCTAAGTGAGATTAGGTGTTCAAGAACAGTCCCAAATCGGGGACTATCCAAGATTTATTCCTAATGAGTAAATATTGGACGGGTTTCTAGGCCAACAAACACTTAATTGATTTTAGGGTTTCATCAATGTTAGGTTTAATCAAATCAAATTAGGATGCTACAATTGACAAGTTTAAATCTTATTTCAACATGCATCAAAATTTACTAAATTAGGCCAAACATTATGATTAGAAGCACAAATATATGACAAATATATGCAAGCAAAAGATTTGTTCAGCAATTCTCTCTCCTTGGGGATCATCATCATAGATCTTAATTATCCTTAAGACCCTCCGAAATCTCATGCCATAGGTTTTATTTCTCTTGAGGAATGGGTCTTCATAGGCACCAAAGAGAGGGGTTTCAATCATATCCATTTGCTCATGGAAAGTAGGGGGAGCATGTGATAGTTGTGGTGGTGGTATCGATGTTGATGGCCGTTGGACTTTAGGTGGAGGACGACATTGAGGTTGGAAGGTGAATTGGTGGGAGGGTTGTGGTTATGGAGGTGGTAGAATGAATTGAGGTTGGAATGTGAACTGGTAGGAGGGTTGTGGCAATGGAGGTGGTGGTAGTGTGTAAGGCTTAGGATAGCCTTGGAGGTAGGGTAGTGGAGGAGGTGGATGGGTTTGTGCATTTTGGCCTTCCATCTTGTCTTCTCCGAGTGGCTTGTCACATGCACAAGGCACAACCAAACAAAAGAAAGCAAGCTAGCAAACCAATATACACAAAGAATGCAAAGAGTAATGAATAAAGAATAGTAATGATGAGGGCAGTAGGAAAGGCTAAGCTACACTATCTAACTAGGCCAAGCACCTCTACCCCCGGCAACGGTGCTAGAAAGCTTGGTGCGTCCCCACTAGTGGTGCTTTTACACCCCACGAGGTTGGAGCGCACGGGATGTGGGTGATCTTATGCTTTCGAAATTTATAAGACCTACACTAACTACCTACGTCTACTAAGACACTACGCCCGCAAGCGCACGGGGTCGTGTCGTAGTATAGGTGAGGCGGAAAGTACAGGGTCGATCCACAGAGATAGAGGGGGCACTAGCGTTAGATGGTGCGAGCTACGTTCCTTTTATGGATCTTAGGGTTTTAGGGTTTTTGAAAGGTTTGATTGTTTATTAAGCTAATTGAGCAAGTAAGAAATGTGAGATGGAACCTAAATTATGGAAGAGCAAGAAAATTAGTAAACTAAGTTATCAAACTAACTAAGCAAGAGCAAGAAGAGCTACACTACTCTAGCAAAGCAAGAAGCAAGAGCCTAAGTTAACACTAAAGAGAAAAACTAAGCAATTAACTAGATTAAGCAAAAGTGACTAAACTAGATTAGCATGAACAAGCAAACTAAGCAATTAGGGTTTTAAGCAGCTGATTAGGGTAGGTGGGCCGTTTGGGGGATGTAACTTTGATATTAGTTGGGGGATATCATTAAACATTCAAGGTTCTCATTTCATATCTAGATTACCAAACCAAACAATAAGGTCAATGACATTAGAACATACCATATACTACTAGTAGAAGACTAGGGTTAGGTGTAGTTCTAGTGAGATTAACCAAATCTAGGTTTCTAGAGTAAGTGATAGTGGGCAATTGAGGGTTGAGGGTAGAGATGGGAGTAGAGATTAGGGTATTTGACCTCATGCCACTAGCCACTCTAGCCTTTATAAGGCCCTAGGCAATTGCATCACTCTCACTTACACTAGGTGTAGTTATAGTGAGATTAACCAAATCTAGGTTTCTAGAGTAAGTGATAGTGGGCAATTGAGGGTTGAGGGTAGAGATGGGAGTAGAGATTAGGGTATTTGACCTCATGCCACTAGCCACTCTAGCCTTTAGAAGGCCCTAGGCAATTGCATCACTCTCACTTACACTAGCCACTTAAATCTCACACTCACTTGTAGGATGGAGGATGTGTATGTAGGAACAAAGGGGGGCTAGCTAGGGATCCACTAATTGGACCTAGGAGCCAATCTTAAGATTGCCACATACACTCCAATCCCTCCTAGAAGCTAAGTGTCATCAAAGACCTCAAAACAAGCAATTCATACAAGAAGCACAAACCACATGCAATAAGATAGGAAAAGAGATAGAAGCAAGAAGTAATCATCATATATATGAATTAAGTTCATTACAAGAAATTATCCCCCAATATGGTATCAAAGTTACATTTTAACCCCAAACAGCCCATCACAAGGGGCTTAGCTAGACATGATCAAGAAAACAAGGAAAGAAAGGGGTAGAAGAGGAAGAAACTCCATGAAGCTTGATGAAGTGACCTTCTTCTTCACCTCCAAGCTACTGCAGACGACCTCCCTCCTCCAAGGGTGCAGGGGAGCATGAAATGGTGGGGGATTATGGATGAAAACCTAGGAAACTAGGATTCCATGTTGGAATGAGGGTGGAAATGGTGGATGGTGAGCCAAAATGCAAAGGGTTTGCACTCAAAGATCAAGGAAGGAGAATGGAGCTAGGAGCAGTTGTAGTGGCATCAAACCTAGTGCTATGGACGCCACCCATGTATATATAGGTGGGGTGGAAGCACTAGGGTAAGCAGGGGCAGTTTAGAAAAAGCAGTGAAAAGTTGTGTAGGGTCGGTGATCACCACGGTCGTGGTGGGTGTGCCACGGCCATGGTGAGGGTAGTGGGGAACGGTCATGGGGGGTGAATACGGTCGTGGTATGTTAAGGGTGGTAGAAATGCTAAGTGGGGAAGTGGCCACGGCCATGGCGGAGTGCCACGGTCGTGGTGGGTAACATGCACCACAGTCGTGTTGCGTAACACGGCCATTTTGGAGGAGGTGGAGGTGACCGTGGGAGGAGCCACGGTCGTCTTGATCATCTTCGACCACGGTCATGGAGACTTGGCCACGGTCATGGTGACTTGGAGGAAATCTCTGTTGGAAGCTCACTTCTTGATCAATCAATGCACGGCCGTGGGAGGAGCCCACGACCGTTTTCTCTTCTCAAGGCCACGACCGTGCTGATGGCCACGGTCGTGGTGTGTTCACTGGACACGGTCGTGGCTGGGAGGCCACGGTCATGGGCGATCTATACAAATCCCTATTGAAACTATTGGATCTTGGTAATAAATGCACGACCGTGGCATTGTGGCCACGGACGTGGTGAGGCTTGCATTACTTGATTTCACTTCTGACTTTGTCATTTTTGGATGTTTTTGCTTGGGGGTGATTCTTGGTCACTGGAGGTAGGTTGAGGGAGACTTTGGGGCCTTCTTTGGGTCCCTTCTTGAGTGGGGGAACCCTAGAACTCCTTCTCTCTCTCTCTTCCATCTAAGCATGGTCCAAGTACCTAAAAAATAGTACAAAGAACATCCATAAGCATATTTGCAATGATAATCATATTAGGGGGAAACACTTGTAATCTAACACGTTTAGATGTGATTTAAATACAAAATGGCACAGAATGGAGCCCTAAAATAGGGCTACATCAGTTTCAAACTGTTTAGAGTGCAAATGGTTTCAACCTAATTTAGTCCAAACAGTTTCAAACCGTTTAGAGGTAAAAAGGTCCCAAACCGTTTAGAGGTCAAAGAGGTCCCAAACCGTTTGGAGATCAAAGAGGCCCAAACCGTTTGAAGATTAGATGATCTCAAGATCGTTTGAAGGTCAAAGGAGTCTCAAGACCATTTGAAGGTCAAAGGAATCTCAAGACCGTTTGAAGGTCAAAGGGGTCTCAAGACCGTTTGAAGGTTAAAGGGGTTTTCAAGATCGTTTGAAGATTAAATAATCTCAAACCGTTTAGAGACCAAATAGTCTCAAAACCATGTAAGGTCAAATAACCCTATGTGTGTTTTTAAAGTATCTCAAGGTTGATTACAATGGAAGTACCTCTAAAGTAATTAGGTGAATAGTACACTTAGAGTGATTGTCATTTGATGCTTATGAAAATAATAAACTCAATACACTATGATAAGCATAGGTGCATGTACTTTAGTGAAAGGATGAGCCAACTTAATAAAGTATGGAGTAATCAACATCCTAGAGAGGATGAGAGAGACACTCATACTTGTGTAATAAATGTGTGATGTGCATACATTAATTCTTTTAATAAGTGTAGAGTATGAATTAGGGTTTGATCTTTGATAATGTGATCATGAAACCCTAAATTGATAAAGAATGGGAAACCCTAACCCTAATTTCAGGTAATGGTATGAGAAACCCTAATTGATAAAGAATGGGAAACCCTAACCCTAATTTCGTGTAATGGTATGAGAAATCCTAATTGATAAAGAATGGGAAACCCTAACCTTAATGAGGGAATATTGGTGTTACCCTTGTATTGCATGGTGTTGATATGTAATTGATATGGTTGTTATCAAGTATACTAACTATGCAAGTATTATGAGATGATGAGTATAGCCAAGTATGAACTATGATGTTTAATGTGCCTTGTGAGCTATGTGAGATGCTTGTGTAACAAGTATCATGTATACCTTGGTTAGATGACCTGGAGGTAATAGTCACCTAATAAGTGATAACAATGTTCAGTGATGAACTAAGGGTTTGAATACCCAGATCCAGTAAACATTATGATGATATTGTTGAAGGATGAGAATTCCCAGTAATTAGATAAGGGATTGAGATCCCAATGTTTTATAAAGTTTTGAAAAGTATTGATAGATGTATTACACTTTTCTTTGTAGCATTTGTCTTAATAATTCATGTTTGAAAACTTGGTTGATGCTAAAAGAATATGGTAATACACTTAATTAATCAAGTGAAATCTTATCATGTGGAGCCCTGGCCATAGATCCATCATCGTCAGTAGCTGGTGATGGTGAAATAGGTTTTCCCACGGTATCTCCTGGAGGGCATATTTTTGAATATGTGGGGGTAATGGGCACGAATATCCTTACGCCCTAATGTGGGATTCACGTGAGATAAACACGAGATCTCTAAATCATTCATTATATGTGTCGGGATGGATGTATCACGAATCTCCCAGTGATGATTAATGCCATATCGATGTGAGATAAACATGAAATCTCTCAATTGCAAAGAGAGTGCAGCTGCCGCTGTAGCTCTATAACGAAGTTGCCAGTATAACTTGGAAAGCTGTTTAGTAGTGACACTAGATGTCCTGCATGTGGTCTCGCACTAACCGAGACAGATGAGGTCATGGAGTCCAGCTCTTCCATTGACCTAGATATGGAACTGATGCTTTACGCCGCCGTGGTCGGTTAGAGTATGAGCGGTATACCTCACCTCCTCAGGGCATAAGTGTGATTGTAAAATGTAATCAGCCGTGTAGCGTATTTGCTTAAGGATGAAGTACATAAATCATTGGTTGATGTTACATTGCTTAATATATCCTAAAATGTATAAATGTTATACATGTTCTTCATATTCCTTGTTAAATAGATGATTTACTGCTTTATCATATATAGTTGCAATGCTTTAAAAGATGATATTGATCTATTCTTCTTAAACAGTGATTTATCCTGCTTATTAATAATAAAGAATCCTCTGCTCAATTTATTACTAATTATCTACAATGATAATATTTTTGGAAGAGAGTTATATCTCTCACTGGGACATTGGTCTCACCCCGTTGGTCACCAACATTTTTAGGTGGACGCGGACGAGTAGGTAGGGACCATACAGTAGGGGAAGGACAACAACATTAGGGACCGCAGTAACATCTCAGGTAGATATATTGATTGTCGTGTCTTGTAGATATGAGTCATATGTGTCGTCTCTGTACTCTCAGGTCCTTGGAGTCAGTACTCAGTGTTTTCATGATCGATATGAGATTTTGTCTTAAATGCCTCGAGGTCTTATGTTTCTTATGTATAGTTTTGGCAAAGAAACTATTGTAAATATATTCCTCGTGAAGAGATGGTACATGGTATGTACAATGTGAACTATAATGTATGCAGTACTTTGGTTCTCTTTATAAGAGTTTCCTAGAATTGGATCTCTTTGCAAAAGGTTTTAATTTTTAGTGATTTTTGTTATTCTGTTGATTATGGTTAATTCCACAATTAATTACACAGTGACAGTCTGATTTGTTGTCGGATCGTCACAAAGCTTTTACCAAGGACTTACCCAATTGAGCAAGGTGTCTTCAACCTTCACCAAGTACTTACCCACTCTTGCTCCAAGTCTTCTACCTTGCATTTTTCTTCTTCACCTCTCTTAGTCAAGAGAGAGAACCTTCATCTTCATGATTGAATGAGAGATTGGGAGGTGGAGGAAGTGAGATCCTCACAAGATATACATGTAGTATTGGCTCTCTTACAAATCTCCTACTCATTCTAATGGATGTAGCAAGTGATTAAGCTTAGAGAGAGAGGAGGTTGTAGGATGCACTCAACTATAGAATAGGGACCTTCATAGTGCTTGGATAACCATGGATGAAGCCCAAGGGGTCTTATTTATAGTTGGTGATGCCTATAAGCCTTTGGGAACACTTAAGGATGAATTCTAGCCGTTTGGGGGTGTTGAAATGGATTTTTTTTCGAGTTTTACAACACTCCAACGGTTATAAACACTTTTCTGTCTAGTGCAATTGGTCAAGTCTCAATAAAGGTAACTTGATTGATTGCACTATTCGACTAAGCAGATTTGAGGCATCAGTCGAGTTTGTCCTGTGTGAAACTTGACTGACTGCTTCAAATTGATTTTTCTCAGTGTAAGGATCAGTCGAGTTCTTTGAGTGTCAAACTCGACCGAACCAAGGTATTTGCAAAATCCATCAAGATATCAATCGAGTTTTAATCTCGACCGACAAACAACCTATAATGGATTTTGGAAAATTCCTTTTGAGTGCTTAAACATTCAATTTAAGTGCTCGTAATTTTTTCTAAGCTTAATTACAAGTCATACAATCATTACAAGTTCTTTGAAACATGATTCTAATGGATTTACATCATATTCCACAAAATTGCACTTGTATTGATTTTGACTTGTCTTTTCTCCAAGTTAGGATGTGCAAGTTAGGGCATTTGGAGTGTGTCTATACCTAATTTAAAATCACTCAAGTAGAAGCATTAGACACAAATAAGTAGAATGGTTTGGTCATCATCGAAACAAGGCTTTAGTCAATTTAGACCTTGAGTCAATATTGAGCTTCAGTCAACAGCGCAACTAGAAGATAGTTGCACTACAATGAGTTGTAGTCACTGGACTTACTCTAGAACCAGGTATAAATTCGTTAAACCATCTTTCTTATGTCATAGTAGTTAACGCGATCTTGCTATTATGGGAATACAGATAGAAAAGAATTTTGTTTCTATTGCCTGCTCTGTGCTCGTATTTTCCAGTAGTAAATGCTCACATTCATTGAATATATGTTCTTAAAAATGTTTATCTCCATAATCGTGTTCTTAATGCTTCACTTTCATGATTAGATACCATCTTGTGTTGTTTGATTGTTAATTCCTTGAGAGAGTAGTATTAACATATATCCAAGAGTTGTGGAGTTTCATGAATGCATGAGAATGTTAGATTGCTTAAGCTAATGATCATATGTTTGCCTTTTCATTGTTTGTTTGCCATCTTTATATAGAGAGGCAACCTTATAATCTCAACCTATCCTAAGCTAGAGAGAGGAAGGAATAGACACTTATGATGATTGCTTGTAAACTTGCTAAGAATGTACAATGGGTGTGAGTATTACTTGTTGGTGAGAGACCTTAGATGTTGAAATCCAATCCAAGTTTCCTTCCATACTTATTCTCTTATTCTTTAACATTCTTGTTCTTTTATTTTAGCTTTCAATTGTTTTACTTGTTTATTGCTTGCTTGTTGAAGAATCATCTTTCCACAGGAAACACAAACTTTACCTTACCTTTTGATTGGTGTAACTAATCCAAGGCTTAAAGGATTTTAGCATTTACCATGCTCGTCCATGTGTTTGACCCTGATATACTACATCGAACCCCATTATTATCATCACAGGGGGGCTAAGTGTCAGTTTATAAATTTAGAAATATGATTGCTCTAGATATGCTCCTTTTGGATGTGCGATTTAGGTCAATAAGTGGACTAATGTTATTTGTTTTGTGATTGCGATTGTGGAGTGTTAATATAATGTATATATGATGCACATTATAAGTATGTGGTTTGTTGATATGTCTATGTAAATATTAAAATACTCTTCAAATAAATATAAAGTCTTAGATGATTTCCAATAAGTAATACACTTGAAAATCTTGATTGACTAAGTGTGGGCATGCCAAAGCATGATGCACTGTGTATTTTTTGGAAGTGTGTGTCACATCCTGAATTTTCTATGTATGTACAAGGAAGTGTTACACACTTTATAACCTTCACTAAGACAAAAATGATTTATGTGTTAATTTTGGGCATGGAATAAGTCATGATACAAAACTTTAATGAGTAAGAGCTTGATGAGACAAACATCATGGCCATTGGTGGCAACATAATTATATCCCAATGATTTATTAGGAATTATGCAAGTTTAAACCTAATTAATTTATTTAGGAGTTTCATTTAAGAATTTGTGGAATATAAGACAACAATAATGTTGTATGTAATGAAAGGGAGTTATGGTTAAAATTTAAAGTTGTTTGACCTTGTTTGAACCTAAAATGATTTTTGGGAAGTTACTATATAGTTAGGAATCAAATTACCTTGATTTTCAATTTTAAAGGGTCGATTTCATATAGTTGGGCTTCAATAAATGTCATGCAGTGATTTTTCAGCCAAAGTCCCACTATCACATGCCCTTTAATGTGTTCTTGTACATAGGACATTGTTGAGCCCTCTTCAATAGAGATTACAAACACACATGTTTCACCCCGTGCTTCCCCTCCTTCAATGGAGATGGTGCGGGGTGGGTGTTCCCTACCATCTGGGAGCTTTGTCTGAGGCTCTTTGAGAATTGTGGATGGGTGGCAGGCACTGAGTAGAGAAAGTCCATAGAAGTGGCTCGTGCCATGACTGACTGAAAGAAGTAGTCGGATATTGTAGCGAAATGTAATGTGTTACATTTTGGTTGCTGCAATTTAGGTCCTAGGGTGATTTTTGGCGTATGTCTTGATATAGTTGATTGACAATAATGCCCCATGTCCCACCTATAGTTCAACAATGTATCAAAGGGTGAATTTGTCTTTTTGTTTTTTGATTATCTGATCCCAAATTTTGTGATCAATGATTTATCTAAACCCTGATTGGCCAACACATGATAATTAATATCTTTTGATTGGTATCTCCAATGGGATGAGTAATAAATGGTTTTTGATCCATTTTTCAAGATCTATCCATTGGGCTAAGTTAGGATTCATGATTTTGACTTAGATTTCTCATATTACAAGACTTAACCTAATTATGGTTTATGAGATAATAATAAAGGTTTTACGTTATAATTATAGGAAGACTAAAGTTCTGAGATCAGGAATCTAGGAACGAGTGTTCCTACTAGACTAGGTAAGTGGTCCATGCCTTGGGTTTTGATACATTGTACTCATTCAGTTTTATTAGTTTAATCATGTTTAAATTTCATATTATATATGTTATAATGTGAGAACCTTAATGTTTTAAGAGGAATCATGCTATACACATCTTATCAAAATTTATTACATTAAGATTCATGTGAAGATCATATTAGTTAAAAGAATACACCTCTTCATGTTTACAACTAGTAATGCAAATATCGTGAAAAACTTGAGTAACATAAGATAAGATCAGATCATATTAAGAAAAAATAAACAGGTCCTACTCATGGACAATTTTTTATGAAAACTTGGTACCTTATGAGCCCCCTTCATTTTACGGGTTCAAGCCCAAATCTATTCACTTTCAGTGTGTTTTGTATGTTTTTATTATTAAGTTCAAGCCCAATCTTGTTCAATTTCAGTGTGTTTAGAAGCCTTCACACCTCATGTGTTTTGTGAGATTAGATCATATAAGGTTCATTGAGTAGGTTCCTAATCAGAATGATTAATCAAGTTAAGAATGTACCTGTAAGCCATAATTAATGTTTATGCAAGTTCATATTAGTTTTAAGATTTATTTAGATTATGTTCATATATTTATTGGAACCCAACCCAACATTTTATCAAATGCATGTCTGGGGCGTGATGCCCCTGGGTAAAGAGCATGCATAGAGGATATAGCCATCTGAAGTGAAAGGACTAGCTCGATGATCTATGTACGAGTTCAAGACCTGGTGGGGTGACATCTATAAGATCCGAGGAGGTTTAACTAGTTTACCAGTGATATCCTATATTATGTTCTTTGTTGTAAGCTTTGTGAAAAGAATGTGTATATGAGAATCAATATAATCATATCATGTCCAAAGTTATTTATACTACTGCAATGAATATATAAGCTATTTGTGACATTCTGCAAGTGTAATCTTGATGATCCATGCTTGCAATTTTGTTATATATGAATTATACTTGGGGGTTGCTACAACGTGAGAATAGATATGTGGGTCTGTCAAAGCAGGGTACATATTCTATTGTATGGCTTTTGAGTCTGACTTTACTAGGTGACCTTAATAGGATGAAGCACCTAGAGGCATAAATATGGTTATGACAACGAATTGTGCATCCATCTATCAGGAGTTACATTAGATACAATTGGAAAATATTGCCTATCTAAATAGTCAAGTTGTAGGTGATCAACCAATGCTAACTCATGGTTTGATGCAATACAAATCTGTAGGAAAATATGGAGCGACTCCAACGACCACCTTGTCATGGAGAAAGTCTAATGACTATCCTTGCACATGGATTTGCTTCTTTATTGAGAAACACATGGAAAAAAATGTTCCACATTCTCTAACTAGCAGATTGTGCCAACAATGATGTATAGGAAAGAGGGTGCAAGATATATCTTGTCATGGAGCAAGTCCAATGATTACTATCCTTGCACATGGATGTGTTTACTTCTTGAGAAACACATAGACAGTGGTTGAAGACATCATCCTACCATAATAGTGAAGCTTCTGCACCTTTACGTAGTCCATGCGGACCACCGGGAGCTCCATGTCACACTTTTTGATTGGAGGAAAGGAGTAGACGTTTCATTCATTGACATACTAGCATCAACTCTCTCTTCCTTGATATCTCTCCCTTTCATAGGCAAGATGGATAGGCTAACACATTACCACAACATGAGAGGAGGAGTGTTGAAAGCTTTGGCCATCACCCCCTTTATGTAGGAGTGGTAGGGATAGGGCTTCTAAGAACCTGAGAGACAAAAGGTCAACTTCTCTTGGATGGACAATGGCTGCACACAGTTAGTTGGTCGACTATGTCTAGTAAGTTGACTGGCCTTTAGTCAATGACACAATAGCACTGACATTTAATGTAATGATTAATGGGCGTTATCACTGCTATCATTAATTATTTGTCCCAATCCAACTGGTTGATTCAACCAAATCCATCGAATGGATTCTCCATTCATTTGACTAAACTATTCATTCAGTTGACTGGTAGGTGCTATCATCTATAGAGGATTTTGTCCAACCGATGAATTGGATTCTTCAATTGGTCGAGTGGATTCCTAGTTGGTCATCTCGATTCTCCAGTAAATTGATTGACATAGCCAATATTGTTAATTTTGATTACCTAAATATTTAGTAACCAAGCTAATTTTTCCCATGTTTAAACTCCTTTTCATAGTGCATACTATGTGTGTGACCCTATAGACTCCATGTTATGTTGGCAGTAATGTCCATAATCACATCATAACTTCACAGGAAATGAGTGACATCTAGCAACACATCATTAATATCTAAATGACTAGATAAGTTGTAGGACAACTTTAACTAGACTTATGACTAGTGTTATAGTTATCGTATGGTTCCTTTGTCACAAATATCCAGATCGAGCATGAGGTATAGAATAAACATTCTCTTAATATTCAATCTTCTCACTTATCAAGTAGCAATGATGTCACTATGATAGGAGGAACAAATTCCATATACATCACTCACAATAATCCCCATGTGTCACAAAGTACCCAAGCACCATTTGTATAGAAACCCTTATTCAAGGTCACATTGAATGGTGTTAAAATTCATTGAACGCCATGTGATAATTGTAGTGACTTCAGGTCTAAGAACCACAATCACCACTATCACATTGAGACATGATTCTGACTACCATATAATGGTTTCCATGTATCATTCTCAAGGTGGGTCTGTAGGTACACTTGTTCTCTAACAAGTGCCTATATGTTTGACTTGATATCCAATACCATGACTAGTGAGATTTAGTCATCGGTCAATGCACATTCTAGCCTTTAGTATAATTGTTGTCTATATAGCTTCCGCAATTATATCTGACTAGGAAAATGACATGAATATTTACTCTAATCATACATATGATTTCATGTTCAGGTCCTCAATCCAAACCACATGTCATCGAGTAATATCATTCTTAGACATATATTATGTTATATTATCATCTCATCTTTGAAGAAACATAATAAATGAAAATTGTCTTTTAATCAAATCAATTACATAATGACCCATTAAAATCATCACATGACTGGCTCTTAGGGCATACATACCAACAAACTCCCATTTACACTTATAGTCAATCACTCATGGATCTAATCCCAAGTGATGTAATGTGACCATCATGCTTTTGTTGTGAATATGATTTTGTCATTGGGTCAACAACATTGCTCTCAGTCGATACTCTACAAATCTCCTCACTGCACGATCTCTCATATGATTCAGAAATGTCAAAGTATATGTTTGGAAAGTTGATGTGATATGGGTTCCTTGTCTTTTTCAATATCTCCATTGTTGTCACAATATAACTCTATTGTGTCATCAATGGATGGAGCCTCCCCAAGTTCACCAATTGATTTATATACCTATACAATTTCCTTTGCTACATTGGAAGTAACAATGTACTTGGCTCCTATCATAGAATTAACAATTGTCACTTGCTTGGAACTTTTCCAACTTACAACTTGCGTCGGTGTAACCCTTTTTAACTAGTTCTTCTTCACCACTATAAAGAAGGAACTGATCCATAATTCTTCCTAAGTACTTAAAGATGTTCTTTATGGCAGTCTAATGACCTTCACTAGGATCTCACTAATGCTTGCTCATCATGCTCATGGCATACAAGACACCATGACAAGTCTATAACATTGCATACATGATATATTCAATTGTAGATGCATATGGAATCTTACTCATGTGTCCCCATTCTTTAGAAGAATTCAGACATTGAACTCTAGAGAGACTGACAACATGAGACATGGGCAACTTTCTTTTCTTTGAGTCATGCATGTCAAACCTTTTCAATTCTTGTCAATATGTGTACTCTAGCTTAAGATAAGAAGCCTTCAAGATATATCTCTATAGATCTTGATTCATAAGATATAGGATGCTTAGCCTAGATCCTTCATAGAGAAGGTACCTCCCAACTAGGTTTTTACCATCTGTAGGGTATGGATGCCATTCCTTATGAATAGTATGTCATCTACATACACTATGAGGAATACTTATAATCTCACTAACCGTCTTGTAAACACTTGGTTCATCTTCATTTTTGACTAAAGCTAAACTCTTTGACTGCCTCATCAAATTAAAGATTCTAGCTACAAGATGCTTGCTTCAATCCATAGATTGACCTTTGTAGCTTACAAACTTTATTGGCTTCATTTTGAAGTATAAAACCTTTGGGTTGTGTCATTCACACATCCTAAAGAAGATTACCATTAAATAAAATGGTTTTAACATCCATTTTCCAAATTTCAAACTCATAATTACCTGAAATGGCAATCATGATCTTGATGGGTTTAACCATGACAACTTGTGAAAAGATTTCATCACACTCAACAACTTGAACTTGTTTAAAACCTTTTGTAACCAATCAACCTTTATAGGTTTGTACATTACCATCCATTTCGGTCTTCTTCTTGAAGACCCATTTGCACCCTATGGGTTTTACCCATTTAGGTGGATCCACCAAGGTCCATACCTTTTTGTTGTACATGGAATCTATCTCAGATCTCATGGCTTTAAGCTATTTCTCAGAATTTGGTCACGCGATAGCTTATAAGTAGGTTGTTGGATCATCGTCATTAATGATCAACTAATCACCTTATTGAGTCATGAGATATCCAAATCTCTCTGGTTCAAGGCATGTCCTACTATATCTATGAGGTTCATGTTCTACAATAGGAACATGAGACTCCACAACTGCTTGTGATTTTTCTTGTTCGTTTCGTACCTTCGTAGGTTCAATGTTTTCTTGTTAGTCTCAAACTTCTTTGAGTTCTACTTTCCTCCCATTGGTTCTTTTATAAGTATATACCATTTCAAGGAATACAATAGTAGAAGCACATCCCTTAGTTTTCTTACAATATTCAAAAAAATAATTTATTTGGAATGGGTCTAAGATTTTCAAGAAACTGTTTCCTAATATAAGTTTCACATCCCCAAATATTCATGAAGGACACATTGGGACAGTTTCCAGTCCATATTTCATATGGTATCTTATGAATTGATTTACAAGGTACATAATTAAGTGTAAATGTTGTGGTCTCTAAAGCATATCCCTGGAAGGAAGTTGGAAGATCAACAAAACTCATAATTTGATTGTACCATGCCCAATAGGGTGTGATTCCTTTTTCTGGATAAACCATTATATTGTGGTGTTCTAGGTGGAGTACATTATGATACAATACCATGGTCTCACAGAAGGTCCTCAAACTCTTGGATTCAGTATTCTCCACCCAATCAGATGAAAGTTCTTTAGCATTTTTACCAAGTTGGTTTTGTACTTTCATTCATAAAATCCTTGAACCTTTCAATGGATTTTGACTTGTGTTCCATTATATACACAAAGTCATATCTATTGAGGTCATCGTTAAATGTGATGAAGTATTGGTAACAACCTCTAGCATTTGTGCTAAAAGGTCCACATACATCAATATATGAGTTCCAATAGATCACTCACTATTTCTAATGGAAGGATCTTTTTTCATCTTGCCCAATAAACAATACTCACATGTCTCTATTAACTCAAAGTCAATCTAGTCTAGATAACCATATTTATGGAGTCTAGAATCATGTTTCTCATTTATGTGCCCTAGAAGACAATGCCAAAGGTATATTATCTTTGTGTCATCACATTTTTTTCTTTTTGAATTTTTATATTTATGTTATATACATCTAATAAGTAAAGACCATAATACACATGGGCATTTCCATAAAGGATATCATATTTAGAAATAGAACATCAACCATTTTTATATGAAATTTGAATCCACTCTTCTCCAAACAATAAATAGAAATATGTTCCTATTAATGGTAGGTACATAATAGAAGTTCTCTAACTCTATTACAAGCCTACTGGATAGAGATAAATGATAGGTTCTGATTGTAGTGGCAACAACTCTTGATCTATTTGCAACAGACACTCCCACCTCATCCTACGTCAACAATTTAATTCTTTGTAGATCATGCATGTTAGTGCATACGTGAGATCCACATATGGTATAAAATACCCATGATGAAGAAGTAGACAAATGCATCTCAATAGAATATATAACTGAAGTGGAGGTCACTATACCCTACTTCTTATTCATGAGTTCCTCTAAGTCAAGAGGGAAATGCCTTTTCCAATGTCCATCCTGGTGACAGTGGTGACAGTTGATATCCTTACTCACCCCTCGCTTCACCTTAAGTGTAGAAGACTTGGGTTTCTAGCTAGACATAGAACCTTTGTTGGCTTTACCTTTGCCCTTGGACTTCCCTTTCCTTTGCTAACCATGAACACATATTTGAGTTTGTCATTCTTTATTTGTGCTTTGTCAATTCTTAACATTCTAAGCAATTTAGACAATGATTTAGCAAAAATTTTCATGTTATAATTCATGAAAAAATGGCTATATAATTCCTTGAAACGATTGCAAATTCACATCCATGGCCAAGTCTTGGCCTAAAGAAAATCCCATTATCCATGTAACCAATTAATTTGAGCACATGGGTTCCTACTGGATCTCCCTCTACCATATTTCACTTAAACAACGCCTTGGAAATAGCATACATGTCCTGACTTGTTTGTTCCTAGTACATGTTCTTAAGATGTGTCATTATCTCAAGAACACCCATGTTCTCATGTTGCTTATGAAGTTCATAGTTCATGGAACATAGCATTAGGCACTTTATGTCTATGGCATCATTCAAATGCTTATGATAAGCATCCCTACCAGTCCTAGGTGCATTGGGAGTGGGTTACTCTTGTACTAGTGTATCTAGGATATGGATCTTACGCTCATGTGTGAGAACAATTCTCAAAGTCCTAAACCAGTCATGGAAGTTTTTCCTATTTTATGTGTCCTTCTCAAGGACCGATTACAACAAAAAAGTATCATTGTTTGCCATTTGTTTCTACAATATAAAATTTGCATAAATCAAACACTTTTGATTTGATTTTATCTAAAAAAGATTGATGATATTAATCAGGCCTTTAGTTAATTATTGCTCCCACTATTTTCTTAAAATTAATAGCCCTCACTATTAATTTAGAAATATTGTAGCGTATAATGTTGTAGTGGGCCAAGATCCATATTTCATCAAACCATGAATTATCTTTGGATGATCATCCACAACTTGATTAGGCAACAATTTCCAATTGCATCAGATGCAAATCTTGATAGATATTATCCATAACTCTTTGTCATATTCCATCTCAATGCTTCTAGGCACTTAATCCTATTAATGTCACCTAGTTAAGTCTGACCCGAAACCCAACACAATAGAATATGCACATTGCTTTGGCAAACCTACATGTCTATCCTCACACTTCTATGAGATAGACATCACACCATGCTTTGGCATGCCCGCACATAGTCAATCATGATTTTCATATGTGCAACTTTTGGAAAGAATCTAAGGCTTGATATTTAATTGAGGGGTTTTATCAATATATATTAATATATACATATTCGATAACCACATAATTATAATATATATCACATACATACTATATCCACACATAAAACATGCAATCACAAACATACAAGCAATAGTTACAGACATACTATTGCAATCCCTTAGAGCCCAAAAGGATTGGTGTCCACCTAAGGTCAAACATCACATATATGAACCTAAAAAGGAGAACCTTGGTGTTGGAAAGAGCTCATTTGGTCAACTGGACTCCTTTAGTGGATCAGTTGGGCCTTCTACTCAGTCACTAGACTGAACCCTTCAGTCAATTGGTTGGTCCTTCCAGTCGGTCGGATGGGATCCTACTCAGTCGGTCAATTGAACCCTTCAGTCGATCGGTTCATACTTCCTATCAGTCAAATGGACTCTTTCTTAGTCGGTTGGGCCTCCTTGGTATGTCGACTTGCATATACAAAACAACCTCCTTTTGTCAAGATCTCTAAAGTAATACTAATTCATATCTATTGTTACATGATGTAGAGTGAATATCTAGAGTTACATTTGAGGGGAGAGGGGGCTAAGCATTAATTACATCAGGAGATAAAAGGGAAGGCTCGGTATCCAAACCAAATATTGAAAATAAGATTAAATCATTCACCATCCACACATAAGCATCCAAGGGTTTTGTCTATAACTACACATGTGTCCACCAACAAACAAAATTTTAAGGTGATCTGTATCATTTGCAAATATATCATGTATATATATATAATATCCATGGGACATTCTCTAACATGTGGTGTTTAATCAGATATGTAAATTAACCATTCAAATGTGCACATCACATGAAACAAAATAAATAATAAACCAAAATTGGATCATATCAACTAAATCCTAATACACCATAATTTGGTGTGGCTCTGATACCACTATTGGAAAATATGGAGAGGTAGAACGAAAGTGGAAACAAAAAAATTGTTCCATATTCCCTAACTAGTATATCATGCCAATAACAGTGTATAGAAAAGAGGGTACAAGATATACCTTGTCTTGGAGCAAGTCCAACAACTATCCTTGTACATGGATTTGCTTCCTTCTTGAGCAACACACAGACAGAGATTGACGACATCATCCTACCACAATAGTGAATCTTCTGCACCTCTACGTAGTCCACATGGACCATCAAGAACTCCACGTCATGCTTCTTGATATGGAGGGAAGGAGCAACCCTTTCATTCATTGATGTGCTAGCATCAACTTTCTCTCCCTTGATATCTCTCCCTTTCATAGGTAGGATGGCTAGGCTAACACATTACCAGAATGTGATAAGAGGTGTGTAGAAAGCCTTAGCCATAACCCCCTTTAAAGTAGTTATAGGTCTAGGGTTTCTAAAACCTTGGGAGACAAGAGGTGAAGTTCTATTGGTTGGATGTGCACACCCAGTCGATTGAATGGACAAGTAGTTGTTAGCTATGCATAGTCAGTCAGTCGATTGGGGTGTCTAGTCAATCAGCTGGTCTATAATCTGCATCACAATAACACTGATTTTTAATGAAATTATTAATGGGTGTTATCACAACTATTATTAGTTGTTTGACCTAGTCCAACTGGCTGATTTGATCCATTCAGTTGACTTGATTCTCTAGTCATACGACTGAACTCTTTAGTCATTTGACTAGTAGGTCTTTTCATCTTTAGAGGATGTTGTCCAATTGATCAACTGGACTCTCAAGTAGGTCGAATCAACTCTCCAATCAATTGACTGGATTCTCAGTCAGTCAAGTAGATTGCCAGTCGGTCTACTGGATTCTCTAGTTAGTTGATGGAAATTGCCAATAATGTTAAGTTCGACACCCAAACATTTTAGAAAACCAATTAAATTTTGTCCATGATGAAACTCCTTTTCCCAGTGCATCCTATGTGTGTGACCCTATATGATCCATATTATGTCGATAGTGATGTCCATAATCATTTCATGATTTCACAGGAAATGAGAGGTCTCTAGCAACACATCATTACTATTCAAGTAATCAGATAATTTAAAGGAAAACTTCAACCTAGACATGTGACTAGTGTTATATTGATTGTATAATTCCTTTGTCACATATATACAAAATGAACATGATGCATGGAATCATCATACTCTTACTATTCAATCTATGTTTATTGAACTAGAGTATATTGTTGAGATGCGTGTGAGATTAATATCACATACTGACTCTTAATGTATATGAAAAAAAAGTGTTATGTTATAATAATAACACATGATAAAATAAAACAAGACATTTTTTATTTAGGATAATTCCTAATTCTAAGAAATTGTGAGCATGTCCATATGCTCCATAGTCTCACTTATCAAGTGGCCAAGATATCACTTCAATAAGAGGGACAAATTCCATCTACATCACTCACAGCAAACCCCATGTTTCACAATGTACTCAGGCTCCATTTGTATAGCAACCCTTAATCAAGGCATGTTGAATGGTGTTAAAGTTCATCGAATGACAGGTGATTATTATAGTGACTTAAAGTCTAAGAACCACAATCACCACTATCACATTGAGAGATAATTCTGACTACCATTCAATGGTTTCCATGTATCATTATCAAGAAGGGTCTGTTTGGTAACTCTAACAAGTACCTATATGTTTGATTTGATATCCAATATCATGACTGGTGAGATTTAGTCATCAGTCAACATGTTCTAGTCTTGAATATTATTTTTGTCTATATATGTACCACAATAATATTTGACTAGGGCATAACATGACTTTTACTACATAAGCAAATTCACTAGGGGTGAAATGCCTAGAGTTTATCTTAACCAACATATAATATCACCAACCGCAAGGGATGGATCTTATTGTAGTATAGTTCATGATCAAACCCAAAGGACAATATTTTTAAGAGTTGATTTGATCAAATTAATCATGCAAGAACTAGCATTTAACACAAAAGTTGGTTTAATTGATTATTCTATGGTCGCAATTAATAAAAGGGTTGAATTAATGATTGATTATCAGATGATGGGAACACTACTGTAGAATGGGTTTCACCACCGCTACCCATCATTTACTTTCTCATTGCTTCATATTAAGCATGAACATATATGTTGAGGTTAGGAAAATCCCCCTTTCGACATATATCACATCTAAGTTGTCCTTCACGTTACCTAGAAATCACACATCTATTGCCTTGGAAAACACCTATCCTAAATTATCATCAAGGGTTTAACTAGAAACAATTGATATCCTAGATCTTGGGTTCAAAGTTCTCTACATCCAAGTATGTGACAAACAGGTAAATATGTTGATCAGACAAACATACAAGCATAAGACGATTGATTCTAAACAAGAGAACAAATTTGGGAAATGGGCCTACTCCTAGCACCATAGTGAGGTGAACATTCACTCATGATAGTAGTAACATAAACAAAAAGAGAAGATAAAAAGAAGGCCATGATCACAGAAAAAGAAGGAGGCGCCACAATGGTGTCCAGAAGAAGTTCTTTAGACTTTGATATGAGCATGTCAACAAATAGGCAATGACTCCCTTGGATTTTGTCTGGAATGGACTAGCATCATTGTTCTTCCTTCCTCATGGGCTGGATATACAATTGTTGATGAGGGATCAATAAGTTGACGTAAGTGAAATTCGTCAATTGATGGATGAATACATCAATCTTTAGAACCTCCTCCAGGGTTAGAAGCAACAAGCCTTGGTGGAGGTGGA
This sequence comes from Alisma plantago-aquatica, assembly GCA_963693085.1. Lineage (NCBI taxonomy): Eukaryota > Viridiplantae > Streptophyta > Magnoliopsida > Alismatales > Alismataceae > Alisma > Alisma plantago-aquatica. The sequence goes on along the minus strand of OY856411.1, from coordinate 748,716,490 downwards.
AGGTCTTCAGTTGGCATTCGCAGACTGATGGAAATGGTCAAAGGTTGTTGAAGTTTGAAGGTGAGTGGAAACAACAGTAGCGTAGCAATGTCAATAGCAGATCATTTTCTTGGAGGCAAATGCATCATATTTATAGGTGGATGCTAGGGTTTGGAACGTTCCCTACTATCATGGAGTTAATTTTTGGTTCCGCCATGAAGGTGAAGAGACAATGGTAGTGTGGGAACACAATGAGTCAATGATCCCTAGGACTTCCATCAGTAGGTGAAAGGTCATATGGACCACATATGAGAATGTAGAACTCCACTTGGAAGAGTGTGCAAAACAACCATAAGAAGGTGAAAGTGTTGGATATCATTTGGTTGTGAAATGCATGTCAGCATTCGATTGGCATACACAAGAGAACAATCAAAATGTTGGATTAATGGGCTCTAGAGGCGGGGTGAATAGAGCTTCACAAACTTCACAAAATCGATTAGACCACCAATTTATATTTAGTGCAGAAACTAAACCAAACAACAATTTGATGTCTTAATCTAGCATTCAAAGAAAGGGTAAGAGATAAGGAATAGCAAGTACTTGGACAAGTGGTTTAGAGTGGTTCCACGTCCTAAACTTAGGAGAAATGTCAGTTCACTACCTAGAGTTGGTTAGGCTCTAGGATTTGCAACTTGGTTCTCTTATATATCACAATAAGATTACAAGATCCAGCAACCACACATCCAAGGACTTAGTTTCTCAAGCTAAGATCTTCTACCTCACCAAGGACTTACCCACTTTGCAAGTAGTCTTCAGCCTTCTTCAAAGGACTTACCCACTCTTGCTTTAGTCTTTAGCCTTGCAGGAATTACCCATCTTACTTGAGCTTTGCCTTGCACCTCTCCTTCTCTTGGAGAGTTGTTGCACCTTTCTCCTTCACTCAGAGATCTGGAGCAGCTTGCTTTCTTCACTCTTGAAGAACAACAACCATCTTCACCTTCACTCAGGGAAGAGCAGCATCAACTTCGCTTTCACTTGGAGAAGCAGCTTCAATCAATCTTCAAAGGGAATATGAGGTAGGAATAGCAAAAAGAGAGCTTTATATCATACAAGGGATAGCTCTCATACATAGGGACCTAACTCACTCATAGCTCACGAATTTGTCTTGAAGGTAGAGAGAGAAAGGGGCTCAAAGGCTTAGAACACTCTCAACTATGCTAGCACCAAGTTTGCAATTGAATGAGCAGCTTGGAATGAACTCCAAGAGGGTCTATTTATAGTTGAGGGTGCCCCTTTAAGTTGTGGGACACTTGGATATGAAAATAGCCATTTTTTGTTCAAAGAAATGACTCTATTTTCGTTCAAAACACTCACCAACGGTCACATCACTTTTTTCTGCAAATTCCGTACAATTCAATCGGTCGAGTTTCAATAAAGGTAACTCGACCGATCAAGTAAATGACAAAGCCAATATTCAAATGATTGGTCGAGTTTGTCCTGACAAAACTTGACCGACCATTTGAACTCGAAATGGTCAGTTACATGATCGGTCGAGTTCTGTGAAAGCACACTCGACCAATGCAATCTTCAGAAAATTGACCAAGAATGATCGGTCGAGTTTCAAGCCAAGGAAACTCGACCGACCAAGTGTATGTAATCAATTTTCTAATTTGCATCTAAAGTGATTAGCACTTGGTGATTTTTGTCCCAAACAATTTTCTCATTTAAGTTACAAGTCAATTCATAATTATAATTGATTACATAGATGTTCTAAAGTTGTTTACATAGAAATCCCAAAAAGCACACTTGTAGCTATTTTGACTTGAACTTGACCCATTTTAGGGCTTTGGATATTAGATCCTTTTCATGTACCTAATGCCTACAAACAATCTTAAACGCACATATTAGATACATATGAGTGGAATGGTTAAGTCATTATCAAAATATAGGTAATGTATAACATCTAGGTCAACACAAAAGATGTGAGCACATAACGAACATCCATAGGCAAGTCAAAAGTTCCTTCCAAAGGCAGGTGTTGGGCAACCATTGGTAAGTGAAAGCATTGGATTCCCTTCGTATGTAAAGAGCATGGTGTCTATTGAATGGCAAGTGATGGGCTTCCTTTAGTTGTCAACCGAAGGAAAGACTAAGTCATGTAATCCGATGGCTTGGAAAATGTAAGCCCACCCCACGGGGGGGGGGGGGGCTATCTGGCATAAGTTCGATGGCATGCTCCGATGGATCTTCTACCGATGGAATAACAACTGGTGGTAGAGCAGATCAAGGAAAATTGATGGCTTCACAGGTTTCATGCAGACTGATGGTTTCAACAACCGATGAAGGAACATATCATAAAAAGTATGGTTTATATATTCAAAAGTTTCTTATTCCCCTAGTCAGTTAGTGGGACCATCTCCTCCTACTCTCTCACATGTAATGAAGTTCAAGCATGCAATAAAAATCTAGAATTCGGATAAGAACCTTATAAATTATCATTAAATTGAGAAAACCTAAATGCAAGCTATTCTAAACTAAAATAATGGAAATGAATGCAAAACTATGCTATAAAAGAAACTAAAACTAGGATAAATATGCATTCATCATAATAAGAATATATATTCTAATCATACATATGATCTCCTATTACTGGTCCTCAATCCAAACCGTATGTAATCAAGTAATATCATTCTTTAGACACCTATTATGTTGTATGATCATCCCATATTTGAACAAAAATATGTATGGAAATTACCTTTATTATTAATCACATCAATTACATAATTTCACAATATAATCATCACATGACTGGCTATTAGGGAATACATGGGAACATGATCTTGCCTTACTAGAAGATTGTATGTTGCAAATCTTCAAAACTAATAGTGAGAGATATTAGATTGAAGTAAAATAGTGGGAGCATAGTTAATCAAAGTCCAAATTCATTCTATAAAAATTAGATTTTTAAAATTGAAAACAATTTTCAGACCAATTTATTGATTTGTGAAAATAGTTTGTGTAGATCAATGTCAAACACACTCAACCTTTTTTCACTAATGAGTCCTTGAAAAGGAAAAACTAAATGAGAATAATGTCACAACTAATCTAGGACATTGAGAATTATTATCACACATGAGTGTGATCTCTATGTCCTAAACACATCAATATCTAATGAACCAGCTTTGATTGCACCTATGACGGGAAGGGAAGCTCACAAGAAGCATTCTGATGAAACAATGAACATTATATTCCTTATTATTTGTTCCATGAATCATGAGCTTTAGAAACAACATGAGAATATGCATGTTATAGAGATGATAACACATTTTAGGAACATCTATCAAGAATAAGCAAGGCAAGAAAGGTATGATGTCTCCAAGGCATTATTTAAGAGCAATATGGCTAAAGGTGATCTAGTTGGACCTTATGTACTCAATGTAATTGGGTACGTGGAAAGTCTTGCAAGATTGGAATTTCCTTCAGGTCAAGAGATGACCACAAATGTTACACCCTGATTTCACAATTACCATTAATCATGAGATTAGGGCATAAACTGAGGATTTAACGTAATACAAAGATCACCCTTAACTTTTTTGTTCTTTTTCAAACTCTTTGTTTTCTCACATTGAACCACATAAAATAACTTTACAAGGGAATCTAAACATTGATTTCTTTAATATGGTCTCAACATAAATGATACACATCCATACATTCATTCTCAGGTACATACGACATGATAATCAGATACATTCTCTCTTATTAAGGAAACAAAGATACAAAACATTACTTACAATACTCTCACATCTATACTAGGACCTAGAGTGACAGGGACCGACTGAACTTAACTAATCTCATACTTAACTCATGTGGTAGATCTACTATGATGCTTTGACCTTCTTCAAGTCCACATGGTTTCCCTAAAAAATGTGAGTAGAGGGGTGAGCCTACTCGCTCAGTGAATGAGTACTTCAAAGAAATAGTCTAAAGCACTGAGATAATTATAGATATACTTTTGAGCAATTAATATCAATTATAATAGTAGTAAGATTTAAAGAGATTGATCATTGACAATCATAAATATGGCAGGATACTCTAGATATCAATAAGAGTAATTCAATATATGAGCATGCTTGATTAATTTCAACGAAAATGAATAATTTAGAAACATACAAAGAATAATTGCTGGGAAACTATACTCAAATATTTCTTAGCCTTTATTACTTATAAGAAACTCTTTAAACCTATATGAGCATATTTTAGCTTATGCCATGATCATATGTAGTGTACTCTACATATGAAGACTCATAGTGAACTACGATCTCACCGTACAAGACTTAGCTGACACACTCAGGAATGCTAAGCCTGACTACGCCGCTGGTCTATAATAGGAAAATGGCTCTCTGGCCTCGGCACACCTATTATGATGTAAAAACTAGACTCCTCCTCTAACCTGAGCACACAGGTGGAGAGTCAAGCTACCTATTGGGTTTTCTGTACTCTAAAGCCTCCAAGATCTCTGGTTGATGTTGGACACTACATTATGTATATTAAGGAGACTTCCACTAGGGAATCATCCCACGTACCACCTGTTAGTACGTTCCAACCCCCATTTACTGGACACTGCCAAGGTTAGGTCATTTCATCCCTACGACGCAGACCTCTCATAGGGAATCTACGGTGTTCAGGGCTCTTAAGCCTATTATTTTATTTTTCTTGGAAAGCTCTTACTATATTGTATATTTTCCCTTACTTATACTTGACTCTGGTATCTCTATGATACCGTGTCTATTTATTTGAAGTTTATAACACAACATGTATATCATCCTTAACTTGGCAGAGCACTATATTCAAACATTGTAATATACTAAGAAATCAACATACTATACATGCAGGCAAACTGAAATACTTAAATAAACATAATGCATGTCCATTTGGCACTTATACACTAGAATCATGCAATTAAACATCTTAATATACTGATAAGAGCTAATTACTTGGCATACGAGTAATCGTCATTTGCACCCATAAATTATTTGCATTTTCTTGGAAAATGTGCACATCGACCCAAATCCTGGGTTGTGCATCTCATATTGAGAACATGGGAATCAAAATGCTTAACTCATTGAACACCCTATCCTTAGGGTTTCATTTACCTCATTCACTTATCACATGGCTCTCATAAGGATTTAATATGTCATAAACATCCACTAAATACATATTTCTTTAAACAAGTCATATACAATCTACATATGTATGAAATCCTCAAATTGAGCTAAATTAGGGTTTTCCATGCCATTCATTGAGATATTATGAATCAAGAATAACAGTGCATAAATAGAGTCTATGATGCCAAGAAAAACACTTCAAATGATGGCGTCATCGGGGGAGAGAGTTGTTGATGCAAGGTTGGCCATGGTGGAGATGGTGGTTCCCAACCGGGGTCATCATCGCGTCAAATGCTTCCGCTGCTTGCAACATGGACACAAGCAGGTTCATTGCAGGGCGGAACCGATATGCTTCCGGTGTCAATCTCCTGGTCACCTGGCGCATGACTGTGGATTCTGCCGGAAGGTCAAGGGGAGAACCCCCCTCACCCAGGGCTCGATGCTTCCGTTGCCTTCAGAGGGGCCACTAGAGGAATTGTTTCTCCTCCCAGATTAGATGTTTTCGTTGCAAGGCCTCTGGGCACTTTGTGAAGGACTGCCCTTTGCGCAGGTCAGATTCTCTCTTGCAATTGAGTTTGACTGGTGTGCATCCATGGCACGCGAAGACAACTGAGGTCCCTGTCGATGGCAGAACACTTGGTGACCAGAACGAAATCATAGCGAGATGGGTGGAGGAAGCATCTGGTGATTGTCAGCGCCTGTCGTTCTCCTTGTTTTGGTGACTTTTTGAGGCCATTATGGGGTGGTGACCTTACAAGATTGCGGGCACATAGAGACGATAATAGATCGTCTGTGAGGGTGATGGCTAGTGAATCATATGAGGATGGATATTCAAACATGGCAGAGGATGATGACGATGCAAGGGAACCCCTAGTAGGGCTTTGGGGTAAGAAGAATCGAAGATGATTTTATCTGTAGTTCTATAGGGAGAATGAGAGAGGGGATTTGGGATGCGCGCAGGATGGCTTCAATTCAGAGTACCATGATGGTTGATCGTGAATATTTTATTATGTAAGGTGATGACTAATTTTTCTTGCTTGAGGGGCAAGATGAATAAGATGGACCTCGCTTAATTAAAAAAATGGATTTCACCATATTTATTCACAAATGTCCAACTTTGATTCACCCTCTTTACGAAGATATCAAGCAAACACTATTCACATAACATGAAATACAAAATAGTATCAGGCATATATATACTACACATTCAGATAAACAATCATTCATAACCAAGGGGATCCAGATAAACAAATTTCTCTATTTAATTATACAGCAATTTCAGTCACAAACAAATTCCCTATATTTCAGTTTACTCTTATAACCTTTGTGAATACCTAGGTAATTCTCATTAGGATGTATTGTATACATTTCTAATATGATTTTGTCATCTGAAATTCAAACAAACAGAGGAAGAATCCATTTCATATCATTTTGCAACAACTTAGATCAAACAGACAATTCAGGGTTTGTAGTCGCATACTAAGCAATTAAAGATTATGGATGATTTAACCAATTTTCGTGCAATATACTATTTAAAGGAAGTTCCCACTCACCCTAAGGTGTAAAAACACCTTAAAATGCATATCATCCTTGAAAATCTCGATCTCATATCAAATCCCTAGCAATTCACCCGATTCTTCTTCCTTTCAACTCAGAAACCCTAGAAATGAGGGATTATGAAGAAAGAGTGAGAAAAGGGAAAGTTTTGATACCATTTCAGATCGAATCAGAGGAGGGACGGAATATTGACATGTGGGAGAATATTCACCATTAAAGTATATGCAAAGAAGCTAAACTTACATGATTTCATCATTCCTCAGACCGCAAAACCCTAGGTCAGCATCTCCAGCACTTTCTCCTCTCAAACCCTAACTCTCCCTCTCTCTCTAGGATTTCATTTATCTAGATTGAATCACGAATTATGAGAGCTCCTTGTGTGTTAGGTTGACCATATAGAGCAATTGAGCTGCTTGGGTCAATTGCACATTGACCCCTCACTATACTTTCTCTTATTTCAGCTGAATTTTCTATCATAAAAGTATTACTGTAATTTGTCTACTGATAAGGTCTATATGCATCCAAAAATTATGAAAATTTTAAATATTATTTATTATTGAGTTTAAGATCTCCAGTTAAAATTTAAGATCATTTTCATTTACCAATAAATAATTAAAAATAAAAGACTACACTTCTAAAAAGCACTTTGTCAGCATTTTGGTCGAAGTATAGTTCGATCAAGAACCACATTCAAAGAACACTCAAATATTCTGAAAATTTTCTCCAATATGAATGATTGAGTTATACATATCATATATAAAATTCAATTAAATGAAAAATTTGTATAAAATATGAAAAATCATTTACCACACTGCTATCCTGATCAAATTCCATATTCATGTACTATCAAAACCCTAATTTTTGCTGATTAGGACTTACATTTCTCAAACCCTAATTCTTCAAACTAAAATCATAGTTAGAGTTTCTTTTTAGGTTTGAAACATCACAATTGATCTACTATCATTAATCAAGTCTAAATGATGTTCAATCTAATCAAGCATGCAATCATTCAGGTAAACCCTAGTTTACCAATTAAGCACAAATGTGGTCATAACAAAAAATATGATTATGCAATCATCATCAAATTCATAACAACAATTTGTCATGAACTACATCTTGAACAACTTTGTTAAGACATTGATAAAGCTACTTGGCATGTTGATAGCATTGAGGGGTAAATGAAAGACAAGCCCAATTATGTGCTGGTCAGCAAAGAAAAAGGAAAGCCAATGGTAAAGGAAAAGCCAAGAAATGTTTAGCTGGCTAAAAAGTTTCTGCACTTAAACAAAAGGATGAGTGATGAAGGGAGAAAATTGTCACCATTGTCACTGTTTTGGAATTTGGAAGAGAATTTTCCTTCTTTACCTTAAGGAACAGAAGAACAAGAAGTCGGGGATAGAGATCTCCACTTTAGGTAAATATGTTATAGAAATAAAATTATCTACTTCTTCAACATGGGTTTTAGATATTGTATGTGGATCTCACATATGTTCAAATATGCACAATATGAAAATAAGTAGACCCTTGAAGAAAGGGGAGGTGGATCTGCGCTTATCAAATGGAGCAAGAGTTGCTACCACTATGCATGCAACTATTATTTATCCATGCCTATTGGGCTAGTAATATAGTTAGAGAGTTGCTACTCTGTACCTTCCATAAATAGGAACATCATTTCTATTTTATGTTTGGACAATAATGGTTTTTATTTTCATATAAAAATGGTCGATGTTATATTCTAAAGATAAGATATTTTATGGAAATGCCATTATGTATTATGGTCTTCCTTGAGACACATATCTATAACATACATATTAAAAATGCCAATGAACAATGACTCAAACAAACCTTATCTACAACATTGTTGTCTAGACCACATAAATGAGAAGCACAATTTCTTGACTTGATAAACATGGATACCTAGAATCATTTGATTTTGAATCAATTGAGATATGGGAATGTTGTTCATTAGGAAAGATGACAAAATCACCCTTTATTTGAAACATTGAAATGGTAAGTGACTTACCAGAACTCATACATATTGATGTATGTGGACCTTTTACCTCAAATTCTAGTGCTGAGTACCAGTACTTCATCACAATTATTGATGACCTCAGTGGATTTGGCTATGTGTATCTTTTGAAACACAAGCTAGAATCCATTAAAAATTTCAAAGAGTTAAAAAATGAAGTACATAATTAACTTGGAAGAAGAATGAAAGCACTTCTATCATATTGAGGTGGTGAATACTTAATCCTAGAGTTTGAGGCCCTTCTAAGGCATTGTGTTATTGGATCACAATCGAATCCACATGGAACACCACTACATAATGGTGTATCAGAAAGAAGGAACCATATCATGTTAAACATGGTACGATCCATGATTAGTGATGTTGTTCTTCCAAATTCCTTTTGGGGATATTCTCTAGAAGCCATGAAGTTTACATTTAACTGTGTACCTTATAAATCAGTTCAAAACTCAACATATGAGATATGAAATGGGAAACTTTCCAACATCTCTATTATGAACATTTGTGGATGTGAAACTTATGTCGGGAAATAGTTTTTTGAAAAACTTGGGACCTAAATTTGACAAATGTCATTTTCTAGATATCCTAAGGAAATCATAGGATATTATTTCTATATTTCATTTGACAACAAATTGTTTGTTGTAAGAGCGAATGTATTCCTAAAAAGGGAATTTATTTCTAGAGGAATCAGTGGGAGGAAAATAGAACTAGAAGAATTTCAAGTCCAATGAGACAACATTAAACCTAATGGAGGTGGATAAGGAACAAGATAAATGACAAATTATTGAGGAATTTTAGGTTGTTGTGACACAAGAACCTTGAAGGTCTAGTAGGGAAAGTCTTGAGCTAAAGATATATGGATTTCTTATGACCCAAGAAGATGATAGGTTGGTCATTGATGATAATAAACCAACAACCTACAATGAGGTTGTTGAGGGACCATATTATGAGAAATGGTTAGAATCCATGAGATCTAAGATGAAGATGTGTAAACCAATATGGTATGGACCTTGGTGGATCCAACTGATGGAGGTAAAACCCATAGGGTGCAAATGGGTCTTCAACAAGAAGACAGACATGGATGGTAATATACAAACTGACAAAGGACCATTGGTAGTAAAAGGTTTAAAACTAGTTCAAGGTGTTGACTATGATAAACCCTTCCACTAGTTTCCATTATTAAATCCATCAGGATCATGCTTAACATTGCAACTTATCATGACAATGATGATATTTGGAAAATGGATGTTAAAATTGGATTCCCTAATGGGAATCTTCTTGAGTATGCGCACATGACACAACCCAAAGGTTTTATGACTCCAAATGAAGTGAGAAATTTCTCTAAGATACAACAATCAATACATGTATTGAAGCAAACATCTCAGAGTTGAATCTTTGTTTTGATGAGACAGTCAAAAAGTTTGCTTTATCTAAAATGAAGATGAACCTTGTATTTATAAGAAGGATAGTAGGATCATAGTTGTATTCCCCATAATGTATGTATATTAAATACTATTGACGGGGAGTGACATCCCTATTCTACTAATGGTTAAAAAAATGGTTAGGAAATACCTTATTCATGAAGGACTTGGGAAAGCTTCCTATATACTAGGAATCTTGATATTTAGAGATAGACTGAGAAGGCTTCTTGGTATAAGTCAAAGTACATACATCGACAAAGTACTGAAAAATTCAACACGCAAGAGTCGAGGAGATGAAACTTACCCATATCCCATGGAACAAGTATCCCAAGAGATCAATATCCCAACTCTTATAAAGAGAGGGACACATAAATACATTTCCATATACATATTCAATTAGATCTATCATGTATGCAATGTTGTGTACACATCCCAATTTCTCCTATGCTTTAAGCATGATGAGTAGGTAATGGTCAGACCCTGGTGAAGGTCACTAAGCTGTTGTGAAGAATATCCTTAAGTACATAAGAATTAAAGATCAATTCATCATTTATGGTGGTCCAAAAGAGTTTGCTATAAGAGGTTACACTAATGTAAGCTTCAAAACTAGAAAGTATGACTACTAATTGCAATCAATTATGTCTCAATGGTGGATCCATAATCTACAAAAGTTCCAAGAAATAGTCAGTGGCCAATTTTACAATATAGGTTGATTACGTTACTACCTCTAGTGCATCAAACAAAGATATATGGATCAATAAGTTCATAAGTGAACTAGGGGTGGTTCCATACACTGAAGGTGCAATAGAAATCTACTATGAAAACAATGGAGTTGTTGCATAAGATAAGGAATATATATCACTTCAGTGTTCCAAGCATATACTGTAGTAATACCATCTCATATATGACATTGTACAACAAGGAAATGTGAGGATTTGTAGAGTAGTAACTGAAAGCAATGTTTTTGATCCCTGACTAAATCACTTTCACACCAAAGGCATGATGTCATGTTAGATTGATTGGAGTGATTATATCTAGTACATGTGGGAGATTGTTGGTGACATGTCCCAAGATCCATTATGTGATGATTGTAAAAAGGGATATTTTGTATTTGATTTGATTATTAATAAAAGGAAATCCAATCATTATGTTTGTTTCATTATTCAGATAAGGAACAAACTTAATATATCCAAAAAATGTTTTGACTTTGAGGACCTAAACATGAAATGATATGTATATGTCAGAGTAACCATTCTTGTTATGTTCCTAGTCAGTTATTATTATGGATATTATGGGACTAAAATAATACATATGATTAGTATGTATGTCGAGTGATGACTATGTCTCTTTAGCCATTATATTGGATATCAACTCAAATACATAGATACTTGTTAGAGAAGAAGTGTACTAGATAGACCCACCCTAAGAATGACACATGGAAGTCATATAATGGCATGTCAGAGCCATCTCTTAAAGTGATAGTGGTGACTATGATCCTTGGACCTAAAGTCACTACAACGTCACATATTGTTCTGTGTACTTTAATACTAGCCCAACATGACCCTAAATAAGGGTTTCCAAAAAGGTAGTGATCGGGTACACTATAAATTTGTGAATTACTATGAGTGAGTATATAAGATTTGTCCCTCCTTTGGAGTTATTTCTTGACCACTTGATAAGAGATACTATGGAAATGAATGGTCATGCTCATGTGAGTCAATATATGATATTGAGCTCACAGTAACTTGAATTGCATGCTCTAGTTAAAGGAACAAAGATTGAACAATAAGAGGATGACAATTCTATGTTATAGTTTCAATCTAGATATTATTGAAAAAGGGATTATATGGTCATTGTAGCATTGATCACACTAAAGTTCTTCTCCAACTTATCCAATTACTTGGGTGGAAATGAAGTATTGTTGGATACCAATCATAGTCTGTGAAATTGTAATATAATTATTGATATTACTACCAACATATTTTGGATCCTATAGGTTCACATTCAAAAGGATGTATAGAGAATAGGAGTGTAATCATGGTCATATGAATAATTTTTTGCTAAAACTTTTAGTTGATTGATTAAATCTTTGATGGGATGATTGACAGGCTAATCGACCGACTCAACTGACTTCAGTTGACCGAACTGAGTCCAATAGCTCAACTGGTCTAGGATGATCAGTCGGGTGGATTGAGTCCAGTCGTTAACTGGACTGAGTCGAAAAACACAACCAGACCAGGCCAATCAGTCGACTGGACTGGGTTTGGTCCCCCGATTGGAGTGGGTCTAGCAGCTTAGTTGGACAACATGATCAGCCAACTAGACTGAGTCCAGTCACCAATATGGACTGGCTAGGGTGGTTGTTGCAAAATGGCTAATGTGCCTTTTTGTTTCTCAGGTTTTATTAGAAACCCTACTTCCCTACCTTTCCTATATATTGATCTATGAGAGATAGGGTTTTGGATGCACACTTTTGTGGCATCCTTTAACAACTCTTAAAATACAACTCTTATGAGAAAAAGGAGGAACCTTTGAGAGGCCTTTGACTAGTTGCCATTTCCATCACAAAAAGAATGGGAGAGGGGAATTTGTGCAATGCTAGCATATTCCTAGCAGAAAGGCAACTCCTTCCACATTAGTTCTTGGAGCACAATGTGGGATTCCTTATCATTTGTGTGGCCGAGATAGAGACATGAACAATTTGGTGGTCACATTAGGATATTGACTTTGTCATCATCTCTATTCTCTATTCTTGTGAGCTTTGTCACTGTATCTACTATGTGATAAAGGTATAAACTCACAAGCATTCCTTCCCGCTATATCATTGTTAATGAGATCCATGGAGGAATACATGGATAGAACAAAAATGTTTAGTGCTTCTTTTACACTTCTCGCTCTCCCTATCCATGAATTCCAACATCCACATCAATTACAATGGCTAGGAATGCAAGTGGCATGTGTGTAGACCAACCTATTATTGTGTCACCTATAGAGTTCACACAGAGCAGGTTATAACAGCCCTAGTCCTATGTATATCTTTCTTATCTGTCTTGGGATGGTTACCACAAATCATTTAAAGAGAGACTCAACTAGAGAATAGATACGAGAAGTTGAAGGACACCAAGGAAGATTGAGAGGTTTCTCAAAAGAGAAACTTCATCATATTTCTCTTCCCCAATAGTTTCAGAAGATCTTCATCCACTTCTTCTCTCACATTAGGGTGAAGGTTCCTGGGGAGAGTTCATCCAGTACAGGTGATGACTTGACCCATAATTGGAGCTCTATATCCATCCTCCTTCTTTGCACAGACATTGGAGTTTCTTTTGTTATATGATGTTTGACTCTTTTTTTCCACTAATTGTCCTACTTTATCCATCCATCTATGAGTATATTCTTCTTTGTTGGGAACATACGAGTAACTCTCGTGTCATGTCTGGTTGAACAAAGTTTAATGACTTTCTATGATGTATTAATGTTGATTTCTACATATACACTTAATTGGCCATCATGTGTGTATATTTTATTCTTCTTGTTTGTGTTGAGAGGGTAAGCTTGAACTAAGGAGGTGTCCTCATAGCCTCATTTTCCAGTCCATGGAAGTATCTAGGCAATGTTGTCTATCTCAAGGTTTTTATGGTATTGACATGCGTATATGCATGGTAGTGCTATATTGTAAGACCCCTAACCTGAGTTTTGGAGTAACCATGTTTTATTTGTCTTAGTCATGTTATTATAACATTGCTCTAATCTTTTGAGAGGTAAACAAGGCTTCTGGAGAGCTTAAGTTTCAAGTTTGAGCTTGTTTGGATGTTGTTTGTGCTTTATGTGCTAGTTTTGCTACAAATTGCAATTTACCCAAAGTAGGGGGTGGATGTGAAATTTGTCACCTCTAGATTGTTCCTTCTCTTTTTTGACATCATCTAGATGAGAGAGAAAGAAGTGGGTTCCATGTTTGAGCCTTGGTTGAAGAGTGTCACCCCTAGTGGTGATTAGGGTTTCTATGAGTGTCGGGTGTCTCGACCTATGTATATATAGTGTGTTGTCTCGACCTAGGTTGCGACTTAGGGTTGGTTTGGTGGGTGTCGTGGTTGAGACACCCCTCTAGATAGTGTATTCATGACCAAGGTTGTCTTGGGTTGAGATGGTTGCTCTCTTATAGGATGTCTTGACCTAGGGTTTAAGGTGGTCCCTTGTCTCGACCAAGTGGTGATAGTGGTGTGTGTGTCGCAAGCATGGATGGTGAGCCATAGGAGGGTCGCGACCGTGACCATGTGGGTGACCAAGGTGGTCGAAACCCAACCTAGAGTGTATCACCATGTCTTGCATGTTAGGCTAGAGTGGTTGCATGTTGGTCTTTTGAGTGGATAAGTCTCCCTTTGGTGCCTTGGAGTGTTGACACATCATCCCTTTCCTTCCCTCTCATCTTCCACCTATATAACCCCTTATGTTATGACAACATCTGAGCTTAATTGGTAAACTAGGGTTTACCTAGATGATTATATGCTTAATTGGATTGATCATTGCTTAAATCTAATTAATGATGATAATTCAATTATGATGTTTTAAACCTAATAAGAACATTAAGTGTTCAATTGTTTGAGAAATTAGGGTTTGAGAAATATAAACCCTAGTTGGGTGAAATTAGGGTTTTGATGGTACATGAGTATGTAATTTGATCGGGATAGCAGTGTGGTAAATGATTTTTCATATTCTCCACAAATTTTGTATTTAATTGAATTTTGGATATGATATGGATAACTCAATATGCATATTGGAGAAAAATTTTAGAATATCTGAGTGTTCTTTCAATGTGGTTCTCGGTCGAACTATATTTCGACCAAAATGCTGACAGAGTACTTTTTAGCAGTATAGTTTTTATTTTTAATTATTTATTGGTAACTAGTTTTTATTTTTAGTTATTTATTGGTAACTCTAAATGATCTAACATTTTAACTGGAGATCTAAATCTCAATCATAAACAACATGTAAAATTTTCATAATTTTTGGATGCGTTTAGACCTTATCAGTAGACGAATTATAGTAACTGACATTTCTATAGAATTCTGGATAGAAGGGCACTATTCGATTTTTAATTATTTAATGGAAGATTGGAATGATCTCAAATTTTAATTGTTGCTTTTTATCTCAATTATAAACAAATTTATAAATTCTAATAATTTTTGGAGAAGGTTTGATCTCTAAAATACATGAATTCATAGAAACCTTTTTATGATAGAAAAATCTGTTGAAATAAGAAAAAGTTTAGTGAGGGATCAATGTGCAATTAACCCAAGCAGCTCAATTACTCTATATGGTCAACCTAACACACAAGGAGCTCTCATAATTCTTTATTCAATCCAGAGAAATGAAATCCTAGAGAGAGAGTTAGGGTTTGAGAGGAGAAATTGATGGAGATGCTGACCCAGGGTTTTGCGGTCTGAGGAATGATGAAATCATGTAAGTTTAGCTTCTTTGGATATAGTTTCATGGTGAATCTTCTCTCACATGTCAAAATTCCGTCCCTCCTCTGATTTGATCCAAAATGGTATCAAAACTTCCACTTTTCTCACTCTTTCTTCATAATCCCTCATTTTTAGGGTTTCTGAGTTGAAAGGAAGAAGAATTTGGTGAATTGTTAGGGATTTGATATGGATTCAAAATTTTCATATATGGGATACGTTTTTAAGGTGTTTTCACACCTTAGGGTGAGTAGGAACTTCCTTTATACAGTATATTTCATGAAAATTGGTTAAATCCACCATAATCTTTAATTACTTAGTATGCGACTACAAACCCTGAATTGTCTATTTGTTCTAAGTTGTTGTAAAATGATATGAAATGGATTCTTCCTTTGTTTGAATGAATTTTAGATGATAAAATCATATTAGAAATGTATACAATGCATTCTAATGAGAATTTCCTAAGTATTTGTAGAGGTTATAAGAGTAAATTGAAATATAGGGAATTTGTCTATGATTGAAATTTTACAGTATAAGTAAATAGAGAAAGTTTCTTATCTAGATCCCCTTGGTTTTGAATGATTGTTTATCTAAATTCATAGTACATATATGTCAGATACTATCTTGGATTTTGTTTAAAGTGAGTAGTGTTTGTTTGGTATCTCAATGAAGAGGGTGAAACCCTATATGCGAGGAAAGTTGGATATTTGCGAATAGATATTGTGAAATCCATTTGAAGGGATTTTCTTAACATGATAGACTTTATTTGTTCAATGTTATTATTGATGCATGATATCCCAGTGAATGGCATGGAAACCCAAATTCAGCTCAGTTCCAAGGTTTCATACATATATTGATTTTATATGATTTGTTGATAGTAGTCTTTATTCAGTGAATGTTTATGTCGCATGAAATCATTATGGGAACCATGGGAATAAATTGTTTCCTAGTGAGAGGTGAAAATATGTGTGATGGCATTGTGAGCCATGAGAATACTTGTACAACCAGTGAAATGAATACCTTGGTCTAAGGACCTAGAGGTAATGGTTACATGTTATAGAAGTAACAATGCTATGTGATGGTCTAAGGGTTTGAATACCCAGATAATTATGATAATGATGTGAAGGGATGAGAATTCCCAGTATTGTGATAAGGGATTGAGATCCTAGGTATCATGTGTTGTAAAAATTTGAAAAATGTGTGATAGATGTATTACACCTTTCTTTGTAGCATTTGTTGTGATTAAATGAAACCCTAAGGGTAGGGTGTTCAATGAATCAAGTATTGTGATATCAATGTTCTCAGTTATTATTAATAATTCTTGTCATGATAAGTAATTAACTCTTAATTGAGTTATGAGATGCACAACTCAAGATTTGGGTTGATATGCACGTTCTTTGAGAAATTACAGATAACTTGCAGGTGTTATTGACGATTACTCATATGTCAAGTAATTAACTCTCATCAGTGTAATAAGATGATAAATTGCACGATTCTAGTGTGTATGTGCCAAGTGGACATGTAATATATTTATTTAAGAATTTTAGTTTGCCTGCATGTATAGTATGTTGATTACTCAGTATATTATAGTGTTTTGAATATACTACTCTGCCAAGTTTAGAATGATATACATATTGTATTATAACTTCAAATAAGTAAACACAACACCATAGAGATACCAGAGTCAAGTATAAGTAAGAGAAGGGTACAATGTAGAAAGAGCTTTCTAGGAATAATAAAATAATAGACTTAGGAGCCTTGAACACCGTAGAACCCCTATGTGAGGTATGTGCCTTAGGGGTGAAACGACCTAACCCTGGCAGTGTCCAGTATACATGGGTCGAAACGTGCTATCAGGTGGCACGAGGGATGAATCCCTCGTGGAACTCTCCTTAAATTATAGTTTGCAGTTTCCAACATCAACCAGAAGTCCTGGTGGCACTAGAGTACAAAAAAGCCAAGAGGTGGCTTGACTCTGTGCATGTGTGCTCAAGTTAGAGGAGGAGTCCAGTTTAGGCCAGAGAGTTGTTTCCCTATTGTAGACCAGGAGAGTAGTCAGACTTAGCATTTCCCAGGTGTGTCTGCTAAGTCTTGTACGGTGTGATCGTAGTGCACTATGAGTCTTCATATGTAGAGTACACTGCATATGATTAGGGCATAATAAAATGAATAAGAGGTCAAACACGTGTGTATTGTTATTCAATTATTCTTTGTATGTTTCTGAATTATTAGTTCTCTTTATGATCAATCAAGCATTTAATATATTGATTCACTCTTATAGATATTTAGAGTATCATTCCATATTTATGATTGTCAATTATTAGACTCTTTGAAGCTTACTACTGTTATAATTGATATCAATTGCTCAAAGGTATATTTGTAATTATATCAGTGCTTTAGACTATTTATTTGAAGTACACATTCACTGAGCGACTAGACTCACCCCTCTACTCACAATTTTTAGAGAAATCACATGGACTTGAAGAAGATATCATTGCATCAAAGTAGATCTGCCACAAGAGTTCAGTCTGAGTATAGTTAAGTTCAGTCGGTCCTTGTTACTCTAGGTCCTTGTAAAGAAATAAGAGAGAGTTGTAAATGATAATGTATAACATTATTCCTCTTTTAGCAATATGTGTGAATCAGCAAGTCTTATGTGCTTAAAAGTATGAGGAACATAATGAATGTTCATGCATGCATTTTTTACTGTTGAAACCAGATTAGAGAAATAAATGCTTAGATTCCCTTGTAAAGTTGGTTTATGTGGTTCAATGCAAGAAAACAAGGAGTTTTGAAAGAGAAGAAAAAGTTAATGGTGATCTTTGTATTACGTTAAATCCTCAATTTATGCCCGGATAAATTAGACCCACATCATAGTGAGAATGTACATACACTAAGATGTTGAAACATATGGGAAAGATTAGAATAGCTAAGAATCAGTTGGAACTGATATCTGAGACCCAACTTTGGGGCCTCATATGAGAAATCCTTAATTGGGAATAAAGGAACACGATGTAAGGTTAAGATTAAGTTTAATTATTAGTATTATATGAACTCTAAATATGAAATATGGAAAAGATATGAGAAAGGTATGTAAGGGGCCAAGATAGTAAGAAACAATCATGAGGAATGGATTATATAACCGAGTACAATGTTTTTATGTACTCCAAAGCAAAGGGAAAATAGAAGAAAAGAGTTAAGTATACGATAAGTACATAGAAGTGAAGAGTCTTTAGAAGAGTTAAAGTGAAGAGAACTAGATGAGCACGTAAATCATAAAACTAGGATAAGAAACTTAGTTGAAACAAAGAGAAATGTTGGAAATAATGAGCTTGATTAAGGAATGAGGGTTATGATATAATTGAGAGCATGGAATGTATACCTTTATTAATAAGTTTAATACATTCATCCTTACTTCCTTTGGACTCTAAGTCTCCATAGAACAACAAACTAGTTTCTAAAAGAAGAACAAAAGTGTAGCTAAATAAATGAATAAGTCATATAATGGTAGAATATATTTAGGAAGGAAAAACTTGATTGAAAGAGAAACTATGTTTCACCCATGCAGGAGCCATTTGATTTAAAATGAAGGATATGTAATGCATTAAACATGAGGTGATACTAGTAGAGAGATTATTGATTTAGAATTTGAACTTCACATTAGTAGAAGGATAAAAGGAAATATATGCAACATAGTATACATGATCATACACATAAAAGAAGCAACATGATCATAAGAGAAAAGTAGAAGTTAAAGATAACATGTGGAAGAGTAGTATATGGTAAGAGGATTATGGAAAGTAAGGAAGGGTTTGAAACATGGTAGAGTAATATAGATTATAATAAAAAGAGGTTAGGAGATTCAATCAAGTTCTAGTTAGTCAAGTATCCTTGTTGATAACTAATTAAACCTACATACGACAAATGTATTAATGGGATGTTTGAAGATAAGAATTCTATGTCTCAGAACCATCTTCTCTTCCATATATTACTTAATGAGAGAAATTGGGAATGAAGTGGTAAGAAAATGAATCACATCTGATGCATAACTACCATGGTAGAGGCATCTAATGAATGTAATAATGACACACAATATGATGATGAAATCCTAGAAGGGTAAATTGACAATGTAATCTATCTGAATGGCCATTTAAGACGAAGGAAATTCAATTGATAAGATAGGGAAGACTTTAGTAAACATTTGTGAGATCTAAAGTTTGAATTTCAAATTAAGGGAGCAAAGTCACACCATAATAACGTCATGCTACTGATAAAGGCCAAACCCTAGAATGTTTAGAGTTGTAGTAGTTCAAGGGTTGTCAATAGTGATGTGACCTTGAATACAAGCATCTCTATAAAACAAGATCATGAAATTTGCACTATGAGAAGTAAAGTAGCACTGATAATAATCCTAGCTAATCTGAAAGGTAAATAAACAATATGAAAATGATTTAGAGCAAAGGATAAGAAATATATTTTAAATATAAGATGTGTTTTGTACAAAAGGAGAAATACAATATGAGTGAAGTGTGATATGAAATAAATTCTTGCAGTAATAGAAAGAATGATAAATAATCTATTCATACCTTGTATGTTTCAATTTTAGGGATGTTTAATCTACATGATTAAAATGAGAAGGATAAGTAGCAAAAAGTAAGTAGTAATGAATGAGGAGAGAGATAAGAGAAAACAATGGCTTTTAGTAATATGTGAATTTGTTTTTAGAAGTATAATTTGTTGAAGGTATATTAATGGATGTAAATTGATTCTATGTATGATTTCAGTGTACATGTGCAAGCAATATGTTAATTAAGGGTGTCTGATAGTTTAAGTCATTCATACCAGTAATCCATCTTAGTATTGTACAATTGTGGTATGGTGATATGGGTTGAATGATGATGGAACAAATGGAGGGTTACCCTAAATAAGGTAGTCTTACCTATTCACTCATATGAATAGATGGGATGATAACCATATTGTATTGATATGTAACCCTAATGAGGTGTAGCTTGTTATACCTAGCTTTAATATAACTAAGTGATGGTAATTGTGTATGCATAGTCCTTGAATGACTAATACAATTATGAAGTACTCTGTTAATATTGTTGAAACCCTAGTATGCTATAACCTGATGGTTACACCTTGAATTATGTGTGGGTTCATACTTGAGAATAGTATGGAATGTGATGGTAATGCTTCACCTTATGCATCCATGATCCAATGGGGATGCCGTGAGTAGCAATGTACAATTGTTGTTGAATCTAGTCTTTTATCTCAAGACTATTTTGCTGTCTAAGTAGTACAATAGTAAAATTCAAAAGAACATGGTGAACTCTCTTTCGTGATTTAGAAGTAATATATAACAATAGTACATATTTAGCAGTATGAATTGAGATAGTTGGATCAGATTATCAATGTTGAGGTAACACCTCAAGAGTATGAAAATATTGAAATGGTTGTTTCTCTCTCTATGCTATGATTGATTGTAGCATAGAGAATTTGTTTGTTATCATTGAGAACTATTTCAAACATGTTGTGATTTAGTAAAGGAATAAAGAACTTAATGTTGAAAACTGCATTCAAGTATGAAATACAAGAATATAATGACATGTAAGATTTCATAATCTTAAAATAAACCTTGAATGTGCTTTACTTGCATATTTATGTTTTGGGGACGAAAACTTTTTAAGGGGGGGAGAATTGTTATGACAGCATCTGAGCTTAATTGGTAAACTAGGGTTTAACTAGATGATTATATGCTTAATTGGATTTATCATTGCTTAAATCTAATTAATGATGATAATTCAATTATGATGTTTTAAACCTAATAAGAACGTTAAGTGTTCTATTGTTTGAGAAATTAGGGTTTGAGAAATAAACCCTAGTTGGCTGAAATTAGGGTTTTGATGGTACATGAGTATGGAATTTGATCAGGATAGCAGTGTGGTAAATGATTTTTCATATTTTCAAAAAAATATTTAATTGAATTATGGATATTATATGGATAACTCAATAATGCATATTGGATAAAAATTTCAGAATATTTGAGTGTTCTTTGAATGTGGTTCTCGGTTAAACTATTTTTCGACCAAAATGCTGACAGAGTGTTTTTTAGCAGTGTAGTGTTTTATTTTTATTTATTTATTTGTAACTCCAAATGATATGAAATTTTATTGGGAGATCAGAAACTCAATTATAAACAGGATGTAAATTTTCATAATTTTTTGATTTGTTTAGACCTTATCAGTAGATGAATTACAATAACTGACATTTCTACAAAATTCTGGATAGCAGTTCACTATTTGATTTTTATTTATTTAATGGAAACTTGGAATGAGATCAAAATTTAACTGACACTTTGTAAATCAATTATAAACAAAATTATAAATTCTCATAATTTTTGGAGAAGGTTTGATCTATGAAATACACGAATTCACATAAACCTTTTTATGATAGAAAAATATGTTGAAATAAGAAAAGTTTAGTGAGGGGTCAATGTGCAATTAACCCAAGTAGCTCAATTGCTCTATATGGTCAACCTAACACACAAGGAGATATTATAATTCGTGATTCAATCCAGAGAAACGAAATCCTATGGAGATAGAGAGAGTTAGGGTTTTAGAGGAGAAATTGATGGAGATGTTGACCCAGGGTTTTGCAGTCCGAGGAATGATGAAATCATGTAAGTTTAGCTTCTTTGGATATAGTTTCATGGTGAATCTTCTCTCACATGTCAAAATTATGTTCCTCCTTTGATTTGATCCAAAATGGTATCAAAAATTTCCTTTTTCTCACTCTTTCTTCATAATCCCTCATTTTTAGGGTTTCTGAGTTGAAAGGAAGAATAATTGGGTGAATTGTTAGGGATTTGATATGGATTTGAGATTTTTAGATATGGGATACGTTTTTAAGGTGTTTTCACACCATAGGGTGAGTGGGAACTTCCTTTAAACTGTATATTACACAAAAATTGGTTAAATCAACCATAATCTTTAATTGCTTAGTATGTGACTACAAACCCTGAATTGTCTATTTGTACTAAGTTGTTGCAAAATGATATGAAATAGATTTTTCCTTTGTTTGAATGAATTTCAGATAATAAAATCATATTAGAAATGTATACAATGCATTCTAATGAGAATTCCCTAAGTATTCACAGAGGTTATAAGAGTAAACTGAAATATAGGGAATTTGTCTATGACTGAAATTTGTTGTATAAGTAAATAGAGAAAGTTTCTTATCTAGATCCCCTTGGTTTTGAATTATTGTTTATCTAAATTCATAGTAAATATATGTTAGATACTATCTTGGATTTCATTTAAAGTGAATAGTGTTTGTTTTGTATTTCAGTGAAGAGGGTGAAACCTTAGATGCGAGGAAAGTTGGATATTTGTGAATAGATATCGTGAAATCCATTTGAAGAGATTTTCTTGACATGATAGACTTTATTTATTAAATGTTATTATTTATGCATGATATCCCAGTGAATGGCATCAAAACCGAAATTCAGCTCAGTTCCAAGGTTTCATACATATATTGATTTTATATGATTTGTTGATAGTAGTCTTTATTCAGTGAATGTTTATGTCGCATGGAATCTTTATGGGAGCCATGGGAATAAGTTGTTGCCTAGGGAGAGGTGACAAGATGTGTGATGGTCTTATGAGCCATGAGAATACTTGTACAACCAGTGAAACGAATACATTGGCCTAAGGACCTAGAGGTAATGGTTACCTATTACAGAGGTAACAATGCTATGTGATGATCTAAGGGTTTGAATACCCAGATCCAATAATTATGATAATGATGTGAAGGGATGAGAATTCCTAGTAATATGATAAGGGATTGATATCCCATGTATCATGTGTTGTAAAGATTTGAAAAGTACATGATAGATGTATTACACCTTTCTTTGTAGCATTTGTTGTGATTAAATGAAACCCTAAGGGTAGGGTGTTCAATGAATCAAGTATTGTGATATCAATGTTCTCATTTATTATTAATAATTCTTGTCATGGTAAGTAATTAACTTTTAATTGAGTTATGAGATGCACAACTCAAGATTTGGGTTGATATGCACGTTCTTTGAGAAATTTCAGATAAGTTGTTGGTGCTATTAACGATTACTTATATGTCAAGTAATTAACTCTTATCAGTGTAATAAGATGATAAATTACATGATTCTAGTGTGTATGTGCCAAGTGGACATGTAATCTATTTATTTAAGAATTTTAGTCTGCTCGCATGTATATTATATTACAGTATTTTGAATATACTGCCCTGCCAAGTTTAGAATGATATATATGTTGTGTTATAACTTCAAATAAGTAGACACGACACCATAGAGATACTAGAGTCAAGTATATGTAAGAGAAGGGTACAATGTAGAAATAACTTTCTAGGAATAATAAAATAATAGACTTAGGAGCCCTAAACATCATAGAACCCCTATGTGAGGTCTGCGCCTTAGGGGTGAAATGACCTAACCCTGATTGCATCCAGTGAACGTGCTATCAGGTGGTGTGAGGGATGAAGCCCTAGTGGAAGTCTCCTTAAATTATAGTTTGTAGTGTCCAACATCAACCAGAAGTCCTGGTGGCACTAGAGTGCAGAAAAGCCAAGAGGTGGCTTGACTCTACGCCTGTGTGCTCAGGTTAGAGGAGGAGTCCAGTTTAGGCTAGAGAGCCATTTCCCTATTGCAGACTAGGAGAGTAGTCAGACTTAGCATTTCCCAGGTGTGTCTGCTAAGTCTTGTATGGTGTGATCGTAGTGCACTATGAGTCTTCATATGTAGAGTACAATGCATATGAGCAGGGCATAATAAAATGAATGAGAGGTCAAAAAAGTGTGTACAATTATTCAATTATTCTTTGTTTGTTTCTGAATTATTAGTTCTCTTTATGATCAATCAAGCATTTCATATATTGATTCACTCTTATAGATATTTAGAGTATCCTGTCATATTTATGATTGTCAGTTATTAGACTATTTAAAGCTTACTGCTGTTATAATTGATATCAATTGATCAAAAGTATATTTGTAATTATATCAGTTCTTTAGACTATTTCTTTGAAGTACTCATTCACTGAGCGAGTAGGCTCACCCCTCTACTCACAATTTTTAGGGAAATCACATGGACTTGAAGAAGATATCATTGCATCAGAGTAGATCTACCACAAGAGTTAAGTCTAAATATAGTTAAGTTCAGTGGGTCCTTGTCACTTGAGGTCCTTGTAAAGAAATAAGAGAGAGTTGTAAACAATGATATATAACATTATTCCTCTTTTAGTAGTATGTGCGAATCAACAAGTCTTATGTGCTTAAAAGTATGAGGAACATAATGAATGTTCATACATGCATTTTTTTACTGTTGAAACTAGATTAGAGAAATAAATATTTAGATTCCCTTATAAAGTTGGTTTATGTGGTTCAATGTGAGAAGAAAAAAAAGAGTTTTGAAAGAGAAGAAAAAGTTAAGGGTGATCTTTGTATTACATTAAATCCTTAATTTATGCCCTAATCTCATGATTAGTGGAAATTGTGAGATCGGAGTGTATCAACTTGGTATCAGAGCTTAGGCTGAGTTGTCAGGGACCATTAAGTTAGTAAGTTAGAGTCATAAGTGCGACATATAGGAGATGTTATGATGTTAGCTCTGGGGATTTGAGTATTTGGATATCCTGGCCCAGTATCTGAGTACTTGGATCAACCAGTATCAAGCTACTCTGTCTATTCTTTCATGTATACTCTGGCCAGGTATACAGTGGAAGGATGGGCTAGAGAGGAACCCTAGAAATATTAGGGTTAGAAATAAGATAAGTTACATGAATTAAGAGCATAAATATAAAATGAGATAGAACTTTCATTTCATATTGTTGTTTTATTGGAGATCAATAGAAATGCTCTTATATGTTTGAATTTAGATATTTAGTATTTTGAAATATATATTGGTCTTTAAGATTTGTTGTACACTATGCAGTTGTAACATTTATTGATTACATTCTTTATATCAAGTAGACTAGAAATGATCTTTGAATGAACTTTCCTAAGTGGATATCCTTTTCACATGTTTGAGATTAATAGGAGTTGGTTAATCTTAAGTAGCTCTTGGCTTCAGGACTGCAAGTTCGGCCTGGTCCGGCTGGCAGGATGCATTACTGGGATCTAATGACTCATATTAATAATATGATAAGAGTAGACTCTGGATAAATTAGACCCAAGTCATAGTGAGAATGTACATACACTAAGATGTTGAAACATATGGGAAAGATTAGAATAGCTAAGAATCAGTTGGAACTGATATCTGAGACCCAACTTTGGGGCCTCATATGAGAAATCCTTAATTGGGAATAAAGGAACATGACGTAAGGTTCAGATTAAGTTTAATTATTAGTATTATATGAACTCTAAATATGAAATATGGAAAAGATATGAGAAAGGTATGTAAGGGGCCAAGATAGTAAGAATCAATCACGAGGAATGGATTATATAACCGAGTACAATGTTTTTATGTACTCCAAAGCAAAGGGAAAATAGAAGAAAAGAGTTAAGTATACGATAAGTACATAGAAGTGAAGAGTCTTTAGAAGAGTTAAAGTGAAGAGAACTATATGAGCATGTAAATCATAAAACCAGGATAAGAAACTTAGTTGAAACAAAGAGAAATGTTGGAAATAATGAGCTTGATTAGGGAATGAGGGTTATGATATAATTGAGAGCATGGAATGTATACCTTTATTAATAAGTTTAATACATTCATCCTTACTGCCATTGGACTCTAAGTCTCCATAGAACAACAAACTAGTTTCTAAAAGAAGAACAAAAGTGTAGCTAAATAAATGAATAAGTCATATAAAGGTAGACTATATTTAGGAAGGAAAAACTTGATTGAAAGAGAAACTATGTTTCACCCATGCATGAGCCGTTTGATTTGAAATGAAGGATATGTAATGCATTAAACATGAGGTGATACTAGTAGAGCGATTATTGATTTAGAATTTGAACTTCACATTAGTAGAAGGATAAAAGGAAATATATGCAACATAGTATACATGATCATACACATAAAAGAAGCAACATGATCATAAGAGAAAAGTAGAAGTTAAAGATAACATGTGGAAGAGTAGTATATGGTAAGAGGATTATGGAAAGTAAGGAAGGGTTTGAAACATGGTGGAGTAATATAGATTATAATAAAAAGAGGTTAGGAGATTCAATCAAGTTCTAGTTAGTCAAGTATCCTTGTTGATAACTAATTAAACCTACATACGACAAATGTATTAATGGGATGTTTGAAGATAAGAATTCTATGTCTCAGAACCATCTTCTCTTCCATATATTACTTAATGAGAGAAATGTGGGAATGAAGTGATAAGAAAATGAATCACATCTGATGCATAACTACCATGGTAAAGGCATCTAGTGAATGTAATAATGACACACAATATGATGATGAAATCCTAGAAGGGTAAATTGAGAATGTAATCTATCTGAATGGCCAATTAAGATGAAGGAAATTCAATTGATAAGATAGGGAAGACTTTAGTAAAAACTTGTGAGATCCAAAGTTTGAATTTCAAATTAAGGGAGCAAAGTCACACCACAATAACAACATGCTACTGATAAAGGCCAAACCCTATAATGTTTAGTGTTGTAGTAGTTCAAGGGTTGTCACTAGTGATTTGACCTTAAATACTAGCATCTCTATAAAATGAGATCATGAAATTTGCACTATGAGAAGTAAACTAGCACTGATAGTAATCCTAGCTAATCTGAAAGGTAGATAAATAATATGAAAATGATTTAGAGCAAAGGATAAGAAATGGATTTGAAATATAAGATGTGTGTTTTGTACAAAAGGAGAAATGAAATATGAGTGAAGTGTGATATGAAATAAATTCTTGCAGTAATAGAAAGAATGATGAATAATCTATTCATACCTTGTATGTTTCAATTTTAGGGATGTTTAATCTACATGATAAAAATGAGAAGAATAAGTAGCAAAAAGTAAGTAGTAATGAATGAGGAGAGAGATAAGAGAAAACAATGGCTTTTAGTAATATGTGAATTTGTTTTTAGAAGTATAATTTGTTGAAGGTATATTAAGGGATGTAAATTGATTCTAGGATTAAAAACCAAAATAGCACGGTTTAATGAAAATATTGACATATATAGCATCATTAGAAATTTATTTCCAGGAATAGCCCGGTTTGGACCAAAAGCGCCAAGATTTGGGCGTTTTAGCCCAAAAACGCCAGAAAGTTGGCGTTTTAGACCAAAGGCGCCAGGAAGTTGGCGTTTTAGACCAAAGGCGCCAGGAAGTTGGCGTTTTAGACCAAAGGCGCCAGAAAGTTGGCGTTTTAACCCTAAAGGCGCCAGAACATTGGCGTTTTCCCTAAAGGCACCAGAACATTGGCGTTTTACCCTAAAGGCGCCAAAACATTGGCGTTTTTAGCTACGCGCTTCCTCGCTTGAATGCGGGCATTGTCACGTCCCTTCAGCAGTAGTTGCAGCCGCAGGGAGCCGCAGGGAGCAGGTGGGTGTTTTGAATGCAAAGATTTGTATAGATCTCATCGACACCCACCCATCTTCATTGTTATCTTCCGCACAGTTCCTTTCTCTTCTCTTCCGCTTCCTTCCGCTGTTCCTCTTCCGCTTGGGTGGAGCTGCTGCGAGATCGTTCTTCAGCGGAGCTGCTGCGAGATCGTCTCTTCTCTTCCGCAAAGGTAAAGCTTCCTTCTTCCTTCAACTCTTCCTCTTCCGCTCTTCCTCTCCCCTCTTCCTTCCGCTCTTCCTCTTCCTCTCTTCGTTCCGCTCTTCATTTTCTTATTTTTTTCCATCAGTGCGATCAAAGCTTGGGTGCAACGGCTACGTTTCTGGGCGAAGGATATACGAAGACGGTAGACGTGAGACGAGAGTCGTGAGGCACCTGGTGTCGGGGTCACGAAGCCCTGAGTTGAACGATCCCCTTGTTGCTTCTTCACGCAGGTATTGCTTCTCGTCTTCGTTGTTCCTTCTGGTTTCTTCTCCAGAATTCCTCGTCTTCACGACCCATCTGTCTTCGTCTATTTGCCTTCTTCACGCATCCATCTTTGTTCTCTTTTTTTTTCTTCCACGCTGCTGTTTTCTTCTCCACGCTTCTCCTCCTCCTCCCTTCTTCCGTCACCCCCCCGCTCCTTCATAGGTTTCTTCACGCTTCTCCTCCTCCTCACTTCTTCCGTTGTTTTTCTCCCCTCTTCGCTTCATCACACGACCAGTCATATGAGCAAACAAATGTATAGAAAAATATCATAATAATTCATATACCAAAACAATATTGTAATACATATTTTTTATAACGTTAAGACAACATATTATGATGAAAAGTTTAAAAATAAAATTAAGTAATGAACAACTTGAATGCCACCACAAATCATTTCAATCTACCAACCGTAGATGCTCATTTCAATCTGCCAACCGTAGATGTTGAACCCTGGTTCCCTTTGCTGAGAAGTATTACCACTTCCTCGTCACCTTCTATAATCCTATGGACAATTTTATACTTTGTAGCTTCCAGTCGTTTGAATCTATTATTTAACTGTGGTTGTAGTAATTACTCAATATATAGTTTTAAAAGCGAACTTAAATAGACTTGACTATATCTTTATTATAGTCAACTTAAACTTTGTGTGGGTTTTAAAAGCTGATCTAACATATTATAACTTCTACGTAGACAACATGTTTTTTGATCTACTGCAACACTATCTACGTAGACAACATGTTTTTTGATCTAACATATTATTACTTCTTATATTTAGGCTAGTGATTCTTGGAGCATTAGTCTGCGACAGCTTCGTGTCAGACAGTAAGTTTAATTTACATATTCATCTTATAATTTATATGGACCGTAACAAATTAGGACTATATGTAATTTGATTTGTACATAATCTGGATTTTTTTGGTGTGGAGTTTGTTTCATATGAACGGAATATTGATTGTAATTAATTTGGACTGTATTAATTTGGACTGTATTAATTTGGACTGTATTAATTTGGACTGTATTAATTTGGATTGTATTAATTTGGACTGTATTAATTTTTATATTCTTTTTTGTGTTTTTAGTGATCCTTTTATGTCCTAAACGGTTGTTGAATGTTTACATATCTATGCCAATTGTGTGTGGTTTGATATCATGTATGGACGATGTTTTGATATTTTGATATCATATGTACAGATTGTTGTCTTTGGTTTTTTCCAAAACTTATATATCAATATCAAGTTGAAAGAAATTATTTTTGAAAATAAAATCTAATATATCAAAGGAAAAGTATTCAAACTGAGCTCCAACAAAATTTTCAAATCAAAGATATTTTTTTCAAAAGATATATCATTTTAGGTTGTCGTTTTGGTATTTTTCAAATCTTATATATCAACACCAAGCCGTAAGAAACTATTTTTAAAATCATATGCAAAATATCAAAGGGAAAGTTTTCAAAATTGACTTCAACAAAATTCGTAACATGTCAATGTATAACACTTTATTACGAGGATGATAATGCCGATGTGGAGAGATCCAACAAAATTTTCAAAGATATTTTTTTCAAAAGATATATCAACACCAAGCCATAAGAAACTTTTTTCAAATCTTATATATCAACACCAAGCCGTAAGAAACTATTTTCAAAATTGACTTCAAATCTTATATATCATGAATGGATTTTTTTGGTATTAGAGATGATCGTTTTTAGTCTTGAATGGTGGTTGTGTAGTTTAAACTGTGATTTTATTATCTTGAATGGATATTCTTGGTGGTTGTGTAGTTTAGACTGTGATTTTTGAACAATGTGAAGTCCAAACAACTAGAGGGCCTGTAAATTGTTGCATAGTAGGAGTAGGTATAGCAGTGTCATCCGTTATGGTGGAATTCAAAATAAAATATATTTCAAAATTATAGACATCTTTTTCAAAATTTCATAACATTATAATAATATCTTTTTCAAAACTCCATAACTTGTTTTTAAATAATTGTGTCATTATATCTAACATTCACTATTCAAAATATTCAGGAAAATGGCCAACTTTGTCATCCGTTATGGTAATGAGGTCTGCATACCTATTGAAATAGCGACAACAACCACTTTTTCTGAAATGATGGCATACACGCATCAGATTCTTGATATACAATCAATGATGTATGGCCTTCGTCTAAGCTATAACTTTCCCAAAGATATACGTCCTAGTTATGACTTGTTTCCTATTGATGTCGTTGATGAGGATAGTTGGAAAACCCTTCTTAGTATATCAAAAGCGAGGATTATTGACCTTTATGTTGAGAGATATAATCTACCAAATGAGAGAATGAGTCAGTTCCAAAATGATCACGATGTTTCTATTGATGATAATGATGGTGACGCTGATAATGATGATAATGATGGTGATATGAATGATGATAATGATGGTGACGCTGATAATGATGATAATGATGGTGAAAGTGATGATGATGAGCATGAGGATATTGATATTAATGATGACACTAGATTGCTGCAACTGCGTATTGATGATAGTAACCATGAAGTTTTTATCGATCCGGAAACATGGAAGGATGACTGGGTAGATCAAAATCATGCAGATAATTATGAATACTTCAGAGAAGATGATTGGGTGGACGAATATGAAGTCCCTATAGATATGGAAGAGGCTCAAGTGGTTGAAGGGCATGGCTTCAGTATAGGTGAAATATTTGAGACAAAGACAAATCTCCTTCATAGGTTACAGTCATGGTCAATCAGTAATAATGTCCAATACAAAACAAAGCGATCCAATAAGACTTACCTCACTTTAATCTACTTACACAACGAGCAGTGCTCATGGAGGCTTCATGCATGTGCTTCTAAGAGGGTTGGTGGTTTGTGGAAAATCACAAGTTATAGTGGTGAACACACATGCCATAGTGCAATCCTATATAAGGATCATTCACAATGCAAGTCCTCATATATTGCGAGGATGATAATGCCAATGTTGAGAGCAAAACTTGACATGAGTGCTCGAGAAGTGATGGAAAAGGTTAATGCAGAGTTGAATGTTACTATCTCCTATAAAAAAGCCTGGCATGCACATAGAAAGGCTATTTCTGCAATCTTTGGAGATTGGGAGGAGTCATATGGCTCGGTGTTGAGATTTCTTAGATGTTTAGGGCAAGTGATTCCAGGAACGGTATACAATTTTCAAAACACTACAACAAATGATGGAATGTCATATCGGTTTAAACGTGTGTTTTGGAGTTTTGGGCCAAGTATTGCGGGTTGGGCTCACTGTCGACCAGTACTAAGTGTTGATGGTACCTTCTTATATGGTAAGTATGGAGGGACACTACTTATAGCGACTGGGATTGATGCAAACGATGGATTGTTTCCTTTTGCCTTTGCAGTTGTTGAGAAGGAGAACAAATCTTCTTGGACATGGTTCTTGAGATGCATGGAGCAACAAATTCCAATAGTCAGTCGTAGGAATGATCTTTGTTTCATTTCTGATAGGATGTGTGGTCTTGTGGATGCTATGCAACAAGTTTTTCCTCTCAGCACACAACGGTTTTGTTTGAGGCACTATAGGGACAACTTCCATAAGAAATTTAAGTCCACTGAGCTGTACAACTTAATGTGGAAGGCTGGTAAGGTGACTGAAATGGTTGAGTTTGATAAGCTCCTAGCAACTATAAAATCCATTGACCCTTCTTCTTTCAATTGGCTGATGAAGGAACACCCAAGAATGTGGGCTCTTTCCTGTGATGGCGGCCTGCGATATGGTATAAAAACTAACAATTATTCCGAGACAATAAATGGAGTTCTAAAGCGTGCTCGCAACCTTCCCATTCAAGCCCTTATTTGCAGCACTTATTATCGTTTGGTAGCAATGTTCTTTCACAGAAGAAACTTAGGTGCAAAGTTAACTAGTTCGTTCACACCAAAAATATCTGCTAAATTGGTTAATTTGGAGACCAATGCAAGGAAACTATGGGTTAGTTGTAGGATAAATCATTTTGATTTTACAGTTGAAGGGCCAAATGAAAACAACTATCAAGTGCATCTCTTCGAAAATCCTGTTGGTTGTTCATGTACCTGTGGTGCACCTCGAGTTTATCACTTGCCATGCTCACATGTACTCGCCGCCACTGAATCGATACATTACGGACATCATCAGTTAGTCAGTACTTGGTATACTGTAACCAAATATCGAATGACATATGCTCCCCAATTTAGAGGCATTCCTGATAAGAGGTATTGGCCTGATTTTGAGCCATCCATTGGGGTTGTTCCTCTACTACCGCCAATTTTCACTCCACGTGCTGGGCGGCCTAAGATGAAGAGGAGGAAGACTAATATGGATATTGATCCCAATACAGCTACATACAAATGTGGAAAATGTGGGAGTCGTGGCCACAATGAAAGAACTTGTAAAAATAAATGATGCTTATGAATCTTAGTAGTAGGATATGATATTATGTAAACCTCGTGAATGTAATCCTACTTAGCAGTAGGATAGGATATTATGTAAAACTCATGAATGTAATTCTACTTGTATTGCTCGTATGAGGAGGTCGGGATGAATAAAATTGCCTCCTGACTTTCCCAAATAGAGGGTGATTTATGCAATTTAACTTTGGTAATAATATTTATTTGAAATTCACGCTCACTAAAGGTCTCCTTTATTTTCTAGGCATGGTGAACGATGATGAGACTTTGCGGATCACATGTCATTCCATGGAGGTTGGTAGGTGGGAGTTGACAGATGTAGATGTTTTGGGTTATGTACGCACAGCTGGATTTGCATCTGTCACGAAATTGTCTAGAGTCCCTTTTGATTCTGCCTTGGTCACAGCACTTGCTCGTAGATGGCATTCAAACACAAACTCATTCCATTTTCCTCTAGGAGAGTTAACCATCACTTTACAAGATGTCGCAGTGTTGCTAGGGTTAAAGGTTAATGGTGATGCTGTTGTAGCTCACTATCCTATAGGGCCAAATGATGACCAATATAGTTCTTGGACGGCCCTTTGTGATGCTATTCTGGGGTCACATCCAGATGGACTTGATCAAGGTTCTGTTCATCTGAGTTGGTTGCGTTCCACATTTTCAAATATGAATTTGGAAAATGCAGATGACATGGTCAAGCGTCGGTACACCAGTGCATACTTGTTATACCTAATTGGTTGCTTCCTCTTGCCAGACGGTACTGGAAATGAAGTCCATCTTCGCTACCTTCCACTTCTAGTAAATTTTGAGCAATGTGGCATGTACTCATGGGGGAGTGCTGTTTTAGCTACTCTATACCGTCAGTTGCATAAATGTCGTCCTGGTTCTAAACAGAAGCATATCTCAGGGTGTGTCCACCTATTACAGTTGTGGTCTTGGGAAAGATTGTATATTGGTAGACCAGGCAGAGTGATCATGGATCAAATTCATGAGTGGCCACAAGATGCTCCATTAGGATACAGGTTTGTCGCTACCATCTATATGTTGAATACATTATATTAAAAGTTTTCATCTCCTAATCATCTTTTCAAACATGATAATAGATGGAACCATCTCATGGAGCATGTACGTATTCCAAAAGGGACTGTAAGATTCTACCTTAATGAGTTTGATACACAGGAGTCTAGTCAAGTGAGAATTTATATTTTATCTACAAGTTAACTTATACCATTTAATGAAACTTGTTTGGTAACGATAACTTATAATGCAGTTAATGTGGACACCATATAATGAAGAATTGTTGGCAACTTTGCCAGACATATGTCGTGAAGGTAGAGATATTTGGATGGCTCGAGTTCCTATGATATCATTCACAGTAATGGAATGGCATGTTCCTGATAGAGTACTAAAACAGTTTGGTGCTCGTATCCAACCTCAACCCCAACCTTTTCCAGAATACCAAAGAATTGATGGTAGAGGTCGAAGCACAACTGATTGGTTGAACCAATACAGTACAGAACTGAACATGTGGAATGATAGGCAAACTCATGTAGTTCATCTTCCTGACCCCTCAACTGTGCCGCAAGTACCTAATTGGTACAATCCTGAGTATCACATACAACGACCAACTGAGCCGCAAAATGTTTACTATCCTCGAGGTTACGTGGAGCGAGAATATGTAAGTAATGAGTATCCATTAAGTTGAATAAATATACCTCTTTTTATATGAAATATGATAAAGTAAACTATGTTATTTGCAGGTCCAGAGTCAAATGGATATCAGGGAATCATTGCAAACATTAACAGATCAGACACCTGTTGAGGATTGGATGAGAGCACGTGACAAAGTATATAATATTCAGAGTGCATGGTTTCAACAAATGCCAAGTCACATGCAACCCAATTTGAGTTTCTCATATCCTGTGACAACTTCAGTTAGTGCTTCTCCTATTCCATCTTCCACAGAAGCACAACACTCCACATCAGTAGGACACTCCACACCAACAGGTCACTCAGCCTCACAAAGACAATCCACACCAGCTGGACACTCCACATCACTAGGGCAGTCCACAATAGCGGGACACTCTAGGGAATTTTCACCTTACTCAATCCCTGGAATGTTTTATTCTTACCCTTCATCATCATCTGACCATTTTGGGGTTCCTTCCAGCTTATCTTGGTCCCAACCAACTTTTAGCCAATACCAAAATGTAGCTTTTTCTTCATTTTCGGGATCAACTAGTTCTTCATTTTTAGGATCACCTCCAATGTTTACAACTATGCCATCCACTCGTCCACTAACACCACCACTTCCTCCAAGTAGGTCTACACGTGCAGGTCAGCAGTCACAGTTGAGTCCAATTGAGGCTTCTCCAGACCCAGGACGTTCTTCGGGACCACGAACTCGAGGTAGAGGAAGTAAGAGACGTTAGGTATGCATAATTTTTCCTAACTCTTTACTTATAGAAGAACTATATGTAGTTAAATAATTCTTTTTATTTTGATGCCAGGGTTGATGCTATTAGATGCCAGGGTTGATGCTATTAGATGCCAGGGTTGCTGTTATCAGATGCCAGGATTGATTTTATCAGATACATATGATAACTTCTTTGTTTCTATCTCCGTTGAACCGTAAAATGTTTGACAATGTAGAAGAATTTGTTCTTCTTTCTAGTATAAGACTCATTTTGTTAAATGTAGAGCCCAACTTCTTCTTTATATATTGTTCCAAACTTCATATTCTTTTTGTTAAGATAACTCTTTTATTTGCTTCAGAATCATCTAATATTTGTACCAATTCTATACTATTGCAATTTGTGCATAGTATCACTTGGATGTAAAAGTATGCATCACTTGGATGGGTAAAATAAAAAAAAGGCAAAAACGCCAACTTTCTGGCGCCTTTGGTCTAAAACGCCAACTTCCTGGCGCCTTTGGTCTAAAACGCCAACTTCCTGGCGCCTTTGGTCTAAAACGCCAACTTTCTGGCGTTTTTGGGCTAAAACGCCCAAATCTTGGCGCTTTTGGTCCTAAAACGCCCAAATCTTGGCGCTTTTGGTCCAAACCGGGCTATTCCTGGAAATAAGTTTCTAATGATGCTATATATGTCAATATTTTGATTAAACCGTGCTATTTTGGTTTTTTGTCCTTGATTCTATGTATGATTTCAGTGTACATGTGCAAGCAATATGTTAATTAAGGGTGTCTGATAGTTTAAGTCATTCATACCAGTAATCCATCTTAGTATTGTACAATTGTGGTATGGTGATATGGGTTGAATGATGATGGAATAAATGGAGGGTTACCCTGAATAAGGTAGTCTTACCTATTCACTCGTATGAATAGAAGGGATGATAACCATATTGTATTGATATGTAACCCTAATGAGGTGTAGCTTGTTATACCTAGCTTTAATATAACTAAGTGATGGTAATTGGGTATGCATAGTCCTTGAATGACTAATAAAATTATGGAGTACTCTGTTAATATTGTTGAAACCCTAGTATGCTATAACATGATGGTTACACCTTGAATTATGTGTGGGTTCATACTTGATAATAGTATGGAATGTGATGGTAATGCTTCACCTTATGCATCCATGATCCAATGGGGATGTCGTGAGTAGCAATGTACAATTGTTGTTGAATCTAGTCTTTTATCTCAAGATTGTTTTGTTGTCTAAGTAGCACAATAGTAAAATTCAAAAGAACATGGTGAACTCTCTTTCGTGATTTAGAAGTAATACATAACAATAGTACATATTTAGCAGTATGAATTGAGATAGTCAGATCAGATTATCAATGTTGAGGTAACACCTCAAGAGCATGAAAATATTGAAATGGTTGTTTCTCTCTCTATCCTATGATTGATTGTGGCATAGAGAATTTGTTTGTTATCATTGAGAACTATTTCAAACATGTTGTGATTTAGTAAAGGAATAAAGGACTTAATGTTGAAAACTGCATTCAAATATGAAATACAAGAATATAATGACATGTAAGATTTCATAAGCTTAAAATAAACCTTGAATTTACTTTACTTGCATATTTATGTTTCGGGGATGAAAACTTTTTAAGGGGGGAGAATTGTTATGACTGCGTCTGAGCTTAATTGGTAAACTAGGGTTTACCTGGATGATTATATGCTTAATTGGATTGATCATTGCTTAAATCTAATTAATGATGATAATTCAATTATGATGTTTTAAACCTAATAAGAACGTTAAGTGTTCTATTGTTTGAGAAATTAGGGTTTGAGAAATATAAACCCTAGTTGGCTGAAATTAGGGTTTTGATGGTACATGAGTATGGAATTTGATCAGGATAGCAGTGTGGTAAATGATTTTTCATATTTTCTAAAAAAATTATTTAATTGAATTATGGATATTATATGGATAACTCAATAATGCATATTGGAGAAAAAATTCAGAATATTTGAGTGTTCTTTGAATGTGGTTCTCGGTCGAACTATATTTCGACCAAAATGCTGACAGAGTGTTTTTTTAGCAGTGTAGTGTTTTATTTTTAGTTATTTATTGGTAACTCCAAATGATCTGAAATTTTAGTTGGAGATCTGAAACTCAATTATAAACAATATGTAAAACTTTCATAATGTTTAGATACATTTAGGCCTTATCAATTGACGAATTTTAGTAACTGACATTTCTATAGAATTATGGATAGAAGTGCACTATTCGATTTTTATTTATTTAAAGGAAGCTTAATATGATCGTAAATTTTTACTGAGGATTTGTAACTCAGTTATACATAACTTGATAAATTCTCATAATTTTTGGAAAAGGTTTGATCTCTGAAATACATGAATTCACATAACCTTTTTATGATAAAAAAATCTGTTGAAATAAGAAAACGTTTAGTGAGGGATCAATGTGCAATTAACCCAAGTAGCTCAATTGCTCTATATGGTCAACCTAACACACAAGGAGCTCTCATAATTCATGATTACCAGAGAAATGAAATCCTAGAAAGATATAGAGTTAGGGTTTGAGAGGAGAAATTGATGGAGATGCTGATCTAGGGTTTTGCGGTCTGAGGAATGATGAAATCATGTAAGTTTAGCTTCTTTGGATATAGTTTCATGGTGAATCTTTTCTCACATGTCAAAATTCCGTCCCTCCTCTGATTTGATCCAAAATGGTATCAAAACTTCCCTTTTTCTCACTCTTTCTTCATAATACCTCATTTTTAGGGTTTCTGAGTTGAAAGGAAGAAGAATTGGGTGAATTGCTAGGGATTTTATATGGATTCGAGATTTTCAGATATGGGATACATTTTTAAGGTGTTTTCACACCTTAGGGTGAGTGGGAACTTTCTTTAAATAGTATATTGCACAAAAATTGGTTAAATCAACCATAATCTTTAATTGCTTAGTATGCGACTACAAACCCTGAATTGTCTATTTGTACTAAGTTGTTGCAAAATCATATGAAATAGATTCTTCCTTTGTTTGAATGAATTTCAGATGATAAAATCATATTAGAAATGTATACAATGCATTCTAATGAGAATTCCCTAAGTATTCGCAGAGGTTATAAGAGTAAATTGAAATATAGGGAATTTGTCTATGACTGAAATTTTGTTGTATAAGTAAATAGAGAAAGTTCCTTATCTAGATCCCCTTGGTTTTGAATGATTGTTTATCTAAATTCATAGTACATATATGTTAGATACTATCTTGGATTTTATTTAAAGTGAGTAGTGTTTTTTTGGTATCTCAGTGAAGAGGGTGAAACCCTATATGCGAGGAAAGTTGGGTATTTGTGAATAGATATCGTGAAATCCATTTGAAGGGATTTTCTTGACATGATAGAATTTCTTTATTCAATGTTATCATTGATGCATGATATCCCAATGAATGACATCGAAACCCAAATTCAGATCAGTTCCAAGGTTTCATACGTATATTGATTTTATATGATTTGTTGATAGTAGTCTTTATTTAGTGAATGTTTATGTTGCATGAAATCTTTATGGGAGCCATGGGAATAAGTTTTTGCCTAGTGAGAGGTGACAAGATGTGTGATGGCCTTGTGAGCCATGATATGTACAACTAGTGAAATGAATACCTTGGTCTAAGGGTAATGGTTACATGTTACAGAGGTAAAAATGCTATGTGATGATCTAAGGGTTTGAATACCCAGATCCAGTAATTATGATAATGATGTGAAGGGATGAGAATTCCCAGTAATATGATAAGGGATTGAGATCCCAGGTATCATGTGTTGTAAATATTTGAAAAGTATGTGATAGATGTATTACACCTTTCTTTATAGCATTTGTTGTGATTAAATGAAACCCTAAGGGTAGGGTGTTCAATGAATCAAGTATTGTGATATCAACATTCTCAGTTATTATTAATAATTTTTTTCATGATAAGTAATTAACTCTTAATTGAGTTATGAGATGCACAACTCAAGATTTGGGTTGATATGCACGTTCTTTGAGAAATTACAGATAAGTTGCATGTGCTATTGATGATTACTCATATGTCAAGTAATTAACTCTTATCAGTGTAATAAGATGATAAATTGCATGATTCTAGTGTGTATGTGCCAAGTGGACATGTAATCTGTTTATTTAAGAATTTTAATCTGCCTGCATGTATAGTATGTTGATTACTCAGTATATTATAGTTTTTTGAATATACTGCTCTACCAAGTTTAGAATGATATACATGTTGTATTATAACTTCAAATAAGTAGACGCAACACCATAGAGATACCAGAGTCAAGTATAAGTAAGAGAAGGGTACAATGTAGAAAGAGCTTTCTAGGAATAATAAAATAATTGACTTAGGAGCCTTGAACACCGTAGAACCCCTATGTGAGGTCTGTGCCTTAGGGGTGAAATGACCTAACCCTGGTAGCATCCAGTATATGGGGGTCGGAATGTGCTATTAGGTGGCACAGGAGATGAAGCCCTATTGTAAGTCTCCTTAAATTATAGTTTGCAGTGCCCAACATCAACCAGAAGTCTTGGTGGCACTAGAGTACAGAAAATCCAAGAGGTGGCTTGACTCTGCACCTATGTGCTCAGGTTAGAGGAGGAGTCCAGTTTAGGCCAGAGAGCCATTTCCCTATTGTAGACCAGGAGAGTAGTCTGAATTAGCATTTCCCGGGTGTGTCCACTAAGTTTTGTACAGTGTGATCGTAGTGCACTACGAGTCTTCATATGTAGAGTACACTGCATATGATCAGGGCATAATATAATGAATGAGAGGTCAAACAAGTGTGTACAGTTATTCAATTATTATTTGCATGTTTTTGAATTATTAGTTCTCTTTATTATCAATCAAGCATTTCATATATTGATTCACTCTTATAGATATTTAGAGTATCATACCATATTTATGATTGTCAATTATTAGACTCTTTAAAGCTTACTGTTGTTATAATTGATATCAATTGCTTAAAAGTATATCTGTAATTATATCAGTGCTGTAGACTGTTTCTTTGAAGTACTCATTCACTGAGCGACTAGGCTCACCCCTCTACTCACAATTTTTAGGGAAATCGCATGGACTTGAAGAAGATATCATTACATCAGAGTAGACCTGCCACAAGAGTTAAGTCTGAGTATAGTTAAGTTCAGTCGGTCCTTGTCACTCTAGGTCCTTGTAAATAAATAAGAGAGAGTTGTAAATGATGATGTATAACATTATTCCTCTTTTAGCAATATGTGTGAATCAGCAAGTCTTAGGTGCTTAAAAGTATGAGGAACATAATGAATGTTCATACATGCATTTTTATAGTTGAAATCAGATTAGAGAATTCAATGTTTAGATTCCCTTTTAAAGTTGGTTTATGTGGTTCAATGTGAGAAAACAAAGAGTGTTGAAAGAGAAGAAAAATTTAAGGGTGATCTTTGTATTACGTTAAATCCTCAATTTATGCCCTAATCTCATGATTAGTGGAAATTGTGAGATTGGGGTGTAACACCTTATCTCTCCTTTCTTGTAACCCTTTCATCCCTCCATCTTCTTCCTTCTCTTTTGCTTGTTCTTGGATCTTGCTGGAGCAAGGAGATCCAACCTTGGAGCTTGGTGACCAAACCCTTCTTGCATGTAGTGCTTGTGGTGACCATAGTCCATCTTCAACCCTTAGTAAGTGTTTATCTTCCTTGATGGTGTTTCTTTTGATCTCCTACTGCCATATTCCTCTATTTTCTCGGACCTAGACCATGGTTCCTCCATGTTGGTCGTTTTGGGAGAGAAACTCCTCTTCACAAGGTCATAGACCATGTTTTGACTAGGTAGACCCAAGTGTGAGGAGGGTTTCTTATCTCTTTCTCCCTTTCTCTTTTGGCTCAGCCTAGAGCTTTTGGCTCTCTTTTCTTGGATGATCTTTGACCTTAGTGTCTTCTCCTTCTTGAGCTAGTCGTGTGGCTAAGAGTGGAGCTTTTGGTGGGGCTTCTTCAACCCTTGGATCGTGTGCTTGGAGCTCTTGATCTTGGAGCTTGGAATCCTTGGTGGTGATCTTCTTAAGGCGGGTTATATAACACTTAACATACTCTATTATTGCAATCTAGTATGCATGATTGCTACTTTCTTCTATATCTACAATTCTCCCTTATCATGCTAGTAGATAATGATAATCTCTAGAACTTGTTTGGTGGAGATATCTTTCTTGGTTTGGTAGAAATCTAAAACCCTAATCTACATGCACCCAATTTTGTTGTTCATATGTTTTGGAGGTTCTTCCCAATATTTTGACCTTAGTCTTGCTCTCATGAATGGTGTTCATGTACTTAGATCTCGAAGGGAGGTTAGGTTCTATTTTGGATACCTTAATAATGGTTTTCCCTCTGTTGGATGAGATCCTTTTGTGTTGGTTTCATGATCCATGACCTAGGGTTTTTTATGATAGTTTGCATGGGTTTTTCCTTTTTGAAGATCATGGTTTTTCCTTGGTTTT
This sequence comes from Alisma plantago-aquatica, assembly GCA_963693085.1. NCBI lineage: Eukaryota > Viridiplantae > Streptophyta > Magnoliopsida > Alismatales > Alismataceae > Alisma > Alisma plantago-aquatica. The sequence goes on along the minus strand of OY856411.1, from coordinate 748,674,504 downwards.
ATTTCTATTTTGAGACCAAGATATCATTCCTTAGGATGGTTGAGACACCCACCTTCTTGTGAGACACCCACCTTCTTGTTGGTCATGACCATAGTTAAACTTGGTCGATATGCACCTCTTATTGATGGGTTGGACCTAGTGTTGTTTAGGTCGTGACACTTGATGTTGGTGGTCTAGTTAACCCCTATTTTGGTTGGGTTGCTACCCTTGTATTGGCCATGGCATTGTCTTGAGGGAGGTCGCAACCAGATGGTCTTGGGTCACGACATGTTGCTAGGATGGAGGTGAAGACAACCATGTCTTGAGGTCAAGACACCCTAGATGTCACGGTCACGACATGGTTTAGGTGATGTGGTCGTGACCTAGTGGTTTGGTGGTGGTCGAGACATATGAGTATGATAGTGATTGAGAGGTATGCTTTGATACTTAAGGTTACTCTTGTATGAGTAATGTATAACCCACATATATGTTGTTTGGAATAATATTAAATCAACTCTAATGATGTTCCTCAACCCTAATATACTCCAAGATGATGGGAGGTGATGAATCTAGGGTTGATGATTGAACCTAGCTTTGTAAACCCTAATTGGATAAGAATGAACCTAACCACAACAATGTGTAATGATCATGCTTGTTTCTCTTTCATGGAATGACTATGGTGTGTGATGTTATCTATCTTGTTTATGAACTTCTAACCATGTAGGTGTGATGAGCTTGATAATCATAGTTAGAGTATAATATGGAGACTATGATATGAAACAAGTTTAATGCACCTTCATGAGGCATGTTGAGGCCCATGAGATACATGAATGATGTGAATGGGTTCTATGACTTGGCAGTGGCTTATTGCCTATTATGAGATGACTTTTCCCAATGACGAGTTGAGGGATTGATATCCTCTAGTATGTGACCTTGGTATTGGTGATGTGGTGAATGACAATGTTATAGGTCTCATGTGGTAATAGTGTGACAAGTTCACACCTTATATTTTTTATATCTCCTGGAGTTGTATCATGCCCTTATCTTTGTAGAGTTTGTTATGGCTTTGTACATTATAACTTGATTGATGTTAAAAGACACTTATTTGACTTAACTATTAAAGTCAAACTTAATCATGTAGTTTTGCCATGTACTATAGATCCATCTCAGTATCAGCACTTGCTGGATGGTGAAATGAGCTTTCCCTAGTGAAAGCTTGGAGTCATATACTATTGAGTATATGCATTCACAAGATTGGATAAGGTCCATACCCTAGTAGGAGTGTGGTTGTGGGTCGTAGCTCAGCGATATGATGCTTATGAGCTTTCACAGGATTGGCTTTGGGCCATACCCTAGAAGGAGTGCGGTTGCAGGCCATAGCTCAATTTCACTAGCGATGTGACATATACCAAGGTGGGCTAGGACTTTCACAATTTGACTATATGTCACTGGTTGCACTTGACTAGTATGTCTTTGTGGTGTACTCATGTATTGACCATGAGGTTTGGTGAGGTCATGGATTCTGAATCTTCCATTGACCTTGTATGGCACTGATTTCTACTTAGTAGTGGTCACTTGGATTTGAGTGGTATGACTCAAATCCTCGAGGCATAATAAAATATGTAATCATCGATGAGTATACTTGCTTAGGATCAAATATGAAAATATTGGATGATGCCTTGCTTCGCTTTTGTACATTATAGTTGGTACTAAATATACATGTTCTTCATATTCCTTCTGAACTGTTAGATAACAATAACTACCTTGCTAATATCATTAGATGAGTCTGATTATCATAGTTGTAGCTTTACATCTATCCTCTAATTACCTTATCTATGTTAATAATAATGTTGGTGGAGAGTTATATCTCCTGCTGAGATTTGGATCTCACCCCATGGGTTTCTCCACATCTTTTAGGTGGATGTGCATAAGGAGGTAGAGATCGTGCAACTGAGGTAGAGCAACAACAAGAAGGCCAGCAGCTGCTAAGGTTGGGAGTGTTGCTGCTAGTCTTTTGGTGTAGAGTCCTAGATTCATCTCTATACACTCAGGTCTTTGGAATAGTTTTTGGGTGTGTTTTGGTAGACATGTTATCAATACGTGTTTTTGTCTTGTGTGTCATTTTGATGTAAAGATGTGGTAGATGTATATATATATATATATATATATATATATATATATATATATATATATATATATATGGGTATCTATTCACTACCCATGCGAGTAACTAATTTTAGTTACTCGTAGATCTATTTTGTAATAGAAAGGTACCTATTTGTAATGAGATGACAAAATTTGTAATACAAACACTCATTTTGTATTACACATCTGATTATAGTAAAAATGATATTTATGATAGTAGTTTACGTTGTAATACAAAACGAGTGTTTGTATAACAAATTTGGTCATCTCATTACAAACGTTGTTTGTATCATTATAAATAGGTACCTTTCTATTACAAAATAGATCCACGGGTAACTAAAGTTAGTTACATGCGCGACTACTGAATGAATGGCATATATATATATATATATATATATCTGTGTGTGTATAAATATATATATATATATATTTATATATATATATGGGACAAGTTTCTCTTATAGAAGGATGATGGCATATGTAATATGAACATCTTGATGTAAGCACCTTATGATCTATGATATCCGATGCAGGTGTCATGTGAGGACTTATATGTAAAGGCTTCTACAGTTTTAGAGCTTAATGATATCAGTTTTGATTTCTAGTGTTTTCTGGTAATCTGTTTGTTTAAGTTTTATTTTCTGTGTTTAGTTGTTGTTATCTCATGGTTTGTGGTGCGGGACGCCACATATATAAAGGTAGAATTCTACACCATTTGAAGGGGTTGAGAACACAAACCTCCATTATGATCATTCTTTCCAATTTCTATTGGTGTTTCTTCATGATGTGATGTGGTAGTGAAACCTTATCTATGAGAATTTGAACCAAAGTTGAATTCTTAATTTAAGTGATCCATGTTTTAGTTCACTTACTTCATAATGGTCAGACTAATTTGAATAGAAACCTACTATATTTTGACAACTAGATCTATATTGGTGAACATTACAACTCCATCACCTAATATGTGTTGCTCCCTTGGGATACGACCATGACTATCATGAGCCCATATACTTGTTGGGGCAAGCGAGTTGAGACACGATTACAAAAGTTAAAACTCATTTAGAAACCAACTGAGAAATTTTTGGCACCATTTTTTGGTTAGTAACCTAAACTAGAACAAAACGCATCACATACACCACTTGTATTATAATATCATCTTATCCATCACCATCATCGTTATCCTTATTTCATCTTCCACTTTCATTTCTATTTCTCGCTCACCTTCTTATTTGCAGGTCTACATGTGGTGTTTCAAAAGGAGTCTTTAACCTTCCATATTTCTATATTTGGGAATTGCACACACCATTAGAATCCTTTGTAAATCAAGGAGGAGTGAATCACAAATAGATTTGTAGGATCTACAACCTTCATAACCACCATCTTCCATTAAGCAACCAATTTCATAAGAAAAACCAATCATGGAAGATGATAGTCCTCTTAAGGACTTTGCCATTCCAACTATAATAAAAATAAATGGGGCTATCAATGGTTCACGAATCTAAGAAAATAAAGTTTATATCAATCCACCTTCATGCAAAGGATCCAAAAAAATTTTTGGAGGAACACCAATTGAGCATCTGAACCTCCACATTAGTGAATTTATACAATACCTAAACAACATGAATATGATTGATGTTCCTACTAATGAGATCCTCCTTCTTATTACTTTCACTTTGAAAGACAGATTCAAGGCATGGATCTCTTCTTTTTCAAGAAACTTCATCAACAGTTGGGAGGAGCTCCTAAAAGTCTTCTTAGCCAAACATTTTCCACATAGAAATTTGCACAATTGATGAATCAACTCACAAATTTCTCTCAAATAGATGGGGAGATTTGTATGATACACGGTAAAGGTTCAAAGACCCTCAACACCTTTTTCCACACCATGGTCTAAGCAATTGGCTTCTATTTCACACTTTCCATAATGGTTTACTTTATAATATAATGATGTCTATTGATGTTGCTGCTATAGGAGCACTTATGAGCAAGTATAATAGAGAAACATACACTGTCATTGAAGACATGGCCCTGAACCATTTTCAATGGTGTTCTTAGGGACAATAAAACTATATAGACTTTATTCTATTAAGACAAAGTATGAATTTTTTAGTTTGTTTTTATAGCTTTAAGTTTGTTTCTATAATTTTTAGTTTGGTTCTATATTCTTGTTGCCTTCTTAGATTTTTTTAGTTTTTATTCTCCCTTAGAATTTGATAGTTTATTATTTTTGAAAAAAAAAAGTAATCATATATCTTCATTCATTGGTACATTTTTTTATAGATTTTGATAGTTAATTTATCTTTCTTCTTCTTCTTCATCAAGAAATCATACTAAATGGATGAGGTAGAGATTCAACACAGGGTAGATGAGGTTGCTAGCACGGAGATAGACATATTTCTTAGGGAGACCAAGGCTATTGCATGGGAGGAAATCTGAAGAGATCATGCATCAGCTATATGGGGCTACAATTACCAATATTTGCATGGGAGTCAGAAGTTGGATTTGTTTGAGAAGATTTTAATAGACCAAGAGTCCATGAAACATAGGCATAGGTTGGGGTGTCTCAAATGAAAACAAAATTCTTCCAATGATATGAGGCTCTCTGTCACCCTTCCCTAATCTAGTCCCAGATCTATGTATTTATAATGATCAATTAACCTTGGTTGAGTCTATTTTAGAATATGAAGAACCAACTTCAATTACATATATAATTATTTCATATGACAAGGTAAAATCCAACCATGAGGAGTATGCACAACTACAAATATAAATTCACCATGGTAATTTTATAAATGAGGCGTTTCCTCCTACCCCAACATCACATCTTCTATATGAAGATCTAGGTGATGAGAAGAAGTCGGAGCCAAATCTTCACCTGATTTAGCACAGTTGGAAGCGCCTGTCATAAATTTGTTGAATACTATGTCAGCCATAGAGGAATATCCACACACAATACCACACTACCTCTACTAATAGAGGTGTTTGGTGGATCCTAATAAATGGGCTTTAGGGTGAAATACAATACTACTCAAGGCATATTTATAGTACCTTTGATATACCATGGCGACCTGATCATATATCACACCAAGAAGCTCCTAAAATTCTTCTTAGCCAAACATTTTCCACCTAGTAAAATTGCATAGTTGAGGAGTTAACTCACAAATTTCTCTCAAAGATATGGGGAGACTTGTATGATACATGTTAAAGGTTCAAAGACCCTCAAAACCTTTGTCTACACCATGGTCTAAGCAACTGGCTTCTATTTCACACTTTCCATAGTGGTTGACTATGCGATATAAGAATGTCTATTGATGTTGCTTTTAATGAAGCACTAACAAGCAAGTATTATAGAGAACCATACACAATCATTGAAGACATGGCCCTGAACCATTTTCAATGGATTTCTGGAAAAAAAAACCAACCATCTTCTTCAAAGATAGCTTTGGAAGCAAGTGGGAATGCACATAGTTGATGTAGTAGACTTGATAGAAACAAAACTAGATGCCTTGACACAAAAGTTTGAGAAGCTAAGTACTCAATCGGTTCAAGTAGCTAACATACTTTGTGATGCATGTGGGTCACAAAGCACACATATTCTATACGCTATGCTCCTTTTGATATGTTTCAAGAAATACTAGAAAATGCAATATGGTCGGAAATTTTGGAAACAATCATCCTAAAATCCTCATTCCAACAAATGTAATCTGGGATGGAGGATCATCCAAACTTCTCCTACCACAATAACAACGATTATCACAATCTTCAAGAACAACATGTTCAACAAAATCCATCAATGGTGAGAAGACCATCAATGGGGAACAATCAATTGGGTTCTAACAATAATGTCAATCAAAATTTCAATCAGTAACAATAACCATAGTCAAAGTCCAATTTAGAATCAACCCTAGAGATTTTTTTTTTCAAACAAATAAAGTAAAATGATGAATTTATCCCAAAAGGACAATTTATGCAGGATTCCCTTCACCAACTCTCTTCTAAGATGGATGGAATATCCAATTTGCATGAATATTGTTTCCCAACAAGCTCTCTCCAATAAAAAAATCACATTAGGGTCCTTACCTAGTCAAACATAGATAAATCCTAGAGAAACATGCAAGTCGGTAACTTTGATTAGTGGGTTTGTTATCAAATGATATTCTTCACCACTAAAAGAAAATCAGATGAAGTTGTTGACACTAATGAAGATGATGCAACTAAATCTCAAAGGAATAATTTTGCAACACATGATCGATAAGGTGATTCTTCAAGCAAGCCAAACGTCCTTTTCCCACACCCATTTTCTAACAAGAAAGATGATATTAAATTCAATAAATTGATGGACATTTTGAACAAGCTCTGTTTCAGTCTCCCCTTAATGGAAGTAATTTCTAAAATTCCATCATATGCTAAATCTGTCAAAGACATATTAACAACAAGGGAAAACTTGATCAAATGGAGACAATGATGTTTTCTGAAAGGATAATCTATATCATATAAAATAGGTTGACAAAATAATTAGATGATCTCGGTGCTTTCACTCTTTCTTCCATAATTGACAATACAACTTTTCATAAAGGGTTTCAAGATCTTAGTGCTTGCATAAGTTTGATTCTATTTTTGTAATGGCAAAACTTGACTATGAAAAAGTCCACCACTATGGCTATTCAACTAGCATATTTATCCATTAACAATCCAAGATGAGTCATTGAAGATGTTCCAGTGAAAATAGGAAAGTTCTATATACCTTGTGACTTTTGGTCCTTGACACAAATGAAGATCTTGCAAATCCTATTCTAGGAGATCATTCTTACACATGGGTATATGGATAGTGGATGTTTGAGAAGGAAAAATAACTCTATGTGTTGGATATGAAGCTATATATTCATCTATTTTTGAAGCATTGAAAACACTAAGAACCAAAGAAAATACTTATTTTATTGACATCCTTCACACATAATCAGATTTCGATGGCTTTGAAGATGAGAATGATGATACCAACTAGAATATTGATTTCTAAGAGACCATTTCTGCAACACTTCAAGTTCAACTTCCCAAGAAACATCACAAGAAGAGGAGAAAAATAACAATACAACACCATAGAAAATGATAGAACTAAAACCCCTTCCATCTGGGTTGAGGTATGAATTTCTAGACCCTAACTTATCCTATCATTATTAACTCCTAATTAACTAAAGAACAAGAACAGAAAGTGCTCAAACAACTTTGCCTTTGTAACTAGGCAATTGGATATTCAATTGATGATTTAAAAGGAATCAACCCATCTATTTGTATGTTGCATATCTCTAGAGGATGATTCTAAACCATGTTTTGAATCATAAGAATATTGAGCCAAAATTATGTTGGAAGTGGTTAAGAAAGAAATCTTCAAACTAAGAGATGCAACAATTATTTATCCAATTATAGATAGCCCATGGATAAGTGCAATTCATGTAGTACCCAAGAAGGGAGGAGAAATTATAATTGAAGGAGAAAGTGATGAACTGATGTTGAAAATGTGTTTTCATTGAATGAAAAACATGTATTGCTTATAGGAGATTGAACAAAGCCACCAAAAAATATCATTTCCCATTACCATTCATCAACCTCATGCTTAAGAGACTTTTGAATCACTCATATCTTAATTATTTAGATGGGCATTCAAGTTTCTTCCAAATTGCAATCTACCCACCTGACCAAGAAATAACCACATTCACATGTACCTATAGAACCTTTGCATATAGAAGAACACAATTTGGACATTGTAATGCACCTACTACATTGAAAATATGTATGTTGGTAATATCTTATGCCTTCATTGAGCATGTTATGGAAATGTATATGGATGATTTAAGTGTTTATGGTAACTCTTTTGATGTTTATTTAACAAATCTCTCAAATGTATACAGTGTGGTAAACATGTTAGTTTGGTTTAAAATTGGGAAAAGTGTCATTTCATGGTATACTATGGAATTGTACTAGGACATGTGGTGTCAACAAAGGCATTGAAGTGGACAAAGGTTGAGGCAAATGACAAATGACTACACCAACTACGATGAAAGAAGTCTGAAGTTTTCTTCTAGCCACAGATGTGGATTTTGATGAAGAAAGTAAAATTGCTTTTTAGAAACCCAAAGAGGCTCTTATCTCTACACCTATCATTCATCCACCTGACTATACTTTTCCGTTTGAAATAATGTGTTATGACAATGATTCTACAGTCAAGAAGGTGTTAGGACAAAGAAAAGACAAATAAAATCATGCAATTCACTATGCAAGCAAGACTCTGGATGAGGCACAAATAAATTATGCAACTAGAGAAAAGGAGATGTGACTAATAGTGTATGCATTTGGGAAATTTCAACAATACTTTTTGGGATTCAAAGTTGTTGTTTACATAGATCATGTTGCAATTAGGTATCTTGTGAACAAGAAGGATGCCAAACTCTATCTTATTCATTAGAAATTATTACTCCTTGAATTTGATTTGGGGACCAAACATAAAAAAGGAACAAAGAACAATATTATTTATCACCCTTCTCACCTCAACATTGTTGCAAAAGACAATATCCCCATTTATGATTATATGCCAATTTAAATGCTATATGTTGGGCAATCACTTTCAATTCCCTAATTTGCTAATTTTAGAAACTTATCTAGCCATTGGATGCCTTCTTTCATACCTTACTTATCAATAGAAAAAGAATTTTCTTTATGGTGTCAAGTTCTATAATTGGAATGGCCCTCTTTTATTTAAGCAAGGCACCAATGGGTTGATCTAAAAATGTATTCCAAATGTGAGTTCATAATATCACTCCTCTCCTTGCATAGGACATTTTGGAGGAGACAAATAAAAACTAAGATTCTTCATGTAGGTTTATTGACCAACATTGTCTCCAGATGTCCATGCATATATTAAAGCATGTGAAAGATGCTAAAGATTGGGATGAATTTCTAAGAGGGACGAAATTTCACTCGATCCAATTCTGGAGAATGAAGTTTTGATGTATGGGGTGTCAAATACATGGTCCCCTTTCCTTCTTCATGAAGTTATAAATTCATCCTCGTCGCATGTGAATTTGTATGAAATGGGTAGATGAAATCCCTATTCAAGCTCCATATGCAATGTCTGTGACTAAGTTGTTTCAAAAGACTATCTTTCCTAGATTCAGTGTTCCAATGACAATCCTATCCAATGGAGGCAGTCATTTCAATAAAGAAAGTTCAACAATTTATTTAGCAAGTATGAAGTTGATGATTGTCTATTCACCATGTTTATTAGTTGCATTTTAGATTTATTTTTGCATATTTTTCTTGCATTTCACTTATTGTTTCACTTGTTTTAGCTTTAATTGTTTCTACAATTTATTTGGTATCTAATTAGATTTTATGTTTGATTCATAGGTCGATGCAAGGAGAAGAGAAGAAGTCATAAACTCTCTATAAAATTTTGATGCAATAAGTAAAATATTGATGAAAGGAGATAAGGAGAAGTCATGAACTCCCAATAAATAAATCAAAATGATATATCCTCACTCCTAACTCCATCAATTGGAGAAATGATCAATAGTATGTACCCAACCAGTAAAATGAATCTAGAGTCCACATCCAATGTCAGAATTGGATGATTCAAGATGGATTGGAAGAGTAATTCAATTATCTATAGAACATATATATCTAATGGAAGCCAAATATCCCTCCAGTCACATGAAACTCCTATGACGGAAGTGGTAGCAAACTGTCCACTACCATAATGTCCATGAGATTTCTCTTCCTCTCTCTTTTCTCTTATATCATCAACATGAGTAGAGAGTATATTCCTTATTGGGACACATGGGTTAGCCCCGTTTCTTGTATTGTAATCTTACATTTTGAATTAATTCTTACTTGAGTTGTTGGATTTTTTATTAACTATCTATTACATGTACAATGGATTAGCTCCCATCTCGCACATTTATTACAATCTGAAGTATACATACCTTGAAATGTAAGATAAGAATATCAGTCAGTCTTAGTTGAACCTCAGATGAGATCATAGAATAGGTTCTATAGGGTGATGGATTTAGGATATGTAGGTAATGGGAGCATGAGCCTATGAGGAAATCTATCCTTGTGAATCCCATACTCCAAAAGGATATGGAATTTCCTTGCCTCCAATCTAATAATCTTTGTAGTGAGTGATACAATGTGAGAGAACATATTTTAGGTAGTGGCGGTAAGTTCATTTCCGTTGCAATTTTACCATCCTTAAAAATAATTTCTTTCATAGTGGATTCCATTTTTGTTTTGCTAATTTAGGTAATAACTAAAAAAAATCGATCATCTATCCTTGTTAAGTATTTTTTTTAATTATATTAAATATCTAATTTGTTTTGAGAAATTGTCCTTTGGGTTAGATGCTTAACAATAATACGATAAGATCCATCCTCTTGCAGGCGGTATTTTTGTGTTATTTTTTGGTAAAAACTACAGTTTCATACCCTAGTTAATTTGATGGGTGCAAAATTATCACATAAAATTTTTGTGTCGTTCTTAGGGACAATAAAACTTTTTAGACTTTATTCTGTTAAGATAAGTCTCGAAAGTTTCTTTCTTAGTTTGTTTTTATAACTTTAAGCATGTTGCTATAATTTTTAGTTTATTTCTATATTCTTGTTGCCTTCTTAGATTCTTCTAGTTATTATTCTCCCGTAGATTTTGACAATTTATTATTTTTAACAAAATAGGTAATCACACATCCTCATTCATTGGTACAGTTTTTTTATAGATTCTGATATTTAATTTATTTTTTTTCTTTAAGAAACCATATCAAATGGATGAGGCAGAGATTCAACACATGGTAGATCTGGTTGTTAGTGTGAAGATAAACATATTTCTTAATGATACCAGGGCCATTGCATGGGAGGAAATCTAGACAACTCAGGCATCATATACAAGGGGCTATAATTACCAATATTTGCATGGGAGTGAGAAGTTGGATTTTTTTGAGATGATGTTAATCGATCAGGAGGCCATGAACACATAGGCGGAGGTTGGGGTGGCTCAAATGATAACAAAATTCTTCCAATGATTTGAAGCTCTCTACTACCCTTCCCTAATGTAGTCCTAGAGCTATGTATTTATAATGATCAATCAACCTTGGTTGAGTCTATTTTAGAAGATGGAACACCAACTTTAGTTACATATATGGTTATTTCATATGATGAGGTACAACCCAACCATGAGGAGGATGCACAACTACAAATATATATTCACCGTGCTAATTTTATAGATGAGGCGGTTCCTCCTACGCCAACATCACATCTTCTATATGCAGATTTAGGTGATGAGAAGAAGCCATTTCTAGATCTTCACTGGATTTAGAGCAGTTGGAAGCAAATTTTATAAATTTATTGAATACTATGTTAGCCATAGAGGAAAATCCATACACTATGCCACACTACCTCTACTGATAGATGTATGACCCCTAACCTAGCTTAGTGCTTGATCATTCTTGATTTGCTTACTAAGATGCTTATACCTTAATCTATTCATGTGATACACCTTAAATAACATGTGACACATTTATGTTTCAGTTTGATCTAGTTTGGTTGATGTTTGAGTTTGCTATGCTATATGTGTGTTGCTTTTGTACCAAGTTGTAATTTATCCATGATGAGGGTTTATCTTGAAATTTGTCACATGTTGGATGTGCCTCTTGTGCCTTAGCATCATGAGAGAGAGAATAATGCATAGGGTGCCTTGTTGGACCTTGGGTGATGAGGTGGCATCATGTGTGTTGATTCTAGGGTTTGAATGGTTTGTATGATTTAATGGTGGTGTTGACCATGTTGATGTTGGCTTTGTAGCACTCGATGTGTTTCATGAATGTTGTGATTGATATACCTTGTTCTTTGGTTGGTTTATAGCAACCTAAGGTGTTGTGGCTTTGTGATTTGTTGTGGTGACCAGTTCCTTTGGTTGACATGGGTAGCGGTCACTACCATGTTTTCCTTATTTTGTGTCGACCGCAAGGGTGTAGTGGACCAAGTGGTCACTACACTGCCTAGATTTTAACGGCCTTTCTTTCATGCATACCTTGAGTTCTTGCACGGTTGAGGTTTTGAGGGACAAGTGTCATGAGTGACTCTAGTATCTTGACACCTCACATCCACTCACCTCTCTCCTATCCTTGGATACTTATACCAATTCTTTCACATGTAAGTAATCTCTTTGGCTCTCTCTCTCTCTCTTTTCTTGCTTCTTACTTAGAGTTCGGCCTTGCTCTTGGTGGTGTAAGTGGATGTTATGATCTTGAAGAAGGTGGCTATTTTCTCCTTGCATGTGGTTGTAAGGAGCAAAATCACCCCTTTCTAAACTTTAATAAAAAATACACAACATCCATCTCTTATGAGAAATTTAGATTTTGAAGGATGCATTCATAATAATTCCATTTAAATAAGAACGATCCAGATACAAAAATGTCAATAGTAGCAGTGGAAAGAAAAGACTAAGTTACTACGTGGCTTTGATCTCAATTTACTACATGAGTTTCATTAAACATAAACTAGAAAAGGAAACTATAGGATCTAGCAGTAGAAACCTATACATCTCAACAAAGTCTCCTTGAATCTACTTTTGGACAGGTCCTCCTAAATCTTGATCTACTCCTTGTCCTAGGCCTGGGTGGTTGGGATCACCCAGCAAGAGGACAAAACAAGGTATGTGTCAAATAAGTAATAAGAACAACAAGGATAATAAAGGGTATAGAATAGCCAAGAAATAAGAAGGGTCAAAAGTATGAGGCATATACATATAAGATTCTTGCCAAGACAAATAATAATAAAATTAGCATGAATGATTAAGTTAGACTAAATTAACTAAGTATGACTAAGTCACCTATTGGACCCCAACCAATAGGTGAGGGGAAAGTAAACACATTCACAGTCACCTATAAAATATTTATATATGGGGGAGAGTAAACACATTCCCCAGGGCGAAATAACACATATTCAAACTATGGGTGGTTGTACATAAGTACTACTACATTTGCTAATAAGTCAAATGTATCATCATGCTTAAAGAAATCATATGGCAATATTAAGCAACAAATAATAGTTATATGGCAGGTGGGTTCAAGACCCAAGCAAGTAATTAAGTAATTGTGCCAAAAAGAGCAATAATAGGAGTAAAGGTTTTATTCCATGCCTCATTGGGAAATTAAGGTTTGGTTATCAAAAATGCCCAACTTAAGGGATAATATGAACATGTATTGATTTGAGTATTCAATTCAGAGATCAAATTCTACCCTTCCAAGTCTAAAGTCACCTCAAACCTACATATAATGTTTTGTTCATTAGTTAAGCTTCAATGTATGTTATATAGGTGGAAAAATCCTAGAAATCCAAACATTCACAAAAACCATAAACCAAATCTTAATTTTAATTTGATGTTAGGTTCAGGGTTACTTATTAATATCTTGACTCAAAATCCCAACTTTATAAATCAGTATGTTGCCTATAATTATTATTAAGATCATAAGTAAATTTGAAACACTAAAAATCTAGACATTAAAACTTGGAAATAAGTAACAAAAATTTATGTCCAAAGATAGAGAAAATCGTAATGATTCCAAAACATATTTTTGTGTAATTTTCGGAGATTCCAGTAAAAAGTTAGGAATTTTACAATTCTATATATTTTTACCAATTTTAGTATGTAAATGATTTTCTAAAGAACATATTGGTCTCATATTATCATTCTGAACTATATACCATGATAGGATATTTCATGAAATTACCATACCATCATTTAAACAACAAAAAAAGATGGAGAACAAAAAACACCAGAAAGAAGGTCATGAGGGGCAAATAAGAGAACATACATAGGAGCCTTCTTCCAGCATTGTTCACGCCATGACAGACGACGTAGAGCATGTATGGGTAGATGAAAATTTAGGGAAAAGTCATTTAGGTGAAATCAAATGACATCAACAATTTAGAAACAAAGAAGAGGGTATAGAGAACCTTACCCAAAGATCTATTGTACTACCGTGGAGAGGCTATCATCAGCGAGAGAGTCCACGATGGAGAGAAAATCAACTTAGTGGCTGCATATGACGATGGTTTGGGTTCAATTGACACAAGAAAAAGAGTGTGCAAGGTCTAGTGGAGGTCTAGGTATAGGTATATATAGATGGGTTTGGGTTTTGGTGCTTTGGGAGGTAGAAACTTCTAAAGCCTTAGAGAACAAGTTTGAGTCTTTCTCGAATATGCAATTTTAGAATTTGAATAGGTATAGATGGATGCAAAATTCAATTTGCAATCTAACACAACCTGTTTCATAAAATTTCATTGAGAAACCAGAGAATATACCCAAAATACCAGACCTCTTTGGTCCACGGTTATTGTTCACGCGACAGATCTGCAAAGAAAGTCATTTAATACAACCTTCCAACTTTGTTCTTTTGATTTATTAAATGTACAAAACTTTATATAATTATTTGAGGGTGCAAACGAAGTCTAAATAAATTCAAGTTTAGTGGGTTAGCTAATTTTAGGGTGAGGAATCCGATTTTGACATTAATTTTTATTTTTAATAACTTTTAGTATTTTGTTAAATACTTTTAAATATTATCACTTATTTTATTCCTTTAATAAATTATAGGTGTAAGGAGTGGTACCCAATAGTTGGCTCACTCAATGATATAAACATGAGCCATGAAATGTTTAAGCAGTAAAAAACATAACTATTTACAAAGTTACAAAATGATTCCATGTACATAACTTTCTCACCCTAAGGGGGGTACATAAAATGAAAAAGTTACATCTATATACACATCAGCCCATATGCAAAGGGTAACAAGGCTATCTCAAGTTGTTCTTATGTCTGCCAATTAGTTCACAATCATCCTGAGTCTCTCCCCTGTAAAGCACCTACACTTGGGTGGAGGGAACACCTAGAAAAATAGGAAAACAAGGTATGTATCAGCAATAGCTGAGTATGCACATTAGAAGATCAACTAGGGCATTAATTATTACAGAAGTAAAGTAAGATGTTCCCATCAAAAAGGGGTCCATTAAAGCTAGGTTAGTTTCAATGAGAATTATCAAAAGAAGGAATTTCCAAAAGAATGAGACAGTATAAGTAAAACTTTAAATAACGATTCTTGCCATAATCAATCATCAATATCACAATAAATATTTGCATGCAGATATATTGGACTAAAGTAACTATATTAGGGCCACAACACCACTGAGTCATTGGCCTAAGTGGAATGGGTGGAAAAGCACACCCTAGGTGGAAAAGCATGCCTATGTATATGTAAGGGTAGAAATGAATACCCCGGGTAGAAACACATACCCTAATGGTTACACATAAGCTTCCATGACAGTTAAACTAGTAGAATTATCTAGCACACATAAATAGATTGGCAAGATACATCTTTCAAAAACATACATGGCATGATTTAAGCACAATAGAAGGTGGGATCATTGATCCAATTCAACATGATAATTATATTTTCATAAGAATAACAAAAAGTCCAATTGAGAGTATATGAATTGTCCAACAAACAGAACAAGAGAAATTATTGCAAAATTTCCCTCATTATGGGAAAATTTAATCATATAAATGCCTAGTTATAAATAGGGAGGAGTACATACCTCGTTCTCCCAACTAAGAGTTAGATCAATAGGTATATTTGGTCTCCAAAGTCGATTATTCATCCTATGAACATGCTATGTACATTAGATAAACTAAAATGAACAAATGTGTACATTCATATTATAGATTTCCATATTGCTCTTATTCTAGTCCCAATCACCTAATTTTTTATTAAGTCAACATATGATTCATTAGATATCTATTTTAGTTCTAATTTCATCTCTACTAACATAGGTCTAATTATGTCTAGGTTATATATATACATGTGGCTTTCAATATGCATTCTTTCAACTTGGGTTTTGTAATGTATTCATCTCCTCATACCATATGAATCAATATCATATCTAACATTATACTTATCAAGTGTATCGGTGTGTATGTACAATTTATCGCCAAATTCTTGAATATTCCATGAACACAAACATATAGTTTATAGGTACTTGGAGTAGATCCTAATGTGACCAACATGTCACCCATACTTGTATTTATAATAATGTATTCTTATATATATGATATATTTCCTTTGGTAAAGAATTGACTAATATAGATAGGTGTGCACCCTAGATCGATATGTATTTCTAATTTCATCTCATACTTATATATATTGAAGTGTGTATCTAGGGAATCTACAAAGGTATGAGATCATATTAAGTTCTTTTACTAACAACCACTGACTATCTGAGCTACAACTTAACCATTCATTAATTCACATACATGTATGTTACCCATACGCATATGCAAATACTAAGTAAATAGCTCAATTAATATTATTACTATTATAATCATGATTTATATGGCTTATTGGTTATTTGTATGAATATGAACTATGGGTGATTACGCATCAAGGTGTTCAATATAATTTTCTTCTTTAGGCTTAAGATAAAAATCCCCATATATATGTCGTGATTGATAGATTTAATGTACATGAATCTTAGATATAAACTTTGCATATATAGATATTGTATTAGAACTAACATTGGGTTGTAGGTAATGATCATCCATCATCTTAAGGGATCCTATTGTTGTAAGGTAGCCAATGATGTGTCAAGCCCGTCTGGGAGGGAGGCTAGCTCTACATTTAGGAGAACATGGTAGTAGTGGTGTCAGTTCAGGTGTTGGGTTCTAATCAGTGATGAACTAACATTCTCTAGCTGCTGTTATAATACAAGATACATGGAGTGTAGGGGATATTTTGATGTCATCTTGAACTTTGGATATGTCAGCACTGATTCTAGACCAACATATACTGACTTGTCATAGCTCCTCCATTATACCTGACCTATGCTCACATGGTCTCCATCAGGAGGAAGGAGATCAATGGAGGTGGATTAAGAGAAAGCAGTGTCAGAGTGAGTTTCAACTATGTTGAGACTTGTTGCATTGAATCTGTAGTGTCAGGTTCATCACATTGTTGTAGTCTGGGAAAAATTTGCATAAGTCTTGGGTATTTCACGGATTGGAATTGTAAGCAAGTTATGAGCTTCTGGTTGTGTTGGTTGATCGGGATGTTCAATGGTCGGGAATAGAGTTACAGGTCAAGGGCATTGAGGTCTAAATATGGCGGCCGAGTCAGACTTTCCGATGGTGATGGCGGCGGTTGATCTAAAAATTCCTCGACAAAAAATCCAAAATGGCACATATGGCCATTTTAATGCCCAAAATAGCACGTTCTTGAACTTAATTCCCATAATGGCACATTTGGGGAGCAATGCATCCCCATCGGAGATGTATTGCTCTATCGTAGAACAATGCATCTAGGTTGGTGATGCATTGGTCCCACAACAGGGAAATGCATCCCGGGTCAAGACATATTGCTCTATGAGAGAGCAATGCATCTCGGGATGGGACACATTAGTCCCACCGCAGAGCAATGTGTCCTGACGTGGGATGCATTTCCCTATTGTGGGACCAATGCGTCTCTCGCCGAGACACCCCAATGACTCTTTGGTGCCACGTGGGCAATGTGTCTCCACTGGGGACGTATTGTTGTCACACAACATCCGACCGTTGTCACCCAACGACTATATAGCCGTTGGGGGGGGTGCAGCGTAGTGCCACGTGGGGGCAATGTGTCCCCAATGGGGACGTATTTCTCTCCTATATAAAGGAGTTGAGATCAGCCCCCCAAACCCACACCATTCCTCAACTTCTTCAACTTCTTCTCTACTCTCATTGCTCTGGAGTTTCCTACTCGGATTTCTATTACTTGGAGGTGATTTTAAGTAATCTTGGAGCTGATTTCAGGCAATCTTAGAGCTATATTATTCTTCGTCTTCTTTTGCTGTCTGGCCGGGATTCTGCTTCTCTTCTTTCTCTTCTCGGGTATTCTGATTGACAAGGGAGATCTCGCCATTTGAGGTATTTTTTCTACTATATTTTTAGATTCAAAAATTTGGACCTAAAATTACTATGCAACATTAAAAATGAAATAATTGTATTGCTACTATTTAATTCCACATTACTAAAATAATGTTATAGAAAATGATACTTGAAGGTTAATTACTGTTCAAAAAATTATTGTTCTAAATTCCAAAATTATTGTTCTAAAATGTTAATGTTATAGAAAAAATATTGTTCCAAATATAATTCCAAATTCAAAATTATTGTTGTAAAATATTAAGTATTCTTCTAAAAATGATGTCAATGTTCTAAAATGTTAATTCATGCTCTAAAATATTAATTCATGTTCTACAATATTAATTATTATTCCAAAGTTAATTTACTGTTCCAAAATCTGAATTGTTGTTTTACAATGATAGGAACATGGCATCTAGTTCACATTCACGAATTTTCAAGCTTCAATATGATGGTCAATTTCTCTCTGATGGATCATATTCTAGTCGATCTAGTAGACCCATAAATATTTCACTTATCAATACCCTATCCAAACTAAAATCATATATCCATACAATACTTGAAATCAGTCCCAACCACTTCTCTATCAATATATCCTACCTTTTCCCTGGAGAATATCATATGCTCATACAAGTTGATGATGATGATGCATACAAAACCTTGTTCTCGCTTTCATCTGATGCCTATATTTATGTGTTTCTTGAAAAAACATCTTTCCACCAACATTCTAGTTTCATGAGTCTATTGAATCAATTTCAATTCCAACCATGTAATAGTAATGTAATTGCTGAATGAAATCAACCACCTCAATTCTCTCAAAATCCTACTATTGAGAATATTGGTCTTGAGGTTGAGGAGGGAGAACAAAATATTGAACAAGAAGGTGATGATAATAATTATCATGAAGGTGATAATGATAGTGATCAGGAAGGTGATAATAATAGTGATCATGATGGTGAGTCATTTATTGAAATTGATGATGGGCATGGACATCCATTCCCTGACTCTATTATAGCATTGAGTTCCGTTCCATCCATATTTGATAAACAATGGCCCTGACATGAACACATTGATACCAACTATGAGGCTTTTCAAGATGAAGAATGGGTGGAATATTTTCATTAGGAATTCCATCTCAATTACAACCCTTCCAACACTGAAATATATGAGGGTGCTTTATTTGCATCCAAAGCTATAATGATTGAGACGATCCAAAATGGTCGGCACAAAAAATGTCCAATATCATACACAATGCTCAAATAATTGTCATCTTATATTTGTTTGTATCCATGACCAACGATGTCCTTGGAGTTTGACCACTTGCCAGTCCAAAAGAGTAGGTGGCATGTGGAAGGTAAAATGTTATAGTACAAGCCACAATTGTCAACTAACTATTCTGAATTAGGACCATAGCCAAGTCACATCATCTTATATTGCTCGTATGATAATGCCAATCCTAGTATCACGATTGGATATGTCCACACAAGAAATTCATGACAAGGTGAATGTTGAACTAAACCTCCATATATCTTACAAGAAGGCATTTCTAGTGAGGAGGAAGGTTGTATGTAAAATATTTGGAGACTGGGAATCATCATATCATAATTTGTTTCTGTTCTAGATTTCTCTGTCATAATATATTCCAAGAACTATATATTCCCACCTTGTGGATGATTATACCCTTCAAACTGAAGGCACTCGTAGATTCAAGCGGGCGTTCTGGACATTTGGTCCAGCTGTGAGGGGTTGGGCCTATTGCAGGTCAGTTCTTACTGCTGATGGCACATTTCTAATAGGAAAATATTCTGGCACACTTCTCATTGTATGTGGCATAGATGTTGATAATGGTCTATTTCCACTTGCTTTTTTTGTTGTCGAAGTAGAAAATAAGGACTCACAAGAGTGGTTCTTTGGTTCTCTATAAACTTGTATTCCAATCATTCCACACCGTAAAGATCTGTGTATTATTTCTGAAAGAATGAGTAGAATTTTTCCAGTAGTTAGGTCACAATTTAACTGGGCTCAACATCATTTATTGTCTTCGACATCTTAGTGAGAACTTCCATCAAAATTTCAAGTCACAGGAGTTGAAGGAACTTTTGTGGAAGGTGGGATCCACAACTAATACACTTGTATTTGATCGTCTAATGGCTGATATAGAAACCATATAACCAGCTTCTAAGGAGTATTTGATAGCCCAAAATCCAGTACAGTGGTCTCTCACATATGACAGAGGTTACAGGTATGGGTCATTGACTAGAAATCATGTTGAAGGGTTAAGTGGAGTCTTAAAAGGTGTTAGAGGTTTACCAATACATGCACTAATTGTTGCCACATACTATCAACACTACTACAGAAATAGCATTCAGTGTCGCTTTTCTGGGCGTCGGTTGTTTACGGAAACCGACGCCGATACTATTAGACGTCGGTTATTTATACAAACCGACGTCTATATTTGAAGACCAGCCAGACACGGGTACCGCTTTATATTCAGCGTCGGCTGTTTATAAATAACCGACGCCTAAAAGCACCCGCGAAATCCAAATTTCGAGCAAAAACATTTTAGGTCATCTTTAGCGTCGGTTTTATAGGTATTCACCGACGCCTATTTAAAATGAAAATTTGTGCAAAAATGTCCCACTTTCAGCGTCGGTTGTGCCAGATAACCGATGCTGATTATGGTTCCCGCCAAAAAATTTAGGGTACAGGTTTTCTAAACGGGCGTCGGTTTTTTACAGACAACCGACGCTAAAGCGTTAGAGGCGTCGATTTTCTAAATAACCGATGCTGATTACCAAATTAATAGACCCGATCACCCAGCTCTTCCCCCTTTCTTCCTGTTTCATCCTGCTGCTCGCCGCTCGCTCTCTGCCCGACGACTCCAGCTGCTGCTCTCTGCCGCTCGCTCTCCGTTGTTGCTCTCCGCCGCTCGCTCTCCGCCGCTGCTCTCCGCCGACGTCTCTTCCACTACTGCCACTGCCTCTCCGCCGCCGCATCTCCGCCTGACGACCCCCGCGTCTCCGCCGCTGCTGCCACTGCCCTACGCCGCTGCCGCCTCCACTGCCTACACCGCCGCCTCCACTGCTCAACGTCGCCGCCTCCACTGCTCTTCTTCCTTAACGGAGCTCGCTACCGACAGAGCTACTCCTCTTCTTCCTCCACGAGCTTGCTACTTACAGGTTCGATTTTACTCTGTTATAGGATCCTTCAATGTGTGTTCTTTATAAGGTCAGATTGGTTTCTGAGTTGTTGGTCAATCATTTGGTTATGAGTTTTTATACCTAGTTACACAGCTCATTTTTGCTTCAATCATATTCAACATGTTGTTGTTTTTTATTGCAATTTGGTTCATTTTGTCATTTATATTTGCTTGTAATTTTTCAAAGGAGAACGGTTTAATTTTTCAATCATATTTGATTGTGATTGAGAGAACCCCCTCCCCTACCAAACTGCCAGGTCGTCTTTTCCTATGTCGGATTGTGAGATACAAGGATGCTCAAAACGCAAATCTAATTAAAACATTAACTATTAGCAACTGATGGGTCACTTTCCTATACCAAAAAGGAAACCCAAGAAACATATCCTAAACATAAATAAACACTCTCTCTACGAGTACCTATCTATTTGTTCTCCCAAACAAAAAGGAAAACACCGTTTAATCTGTTTGTAATTAGATTTTACAAGTCCTGAAAGTCGCCTCAACGTAGAATCATCCCTACAACATTATTAAATATATTTTTAAGATGCAAGACGCGCATAATGTATTGAACACAATCATATATGTCTAATTTCGTAAATAATCAAACTAAATTAGTATTACTACTCCGAATTTCACCAAATCAAGACATAACTATTATGTCACAAAGTATCAATATTAAAATCCACTTATTCACCTATATAAGCACCTCAAGGATGGAAATTTCATACCCTCATATATAATATCTTTTTTATCCATCCAAAAATCTTCAAGATCAGATAGAACATTATTATCAAGATCTCAATCAATACTTAATTTTACTTGAACCTCTATAAAGTCATAATGTGGTCATATACGTTCAGCCCTATCCCTCTAACTAAAAAGGGCTTAAAATATGAGTGAAATATATTATAGTTGGGCATGAATTTCTCAATCTCAACCAACAAAAAATTCATCAATGTCATCATCATTCTGATTTTTGCTTTGACCTTGCCCTGAAAGTTGTTCATGTTCTTCTGATAAGTTGTATTGTGGGTGAACCTAGATGACCGACCTCAAAGATGGACCTTCAACTCAAATTTGTTCATGTTCTTCAACTCAAATTTCACAATGTTAATCCTGGGACAAACGACCAACTTCCTTGTTCATTGGCTCATATGGTAGCCAAGGACTGCAAAGATGGACCTTCATCATCCTAAGATGGGGGGTTATGAGGGTTATGAACTTCTAATTTGTGCATATATTTGTCATACATTTGTGCTTGCATATATGAACAAATATTTTGCTTGCATATATTTGTCATATCTATTATTGTGTTTGTTGGCCTAGAAACCCGTCCAAGACATTAGGAGTAAATCTTGGATAGTCCCCGGTTTGGGACTGTTCTTGAACACCTAATCTCACTTAGGATGTAAGTGTATAATGTGTATTGGGTTTTCGAGAAGATTTCGGTAGCATATCCCCGTTTGTTCTCTAAGTACATATGTACTTAGAGAACATCGGGGAAATGCTGCCGAAATTTTCTTGAAAACCAAATACACATTATACACTTACTAGTGAGATTAGGTGTTCAAGGATGGGATAGGTGGTACACATTTATTATATATAAGAATGACATCAAATGTATTTGTTGGCCTAGAAACCCATCCAAGATTGACTCATTAGGAGTAAATCTTGGATAGTCCCCGATTTGGGACTGTTCTTGAACACCTAATCTCACTTAGGATGTAAGTGTATAATGTGTATTGGGTTTTCGAGAAAATTTTGGTAGCATTTTCCCGTTTGTTCTCTAAGTACATATGTACTTAGAGAACAGCGGGGAAATGCTGCCGAAATTTTCTTGAAAACCAAATACACATTATACACTTACTAGTGAGATTAGGTGTTCAAGGATGGGATAGGTGGTACACATTTATTATATATAAGAATGACATCAAATGTATTTGTTGGCCTAGAAACCCATCCAAGATTGACTCATTAGGAGTAAATCTTGGATAGTCCCCGGTTTGGGACTGTTCTTGAACACCTAATCTCACTTAGGATGTAAGTGTATAATGTGTATTGGGTTTTCGAGAAAATTTCGGTAGCATTTCCCCGTTTGTTCTCTAAGTACATATGTACTTAGAGAACAGCGGGGAAATGCTGCCGAAATTTTCTTGAAAACCAAATATACATTATACACTTACTAGTGAGATTAGGTGTTCAAGGATGGGATAGGTGGTACACATTTATTATATATAAGAATGACATCACATTATACGCTTAGGATGTAAGTGTATACCCTAATCTTTTCCTAATATATACTTGTTTCCTAATATATACTTGTTTTCTCTGATCATAGAATGGATAGATCATGGATGTCCATTCGTAATCGTTGCACCCCAGAGTTTATATCTGGTCTTGATCAGTTTATTAGATTTGCCGAGGAACATAGGAAAAAACCTACAGATAGGTTCTACTGTCCATGTAGGCATTGCGGTAACAACTTGAAAGTCAACACTGGTGAGGAAATCAAAAGTCATGTCATGTGCAACGGGATTGTACAAGGCTATACAGAATGGCACTGGCATGGAGATATTTCAAAATCGAAACCAGTAGATGTCGATAGCAGTGCTTGGGTGGAAGAAGAAATTGCCTCTGATGACGTAAATGTGAACGAACCAGTTCCAGCAGACATCGTTGATGCGATGCTGGATAGTTGTAGGGTAGAGCACACCGATCCACCTCCTATCTTTACAAACATTGTGCATGATGCTGAGATACCGTTATACACAGGTTGTGCTAAGTTTACGAAGCTTAGCGCTGTCTTGAGATTGTATAAGTTGAAAGCTAACAATAGATGGAGCGACAAAAGCTTCACTTCATTGTTGACTTTGTTGAAAGAAATGCTTCCTGAAGGAAACGAGCTTCCAATCTCAACATACCAGGTAAAGAAAATGTTGTGCCCAATGGGAATGGAGGCCAAGAAGATACACGCATGCCCGAATGATTGTGTATTATTTCAAAAGGACTATGTAGATTTGAAAGATTGTCCAAAATGTGGTGCGTCACGGTATAAATTGACGACTTCGGGGGAGTCCAAAACTGGTTCTCCTGCCAAGGTGTTGTGGTATCTACCTATAATATCACGGTTTCAACGCTTGTTTGCAAATCCGAAAGATGCGAGGAATTTGAGGTGGCATGCAGATGTTAAGAAAAATAATGATGGGATCCTACGACATGCGTCTGATTCCCCACAGTGGAAGAAGATTGATCTATTGTACCCTAAATTTGGTGAAGAAGATAGGAATCTAAGACTTGGGCTTTGTACAGATGGGATGAATCCGTACGGGACATTGAGCAGCCAACATAGCACTTGGCCAGTCATGCTTGTTATATACAATCTTCCTCCCTGGATGTGTATGAAAAATAAGTACGTTATGTTGTCATTGTTGATATCGGGTCCTAAACAACCCGGAAATGATATCGATGTTTATCTTGAACCTTTGATTGATGACTTAAAGAAACTTTGGGCTGAAGGTGTGATGACCTATGATGCTTCAGCAAGAGAGACATTTCGTTTGCACGCTATGTTGTTTTGCACTATTAATGACTTTCCAGCATATGGGAATTTGTCTGGATATAGTGTCAAAGGAGCTAAAGTGTGTCCTATATGTGAAGAAAACACTGATTCAATAAGACTAAAACATGGCGGCAAGACTGTATATCTTGGTCATCGAAGGTTTCTTTCAAAATTCCATCCGTATCGTAGGAAGCGCAAAGCATTCAATGGATGGAATGATGAACGAAGTGCACCTAAACCTATACCAGGGGATGTTGTTTATGAAAGAGTAAAAGACATTGTCAATGAATTTGGTAAGAAATCACAATGTAGTATGGCCACACAGAGTGACAATTCTTCATTCAAGAAGAAGTCAATAGTTTGGGATCTTCCTTATTGGAGTTCTTTGACAGTCAGGCATTGTATCGATGTAATGCACGTTGAGAAAAATGTATGTGATAGCATCATTGGTACTCTATTAAATATACCAGGTAAGACTAAAGATGGGATAAAATCCAGACTGGACCAACGTGAAATGGGAATAAGGTCAGAATTAACAGAATTACGTGAAATGGGTAATAAAAGAACATACTTACCTCCCGCTTGTTACACGTTGTCTAGAAAGGAGAAGAAAACTTTTTGTGAATGTTTGGTAAATGTTAAGGTGCCACATGGTTACTCATCCAACATCCGTAGATTGGTATCAATGAAAGATCTGAAGTTGATAGGTCTTAAATCTCATGATTGTCACACTCTAATGCAACAAATATTTCCCGTGGCAATTCGATCTATATTGCCGAAGCATGTAAGGTTTGCAATTACCAGACTTTGTTTCTTTTTCAACAGTCTATGCAGCAAAGTTATTGACCCTGATACTCTCGATAATTTGCAAAGAGAAGTGGTTGTTACCCTATGTCAGCTTGAGATGTATTTCCCTCCTTCGTTCTTTGATATCATGGTACATCTTGTTGTCCACTTGACTAGGGAAGTGAAAATGTTGGGACCAGTTTTCTTGCATTGGATGTATCCCTTTGAACGATACATGAGCGTTTTTAAAGGTGATGTTCGAAACCGTTATCGGCCTGAAGGGAGTATTATTGAAGGTTATGTGGCGAGAGAGGTTATGGATTTTTGCAATGACTTTCTCAGTGGTAATGACACTCCTGATAATGACAAGAATATTGAGGAGGGCAAAGGAATTTTGGGATCACGGGTGAAAGTAATCAGCCGTGAGCAGTTGGAACAAGCTCACTTGTATATTTTACACAATATGGATGAAGTGAGTGTTTATATCGAGGAACATACCAATTTCATAAAGAGACAACATCCTCGAGCAAGTTCAATGTGGCTTGCTAGAGAGCATAATAAGACTTTTACTAAGTGGTTTGAAGATAAAGTCTTACATCAACTATCTCAAACACCAAATGATATTACAGAAACTATCAAATGCCTCGCCTTTAAACCAAAACCGAATGTTATGTCTTATGAAGGGTTTGACATTAATGGATTCACATATTACACAAAGCGCCAAGATGATAAGAGTGTCGTCCAAAATAGTGGGGTCACTCTTCAAGCGTCGACTATGTACTTTGCAAGTGCAAAGGATAAGAGTCCACGTGAAGCTAAAATGTCATATTACGGTGTCATTGAGGACATTTGGGAGTTTGACTACATAGATTTCAAAATTCCGCTCTTTAAATGTAATTGGGTTGATAACACCAAAGGAGTTATAGTGGATGAATTGGGTTTCACTTTGGTGAACTTTGAAAAGATTGGCGAGAAGGGTGAACCATTCATATTGGCATCACAGGCGAAACAAATATTCTATATCGATGATCCTGCAAATGATAAATGGTCGGTTGTTCTTCATGGTAAAAGACAGTTCATTGAAGATCCTATAGATGAAGAAGAGTACTATGATAAGTATGATGACTCCAGTCCATTCTCAGTTGGGTTGCCAACTCCACAAAATATTGAAGCTAATGATGACTTATATGTGCGCGGAGATCACAATGAAGGATTGTTAATTGATAAAAGATCACAATTTTAGAGACATGTATGTTTATACAAATGCTAAATGTTTGCCTTTTTCTAGTTAATACAAATGTTAAATGTTTGCCTTTTTCTAGTTAATACAAATGCTAAATGTTTGCCTTTTTCTAGTTAATACAAATGCTAAATGTTTGCCTTTTTCTAGTTAATAGAAATGCTAAATGTTTGCCTTTTTAATGACATTTTCAGATGGCTGACCATGATGAGCATGATGTCCATGATGAGCATGAAGTCCATGATGAGCATGCTGTCCATGACGAGCATGGCGAGGATACTAATGTAAGTTCTAAAAACATATCCTGTATTTCTATAAAATTCATTATCTTCTAGTTATGTCATATATCCTATATTTCTATATTGGGCTAAGTTAGTGTGTTTTATTTTTGTCAAATTTTAGGTTGATGCACCTGTACCCACTGAAGTACTGGAGCAACTTGATGCGCAACACCAGACACTTAACAAGAAAAGGGGCATCACTCTGTTGAAGAAGTTATTAGCGCTAAGTGGTAGTGGATCTAAATTGGTGGTGGAGTTTGATAATGGAGGAAATCCAATTGGAGTGAACCGCAATAATTTTGTGAACTATCTTGGGTGTACCACTCATAGCCATTGTGGTGTTAAGTATGACAATTGGCATAAAGTTCCTCAAGGGAAAAAAGACTTGATATGGAAGGATTTATGCGTGAGTTATTATTATTTGCAATTCTATTTTGTAGATTACAAATTCTATTATTTGCAATTCTATTTTGGATACTAGTTAATAACATTTCTATTTTACAGAATCTGTTTGCATTGGATGAGAAGTTGCATCGTAAAAATGTGATGCAACGCGCTGGAAAGATGCTTAGGAATTATAGGACAAATCTGAACAGAGAATACATAAAAGAGGGTGATAAGAAGAAGAAGTCAGCCCTTGAACAATGGAACTTCTTGGACAAAGAAGATTGGGACAATTTTGTTGCTTCAAGAAAATCTGAAGAATTCAAGGTATTAGGTGTCACTCCTAATTTAATTAATATACATTGTATTCACCTATTCAAGATTAGCATTTAGTGCTACTAACCAAATCATTAATGTGCATACTAACTAGGCCCTCAGTGACGCACAAAAAGCAAGGCGTGCACTGAATGTGCATGACCACACTATGGGTCCAAAAGGCTATGCAAGCGTTCGCCAAAGACTACAGGCGGAGTCTGCGGCTACTCAGGAGTCTGCTCCTACTCAGGAGTCTGCCACACCCATGCCTCGCCATGATATCTGGATAGCTGGTAGGCAAAACAAGAAGGGTGAAATAAAGAAGCCTGTAACTGCTGAGGCGGCTGCAAAAATGGTAAAATACAACTCTTAGAGAAATTGTTTGAATATTGCTTATTTGTGGTGTTAACTTACCAATTTCTGTTTATGGTGATTAGCGGGAGCTGCACGAGCAGAGGAAACAAGGCACGTTCATCCCTCAGGGCACAAGGGATGAATTGACAGTTGCTCTGGGTAACCCAGAGCATCCTGGACGTGTTAGAGGTGTCGGCGCTGGTGTTGGCATCAAAGCATTCTTTGGGCCATCCCAGCGCAAACCCAGAGCGGGATTTTCTCAAGAAGAGGTAACCTATTCTTTTTTTAGAATGTTACTGCAAAAGGAAATTCATTAATAAGAAGCTAATGTTTCTTTTATCCATGTATAGGAGAATAAGAGAGTTGAGGATTTAGTTGCTAAGAAGATCAACGATGTAGTTGCTGAGAAGGTCAAGGAAGAATTGCTGCGGTGGCAGGCATCTCAGGCTTCCAATACGCCTATGGCGACCCACTCTTCTCCTGATGCACAGACTGCGAGTAATCCTGGAGACCCATCGCCTAGCACGTCTGTTGTAAGTATTGTTTATGACATTGTAGTTAGTCTTTTTAAGTTGTTATGTTTTCAAGATGATATGTATATATGTATAATATTCTTTACGTAAATTTGTAGGCATTGAAGCCATGCCGCTTAAGAATGCAAGACTACGTTGTTGCAGAGGCGCAGGCTTACCCGTCCCTTCCTGGGGCAATGTTTCACGGGACTCCAATGCCACAGGGCTACGTTCGTGTGAGCCCGATACGTGTGTTACCTGATTGGAGAGAAGCTACATTGCCATATTCCCACCCGGATATTGATAGACTTGCTGATGCAGAAGGCGGGGTGATATTGTGGCCCAAAGCAGATGTCGTCTACACGACTGAAATTGTAAGATAAATTTACATTGATTTAGACTGTTAATGTGTATATATGATGTCAACTGATCTGAAATTATATGTACAGGTTAAAAAGAAGACACCAGGAGCACCTAGGCCTCCACTTCCACTTCCCGCATTACCCGATTGGGTTCCAACTGACCTAACATACCCGTTAGGTCCTGCTTGTAGGGGAATGGCATGTTGGCTACGGGCACATAATGTACATTGCCCTATAATTATTTCTTTAGATGCAGATTATGCAGGTCAATCATACGATAGCTCTTTATTTATACAAGATATTATTGAGTTGTTTATGTATGATTGGCTGAATACATCAATGATAGAGACATGGATAAGGTGAGATCTTGTTTATACATCCATATACCTTGTGTAAGATCCGGTGATCTGGTTTCTTATATATTAATGCATACGCCTATATGTTTTGCAGCTACCTAGTCGAAGATCATTGCAAACAATTTGCATTTGATCATGTGGGATTTTTGATTCCATCATTGATTAGTTTGGTAGCTAAAGACCCTGATAATGTTCAACAATACTGTATAGATGCTTTTACAATTTTTGGTCAGCAAAAGAAGACGATAATAATAGCTCCATTCAATGTCAAGTAAGTTTACTTTATTTATAATTTGGACTTAAGAAAATTCCATTTTTATTTTGCATTTTGAGTTATTAATTGTTAACTTCTTACTTCTAGCGGTAGACATTGGGAGTTACTAGTTATTTTCCCCGGGACATTCACTGTTTATTATCTAGATCCTGCGGGGAGTACATTGAACACTAAAATTGGACACGTAATGAGAATGTCATTATTCTGGTGAGAAATATTTCATTTTTATATCCGTTAACATCTTTTATTACATTACTATTTACTTATGCAATTTATTGTGTTATATTAACATGTAGGGGTTTAGATGCATTCAAAAAGGCTGGAGGAACGGTCCCAAGGAAAAAGAACCAGCCAATAAATTGGCAGAACGTACAAGTAAGTTCCCGACTCGAATATATATATTATTGATGTGAATTGTGCTTAGTTGTATTATTTTGTATG
This sequence comes from Alisma plantago-aquatica, assembly GCA_963693085.1. Classification (NCBI taxonomy): domain Eukaryota; kingdom Viridiplantae; phylum Streptophyta; class Magnoliopsida; order Alismatales; family Alismataceae; genus Alisma; species Alisma plantago-aquatica. The sequence goes on along the minus strand of OY856411.1, from coordinate 748,644,321 downwards.
TTTCAATTTATAGTGTGCTACACAAGACAATGGCTGGGCATGCGCATACTATGTGATGTGATTTATGCAGATGATTATCAAATATGCCGCATTGGACATCAATACCATACATGAGGTATTATATATAGTCTCATTAGTTAGTATGCAATATATCAATCTTATATTATTTTTATATTATTACTTATATATATACATCATTCTCTTTGCAGGTGTTTAAAACTGACAACACTACAGGTAAACGTTTAAAAAATATACATGCTCCATATACGATGGAAGCATTAAATGAAGTAAGAGAAGAATGGGCAAAAGCCATACAAGCAGTGGCAACTGTAAGATATAATTGGGATGTTGATAGCGATAATGAATGATACTATGTAAATGAATATTTCTGAATGTTAATACATGTATTTGAATGTTTCTATATGTGTGAATGTGAGAATTGAATTGATGTCTGAATGTATGTACTTGTGTAGAATTTTGCTTGTGACTTTTGCAGGTTTGCGGCCTGTTTGTAGGCTGATATCAATGGATGTCGTAAACCTGCAGTTCAGAAAACTGAACTGCAGGTTCTCATCCTGCTGACCAGCCACAGCAGGCCTGCAAACTGATATGAAAAAAATATATATATAAATAGGCGTCGGTTATTTATAGAAAACCGTCAGGAAAGACCTACAGCGTCGGTTTTTTTCCAATAAACCGACGCCTGATGTGGCCAAAGCAGTCCTGGAAATGGCGTCGGATATTCATATCAAACCGACGCCTATTTAACCTATAGGCGTCGGTCTTTTGGTATATAACCGACGCCAAAAGTGTTCGCGCCACAAAAAATGGCATCATCTAGGGCACTTTATGCGTCGGTTATCTACTAAAAGACCGACGCTATATTCCATATAGGCGTCGGTTGTTTAGTAAATAACCGACGCAGAAAGTGCCCTAGATGATGCCGTTTTTTGTGGCGTGAACACTTTTGGCGTCGGTTATATACCAAAAGACCGACGCCTATATGGAATATAGGCGTCGGTTAAAAAACCGACGCCGAAGTGTTCGACCTTTAGCGGCGCCCACATAGGCGTCGGTCAGAAACTGACGCCAAATGGGGTTAAACGACCGACGCAAAAGTCTGTTTCTGTAGTAGTGCAATCTGTTAAAATGTGGTTGGGGAGGCGTAATGAAGCATATATATGGTCGTGTACAACATGGACATAAATGGCCCTTTAGGTTTCATAATAAGCTTTTTAATGTATCACAGGATGTAGAAAAACCAAGAGTAACACTCCACGTGAACAATGATGAATGGCTTGTTGATGACATGGAAGGACATAAATTTCAAGTCATAGTGCGTCCAAATGCTGCAAGTGAATGCAGTTGTGGTTTTCCATAACAATGGCATTTTCCATGTTCTCATGTTTGGGCAGCTGCAAGATCTGTCAATTATGATACTGATGGACTTGTGAGCCCATATTTCACAAATGATGCTTATTTGAACGCATACATAATTGAATTTTGTGGTATTCCTGACAAGTGGTATTGGCCTCAATTTGCTGAAAGCAGAGGTATTTATCCCTTATTACCCCCAAGGAAATGAAGGCACGCTAGAAGACCAAAGAAAAAATAATCATAAGTGTGGCAGAAGGGGCCATAATTGTCGAGACCCACTCTTTTGATCAGCATAAATACCAACCATTAGAGATAATCCCAAAACCTAAACCTAGATTATGAAATAAAACAATGAATTCTCGACAAAGGTGAATAACCAATATACGGAAAACACAAATGATTTTTGTTTCTTTTTCTTTCTTCACAAATTCATAAATCAATGTCACATCAAGGACATCACATTTAGATATCACAAATCTTATTCAACTCCATTAAAACCAGAATCAAATCTTGTTCTCATATGCGGTTTAGTTTACATCATATACATGTACATTGATAAACAAGCTTAGTCTACAACCCATCCCAGGAAAGAGAGAGTACATGGACATTCTAATCTATCTAGATTATGCTATTTATATATTCTTTGTCACAATCTCTCTGTTGGATAACATTATACCTAAAAACATTTGAAACAACCTCATGAGACTCGTATAGAGCCCCAGTGAGTGGATACATCCCACTCAAGCTAGGTACATGCATCGACATCAGATTAAGTATAATAAACTTAACAGAAACATGTAGATATTGAAAAGTCTAGCAGATAGTTCTATCATGAGTCAAATCTAGCTTATAATGGTAATCTAATCCAACATATACAGTAATCACTTAAACCAAATTTAACTTGAAATAACTTTTTAGAGTATGTCTATGAACAAATCAACATATACTTCTTAGTTCAAATTAAGAACCCTGCTGCATGAGAAATAAGTCAAGTTCTAAGCATTTTGAATCAATACATAACAATAGCATTAACTTTGTGACACTCCACCAGCCATACCAGGAACACATCCTACAGTCCTGAAGCTGAAGTACACATAATACATATCTACCAAACAATACTATCAAATAGCAAGCAATTGAACTCATATTCAGAATGGATATAAATCCCAACATTTATAACTTTTCAAGATGACATATCATAATATGAAATAGAAAATGCCCATAGCAACATGACTACTTTCCACAACAAGAAGCATATCCAACAATGAAAAATCATTAAGTAGCAGTACAAGGAATGTATAAACCATTCAAATCATGTTCTACACGGCTTATCATCTTTTATTTATTTGCCCTAAAACTACTTGGCTTGTACCTCACCAAGTAGAAGTCACCATGCCTGATTCTCGTGTCAACGACTCACCGTCACTATTTTAGGGTTTAGCTGGCCACCCTAAGATATCAACAACACACCCTGGCTACCTCATGGTTGCCTACAGAGTCTCACGTCCTCATCTCGGGACATGTATTTCACATATTTTTCATTTCACAATTCACATATTTCATTTCTTCAAAGTCTATTCCATCTGGACATAGACTTTCACAGCAAGAATTTAGGGCCAGAGCCACTCCATATGACTCACTCCTAAATCTTGGTATTCTAATCTTTAAGGTCTCGATCCACACTCCAGAAATCCTTCTTATAATTCATCGATTACTACAAGGAGATCTGTTTTGTTTTCCCAGTGTGGTCCTCGGGGGAAACTCATTGTGTTCAGGGCACCTAACTAGATGTTCCATCATTTCACTTATTATTAATCTCTTTTACTCATCTTAAAAGAATTCAAACCATCATATCTCATGTCTGTGTATTCTCGTGTAACTAGAGTAACATGAAACAGATCAAGTTTACCAATAAGGAAAATGATCAAAGCAACAAGCACAATAAATCAGTATATTGTAACACATATAATTATTTCTTTCTTCTACTTCATCTCATATAAATCATCAACAGTGGGCCTTCAACCCAAGACATAATCTTGTTGTCCATCATTTACCCCATCAGGGTTTTATCATCATAAGTGGGCTTTCAGCCCTAGACATAATCTCATTATGCAACATATACCCTTATCAGGGTTTCTTAATGTAAGGAGTGCATATTAAATTCAATTTCAACATAACTCTTATCAGTTCATCATATATCACAGCTTTGAACAAATATTAGCAGAGGCATTAGAACTAGCAACCGTAAAAGCATATAGATTTCATGTATCATTCCTCATACTCAGAATAGATTTATCATACAACATATGCTTGTTCCATCCAATCTGAATAGATGCCAATAAATTTCATGCATATACATGCATAGCAGACTTAGTTCTCTCCTTCTTTTATTTCACATTCTTCATATGGGGTTACTATTCAATACATTTTGATTATCATTTGAATTCCATCAAAATAGTTCATTCTCATAGTACAAGTATTCTACCAAACAATCACAATACAAGAACACATTTTTGTAAATCAATTCAAATGCTTGAACCTCATATTTTAATTGAATTAAACTACAATTATGTACATTCCATAATCCCTCATTTGAAATTGTTATTCATTAGCACCATCTAGCTCAACATTTTAGGATTAGAGTTTGTTTCTTAAATTCGTCTACTAATTCTCATGTTTTTCCTTCAATTCATATTCATTAATCTCAACTTCTCTCATGTCATGTTCATTAAATTACTGGAACCAATCATTTTTAACTCACTTGATATACAATACTTCTCTTTTCATTGATATCCATCAAAGTCTAGTTTTAGTATGTTTAATTCAATTTGTCTTAAGCCACATGTAATTAAAACAAATGATTAAAGACTTCATCATAATAACTTCATTAGTTTCATCTTTAACTTGCCATCACCATCAATACATTTTTTCTTCATATCATTTCTTATATTTAGATAAGTGTACCATGTTATTGACTTCTAATGTCATTCCCCTAATCAACAATGATCATTCTTTATTATACTAAAACAAATGCATTAGACTCAGATGATATTAGTAAGACTCATCATATTCAATTGAAGTATTAATACTTTCAACTTCAGCATTTGATCACATTTACAACGTCATATAAAAGTTCTAGATTTATCACTCATAATCGTCTTAATGATAAATTTTTAGGGTTTTCAAAAATACATTCCTTAGTTCAACATATCATAAGAATCATATCATTCAATAATCCAATCATGACTCAAGGGTTCATTAGGGTTATTAACAAACATGGAAACCCTAGTTTCCATTTTCACCTATTCCATTCATCAATCATAAGTATATATTGATTAATTGACTCATTTGATTCACTTCATCAACAAAAATCCTAATCAGGATATGTGATCATTCAATTCCATTAGCATTCAACAATACACTTGTATAATACAATCTAGTACAATTCAAATATGATTTTATACATGTCAATTCAATTCCAAGCATATCAGCCATTGGGCTGATTTTTAAGCAAAATTCACATGAAATATCATAGTCATCTACCCATAAGAATACCCATGGATCCTCAATCAATATATGAGGAACTAATCAAGTTCCAATCAATGAGATAATAATCAAAATCAGTAGAATTGGATCCCCCAATATCTTTCTGAAATCAAATCCAATCATATACATATACAAACAAGGTTTTTGATTATTTTATCCAGATAGAATTAGGCTTTAAGCATGAATACAAAGCTTAAGAGGGATAAAAACACTCACCTCAGGTGCCAATCACCTTAAATTCATAGGACAAACTCTAAATTTTTTGGAAACCCAATCAAACTCTCACAAATGAATCTTATTCTTTCTCCTCTCAACTCGGAAACCCTAGAAATGGGGATTAGAAGAGAAAGAGTGAGAAAAGGGGAGATTTGATGTGATTTCAAATCAAGTTAGATAAGGGATGAAATCTTGACATGTGAGAGAAGATTTACCATGAAATTCTATGCAAAGAAGCTAAACTTACTTGATTTCATCATATCTTGGATAGAGAAGCCCTAGGTCAACATCTCCACCACTTTCTCTTCTCAAAACCCTATCTCTCCTCTCTCTCAAGAATTTCATTTCTTTGACAGGAATGCCAAGTTATGAGATCTCCTTGTGTGTTAGGTTAGTCATATAGATGAATTGAGGTGCTTAGAACAATTGCAAACAAGCCCTTCATTATATTTTTATTTTTCTCAGACTGGTTGGTCGGCTGAGTTATAAACTCGACCGAAACCACACTTGTTAGAACTAAAAAATCATCCAAAAATTATGAATTTAACACAATGTCTGAAATTGAGTTTATAAGAAACACTAAAAGTTTTAGACCATTTGGAGTTACCAATAAATAATTAAAAATCAAATACTACGTTGCTATATTGCAGTCTGCAGCATGAGCGGTCGAGTTTGTCCTTCACATAACTCGACCAACACCCCTCTATGTAGAGATCAAACATAATCAAAAAATTATTCCAATTTAATAGTATGTCCATAATAGAGTTTATAAACTACAGTTAAAATTTGAGATTAATTGGATATACTAATAAAAAGATAAAATTCAATTACTATAATGCTATATCAATCTAAAAATATGGTCGATCGAGTTTGAAACTCGATCGACATATAGGTCAGAACATTCTTCAAAAATTCTGATATTTTTTATATTGTTCACATTTTATATATCCAAAGCATATCCAAATTTTAATTAAATCATATTTACACATAAAATACTAAAAATTATTTAGTGAGACACTATACTTATCAAATTTTGTATTCATATGTCATCAAAATCCTAATTTGGGCCGAATAGGATTTCCAAATCTTAACCCTAATTATGTGAATCAAAGTATGATTAAACCTTCTCAATATATTTAAAACATCAAAACTTAACTACCATCATTAATAAAGTTTTAAACAATGATCAACTTAGTTAAGCATACAATCATCCAAGTAAACCCTAATTAGACGACTAATTTAAAAACGGGTCATTATAATAATAGACACACTTGTCCTAATGTAATATGATGTCTGGTCATGTAATGTTTCAATTTCAGTTTGTTCAAGTCATGTAATGTTTGCAATTTCAATTTACTCAAGTCATGTAATGTTTGCAATTTCAATTTATTCAAGTCATGTAATGTTTGCAATTTCAGTTTGTTCAAGTCATCTAATGTTTGCAATTTCAATTTACTCAAGTCATGTAATGTTTGCAATTTCAATTTGTTCAAGTCATGTATTGTTTGCAATTTCAATTTATTCAAGTCATGTATTGTTTGCAATTTCAATTTATTCAAGTCATGTACTGTTTGTAATTTTAATTTAATATAATATTTGCACTTTTTATTTAATATAATATTCACACTTTTCATAGATATGGATCCTAGACAAGCATCCTTCTGACTCTCCCAACACCACTTCATGTTGTCATAGTGGCCTATTATTGACCCGGGTGTTTTGGAAAATATTTCTTTGGCTGGTTTTGGGCTTGTTCATAAGCTACAACCTATCTACCTTCATCCCAATTTAATCATTGCCTTAGTTAACCGATGGGGCAACTCTAGCAATACTTTTAAGTTTCCCCCTTTTGAGATGAGTGTCACCCTTTAGGATGTTGCAGTTCTTTTAGGTCTTAGGATTGATGGCCCACCGGTTATATCTTCATATCCTTTAGGCATAAATGAGAAGCAATTTTCTTCTAGGTCTCACCTTTGTGAGAGTTTCTTAGGAGATGCACCAGATGGGATGCCTAAGGGGCATATCTCCTTGATATGGTTGTGTGAGACCTTTAGGGGGATGGATTTCACCTTGGGAGATGAAGAACAACAAAGACAAATGAGGATAAGGTATACTAGAGCATATCTCCTATACTTTTTAGGTAGTTATCTTATTCTAGATAGTACCCGGGATAGAGTTCATGTACGGTACCTCCCGCTTGTGTCTGACTTTGCAAGTTGTAGCACTCTATCTTGGGGTGCTGCAACTCTAGCATACTTGTATAGGGAGTTGTACAAGGCTAGCACCCATTCTAGGTAAAATGCCCACCTGTCTGGTTGTGTATGTCTACTGTAGATGTGTTGGGAGAGGTTAGGAATTGGACGCCCAGGTTCACTGGTTATGAACTGGGGGGAGTGGTAAGAAGATGTTCCATTGGGTTATAGGTAAAGATTTTTACAATTTATTTATACATTTGTCCAAACATTTTATATTGTTTATCTAAATTTAGTTTGTCAATTTAATAGGTGGCCTACATTTGTTCAAAAGAGTGATACTATGAGAGGATCGATCCAGTTTTATGATTCAGCATTTGACTAGATTTTTCCCTCTCATGTATAACTTACTTACTTCTACTAACATGTTGTATGATATGTTGTATTTTTTATGCAATTTACTCCATTTTATATGATACATGTTGTATATATTTGAATAACATATACAGTTAGCTCCTTACACTGTTGATATTCTAGAGAGACTTCCAGCCTTGTGTCGAGAGGGTCGTGATATTTGGTTGGTACGAGTACCTTTAGTGTGCTACACAGTAGTAGAGTGGCACTTCCTTGATAGAGTACTTGGACAATTCAAATTTGTTCAAGTACCACCTACTCTGGAGTTGCCACACCTTAGTAGGATAGATGGGAGGGGTCAAGTGGCTGAAGACTGATTGCATCATTATAGGCGGGAAGTGCAACTGTGGAACAATAGACGTGAGAGCTTAGCCCCCCCTCCACGTGCAGAGACAGTCTTCAATCCACAGGTGCACTACACATGATATCATCCCCAGTATGTACTGCCCCCTCCAGCTCAGCCTCCGACCACATACTACCCACAAAGTTATCGTCAACAATAATTTGTGAGTATCATTATTATTTCTTTTACAAACTATTATTATTTATCTTTATTATTTGTAATATATGTAATTACTCTTTATTATTTGTACATACTTTGTTTGAACAGGTGGAATCACATGTGCAGATCTGAGCGGCTTTACAGCATGCCCCTGATCAAATCAGAGATGACATCTATGGCATCCAGGGGACTTACTTTGACAGTCTTTCTGACTATGTTCGGCTGTATGATCCCATACCCACTCATACCTCAACCCCTAAGCCCACTCCTACTCCTACTCCTACTCCTACTCCTACTCCTCCTACTCCTACTCCTACTCATGTGCTTCATGCTCTTGAGCCCACTTCCACTTCTTATTTCATGGAATGGGGATCGACAAGCCCATACTAGGAGTCAGTTCATTTTCTTCATTCATCACCCCACCTCCACCATCATCCTACTATAGAGCAAGTTCTTCTTCTATTCCATACACTCCACTCCCACCACATGTTATTCATGAGACTCGACCACCATCCTATGCCACATACTCACCAACTCCATTAGATTTCTCGGATACACCCCCCTGATGTCTCGCATCCTAGTTTTCAGAGACCCCTCACCCCACCTCTAGTTTATCCTTACTTCCCATGTGCTCATCAGGCTGCTGCTACACAGTTGTCCGCAGTTGAGGCGTCTCCAGATGACTTCGGTACTCAGGAGACAGATGTACATGGAGGTGGGCTAGGACATCGTGGGCGTGGAGGACGTGCTTAGTTTTTTATATATTGTATTGTGTTGTATATATGCCTTTGTGAAGTCATTTATTTGGCTTGTATGTGGATCTATCATATTATGATATCAGATTGGTTCATTTTGGATCTATTATATTGTTATGTTGTGTATTATTTTCTCGTCAAGTTGGTTCATATTTTAACCTTATTTTTAATTGATATCTCATTTTTTGGATTAATTTCTTCTTATATAATCAATTAGGAACCAACTAGTGTTGGTTGCAATAATCCTTCTATAATCTATATGCATCTTCATAGCTATTGAAATTAAAAATTTTATAATAATTGACTATATTATAGGCATTCAAATATAAGTGAACGAATTATAAATGTACAAATATAATCAATATTGTTAATATACAAATCAATAAGCATGAAAGAATAATAATGAATGCAAAAAAATTAAAAAAATTACAATACATCCATCATGGGGACGTTTTACTCTGATGTGGCAACAATATGTCCCCATGCAGGACACATTGCTTTCCTGTGGGGCCAATACATCTAGTCCGGGAACGTATTGCTCTGCGCGAGAGCAATGCGTCTCAGAGCTAGACGCATTGGTCCCACAATAGGACAATACATCGTGACAGCGTATCCATTGCTTTGCGTTGGGACCAATGCATCCCGTCTCGAGACGCATTGCTCTCTCGCTGGGACTACTGCGTCCTCAGCCGGGACATAGCATTATGTCTTGGAAGTGGAAGTATTGTTATGTCTCATTTTGGAAATTAAGTTCAACAACTTGTTATTCGGACCATTAAAATGGCCACATTTTGGTTGTTTTGACAAATTCCTCGCCGTCAGAAGGGAAGAAGAAGATGCCCAATGCTTGTGGCCTGGAGTCCACTATTACGGCCGTCGTGTTCGGATGCGGTCGATCCCATACTGCCGCAGTGCAAGGAGGGTTGAGTAGCGACGGCAAGGGCTCTTCACTATCACAGGTTGGTCGGTGGGGGATCATGGATCCGTGGTGGTGTTGGATGTGGGCGGCCACGACAGTAGGGTGCTGTGTCTTCTGCTGCCAAGGAAGTGGGGCTGAAGTTGGTGTTGGTTCAGGGTGCAGGTTGCCGATCGGAGGGGGTGATGATGACAAAGGTCTCCAAGTGGTCATGATGACAGGTGGTGCTCTCGATTCTCAGCCGGCTAGAGCAGTTGCAGGCGGAGCTTTCTTTCTCTGCAATCGAGGTTGGGCATAGGGAAGAAGCACTGCAGCGCGGAAAGGGATTAGGTCCTGGTGGTGACGAGTCGACATCGTCATAGAGTTGCGCAAACTGTGGTGGCGCTTCCTGTGATGCCATCGCTGCGGGGTGCAGATGAGATGGGGTTGCCGCTTGTAGGCAACGAGATGGAGGCGGGGAAAGATATAGGAAGGCGGAGAGAAAGGACGGAGAGAGAAGTGGGGGACGATGATGAAATAGAAGAGAAATCGTGGTGTTGGTGATGCTGTATGGCTGTGCTCGATGCAGCCTGGCGTGGCTTGGCGCTACTGAAGCAGGTAGAGCATTGGGACAGAGAGGAGGAAGGGAAGAGCACCGACAGCCCTCTCGCAGTCAACCGTTGGCGTTTAGGGTGGCGAGAAGGCATGGCGGCTAGGGCTTATGAGGTGAAGAAAAGAAAAGGAGGGAAGAGGGGGGCGACGAGAGAAAGAGGGGGGCGCAGTCAATTTATTTCTTTTACTCTTAAATAGAATTGGGGGAGTAATTAACTTTCAATTGACTTGAAAATAGGTTGTTAGGGGAATCTGATTTTAACCTCCATCTTACTTTTTAAAAACATCTAATATCAGATGTCATTACTTGTATTTTAAATATTCACTTAATGTACTTATTTCAATTAATAACATAATTATGTAACACTATTTTGTATTAATTTAATCTGTTTCACCTTTTACTCTTAGGAGCATTGTAAATGGTCAAACTAATTATTTGGGGTTAGTACATCAAATCCTACTATTTAGTTTTATTAGATTGCAATTAACTCTTTATTTATGATATATTTTTGAATATGTTATTACTAAGTTTCGACTCATATTAAAGTATTTAAATTTTAGGGAAAATATTATATACTATTCTGATAAAGAAATTTTAAGAAAAGGAGAGAGATGAGTAAGGTACCCAAAGTTGGGTATAGGCATGTAGAAACTCTCTAAATATATTAAATGTGGCCTTTAAGCAATACTAAACATGAGGAACACGATTTTACCATTTTTCAACATATTATTTAATATTTTTATTCTTTAAATTATATTCTCTCTCGTAAATTAACTAAAATATTCAAGATTGCCCAAATTTGATGAAAATTTACCCATATGCTAATTTTGGCATGTAGATTTCAAATTTGTGATTTATTTTCTCTTTTGGAGTCATTTAATAATTTATTTAATATATTTGATTCTTATTCTTATTTTCTTTCCTAGTTGAAATAAAAATACTTATTCTTATGAAAATAATGTGAAACTTCACCCTCAAGCAAACTAAAACATATGGAACACGAATTTGTCATTACTTTTTTCCCTCAAAGTTATTTATTATATTATTTAACTCTTTGGGCTTTTACATACTTTTCTCTCTTAATCTACACATGAACATTACAGATTTTCCAAATTTCATGTAAATTTACCCAAAGACTAATTTTAATGTGTAGATTAAGAATCTAAGTTTAGTTGCCACTTTTGAAATCATTTAATGACTTATTTCATATTTTGGGGAAAAACTCACCTTTTCTTTTCTAAATGAAATAGATATAGTCATTATTATCCTAAAATTGTGACACTTGGCCTCCAAGTCATATCAGATCCAAAGAATTCGAATCTAAAGTTATTTTTATCCACCAAGCCTTCCTTTTATGAGTTTTATCCCTTTTACACATTATTATCAATATTTGTCATATTAAATTATTTAATCCCACATTATCATGTATAAAGCTTTTCTATTTATTCCTTTTTCTCTTCCTTGCTCATAAGGCTAAGGGAAGTTCTACAACGAAATTATTTTAACAATATATCACTTAATTGCTAATTTTGCATCTTAGACCCTGATTGAAACACTAATTGAGGTATTTGAGCATAAACCCATTCATTGGCATAAATATAGATAAAAATATACTCCAAACCACTAATAATTCCGCAAATTCAACATCAAGGACAAAAAAGATAGGACAAACTTAGAAAAAAGGTCTAGACTAAGAATGTATCTAGATTTCAATTTGTTACAATGGTGATCTAGGGTTTGATCATCTCCCTTGTGGTGATTCTTGGTGATCCTTGATCTTGGTAAGTGGTTTATCTTTCTTGATCTTGTTTTCTTGAATTATACCACTCTCTCCATCTTCTCTCAGCCATACTATGGTTCTTCATGGTGGCTTTATTGATGAACTTCTCTCCAACAGAGGTCGAAACCATGGTTCTCCATGGTAGTACCTGAGTGAGATGAAGATCTCCTCTTTCTCCTTTCTTTTCTCAGTCTAGGGTTTGTACCCTCTCTCGTTTGAGATTTCTTTGACCTTGGTTTGCTCTTCTTCTCTTGAGTTGATCTTGCTTGGAGTTGGAGTTGATCCAAGCTTGGTGTTTCTTCTCTCTCTTGGAGCTTCTTGGCTTTTGGAGTTGATCTTCACCTCAAGGCGGGTTACATAACTTTCCCCTCTTCTATTGTTGCACCTTTATCTTGATTGCATGTTACTGTTTGATCTCTAAAATGTGATCATAAGTTACTAGATGATGCTATCTTGATTTAAGGTTTAAGATTATGAAGTACTCCTGTATAGATTGCTCTTTCTCCTAAACCCTAATTCTTGCACCTGGAATCTAAGTGATGGTGGAGTTGTTGATTTTTACATGACCTTCAATAATTGGATTCATCATCATGTTTTTGGTTTGATCGTCTTATTATAGATAGTGGTTTTATTTCTGCATGCATGAACTTTAGGGTTGATTTCTCTCTCATACCATGTTTTTCAAGTTGATCCTTGTGACACTTGTTTTTGGGTTTTTGTCGATTATCTTCTCGATGTGATTTTCCCTTTGGTGATGTTTGGTTTTCTTGGCGTTCACATATGTTTCAAATGTTACTCTATTTTTTTTAGGTGGTCTCTACACCCCTTGATCAATGATGATGTTTGGAGTTTGGTAGAGTCGCTACAACCCTCATCCTCACCCCTTGTGACACCACATTTCTTTACTGGTCGCTACTCATGAAGCTCCTTCATGATGGTCAAAACAAGTTGTTCTCGTTGTGGTCGCTACCAGGTTGAGGTGTTGCTTTGTTGCAGTCGATAGTGATGGTTGTACCATGTGGTTTCTACATGTGTTGAGTCATGTATGGTCTCTACATTTGCATGGTTTGATGGTTGTTGCCCATGGTGTAACCCTAGTGGTCTCTACACATGGTGTAACCCTAGTGGTCTCTCCCTGGGGATGGTCGCTACACATGTGATGATGCTTAATGTAAGGCCCCTAAACTTGTTTAATGAGTTGAATAAGCTTAATTACCATAATTAAACTCTTAGAACCCTAATATAACTTTTTGATATTCTTTGAAATCATAAGACAAGAGTAAGTTTCAAATTTGGTCCAATTTGAACACTGCTTGAGCAAGTTATGCAATTTTATACACATTTTGGACTTTTCTACGATTTATCAAATTGAGAGGTTTTATTTGCAATTTATCACTTGAATTATGTTCCTTGGATATTATATCATCATTCTTGAGCTTTTTGAGCCATGTGGAACCTATTAATCCTTGGTTTGAAGGTATTTTCTCTAAGGATATTTTAGGGTATACCCCCTTCACAGATGAGCTAACTTTAGTAGCTATCAACTAATGAATTATGTGATTGGCTGGAAAATTCGACAAAGGAAAGCTAAGCAGGTCTATAAGGACGGTGGGGGAGCTACTTGTGTGTTTGCTTGTATATTCTTAATCGTTTAAGACCATAGAAACATGGGGAAGCTACTTTTACACCTCATGCTTGCTTCCATCCTTCTCCATGGGCTATATTTACCTCTTCCTTGCCCAAGTACAAAAATTTGCTTGTTTTCTCTTTCCTCTAACCTGGAGCAATGACTCCACTCTATTTTTCTGCAGAACCAAGTTCTCTAAGGTAGAAGACAACCTCTTTTTGGAGAAGAAGATCTGCTAGAGCTCCATTTAGCCCTACCTAGGGTTTCCAAGGTCATCTTCTAGGGATTTCGACCAAGGCAAGTTATTTTCTTCCTTTCTTTTCTATTTCTCTTGCTCTTCTCCTTCCTTAGACCTTCCTCCAGATCGGAACCTTGTTTTTCCAGGGTATAAATTTCTCTAAAGCTCTAAAACCCTACCATTCTTGCTCCTTATGCTTAGGGTTTGCTCATTTGATGAAGAAAGGTGCTAGATGGACGAGTTAATAGTTTATGCTTGGATTTTCTACCCTACCTGCTCGAGATATCTTCTGTGTGGGGTTTCATCTTCTCATTATATGCAAGTTTTATAACTTGCTCCACGTTTATTTCTTATCATAAGCTTTCTAGATTATGTTCTTGCTTGAAAATGATGATCCATGCACTAAAAAGCTATGCTTGACTTGGATTTCGAATTTTATAATGTTCCCTATTTTGATTTCAATTATAGATGAACCTGTGATCATATGTACGCTATTCCTAAGGTATAATATGACTTGGATCAGGTTGGTTTGATAACCTATGGTGCTAAGAACCTATCAACCAATGGTCAATTTTACGGTTTTAAGCTGATTTCTTCTATAAACCCATGACCCGATGATGGTACCATTGCAACAACCCTATGGTGTTTTCTTCATGACAATTGATGGTGCTAACCAAGGGTGTCAACTGAATTTCACCCCTTAGGCCATGTTTTGGCCTAATTAGAAGCCTAGTGATTAACAATTAAGTACCCTAATGATGCTATCAATCAATGGTGATATTAGTTTGATATTTGATGCTGATTAATGAATATAGTGTTGATCTAACAACCTATGGTGACTGAATGGTCACTAATAATGGTGGATCAGATCTCCAAAACCTATGGTGAGTTAATCATATAGTTTTAGTATCAATTAAGCCTTAGACCGATGGTTTCTTGGGTAACTTGATACAATGGTCGAACCTATACAGTAACTGATGGTTTTAATATATGAACTTGACATAATGGTCAAGATCTAATGTTTATTTCTCCAATAAGGTGGAATGATGGCTAATGTAATATGTTGGTCCTAATAATGTGATTTATATGGTTTCCTTTATGGGCATGTTTGCTTTGTAGGATTTAGGTGGATTTATATAAATGTTGGATTTGCATAATCCCAGGTATAGGAAATTCTTGGCTTTTAAAAAATTCTGCAGACAAATGTTTAGGTTTGGTTTCCTTGCATTTATATTATTGACTTTTGCTAGCTGGGTGCCTAGTTTATTGAGATTTCATGTTCACGGAACTCTGTGGAACGTGGGGCCGTTAGAAAAAAGTGAGCGCTCAGCACGCTGGACGACGGCGTCCGGCCCTTTTCAAATGGATAGCTCCGTCCAGCACTAACACAGTCCAAAAGAAATGCATGATAATGCCATTTTCTTCAATCCAGCTAACCAAATTTGATATTTTCGTTGCTGGAAGACCAACTCCAATCCAATACGACGGAATGCATCTAATCAAACATGTCCTATATGATCAACTTAAGGAGCTTACTTGTTGACAATGGATGGCTTGTTTCAAATGAACAGTCGATTATGGGTTTCACCCTACTTTCAATCGAACTTTTTGTGTGGTTAATCAAGGGATGTCTAGGATTAGATGGTGACCCTATATAAAGAACAAATAAAGGACTTCATAGGTGGTTTATCCAAGGTATTTACTTATGTAAACAACCAATGGTCTTAATTTTTAAACATTCCAATGGTTCTGGGTGAGATTGTGGTATGGTGATATGGGTTGAATGATGATGGAACAAATAAAGGGTTACCCCTAATAAGGTAGTCTTACCTATTCACTCATATGAATAGAAGGTATGATAATCATATTGTGTTGATATGTAACCCTAATGAGGTATAGCTTGTTATACCTAGCTTTAATATAACTAAATGATGGTAATTGGGTATGAATGGTCCTTAAATGAATAATACAATCATGAAGTACTATGTTAATGTTGTTGAAATCCTAGTATGTTATAACCCAATGGTTACACCTTGATTTATGTGTGGGTTCATACTTGATAATAGTATGGAATGTGATGGTGATGCTTCACCTTATGCATCCATGATCCAATGGGGATGTCGTGAGTTAGGGTTTGGGTATAAGTGTTGATTAGTAACATTAATATAATTTATATTGTTGAACCTAACTCTAATGCAAATAGATAAAGATGAGTATTCATGTTTAACATTCTTATATGATGGCATGATGGTGAAATGACCTCCTTAACATGATCATAACCTTAATGTGTTAATTGGTGGTTGTCATAGACACATGGTTGATGCTTGCTTTTGTGAAAAATGTGCATTATGAATATGATGAGGGTTAATCATATCTAGATTCTTTGCATGTTGATGTCATAAAGGAATGTTCTTAATGTTAATATAATTCTGCTATGATTGTTTATGAATATCTCCTAGCTCATTAATACAATATTGTGTTGATCTGGTGTATTATATGTAAGTGATGTTGTTGAGCCTTGTTGTAAGGCATGAAAAGATAATGATTATCTTACAGGGAATAGTATGATGGTCTTGATGACCTTTGGGCATGGTTGAGCCCTGAATGAGGTGTAATCCTCTTATGTTGATAAGGGTTGATACCGTGTGATATTGTGAAAATGATTTATATCTTATGATAGTATGATGACTAGTGTTGTGACAAAGTGGGTTTTCAGGATTAATTTCGAGGATGAAATATATTTTAAGGTGTGTAGGATGTGATGGAGTGGACTTTTGGAATCCTAAAATGTCCAATGATACAAGTGAAGATATGTATGTTGAGTTGTTTTGATAATCCCAAGTGGGTTAGTAAAGTTGGAGTGTTGATTGAGGATTATATAATGATTTAGATCTATAAGTTTATGTCTTTTGAGGAATTTAACAGAATGGTAAAACAGTTGAGCTTTGGCACCAAAATTGAGTACAAGGTAGCTTGAGTTGTGAGGGAGCTATAATTAAAATTTTGGTGGCTATTGGGCTTTCCTCGATGGAGATATCTAGGTTGGAGATTGATGAAATAATGTACTTTTCGATGTATTTCAGACTATGGTTCATAACTAGACTTAGGGACCGATCCAGCTGTTGCCACACAGCTTGCAAGGAGAGGAATTTGGTTTGACAACGTGGGCCTTCTGCAGCCCTTGGATCTATTAGATCAGAGGGTTTAAAGACCTTCCCACCAGCTCTGGACCAAGAGGAGATATGGGGACAGGATCGTGTGCGAGCACCCACGCTCCTCAGGCTCATTGATCGTGGAGCGAGAGGGAGGAGTAGATGGGTAGTTGGCCTCAACTCCTTGAGAACACTCGTTCAAATAAGAGTCTGAGTCTTTGGGAGGAGAATAGAGAGAGTTCGACCTTCTCCTTTCCCCTGTCTCTCCACCGTCACCTACAGGATACAGAAGTAGGGAGAACGAACTATCAAATCTCCCTCTCGTCTCTGTTGTTGAGAGTAGAGAATAGGACTTGAGGCCGATGGAGTTCTCTAATGTTGGTGATGAGGTGTAGATATCGCTGGCTTCTCGTTGTTGTGGACTCGTGCAGCAGCGACTGTTCAGATTAGGGTTGACACCTGCAGCAAGCGGAGAAGACGACACACATCCCTTTCCTCATTCACTACAGCGGTAAGGTTCCATGCCGGCAGCTCACAGAGAAATACTCCAGCATTGAGGCACCAAGATCGGTGACCTCAGGTAGACCTGAGAGGGATCTAGGCGAAGCCAGTGCCAAACTCAGCCCCGGCGGCGGTGTGTGCCAGGTAAGAGCGCATGCCGACGTCGTGCGTCGGGCGCCCAGTAGGAGAGAAAGAGTCGGAGAGGTGGTCTATGACGGAACTACCCCTCATGCAACAAAGGAAGGGAGCCAATCCTTCTCACGGCACCAGCATCGTGAGACAGAGTCTCATACGGAGGCGCTCGTTTTGACGGGCGGCGGCTGAAGCTTTGAGAACCCACGCAGACGTATCGGGCAGATAACGCGAGAGAGAAGAAAGAAAGGGAGCAGGCCTGGTTCTCTCGTTCGTGAACCGCTTCCATCCAGAGCCAAATAAACCCAAACCGGAATAAAAACCGGTCGGCCCAGTGCAAGCCAGGAGGAGGAGCCGCACCCTAGTGGACACGTGGCGAGATGCGATTTGCAGAAAAGGTATTAATCTCAGATAATTGCCAGATCTTCAATAAATTGCAGTAATTAGCACGCTTATCAGAAAAACACATATAATATACCAAAATTCTCATAAAAATGAGTAGAACACAATTAAAGCAAAATATTAGGCTTTTGATGCACGAATATCAGTGATATCTTGTTAGATGTGTAATGCTTACTTAATGGATAATAAATAGCAAATGATGACATAAAATCATGGAAACATATCTGTAAGTCCATAATATGTATAGAATCCATATGATGTCATATATGTCCAGGTTGATGCACGAAATCATGTAATTTACTCCATATGGTTAATTAGGGCTAATAACCCTATATTAAATGTAATAAATACATTAATGATTAATAAATGATGAAATTTATAGAGTAAGCTCATATCTGTATATGAAACCTCAGTTTTAAATATGAGATCAGTTTTATATACAAAATCCATGTTATATGAAGTTGACCTTTAATACATGGTTTAAAATCCTAATTTAGGTTAATGATGTAACCTAAGGTTAATACGTGCACAAAAATGATATGGAACCTAATCTTTAGGTGATGAACCATAATCTGGAAAATGAAATCAGTATGATAATTCTTAGACAAGAATGCAAGTAATAATGAGAATATCCTAATGAGTTAAGTAAACCCTAAAATGGACATAATTAGGGTTAAGATGAGATATAATAAGATGAGAACCTGATGATAGTATATGGTCTTGTTTTGATCAGGTTTGACCAAGCTTATAGTTGAAATCAGTGATATGTGTTTAGTATGATCTATCTCTTTGGAAGGTACGTCATTACCTCTTACTTGGCTTATTATACAATATGCTTGTGTTATATGCATAATAAAATACTTGGCATATGGTATTGGATGAAATGATTGTTCTTGTATGATATGTTGGTTAGTTTTCTATACTTACTGCTATGAACACATCAAACATAATATCTTTGTTCCATTATATAAAAGCACTAACTCTTTGGTAGTGTGCTTGGAAGTGACCTAACTCTTTGGTAGTGGTCACATTGTACATATGACCTAACTCTTTGGTAGTGGTCACCTTGTACAAATGATCTAACTCTTTGGTAGTGATCATAAAGGCCTTGGTATATAATGGAAAATAAGCTTAAAATATGTGTTCTCTTTTGTTAATGAATATCCTTATGCAAGTATATGCTTTCTTATATTCTTCTGTTACTGCCAAGTATATTAGTTTTATCTTATTGCCAAGATATGATGAGAGGTAAATAAAAGACACGTAGGCGTACTCAGTACAATATTCATGAAATATTGTGCTGACGTGTACCGCATTTAATCTTTTGTTTAGGTTGTGGTTATGCTCTTGAAGATCCAAGATAGTTGAGAGTTGTGTGGCGAGCTGATGTATAGGTGGACCTGTTGTCTTAAGATCATGTTGTTTAGCTGTAGCACATGTATATGTATAAGTTTGCTGTTCAATATGTAATATCAAATGTTGTAACAATTCATGTTGTAATTATATGTTGAATGGTGAACATGTGTATGGTTTTATTATTGTTCATGTACATGTGCTACTGATTGTTTCCTTCTGACTCCCTTGATTTTCTCTTTCTTAGCCTAGTGTGGGATGTTTAAATTGGGATTCTCGCTGAGGTGAGGGTTTCAATTTGGACGTCACACATCAGATTAAGTTTTAGAAAATCCGGGGACGTCACAGGTGGTATCAGAGCATGAACAATAGCAAAGCCTGACATTTGCTCATTATGCAACTCAAACTAAAGAAAACCTTGAACTTAATAATCTTTTAGGGTTAGATTAGTCGTCTTTTAGAGACTAGATCTGACCTAGCCTCTAGGTTAGCACCTAGATGTCTGAGAACTAGGTCTAGACTGGTGCTTGTTGTGTAGCAAGTCTTTAGATGTCGTTCTTTCCTTATAGTGCAGCGGTATGGGACGTTGCATTATTTAGAAATGACGTGCATCAAGGGAAGAGAAACCCTAGACATATGGCGCTCGTTGTCTAGAGTAGATACACTAGTCTACACCATGTTCTCACCCTTTTCACTAGTTTTCATGACACTGGACTCTCTACTATGTGTGGGACACTCATTTTTGGTTTTGGTTTTTGATTCCAAACGGATCGAACTTCGATAGTTTTCTCTGACGCTTGTTTTATCGGAGAAAAACTATATAATATTTTATTATGTATATGTATTACAAAAATGTGTCCCCACACATGTACGAGTAGGAGGTGGTCATGAAACCCAAGTGAAAGTGATGACATCAGTCTAGAAGAGAGAGTAGTTCAAGATTAGATGTCTAGAGCCTTGTTGGATATATATATGATAGATGGAATAGATGAAATGAGTTTTAATGATATGATGTAAGTCGTATATAGATGATATAAGATGGTTTATGATGATATATGTTTGTCTTTGAGGACTTAAGTTTAGTTTTGGGGTTTTGAGATAAGTTCTAATGATGCAAGTAACTAGACTTTTATGAGGTAAGATAAGATAAGACAAGGATGTGAGTCAGCATGAGCCTCAAGCTCTTTTACAAGGGAGGACCTCTAGTGTTAGGACCAGTTTTGGGGTTAGCTCAAGAGAGAGCGAGACCCACAGGGAGAAGGTCAGAGAACCTAGACTCCACGATATGAGAAATATGAGATATGTGATATGATATGTCATAAACTAGACTACTCCTGAGTGAATGAGTTGTGTTGCTTAATGCATGATTCCTATGGTCTTGCTGAACCCTAGATGTCCTTGGGAGGACCAAACCCTAGAGTCAGAGAGAGGCTAGTTATGTGTGTATATGAATAAGAATATGAGTGCCTGCCATCTGGGTGAGGGAGAGAGGCCAAGACCCTGGAGGAGGTAGCTATGTTAGTTTCTGTGAAGCCTCATGCTCAGGTTGGTGGTTTCCCACATAGGAATCTAGTGGTATATATAAGAGAGTTTTGGGTAAGCATGTCTCATGGGTAGAGACCTATGAAGAGTATGCCATATCATGTTTTGGTTTGTGCTCATGTGGCTAGAGTTAATGAAGCTATTAGCTAGTGCCAATGAGGTAATCCGGAAACCCTAGACTAAGAGAGGGAAGATAAAGTATGTGCTTATGAGATACTCATAGAGTTGAGATAGCTCAGAGAAACTGAGCATGTAACTACCCTTAGGAATGGGTTAGGAGAACCTCAGTTGGACTAGATAAAGTTTTGATATATGTTTAACAAGCAACTTATATAAGTTTGTTTAGAACAGTCATGATATAATATGTGTAAAGATGTGATATATAGACATGATATGATCAAAACCTAAAGATGGTTTAGCAGATATCAAGGCATAAATGGTTAACCATACACATAAATAGTGATGATAATGTGAATAGTTGTATAATCTCATGAGGAATCTCTAAACGAGTTTATAACCTAATGTGAGAAAGTATAATGAGATGACACTAATGATACATACTATATGAATCATAATGTAATATGGTTGGTGAATCTAGTAATGAATTCACTAATAAATTTGTAACTTAATAGGAACGTGAAATGAGATCATCTTAATGATACATGCCAAATAGTGATAATGATAGTGCTTAATAAATATGATGAATATGATCTGAAAATTTTGCACTATGTAATGACATTGGCAAAAAAAATGTGTGTTGTTGGAATATTGATGCTTGGATATAATGAGGATGAAAATCCTAAAATATGAAATATGTCATAAGATGATCAAAGTTTCTAAACCTTGAGTTTAACCTTGAATGGAGTGTTTGTGCACCAAGATGGTTGTAAACCCCCCCCCCCCCTAATAGTGCTTTGGATACATGGTTCTAGGTAACTTTTGTGGATATGTTACACATAGAACAGTCCCTACATGCGGATGAAGATATGGTAGTTTTCCTTGGAGTACGAGTATGGTTGACTTTCGAGGACGAAAGTTCTTTTAAGATGTATATGATGTGACAAAGTGGGTTTTCAGGATTAATTTCGAGGATGAAATATATTTTAAGGTGTGTAGGATGTGATGGAGTGGACTTTTGGAATCCTAAAATGTCCAATGATACAAGTGAAGATATGTATGTTGAGTTGTTTTGATAATCCCAAGTGGGTTAGTAAAGTTGGAGTGTTGATTGAGGATTATATAATGATTTAGATCTATAAGTTTATGTCTTTTGAGGAATTTAACAGAATGGTAAAACAGTTGAGCTTTGGCACCAAAATTGAGTACAAGGTAGCTTGAGTTGTGAGGGAGCTATAATTAAAATTTTGGTGGCTATTGGGCTTTCCTCGATGGAGATATCTAGGTTGGAGATTGATGAAATAATGTACTTTTCGATGTATTTCAGACTATGGTTCATAACTAGACTTAGGGACCGATCCAGCTGTTGCCACAAAGCTTGCAAGGAGAGGAATTTGGTTTGACAACGTGGGCCTTCTGCAGCCCTTGGATCTATTAGATCAGAGGGTTTAAAGACCTTCCCACCAGCTCTGGACCAAGAGGAGATATGGGGACAGGATCGTGTGCGAGCACCCACGCTCCTCAGGCTCATTGATCGTGGAGCGAGAGGGAGGAGTAGATGGGTAGTTGGCCTCGACTCCTTGAGAACACTCGTTCAAATAAGAGTCTGAGTCTTTGGGAGGAGAATAGAGAGAGTTCGACCTTCTCCTTTCCCCTGTCTCTCCACCGTCACCTACAGGATACAGAAGTAGGGAGAACGAGCTATCAAATCTCCCTCTCGTCTCTATTGTTGAGAGTAGAGAATAGGACTTGAGGCCGATGGAGTTCTCTAATGTTGGTGATGAGGTGTAGATATCGCTGGCTTCTCGTTGCTGTGGACTCATGCAGCGGTGACTGTTCAGATTAGGGTTGACACCCGCAGCAAGCGGAGAAGACGACACACATCCCTTTCCTCGTTCACTACAGCGGCAAGGTTCCATGTCGGCAGCTCACAGAGAAATACTCCAGAATTGAGGCACCAAGATCGGTGACCTCAGGTAGACGTGAGAGGGATCTAGGCAGAGCCAGTGCCAAACTCAGCCCCGGCGGCGGTGTGTGCCAGGTAAGAGCGCATGCCGGCGTCGTGCGTCGGGCGCCCAGCAGGAGAGAAAGAGTCGGAGAGGTGGTCTATGACGGAACTACCCCTCACGCAACAAAGGAAGAGAGCCGATCCTTCTCACGACACCAGCATCGTGAGACAGAGTCTCATACGGCGGCGCTCGTTTTGACGGGCGGCGGCTGAAGCTTTGAGAACCCACGCAGACGTATCAGGCTGATAACGCGAGAGAGAAGAAAGAAAGGGAGCAGGCCTGGTTCTCTCGTCCGTGAACCGCTTCCATCCAGAGCCAAATAAACCCAAACCGGAATAAAAACCGGTCGGCCCAGTGCAAGCCAGGAGGAGGAGCCACACCCTAGTGGACACGTGGCGAGATGCGATTCGCAGAAAAGGTATTAATCTCAGATAATTGCCAGATCTTCAATAAATTGCAGTAATAAGCACGCTTATCAGAAAAACACATATAATATACCAAAATTCTCATAAAAATGAGTAGAACACAATTAAAGCAAAATATTAGGCTTTTGATGCACGAATATCAGTGATATCTTGTTAGATGTGTAATGCTTACTTAATGGATAATAAATAGCAAATGATGACATAAAATCATGGGAAAATATCTGTAAGTCCATAATATGTATAGAATCCATATGATGTCATATATGTCCAGGTTGATGCACAAAATCATTTAATTTACTCCATATGGTTAATTAGGGCTAATAACCCTATATTAAATGTAATAAATACATTAATGATTAATAAATGATGAAATTTATAGAGTAAGCTCATATCTGTATATGAAACCTCAGTTTTAAATATGAGATCAGTTTTATATACAAAATCCATGTTATATGAAGTTGACCTTTAATACATGGTTTAAAATCCTAATTTAGGTTAATGATGTAACCTAAGGTTAATACATGCACAAAAATGATATGGAACCTAATCTTTAGGTGATGAACCATAATCTGGAAAATGAAATCAGTATGATAATTCTTAGACAAGAATGTAAGTAATAATGAGAATATCCTAATGAGTTAAGTAAACCCTAAAATGGACATAATTAGGGTTAAGATGAGATATAATAAGATGAGAACCTGATGATAGTATATGGTCTTGTTTTGATCAGGTTTGACCAAGCTTATAGTTGAAATCAGTGATATGTGTTTAGTATGATCTATCTCTTTGGAAGGTACGCCATTACCTCTTACTTGGCTTATTATACAATATGCTTGTGTTATATGCATAATAAAATACTTGGCATATGGTATTGGATGAAATGATTGTTCTTGTATGATATGTTGCTTAGTTTTCTATACTAACTGCTATGAACACATCAAACATAATATCTTTGTTCCATTATATAAAAGCACTAACTCTTTGGTAGTGTGCTTGGAAGTGAACTAACTCTTTGGTAGTGGTCACATTATACATATGACCTAACTCTTTGGTAGTGGTCTGACCTAACTCTTTGGTAGTGGTCACCTTGTACAAATGATCTAACTCTTTGGTAGTGATCATAAAGGCCTTGGTATATAATGGAAAATAAGCTTAAAATATGTGTTCTCTTTTGTTAATGAATATCTTTATGCAAGTATATGCTTTCTTATATTCTTCTGTTACTGCCAAGTATATTAGTTTTATCTTATTGCCAAGATATGATAAGAGGTAAATAAAAGACACGTAGGCGTACTCAGTACAATATTCATGAAATATTGTGCTGACGTGTACCGCATTTAATCTTTTGTTTAGGTTGTGGTTATGCTCTTGAAGATCCAAGATAGTTGAGAGTTGTGTGGCGAGTTGATGTACAGGTGGACCTGTTGTCTTAAGATCCTGTTGTTTAGCTGTAGCACATGTATATGTATAAGTTTGCTGTTCAATATGTAATATCAAATGTTGTAACAATTCATGTTGTAATTATATGTTGAATGGTGAACATGTGTATGGTTTTATTATTGTTCATGTACATGTGCTACTGATTGTTTCCTTCTGACTCCCTTGATTTTCTCTTTCTTAGCCTAGTGTGGGATGTTTAAATTGGGATTCTTGCTGAGGTGAGGGTTTCAATTTGGACGTCACACATCAGATTAAGTTTTAGAAAATCCGGGGACGTCCCAAGTGTGGTCTCATGAACGGCAAGTGAATAGTACCATGTGATGTTGATATGAGAAATTATGTTTCACACATTTTATATCTTTTCAAATTTGTGATATTTATATGCTTGCTAAAAGTGAATTATGGTTTGTATGTCCACTTGTTTGATACAGCCTTAACTCACCCAATTGGCATAACTAATCAAGTGCAACTCTAATTATGTAGTGCCTTGTACCGTAGAACCATCTTCAATGTCATAGCTTGCTGAATGGTGAAATGAGTATTCCTAAGGGGAACTCGGAGTGCATACTGTTGAGTATGTGGGGGTGGAAGGTTGAGGATATATCCTTGTCATCCACAATGCAGATTGTGGAGGTTGGCTATGGTCATGCCTCATACATCTGATGTGATTGAGAACCGCTGTGGTCGTGTCTTGGTGATTATAAAATGATGTGATTAGAGGACAACTACGGTTATACCTCAGTGATTGGGTTTGAATACCCTAGATGCTAGCACCATGACTTGTACCAAGGTGGGCTAGTTATAGGAGTATATGTCATTGTGGTGGTAACTTTGACTGATATGTCATTGCCTTTTACTCGTACTGACCGAGGGGAAGAGATATTAGGATACCGACACTCCTAGATCTTGTACGGAACCGAATAGCCCTTTGCAGGGGTCAGTTGGACTTTGAATGGTACGATTCAAATTCCCCAGGGTGTAATAAAAGATGTAATACATCCATATAGCATATTTGTTTAGGGTTATACACGTCGTTTCACATTAGATGATAACCCTTATTTGTTATCTTTACATAAAGATGATACTTAGTGCAATTAAGAGATGGTCGATATAATTATGTTGTGGATATGCTTAAGATTGTAGATGTGTACATACAATAGCCATGATTATGTTGATAAATATACTTCTACTGCTGATTATAATCATGATGCTAGATATCTCATGTTGATAGTTATGTTTAGCATGCTAGCCATGCCTTCTTAACTAGAGATGCATATAATGCTAATCATACTTATCCATATAGTTGTGCTTATGTTTTTAGCTCTTCTTATGATGTTGATATGTTCAACCAATTAGACATGCTCATGTTGTTAGCTATGCTATGTTACTAGACTTGCTCATGATGCTAGATATGCATATGCTATTGAATTGCTTATATTGTCAACAAGATAAAGGATGATAGTCTGGCTAATGATGATAGTTATTATCTGCTCTTTTATGTAGTTTGTTAATCATCGGTACTACTGATCTTATTTGTTATATATGATTAAACTGCTTAACTGTTTAATTACTTAAAAATGTTGTAATCAATAAACATTGTTGGAGGTTATATCTCTTGCTGGGACATGGGTCTCACCCTTGAGGTTCGCCACATTTTTTAGGTAATCAGAAGTGACGAAAACAAACATGTGGAAATAAAGAGGAGCTATAGTAATGAATCTTTGATAAAGTTGATTAGATGTCTAGTGTGTCCTAGAGTCGTCCTTGTACTCTCAGGTCCAGGCAGGAAAAGTTTGTATATGGTGTTTCAAATAAATCAGACTTTTATTAGCATATTAATGCTTGTTTGTGTGGCATATACAATTATTGTTCTCCTGTATATATATGTTGTGGTTAAGATGATAGAACAAATTGTATCAAATTCTTGGCATAGTATGGATACAAGAAAGATGTTGGACTCTTATGCAAATTTTTTTGAGTGGGTGTTGATGTTGAAATCGGTTTTAATTTACCCATATTTTTGGGTATGTGATTAATTAGTTATTGATTGTGTTTTATGTTTTGAGTAATCTCATTTAGTGTAACAGGCTCTCACACTTAACCTAATATGCTCCAATAATATAGGAAGTTATGTACCTAGGGTTTGATGTTGAATGATGTTATGGAAACCCTAATTGGCTATCTATGAGAAACTGTAACCCTAATTTGGGCATACGATGCAATTACTTAGCTTGCTTATATGAGTAGCATGCAATAAAGTATTTTCTCTCTCCTATTTGTGTAACACTAATGCTACAAGTTGAATACACATCATAGCTTGTGATTGCTATGGTATCTCTTATATGACACATGGTGATGATTATGATCCTTTATGAGGCATGATGAGATAATGATGTTATGCAGGAACTATGTGATTGGGTCTTATGAACTAGCAAAGGATTTGTTCCTAATTTTAGGTAATATCCTCTAATGATGTGATGAGGGATGGTTATCCCTGATGATATGATAATGGCAATGGCCTAGTATAAGGAAATAAGACAATATCATGTGATGATGTGATCAACTTTATGATTAATATGTTTTATATCTTCTTATGTTGTAATCTACCCCTATCTTTATAGAACTTGTCTGTGGCTTGTATGTTATAACTTGATTGATGTAATAAAAGATACCCAATTGGATTAACTAATCAAGTGAAACCTTAATCATGTAGGTTGCCTTGAGCCATAGATTCATCTTCAACGTTAGTGCTTGTTGGATGGTGAAATGAGTAATTTGTGAGGGAAACTCGGAGCGCATATTGTTGAATATGCAGGGGTGCAAGTCAAGGATATATCCTTGCATCAATAACCATTGGTTCTTGAAGATGGTTGTGGTCATGCCTCGATAGAAAAGCGGTTGAGACCACATCTCAGATGATACATTTACAGGGATGGTTGCGATCATACCCTGGCAGGAGAATGACTGCGGTCATATCTCACTAGTGTTGTGCCTATATGCCAAGGCGGACTAGGTTGTTTTGTAGTTTGACTCTATATGTCACCGCGCCAGACTCAGACTGACTAAGGGTGTGGGAGATCATAGGAGTCCAACTGTAGCATCCAACTCACATAAACATGATTAACTAAGCGGAAGCGTATCATTCACAACAGATTTACTAAAAATCACTAAAAATTAAAACCATTTACAAAGAGATACAAACATAGGAAAATTCTTTCATCAAGAACCAATGTATAACATTTACATCCTGGTTCGTAAGTACATAACTTATACCATCTCTTCTCGAGGATTACAAACATCTGCTTCCCTATTAACATTATATACAGACAACATAAGAACCTCGAGGCATCAAGCCAAAATCTCAGACCGATTCATTAAAAGCACTAACTACTAACTCCGAGGACCTGAGAGTACAGAGACGACACATAGGACTACTATCTATATAACTTGACTGATAGTATCTCCACTTGAGATCTCACTGTTGTCCCTACTGTTGCTATCTTTCCTCTGCTGTATGGATTTCTATTCTTTGTCCGCGTCCACCTAAAAAATGTTGGATCCCACGGGGGTGAGACAATTTGTAAATTTCCCTAGCGAGAGATATAACTCTCTGCCAAAACATTAGTATTGCAGTTTATTAGAATAAAACTGAGCAGAAGGATTTTATATATATTTAACAGCAGATAAATCACTGTATGAATAGGGTGAAGTAATCTCCTTTCATTAAGGAGAAAATTGCATCTATCCATGGTAAAATCGTAATTCATCCATCTACTTGCAATGAATGTAAAGAGATATAAAAAAGCATCTATCAACTAGAGATGCATAAAAGAAAAGTAACATCATCCAATAATTTTTCGTATTCAATCCTTAAGCAAACATGCTATACGACTGATTACATATTACAATCACACTTATGCCCTGAGGAGATGAGGTATACCACTCATACTCCAACCGACCACTGCGAAGTCAAAATCGGTACCATACAAGGTCAATGGAAGAGCCGAATTTCCATGACCTCCCACATCTCGATCACTGCGAGACCACATGAAGGACATCTTATGTCACTACTAAATAGCTTTCCAGGGTATACTGGCAACTTCGCTACAGAGTTACAGTGGTGGCTGCACTCTCATCGCCAATCGAGAGAGTCAATGTTTATCTCATATCGATCCGATATTAATATTTTTGGGAGATTTGTGATACATCCATCCCAACATCGGGAGATTCGTGATACATCCATCCCAACACATATAATGAAGGATTGAGAGATTTAATGTTTATCTCCATCAATTCCTCCATTAGGGCGTAAGGATATTTTCGCCCATTACCCCCACATATTCAAAAATATGCGATGTCTGGGTTATGCTGCGGAGCAACCTGTTTCACCATCATTAAATTACTGACGATGATGGATCTATGGTCAGGGCTCTACATGATATGATTTCACTTAATTAATAAAGTACATTAGCATATTCTTTTAGCATAAGTCAAGTTCTCAAATAGGAATTATTATGACAATTGCTACAAAGAAGCATGTGCTATTATCATCAATTACTTCTCAGTCTTTATAAGACATTGGGATCTTAGTCCCTCATTTCATTACTTGAAAGTTCACATCTCTCAACAACATCATTACCATATTTATCATATCTGGGTATTCATACCCTCAGTTCATCATTAATCATTGTTACCAACTATTAGGTAACTATTACCTCTAGGTCCTCAGATCGAGGTATACATGATACTTGTTACACAAGCATCTCACATGGCTCACAAGGCCATAAAATTCACTTATCACATCATGTGATACAATAGTAACACTACCATTCCTTTATTAGGATTAGGGTTTACTATCAAATAGGATTTTCCACTCCATTATTCAATTTAGGGTTAGGATTTCCCATTTCACATTAATTAGGGTTTCATGTTCACATTATTAGTCCAACCCTAATATATTGCTCCACACCTCTAGGAGCATCCATTGACATCTCAAGTATTCACTTAAACTTATCATTTTCATCAAATAACATTAATAATTATTAATACAAGGTATGAGATCATTTCTCATCCTATTCATGGTATGATTATATCATACTCATTAGTTTGGCTTAACCTTTTTCTCAAGGTATATGGCCCATGCTTATCAAAATACATCAAACTCATTACATCTCATTGTAACAGTTTACATAACACTCTTCATGTGTTTCTTATCCAAAAATATTGGATTAGAGGTTCATCAAAGTATATCTACCTTGAAATGCTAAATGTGATATCTATCATGTCTTGATGTATCACTTTTCTCATCACTTACAACTTACTTAAGTTAATCAACTGACCTTGAATTAAGGTATTTCCCTCTTAATACTTTTAACCACTAACCTATCACCTTTATCATGTAGTGCACAGGTCACACATTAGAATTGTCCAACTATCTTTAATAGTATGGACTTATCTAATGATAAGAACATTGCTTACCATAAAGTTGCCTATAATCAACCACTTGAGATATTTCATCTCCATAAGGTATTACCCACTATTTCATCATTAGGATTTTCTCTTACCTTCACCCAATTTTAGGGATAGGGTTTCATATAGCATTACATATCATCACCCTAGTTTAGGGTTTCACATGGCATCACCTTATCTTAGAATTACATTATTACCCTGAATTAGGGTTTCATATGGCATTACCCTAGATTAGGGTTTGAATTCATCAATCAACTCAATTAGGGTTTTATGATCTCTTTATTAAGGAACATACCCTAATTGTATATCACATTTATTTTGAATGTGTTAGGCTTGACTGTTTACATGATTATCATTCATGTATGAATCTCTCTCTCTCATCCTACCCAGGATGTCCACTACTCAATTCTTGATTAGATTGAGTCTACTCTTTATTCAAATTCATGCATTTAGGGTTATCATGATGTATTGAATTATTGCATCATTATACATCAATGATTAATCCCATTAAGGGTACCAATCATTAAGGTACATTAGGTGTCCAAATGGTTTGATCAATTGAACATTCAATTACATGAGGTATCCAATTGGATTGACCAAATTGTACCTCAAATGATTTTGATTACTTAGACCCCAAACGGTCTTGGTCTCTTAGAACTTAAATGATTTAAAACCGTTTGGGCAAATTGACCTTGAAACCATTTAAGCAAGAAGTGCATTGAAACCAAATGGACTTGGGTCTCCAAACGGTTTGAGACCGTTTGGACCCAAATGGTCTTAAGACCATTTGGTCCAAACCCTCTCAAAATCAAATGGACCAAAAAGATCTTTCAACACTTAATCAATTCAATGTTTCAATCAATGAACCGACTATCAATTGAATCCTTGATTCATTCCTCAATTGAACTATTGAATCATCCTTCAATTAGACCATCAATTAGGGTTTTGAACCCAATTGAACTAGAATTTATAATCAAGAAACCTTCAATTAGGGTTTTGAAATCGAGGAACCTTCAATGATTAACATTGTGGAATCGATTCAATTGAAATCAGTGAATCATCATCAAATTATGATATGACCTGACCTTAAACGGTCTTGAGGTCGTTTGGATGACCTCCAAACGGTCTTGAGACCGTTTGCCCCATCCATCATTAAAATTTGTGAAATCCAATTAGGGTTTAGATCATTGGATTGATCATCAAATTAGCTATTGATTGCATTTCAACTTGATATCTCTGGATCTTCAATTACTCAACCATACTCAACCCTAAACCTCCAAACGGTCTTGGTTGACTTCCAAACGGTCTTGGTTGACCTCCAAACGGTCTTGAGACCGTTTGGGTGATCTCCAAATGGTTTGAGATCGTTTGGATTAATCAACCCAAAGTTTTAAATCAACCAATTGAAATTTCAGCACTTAACCTGATTAGGGTTTCTAATTGGAGGATTGTCCATATATTGAATCAATCAATTGGATCCATTAGATCATCATCCAACATGTACTAGGGTCCTGACCTTAAATAGTAAACCCGTCTAAATGGTCAACCCTTCCAAACGGTTTGGGATCCAAACCTCCAAACGGTTTGGTGAAACCGTTTGGACTAAGGTCTTAAAACCGTTTGCAATAGAAACTTATTGGAATGTGTGCCTAAGATGATGTCATCATCATAAAGCTTCAACCCCTCTAATTCTACTTCCATTCCCATGGTAGTTTTATCAATTATTCAAAGGAATTGTAAGAAGAGCAATTGAACATAATTGATTGAGAAATTGAATTCAATAACAATGAATAGGGGTTCAAGTTATATAACCCGCCTCCAATTGAGCTTCAAAGCTTGGATATTCACGTCAACAATGTTGGATGCAACTATTTTCACTATCCCAAGGCTCTTCCTCAAGCTTTGAGTGAAAATGAATGGTTAGAATTGAAGATGGGATCGAGATAAGAAGAAATCATGTATTGATTTGTGATTTCCACCATGAAATCAAGGTGAACGAAGGTCAAGAAGCTTACCAACAGGTTGGGGGTCGTCCTCCTTCTGCTCCTAGCTCCCTTGGTCGTTTTTGAAAGCAAAGAGAAGAAGTGGATTCGAAAAAGCCTTTGGTTTGAGTTGTAAAAGGTGTTTTTATAAGAAAATCAATGAGAGAGAAAATGCCTTATAAAAATCCTTTAATTCCAAATTGGTGCCACCTCTCCCCCCTCAATTCCTTGTATGAAAATATATCTTCCTCACCTACGAATTCCCTTCCATTATCCATGAATTAAGGGAAAAGAAATTAAGCACCTTAACCTTTATAATAGTAATATCCATAAGTTAGTAGATATTTCTTTTTAATTTCTTAATGTGAGTGGGTTCTCCACTTACGTAGATATTTCCTTTGCCTTTGCAAGGCACAAGGACGTTCACACTTGATAAAATCCAACCATCTCGTTTTTGGTTGAAGGCCCTTCAATTATTTTATTTATTTTTGCATTAAATTGAATTAAGTTTTCAATTATGCTTAAATCTTGATTATTTTAATATCAAGATTCTCTCTCCATCAAAGTAGCTCAAATGAGATGCCCCTCTCATTTTCTTGCCTCCAAAAGATGCCAAGAAATATTAGGGACCTTATTGAAGTGGAAATTTGCATATTGATCCCTAGGTTTTGGGTAAATTGCACATTACACCAAAACTAGGTTTTAATGCACAAACATTGCTTTATCAGCTCTTTCTTGGTACTCAGGCTTGCGATAGCCATACCTCTACATCATCTTCATTCTCATGATGTTTCAATACATGAGGAACATATTATCATGCAAAATTTACAATTTAACCCCTCAGCTTGGGTAATTTGTACTTTAGTCCAAACTAAGCAAACATTGCTTCAACATTAATCAAACAGGACCAAAATTGAAACATAAGTTCCTCTTGAGCCTTAATTATTTTTCAAAGAATAAAATTAAGGATTTAATTAACTTTCTTAAGCAAAACTCCCAGGGTTAAGGCATAACCCAGGTCAAGGATGTTACACCAACTCTCCTGGATCTTGTATGGCATTGATTTTGACATAGTAGTGACCAGTTGGAGTATGAGTGGTATACCATAGGGTATTAAAAAAATATAATACATTCATGTAGTATATTTACTTATGGATACACACGAATCACATTGGATGTTTCCATTTTCCTTGTTTCTTATACCGTTTAATTGATAACAATTATATATGTTCTTCATATTCCTTCTAAAAGTATATGATGATGTTCTACTAATCAGTCTGCAGCTGCTTAAACTTCTGTGTTATCAGTTTAAAGTATTCATTTAATTGAATTTGCTAATCCTGTTAATAGTATCACTTTCCTGCTATATATCTATTTGTGTTAACAATAGTCGTTGGCAGAGATTTATATCTCTTGCTAGGGTTGGTCTCATCTTGTGGTTTTCCACATCTTTTAGGTGGTCGTGCATGACGTGGTAGAGATCATGCGGTTGAGGAAGAGCGACAAGGAGAGCAATAGTTGTTGAAGGTTGGATGTGCTTCTAGTATTTTGTAGTAGAGTCTTATGTGTCGTCCCTATACTCTCAAGTCGTTGGGAGTGTTTTATAGATGTTATACATCAAAACAAGGTTTTTGGTAGTATGCCATGGTTGTACATGTATGACTTGTATATATAAACATGTTATCTTTAATAACATGTTTGTGTCAAGATGGCCACTATATAGTGATGCATATACCTTAATGGTATGATATGTGATACAAATGGCACAGTTTGTGGACCTTGACGCCTATGTTTCCGCTTGAGATGGTTATATTAGATTGGTTTTAAATTTACTATATTTTCTGGTAATCTGGATGTTTAGTGTTAATTTTGTGCTTTGTTTTGAGTAATCTCACTTTGGTGTGATCGGTGTGTCACAATAGAGGAGTTAGGTGGATCCTAATAGATGGATTTTAGGGTGAAGGACAATATTGTTGACCTAAGTGTTACACATTGTCCATATTTTGATAATGACTTAACCATTCCATTCATATATGTCTAATATGTTTGTTTGTGATTGATTTCAGGCATTTGGTACATGAAAAGGATCAAATCTATCAAGCCCTAGCTTGTTTTAGTTCAAGTCAAAAGCAATGCAAATGCATGTTTTGGAAAAACACTCCAAATCACCTTATATTATTTTAATAATCATTTATATTGATGATATGACTTGTAACTAAGATGAAAAAAACCAGGGACACTTAATTCGAACGTTTGCTCAATTAAATATCATTTTGTAAAATTCATTACATGTTTTTCATCAGTCGAGTTACAAACTCGATCGATTCTTAATGGATTTTGAGAGTGACTTCGATCAGTCGAGTTACACATACATAGCACTCGACCGATCCCTCTATAGACCAAGACCGATTCAAGTAGATTGGTCGAATTTCCACCAGGACAAACTTGACCAATGGTTTAAATTGGATTTGTCACATAGTGTGATCGGTTGAAATATCTTTATAGAAACTCAATTGAATGCACTGTATGAAAAAATACTAGAAAAAGTGATTCTAACAGTTGGAGTGTTGCAAAACTCAAAATTATATCTGTTGCAACACTCCACACATCTAGAAAATGTTCATAAGTGTTCCCACACTCTAGTGGACACCCCCAGATATAAATAGGACCTCTTGGAGTTTAGTCCAAGGTTGCTCATTCATGCTATTCAAGGTCCTTTCCATAGTTGAGTGCTTTTAGCCCACTTGATCCCCTTTCTCTATCTTGATTACACTTCATTTCGTACATATGAGTGAGATAGGATTTGTGTGAGAGCTATAGGATTTGTGTGAGAGCTACCTCATTGTTCACTTGTAAAGCTCTCAAAGCTTCTCCTTCCCAATCCATTTCTTCGAGATCATGTCGATGAAGGCTTCTCAAAGTGAAGGAGGAGGTGAATGCTTCTTCAAGCTATAGAAGAAGGTGCTTCAAGCTTCTCTGAGTGAAGGAGGAGGATAAGGCAGAAGATCCAAGGAGCCGAGTGGGTAAATCCTTCAAGGCAAAAGACTCAGTGCAAGAAGGGGATCTCCTTGGCGAAGGCATCCATCTGCTTGCAAGAGTGGGTAAGACCTTGGTGAGGTAGAAGACTAGCTCTTGGATAGGTAAGACCTTGTTTGTAAGGTTGTTGGCTCCCTTGGCCATAAAGGAAAATTGGGTATCCTTGTCCCTTAAAAGGAAGGTCATATGTTGTAACTCTTATAAGTGAATATAAGGAGTAGACATGCTTAAGAAATCCTAGAGCTTGACCTCTCTAGGTAGTGTTTTGACTCTCTCCTAGTTTGGAGAGTGAGACCACTCTAAAACAACTTGTTTAATTGGTTTCTTCGATTTCTCTCATCCTTGTTTGCATCTTTAGATTGCCATCAAATTGACTATTTGCAATTATGCCTAGTTTAAGTAAATTGAAGGTCTAACTATTCTTGTGCAAGTTTTGAAGCTCTATTCACCCCCCTCTAGAACCCCCCAATCCAACAAGTACTACTCTAGGCATCTTGATAGTACCTTTGAGCTACCATGGCTGCCTGATCATATTTAACACCAAGGAGCTTTCATGTTCAATGTTCCAACCCTTATGCATATTCCTTTCACCTGAACCTTCTTTGAGTTGGCAGGACCACCTGGATGAGCATCAAGGATTTCTTCCCCTCTATCTTGGGTTTTGTATTTTCTTGGGAATGAGTAAATTTCTAAGCTCATGATGGATGTTGGGTGATATGTACTTCTTCATCCCACACCTATATGCTTTTATTTTCTTTTTTTTGTCCATGTTAGCTTTGCATGTTTCATTTGCATTTAGATTACTTGCATTACATGCACCTGAAAATTGTTCTTACTTTAGTTCTTAGTTCTTATAATGTTAGTTGGAGCCATGATGGAGTCAGATTAGTTTACATTCCTGTTTGCATTTCATATAGAATTTGTCATTCAATCCCTCTTATTCAAGTAAATTCTTGATGTTAACTATATATCTCAAAATATGAATGGTTAGAAATCACCATTTGTAAGCATTGAATATTAACATCATATTCTTGGTATAGATGGCATCTGTTAGAGGAACCAATAGTGAACAAATATGAAGTTCCTCCTAATGATTAGTGAATCATATCTATGGAATTGTCATGCATCTCCTTACATGTCATTATCTGGGTGTAGTATGTTAGAGGAATAATTTGATGTATTTAATAAAAAAACGAGTTTCACACATGATCAAGCCTTCTTCTACATTTCTTATACTATCTTCTTGCCTTCCATCCACGAAAAGGAATTTTTTTTAGCCATGAAATGTTCCAGACCCTAGGCTTAGGGTGGCACACCACCCCTTTGCTCTATAATCGTGTCTTCCATACCACTCTCTATATAATAGGGGCATTCCACCAAAAAAAAGATGTTAGTCCACAATATATGTATTTGTAAAAATATAATGCAATCTCAAGTTGAATAGAGGTGAGATATACATTCTTCCTTCCATATCTTTGGATTATGTGCATAATTGTGATTTTTTGGAATTCCTCAAATTTTAGTTAAGTCCTTAGACATATGCATAATTATGAGGAAGATCCCTATGATGGATCGGCTCATCAGATGGGGGCTGGGAGCGAGCACTACATGCCTCCTGTGTAAATGTGAGGATGAATCACACAAGCACCTATGGTGGGAATGTAGTTACAACAGGTACATATGGACGAGGGCTATGTTGAAGTGTGGCTGGGGGGGACCCGCCGTGCGAGCTGGATGAAAGCATTGCTTGGATTCTAAGGAACACACATAAGAATCAACCTATGAGACACTTTGTGGGCATTTGTATGACTGCCAACATGTTTCATGTGTGGATGAAAAGGAATTACAAGTTACATAATGGACCTGAGAAGGATGCCACTGTTATTTTTGATGATATTGTAAATAGCTTACTTGTTGTTGGCAAAGCCAGACCTCAGCTCGTTTGTGGGATGAATAGGTTGGTCTTGAGCCATTAGGGTTTTTGTAGTTAGGTCCCCGACTTTTGTATTTGGGGCTCCTTTGTTCCCAAATACTTTTTGATACCCGATAGTGATATTTTAACTTATAAAAAAAGATAATGGGGATGGTGGTGATTTTGAGAATTCCTCAAATTTTAATGAAGTCCTTCAACATGTATGGGATTAAGAGAGAAAGATTTCTTCCCCCTCTCCCACGCCCGTGGCGGAGGCCGAACGCCCGGGAGGGTGGTAAATCAAGGCGGCAACTGGGATTCGAACCCGAGTCCCTTCATGAGGAGACACTGTGCTTGACCACTTGAGCCACTCCTTGTCGGCAAGTCCTTAAATATGTATGATAATGAGGATGGTGGTGAAGAAGTGATCTTGTGTAAAAAAATCAGGAACGCGGATACACCAATTCACGTTCAGTGATCTCCAGAGGTTGAGTTGCTTGGTCATATTAAGGGTGGGGATTCAAACATGTGAGTATGATCCATGTGCATAATTAAAAGTAATTATTTGGAGATTGTTTTGAATTTTGTGTTATTGGGGCACTGTTCAAGATGAGGGTTGTGATTAACACTTCTCATCATGTTTCTTAGTTGTATTTTAGATCTGATTTTTTTATATTTTGCTTGCATTTTACTTGAGGTTCCACTTGGTTAAGCCTTTAGTTGTTTATGCAATGTATATGGTATTTAACTAACTTTTATGTTTAATTTGTTAGTTGATACAAAGAGAAGAGGAGAAGTCATTTTTTTGGAAATCAAGAGAAAAAGTCATATATTCTCTATAATATTTATGCTATTAATACAAGGAGATGAGGAGAAGTCATATTAAATAATCTAAAATGTTAATCCCACTCTCTCCAATTCCATCAGTGAAGAGAAGATTATTAATGCATACCCAATTGATAAAATGAATCCAGATTCCACATCCAAAACCGGATGATTCAAATTGAATTGGAAGCATATTTAGATTATCCATATAACAAATGTATTTATTGATTGCTTTCAATCTGCCAATTACCAAAAATTCCTATGACGAAAATCTGCAACACGGTTAGATTATTTTACAATGACTTAAAATCCGTAAAAAGCGCAAAACGTTTAGTATCTATAAGATCGTATATCGTGTCTCTATTACTTTTCTTCTTATCATTGTCCTTTGAGCAGAAAATAAATACAATAATCTCACATTAATCATATATTCTAAATAAAAATATATGTACTAATTTTGAGCATCCGTAATGTGTCTCCGATCATCTTTTTTCCATTATGAAAAACTTTCTGCCTTCCTTCCTCACTTTCTTTGAACTTTGAAGAGCCATTTGGTCTCCGACTCTCCGTTTTTTTTGGGTACGAAACGCTTTGCCACCGGAAGAATATATTCTATGGTCATTATTATTCAATTATATATACCTAGAGGCCCTTCTGAGCCCCAACCTCCTGAGACGGCGGCCGCCATATTTGCAGACGCCAGCGGCGAGAATGGAGGGTAGCAATCAAGCTGCGGCGTCAGCAGCAGGTAGATTACTTGAGACGCTAAATCCACACACTTCCTATAACTAACAATCTGTGGCCAGCGAAATAGACTTCCTTCTTGACTTGTCCTCTCCACTCATTCCAGAATATATTTCGTCAGCGATTTTTAATTTACTATAACTCGGTATACAATGTACACAGCGAAATAAGTCAAACCGATAATTTCTGCCCCTTCCCAGCGTGCCACGAGAGGTCAGGCACGAAGAGGATTGTCCTGCTGCCTTTCTTGAGAAACTCGCCAAGTTCTTTTTTACTCAAAAATGGAGTTCTTTTGATCTTTGTTATATGCTGGTTTTTGTAGGATGAAGATTGCTATAACTGCTGTAACTTTTGTATATATAATACTTTAAATTGTTATAATATTTGAAAATAATCTCCTATAGAATATTGAACTCTCTTATTTTTGCATAAAGCATACTCTCTCTTTTTTACCAAAAAACTTGTCTCATTTCTAAGTTTGTACCTTCACTTCCCTCATAACGGAAACACCAATCACATTAATAAAATACTAGGTAACAAACACAAATCAGGAAAATAAATATGATCCTAAAAAAAGAGATAGGACAGACAAATACTAATATTTTGTTTGAAGTGAAAGTTCCTGGTAAAAAATGCTTCTAATCTGACTCAACTATAGAATTGACTCAAAAAAGGGTATATGTGATGACACGAATAATTGTTTTGGAAGAGGATAATAACTTGACAATATGCAAAACAGAACATAGCATGAATAGCTGAATATTTAGAATGCATATTTCAAGTGTGTATGCAAGGCAAACAATGCATGCTTATTTTTTTTTGGATAAGGCAAACTTTTACTTAACAAACTAAAGAAAAGTAACAGGGGAAGCCACAGAAAACCTGTATACCGTACCAGTGTGCTACACTACAACTACAAGATCCCACTGCTGTATCACCAAAGGATCAAGACCTTTATAAAGCTACTTAAAATTGCCTGTTTAATGTAAGTCACGGTAATACAAAGAAGGGTTTGATCAAACAATTCTTCAGTTTGACTGAATCATACTACTGAATTCCAGAGTTTTTCTGTCAAACAAAATAAAAACATCATAGTGATAATGAAAAAGCCTACATCTACCCCTTAAGGTTTGTTTCCACTTTTGACTTTTAGCTTATCTCTTGTATGTGTCCATAGAAAGAGGAGTTTGTTAGTTTACCAATAATAGAAGTGGAAATTGTGGTTCTTATATTATGGATCATGACAACAATTTTGAGAAGGATAATCAATTGTAAGTTAGAACCTAATGCTTATGAAATCCTTCCCTCAGGTTTTGTAGTCTTCTCTAATTATCCCTCCCAAATAGTTGTAATTTCCAACTAAGCCCCACCCACCTTGAGGCATTGAGCAATGAGGAAACCTATGTAACTACCTTGTTCATCTCAAGTGGCCCCCGTAAGTAGTATCTTTTGCACCCACTGCTTTAATGACCCTAATTCTTCATCTCTGACAATGAGTGAAGGTGATAAGTTGTCTTTTCACCTACTGATCTAGTGAACTTCAGCTACACTTGGAATGAGCTACTTATTTTGCCTCTGCACCTAATTCTGTTGTATTTGTTTGAAATATAATGACTGGGCTGTGTTCTTTATCCAATTTGCCTTGAATATGTTTGAACCTGATATAGTAATAGAAATGATTTACTCTTTTTATTTGTGAAAAGAATTATCATACATATTGAAAACACTTTCTAATACCCACCAATACATTTGTGCATACACACCTACACCTACACCAATACTGATGCCATTACTTCTTTAAGACTTTCGCATCATCTAGATAGAGAAAAACATCTTGTCTCACACTTTGAAATCTTGCTTTTATCTGTGTATCAACATGAATTCTGAGAAAGCACAAATATAGAAATTTTGTAGCATCTATTTGGCACTGAGAGCAGGAGTTTTAGTGGGGATGACAATTCGGCAGCGATGATGGAAACAAAGGGAGAATGACAGCACTAATGTTGGATTTTTGAAATTTAAATTTTACTACATAGACGTGTTTGTAGCAATGCGTACATTTTCTGAGGCCTAGTTGACCCCACACCAATGCACATTGGTATATTTCAATACTGCAAAATGCCAAATAGACTGCCACAACATTTTACCGATGTTAAGGGTGGCTAAGTGTATTTCCTTTCTAGTATTCAATATGGAACTACTGTTGCGGTGTCGATCATTTTCATAAGCCAGCTGGCAATCACTACATTTACAAAAACATACTCTGATACATATTGCTGGGTTCTATCAGGAAACTTTGATGGTCAGGGTTTACGAGGCAAGCTTAAGAAGGTGGTACTTGCTTATAGTGGTGGCTTGGATACCTCTGTTATTGTCCCTTGGCTCAGGTGGGTATGTATGCTTGTTTGTATATTGATGTGTTTGATGAAATTGCAAATTAGGAGTGCTTGACCTCAACAATCACTTGGCTAGATCTATGATTTACTCACCAGTAAGCATACCATCATAGAATGATTCTTCTGTGCCATACTTCTGTATGTTGCTTTTGAGTTCTTCATTAGTTACTTACCAGTCCATACAAAGTCCCAACTATTCTCAAACATGTAGTCCTTTGGAATTTAACCAAGTAACCGCTACAATTAAGTAATTTTATTGTCACCTTTTATTAACATCTTTACTGTACCTAATTTCCAGGGAAAACTATGGTTGTGATGTTGTTTGCTTCACTGCTGATGTTGGCCAAGTATGTTTCCCTTTCTTTGACTAGTGGCTAAAGCTTAAAATTAAAAACAATGTTGATCAAGTCTTGTTTTTGTTGAATTATCTGTTGCATTATCTGTATCCAAGCGTTAGGTAATGTTGCTTTTTACAATGCTAGGTACCTTGTAGAAATTCACTAGATTTATCTGAATCATTGCTTTCTTTTGACTCCTTTTTCTTTACAAGGGATCCTTCTAGTTCAAATGTGCTTCTTCCTTGAATAGAACACCCAACTTAGCATGTATTTTATGCCTGGTAGGTCTGATGTCTCTATACATTCCAGGGTGACATGGAATTGGATGGGTTGGAAAAGAAAGCAAAAGCCAGTGGCGCATGCCAGCTTGTGGTAAAAGATCTGAAGGAGGAATTTGTTAAAGATTATATTTTCCCTTGTCTACGAGCAGGTGCAATATATGAAAGGAAGTATCTACTTGGCACTTCCATGGCTCGGCCTCTCATAGCTAAGGTGCTTACGAATAAACACAATTCATCAATATAAACCATGCTTTCACATTTGAAATTATTTGTTTGCCAGGTTTGGAACAATCTTTAAGAATAAAAAAAGCTTGAGTTTGATTTGGGCAAATTCATCAATGTAAACCGTGTTTTTACATTTGAAATTATTTGTTTGCCATGTTTGCAAAAATCTTTATTTCATGTATCTTTTTACTCTGATTAATGTTTGTATCACAAAATCCAAGGACGCCCCTTTCCTGCAGCTAAATAAACAATGTGTTATGTTTTCCTATTGGCAAGGTTGCCACCTGGGTCATTATTTGGTTAGGTTTTTTTTCTTTTCTTTTAAATACAAATAGGCCCCTGAAAGAGAGTAGGGTTGGAATACACTTCAGAAAAAATGCACCAAGTTTTTTATTAAAGAAAATGGGGATGTGACTGCAGCTGAATCTTGAGAGGGTAGCGCATTAAGGGGGTCATTACTGAACTAACAGAGAATGAGTTTCACAGGTTTTCTGAAATTGGCTTTACATATTAAACTGAAACCGGAAATAACTATAATTAATGGCCTAGTGCCTTTGCTGCTTTGAAGGCTTAGGTTATTTGAGAAACGGTTAATATGGATGTTTAACTGATGTTAATATAATCTAATTTATAGGCAATGGTTGATGTAGCAAACGAAGTTGGTGCAGATGCTGTATCTCATGGTTGTACTGGAAAGGGCAATGATCAAGTACGTAATACCTTTTCTGTCCCTTCCTAGGCTGATTAAGGCTTTTTTTTCAATGCCTTGGTAGAACTCTGAAAAATTATGTTCATATTCACCTAACAGAAATGGCTTTTTTCAGGTCAGATTTGAACTTGGTTTCTTTGCCTTAAATCCAGAGCTTAATATTGTGGCACCCTGGAGGGAGTGGGATATCAAGGGCCGGGAAGATGCTATCGAGTATGCCAAGAAGCATAATGTTCCAGTTCCAGTAACCAAAAAATCCATCTACAGCCGTGACCGAAATCTTTGGCATCTTAGCCATGAGGTAATTCTAACTTCCCAAGTGGCAGTCAATCATCAAGCTACTGTGTCTTTACTCTTTAGTCATGTAACTTATGTTAAAAGTATATATCCAACTAAATTCATATCGTTTCGTGTAATTAATTGGGCAAGGTTGCTGTTAGAATTCCTAGTCTGTAGTTCAACATGATTTGCTGAATTGCTGCTGCATGGATTCTTTTTCATTACCTATAACGTTAGTAGTTGTGATATTCTGCCTTCTATATGTATTGTTGAAGGGGGATGTATTGGAGGACCCTGCAAATGAGCCTAAGAAGGACATGTACATGATGAGTGTTGACCCAGAGGATGCACCAAATGAACCTGAGTAAGGGACTTGTCCTCTATTTTCTTTTTGGTTATATTTGATGTGTTGGAGTTGTTTCATTTCGTTACATATTAAGAGTTTATGTAGTTTGCGTGTCTGCCAATAGCTGTCTATGGAATTTAGATACGCTGTTTCATATTCCAAATTAGGTCCATAGTGCTTTCAACCTAATGCATGAGCCATCCTTTTGATTGTTAAATGCTTGTCGCTTATAAAACTCTCTAATGACGGCGATGAATTATGTCTCTGTTTACTGTTATTTTCGGATTCTGTTCTCCATACCGTGTTTACAGGATTACACATCCGTGGTTGAAAAGGAAATGTAATGCTGACCAGTTACTGAATGGTTGGCCTTGTAATGTTATCAGTAGTATGACGCTTTGCTCCTATTGATTATCTCGAACAGATATTTGGAGATTGGAATTGCATCTGGAATCCCTGTATTAGTCAACGGGAATGAGCTCTCTCCTGCAACTCTTCTTTCGGAGCTAAATGACATTGGTGGTAAGCATGGCATTGGGCGTATTGATATGGTAGAGAACCGATTGGTTGGCATGAAGAGTCGTGGAGTTTATGAGACCCCTGGTGGTACCATCCTTAATGCCGCTGTCCGTGAGCTTGAGTCTCTGACCCTCGACCGTGAGACCCTGCAAGTCAAAGACCAGCTGGCCCTTAAGTATGCCGAGCTTGTTTACGCAGGCCGCTGGTTTGACCCTCTCCGGGAGTCCATGGATGCCTTCATGGAGAAGATCAC
Source organism: Alisma plantago-aquatica (assembly GCA_963693085.1). Lineage (NCBI taxonomy): Eukaryota > Viridiplantae > Streptophyta > Magnoliopsida > Alismatales > Alismataceae > Alisma > Alisma plantago-aquatica. The sequence goes on along the minus strand of OY856411.1, from coordinate 748,599,779 downwards.
AGAGACAACAACAGGTTCGGTGAAGCTGAAACTGTACAAAGGTTCTGTGGTTGCTGTTTCGCGGACAAGCCCTTACAGCTTGTATAGGGAGGATATCGCTTCATTTGAGACAGGGAATATCTATAACCAGGCAGACGCTGCGGGATTCATTCGGCTCTATGGACTACCCACCAGGGTCCGGGCCATGCTCAAGAAGGGTATATGAGACACGGGGGTGTGTTTGTGTGAGATATTGGGAGGGATATCTGCTGCTGCAGTTGTTGGTTGAATCAAAACTGGCAATAACAATAAGAGAAACATGAGATGATGTTTAATATTGAGCGAGGCTGAGTTTTTGTCCTTATTTCATTAAGGTTGAATTGTGCTTTGTTCGTAATTCTGTTTGGTACGACTCTACTGACAGCGCATATAGCTCATTTTGGGTGACACGACCACCTGATCGGAGGATGTATTAATCCTAAGTTCCTAATCTCGCGCCGGGAAGCTGGTTCCATCTGCGGGATCAAAGATTCAAAGTCAAAGCTAAGCATTAATCACGTAAGATGTTCATCATAATGAGTATGTCAGCGGAGAGCCCCTAATTAACCTTTTTCTAATTAGAAATGAATTAATTCACAGCAAGATTCCAGTCGAGCGCGATGAACAGCTTCTTTTGTGGGGCGCGATGACGGGGTTGGCCTTCGTGCCACCCACTAACCCAATTGTTATGCAAGCAGAATGTTATATTTTATGAGTAGTTATCCATGTAGATTTCCGACGTGTTAGTATGTTATGTAGGTGGAACATTGTTTCATTACAAACACGACCTTGTGGCTGCTCTCTCATCCAGGGTTTTACTCCTGCTGTTGGGAAGCTTCCTGTTATTGACCAAGAAACTATCACCATCGACACCACCATTCTCTTAAACCTTGTTGCTGCGATAGCTTCTCCAACCCGTCGTCGTTGAAATAGAGTCATTCACCTTCAATGCAGGCCTGAGCTGCAGCAAAACCTGCTTCCTGTGGGGCTCGTTTGCTGTCTGCCAGGTACCGGATCCCATCTTATCACAGAGCCCTGCAATTAATGAGGCCATTTTACATGTGGAGATGATGGAGAAGGCTTACAAAATGAGAGGCTGACCTACCAAGGCGATGGCGCAGTGCTAAGGCTGGATCAATTGATTCTACCGATTGTTCAACACACTGTATCATAAGACAAGGATGAAGGGTATTTTCAAAGGGTTTCGATACATCTCTCAGTTCTTTGGTATGTGTCTATTTGTCTTGATACGACATGATTTCAAACCATTTCGTTGTTTGATTTACCCCATCCTTCTATCTGTCAGTCCTTCCCCGTTTTTTAATGTAAAATGTTAACGATTTCTGAAGAACTGTTCATAACAGTTGATGGCAGCTCAAGAGAAGGAGAAGAGCAAGATATGGTGATTGGGCACCCCACAGATGTGAAACACGTCGCCCACATTGGATGGGATGGCCCTTCAGCTGCTAACCCAACCTGGGTAAATGCAATTTCCTCCCCCGTTGTTACTTTTTGTAGCATAAAACTTGCACCATAACCATGCGATTTGGTTTGTGGAAACGAATCCCTAACTAAGTCCAATTTTCTCAGATGAACGAATTTCGATCCGCACCAGGCAGTTTAGGAGGTGCCGAGGATTCTGCTGAATTGGCTGCAGAGGTGGCGCACACCAGGTTCCCTTCTCATGGTAAGATGTGCAAGCAGCTCGTTCTCTTCACCAATAAACAAAAATCGCTTGGGATGTTGATTCTTTTCGGCTCCACTTTCAATGGTGGTGGTGAGCAGACTTGCTGAGAAGTCTGCAGGGCCAAGGTCTGAGCGATGCAAACGGAGGAGCATGGGCCACAAACACGAATACAGGTTCAGCACAAGACCCTTCTGCGGCCAAGAGGGGTAGCCAACTTCCTCCCAACCTGCCGCAACCCAGGAACCAGCAACAGCGCTCTCCCGCTACGGGGGCGGGGGATACGGCGGAAGGCTGCGAGGCGTTGTTGGTTCGGCAGGAAGGCCGGAGGAAGACGAAGAGCCCACGTTACAAGGAGTCAACCAGCAGCTCCAGGGCTTCGTCCACCGACCCCGTTCCCGGCCAGCATCTGCGACGCAGGACGCACCATAAGTAAACAATACACGACATGAGTTAATGAGCAACAGCAGAATTATCGAAGCTATCATCTGTCTCTATCTTACTCTTACCCCCCACGCTCACACCCATTCGCGCACAGATTCATCGGTTCATAATATTAGTCTTGTTGTTATGTGACCATGCTAATTCAATTTGTGTTAATTTACCATTCATTTCTATCCATTTGTATACACATGTTAGTGGTTATGATCTCTAATGCATCATAAAGGTATCTTTTCTTCTGTAGTTGTTGATTCTTTCATGTAAATTGGGTCAATAATCATTACCTAAACTGTTTTAAGCGTCTTGTCCAATATTTTCTTTCTCTATTCTTGATTTTTGGTATGCGAGTATGCCTAATCCGAATTCTTCTGAACCACTGGCTACATCTTTTGATTTACAATGGTTCTCCAACAGCCAACAGGCGTGAAGAAACTGGTCGTCCAGTTCGTTTACATCGAAAATCTTTGTCACAATTATCGGCTTACAATTAACTCAACTATACGGTGAATACATTGAGCATGTTGTTTCTATAAAAAAATATGCTACGTGGACACCATTTTGAAATCTAAATGAAATCCATATCATTTTTCACAACAAAACAAAGGGTAAAATAAACAAAATATACTATTTTATTTAGATATTTGGTAGAGATTACTTGAAATTCCATTTTAAGCTCCAAAATATGTTCACATAATAAATCCCTTATATAAAGCATGTAATACATAAATAATGATATGACGGGATGTTATTTCCAATTAGTTTCTTTCCCACGGGAACTAAAAGAAATAATAATTGAAACTCAAAATCTATTGCCATGCTGGTAATGAGTCGATTACCTTCTGCATTAGTTGTTGTGCCCGTTTAATGAGCAAAAATAGTTGGTTAATGAGCAACATCCGAAGCTATTATCCTTTTCCGTTTCTTCATTCTGTCTCTATCCCACGCGCACTCACCGCACAGACTCATCGGTTCATAATATTAGTCTTGTTGTTACATGACCATGCTAATTCATTTTGTATGAATTTACCATTCATTTCAATCAATTTGTATATAAATGTTAGTGATTATGATCTTCAATGCATCATAAAGGTGTCTTTTCTTCTGTAGTTGTTATTCTTTCATGTAAAATGGGAATAATTATACCTAAACAGTTTCAAGCGTCCACTCCTATCTTTTCCTTCTTAATTCTTGATTCTATATTGTTATTTTGATATGCTTGTTGAGAATGCCTAACCCGGATTCTTCTGAACCACGGACAACATTTTTTGTTTACAATGGTTCTTTAACTGCCTCCAGGTGTGATGAAATTGGGTGTCCAGTTCATTTACATCGAATTCCTTTCTCACAATTGTCTGCTTACAATTATCTCAACTATATGGTGAATACACGAACAACGTCTGATTATCTCCTACAGGAACGAAAAGAAAAAGCAAAATCAACTGCCATGCTGTTAGAGACTTGATTTACATTCCAAATCAGTTACTCTGCCCGGGCGTATTACCACTTCTGCTGTCCCCACCTGTCTGTACCTGTAAGATCCAAATGCAGCACTCAACGGGGCAACCACATCTCAATCATGTATAGCCTTTTCAATTTCCACCACAATGTCACTAATCAGTAATCATAATGACAAAACGACGTGGTTACAAGTGATAATTACACCGAGTGACATAGTATGAAAGGTGATCTCCGGATGGACTGCTATGAAACCATCACGATTTCTTCACTAGAAATCTAAGAATGGTGGATATGTGAGATAGCTTCAAGCAGACACAGGTCTAACTCAAACAATAAGATGACTACTTCCCATTTCTTATAGGATCTCCGTAATTGAGGTGTAACCAAGCCCCATTCATCGCCCATTTACTCCCTACTTTAGGGTGAAAATCTTGTATGTGCCTAGTTTGACTAACCCTCTATTCACATGGTTATTAGACCATATCAAACCCAAGAGGATTCATGGTACTCATGTAACCCCTAGGAATCATATTGTTATTCTCATCATGAATCCAACTAGTAACTGTAGAATACGACCCACATTTATTTCTTAATTCATAACCCAAGATCCAGAGTCATAAAAAATGCGGTATTAGACGATATATATTACTAGAAAGCAAAATATATGCAACCAAACATGATCACACATAAAAAATTTTATATTGAATAAGTTTAATAGTTGATGAGACCGAACAACTTTACTGTTAGTACAAGTGTAATTTAACTTAGGCCCGTTGTATTTATGGTTCCTACTATTATGTAAGTACACTTAAATGAGAATCCATTTACTTACTTAAATGTACACATGTATCCTTGGACTCCTATATATATGAGACTCAGAATTTCTTTACAAACTACTGACATTATTGTTGTAACTTTCTAAATGATATTAGACTTAAGGTTCTAACCCTAATATATTCTAACGCTTCCTTTTTTCCTTCCTTCCCTTTTCCTCACTCCCCTCTTCTTTCTCTCTTCCTCCCCAGTGGCCACCAACTTCACTAACAACAACAAGTAGCCGACAACCCGCCAACAACCTCCCTTGGCCACCAACCATCAATGTTATAGCACAATTGTGACAACAACATAGTCGTGCTAAGAAGCCAGCCACCTGCCGGCCAGCTGCAAGCAACAACCACCAACCTACTAGGCTACCCGCCACAACAAGCTGCCATCCTCTCCTCACATAATACCTATTATTATTAAGCTTAATGGTGCTAACTTCTTGTTATAGATGAATGTCATTCAAACTTTCTTAGAATCATGTGAGAAATTTAAATTCATAAAAGACATTACACCTAAAGAACCCGATGATGCCTCACTCATGGGAAAAGCCATGTTCTCTCCCGACTTTGAAGATGTATGGATCTTGATGTGGTTGTTAAATACATGTGGTATAGGAATGCAAAACTTATATGGAAAGAAATAAAATAGTTTTATACCTAGGAAGACAATTGTCTGTGTTTGTACAATACCATGGACAACATTTTCTACTATTATCTAGAATGACATGTCCCATGCAACTGTCATTGAGCTAAATAGTGATAACTTCTTGTTATGGATGAATGTAGTTCAAACTTGTCTAAAATCTTGATGGAAATTAAAATTCATTAAAGATGTTGCACCTAAAGAGACTGATGATGCTTGGGTCACGGGAAATAACTAGGTTCTCTATTAATGATGTATGGAGCCTATTGTGACTATTAAATACATGTGGCATAGGATTGCAAAACTCACGTGGTAAGAAATGAAACATTTTTACACCTAGGGAGGCAATTGTTTGTGTTTGTAAAATATCATGGTCAATATTTTTTTGAACACCAAGGTGATCGTTCCTCGTCAAAATACCAAACCTGCTAAACTTTTTCAACCTACCATCTCTGTCGAAGTTATCATGCAAAGAGATACTCTTATTAACGGGCAATTCCTCAATTATTCATATCATGTATGCTATAGTATGGCAACTTTTTCTTGTTGGCACCACTCTCCCATCAATGGACCAGGCCTATGCATGTCTATCTTAGTTTGAGATGGCCTCTATTTCCACCCCTCCTAGTGAGGTGTCTGAAACCAAAATCACATTGGATGTTGATGTTAGGGATGCAGGGGTCATGGTACACACACTTGACTCATGACCAAAATGTACTTACTATGACAAGTTAGGACATATTGAGGATGTGAGTCATATCAAGCATATTTACCCTATGGTAAAGGGCTCCATAGGGGTTTTGCACATGTTGCTCAAGCTTCCACAAAATATGTGGTGGCACCATTGCATGACTCCCGATGGCCAAGGTGGAGAGAAGCAGACCTGGGGATGGTCTTTCTGCTAGTGGGGTTGAAGGAGACAAAGAGGTCACAAGCCTAGATCTTTGGGGTTGATGGATCATGTGGTCAACAACAGCAGTAGCCAAGGTGAAGGAGTGGTGGCTGTCAAAATTTTCTCATAGTCAGCTTTGGTCTTGGCACTGCGTTAGAGCAGAGTGAGGGTGCGTGAGAGCACAAACGTGCATAGGGAAGGACTACCCAACATTGGGCAGGAGAAGAAACACACTGAAATGACCAGTAAGGCCCTTAGAGCATGTGTGGTGCACAAGGGTACTATAGTATTTTGTCCCCTATTCCAAGCCGGCACAACATAAACCTGGTAAGTAAAACTTTTGCAGATGTGTCAGCGTCACATTGGCTAGTTTATGTTTAACTTGTAAAAATCATAGTAAATGCTATTTTTTTTAATATAGCAAGATTATATACCATTTTGATTGGGAAAAAGAGAGGAACCCAAATAAACTATATAATTTATACCTAATTATGATCTTAATATCAAAAGTAGTGGAAATATGGATCTATGTGGTGATTAGTGTATAAAAATCCTTGATTAGTGTATTAACTTGCTAAATACATTAATGCTTTCAAATCATGTTATAATCTAATAATACTGAAGATAATAATGATCCAAGATTATTGTGACAATGTTGACAATATTAAGGATTTCTAATGAAAATAATCATGTATATGAATAAGTAGGATTCAAACATCTTAACTTTCCATGCTATTAATTAAGTTATTCTGATCTAGGTGTTCATGATGCAATAATATGATAGATTTGATAATCACAATTACACTTAACATGAACTAGAGTTATTGAGTCATTAAATCAATGAACATGGAAATTGGGAGTACAAAACATAACCCTAATGATAAATCGTTAACAAGGAAACCTAAATCCTAGATTAGGATCTGAGTAGGGTTTAATGTGATTAATGTGATGGTGACACTTCAGGATTTACCTACATGCAGAGTGAAGTTGATTGATTGATCTGTTTGGATCTATTGATTGAATTGATTGAACATGCTCGAATGCATAATCTCCATGGCTCGCCATTGAGGTACATGGTTAAACCTATGACTACCCACATTAGTTTGTCGATGTTTTTTTAAAGTTTCTCGAGGATTGAACAGCTAAACCGTTGGATGTTTATTTACATTCTATTCAATTATAATGCCAATATGTGTATCACATAAATAAAGATTATATGAAGAAAATGATAGTTCTTATTTGCAAGTATTTGATGGAATATATATTGGTAATTTACTTGCACTCTATTGCATGCACCCCACTTACACAATATAACTTGTTATACTAATCCGTGCTTTTGTTTCATGATGTTTTAGGTACATGCTAGATAATTAAGGTGATATCAAGATATGATTGACATTCTATATGATCAAGATAAGCTAAACTATTGGATGTTTATTTACATTCTATTCAATTATAATGCCAATATGTGTATCACATAAATAAAGATTATATGAAGAAAATGACTGTTCTTATTTGCAAGTATTTGATGGAATATATATTGGTAGTTTACTTGGACTCTTTTGCATGCACCCCACATACACAATATAACTTGTTATACTGATCTGTGCTTTTGTTTCATGACGTTTTAGGTACATGCTAGAGAAGGTGATATCAAAATATGATTGACATATGAGTTCACTTGAAGTCATTAAAGTTAACTTGTGAGGAGGACTAGATAGGTACTTCTTCTCAATTAGTTCTCATATGTACAATCTTGATGATGGAAAGTTGTGTAACTTCTAGAAGAACATCTTGTAAACAATATAATTGAGTTCATGAAATTATTTGCTATTATTTATTATTTGATTAAAATATGAATCTTTCGTAAAATTTAGGTAATGGTTGTCATCATTTTGGCCTTCCTTAATTGGGGGTTACTAAAAAGTGAGGTTGTTACATTTGGTATCAAAGACTCAGATGTTTCAAATAGCATTAATTAATAGTTTAAAATTTCAAGTAATCTGTAGAAATATGAGGGAATTATTAGGGAATTTTCTAAATGTGATGATGTCTAGAAGGGACTACGACCTAGGGGCTAGCAAAATTTTCCTCTGCACTGCAATTCATCTTATGAGGACTCCCGGGCCTGTGCATCTTGCCTGGCCAAAGTTGGAAGATTTTTTTCAAAGTAAAAGACCTTTAGGTTTTCTTCTCATATTGATTCATCTACTTCTCATCCTCTAGATTAATAAAACCTAAAAGGAACTTCCCTCCTCATCTCAACTTAAAGTTTTTGAGAAGAAGTAGGATTAAGGCATCCTCCTCCAATTAACGTACACATCATGTGGAAATAATTATGTACCTATAACATGGAGATGACAATGTACATGTAATGTGGAAACAATAATGTAGAGATAATGACAAGAAAAGGAAAAAATGTCTTATGGGTTTTTCCTCATGAGAGTAACCCTAGATGGAACTAAGGTTGGTTTGTGAAAAACCCCAATTGGGTCAAGTAACATAAAAACCCTAAGATGCAAGTGTAGTCGCAAACTCGAAACCCTAATCCTGGGAAATGAGAGCAGAGTGGGTAAATGGGAACCCTACTGATATGAACCCTAATTAGGGTAAGAGTGATGAGAATTAAGAAAAATGTGAATAAGTCTATACTACATAGATTTCCATGTCTGAATGTGGATAAATTTATGCATGATGCATGTGAAAAAGGGTTTTGAATATACATGAGAGACATAAATGACCAATGGTCATATATGAAAATGAAAATATGATTATAACTTGCTCATCGCCCTAATACTATCTCTGAAGGAATGTATGAATAATAAATACCCCTAGTGAGTGGGTATGCTACCCCTGCAAGTGTGTAAGCTATTGAGACTACCCCCAGCAAGTGGGTATGTTATGGGACGTACTCCCAGCGGTGGGCAAGAAATTGGAACTACCTCCAATGAGTGGGTATGTCATTGAGATTACCTTCAGAGAATGATTATGCTACCCCTAACAAGTGGGTATGCTATGGAAACTAACCCCAGAGAGTGGGTATGTGAACTGACATACTCCCATAAAGTGAGTATGATATTATGTACACCTCCAACGAGTGGGTTTGATTGTATCTTACCCTAACGAGTGGGTACATCATTGAAATATTCCCAACGTGAGTATGAATACCTCCCAATAAGAGGATGTACCACAAAGATTGGACAAATATAGATTGATAAGTTATAATATAAATGTATGTTCAATATATTAGGTTGCATAAAGAGATGATAATATGAATACCTTAGTTCAACTATTAGGGTTGGTGTCTGGCCTGGGGTGAGTCAACCCAAGAGTGGGAAAAGGACCTATGGGGGAGGAAAAACCTTATATCTTAGGGTCAGGTTGTGGCTAGAGAGCCTAATGTCCTCCTATGAGATAAGAGAGAAACCTAGGTTAAGACCTTCCCTATAAAGGTAAGTTGACAAAAATCAATTTAAAGATTGAGGTAACCTTAACTATCACTAAAAGGGTGGAGAATTAAGGATAAAAAAATTGAAAGCACATATATTGAGTATGATTTTTTGAACTTCAGTATGCCATCTCTGAGGAGCATGAGGAAAAGTCACTATGAAAGTGGCTGACAATATGAGACCGATACCAAAAAAGAAAGTTGCCATGAGATCAATGAGGGGACATAAAGTGAATAATGAGAATCATAAGAGATGGAAGAAATATGGTTTAAGAATTATATATGAAAATAATGTGCTTTCAGTGAACCCTTAGGAAGGGTATATCCCTCTTTCAATCCTAAGGTCAAGTAGGGAGCATTAAAGGTACATAGGACCGATTGGATTAGGAGTTGATTATCCTCTACACCATCAAACCCTTAGACTGACGAAAATACGACCTAGAAGGCGAATTTTCGGGAGAAAGTGAATAATGGCTGGAGATTGATGATTTATCCACAGAGCCTTTGTGGAAAGTAGTTCTAGATAGTATATCTCTTCTCTTTTACCTCTTTTATCTATGGAGATATTCTATTCAACTCACTGGAGGTTCTATTCCTCCTTTCTTCTTCATCTTCTTCCTTAACATGGCCTTTTTTAAGCTACATATCTGATTTTGGGTGGTTAAAAGTACGTTTGGGATGCTATAGACTCAAATGTAATACTTGTACACCACACATTAGGACTTACAAAGCTTAGATCTGAGGTTAGTGACCTAGGATTAGATCTAGGTGAGTGGGTGCTTCCTTTAAACAGTAGATTTCAGTAAATTATATTAATTCCACCATAAACTTTAAATTTTCATGTTGTGACAATAAACCCCGAATCTATTTTTTTATTCTAGTATGTACACGATGACTCATAGATGGATTATATTCCTAATTTGATGAATTTTCAGATGATAAAATCCTAGAAACGTATTCAAATCATCAATGATAAAATTCCTAAAGTTATTACTAGAGATAGAAGAATATACCAAAATCTAAGTATTTCAGTTATGTATGAAATTGATGCATAATTTAATGAATAACTTTTCCTACTCATATCTCATTAATTGTAAATGACTATTTTATCTGAATTCCTAGAACATATATTTCATTTACAAACTTAGAATTCATATGATTTATCAGTTTTGCTTGATATCTCAATAAAGAGGGAGAAACCCTACATGTGTAAAAAGTTAAAACTTTGTGAAAAGACCATGAAATCCAACAAGAAGTGATTCTTTTCAATGTGAGAAATTCATTAATTCAAGGTTATTTTTGATGTATGATATTTCAGTGAATGGTGTGGAAACCATAGTTTAGTTCATTATAGGGTTTCATATATATGTTTGATTATATGTGAACTATTTAAAGCAATCTTTGTTCAGTAAAAGTTTTTGACACATTAAATCCTTATTCTAATAGGGTGAATGAAATCTTGAGGATAGGGTATTCATTGAATCAAATGTTTTCAAATTAGTTTCTTCACTATGATTAGTGGTGTTGCAAAATTGCTCAATTTATGACACAGATTGATTATAAGGTTAAATAAAGAAATGTTGATTTGATGATTGAACTATAAAATTTAAAGAGTGAGTAAGACATTTAGATGCCCTGAACATTTTATAATCCTCAGAGGAGGCCTACACTATAGGGAGGAAATGTGCTTCCTGGCCGGAGGTCTCACATAGGTTGAGGTATGTCGGAGCACACCAATAAAGTGTGGGGGTCTAGTGCAATGAGGGTAAACTCCTAAAACGATTGGTATCCAATACCATCTAGGGATGTCAATGATACCTGAGTTATGAGTTGTGTCAATTAGTGGACATTTTCAGTAGGTCTACTTGTGCACAACAAGTTTGAGGGATTTGACTCCCTACCTGAGTACCTAGGTTGAGAGGAGTCAAGATATATGTCCGCTCTCATTAGTCATCGAGAGCCAGAAATGGAAATGACAATTACAAACATGGTACTGAGACTACAAAGATAGGATCGCGGGCAAGCTTATAAGTCTTGTACAGTGAAATCGTAGCTTGTTGTGATACTTTCACATGTTCTGGTACACCTCATGTGGGTTCAAGGAATAATAATATGAATGAGAGATTAATCAGGAGTGTGCAATTATTCATATTCGTTGTGGTTATCTCCAGTAACTTGCCATTTGAATGTTCATGAATTATGGGTTCCTTATGTGATTAATCAAGTATGCTCAGATATTGGTGTACTCTTTTTGGACATTCAAAGTATCATGTGATACATATGCCTGTGAATGATTAGTTACTCTATAGTTTATTATTGGCGCACTTTAAATTTAGTTGCTCAATAAGATATGTTTGGCTATTAAAGTGCTTTAAACTATTTCTTTGTAGTACTCATTCACTAAGAGAGTAGGATCACCCCTCCACTCACAAAATTTTAGGGAAACCATGTGGACTGAAGATGTCAATGCATTATAGAAGATTTGCCATAGGAGTTTAGTATGACATTAGTAAAGTTCAGTCAGTGTCTGTCACTCTAGGTCCTTCGATAGAGTTGGAAGAGGTAACTTTGGTTTCTTCTTAACAGAATATGTGTTCGTTATCAATTCATATCTATGGAAGTGTGAGAAAAGGAATGAATGTTAGATATGTAAATTTATTGTTGAAATCAGATTGGAGTAATCAAGTTTTAATTTCCCTTGTAAAGTCAGTTTATGTGATTGGATGTGAGGAAACAAAGAGTTTGAAATCAATGAAAAAGTTAAGAGTGTTATTCATATTATGTTAAGTCCTCAACTTATGCCTAATCTCATGATTATAGGTCATCATGGGATGTGGGTGTAACAAGGAATTCCAAAGTCAAACCACATCTGTTGGGAAAAGCAATGAGATCTGGGATAGCACACATGAATCTAGAAGAGATAGAGATAGCATTGTAAATAGAACTAAGGAACGTGTCAGAGGTCATGGAACATTTTCCAATCAGTCCAATGATCCAAAGACCCAAAGAGACAAATAGGAGAAAGAAGACATGGGAAGAATATGGGAAAAGGAAGTCTAAGATGGTTGGGGAATTATAAAAAACAAAACCCTAGCAAACCTATGATCAACATAAGTAGAATTGGGAGAGGAAGTTAGAGGAGAATAAATTGGCGATTGAAAGGGTGAGATGAGAGAGAAAGAAGAGAAGGAATTTTAGGAGAAATTGGGACCCTATGCGAGGCAGAACTGCCAAAGGCAAAAGGTAGGAGAGCATTGTTCACTTGCACGATTAGCATCTGAGGACCGTAGAGGGATTTATGTCTTACAAAATTAGAGAAATCAATGCGACATCAAGAAAATTGGGACCATATGGAAACCAAATGTATTGATTAAATAGTTAGTATTTTAGGCATGAAAAACCTAATTTTCTTTTATAAAAAATTTGGGGGAGCAAACATTGTTCAATTAGTACCAAATTTGGCACCTATATTAATTAAAGATGTGTAAAATACAATTTTTGCATCAATTTTCCATTTTGGGTTTTTTTACTATTTAATTTATTATTTTGGACGTCAAGCTATATTCTGTCTCCTATACTAAACTAGGATAGATAAGATTTTCCAAATAAATGTCAAAATTCATACATAGGATAATTTTGGTATGTAGAACATGATTGGGGATCTATTTCCACTTTAGAAGTCATTTAATAATTTATTTAATATTTTTGGATTTATCTCCTTTTTTAAAATGAAATTGGTCTAGGTTTTATTGTTCAAATAATGTGAAACTTGGCAACCAAGCTAATAGAGACTCAAAGAATACAATTTCATATTAGATTTAACTTTTAATACTTACGTTTATGAAATCTAAAACAATTAGGATTTTAGCTCATTACTATTATAATTTTCAAAATTCGTTAAATAAAATGTTATTATCTTCACATTGTTGCCAAAAGAGTTCCCTTATATTATTATTCACAAACATCCATATTTTACTTATTTAACCTAATTAGTATATTAATTTGATATTTATTTAGATAATGGTACATTAATCATGTTTATGGGCATAAAATACTAATTGTTATTCTAAACCTATTATGCTTCTTATTAGTCATAATTTAGCCATTATATACATATTAGTTAGAAAAGACAACATATGTAATATATTTTATGAACTTATTTGCATGTTAACACATATACATGTTATTATGTTAATATGGGATGTTGATTATATAACCTTATGCCACTTAATGTGCAAAAAATATTCATTAAGGTATATTTTTATTATTGTTTGTTCAAATATAAGAAACTCACCGTACTATCTCCCTAACTAGGGAATAGAATACGACTATAAGTTTGGGTTTGTTACAACCCTAAGAAGGTGAATATTCGACAAACAACCTTAAGACAAGGTCATTACTATTTTTTTATAAGCAAATGCCGATTGGACAAGAGATGCCAAAGATCATCAATTGACCTCTACTTTTTGTATTATGTTAGACAATCATCCAATGGTTTGGACTAATAAAAATCATTAGCTAGATCTTCCATGAATGAATAGAACTAGTGGGATTGGCATTATACCTTGATTCTACTTTAATGTGTATAGAGAAGTTAAACACATGCATGTAAACATATTCTACAGTTAAATGTTTTGATGAAATGTGAGAATTTTCTACAACCACTAAACTAACTACTTTGGATAGGATTGATAAGGCTAGTTCAGAAGTGGTGTTTTTGAGTTTGAGAGCGGTTTGACAACACTACATAATATATTATTTCCTTTGATGCAACAAACTCCTTGATAGAAATTTCTACTGGAACATTATTGTCTTTGGTGCTCCTCTCCTCCTTGTGTTCTTGTCTTGATCCCCTATCTCAATGTATATCACCTGTAGTGGATCTTTCTATTGGGATCGAATGACTATATGGAATTTGATGTCCAAATAAAGGTTTTTGAGTCAAACTAGAGTTGAAGATCTACTCAAAATAAGAAGTTTTTGGTGTACCTATAGAAAAAATGAAATCAATTTGATTAAAGATGGGAAAAATAATGATTGAATTAATTAGTTAATAAATTTGTAGAATAAAGTAAATAAACTAATAGCTATTTGTGATAATCATAACCTATGACAAAGACACCAAAAACTTGATGTGATGTATGATGCGACATGAGAAATAGAGTCTTTATCCGAACAAATTTCAAAGCCCGAGAGTAAGATACAAAGTTTTAACTATATAACCAATCACACAATTGTTTATTACTGGAAAATGTATGAGTTCACATGTAGTAGAGTCATGATCATCCATAAGATCTCATATTTGAACCAAAAACTACTAACAACTTTATATTACCTGCTTTAATTCTGGGATATGAATGAGTTTTTAAGATTTTTTTACTATATAAAAGATTAGGAAAGTAGTGAAGTTATCCTAGATATAAGTTTTGTGACATTTCAAAGAAAAAGCATCCACACCAGGGTTGTCTTCCACTCTATCAAGCCACTTCATTATCTGCAACTACTATAAATAGAGATATCATGACTACTGAGTCCATTGCTAAGAATCACTATACCTACCCTTCTCTCAAATTTTAGAAGAGCATGTGGATATATGGAGCAACGCCTCTCTCAGGGGTAACTCTTAGTACCTATATATTATGGCATAACAATACCAAGACTCAAAGCACCCTCCTATTTTGGGATCAACATAGATCTGCACTTCTACTAGAGGTAATCACTAGACTACTATCATCATGAAACACCTAGACATACAATTCATATAGAAAGAACAATGTTAGGAGAAAGAAGCTATTATCTATATTGTATGACAATTATACTTGAATAAGTAGTAGGATCGAAAGACATATCCCTCAATCTAGATATGTAAACTATTCAATCCTATATGAGTTATATTTTCAATGTTCTAGGGTGTAGTTGAGTTCAATAACTTGTAACAAGTAGTTAAAGAGATCACAATTGAAGAAAATAGGTCATAATGCAGAGACAATACAGATTCACTTCTAGGTCTTTAACACTATGTTGTGACTAAAAACTTGAATATGTAGTATATATCTAGAAATGTGGATCATGATGTTGGAATGGCTATCAGTGGCTAACTATACATGAGGTGATTGATGTAATGACACATAATAATGGGAAAAGCATGGATGACAGACGACCTTTGGATGCAAAGTGATGAAAAAGTGGGTGGTTGTTCGAACCCCAGAACATTTGTGGATGGATTCTACTTATAGGTGTGGGTCTAGACGAGGTGTATAAGAGTCTATGATTTAACTTTCAAGAGGATTTCAATTGAGGTGGATTCATATCAAATAATGGTGGTATTCATTATTTGAGTGACCCACCTCCTATTTTGGTCGGATGATAATTGCAAAAATCTAGATTTAGTCAAATAGAAAGTTATCTGATCAAATCATTGATGGCTTTATAATCCACTCCTTCTACTAGGCACCTGACCAGATAGTCACCGAGTAGTCAATTTGGATTTTGAGACAATGGGCTCGTTACTTGATCTTCAATTACTCAAGTTTGACCTTGTAACTTAATCTTTATTACTCAAGACCCAATTTTCTTGGAACGGTCCAATAAGTCATTTGGTTATCTAAATGTGAAAACCCTATCTAGTCAAATAGTATTGATGTATGATGGTTCTGTCTTCGGTTACAGTGGGACCATGTTCATCGTCAGCAGGTGCTTTCCATGTGTTTCATCTAGGACTTCGAGAGGGCTATGTAGAAGTAGTTCTATAAGTCTTGAGTTG
The DNA here is from genome assembly GCA_963693085.1 of Alisma plantago-aquatica. Taxonomy (NCBI): domain Eukaryota; kingdom Viridiplantae; phylum Streptophyta; class Magnoliopsida; order Alismatales; family Alismataceae; genus Alisma; species Alisma plantago-aquatica. The sequence goes on along the minus strand of OY856411.1, from coordinate 748,583,608 downwards.
TAGTAAATTCATTTCATTATGAGGTTTCCTTGTATAACCTGAATAGAAGTAGAGAATATCAAAATTTGGTTGATACACACAAATATTTATCTACATGCTAAGGCAAAATGAAGCTAATTATATCTAAGAGAACAACCACAAATGGATGTAATCAGACATGATGAGGAATGGTTTGGATATTAGGTAAGAGATTAAAAGTGAACTCTACCTTGGAAGCTGAAATAATGACTATCATCCTTGACCTTCATATTTTCTTGGAAGGAAGGTTGGAGAAAGCTCAACATAGAATCAAAATGCATCAATGCAGAGAAAGCCATCATTGGAGATTATGAAGAATTTCATATCCTAGCTGCAAGAAGCAAGATTGTTGAATTGTTTCTCTCCAGGGAGTGAATGGTGGATGTCATGCATTTGTATTATTAGTTAAACTTTGTTAAGCTTAGCTAAGATACATCTCAAATATGAAAACAATGACTATACCTATGGCCACACTCCTTTTGATGGAGATTTGTTATATTATAAATTGTATTGGTAGGAATATCATGATTTATGATTCTATTTCCACGGTTACCACTTGTACTTTCCCCCAAACCATCATGACAGGAGTCAGCTAAATGAGAAGGTCCCTTGTCTTTTCCCAAAACAAAATTATGATTATACCAGGACTCAAGTTACTCTATTTTACATCTTATTTCATTTTAGTGTACAGATCAACGTAGAGACCATTCTTTCAACACCATTAACAAGATTTTGTGTTCATGAGTATTCAAAGTCCTTCCTCATTTTTTATATTAACAACATAACTGAGAAATGTGGCATTCACAACCTTTTGTAACTTGCGACAAACATGTCAATTTTCTAGTTTGTGTACGCTACATTACATGATCCTTGAAGCTCCTTCTTGGTGACATATTTTTTTTGTTCAACTACATGGTCAAAGTCCCCCTTCTAGGATCATCAGAAAATCAAAAGATTTCTATTTTGCTTATATTGAGATGAAATTCAAAACCTGGAAACAAATCTTGCAAGATAGTTAAGGCCCTAGACACTAAAAGAATGCTACAAGTGACAATACTATCATCTAGGTAGAAAGATAACGAGTCAAGGTGGCATGCATCCTTTAGTTGTAAAATCAATGGGTGAAGAGTTGATAAGAAAAGAAATGGTCGAGTCGGTCACCTTATGCACCCCAGTGGAGGAAAAAATAAACTCACTCTGATCCAACTAAAGATGAGAAGGAAAAAATAACATAATTCAACCACACGTGCAATTTCTAGATAGTGGAGATGAACTTCACAAAAAATGTTGGACCCGTCAATCATATTGAAGGCGTCAGATAAGTCCACACAAGCCAATGTGTGTATGAATATGTCTCTTATCATGGACAAGGCGTGTTACAACATGCAAAATGTCTTTAGCACCCCTAGAAACATCGATACCAAACTGATGATCCTGATGATATGAGATAATTACATATATTAACTGGGACATGATATACCAAAATACATTTGATGAATGTATATAACACCATGAATATATAGAATGGCACTCGAAATGTCTACATTAACAACATGCATATATAAACACCTTCTATTCTTGGACAAGCCAAAAAGTTGAAACCTACAAATTTTCTATCTAGTTAATGGTCAATAATTTCTTTGTTTCATGTTTCTTAGATGGGACGAGCAAAGAGTGGATGAAAAAGACTTATATGTGTTACAAATTACTTTGGGTGTTGGAAAGCAGATATCGGCTACTCTTCATAACATAAATTGATGGCATATAATGTTTCTTGATAAGATGATAGTGGTGACTCAGTTAAGGTGATCCTAGACATTATCTCTTATTATCTTTACTAATTGAACTTTGCTCGAAGCAAGATCATATCTACAACATCATCATCAATTTTTGGTGGGTGGTGGAATATGGGAGGAAACACTCCTAAGTCTGACTTCCTCCAATGTCCCAACTGTTGACTCAAGGTCTAAATTGAGTAAACCCCTATTTTGATGATGACTAAACCATTCCACTTATTTGTGTCTAATGTATCTACTTGAGTGATTTCAGATTAGGTATAGACACACTCCAAATGCCCTAACTTGCGCATCTCAAATTGGAGAACAGACAAGTCAAAGTCAATACAAGTGCACATTTTTGGAATATGATATAAATCCATTAGAATCATGTTGTAAATCACTTGTAATATTGTATGACTTGTAATTAAGCTTAGAAAAAAACCAAGAGAACTTAGATCGAATATTTAAGCACTCAAAATCCATTTTCCAAAATTCACATCAGGTTGTTCATCGGTCGAGTTGCAAACTCGACCGATCCTGATTGGATCTTGAAAATGACTTTTGATTGGTCGAGTTTACACTTCGCAGAACTCGACCGATCCCTCTACTGACCAAAATTGATTTAAGTGAATTGATCGAGTTACCCCAGGAAAAACTCAACCAATGGCCTAAATTGGTTTTGTCTTTTAGTGGGATCAGTCGAGTTACCTTTATAGAAACTCGTCCAATTGCACTGTACGGAAAAGTGCAGAAAATTATTTCTAGCCGTTTTGGAATTGCAACAAGTGAAAATATATATGTTGCAAGCCACAAAATGGCTAGTTTTTGTTCTTAAGTGTTCCCAAAGGCTAAGGGGTATCCCTAGATATAAATAGGACCCCTTGGGCTTCATTCCAAAGTTGATCATTCAATGCAAAACTCTATGTGAGGTTCCTATTCTATAGTTGAGTGCTTCCTATAGCCTCCTCTCTCTTTATAAGCTTAATCAATTGCTACATTCATTAGAGTGAGTAGGAAATATGTAAGAGAGCTATAGTCCTACATGTATATCTTGTGAGGCTCTCACTTCCACCACCTCCCTATCTCTCATTTCAACCATGAAGATGAAGGTTCTTTTTCTTGGCTAAGAGAGGTGAAGAAGAACAAGGAAAGGAGTCCCTTAGTGAAGATCAAGGCTTAAGACTTGGAGAAATAGTAGATAATCCCTTCGTGAAGGTAGAAGACTTCTTTCTCAAGTGGGTAAGTCCTTGATGAAATCTTCTCCAAGTGAAGGTGAAGGCAAAGGCTGAAGATCAAAGAGGAGTGGCAAAGTCTTTGAAGGCGGAAGACTTGTGCTTGAGTGGGTAAGACCTTGGTGAAGGCTGAAGACTTAAGAAAAGTGGGTAAGTCCTTGGTAAGGTGGATATCTCCTTGTGCTTGGGTGGGTAAGTCCTTTGGGGGTCATGTATTGTAAGTCTTATGAATGAATATAATAGTGCAATGGTTAAGAAATCCTAGAGGTTGACCTCTCAAGGTAGTGGACTGACTCACTTCTAGTTTGAAGTGTGGAACCACTCTACATAGCTTATCACTTGGTGTATGTTCAGTCTCTCTCTCCCTTGATATGTATGTTTTAGTTGCACTCAAACTTCATATTTAGCAACCTTATCTTGTGATATATCTTGAAGATCTAATGAATTTTGTTTAAGTGCATTCTGCTCTATTCACCCCCCTCAAGAGCATCCAATCACCCATATAGGATCCAACAATTGGTATCAGAGCGGGTTTTCTCCAAACATACTTCAACAAGTAGGAGAAGATGGGTGACAACCAAAGAGGGATATACTTGATCAACCTTTCAATCTTTGATGGGAGAAATTTCCTCTATTAGAGAAGAAGACTTTAATTCTACATCCAAGAATCAAGTCTTGAGATGTGGCAAATGATGAACAACCCATAAAATCTACCTAAGGCAAATATTGAAGGATGGGATGAAGCTACCTTGAAGAAAGTAACCTTGAATGATAGAGCCATGCACATCCTCTATACCTCCATGACCCCCGCCGAGTTCAACCAGATTTATTAATGTGAAACAACCTATGAGGTATGGAGAAAGCTATGCATCACTTATGAGAGGACAACTCAAGTGAATGAAAGCAAATTCTACATGCTCAACAGGCTGTTTGAGAACTTCAAGATGGGAAAGGATGAGAAGATAGATCATATGTACCATAGGCTCAACACCATTGTGAATGGTCTTGCGATTCTAGACCATCCTATGTCCAGAGGAGAGATAAACTCAAAGATCCTTAGAACTCTTCCCAAAAGGTGGAAACCCAAGGTGACTTAGATGAAGAATCAAGGTCTCTTAAGGATATTCCTATTGAAGAGCTCATTGGAAATCTACAAGTACATGAAGCCACACTTGACAAGATGGAGGAAGTAGAAAGACAAGAAGAGAAAGAATTCAAGAGAATGAAGAAGGCTGAAATCAAAGATCAAATCAAGGCTATTGTTGGTAAAGCTTCCCCATCCTCTCAAGTTAAAGAAGATGCCATGTACTCCAAGGATAAACTCTACAAAGGCAAGTCCTCCTCCATCCAGTGCTTCACATGTGGAAAGAAGAGTCACTACAAGGAAGATTGTCCATAAGGCAAAAAGACCCATCTTCATAAGAGAAGAGAAGACAAGTACAAGAAGAAGGATAAATGGCACTCAAGCTCAAGTGACTTCTCCAACTCAAGCTCAAGTGATTCCTCCAACTCAAGCTTAAGTGAAGAATCAAGTGAAGAGTCAAGTGGAAGATCAAGCTCTAGTAAAGTAGGAGAATGTCATTTTGCTCTCATGGCATCAACAAGTAAAGACTCAAGTGAGGTAATTCTAAACTCTTTAGATAAAGAATCTTTGATTGCTATTATTCATGATACTCGTGCCTCTCTTAAGTCTTCTAAAAAGAAAAGAAATTTTTTTGCTAAAATTATTGATAATATGCATGTAGAACTAGATGATCTTGAACATGCTAATACTTGCTTGCTTGATGATCAAAATACTTGTCTTAGCCAAGTAGACTCTCTTAAACTTGAAAATGCTAGTGTGATTGATAAGATTAGATTTTAAAAGCTCAACTTCTTATGCCTAGTTCTAATTAAGAGCATACCTTAATTGTTGATTCTAATGCATGATATTGATATTCTAAAATATGAAAATAAGGACAAAGATTTTGTTTTGCAAGGATTAGAATATGAAAATGGTGTTTATCCTTCAAAGATTTCTTTGTTTGAAATAGAAAATGTCTCCTTGCTTGCTAAAATCAATGTGCTTGAATCTTATTCTAGTAGAGAGATAAATGTTACTGCTCTTCGTATTGATAGAGATTCTTATTTAACTAAAGCTCTTGGCTTAGAAAAATGATCTTTTACACACTAGAGATAATATCAATCATTTGTCTTCTACTATTACTTATCTTATGCATGATAATGATAGTTTGAGATCTTCTTTACAAAGATTCTTAGTTGGTAAAAGGAATCTTAATGATATCCTACACCATACTACTAAACAAATTGGTAGACATGATTTGGGGTATGATAGTAGTCAAAGGAACAACAAAGGTAAAGGACTTCCAATATTCCATGGAGAATCCTCTAGTTCCAAGACTATGGGCACATGCAACTATTGCAATGATATTGGCCATTATTCTACTTATTGTCCTTTTAGGAAAGCACCCAAGAGAAATATGACTTGGGTTGTTAAGCTAACCCATCTCGATCCTAAAACATGATTGGGGACCATTTCATCTTTCTTCTTGTAGGTACTTACAAATGGATTGACTTGAGCTATTAAATTGCAAATTGACTTCTCAATCCACATGAAAGAAAAAGTTGAGATGTGTAGAGGGTGACAACAAGTGGAAAAAGGAATGGTAAGAACAAAGGTAAATGTTTTCTTACTTATAACCAATTCTAACTTGTTTTTGTCAAGTTAGTGTGCACTATGCATGTGGTTTTTGAGACAAAAGAGATATATTGTGATTCTCTTCACACTCTTGCTCAAAAACTATTTCTAATGCTTTCATAGTGCATTACTAACTTGCTTACACATGTTTGGATATGGTTTGTATATTTAGCATGTCTTTAAATATGTTTTTATGAAATATATGTGCTTTTTGACAATAGCTTTGTCGGTCGAGTTTGTCCTGTTTGAAACTCAACCGATAGGCATCAATGGGTGTTGCCAACAAATGTCATCAGTCAAGTTGTCAATACTCAGAACTCGATCGATAACACTATGCGTAGAATATACATTTGGCTTATTGAATGAGAATTTGCCTCTCAACTAGATTTTCCCAACCAATAGCCTTATTTTTTGGCACTCTTATTTGGTATCTTTATATATGCATATTTCTATATCCTATATTGCCTTTCTTGCGTACAACTCTATCTCTCTAATTGCTCTAAATTAGTATATCTATATCTTGCAATTACTTGCCTTGAGTTGTTTTGCAGGTTTTGATGATGATCTCTTTGGATATCTTGGTTGTGTCTTAAATTGCTTTCATTGTGCTCTAACTTGATACATATATCTAGTTGTATATCTTGTTTGGATACAACCTTGAGGTTCTTAATGGTAATCATCCTTTGGTAATGATGCATACTTGTTAGTGAGTTATATCCTTTCATGCTTCTAAAATTCCTTATCTCTTTGTTTGGATATATCTATACATCTACTCATAGCTTGCATTATCTTGTGTATCTTTTGGTATCTCTTGCTATGATCTAGATCCTTCTAGTAGTCATAACTTGTGATAACATCTACTAGTAGTTCACATACATGTAGTTCTAACCTTTTTATAATTGGTATCTTTGCTCATCTAGTTGTATTTTACTATATGCTATGCTTGTATCTTGTCTCATACATGATCCAGCTTGTTCCTTGAATTGCATATCTACTATCTTGAGTTGCTTGCATAACTTTGTGATGCAGGGGTACATAGAGCTACATTGTATATAGAAATTGGAGCATTTTTGGATTTCATACAAATTTTGCTCCAATTTTAGTTTTTGGTGCAAGACTAGTATATTTTATGCATAAATGGCCTTCTGAGCAATCTCATTGCTATGCCATGAGCCCTGACACTTTTTGGACAAATTCTGTCATCTTTAGGGTCAAAATTGTGATTTATTGTTTTTCTGCAGCACTTTATCTTACATTTTGGGTTGTTCAAGTCAATGCTTTAACTTGATTTTTCTTTCTATGCTTGGAAAAACCGCTAGCTGTGCTCTTCTAATCTCCTTATATAACTTCATGTTATCTCATTTCTCTTAACAAGTGGTGTTTCTTATTTCTTCATACCCCCACTTTTTGAAATGACAAAGGGGGAGAAAAGTATGTCTTCTTTTGGAAAAAATAGGAAGAAGACATGTCTTACATGAAGAGGAGAAGCATATTCATGTAAAGGAGAGAAGGTAAAGGGGAGAAGACATATATGTGTAGAACATATATGAGTAGAAGACATAGTATTCTATAAATGTTATGAAAGCTAACCATGCAGGAGAAATAACATCAATTGAGGGGGAGTATGAGAACTCCACTAGCATCAATTGAGGGGGAGCATATGAACTCAATTCTATTGAAACCCCTAGGTTTCTCCAAAGGTATGACTTTACTTAAATGCTTTCAATACATTTATGGAATGGTTTGTCATCTTCAAAAAGGGGGAGAATGTTGACTCAAGGTCTAAATTGAGTAAACCCTTATTTTGATAATGACTAAACCATTCCACTTATTTGTGTCTAATGTCTCTACTTGAGTGATTTTAGATTAGGTATAGACACACTGCAAATGCCCTAACTTGCACATCTCAAATTGGAGAAAAGACAAGTCAAAGTCAATACAAGTGTACGTTTTTTTAATATGATGTAAATCTATTAGAATCATGTTGTAAATCACTTGTAATGATTGTATGACTTGTAATTAATCTTAGAAAAAATCAGGAGCACTTAGATCAAATATTTAAGCACTCAAAAGCCATTTTCTAAAATTCACATCAGGCTATTCATCGATCGAGTTGTAAACTTGACCGATCCTGATTGGATCTTGAAAATGACTTTTGATCGGTCGAGTCTACACTTCACAGAACTCGACCGATCCCTCTACTGACCAAAACTAATTTAAGTGAATCGGTCGAGTTACCCCAAGACAAACTCGATCGATGGCCTAAATTGATCTTGTCTTTTAGTGAGATTGGTCGAGCTACCTTCATAGAAACTTGACCGATTGCACTATACAGAAAAGTATAGAAAAGTATTTCTAGCCGTTTTGGAGTTGCAACAAGTGAAAATATATCGGTTGCAAGCCACAAAATGGCTAGTTTTTGTTCTTAAGTGTTCCCAAAGGCTAAGGGGCATCCTCAGCTATAAATAGGACCCCTTGAGCTTTATTCCAAGGTTGAGCATTCAATGCAAAACTCTATGTGAGGTTTCTATTCTATAATTGAGTGCTTCCTACAACCTCCTCTCTCTCTCTAAGCTTAATCACTTGCCACATTCATTAGAGTGAGTAGGAAATCTGTAAGAAGCTAGTCCTACAAGTATATCTTGTGAGACTCTCACTTCCACTACCTCCCTATCTTTCATTTCAACCATGAAGATGAAAGTTCTCTCTCTTAGCTAAGAGAGGTGAAGAAGAATAAGGGAAGGAGTCCCTTAGTGAAGGTCAAGACTAAAGACTTTGAGCAAGAGTGGGTAAGCCCTTAGTGAAAGCAGAAGACTCCTTGCTCAAGTGGGTAAGTCTTTGGTGGAAGCTTCTCCAAGTGAAGGTGAAGGTAAATGTTGAAAATCCAAGAAGAGTGGCAAAGTCCTTGAAGGCAGAAGACTTGTGATTGAGTGGGTAAGACCTTGGTGAAGGCTGAAGACTCAAGCAAAGTGGGTAAATCCTTAGTAAGGTGGATATCTCCTTGTGCTTGGATGGATAAGTCCTTTGGTGGTCATGTATTGTAAGTCTTATGAATGAATATAAGAGTGCAATGGTTAAGAAATCCTAGAGGTTGACCTCACTAGGTAGTGGACTGACTCACTTCTAGTTTAAAGTGTGAAACTACTCTACATAGCTTGTCACTTAGTGTATGTTCAATCTCTCTCTCCCTTTATATGTATGTTTTAGTTGCACTCAAACTTCCTATTTAGCAACCTTATCTTGTGATATATCTTGAAAATCTAATGAATTTTGTTTAAGTGCATTCATCTCTATTCACCCCCTCAAGAGCATCCAATCACTCATCTAGGATCCACCAATTGGTATCAGAGCGGGTCTTCTCCAAGCATACTTCAACAAGTAGGAGAATATGTGTGACTACCAAAGAGGGATATACTTGATCAACCTTCCAATCTTTGATGGGAGCAATTTCCTCTATTGGAGAAGAAAGCTTCAATTCTTCATCCAAGGATCAAGGCTTGAGATGTGGAAAATGGTGAAAAACCCATACAAGCTACCTAAGGCAAAGATTGAAGAATTGGATGAAGCTACCTTGAAGAAAGAAACCTTAAATGCTAGAGCCATGCACATCCTCTATGCCTCCATGACCCCTCCGAGTTCAACCAGATTTTTCTTCATGTGAAACAGCCTATGAGGTATGGAGAAAGCTATGCATCACTTATGAGGGGACAACTCAAATGAATGAAAGCAAATTCTACATGCTCAACGGGCTGTTTGAGAACTTCAAGACGGGAAAGGAGGAGAAGATAGATCATATATACCATAGGTTTAACACCATTGTGAATGGCCTTGTGGTTCTAGACCATCCTATGTCTAGAGGAGAGATCAACTCAAAAATTCTTAGAACTCTTTCAAAGAGGTGGGAACCCAAGGTGACTTCGATTGAAGAAGCAATGTCTCTTAAGGATATTCCTATTGAAGAGCTCATTAGAAATCTACAGGCACATGAAGCCACATTTGACAAGACGGAGGAAGTAGAAAGACAAGAAAAGAAAGAACTCATGAGAATGAAGAAGGCTGAAATCAAAGCTCAAATCAAGGCTATTGTTGGTAAAGCTTCTCCATCCTCTCAAGTAAAATAATATGTCATGTACTCCAAGGGTAAACTCTATAAAGGCAAGTCCTCCTCTATTCGGTGCTTCAGATGTGGAAAGAAGAGTCACTACAAGGAAGATTGCCCACAAGGCAAAAAGACCCATCTTCACAAGAGAAGAGAAGAGAAGTACAAGAAGAAGGAGAAATGGCACTCAAACTCAAGTGACTCTTCCAACTCAAGCTCAAGTGACTCTTCCAACTCAAGCTCAAGTGAAGAATCAAGTGAAGAGTCAAGTGGAAGATCAAGCTCTAGTAAAGAAGGAGAATGTCATTTTGCTCTCATGGCATCAACAAGTAAAGGCTCAAGTGAGGTAAATCTATATTCTTTAGATAAAAAATCTTTGATTGCTATTATTCATGATACTCGTGCCTCTCTTAAGTCTTCTAAAAAGAAAAAAAAACTTACTAGAATTGTTGATAATATGCATGTAGAACTAGATGATCTTGAACATGCTAATACTTGCTTGTTTGATGATAATTTTTTTTGTCTTATCCAAGTAGACTCTCTTAAACTTGAAAATGCTAGTTTGCTTGATAAAATTAGATGTCTAGAAGCTCAACTTCTTATGTCTAGTTCTAATGAAGAGCATACATTAATTGTTGATTCTCTCATGCATAATATTGATGTTCTTAAATCTGAAAATAAGGATAAAGATTTTGTTTTGCAAGGATTAGAATCTGAAAATAGTGTTTAACCTTCTAAGATTTCTTTGTTTGAAACAGAAAATATCTCCTTGCTTACTAAAATCAATGGGCTTGAATCTTGTTCTAGTAGAGAGAAAAATATTGCTGCTCTTTATATTGATAGAGATTCATATTTAACTAAAGCTCTTTGCTTAGAAAATGATATTTTGCATGTTAGAGATAATATCAATCATTTGTCTTCTACTATTACTTCTCTTATGCATGATAATGATAGTTTGAGATCTTCTTTGCAAAGATTCTTAGTTGGAAAAAGGAATCTTAATGATATCCTACACCATACTATTAAACAAAGTGGTAGACATAGTTTGGGGTATGATAGTAGTCAAAGGAACAACAAAGGTAAATGACCTCCAATCTTCCATGGAGAATCCTCTAGTTCCAAGACTATGGGCAAATGCAACTATTGCAATGATATTGGCCATTATTCTACTTGTTGTCCTTTTAGGAAAGCACCCAAGAGAAATAGGACTTGGGTTGCTAAGCTAACCCATCTGGATCCAAAAACATGATTGAGGACCATTTCATCTTTCTTCTTGTAGGTACGTGCAAATGGATTAACTTCAGCTATTGAATTACAAATTGACTTCTCAACCACATGAAAGAAGAAATGTGAGATGTGTAGAGGGTGACAACAAGTGGAAAAAGGAATGGTAAGAACAAAGGTAAATATTTTTTTGCTTATAACCAATCCTAATTTAATTTTGTCAAGTTAATGTGCACTGTGCATGTGGTTTTTGAGTCAAAAGAGATATTTTGTGATTATCTTCACACTTTTGCTCAAAAACTATTTTTAATACTTTCGTAGTGCATTACTAACTTGTTTACACATGTTTGGATATGGTTTGTATATTTAGCATGTCTTTAAATATGTTTTTATGAAATATATGTGTTTTTTGACAACTACTTTGTTGGCCGAGTTTGTCCTGTTTGAAACTCAACCGATAGGCATCAATGGGTGTTGCCAACAAATGTCATCAGTCGAGTTGTCAATACTCAGAACTCGACCGACAACACTATGCGCAAAATATACATTTGGCTTATTGAATGAGAATTTACCTCTCAACTAGATTTTCTCAACCAATAGCCTTATTCTTTCACACTCTTATTTGGTACCTTTATATATGCATATTTCCATGTCCTATATTGCCTTTTTTTCATACAACTCTATCTCTCTAATTGCTCTAAATTGGTATATTTTTATCTTGCAATTACTTGTCTTGAGTTGTTTTGCAGGTTTTGATGATGATTTCTTTGGATATCTTGGTGGTGTCTTAAATTACTTCCGTTGTACTCTAACTTGTTACATATATCTAGTTGTATGGTGTATCTTATTTGGATACAACCTTGAGGTTCTTAGTGGTAATCATCCTTTGGTATTGATGCATACCTGTTAGTGAGTTATATTCTTTCATGCTTCTAAAATTGCTTATCTCTTTGTTTAGATATATCTCTACATCTACTGATAGCTTGCTTTATCTTGTGTATATTTTGATATCTCTTGCTATGATCTAGATCCTTCTAGTAGTCCTAACTTGTGATAACATCTACCAGTAGTTCACATACATGTAGTTCTAACCTTTAATTCCAACATCTTTTTCAACCACTTCCAGCTGTAGCTTCTAATTCTGTGAAATAAAGCATTGCTCCAACTATTGCATACTGAAATAATAGAGGAATTCAAAGTGCATTGCATTGTCTCCCAGCATTATGCATTCTGTATCCTTTTGAGATAATTCTGTAATGGTCACGACCGACTGACAAGGAGATATTGATTAAAAAAACACCCACCATAAAAATATATCAGACGAAAATTGTGTGAGCACAACGTCCATGTCACCTGGAATGAGAAACAGGAGACCTATAAGTTTGTAACGTAGAATAATAGATTTCTAGGTGTAATTTCCTCCATTATAACAACTGCAAGGGGGGGACTTAGATTCCCGAGTCTATGTCTACGACTCTAGATTACCGGTTAAAGCTCAGTTGAAAATTGATGTCCTCGAAAGAAAAAGGCATACGACTATAGTCAAACACTATGGGAGTCTCTCCCTTCTTAACAATTCAGGATAGAATTGGGAAGAGCATTCACACCCTTGCAGTCATGGACCAATCGCTTTTGAATCTTAGGAGAAGGCGCGGACACTAATCCGTTGTATTGCTCTCGGATAACATAAGCACCCCTAAACATTCCACTCCACAGCAATCATGGCTCATTCACGTTAACTGATTTACTGCATGATTCAAATAGTTGGAGCTCCTATTAGATCCAACATCTCTTTCAACCACCACCATACATACCCATCCTAGCTATTTTTTTCTTCTGTAAATTTAAATATATAAATGAAGCATTGCTCCAACTATTGCTTACTAAAATGATTAAAAAAAAAACATATTTGAAGTCAACTGCATTGCTTACTAACATTATACATTCTAATTTCGTAAAAGATATATCTAGTTATTTTTAAGAGTTATTATGTCGAAGACAACATTCATGTCATGAGGAACGAGAAACAGGAAACGTGTAACAGTAGGATAGTAGAAATTCATTTGTCCAATGAATCTAATTAGCTGCAAAAAGAAAGGAAATTTACAGTAGTACACCAAGATCACTCACTCATCATTATCATATAATCTCCAACCCAACTCAACGCTCACATAATAAACACCCTTAAGCCTTCCACCAAGTCACCACTACCCTTACGACCCATCTATATTAACTGATAAGATGGTTCAAACAGTTGGAACTCCTATTATTTCCGACACCTTTTTCAACTACTACCAGTTGTAGCTTTCAAATCTTTAAACAGAGCATTGCTCCAACTATTTCTTACTGAAATAATAAAAGAATTTAAAGTCAACTGCAATGTCTCCAACATTATGCATTTTAATTTCTTGTAAGTAAAATCCCTAATGGCCATGACTGATGGACAAGGAGAGTTTGATTAAAAAAAAACCCCACCATAAAGAAATACCAGACGAAACTTGTGTAAGGAGCACGACTTTCATGTCACCAGAAATGTTGTAGGTGGGGGACCTCATTATCCCAACTGCAAGGGGGGAGTTAGATTCCCAAGTCTATGTTTACGACTCTAGATTAGCAGTTAAAGCTCGGTTGGAAATTGATCCCCTGAAAAGCTATGTGACTATAGTTCAACGCTATTATTAGAGCCCTTCCTTCTATTAGAGAAGTTAATATAGGTTTAGAGTTCCACAATATGCAGAAGAGCATTGGCACCGCACCGTTGTAGTTATGGGCCAATTGCTTTTGGATCTTAGGAGAAGGCGGCGTCAATTAATCTCTATTGTACAGCTCTCGGATAACATATGCACCCTTGAACATACCACTGCACAGGTCACAGCCCTGCAACCATGGTCCATACACGTTAATTGATGTAGCAGATGATTCAAATAGTTTGAGATCCTATCTACATCCAACGTCTCTTTAAACCACTACCATCCATCCCACTCCTAGCTTTTTTTTTCTTCTTAGTCTAAATTTATATATATTTAAATGGAGCATTGCACTAAACATTGCTTACTGAAATGATAAAAAATCTAAAGTTGAGTGTATTGTTTCCCAACATTATACATTATAAATTCTCTTCAGATGTCTCTAATTTCTTTTTAGGAGTTAGTATGAGGAACATGATGAATGAGAAACAAGAGAAGTGTAATAGTAGGATAATAGAATATTTTTTAGTCCAATGAATCTAATCAGCTGCAAAAAGAATGGAAATTACAGTAGTACACCAAGGATCACTCACTCATCATCATCATCAAATAATCTTCAACCCTACTCAACCCACACATACATCACCAAACTAAAAAGAGATAATAACTGCTAATCAATAAGGGGTAGTAGTTCCTCTTCCTCTCGCCTCGTCCATGTGGCTTCTGAGGCTAACATTCTGAAAACGAATTCCCCACCACTCCTGGCTATCATTCTGATCAAAAGTCCCTCCATCATCACTGCTTTGAGTAAAAATCCTAAAAGTTCAAAATCATATAAAAGAATTGGTAGAACCCACTCCAAACACTTTCTACTGTCTGTGGAAATCTGGCCTATGCTATATCTACCGAAACTCTGGTCTGGCTCTGGAGGTGGGTTTGCGGTGGCCATACTTGAATAAAGCCAATGTTGCTGGTCGCTCGCTCGCTATGCTTGTTCCATACCCTGTCATCTGACACCTGAACGACCAATCATATAGGGGACGGTGTGCCGTTTTCCTCCCTGTGCAGTCATGTTCCTGTTTTATCTTGTTCGTTCATCACCAGTGACCACTCCTCCACCTATGAATCCGACATCTATCTGTACAAACTACTAGTCCTAGTAATAATAACGAATGAAACTGAGTTCATGATACACGAAAACCACATACATCCGCCGGCCGCCCCTGCTGCCACCATGTGTCTCTTTTTCCCCCGGTAATGGGCGACAAGGAGACGAAGAAGAAAGCGACAGCAGCAGAATCGGTCCGGGTTCCTGCGGTTCTTCTTCACCAATCTCTGTCGCTGCTGCTGCCGCCAGCGGTGGCAGTGGCAGCGGCTACCGGTGGTGGAGGAAGCGCTTTCGCAGCACCCCTGATGTAATTGAGCAGCTCGCACCCTTTAGACGACACCGGCGCCCCCGCCGGCGCACCGGTCTTGGTGGTAGTGGTGGTCTTGTTCCTCATCTCAACGACCTTCTTGTGTGAGTTGGAGTGGATGGATGCGACGAACGTGGGGCTGGCAGCAGGGCGGTACTCCGGGAAGAGCCGTCCGGACTTATACCGCACCCCGCAGGCGTTGCAAAGGGTCTTGGGTCCCATGGGTCCCGCACGCCATTGCGGCGTCTTCTGTATCCCGCAGTGCATGCATTTCCTGGCCCCCGAGGCGTCCGTCGCCGGGTGGTGCATCATCGGGGCCGCGGCGGCAGCTGCTGCAGCTGCGGAGGACGTGATCGTGAGCTTGATCTTCTTCTTCTTGGGTGCGCAGCAGTCTACGCTGCTGGTGTTGTCATTGTCCTCTGGCAAGGTGGAGTCGATGGGTGGCAGGCTAGCTGTTGTGGTGGTTGACTCGGTGGAGGGCGACGACATTTTAGGGACAGGGATGTAGATGGGTGCAGGGGAGGAGTCTGGCATTGGCAGCAAGTGTTGTGATTCATCATCAGCAGGAATTGACGCAAAATGCGAAGGCAGAGGGGGAGCAACAATGGGAAGGAGCGCCTCAGGCCTGGCCGTGGGACGCGACCTCTTCGTCCTCGGCGCCCGTCCACGGACGTGCGCGAAGCTTTCCGGCGGGCTCCGTGGTCCGTGCA
Organism: Alisma plantago-aquatica; assembly: GCA_963693085.1. NCBI lineage: Eukaryota > Viridiplantae > Streptophyta > Magnoliopsida > Alismatales > Alismataceae > Alisma > Alisma plantago-aquatica. The sequence continues at coordinate 748,567,747 of OY856411.1, read as the reverse complement.
TTTTGAGGCCACTGACAACGACCCCGGAGCATGAGGACGAGGTTGGGGAGGACGAAGACGAAGACGAATAGGTGGATGCGCTGCTGGTGGCAGTGTGGACAACTTTAGGATTGGGCACCTCGATGATGAGTTGGGACCCTGTTCCTCCTCCCAACAGTCCCTGTGCGGCACTGGTGCGGTCGAGGACGGACACTGGACTGGGTGTCCTGTAGCGCGCGGCGCGGCAGAGGAGCGCGTGGTGGTCAAAGTCTTGTTCGTCGACGTCGTTGTACTCCTTGAGGACTACTGGGTTTGTGACAGTGCTGTGGGTGGTTCCAGCACGGAACTGAAACGGAGCGGTGATGCCGGAGTAGTTGGTTGCGGCGTCGCTGGGTATGTCGACGCAGGCAGGTGCGGCGGCATCGGCCGGTGAGTAGGAATCATCGACAAAGTTGGAGAACCAGGCGAGTTCAGGGTCGTCTTCACACTGCGGGAGGAAACAAACGAAACGATTAGTCATTGCCCGACTACAGTTACCACAAATAATAATGAGCAGGGGGGGGGGGGGGGGGACAGAGTAATTTAAGTAACGGTGGCGCGTTTGAAATTTGAAATTGAAACGGAATTCCGAAAACGAAACGGAGGCAAAGGAGGGTTTAGGAAAGTCAATTCCGAGAAATTGCTTACCGCAAACGAGGCGACGTCGTCGGGCTTTGCCGTGAAATCATCGACGGCGGCAGCTGCAAAGGTGTCATCGTCCCCGTTGACCGTCGTCATAAGAGATTGATGCTGTTGCTGCTGGGGCTGGGACGGCGGCGGTGGGGGGAAGTTGGCAATCAGTGCCTGCGCTTCGGCCGCCCAGGAGAGGTAGGCAGGGGACGGGTCCTTCATGACGAGGAGTTGGTCGGTGGGGTCCTCCTCAACATCTTCGACTGAGAAGTTGAAGAAGTCATCGATGGTCTTGTCCTCGAAGAGGCCGTCGAAGATGAAGAGGTCGCTCTTGTCATCCTGCATGGCCATGGCGGTATACTGGCGGCGGCGGGCTTCTGGTGGTGTTGGACTCTGTTTCTGTTCTGCTGTTGCTGAAGAAGAAAGGCAGGACATGCGTGAGCGACGGAGAAGTTATTAAGCATATCGGGTTAGCAGTAGCACATAAAGAGAGCGCGACGACTAGGGTGCATATAAACGGAGTTGACGCGGTGTAAAGAGGGAGGAAGACGACGAGAAGTAACCGAGGGGATGAAAAATCGTGAGTGGATAACTTACCATACATATATATATATATCTTTTTTATAATTTCCAGAGACACAAAAAAGGGCAAGACTCGGAACGAAGGAAATTCTGTGATTGGCTCGAACACGTATCACACCCCCGCCGTAACTCTTTGACGAGGGTAGTACAGGTGGGGGGCGTGACTTTTTCCGCAACGTGCCCGGAGGGAGACGAAAGAGGGAACTCCAGTGAAGAAAATCAACCCTGAAGAAGGGGTTTAAATACAAAATGTATTCTAGATGGGGGTAGCAAGGGGCCCACCTCAACGTGAATGTTTGTTTTCATATCTAATTCCAGAATTTAAAGAGAAAAACCATATAAGCAAGACCGCGTATATTTCAAAAGGGTATGCGGAACCACATGCGATACAGGGTGGCACCAGCTGGCACAAGAACGTGTTCGAGTGTGTGGGCGCCCACCACACTCGAACCTATGGACACGATGCATACTCTGTATTTGACTGCAGCGGGGCCCAACGTGAGATACAATTATTATAGATTCTACTAGATTGATTAGTGGAATACAAATGGAGCCATCTTAACCCAGCCCCGATCCGATTGATTCCATTCAGTTCTCTACCCTCCGTCTACTTTTGTTTACCACCGTCGCCATCGGGGAAGTAACAACATTACAGATTAGAAATTCAAAATGAGTGGAGCGGCGGCGTTTATGCTTTGTTTATTTTCTTTATTCTAAACATAATATTATAAATAATGAGAAATAATATGATAACGTAAGTCCATTTCCAAATAAACAGAGTCACGGGGGTCCTCTCTTGCGGCATTGACGATAAAGTCCATATACCGTAGTAGTCAAGTACAGAGGGGCAGTCTTGCGTTATCCGCCACCCCTTAACCTCCCTAAAAACGCGGGTGCCTTAGGGGCGGCTGTAAAATTGGCGAAGGTCAGTTGGGTCAGGACCAAGTAAAGTGCCCGTCTAGATATTCACCCGCGTGTGACGTGTCTGTTGGTACGGCTTTTACTTCATGGGCTTATAGGTCATTTCGATCACCAAAATTCTGTTACGTGTTTTGCTCATAAAGTAATCCATGATTTTACCTGTATGTTAACATAAGAAAATAATCTGTGAATTTTAAAACGATTGGCAGTGACGTGTCTCTTTCAAAATTTGAAGTAGGAGATGTTATTTGATCGCAAACTTAAAGACTCAGTAAGTCAACTGTAAAACTAAAATTTTGAAAATAAAAGCCCACCGACACTTTCCAATCTTTTGTGTAGTAGCCATAAAAGAAAATTAAGGGGTGTGTGAAATTAAAAACCCACCTTCATTTCTTTTTCCTCCCGTGTTGTTCTGCAATTCTATCATCTACCCATATTCCACTGACATAATTCACATGCATTTTATTTTGTCCGCTCCGTTCCCACCACCACCCATCACATTAAAGTCGTATAACCCATCTGATGAGTAGTAACATGGGTGGGTGGTGTGCTGTACCAAAACCTTTGCTTTATTCACACACATGCACGTCGCTTTCTTTGCAAACCAATGTTACTACACCAGTCATCACTAACCCCAACAAACCGTCGGTGGGGTTGCAATTAGTGGTGTCCCGTCGGTGGGAATTACTATTTGATCACGAGTAATATTTTGAACTATTAGTTGGCAAAGTAGTAGTACTACTACTACCGTGTCACGGACACCTCCATTTTCCACCGCCAGACCCACATTTATTATAATAAAGGTAAAGCGGAGGTGAAAAAAAAACCTACTCTACCGAAGATATAGTTTTGGGCAAATGAAGGAAATTTCATTTATCGCTTGAAGAACAAGGGAGGTAGGCGTTGGTGGATAATTCAGCAGAATTAGGAAATGTGAAGAGCGGAATGAATGAGGTGTGCAACAGGAATTGGGTGTATGGTTTATAGCGATCACGCTTGCTATTGCGACGAGGAACAGTAATCATATAAGCTAACGCTATGTAACAGGGCGTAGGATGAATTGAGCAAGGGGATGGAGAAGAGAATAAAATTCTGGGGCTGTGAGAGGAAACGGGGAAGAGAATGGAACCTGGGATAAGGAAATTGTGAACCGAGACACTAGAGAATTCAGCTGAGAACAAAGCAATTAGATATGTTGGCTCCATCGTGTACCTCAATTCGAATAATTCGAGTGAGAGAGCCTCCGGGGGTATCTGTCGGCAGTCGGCACGATATGCTATATGACGATCGAAGTAGAGGAAAGCGTCGGAAGAGATCAGCGAATTCGGGCGAGAAAAGAAGCTGCGAGCAAGTAGATGATGACGTATTGTGGTGCATTTGAGCTCACCTTAACAGCAATGTTGAGTAGCAGCTGCCGGAAGCTGTGTGTTTGTTTCCCAACAGTTGAGCTTTCTTTCCTTCAACGCGAACTCTGGCAGAGACCTGTCTGTCTCTCGAGAGGGAGTTACACTTGCAGATGGGGTGTGGACAGTTCAATGAGGTTGAAGATAGTGGTGTTGTGTTGGGGAGGAATGGAGGACTAGTAGTAGCTGAGTAGCTAGCTAGTTTTCGCCTCGGAGGAGGTGGAGGTGGAGGTGATGATGGGAAGGGAGGAAGCAGGGGCACACACACGGAGGAGTAGCCAGCAATCTAATCTACCTCTGGCTGCATCGGCATGCCTTGTATTTAGCTAGCAGGGATGGGGAAAGGCAGCTGCCCTGTAAAATTCCAATTCTAAATCAAATGCGGTGGAAGTGGGGCTGTGCCAAAGCCCGTTAGGTGAGACTTACTTGGCACCACGGCACACCGCTTCCTACCGTCTCTCTCTATTTTCTCTCTCCATCTCTAGATCTAACACTCACTACTACTACTACTACTGCGCTCTTAGCTGTACTCATGAAATCCTCACTGTCGTGACGTTGAAGTCTCCCAATCACCGCCACCACTCTTTTCTTTCTTACTCCCCTCTCCCTCCCTCTTTGTCTGTGCTTGTTTTCTACTGCCTCCTGTCTCTCTCTATGACCGTGTTTCTTTCTCTCTCTTAAAACAGGGGAGAGAGAGAGTGTGTGTTTGAAGGAGGGGTGGTAATCTGCCTCCGCGGCGCAGTAGTATGATATCCGTGTGGTGTGGTGATGGTGGTGGTATAGTAGTAGTAGTAGTAGTAGAAGACGACCAAACCGCAAACATGTTGTTGATCGGATCATGTGCACCCATATGCACCGCTGGGCCCACACCCCATCACCCCCTTCCACCACCTCACTCGCCGTTTTTCCATGGCAACATATCCCCCGTTCCACTCCTCGATTCATTTTCAATTAGGTCTTGCTTTAGCTTCTTTAGGATTTGAATTGGGGGTCACATTCACCACCGCCACCCCGCTCCTAAATCCATGTCTTCGCTCTTCCTTGTATTCTTTTCCCTTTATTCCCAGCACACGTTTTCACATCTACTTTAAAAGAGAAAATGGCAGCTTCAAGTGTCTGACTCCCAGTTCTATCTTTGATATCTCATTTTCCCCAAGAAGAACCAACGCCGCCCCACTTTCACCTGAGCTAGCTGGCAGCTATACGTCTTCAGCTGGATCCACGAACGGAACGCGGGGCACCGACGGTTTCCCACAACACCACGCTACCTTATATGTGTTACCAGCTTTCTATTCCATACGCTACTTGACTCTTCCGTATGCACCCTCAGCTTTTACTTACCTTGTTGACTAGTTCACGTAGCTCCCTTCGCCTACATTTTCATCATCATCATTACTGTTTTTGGACGACTTGCACTACTTGTCCTTGGATGTGTTATGGGTCAGATACATAATACCGGCATCACTCCTAATAAACCAAACAAAACAAAACTATCCAGTCCATTGCCACACACATTGCTACTCACTCTTGTTTTCATTCGCAATTCTTCTTCTTCTTCACGGTCCATCATATATCCTTAAACATGGATGATATAATTTTACAGACAGTTTAAACTGATTGCCACTGATACAGAAAAACAACTATAATGCGATAAAAGGTAAACGGATAATAAGTTGTGTCGCCGATTCTTTTTAGATGACAAAACGTACAATTTTCCCAAAAATTTCTTCATAGACCTAAGAGTCATAACCTGATATACAAAAATTATGTTTATAAATTCTTTTTGCTTCAACTTGTGCATATCGGGTCCGTTCAATCCGTGAGTTTGGATTCTGTTAATTTACAACTAAGTGTCTCGTATACATAGTCGGTATATGTCACATATACTTACACACTCTTTATATATATAAAAAAAATAGACACATTACTTTTAATTTTTGGAACTAGTTAAGATTAAGAACAAAACATATTAAATTAAATGAGATAATTATTGAACCACATTAAAAAAATATAACCTTAAAAATATAAAATATCATAATGGAAAAAATAAAATTATAATAAATCAAATAATATAATATTAAAATACAAAAGATAATAATGGAAGGAAATAAAAAGTATTAAACACAAATACCGTAATGATCTTAATATTAAAAAGTATTAAACCACCATACTCTCATTTGGATTTGGATGGTATATTTCTTGAACTAAAAAGCAACCACATACTCTCATTTGGATTTGGATGGTATATTTCTTGAACTAAAAAGCAACCACATACTCTCATTTGGATTTGGATGGTATATTTCTTGAACTAAAAAGCAACCACATACTCTCATTTGGATTTGGATGGTATATTTATAGGTTATATGAAATGTGTGTGTTACGATGAGAGCCAATCATATTTTTTTTCCAATGATTATTAAGTTGTAGAAATGCAAAATTGTATTGCATGCTTTTATGTTATATCACCTGATATATAAAAGTTATGGTTATAATCTTTTGTTTTTCCTCATTTTATACATATTGGGTCGTTTCAATCCAGGGAATTTGGGTTCTGTTAATTGGATTGAACCCCTCTAGTTTATAGATAAATAAATAAAAAAGATTATAATCTTAACATATAAAGGATAATAAAGGAAGGAAAAGAACATGATAAATAAAAAAATTCTAGTATTAAGATATAAAAGATAATAATAGAACAAAATAAAAGATATTAAACACAAATATCATCATGGCCTTACTCACATGTTATTATGGATGGCTTTGTGAAATTATTGTTAAACCCACATTCCCACCACAATAAAAAGACTTAACCATATCCATATATTTGGGTTTGTTTCTCACTACAAAATGGCAACATTTTATTCACTATGACGTGGACAAATGCCATACTGCAAACAAGTCATACCAAAATATTTTATTCCATATTTAGAGCAGTATGGAATATATGTGTTGTAATAAGGATTTATAATAAGTACATGTTATAACAAAACAAATACACATATACAATATAACTAAAGATATAGATGCATGGATTATATTTGTCTTTTTTCATTAGAAATACAATGCGTGATGGAAGGGTCATCAAACTAAAAACCACATTCAAACTTGGGGATCTTTTTTATTGATGGCATTTTGAAAATAATAAATATGAGTCTTTTCTAAATATGGGATTGATTTTATCTAATACAATTGGAATCTAAAGTTTAATATACACATGGTGATCGTACGTTTGTTATTGATTCATATCTATTTAAACCTTTTTATGGGTGTGGAATATCTTTGGTCTGTACACTTTTTGAATACAACTTTAAATTAAATGAGATATGTAAATAATTAGTCTACTCTTCATGAAATTATTCCAGCTACGTTATTTCATCTTTAAAGAGGCGTTTGTTTTATCAAAATGAACATGTCCTTCTTTTGGATTTTTCCCTTACTATCTTCACTCTTCATACCCTATTTCATAGGAGTCATGCATGTTGGTCGATTTTGTGACTTCTTTATATGTATCATCAATATTCTATCCTTATTTTAAGGAAACTCTTATAGTGATATAGAATATGATGAAATTTTATTTTTACCACTACTTTTTGTATGTTGATATGCAGTTCGTAGAGTCTTATAATATTATTTTACAACATGATTCTCTGCTTAGTATCCAAATTTGATTCATCGTCTATTTACTTTATTATATTGTGATAGCCATGGGTTGTGCATTGCTCTTTACTACATGTCTTTAAAATACCTAACTAGATATAGCTTTTCAATAATACCACTACTTGTTTACAATTTTCTTCCCTAGCTGTTTCGAAATTTCTGCACTCTTTATTATGGAAAGAAATTGAAATACCACATTTTATGATTGCCTCAATATATTGTTGGGGATGTTGTACCGACACGGTCCCGGATGTGACAAAAACTTATTGCGGATGCGTTAACGACAAGCGTATAAATTCAAAGAAGAAATACCAAATTTAACGTAGAAAACTCTCCCCAATACAAGGAGAGAAAAACCACGGGGTAATACCGGCCAACAAGTACTTATGTAACTAAGATTACAACTCACATTGTCTGGATTTAATTACCCATAAATCCAGATAGTTCTCCCCACACGAGAACAAAGATGAGGAAGAAGAGAATCACACCCATTGTGTACAAAATATCCCTCTTTACTTGATCTCCTCACGAGGTCGTTGTCGTTGTTGGGGATTGCTTGATGTCATGGTGACCGCTAACTGGTTCAAACCATTGGCGCTACGACAATACTGCGTCTGTAACCGCCAATCGCTACTTTTCTTTAAGGCAAAGTCCATGACCCTCTCTTATCAACCAAGAGAGCTACTCTGTTAGCACATGTAATGTGTCACCGACTATCAACCGTTACTTCACTTCATGGCAAAGTCATTGACCCTCTCTTATTCAACCAAGAGAGCTCATCTAGTTGTTCTTATTCTCTGGCACCCTCTACCATAGAAGGCACCAATAAGCAACTGAATGGGATCACACCTCAACTGGTGGGATAATCTCAATATCCTCCCATGGGCCCTCTATTTATAGGCCTCCACGACATGTGGATGCAGCTAGAAATCATTATCCAACTCTAAATCCAACTCTATATTGCTCATAGGGAGCCATATTCTTTCCCTTTTGGATTTGACACCTATTAGGATTGGTAGCACAAGACAAATCCTACTCAAGTCCAAATAAAACTAGGATGCATGGGTCAGAATCAATTTCCTATTCCTAACAATCTCCCCCTCTGAACCATGAGGGAGACTTTGTCTTCAGCAATCATCTAGTGTGGATTCTGGACCCCATCACCACATGTGATGGATGCATTATCTTCAAGCATGCCAACATCCTGCCGTTCTCATCCATATTCTTTAAGTCTCATCCTGACTTCACTTTGTTCCTGTAAGGACCCTGACCTCCGTTTAGGGCTTATCCTGTTTGCTTTGCTTAACCCTGATGCTTAGTTGCTTGCTAATCACCTTTAGTGGTGATTAGGGTTTGCTTGTGCTTTGTTGAGAGATGGAGGTGCCACTTGCAATTAACCCAAGTCTAGGGTTTTTGGGAAAGTTTGTCACCTTGTGAGGTGTTCCTCCCTCTCCTTGCTTCCTCTAGTGTTGAGAGGAAGAGTTGGGCTCGTTGCTTGAGTTCCTTTGTGTGGCAACACATCCCACTATCACACAGACAACGAGGTGTTACGCGAAAATGTGCGGAAAACCCCATAAGCCACTATTTACCAAAAACACGGGTTAATTAAAAACGATTGCAGAAAGCAGATAAACTGAGAAACTGTTACATTTAGGTCCTCATCTTGCAAGGAAACAGGTTATATAAACATTTACAAGTCTTGATACGTGTCCACAGCTTAGGAGATCATCTATCAAGCCATCACGTGAGTTCATCACCTGTTTATACATACATAACAGCCCATATCCGGCCAGCAGCAGGACATACAAAGCATCATCAGCTATACATCGTGAAACAATGTCAAAACGCCTCCAAGGACCTGAGAGTACATGGATGGCTCTAAGATTCTACTACAAAACAACCAAAACAACATCATATCCATCTCTTGCCTTCTACTGCTTGCCTTGTTGCTCGGCCGCAACTCCACGACCACCACCACGTCTAGCTCGAACACCTAAAAAGGTTATAAACCAGCGGGGTGAGACACACAGTCCCAGCGAGAAATATAACTCCCTGCCGAAACCATAAAACCAAAGGAAGATTAAAGCAATAGCAGCAGATAACTGATAGAAGGTATAATAAGAGCAGTCTATATAGCAAATATATTCATACCATCAGGCTTACCAGATGTACGGAAGGCATATAACCAAATATCTCTTTATGGAACATGATTGACAATGTGGGCTCTGATCTCCAAACCATGACATAAACACGATTAAAACTTAGCGGAAGCGAATCGGTAATCAGCGGAAGACAAAAATCACGGGAAATTAAAACTTTTCGAGATAAGAACTTGTATCCATAAAAACTCCTTTCATAAAGAGAGGTAACTGTTTACATCTCAGGATAATTACTTCTTGAGTAATTATATACATCAAGATACAAAATCTCAAGATCACATAACACAAGACTCCAAGACCTGAGAGTACAGAGGACACATAGGACTGACTCTAACTACACCACATGGCAGGACAATTCTCCACCTGAGATTACTGCTACCCATGGTGCTGCTGCTGTTGAGACTGGTCACCTGTAGGTTGGTTCCTTCGTCTCCAACGTCCACCTAAAAAGTTGAAGCCTACGGGGTGAGACAATTATACATAATTGTCCCAGCGAGAGTTATAACTCTTCGCCAGAAGCTTTATTATAACATCAAAGATTATTTTAAACAGTAAAGCCTTCAAAGCATTCTATAACAGTTGCAGGTATAACAAGATCTCTACAATTTAGGAGATATGGAGAATATCAACATTATTGCAATGTATCATCAATCACCTAACTTGGAGTCATCTCTAACAAGTTATACTACATGGTTGATTATGTTTTACAAACAACATTATGCCCTGTGGAGATGAGGCTTACCACTCATACTCCAACTGATCGCTGAGAAGCCGCATCAGTATCATACATAGGTCATTAAGAGAGTCGGATTCTCATGACCTTCACCTTCCTCAGTCAGTAAGAGGATCACTTGTAGGACATCTCGTGTCTCTACTACTATAGCTCACCAGGGTAAACTGGTCCTTCGCTATTCTAGAGTCATAGTGGCGTTCTGTACTCTCTTCGTCATCAGGAGGTTTCATATTTACCTACCACTGATACGGATATCTGTGCTTTCTTCGTCATCAGGAGGTTTCATGTTTACCTACCACTGATACGGTATGAAACTATAGTGAAGGATGGATGGATTACACATCTACATCACTTTCCTACACTAGGATGCAAGGTTCTACACATCCATGTACCCCACATACTCAAAAGTATGTGCTCTAGGAGTTCCCTGAGGAAAACCTGTTTCACCATCACTTAATTTCTGACAATGATGGATCTATGATCAGGGCTCTACATTATACTTGATTAGTTAGGTACATTCAGCATTCTTTAACAGCATACCTTGTTCTTCAAATAATAACAGTAGCATAGCAGCTATAAAAGAAGAATACTAAATGTAACAGACCTAACTTATATCAATCACCATTTATCATTATCCTCATCACAAGTCATCCCTAAGGCATGACCTTGATGGTATTCATGGCTCTCATAGCCCATTATCAGCATAAGATGCCACTGGAAAGGCATCAGATTACTTTACTTATTCATAAGGCTAACAGCATGCCTTTAATGAATATAACATCAACATCCATACCTGGATATGATTACCTTCATATCAGAACCTGCATGGTTAATACATCTGATAAAGGTAATGCAATAATAAGGAATGTACTTCCTACTCTTGTCATAAGAGTTAAATCTTTAATTTAAATCAAATAGAGTTTATTGCTCAAAAGCATGCCATTACCCTTGAATTAGGGTTTACTATTCACATCACATGTCATCACCCTTGAATTAGGGTTTACTATTCACATCAAGGTGAATTAAACTCATAACATCATCATGTATGAGTAACATCTTCATTGATACTCTTGGATTAGTTAAAGGTTCACCATTTATCATAATTAGGGTTTCTATGATCTTACACAGGTGGATCATACCCTAATTATGCTCATTTCTGTGTATTGGGGATGCTTCAATTGAGTTTCCATTTAAAAAGGGTACTTTCTCTCTCTAGAAGTACTTTCTCTCTCTAGAAGTACTTTATCTCTCATCATAAGGTTAGGTGATGTCAACATCACTCAAAAATAGATTGGATTGAGGCATCATAGGCTAACATAGCCAAAAACATCATCATTATGTGATTAGAGTTACTTTCTCTCTCTAGGGTACTTTCTCTCTCTAGAAGTACTTTCTCTTTCATCATACTAATGGTTGATGGTAACATTATACTAGATCAAGTTGGATAGAGTCATTATGACTAAAAACATCATTCTCATGTAATTAGGGTTTGAATTGAGCAAGGTATAACTCAATTGACCCTTTAGGGGTATATTGGTAATTCATCCCATTGATCATCATCATGGTCAAAACCCTTAGTCAAATAACCCCTTACTATCCTAGATTATCATTAGGGTTTGATTTGGGCAACATTGAACCATTTACATCATCAAATGATTGAATGAGGTCAACCTTGAATCACATTGATTGATTTCAATCATTAATCATCAATTGGATTGAGATTGGTTGAAAGTGTTGACCGTTTGCCCACTTTGACCCTCCAAGACCGCGAGCCTCTTTCTAACTCCAAGACCGCGAGCCCCCTTAGGCTTCAAGACCGCGAGCCTCTTCAAGGGTTCAAGACCGCGAAGCCTCCCACTGGTTCAAGTTAATGTTGAGACCGCGAAGACCAATTTGAGTTGAGACCGCGAGGGACATGAAGGCCGTTTGCCCTTCTTTGACCTCAGGACCGCGAGGCCCTTCGCGGTCTTGAGACCGCGAGCCTCCTCTCGATCTTGAGACCGTGAGCCCCCTCACGGTCTTGAGACCGCAAGCCCTCTCACGGTCTTGAGACCGCAAGGCTCTCATGGTCTCAGCCACTTGGTCCTTCAACAAGGCTCAAAGGTGCAACCACTAATGTCAAACGATGTTGAAGCCTTCAAAAGGTCCAATCTATGTTGACCACTTATGGATTGGGTTAATCAAGATTATGCTTGACCAATTGTTCAACCAATTGACCCTCAATTGTTGACCAAGTAGGATTGAAATCGATTCAATTAGGGTCTATCAATGTTCACCCATCAACACTCAACAATGTGCATCAACACAAGGTTGAACTCTTCAATTGAGCTCCAATTGGGCCCAAACTTGGCCCAAATGGTCTTGAGGTCATGTGGGTGGACCCCACATGGTCTTGAGACCGTTTTCCCAAGATTTTATCAAAGTCTAAGGTGATTTGATAGGGGTTGAACCATGATTGACCCACAAAACAGAATTTTGATTAAATTGATAACTTATTTGCGATTGGGTCCTCAATTGGTCAAATTACTCAACCCTAGACCTTCAAACGGTCTTGGGTGATTGTCCTCTCGGTCTTTAGACCATTTGGATGAGTTCCAAACGGTCTTGAGACCGTTTGCCCATCCAATATTTGGATTCTAGTGGAAATTCATCAAGGTTGAACAAATTGAGTTGATGATTATATCAATATTTAATTGCAATGTAAATTGGTGTAAAAGTACCTTCAATTGGTCAACAAATCTTGACCCCAGACCTCCAAACGGTCTTGGTTGATTGCCCTCGCGGTCTTGAGACCGTTTGGTGACCCCCAAACGGTCTTGAGACCGTTTAGGTCAATCAACCCTAAAAACCCTAATTAGGTCACCATAATTTCAGTACTGATTTTACCTAGGGTTAGCCCTAGTATTCACCCTTAAACTCTTAGCCCGTTTGGAATTAGACCATCACACTTGGTGAGTTGTTTATTAACATAATTTTGAACAGTAATCTCATACGGTCAACGCTTAGTCAACGACCTTACACGGTCTTGAGACCGTTTTCCCAAAAAGGCAATTTCAGACCGTTTGAAAATCAGCAATTAATTCATTTAAAGTTGTGACTTAAAAAGGTCATATCTCCCGATTCCTTTGGAGTTAGTCTCCCAAATTTTGAGGGTAATTAGCCTATATAATTAGGAACAGATTTCTTATACGGTACATGCTCGGTCAACGGGGACAAACGGTCTTGAGACCGTTTGCCCTGTCGCGGTCTCGAGACCGTTTGCTCACCTCGCGGCATTGAGTCCGAGAGAGCAAACTGTTAGGACCGTTTAAGGAAAAGAAAAGCGGTGGGTTTTTCTTGGAAATCACGCCTTCTTCTTCTAGCTCAAGAACAGTACAGATATCCCATGGGTTTTCTTGCAAAATAGCAGGGAAAAGTAGGGAAACACTAAGAGCTATCATCAAAACGCATATAAAGATGCACATAGTAAAGCATGGGTTTAGAGTTATAAAACCCGCCTAAAGCTTGCTTCTTGAGCTCCAAGCTTTCAAGATCCAAGCTCTAATGGCGTCCTTGAGTTCTTACAGGTTGGCCAAGGTGAAAACTCCAAGGAAGGATGAAAAGAGACGGCTAGAAAGGTAGGGTTTCAAGAGTTAGCCATGAAGATGACCTTGAATTCGAGTTTTAACCATGGAATTAGGCAAGAAGAGGGGTTTAAACCTACCTTGCACCCCTTGGTCGTCCTCCTTAGCTCCAAGGCAGTACTTGGTCGTCTTTGGTGAAATGAAACAGTAAGGGAACGAAGGGTAAGTTCCCTTGCAACTAAGGGAAGGAGAGCTTATATACATGGGGTAGGATTTTCAACATTAGTTCATAAGTTTCCCTTAATTCCAACTAAGTCCTTCCTTTATTACTTGCTCGTCCCTTCCTCTTTATTCTAAGGACAAAACTTATCTTAAGTTATAGAAAAGAAGGCAAGGAAGAACAATCTAATAATAAAGTTCATACTTAAAGGGATATTGCACATATACCCTGATTATTCAATCACAAAGCCTATTTCTTAACTTGATAACTCAATTGAGGTGAATTCCTCATCATTTCTTCTCTAAATGATGGAAAGAGTCTAAAAAGATACTTTAGATGACATTCTTTACAAATTGCATCCCTTTATTTGGGTAAATTGCATTTTACCCCAAATTAGGGTTTCAAGCCCTGGGATTGCTTCCACAGCTGCACCTTGGTGCTCTAGCTTGGGAAATCCCTCAAACTTTGCCAAAGAGATTCTCATGATGTCTCAACATCAGAGGAACATCTCATCATGTGCAAATTGCAAGCTAACCCTTTCAACTGGGTAAATTGCACATAGGTCCCTGTATATCAAAACAATGCTACAACTTTAAATAAAAATAAATAAAAAAGGAGCAAATAATGAAATATACGTTTCTGAGAAACTTAATTACATGCTCAGAGTTAATCACAAAGATTTAATTACATATTTAGGCAAAACACCTAGGGTTGACTCATAACCCAGGTCAGGGATGTTACAAATTATCCACCCCTTACAAGGATTTCGTCCCCGAAATCGATAAAACATACTAAGAGAAAAGGGCAGGATACTTCCTTCTCATCTCATCCTCTAACTCCCAAGTGGCTTCTTCAATACCACGATGGTTCCAGAGGACTTTCACAAGACTTATATCTTTCTTCTTTAACTTTTTAATTCATTTATCAAGGATTGACACTGGTCCCTCCTCATAGGATATGTCATCATTCAATTCTACTTCCATAGGTTGTAGAACTGACTCGGTGTCTGGGTGACATTTCTTCAACATGGAAATGTGAAACACAGGATGTAACCTCTGTAATTCTGGGGGAAGCTCTAGTTTATATGCTACCTTTCCAATCCGTTCAATGATTGGATAAGGCCCCATATATCTAGGAGCTAACTTCCCCTTCCTTCCAAAACGAAGGACCCCTTTCCAAGGTGAGACCTTAAGATACACTCTGTCTCCAACCTGGAACTCTAAGGGTCTACGACGTTTGTCAGCATAAGATTTCTGCCTATCCTGAGCAGTCTTAATTTTATGTTGTATAACTTTAATCTTTTCTGTGGTTTGCTGCACCAGGTCAGGACCTAACAACTGGTGCTCACCAGTCTCAAACCAACACAAGGGTGATCTACAACGTCTACCATATAAGGCTTCATAAGGTGCCATATCAATACTATGCTGATAGCTATTGTTATAGGAAAACTCTATCAAGCTTAGGTGTAGATTCCAACTTCCAGTGAACTGGAGAACACATGCTCGCAACAGGTCTTCTAAGGTTTGTATGGTCCTTTCCGACTGTCCATCAGTCTGTGGATGAAAGGCCGTACTAAACCTTAGCTTGGTGCCTAAGGCTCTTTGCAACTGTTCCCAAAAACGACTTGTAAACTGAGGACCTCTGTCAGAAACTATTGTGACAGGAACTCCGTGCAAACGCACTATCTCTTAAACATACAACTCTGATAACCTTTCAGCAGAATAGGTTGTTTTGACAGGTAAGAAATGTGCTGTCTTAGTCAACCTATCAACAATTACCCAAATGGAATCATGTCCTTTGCTTGTCCTGGGTAGGCCAACAACAAAGTCCATGGTCACATGGTCCCACTTCCACTGTGATATGGGTAAAGGTTGCATTGTCCCTGTAGGCCTCTGGTGTTCAGCTTTAACTTGCTGACACACAGGACACCTCAGAACAAACTCTGCAACGTCCTTCTTCATCCCAGGCCACCAATACAGATCCTTCAAATTCCGATACATCTTGGTGCTCCCTGGATGCATAGCATACATGGAAGAATGGGCTTCTTCCAGGACTAACTTCCTCAAGTTGTCCACATCCGGCACTATCATTCTTCCATTATAACAAGCTACTTGATCTTTTGAGTCATGAAAACCATCTTGCTTCTCATTTCCATACTCAGATCTTATATGTTGAACTGCAGCATCATCTAGCTGTGCTTCTTTAATCTGCTCTCTTAGGGTAGGTTTAATATGCATCTCAGCTAACAAACCGGCTAGCAATGACACCTTCAACTGTACATTGTCTTGCCTTAAAGAGATAAGCATACCTCTTCTAGAGCATACTAAAGAGTTTAGTTGTGCTCCATTCATGGTTGATGTTGCTGATTTCCTACTCAAGGCATCTGCAACAACATTGGCCTTGCCTGGGTGGTAATCAATTGTACAGTCGTAGTCCTTGATTAACTCCATCCAGCGACGTTGCCTCATGTTGAGCTCATGCTGAGAGAAGATATATTTAAGGTTTTTGTGGTCTGTGAAAATCTGGAATGTTTCTCTGTAGAGATAATGCCTCCAGATCTTCAAGGCATGAACCACAGCAGCTAACTCTAGATCGTGTGTCGGATAATTCTCCTCGTGTTTCTTAAGCTGTCGGGAAGCAAAAGAAATCACTTGTTTATCCTGCATCAACACACATCCTAGTCCATTTTTGGAAGCATCACAGAAAACTATATACCCTTTTCCTTGTTCAGGTAGCACTAGCACAGGTGCACTTGTCAACCTCTCCTTCAGCAGCTGGAAAGATTGTTGACACTTATCACTCCAAGAAAAAGGAACATCTTTCCGGGTTAACTTGGTCAAAGGTAAAGCTATAGAACTAAAGTTCTTAATGAACCTTCGATAATAGCCAGCTAACCCTAAGAAACTTCGGATCTCCGTCGGTGTTTTCGGTTGTTCCCATTGTAGAACAGATTCTACCTTTGTAGGGTCAACACGAATTCCCGAGGCGGATATTACATGTCCAAGAAAAGATACCTCCGGCAGCCAGAACTCACACTTGCTAAACTTGGCGTACAGCTTATGTTCTCTTAGCAAGGTCAAAACTTGGCGAAGATGTTGCTCATGCTGCTGGGCATCCTTACTATAAATCAGTATGTCATCTATGAAGACGACAACACACTTATCAAGGAAAGGTCGAAAAACTCTATTCATGAGTTCCATGAATGAAGCTGGTGCATTGGTTAGTCCAAACGACATAACCGTGAACTCATAGTGACCATATCTTGTCCTAAAGGCAGACTTGGATATGTCACTATCCTTAATACGGAGTTGATGATATCCAGACCTCAAGTCTATCTTTGAAAAGACTGTTGCACCACGCAACTGGTCAAAGAGATCATCAATCCTTGGCAGATGATACTTATTCTTTATTGTCACTTTATTAAGTTGTCTGTAGTCGATGCATAACCGCATTGACCCATCTTTCTTTTTAACAAACAAGACCGGAGCACCCCAAGGTGAAGTACTCGGTCGGATAAAACCTCTCTCAAGTAACTCTTGAAGCTGTTTCTTGAGTTCTGCCATCTCGGCAGGCGCCATCCTATACGGAGTTTGAGCTATGGGTTTCGTATCTGGGATCAGATTGATTTCAAAATCAATCTCCCGAGGTGGTGGTATACCAGGAAGTTCTTCAGGAAACACATCTTCGAATTCCCTGACTATAGGAACTTCAGCAGGATTAGAACTTTCCTTGGTAACATCTACCACATGGGCTAAGAAGGCATAACATCCTTGCCTCAACAGCTTATCAGCAACCATAGCTGACACAAGACAGGTGGGCAGAATCTTTCTTTCACCTTGAAAGATCCATGTGTTGCTTTCATCAGCAAACACAACCAACTTGGACTCACAATCCAAGACAACTCTATACCTTTCTAAGGTATCCATCCCGAGGATTATATCAAATCCCTGCATATCAAGTGGTATAAGATCCACTTGAATGCGATGGTCAGAAAAGAAAAGGATGCAGGGAGAACATACCTCCTGCAAAACGGCAGACCCACTCAACGGAGTTTCTAACAACAAACTATCTGCTCTATGGCTAACAGTCACATTGCAATTACGAATCACTTCACGAGTGATGAAAGAGTGCGTAGCACCCGGATCAATCAGAACGGATACAATACAGGATGTAGACATATCAGAATATAAAAGTTTCATCTAACCTGCCACTACCCGTGGATTGACCACTGCCTCAGGTGGGTTCATAGCATAGAACCTCGCGGTCGCCTGGTGTTGAGGTGGTGTTGATGATCCAGCTTGAGACGCTTGTCCACGTCCTCGAGCTGCTCCTTGATGTTGTCTATTCTGAGATCCCTGTTGATTCTGTCTCGGGGGTTGTTGTGTCACACCGACAGGCCTAGAACGGCAATCCTTCATCAAGTGTCCCACCTTACCACAGTTGTAGCAACTCTTCTCTTATTGATGTGGTCTGGGTGGTCCAGTAACTGACACTGATGCAGAACTGTGCGTCCCTTGAAGCGGTTGACTTCGTCCTCTACCTCTGCTTGGTGTCCATTGAGTTTGAAAACTCGATCTGGGTGGTGGAGGGTTAGGTGAAGAGAATCTAGGTCTCTTGGAATCCCTAGATGAAGAACCCTGGAACTGTGGATATCTTTTATGGGTTTGTATTTTCTCAACCACAGATCTCTCTATCCTTCGGACTGACTCAACGAAGGTAGAGAATCTCTCTCTGTTTTCTAAGGCAGACACAGGGGTTGACATATCGGAATTCAAACCCTTTTCGAATCTTCTGATTCTTTCCTCATCCGTAGCAGCCATGTGCGGACAGAACCGCAACAACTCCATGAACTTAGCTTCATACTCACTAATGTTCATCATACCCTGCCTTAGTTTCTCAAACTGAGAGATCTTCTCATCTAGGAAGGTCTTTGGAAAATATCTATTGATAAATTCCCGACGAAACTCTTCCCATGAGAACTCTACTCCAGGTCTCTTCTGCTCTTCCATGTTCCACCAGTGACCAGCACTGCCTTTGAGAAGATAGACAACATGTCTAACCTTCTCAGCTTCCGGAATCATAAGAATCCTGAAAACCTTCTCCAACTCTGTCAACCATAAGTCAGCATCTGCAGGGTCGGAAGTTCCGAAGTACTCGGTAGCTCCGACACGACGAAGTCGTTCGAATGTCTTACCAATACCTTGTGCTTCAGGCTGGACAGGTGCCCTAGGTGTAGGAATGGGCATCCTATCGGTTATATGTGTCATGGCAGTCATGAACTGCCCGAACATCGTCTGTACAGCTGGATCACTCATGTCAGCTGGGTCGAACTGGGGTGGCTCTCTTGGCGACTCAGGTGCAGGTTGTTCTATTCTCGGAACTCTTGCACCGCCTCGAGGTGCGCTAGCACTACTTTCTGCCACGTGCTCATCGTGATGTTCTGACATTCTTATGTATCTTCTTCTCCTGAGGAGCAAAAAATTCTATTAGATGAGGAAGGAGTACTAAAGGTAGACTCAACATCCTAAGTCCTATGCCTCTGTATACTCAACTGAACCTGGAGCTCTGATACCACTAGTTGTGGGCTCTGATCTCCAAACCATGACATAAACACGATTAAAACTTAGCGGAAGCGAATCGGTAATCAGCGGAAGACAAAAATCACGGGAAATTAAAACTTTTCGAGATAAGAACTTGTATCCATAAAAACTCCTTTCATAAAGAGAGGTAACTGTTTACATCTCAGGATAATTACTTCTTGAGTAATTATATACATCAAGATACAAAATCTCAAGATCACATAACACAAGACTCCAAGACCTGAGAGTACAGAGGACACATAGGACTGACTCTAACTACACCACATGGCAGGACAATTCTCCACCTGAGATTACTGCTGCCCCTGGTGCTGCTGCTGCTGAGACTGGTCACCTGTAGGTTGGTTCCTTCGTCTCCGACGTCCACCTAAAAAGTTGAAGCCTACGGGGTGAGACAATTATACATAATTGTCCCAGCGAGAGTTATAACTCTTCGCCAGAAGCTTTATTATAACATCAAAGATTATTTTAAACAGTAAAGCCTTCAAAGCATTCTATAACAGTTGCAGGTATAACAAGATCTCTACAATTTAGGAGATATGGAGAATATCAACATTATTGCAATGTATCATCAATCACCTAACTTGGAGTCATCTCTAACGAGTTATACTACATGGTTGATTATGTTTTACAAACAACATTATGCCCTGTGGAGATGAGGCTTACCACTCATACTCCAACTGATCGCTGAGAAGCCGCATCAGTATCATACATAGGTCATTAAGAGAGCCGGATTCTCATGACCTTCACCTTCCTCAGTCAGTAAGAGGATCACTTGTAGGACATCTCGTGTCTCTACTACTATAGCTCACCAGGGTAAACTGGTCCTTCGCTATTCTAGAGTCACAGTGGCGTTCTGTACTCTCTTCGTCATCAGGAGGTTTCATATTTACCTACCACTGATACGGATATCTGTGCTTTCTTTGTCATCAGGAGGTTTCATGTTTACCTACCACTGATACGGTATGAAACTATAGTGAAGGATGGATGGATTACACATCTACATCACTTTCCTACACTAGGATGTAAGGTTCTACACATCCATGTACCCCACATACTCAAAAGTATGTGCTCCAGGAGTTCCCTGAGGAAAACCTGTTTCACCATCACTTAATTTCTGACAATGATGGATCTATGATCAGGGCTCTACATTATACTTGATTAGTTAGGTACATTCAGCATTCTTTAACAGCATACCTTGTTCTTCAAACAATAACAGTAGCATAGCAGCTATAAAAGAAGAATACTAAATGTAACAGACCTAACTTATATCAATCACCATTTATCATTATCCTCATCACAAGTCATCCCTAAGGCATGACCTTGATGGTATTCATGGCTCTCATAGCCCATTATCAGCATAAGATGCCACTGGCAAGGCATCCGATTACTTTACTTATTCATAAGGCTAACAGCATGCCTTTAATGAATATAACATCAACATCCATACCTGGATATGATTACCTTCATATCAGAACATGCATGGTTAATACATCTGATAAAGGTAATGCAATAATAAGGAATGTACTTCCTACTCTTGTCATAAGAGTTAAATCTTTAATTTAAATCAAATAGAGTTTATTGCTCAAAAGCATGCCATTACCCTTGAATTAGGGTTTACTATTCACATCACATGTCATCACCCTTGAATTAGGGTTTACTATTCACATCAAGGTGAATTAAACTCATAACATCATCATGTATGAGTAACATCTTCATTGATACTCTTGGATTAGTTAAAGGTTCACCATTTATCATAATTAGGGTTTCTATGATCTTACACAGGTGGATCATACCCTAATTATGCTCATTTCTGTGTATTGGGATGCTTCAATTGAGTTTCCATTTAAAAAGGGTACTTTCTCTCTCTAGAAGTACTTTCTCTCTCTAGAAGTACTTTATCTCTCATCATAAGGTTAGGTGATGTCAACATCACTCAAAAATAGATTGGATTGAGGCATCATAGGCTAACATAGCCAAAAACATCATCATTATGTGATTAGAGTTACTTTCTCTCTCTAGGGTACTTTCTCTCTCTAGAAGTACTTTCTCTTTCATCATACTAATGGTTGATGGTAACATTAGACTAGATCAAGTTGGATAGAGTCATTATGACTAAAAACATCATTCTCATGTAATTAGGGTTTGAATTGAGCAAGGTATAACTCAATTGACCCTTTAGGGGTATATTGGTAATTCATCCCATTGATCATCATCATGGTCAAAACCCTTAGTCAAATAACCCCTTACTATCCTAGATTATCATTAGGGTTTGATTTGGGCAACATTGAACCATTTACATCATCAAATGATTGAATGAGGTCAACCTTGAATCACATTGATTGATTTCAATCATTAATCATCAATTGGATTGAGATTGGTTGAAAGTGTTGACCGTTTGCCCACTTTGACCCTCCAAGACCGTGAGCCTCTTTCTAACTCCAAGACCGCGAGCCCCCTTAGGCTTCAAGACCGCGAGCCTCTTCAAGGGTTCAAGACCGCGAAGCCTCCCACTGGTTCAAGTTAATGTTGAGACCGCGAAGACCAATTTGAGTTGAGACCGCGAGGGACATGAAGGCCGTTTGCCCTTCTTTGACCTCAGGACCGCGAGGCCCTTCGCGGTCTTGAGACCGCGAGCCTCCTCTCAATCTTGAGACCGTGAGCCCCCTCACGGTCTTGAGACCGCAAGCCCTCTCACGGTCTTGAGACCGCAAGGCTCTCATGGTCTCAGCCACTTGGTCCTTCAACAAGGCTCAAAGGTGCAACCACTAATGTCAAACGATGTTGAAGCCTTCAAAAGGTCCAATCTATGTTTACCACTTATGGATTGGGTTAATCAAGATTATGCTTGACCAATTGTTCAACCAATTGACCCTCAATTGTTGACCAAGTAGGATTGAAATCGATTCAATTAGGGTCTATCAATGTTCACCCATCAACACTCAACAATGTGCATCAACACAAGGTTGAACTCTTCAATTGAGCTCCAATTGGGCCCAAACTTGGCCCAAATGGTCTTGAGGTCATGTGGGTGGACCCCACATGGTCTTGAGACCGTTTTCCCAAGATTTTATCAAAGTCTAAGGTGATTTGATAGGGGTTGAACCATGATTGACCCACAAAACAGAATTTTGATTAAATTGATAACTTATTTGCGATTGGGTCCTCAATTGGTCAAATTACTCAACCCTAGACCTTCAAACGGTCTTGGGTGATTGTCCTCTCGGTCTTTAGACCATTTGGATGAGTTCCAAACGGTCTTGAGACCGTTTGCCCATCCAATTTTTGGATTCTAGTGGAAATTCATCAAGGTTGAACAAATTGAGTTGATGATTATATCAATATTTAATTGCAATGTAAATTGGTGTAAAAGTACCTTCAATTGGTCAACAAATCTTGACCCCAGACCTCCAAACGGTCTTGGTTGATTTCCCTCGCGGTCTTGAGACCGTTTGGTGACCCCCAAACGGTCTTGAGACCGTTTAGGTCAATCAACCCTAAAAACCCTAATTAGGTCACCATAATTTCAGTACTGATTTTACCTAGGGTTAGCCCTAGTATTCACCCTTAAACTCTTAGCCCGTTTGGAATTAGACCATCACACTTGGTGAGTTGTTGATTAACATAATTTTGAACAGTAAGCTCATACGGTCAATGCTTAGTCAACGACCTTACACGGTCTTGAGACCGTTTTCCCAAAAAGGCAATTTCAGACCGTTTGAAAATCAGCAATTAATTCATTTAAAGTTGTGACTTAAAAAGGTCATATCTCCCGATTCCTTTGGAGTTAGTCTCCCAAATTTTGAGGGTAATTAGAATATATAATTAGGAACAGATTTCTTATACGGTACATGCTCGGTCAACGGGGCCAAACGGTCTTGAGACCGTTTGCCCTGTCGCGGTCTCGAGACCGTTTGCTCACCTCGCGGCATTGAGTCCGAGAGAGCAAACTGTTAGGACCGTTTAAGGAAAAGAAAAGTGGTGGGTTTTTCTTGGAAATCACGCCTTCTTCTTCTAGCTCAAGAACAGTACAGATATCCCACGGGTTTTCTTGCAAAATAGCAGGGAAAAGTAGGGAAACACTAAGAGCTATCATCAAAACGCATATAAAGATGCACATAGTAAAGCATGGGTTTAGAGTTATAAAACCCGCCTAAAGCTTGCTTCTTGAGCTCCAAGCTTTCAAGATCCAATCTCTAATGGCGTCCTTGAGTTCTTACAGGTTGGCCAAGGTGAAAACTCCAAGGAAGGATGAAAAGAGACGGCTAGAAAGGTAGGGTTTCAAGAGTTAGCCATGAAGATGACCTTGAATTCGAGTTTTAACCATGGAATTAGGCAAGAAGAGGGGTTTAAACCTACCTTGCACCCCTTGGTCGTCCTCCTTAGCTCCAAGGCAGTACTTGGTCGTCTTTGGTGAAATGAAACAGTAAGGGAACGAAGGGTAAGTTCCCTTGCAACTAAGGGAAGGAGAGCTTATATACATGGGGTAGGATTTTCAACATTAGTTCATAAGTTTCCCTTAATTCCAACTAAGTCCTTCCTTTATTACTTGCTCGTCCCTTCCTCTTTATTCTAAGGACAAACCTTATCTTAAGTTATAGAAAAAAAGGCAAGGAAGAACAATCTAATAATAAAGTTCATACTTAAAGGGATATTGCACATATACCCTGATTATTCAATCACAAAGCCTATTTCTTAACTTGATAACTCAATTGAGGTGAATTCCTCATCATTTCTTCTCTAAATGATGGAAAGAGTCTAAAAAGATACTTTAGATGACATTCTTTACAAATTGCATCCCTTTATTTGGGTAAATTGCATTTTACCCCAAATTAGGGTTTCAAGCCCTGGGATTGCTTCCACAACTGCACCTTGGTGCTCTAGCTTGGGAAATCCCTCAAACTTTGCCAAAGAGATTCTCATGATGTCTCAACATCAGAGGAACATCTCATCATGTGCAAATTGCAAGCTAACCCTTTCAACTGGGTAAATTGCACATAGGTCCCTGTATATCAAAACAATGCTACAACTTTAAATAAAAATAAATAAAAAAGGAGCAAATAATGAAATATACGTTTCTGAGAAACTTAATTACATGCTCAGAGTTAATCACAAAGATTTAATTACATATTTAGGCAAAACACCTAGGGTTGACTCATAACCCAGGTCAGGGATGTTACAAATTATCCACCCCTTACAAGGATTTCGTCCCCGAAATCGATAAAACATACTAAGAGAAAAGGGCAGGATACTTCCTTCTCATCTCATCCTCTAACTCCCAAGTGGCTTCTTCAATACCACGATGGTTCCAGAGGACTTTCACAAGACTTATATCTTTCTTCTTTAACTTTTTAATTCATTTATCAAGGATTGACACTGGTCCCTCCTCATAGGATATGTCATCATTCAATTCTACTTCCATAGGTTGTAGAACTGACTCGGTGTCTGGGTGACATTTCTTCAACATGGAAATGTGAAACACAGGATGTAACCTCTGTAATTCTGGGGGAAGCTCTAGTTTATATGCTACCTTTCCAATCCGTTCAATGATTGGATAAGGCCCCATATATCTAGGAGCTAACTTCCCCTTCCTTCCAAAACGAAGGACCCCTTTCTAAGGTGAGACCTTAAGATACACTCTGTCTCCAACCTGGAACTCTAAGGGTCTACGACGTTTGTCAGCATAAGATTTCTGCCTATCCTGAGCAGTCTTAATCTTATGTTGTATAACTTTAATCTTTTCTGTGGTTTGCTGCACCAGGTCAGGACCTAACAACTGGTGCTCACCAGTCTCAAACCAACACAAGGGTGATCTACAACGTCTACCATATAAGGCTTCATAAGGTGCCATATCAATACTATGCTGATAGCTATTGTTATAGGAAAACTCTATCAAGCTTAGGTGTAGATTCCAACTTCCAGTGAACTGGAGAACACATGCTCGCAACAGGTCTTCTAAGGTTTGTATGGTCCTTTCCGACTGTCCATCAGTCTGTGGATGAAAGGCCGTACTAAACCTTAGCTTGGTGCCTAAGGCTCTGTGCAACTATTCCCAAAAACGACTTGTAAACTGAGGACCTCTGTCAGAAACTATTGTGACAGGAACTCCGTGCAAA
This sequence comes from Alisma plantago-aquatica, assembly GCA_963693085.1. Lineage (NCBI taxonomy): Eukaryota > Viridiplantae > Streptophyta > Magnoliopsida > Alismatales > Alismataceae > Alisma > Alisma plantago-aquatica. The sequence goes on along the minus strand of OY856411.1, from coordinate 748,542,148 downwards.
CGCACTATCTCTTGAACATACAACTCTGATAACCTTTCAGCAGAATAGGTTGTTTTGACAGGTAAGAAATGTGCTGTCTTAGTCAACCTATCAACAATTACCCAAATGGAATCATGTCCTTTGCTTGTCCTGGGTAGGCCAACAACAAAGTCCATGGTCACATGGTCCCACTTCCACTGTGATATGGGTAAAGGTTGCATTGTCCCTGCAGGCCTCTGGTGTTCAGCTTTAACTTGCTGACACACAAGACACCTCAGAACAAACTCTGCAACGTCCTTCTTCATCCCAGGCCACCAATACAGATCCTTCAAATTCCGATACATCTTGGTGCTCCCTGGATGCATAGCATACATGGAAGAATGGGCTTCTTCCAGGACTAACTTCCTCAAGTTGTCCACATCCGGCACTATCATTCTTCCATTATAACAAGCTACTTGATCTTTTGAGTCATGAAAACCATCTTGCTTCTCATTTCCATACTCAGATCTTATATGTTGAACTGCAGCATCATCTAGCTGTGCTTCTTTAATCTGCTCTCTTAGGGTAGGTTTAATATGCATCTCAGCTAACAAACCGGCTAGCAATGACACCTTCAACTGTACATTGTCTTGCCTTAAAGAGATAAGCATACCTCTTCTAGAGCATACTAAAGAGTTTAGTTGTGCTCCATTCATGGTTGATGTTGCTGATTTCCTACTCAAGGCATCTGCAACAACATTGGCCTTGCCTGGGTGGTAATCAATTGTACAGTCGTAGTCCTTGATTAACTCCATCCAGCGACGTTGCCTCATGTTGAGCTCATGCTGAGAGAAGATATATTTAAGGTTTTTGTGGTCTGTGAAAATCTGGAATGTTTCTCTGTAGAGATAATGCCTCCAGATCTTCAAGGCATGAACCACAGCAGCTAACTCTAGATCGTGTGTCGGATAATTCTCCTCGTGTTTCTTAAGCTGTCGGGAAGCAAAAGAAATCACTTGTTTATCCTGCATCAACACACATCCTAGTCCATTTTTGGAAGCATCACAGAAAACTATATACCCTTTTCCTTGTTCAGGTAGCACTAGCACAGGTGCACTTGTCAACCTCTCTTTCAGCAGCTGGAAAGATTGTTGACACTTATCACTCCAAGAAAAAGGAACATCTTTCCAGGTTAACTTGGTCAAAGGTAAAGCTATAGAACTAAAGTTCTTAATGAACCTTCGATAATAGCCAGCTAACCCTAAGAAACTTCGGATCTCCGTCGGTGTTTTCGGTTGTTCCCATTGTAGAACAGATTCTACCTTTGTAGGGTCAACACGAATTCCCGAGGCGGATATTACATGTCCAAGAAAAGATACCTCTGGCAGCCAGAACTCACACTTGCTAAACTTGGCGTACAGCTTATGTTCTCTTAGCAAGGTCAAAACTTGGCGAAGATGTTGCTCATGCTGCTGGGCATCCTTACTATAAATCAGTATGTCATCTATGAAGACGACAACACACTGATCAAGGAAAGGTCGAAAAACTCTATTCATGAGTTCCATGAATGAAGCTGGTGCATTGGTTAGTCCAAACGACATAACCGTGAACTCATAGTGACCATATCTTGTCCTAAAGGCAGACTTGGATATGTCACTATCCTTAATACGGAGTTGATGATATCCAGACCTCAAGTCTATCTTTGAAAAGACTGTTGCACCACGCAACTGGTCAAAGAGATCATCAATCCTTGGCAGATGATACTTATTCTTTATTGTCACTTTATTAAGTTGTCTGTAGTCGATGCATAACCGCATTGACCCATCTTTCTTTTTAACAAACAAGACCGGAGCACCCCAAGGTGAAGTACTCGGTCGGATAAAACCTCTCTCAAGTAACTCTTGAAGCTGTTTCTTGAGTTCTGCCATCTCGGCAGGCGCCATCCTATACGGAGTTTGAGCTATGGGTTTCGTATCTGGGATCAGATTGATTTCAAAATCAATCTCCCGAGGTGGTGGTATACCAGGAAGTTCTTCAGGAAACACATCTTCGAATTCCCTGACTATAGGAACTTCAGCAGGATTAGAACTTTCCTTGGTAACATCTACCACATGGGCTAAGAAGGCATAACATCCTTGCCTCAACAGCTTATCAGCAACCATAGCTGACACAAGACAGGTGGGCAGAATCTTTCTTTCACCTTGAAAGATCCATGTGTTGCTTTCATCAGCAAACACAGCCAACTTGGACTCACAATCCAAGACAACTCTATACCTTTCTAAGGTATCCATCCCGAGGATTATATCAAATCCCTGCATATCAAGTGGTATAAGATCCACTTGAATGCGATGGTCAGAAAAGAAAAGGATGCAGGGAGAACATACCTCCTGCAAAACGGCAGACCCACTCAACGGAGTTTCTAACAACAAACTATCTGCTCTATGGCTAACAGTCACATTGCAATTACGAATCACTTCACGAGTGATGAAAGAGTGCGTAGCACCCGGATCAATCAGAACGGATACAATACAGGATGTAGACATATCAGAATATAAAAGTTTCATCTAACCTGCCACTACCCGTGGATTGACCACTGCCTCAGGTGGGTTCATAGCATAGAACCTCGCGGTCGCCTGGTGTTGAGGTGGTGCTGATGATCCAGCTTGAGACGCTTGTCCACGTCCTCGAGCTGCTCCTTGATGTTGTCTATTCTGAGATCCCTGTTGATTCTGTCTCGGGGGTTGTTGTGTCACACCGACAGGCCTAGAACGGCAATCCTTCATCAAGTGTCCCACCTTACCACAGTTGTAGCAACTCTTCTCTTATTGATGTGGTCTGGGTGGTCCAGTAACTGACACTGATGCAGAACTGTGCATCCCTTGAAGCAGTTGACTTCGTCCTCTACCTCTGCTTGGTGTCCATTGAGTTTGAAAACTCGATCTGGGTGGTGGAGGGTTAGGTGAAGAGAATCTAGGTCTCTTGGAATCCCTAGATGAAGAACCCTGGAACTGTGGATATCTTTTATGGGTTTGTCTTTTCTCAACCACAGATCTCTCTATCCTTCGGACTGACTCAACGAAGGTAGAGAATCTCTCTCTATTTTCTAAGGCAGACACAGGGGTTGACATATCGGAATTCAAACCCTTTTCGAATCTTCTGATTCTTTCCTCATCCGTAGCAGCCATGTGCGGACAGAACCGCAACAACTCCATGAACTTAGCTTCATACTCACTAATGTTCATCATACCCTGCCTTAGTTTCTCAAACTGAGAGATCTTCTCATCTAGGAAGGTCTTTGGAAAATATCTATTGATAAATTCCCGACGAAACTCTTCCCATGAAAACTCTACTCCAGGTCTCTTCTGCTCTTCCATGTTCCACCAGTGACCAGCACTGCCTTTGAGAAGATAGACAACATGTCTAACCTTCTCAGCTTCCGGAATCATAAGAATCCTGAAAGCCTTCTCCAACTCTGTCAACCATAAGTCAGCATCTACAGGGTCGGAAGTTCCGAAGTACTCGGTAGCTCCGACACGACGAAGTCGTTCGAATGTCTTACCAATACCTTGTGCTTCAGGCTGGACAGGTGCCCTAGGTGTAGGAATGGGCATCCTATCGGTTATATGTGTCATGGCAGTCATGAACTGCCCAAACATCGTCTGTACAGCTGGATCACTCATGTCAGCTGGGTCGAACTGGGGTGGCTCTCTTGGCGACTCAGGTGCAGGTTGTTCTATTCTCGGAACTCTTGCACCGCCTCGAGGTGCGCTAGCACTACTTTCTGCCACGTGCTCATCGTGATGTTCTGACATTCTTATGTATCTTCTTCTCCTGAGGAGCAAAAAATTCTATTAGATGAGGAAGGAGTACTAAAGGTAGACTCAACATCCTAAGTCCTATGCCTCTGTATACTCAACTGAACCTGGAGCTCTGATACCATAGTTGTGGGCTCTGATCTCCAAACCATGACATAAACACGATTAAAACTTAGCGGAAGTGAATCGGTAATCAGCGGAAGACAAAAATCACGGGAAATTAAAACTTTTCGAGATAAGAACTTGTATCCATAAAAACTCCTTTCATAAAGAGAGGTAACTGTTTACATCTCAGGATAATTACTTCTTGAGTAATTATATACATCAAGATACAAAATCTCAAGATCACATAACACAAGACTCCAAGACCTGAGAGTACAGAGGACACATAGGACTGACTCTAACTACACCACATGGCAGGACAATTCTCCACCTGAGATTACTGCTGCCCCTGGTGCTGCTGCTGCTGAGATTGGTCACCTGTAGGTTGGTTCCTTCGTCTCCGACGTCCACCTAAAAAGTTGAAGCCTACGGGGTGAGACAATTATACATAATTGTCCCAGCGAGAGTTATAACTCTTCGCCAGAAGCTTTATTATAACATCAAAGATTATTTTAAACAGTAAAGCCTTCAAAGCATTCTATAACAGTTGCAGGTATAATAAGATCTCTACAATTTAGGAGATATGGAGAATATCAACATTATTGCAATGTATCATCAATCACCTAACTTGGAGTCATCTCTAACAAGTTATACTACATGGTTGATATGTTTTACAAACAACATTATGCCCTGTGGAGATGAGGCTTACCACTCATACTCCAACTGATCGCTGAGAAGCCGCATCAGTATCATACATAGGTCATTAAGAGAGCCGGATTCTCATGACCTTCACCTTCCTCAGTCAGTAAGAGGATCACTTGTAGGACATCTCATGTCTCTACTACTATAGCTCACCAGGGTAAACTGGTCCTTCGCTATTCTAGAGTCACAGTGGCGTTCTGTACTCTCTTCGTCATCAGGAGGTTTCATATTTACCTACCACTGATACGGATATCTGTGCTTTCTTTGTCATCAGGAGGTTTCATGTTTACCTACCACTGATACGGTATGAAACTATAGTGAAGGATGGATGGATTACACATCTACATCACTTTCCTACACTAGGATGTAAGGTTCTACACATCCATGTACCCCACATACTCAAAAGTATGTGCTCCAGGAGTTCCCTGAGGAAAACCTGTTTCACCATCACTTAATTTCTGACAATGATGGATCTATGATCAGGGCTCTACATTATACTTGATTAGTTAGGTACATTCAGCATTCTTTAACAGCATACCTTGTTCTTCAAACAATAACAGTAGCATAGCAGCTATAAAAGAAGAATACTAAATGTAACAGACCTAACTTATATCAATCACCATTTATCATTATCCTCATCACAAGTCATCCCTAAGGCATGACCTTGATGGTATTCATGGCTCTCATAGCCCATTATCAGCATAAGATGCCACTGGCAAGGCATCAGATTACTTTACTTATTCATAAGGCTAACAGCATGCCTTTAATGAATATAACATCAACATCCATACCTGGATATGATTACCTTCATATCAGAACCTGCATGGTTAATACATCTGATAAAGGTAATGCAATAATAAGGAATGTACTTCCTACTCTTGTCATAAGAGTTAAATCTTTAATTTAAATCAAATAGAGTTTATTGCTCAAAAGCATGCCATTACCCTTGAATTAGGGTTTACTATTCACATCACATGTCATCACCCTTGAATTAGGGTTTACTATTCACATCAAGGTGAATTAAACTCATAACATCATCATGTATGAGTAACATCTTCATTGATACTCTTGGATTAGTTAAAGGTTCACCATTTATCATAATTAGGGTTTCTATGATCTTACACAGGTGGATCATACCCTAATTATGCTCATTTCTGTGTATTGGGATGCTTCAATTGAGTTTCCATTTAAAAAGGGTACTTTCTCTCTCTAGAAGTACTTTCTCTCTCTAGAAGTACTTTATCTCTCATCATAAGGTTAGGTGATGTCAACATCACTCAAAAATAGATTGGATTGAGGCATCATAGGCTAACATAGCCAAAAACATCATCATTATGTGATTAGAGTTACTTTCTCTCTCTAGGGTACTTTCTCTCTCTAGAAGTACTTTCTCTTTCATCATACTAATGGTTGATGGTAACATTAGACTAGATCAAGTTGGATAGAGTCATTATGACTAAAAACATCATTCTCATGTAATTAGGGTTTGAATTGAGCAAGGTATAACTCAATTGACCCTTTAGGGGTATATTGGTAATTCATCCCATTGATCATCATCATGGTCAAAACCCTTAGTCAAATAACCCCTTACTATCCTAGATTATCATTAGGGTTTGATTTGGGCAACATTGAACCATTTACATCATCAAATGATTGAATGAGGTCAACCTTGAATCACATTGATTGATTTCAATCATTAATCATCAATTGGATTGAGATTGGTTGAAAGTGTTGACCGTTTGCCCACTTTGACCCTCCAAGACCGCGAGCCTCTTTCTAACTCCAAGACCGCGAGCCCCCTTAGGCTTCAAGACCGCGAGCCTCTTCAAGGGTTCAAGACCGCGAAGCCTCCCACTGGTTCAAGTTAATGTTGAGACCGCGAAGACCAATTTGAGTTGAGACCGCGAGGGACATGAAGGCCGTTTGCCCTTCTTTGACCTCAGGACCGCGAGGCCCTTCGCGGTCTTGAGACCGCGAGCCTCCTCTCGATCTTGAGACCGTGAGCCCCCTCACGGTCTTGAGACCGCAAGCCCTCTCACGGTCTTGAGACCGCAAGGCTCTCATGGTCTCAGCCACTTGGTCCTTCAACAAGGCTCAAAGGTGCAACCACTAATGTCAAACGATGTTGAAGCCTTCAAAAGGTCCAATCTATGTTGACCACTTATGGATTGGGTTAATCAAGATTATGCTTGACCAATTGTTCAACCAATTGACCCTCAATTGTTGACCAAGTAGGATTGAAATCGATTCAATTAGGGTCTATCAATGTTCACCCATCAACACTCAACAATGTGCATCAACACAAGGTTGAACTCTTCAATTGAGCTCCAATTGGGCCCAAACTTGGCCCAAATGGTCTTGAGGTCATGTGGGTGGACCCCACATGGTCTTGAGACCGTTTGCCCAAGATTTTATCAAAGTCTAAGGTGATTTGATAGGGGTTGAACCATGATTGACCCACAAAACAGAATTTTGATTAAATTGATAACTTATTTGCGATTGGGTCCTCAATTGGTCAAATTACTCAACCCTAGACCTTCAAACGGTCTTGGGTGATTGTCCTCTAGGTCTTTAGACCATTTGGATGAGTTCCAAACGGTCTTGAGACCGTTTGCCCATCCAATTTTTGGATTCTAGTGGAAATTCATCAAGGTTGAACAAATTGAGTTGATGATTATATCAATATTTAATTGCAATGTAAATTGGTGTAAAAGTACCTTCAATTGGTCAAAAAATCTTGACCCCAGACCTCCAAACGGTCTTGGTTGATTGCTCTCGTGGTCTTGAGACCGTTTGGTGACCCCCAAACGGTCTTGAGACCGTTTAGGTCAATCAACCCTAAAAACCCTAATTAGGTCACCATAATTTCAGTACTGATTTTACCTAGGGTTAGCCCTAGTATTCACCCTTAAACTCTTAGCCCGTTTGGAATTAGACCATCACACTTGGTGAGTTGTTGATTAACATAATTTTGAACAGTAATCTCATACGGTCAACGCTTAGTCAACGACCTTACACGGTCTTGAGACCGTTTTCCCAAAAAGGCAATTTCAGACCGTTTGAAAATCAGCAGTTAATTCATTTAAAGTTGTGACTGAAAAAGGTCATATCTCCCGATTCCTTTGGAGTTAGTCTCCCAAATTTTGAGGGTAATTATCCTATATAATTAGGAACAGATTTCTTATACGGTACATGCTCGGTCAATGGGGCCAAACGGTCTTGAGACCGTTTGCCCTGTCGCGGTCTCGAGACCGTTTGCTCACCTCGCGGCATTGAGTCCGAGAGAGCAAACTGTTAGGACCGTTTAAGGAAAAGAAAAGCGGTGGGTTTTTCTTGGAAATCACGCCTTCTTCTTCTAGCTCAAGAACAGTACAGATATCCCACGGGTTTGCTTGCAAAATAGCAGGGAAAAGTAGGGAAACACTAAGAGCTATCATCAAAACGCATATAAAGATGCACATAGTAAAGCATGGGTTTAGAGTTATAAAACCCGCCTAAAGCTTGCTTCTTGAGCTCCAAGCTTTCAAGATCCAAGCTCTAATGGCGTCCTTGAGTTCTTACAGGTTGGCCAAGGTGAAAACTCCAAGGAAGGATGAAAAGAGACGGCTAGAAAGGTAGGGTTTCAAGAGTTAGCCATGAAGATGACCTTGAATTCGAGTTTTAACCATGGAATTAGGCAAGAAGAGGGGTTTAAACCTACCTTGCACCCCTTGGTCGTCCTCCTTAGCTCCAAGGCAGTACTTGGTCGTCTTTGGTGAAATGAAACAGTAAGGGAACGAAGGGTAAGTTCCCTTGCAACTAAGGGAAGGAGAGCTTATATACATGGGGTAGGATTTTCAACATTAGTTCATAAGTTTCCCTTAATTCCAACTAAGTCCTTCCTTTATTACTTGCTCGTCCCTTCCTCTTTATTCTAAGGACAAACCTTATCTTAAGTTATAGAAAAGAAGGCAAGGAAGAACAATCTAATAATAAAGTTCATACTTAAAGGGATATTGCACATATACCCTGATTATTCAATCACAAAGCCTATTTCTTAACTTGATAACTCAATTGAGGTGAATTCCTCATCATTTCTTCTCTAAATGATGGAAAGAGTCTAAAAAGATACTTTAGATGACATTCTTTACAAATTGCATCCCTTTATTTGGGTAAATTGCATTTTACCCCAAATTAGGGTTTCAAGCCCTGGGATTGCTTCCACAGCTGCACCTTGGTGCTTTAGCTTGGGAAATCCCTCAAACTTTGCCAAAGAGATTCTCATGATGTCTCAACATCAGAGGAACATCTCATCATGTGCAAATTGCAAGCTAACCCTTTCAACTGGGTAAATTGCACATAGGTCCCTGTATATCAAAACAATGCTACAACTTTAAATAAAAATAAATAAAAAAAGGAGCAAATAATGAAATATACGTTTCTGAGAAACTTAATTACATGCTCAGAGTTAATCACAAAGATTTAATTACATATTTAGGCAAAACACCTAGGGTTGACTCATAACCCAGGTCAGGGATGTTACAAATTATCCACCCCTTACAAGGATTTCGTCCCCGAAATCGATAAAACATACTAAGAGAAAAGGGCAGGATACTTCCTTCTCATCTCATCCTCTAACTCCCAAGTGGCTTCTTCAATACCACGATGGTTCCAGAGGACTTTCACAAGACTTATATCTTTCTTCTTTAACTTTTTAATTCATTTATCAAGGATTGACACTGGTCCCTCCTCATAGGATATGTCATCATTCAATTCTACTTCCATAGGTTGTAGAACTGACTCGGTGTCTGGGTGACATTTCTTCAACATGGAAATGTGAAACACAGGATGTAACCTCTGTAATTCTGGTGGAAGCTCTAGTTTATATGCTACCTTTCCAATCCGTTCAATGATTGGATAAGGCCCCATATATCTAGGAGCTAACTTCCCCTTCCTTCCAAAACGAAGGACCCCTTTCCAAGGTGAGACCTTAAGATACACTCTGTCTCCAACCTGGAACTCTAAGGGTCTACGACATTTGTCAGCATAAGATTTCTGCCTATCCTGAGCAGTCTTAATCTTATGTTGTATAACTTTAATCTTTTCTGTGGTTTGCTGCACCAGGTCAGGACCTAACAACTGGTGCTCACCAGTCTCAAACCAACACAAGGGTGATCTACAACGTCTACCATATAAGGCTTCATAAGGTTCCATATCAATACTATGCTGATAGCTATTGTTATAGGCAAACTCTATCAAGCTTAGGTGTAGATTCCAACTTCCAGTGAACTGGAGAACACATGCTCGCAACAGGTCTTCTAAGGTTTGTATGGTCCTTTCCGACTGTCCATCAGTCTGTGGATGAAAGGCCGTACTAAACCTTAGCTTGGTGCCTAAGGCTCTGTGCAACTGTTCCCAAAAACGACTTGTAAACTGAGGACCTCTGTCAGAAACTATTGTGACAGGAACTCCGTGCAAACGCACTATCTCTTGAACATACAACTTTGATAACCTTTCAGCAGAATAGGTTGTTTTGACAGGTAAGAAATGTGTTGTCTTAGTCAACCTATCAACAATTACCCAAATGGAATCATGTCCTTTGCTTGTCCTGGGTAGGCCAACAACAAAGTCCATGGTCACATGGTCCCACTTCCACTGTGATATGGGTAAAGGTTGCATTGTCCCTGCAGGCCTCTGGTGTTCAGCTTTAACTTGCTGACACACAGGACACCTCAGAACAAACTCTGCAACGTCCTTCTTCATCCCAGGCCACCAATACAGATCCTTCAAATTCCGATACATCTTGGTGCTCCCTGGATGCATAGCATACATGGAAGAATGGGCTTCTTCCAGGACTAACTTCCTCAAGTTGTCCACATCCGACACTATCATTCTTCCATTATAACAAGCTACTTGATCTTTTGAGTCATGAAAACCATCTTGCTTCTCATTTCCATACTCAGATCTTATATGTTGAACTGCAGCATCATCTAGCTGTGCTTCTTTAATCTGCTCTCTTAGGGTAGGTTTAATATGCATCTCAGCTAACAAATCGGCTAGCAATGACACCTTCAACTGTACATTGTCTTGCCTTAAAGAGATAAGCATACCTCTTCTAGAGCATACTAAAGAGTTTAGTTGTGCTCCATTCATGGTTGATGTTGCTGATTTCCTACTCAAGGCATCTGCAACAACATTGGCCTTGCCTGGGTGGTAATCAATTGTACAGTCGTAGTCCTTGATTAACTCCATCCAGCGACGTTGCCTCATGTTGAGCTCATGCTGAGAGAAGATATATTTAAGGTTTTTGTGGTCTGTGAAAATCTGGAATGTTTCTCTGTAGAGATAATGCCTCCAGATCTTCAAGGCATGAACCACAGCAGCTAACTCTAGATCGTGTGTCGGATAATTCTCCTCGTGTTTCTTAAGCTGTCGCGAAGCAAAAGAAATCACTTGTTTATCCTGCATCAACACACATCCTAGTCCATTTTTGGAAGCATCACAGAAAACTATATACCCTTTTCCTTGTTCAGGTAGCACTAGCACAGGTGCACTTGTCAACCTCTCCTTCAGCAGCTGGAAAGATTGTTGACACTTATCACTCCAAGAAAAAGGAACATCTTTCCGGGTTAACTTGGTCAAAGGTAAAGCTATAGAACTAAAGTTCTTAATGAACCTTCGATAATAGCCAGCTAACCCTAAGAAACTTCGGATCTCCGTCGGTGTTTTCGGTTGTTCCCATTGTAGAACAGATTCTACCTTTGTAGGGTCAACACGAATTCCCGAGGCGGATATTACATGTCCAAGAAAAGATACCTCCGGCAGCCAGAACTCACACTTGCTAAACTTGGCGTACAGCTTATGTTCTCTTAGCAAGGTCAAAACTTGGCGAAGATGTTGCTCATGCTGCTGGGCATCCTTACTATAAATCAGTATGTCATCTATGAAGACGACAACACACTGATCAAGGAAAGGTCGAAAAACTCTATTCATGAGTTCCATGAATGAAGCTGGTGCATTGGTTAGTCCAAATGACATAACCGTGAACTCATAGTGACCATATCTTGTCCTAAAGGCAGACTTGGATATGTCACTATCCTTAATACGGAGTTGATGATATCCAGACCTCAAGTCTATCTTTGAAAAGACTGTTGCACCACGCAACTGGTCAAAGAGATCATCAATCCTTGGCAGATGATACTTATTCTTTATTGTCACTTTATTAAGTTGTCTGTAGTCGATGCATAACCGCATTGACCCATCTTTCTTTTTAACAAACAAGACCGGAGCACCCCAAGGTGAAGTACTCGGTCGGATAAAACCTCTCTCAAGTAACTCTTGAAGCTGTTTCTTGAGTTCTGCCATCTCGGCAGGCGCCATCCTATACGGAGTTTGAGCTATGGGTTTCGTATCTGGGATCAGATTGATTTCAAAATCAATCTCCCGAGGTGGTGGTATACCAGGAAGTTCTTCAGGAAACACATCTTCGAATTCCCTGACTATAGGAACTTCAGCAGGATTAGAACTTTCCTTGGTAACATCTACCACATGGGCTAAGAAGGCATAACATCCTTGCCTCAACAGCTTATCAGCAACCATAGCTGACACAAGACAGGTGGGCAGAATCTTTCTTTCACCTTGAAAGATCCATGTGTTGCTTTCATCAGCAAACACAGCCAACTTGGACTCACAATCCAAGACAACTCTATACCTTTCTAAGGTATCCATCCCGAGGATTATATCAAATCCCTGCATATCAAGTGGTATAAGATCCACTTGAATGCGATGGTCAGAAAAGAAAAGGATGCAGGGAGAACATACCTCCTGCAAAACGGCAGACCCACTCAACGGAGTTTCTAACAACAAACTATCTGCTCTATGGCTAACAGTCACATTGCAATTACGAATCACTTCACGAGTGATGAAAGAGTGCGTAGCACCCGGATCAATCAGAACGGATACAATACAGGATGTAGACATATCAGAATATAAAAGTTTCATCTGACCTGCCACTACCCGTGGATTGACCACTGCCTCAGGTGGGTTCATAGCATAGAACCTCGCGGTCGCCTGGTGTTGAGGTGGTGCTGATGATCCAGCTTGAGACGCTTGTCCACGTCCTCGAGCTGCTCCTTGATGTTGTCTATTCTGAGATCCCTGTTGATTCTGTCTCAGGGGTTGTTGTGTCACACCGACAGGCCTAGAACGGCAATCCTTCATCAAGTGTCCCACCTTACCACAGTTGTAGCAACTCTTCTCTTATTGATGTGGTCTGGGTGGTCCAGTAACTGACACTGATGCAGAACTGTGCGTCCCTTGAAGCGGTTGACTTCGTCCTCTACCTCTGCTTGGTGTCCATTGAGTTTGAAAACTCGATCTGGGTGGTGGAGGGTTAGGTGAAGAGAATCTAGGTCTCTTGGAATCCCTAGATGAAAAACCCTGGAACTGTGGATATCTTTTATGGGTTTGTCTTTTCTCAACCACAGATCTCTCTATCCTTCGGACTGACTCAACGAAGGTAGAGAATCTCTCTCTGTTTTCTAAGGCAGACACATGGGTTGACATATCGGAATTCAAACCCTTTTCGAATCTTCTGATTCTTTCCTCATCCGTAGCAGCCATGTGCGGACAGAACCGCAACAACTCCATGAACTTAGCTTCATACTCACTAATGTTCATCATACCCTGCCTTAGTTTCTCAAACTGAGAGATCTTCTCATCTAGGAAGGTCTTTGGAAAATATCTATTGATAAATTCCCGACGAAACTCTTCCCATGAGAACTCTACTCCAGGTCTCTTCTGCTCTTCCATGTTCCACCAGTGACCAGCACTGCCTTTGAGAAGATAGACAACATGTCTAACCTTCTCAGCTTCCGGAATCATAAGAATCCTGAAAGCCTTCTCCAACTCTGTCAACCATAAGTCAGCATCTGCAGGGTCGGAAGTTCCGAAGTACTCGGTAGCTCCGACACGACGAAGTCGTTCGAATGTCTTACCAATACCTTGTGCTTCAGGATGGACAGGTGCCCTAGGTGTAGGAATGGGCATCCTATCGGTTATATGTGTCATGGCAGTCATGAACTGCCCGAACATCGTCTGTACAGCTGGATCACTCATGTCAGCTGGGTCGAACTGGGGTGGCTCTCTTGGCGACTCAGGTGCAGGTTGTTCTATTCTCGGAACTCTTGCACCGCCTCGAGGTGCGCTAGCACTACTTTCTGCCACGTGCTCATCGTGATGTTCTGACATTCTTATGTATCTTCTTCTCCTGAGGAGCAGAAAATTCTATTAGATGAGGAAGGAGTACTAAAGGTAGACTCAACATCCTAAGTCCTATGCCTCTGTATACTCAACTGAACCTGGAGCTCTGATACCACTAGTTGTGGGCTCTGATCTCCAAACCATGACATAAACACGATTAAAACTTAGCGGAAGCGAATCGGTAATCAGCGGAAGACAAAAATCACGGGAAATTAAAACTTTTCGAGATAAGAACTTGTATCCATAAAAACTCCTTTCATAAAGAGAGGTAACTGTTTACATCTCAGGATAATTACTTCTTGAGTAATTATATACATCAAGATACAAAATCTCAAGATCACATAACACAAGACTCCAAGACCTGAGAGTACAGAGGACACATAGGACTGACTCTAACTACACCACATGGCAGGACAATTCTCCACCTGAGATTACTGCTGCCCCTGGTGCTGCTGCTGCTGAGACTGGTCACCTGTAGGTTGGTTCCTTCGTCTCCAACGTCCACCTAAAAAGTTGAAGCCTACGGGGTGAGACAATTATACATAATTGTCCCAGCGAGAGTTATAACTCTTCGCCAGAAGCTTTATTATAACATCAAATATTATTTCAAACAGTAAAGCCTTCAAAGCATTCTATAACAGTTGCAGGTATAACAAGATCTCTACAATTTAGGAGATATGGAGAATATCAACATTATTGCAATGTATCATCAATCACCTAACTTGGAGTCATCTCTAACAAGTTATACTACATGGTTGATTATGTTTTACAAACAACATTATGCCCTGTGGAGATGAGGCTTACCACTCATACTCCAACTGATCGCTGAGAAGCCGCATCAGTATCATACATAGGTCATTAAGAGAGCCAGATTCTCATGACCTTCACCTTCCTCAGTCAGTAAGAGGATCACTTGTAGGACATCTCGTGTCTCTACTACTATAGCTCACCAGGGTAAACTGGTCCTTCGCTATTCTAGAGTCACAGTGGCATTCTGTACTCTCTTCGTCATCAGGAGGTTTCATATTTACCTACCACTGATACGGATATCTGTGCTTTCTTTGTCATCAGGAGGTTTCATGTTTACCTACCACTGATACGGTATGAAACTATAGTGAAGGATGGATGGATTACACATCTACATCACTTTCCTACACTAGGATGTAAGGTTCTACACATCCATGTACCCCACATACTCAAAAGTATGTGCTCCAGGAGTTCCCTGAGGAAAACCTGTTTCACCATCACTTAATTTCTGACAATGATGGATCTATGATCAGGGCTCTACATTATACTTGATTAGTTAGGTACATTCAGCATTCTTTAACAGCATACCTTGTTCTTCAAACAATAACAGTAGCATAGCAGCTATAAAAGAAGAATACTAAATGTAACAGACCTAACTTATATCAATCACCATTTATCATTATCCTCATCACAAGTCATCCCTAAGGCATGACCTTGATGGTATTCATGGCTCTCATAGCCCATTATCAGCATAAGATGCCACTGGCAAGGCATCAGATTACTTTACTTATTCATAAGGCTAACAGCATGCCTTTAATGAATATAACATCAACATCCATACCTGGATATGATTACCTTCATATCAGAACCTGCATGGTTAATACATCTGATAAAGGTAATGCAATAATAAGGAATGTACTTCCTACTCTTGTCATAAGAGTTAAATCTTTAATTTAAATCAAATAGAGTTTATTGCTCAAAAGCATGCCATTACCCTTGAATTAGGGTTTACTATTCACATCACATGTCATCACCCTTGAATTAGGGTTTACTATTCACATCAAGGTGAATTAAACTCATAACATCATCATGTATGAGTAACATCTTCATTGATACTCTTGGATTAGTTAAAGGTTCACCATTTATCATAATTAGGGTTTCTATGATCTTACACAGGTGGATCATACCCTAATTATGCTCATTTCTGTGTATTGGGATGCTTCAATTGAGTTTCCATTTAAAAAGGGTACTTTCTCTCTCTAGAAGTACTTTCTCTCTCTAGAAGTACTTTATCTCTCATCATAAGGTTAGGTGATGTCAACATCACTCAAAAATAGATTGGATTGAGGCATCATAGGCTAACATAGCCAAAAACATCATCATTATGTGATTAGAGTTACTTTCTCTCTCTAGGGTACTTTCTCTCTCTAGAAGTACTTTCTCTTTCATCATACTAATGGTTGATGGTAACATTAGACTAGATCAAGTTGGATAGAGTCATTATGACTAAAAACATCATTCTCATGTAATTAGGGTTTGAATTGAGCAAGGTATAACTCAATTGACCCTTTAGGGGTATATTGGTAATTCATCCCATTGATCATCATCATGGTCAAAACCCTTAGTCAAATAACCCCTTACTATTTTATTTTATCATTAGGGTTTGATTTGGGCAACATTGAACCATTTACATCATCAAATGATTGAATGAGGTCAACCTTGAATCACATTGATTGATTTCAATCATTAATCATCAATTGGATTGAGATTGGTTGAAAGTGTTGACCGTTTGCCCACTTTGACCCTCCAAGACCGCGAGCCTCTTTCTAACTCCAAGACCGCGAGCCCCCTTAGGCTTCAAGACCGTGAGCCTCTTCAAGGGTTCAAGACCGCGAAGCCTCCCACTGGTTCAAGTTAATGTTGAGACTGCGAAGACCAATTTGAGTTGAGACCGCGAGGGACATGAAGGCCGTTTGCCCTTCTTTGACCTCAGGACCGCGAGGCCCTTCGCGGTCTTGAGACCGCGAGCCTCCTCTCGGTCTTGAGACCGTGAGCCCCCTCACGGTCTTGAGACCGCGAGCCCTCTCACGGTCTTGAGACCGCGAGGCTCTCATGGTCTCAGCCACTTGGTCCTTCAACAAGGCTCAAAGGTGCAACCACTAATGTCAAACGATGTTGAAGCCTTCAAAAGGTCCAATCTATGTTGACCACTTATGGATTGGGTTAATCAAGATTATGCTTGACCAATTGTTCAACCAATTGACCCTCAATTGTTGACCAAGTAGGATTGAAATCGATTCAATTAGGGTCTATCAATGTTCACCCATCAACACTCAACAATGTGCATCAACACAAGGTTGAACTCTTCAATTGAGCTCCAATTGGGCCCAAACTTGGCCCAAACGGTCTTGAGGTCATGTGGGTGGACCCCACATGGTCTTGAGACCGTTTGCCCAAGATTTTATCAAAGTCTAAGGTGATTTGATAGGGGTTGAACCATGATTGACCCACAAAATAGAATTTTGATTAAATTGATAACTTATTTGCGATTGGGTCCTCAATTGGTCAAATTACTCAACCCTAGACCTTCAAACGGTCTTGGGTGATTGTCCTCTCGGTCTTTAGACCATTTGTATGAGTTCCAAACGGTCTTGAGTCCGTTTGCCCATCCAATTTTTGGATTCTAGTGGAAATTCATCAAGGTTGAACAAATTGAGTTGATGATTATATCAATATTTAATTGCAATGTAAATTGGTGTAAAAGTACCTTCAATTGGTCAACAAATCTTGACCCCAGACCTCCAAACGGTCTTGGTTGATTGCCCTCACGGTCTTGAGACCGTTTGGTGACCCCCAAACGGTCTTGAGACCGTTTAGGTCAATCAACCCTAAAAACCCTAATTAGGTCACCATAATTTCAGTACTGATTTTACCTAGGGTTAGCCCTAGTATTCACCCTTAAACTCTTAGCCCGTTTGGAATTAGACCATCACACTTGGTGAGTTGTTTATTAACATAATTTTGAACAGTAATCTCATACGGTCAACGCTTAGTCAACGACCTTACACGGTCTTGAGACCGTTTTCCCAAAAAGGCAATTTCAGACCGTTTGAAAATCAGCAATTAATTCATTTAAAGTTGTGACTTAAAAAGGTCATATCTCCCGATTCCTTTGGAGTTAGTCTCCCAAATTTTGAGGGTAATTAGCCTATATAATTAGGAACATATTTCTTATACGGTACACGCTCGGTCAACGGGGCCAAACGGTCTTGGGACCGTTTGCCCTGTCGCGGTCTCGAGACCGTTTGCTCACCTCGCGGCATTGAGTCCGAGAGAGCAAACTGTTAGGACCATTTAAGGAAAAGAAAAGCGGTGGGTTTTTCTTGGAAATCACGCCTTCTTCTTCTAGCTCAAGAACAGTACAGATATCCCACGGGTTTGCTTGCAAAATAGCAGGGAAAAGTAGGGAAACACTAAGAGCTATCATCAAAACGCATATAAAGATGCACATAGTAAAGCATGGGTTTAGAGTTATAAAACCCGCCTAAAGCTTGCTTCTTGAGCTCCAAGCTTTCAAGATCCAAGCTCTAATGGCGTCCTTGAGTTCTTACAGTTGGCCAAGGTGAAAACTCCAAGGAAGGATGAAAAGAGACGGCTAGAAAGGTAGGGTTTCAAGAGTTAGCCATGAAGATGACCTTGAATTCGAGTTTTAACCATGGAATTAGGCAAGAAGAGGGGTTTAAACCTACCTTGCACCCCTTGGTCGTCCTCCTTAGCTCCAAGGCAGTACTTGGTCATCTTTGGTGAAATGAAACAGTAAGGGAACGAAGGGTAAGTTCCCTTGCAACTAAGGGAAGGAGAGCTTATATACATGGGGTAGGATTTTCAACATTAGTTCATAAGTTTCCCTTAATTCCAACTAAGTCCTTCCTTTATTACTTGCTCGTCCCTTCCTCTTTATTCTAAGGACAAACCTTATCTTAAGTTATAGAAAAGAAGGCAAGGAAGAACAATCTAATAATAAAGTTCATACTTAAAGGGATATTGCACATATACCCTGATTATTCAATCACAAAGCCTATTTCTTAACTTGATAACTCAATTGAGGTGAATTCCTCATCATTTCTTCTCTAAATGATGGCAAGAGTCTAAAAAGATACTTTAGATGACATTCTTTACAAATTGCATCCCTTTATTTGGGTAAATTGCATTTTACCCCAAATTAGGGTTTCAAGCCCTGGGATTGCTTCCACAGCTGCACCTTGGTGCTCTAGCTTGGGAAATCCCTCAAACTTTGCCAAAGAGATTCTCATGATGTCTCAACATCAGAGGAACATCTCATCATGTGCAAATTGCAAGCTAACCCTTTCAACTGGGTAAATTGCACATAGGTCCCTGTATATCAAAACAATGCTACAACTTTAAATAAAAATAAATAAAAAAAGGAGCAAATAATGAAATATACGTTTCTGAGAAACTTAATTACATGCTCAGAGTTAATCACAAAGATTTAATTACATATTTAGGCAAAACACCTAGGGTTGACTCATAACCCAGGTCAGTGATGTTACAAATTATCCACCCCTTACAAGGATTTCGTCCCCGAAATCGATAAAACATACTAAGAGAAAAGGGCAGGATACTTCCTTCTCATCTCATCCTCTAACTCCCAAGTGGCTTCTTCAATACCACGATGGTTCCAGAGGACTTTCACAAGACTTATATCTTTCTTCTTTAACTTTTTAATTCGTTTATCAAGGATTGACACTGGTCCCTCCTCATAGGATATGTCATCATTCAATTCTACTTCCATAGGTTGTAGAACTGACTCGGTGTCTGGGTGACATTTCTTCAACATGGAAATGTGAAACACAGGATGTAACCTCTGTAATTCTGGGGGAAGCTCTAGTTTATATGCTACCTTTCCAATCCGTTCAATGATTGGATAAGGCCCCATATATCTAGGAGCTAACTTCCCCTTCCTTCCAAAACGAAGGACCCCTTTCCAAGGTGAGACCTTAAGATACACTCTGTCTCCAACCTGGAACTCTAAGGGTCTACGACGTTTGTCAGCATAAGATTTCTGCCTATCCTGAGCAGTCTTAATCTTATGTTGTATAACTTTAATCTTTTCTGTGGTTTGCTGCACCAGGTCAGGACCTAACAACTGGTGCTCACCAGTCTCAAACCAACACAAGGGTGATCTACAACATCTACCATATAAGGCTTCATAAGGTGCCATATCAATACTATGCTGATAGCTATTGTTATAGGCAAACTCTATCAAGCTTAGGTGTAGATTCCAACTTCCAGTGAACTGGAGAACACATGCTCGCAACAGGTCTTCTAAGGTTTGTATGGTCCTTTCCGACTGTCCATCAGTCTGTGGATGAAAGTCCGTACTAAACCTTAGCTTGGTGCCTAAGGCTCTGTGCAACTGTTCCCAAAAACGACTTGTAAACTGAGGACCTCTGTCAGAAACTATTGTGACAGGAACTCCGTGCAAACGCACTATCTCTTGAACATACAACTCTGATAACCTTTCAGCAGAATAGGTTGTTTTGACAGGTAAGAAATGTGCTGTCTTAGTCAACCTATCAACAATTACCCAAATGGAATCATGTCCTTTTCTTGTCCTGGGTAGGCCAACAACAAAGTCCATGGTCACATGGTCCCACTTCCACTGTGATATGGGTAAAGGTTGCATTGTCCCTGCAGGCCTCTGGTGTTCAGCTTTAACTTGCTGACACACAGGACACCTCAGAACAAACTCTGCAACGTCCTTCTTCATCCCAGGCCACCAATACAGATCCTTCAAATTCCGATACATCTTGGTTCTCCCTGGATGCATAGCATACATGGAAGAATGGGCTTCTTCCAGGACTAACTTCCTCAAGTTGTCCACATCCGGCACTATCATTCTTCCATTATAACAAGCTACTTGATCTTTTGAGTCATGAAAACCATCTTGCTTCTCATTTCCATACTCAGATCTTATATGTTGAACTGCAGCATCATCTAGCTGTGCTTCTTTAATCTGCTCTCTTAGGGTAGGTTTAATATGCATCTCAGCTAACAAACCGGCTAGCAATGACACCTTCAACTGTACATTGTCTTGCCTTAAAGAGATAAGCATACCTCTTCTAGAGCATACTAAAGAGTTTAGTTGTGCTCCATTCATGGTTGATGTTGCTGATTTCCTACTCAAGGCATCTGCAACAACATTGGCCTTGCCTGGGTGGTAATCAATTGTACAGTCGTAGTCCTTGATTAACTCCATCCAGCGACGTTGCCTCATGTTGAGCTCATGCTGAGAGAAGATATATTTAAGGTTTTTGTGGTCTGTGAAAATCTGGAATGTTTCTCTGTAGAGATAATGCCTCCAGATCTTCAAGGCATGAACCACAGCAGCTAACTCTAGATCGTGTGTCGGATAATTCTCCTCGTGTTTCTTAAGCTGTCGGGAAGCAAAAGAAATCACTTGTTTATCCTGCATCAACACACATCCTAGTCCATTTTTGGAAGCATCACAGAAAACTATATACCCTTTTCCTTGTTCAGGTAGCACTAGCACAGGTGCACTTGTCCGCCTCTCCTTCAGCAGTTGGAAAGATTGTTGACACTTATCACTCCAAGAAAAAGGAACATCTTTCCGGGTTAACTTGGTCAAAGGTAAAGCTATAGAACTAAAGTTCTTAATGAACCTTCGATAATAGCCAGCTAACCCTAAGAAACTTCGGATCTCCGTCGGTGTTTTCGGTTGTTCCCATTGTAGAACATATTCTACCTTTGTAGGGTCAACACGAATTCCCGAGGCGGATATTACATGTCCAAGAAAAGATACCTCCGGCAGCCAGAACTCACACTTGCTAAACTTGACGTACAGCTTATGTTCTCTTAGCAAGGTCAAAACTTGGCGAAGATGTTGCTCATGCTGCTGGGCATCCTTACTATAAATCAGTATGTCATCTATGAAGACGACAACACACTGATCAAGGAAAGGTCGAAAAACTCTATTCATGAGTTCCATGAATGAAGCTGGTGCATTGGTTAGTCCAAACGACATAACCGTGAACTCATAGTGACCATATCTTGTCCTAAAGGCAGACTTGGATATGTCACTATCCTTAATACGGAGTTGATGATATCCAGACCTCAAGTCTATCTTTGAAAATATTGTTGCACCACGCAACTGGTCAAAGAGATCATCAATCCTTGGCAGATGATACTTATTCTTTATTGTCACTTTATTAAGTTGTCTGTAGTCGATGCATAACCGCATTGACCCATCTTTCTTTTTAACAAACAAGACCGGAGCACCCCAAGGTGAAGTACTCGGTCGGATAAAACCTCTCTCAAGTAACTCTTGAAGCTGTTTCTTGAGTTCTGCCATCTCGGCAGGCGCCATCCTATACGGAGTTTGAGCTATGGGTTTCGTATCTGGGATCAGATTGATTTCAAAATCAATCTCCCGAGGTGGTGGTATACCAGGAAGTTCTTCAGGAAACACATCTTCGAATTCCCTGACTATAGGAACTTTAGCAGAATTAGAACTTTCCTTGGTAACATCTACCACATGGGCTAAGAAGGCATAACATCCTTGCCTCAACAGCTTATCAGCAACCATAGCTGACACAAGACAGGTGGGCAGAATCTTTCTTTCACCTTGAAAGATCCATGTGTTGCTTTCATCAGCAAACACAGCCAACTTGGACTCACAATCCAAGACAACTCTATACCTTTCTAAGGTATCCATCCCGAGGATTATATCAAATCCCTGCATATCAAGTGGTATAAGATCCACTTGAATGCGATGGTCAGAAAAGAAAAGGATGCAGGGAGGACATACCTCCTGCAAAACGGCAGACCCACTCAACGGAGTTTCTAACAACAAACTATCTGCTCTATGGCTAACAGTCACATTGCAGTTACGAATCACTTCACGAGTGATGAAAGAGTGCGTAGCACCCGGATCAATCAGAACGGATACAATACAGGATGTAGACATATCAGAATATAAAAGTTTCATCTGACCTGCCACTACCCGTGGATTGACCACTGCCTCAGGTGGGTTCATAGCATAGAACCTCGCGGTCGCCTGGTGTTGAGGTGGTGCTGATGATCCAGCTTGAGACGCTTGTCCACGTCCTTGAGCTGCTCCTTGATGTTGTCTATTCTGAGATCCCTGTTGATTCTGTCTCGGGGGTTGTTGTGTCACACCGACAGGCCTAGAACGGCAATCCTTCATCAAGTGTCCCACCTTACCACAGTTGTAGCAACTCTTCTCCTATTGATGTGGTCTGGGTGGTCCAGTAACTGACACTGATGCAGAACTGTGCGTCCCTTGAAGCGGTTGACTTCGTCCTCTACCTCTGCTTGGTGTCCATTGAGTTTGAAAACTCGATCTGGGTGGTGGAGGGTTAGGTGAAGAGAATCTAGGTCTCTTGGAATCCCTAGATGAAGAACCCTGGAACTGTGGATATCTTTTATGGGTTTGTCTTTTCTCAACCACAGATCTCTCTATCCTTCGGACTGACTCAACGAAGGTAGAGAATCTCTCTCTGTTTTCTAAGGCAGACACAGGGGTTGACATATCGGAATTCAAACCCTTTTCGAATCTTCTGATTCTTTCCTCATCCGTAGCAGCCATGTGCAGACAGAACCGCAACAACTCCATGAACTTAGCTTCATACTCACTAATGTTCATCATACCCTGCCTTAGTTTCTCAAACTGAGAGATCTTCTCATCTAGGAAGGTCTTTGGAAAATATCTATTGATAAATTCCCGACGAAACTCTTCCCATGAGAACTCTACTCCAGGTCTCTTCTGCTCTTCCATGTTCCACCAGTGACCAGCACTGCCTTTGAGAAGATAGACTGCATGTCTAACCTTCTCAGCTTCCGGAATCATAAGAATCCTGAAAGCCTTCTCCAACTCTGTCAACCATAAGTCAGCATCTGCAGGGTCGGAAGTTCCGAAGTACTCGGTAGCTCCGACACGACGAAGTCGTTCGAATGTCTTACCAATACCTTGTGCTTCAGGCTGGACAGGTGCCCTAGGTGTAGGAATGGGCATCCTATCGGTTATATGTGTCATGGCAGTCATGAACTGCCCGAACATCGTCTGTACAGCTGGATCACTCATGTCAGCTGGGTCGAACTGGGGTGGCTCTCTTGGCGACTCAGGTGCAGGTTGTTCTATTCTCGGAACTCTTGCACCGCCTCGAGGTGCGCTAGCACTACTTTCTGCCACGTGCTCATCGTGATGTTCTGACATTCTTATGTATCTTCTTCTCCTGAGGAGCAGAAAATTCTATTAGATGAGGAAGGAGTACTAAAGGTAGACTCAACATCCTAAGTCCTATGCCTCTGTATACTCAACTGAACCTGGAGCTCTGATACCACTAGTTGTGGGCTCTGATCTCCAAACCATGACATAAACACGATTAAAACTTAGCGGAAGCGAATCGGTAATCAGCGGAAGACAAAAATCACGGGAAATTAAAACTTTTCGAGATAAGAACTTGTATCCATAAAAACTCCTTTCATAAAGAGAGGTAACTGTTTACATCTCAGGATAATTACTTCTTGAGTAATTATATACATCAAGATACAAAATCTCAAGATCACATAACACAAGACTCCAAGACCTGAGAGTACAGAGGACACATAGGACTGACTCTAACTACACCACATGGCAGGACAATTCTCCACCTGAGATTACTGCTGCCCCTGGTGCTGCTGCTGCTGAGACTGGTCACCTGTAGGTTGGTTCCTTCGTCTCCGACGTCCACCTAAAAAGTTGAAGCCTACGGGGTGAGACAATTATACATAATTGTCCCAGCGAGAGTTATAACTCTTCGCCAGAAGCTTTATTATAACATCAAAGATTATTTTAAACAGTAAAGCCTTCAAAGCATTCTATAACAGTTGCAGGTATAACAAGATCTCTACAATTTAGGAGATATGGAGAATATCAACATTATTGCAATGTATCATCAATCACCTAACTTGGAGTCATCTCTAACAAGTTATACTACATGGTTGATTATGTTTTACAAACAACATTATGCCCTGTGGAGATGAGGCTTACCACTCATACTCCAACTGATCGCTGAGAAGCCGCATCAGTATCATACATAGGTCATTAAGAGAGCCGGATTCTCATGACCTTCACCTTCCTCAGTCAGTAAGAGGATCACTTGTAGGACATCTCGTGTCTCTACTACTATAGCTCACCAGGGTAAACAGCTCCTTCGCTATTCTAGAGTCACAGTGGCGTTCTGTACTCTCTTCGTCATCAGGAGGTTTCATATTTACCTACCACTGATACGGATATCTGTGCTTTCTTTGTCATCAGGAGGTTTCATGTTTACCTACCACTGATACGGTATGAAACTATAGTGAAGGATGGATGGATTACACATCTACATCACTTTCCTACACTAGGATGTAAGGTTCTACACATCCATGTACCCCACATACTCAAAAGTATGTGCTCCAGGAGTTCCCTGAGGAAAACCTGTTTCACCATCACTTAATTTCTGACAATGATGGATCTATGATCAGGGCTCTACATTATACTTGATTAGTTAGGTACATTCAGCATTCTTTAACAGCATACCGTGTTCTTCAAACAATAACAGTAGCATAGCAGCTATAAAAGAAGAATACTAAATGTAACAGACCTAACTTATATCAATCACCATTTATCATTATCCTCATCACAAGTCATCCCTAAGGCATGACCTTGATGGTATTCATGGCTCTCATAGCCCATTATCAGCATAAGATGCCACTGGCAAGGCATCAGATTACTTTACTTATTCATAAGGCTAACAGCATGCCTTTAATGAATATAACATCAACATCCATACCTGGATATGATTACCTTCATATCAGAACCTGCATGGTTAATACATCTGATAAAGGTAATGCAATAATAAGGAATGTACTTCCTACTCTTGTCATAAGAGTTAAATCTTTAATTTAAATCAAATAGAGTTTATTGCTCAAAAGCATGCCATTACCCTTGAATTAGGGTTTACTATTCACATCACATGTCATCACCCTTGAATTAGGGTTTACTATTCACATCAAGGTGAATTAAACTCATAACATCATCATGTATGAGTAACATCTTCATTGATACTCTTGGATTAGTTAAAGGTTCACCATTTATCATAATTAGGGTTTCTATGATCTTACACAGGTGGATCATACCCTAATTATGCTCATTTCTGTGTATTGGGGATGCTTCAATTGAGTTTCCATTTAAAAAGGGTACTTTCTCTCTCTAGAAGTACTTTCTCTCTCTAGAAGTACTTTATCTCTCATCATAAGGTTAGGTGATGTCAACATCACTCAAAAATAGATTGGATTGAGGCATCATAGGCTAACATAGCCAAAAACATCATCATTATGTGATTAGAGTTACTTTCTCTCTCTAGGGTACTTTCTCTCTCTAGAAGTACTTTCTCTTTCATCATACTAATGGTTGATGGTAACATTAGACTAGATCAAGTTGGATAGAGTCATTATGACTAAAAACATCATTCTCATGTAATTAGGGTTTGAATTGAGCAAGGTATAACTCAATTGACCCTTTAGGGGTATATTGGTAATTCATCCCATTGATCATCATCATGGTCAAAACCCTTAGTCAAATAACCCCTTACTATTTTATTTTATCATTAGGGTTTGATTTGGGCAACATTGAACCATTTACATCATCAAATGATTGAATGAGGTCAACCTTGAATCACATTGATTGATTTCAATCATTAATCATCAATTGGATTGAGATTGGTTGAAAGTGTTGACCGTTTGCCCACTTTGACCCTCCAAGACCGCGAGCCTCTTTCTAACTCCAAGACCATGAGCCCCCTTAGGCTTCAAGACCGCGAGCCTCTTCAAGGGTTCAAGACCGCGAAGCCTCCCACTGGTTCAAGTTAATGTTGAGACCGCGAAGACCAATTTGAGTTGAGACCGCGAGGGACATGAAGGCCGTTTGCCCTTCTTTGACCTCAGGACCGCGAGGCCCTTCGCGGTCTTGAGACCGCGAGCCTCCTCTCGGTCTTGAGACCGTGAGCCCCCTCACGGTCTTGAGACCGCGAGCCCTCTCACGGTCTTGAGACCGCGAGGCTCTCATGGTCTCAGCCACTTGGTCCTTCAACAAGGCTCAAAGGTGCAACCACTAATGTCAAACGATGTTGAAGCCTTCAAAAGGTCCAATCTATGTTGACCACTTATGGATTGGGTTAATCAAGATTATGCTTGACCAATTGGTCAACCAATTGACCCTCAATTGTTGACCAAGTAGGATTGAAATCGATTCAATTAGGGTCTATCAATGTTCACCCATCAACACTCAACAATGTGCATCAACACAAGGTTGAACTCTTCAATTGAGCTCCAATTGGGCCCAAACTTGGCCCAAACGGTCTTGAGGTCATGTGGGTGGACCCCACATGGTCTTGAGACCGTTTTCCTAAGATTTTATCAAAGTATAAGGTGATTTGATAGGGGTTGAACCATGATTGACCCACAAAACAGAATTTTGATTAAATTGATAACTTATTTGCGATTGGGTCCTCAATTGGTCAAATTACTCAACCCTAGACCTTCAAACGGTCTTGGGTGATTGTCCTCTCGGTCTTGAGACCATTTGGATGAGTTCCAAACGGTCTTGAGACCGTTTTCCCATCCAATTTTTGGATTCTATTGGAAATTCATCAAGGTTGAACAAATTGAGTTGATGATTATATCAATATTTAATTGCAATGTAAATTGGTGTAAAAGTACCTTCAATTGGTCAACAAATCTTGACCCCAGACCTCCAAACGGTCTTGGTTGATTTCCCTCGCGGTCTTGAGACCGTTTGGTGACCCCCAAACGGTCTTGAGACCGTTTAGGTCAATCAACCCTAAAAACCCTAATTAGGTCACCATAATTTCAGTACTGATTTTACCTAGGGTTAGCCCTAGTATTCACCCTTAAACTCTTAGCCCGTTTGGAATTAGACCATCAAACTTGGTGAGTTGTTGATTAACATAATTTTGAACAGTAATCTCATACGGTCAACGCTTAGTCAACGACCTTACACGGTCTTGAGACCATTTTCCCAAAAAGGCAATTTCAGACCGTTTGAAAATCAGCAATTAATTCATTTAAAGTTGTGACTTAAAAAGGTCATATCTCCCGATTCCTTTGGAGTTAGTCTCCCAAATTTTGAGGGTAATTATCCTATATAATTAGGAACAGATTTCTTATACAGTACACGCTCGGTCAACGGGGCCAAACGGTCTTGAAACCGTTTGCCCCGTCGCGGTCTCGAGACTGTTTGCTCACCTCGTGGCATTGAGTCCGAGAGAGCAAACTGTTAGGACCGTTTAAGGAAAAGAAAAGCGGTGGGTTTTTCTTGGAAATCACGCCTTCTTCTTCTAGCTCAAGAACAGTACAGATATCCCACGGGTTTGCTTGCAAAATAGCAGGGAAAAGTAGGGAAACACTAAGAGCTATCATCAAAACGCATATAAAGATGCACATAGTAAAGCATGGGTTTAGAGTTATAAAACCCGCCTAAAGCTTGCTTCTTGAGCTCCAAGCTTTCAAGCTCCAAGCTCTAATGGCGTCCTTGAGTTCTTACAGGTTGGCCAAGGTGAAAACTCCAAGGAAGGATGAAAAGAGACGGCTAGAAAGAGGGTTTCAAGAGTTAGCCATGAAGATGACCTTGAATTCAAGTTTTAACCATGGAATTAGGCAAGAAGAGGGGTTTAAACCTACCTTGCACCCCTTGGTCGTCCTCCTTAGCTCCAAGGCAGTACTTGGTCGTCTTTGGTGAAATGAAACAGTAAGGGAACGAAGGGTAAGTTCCCTTGCAACTAAGGGAAGGAGAGCTTATATACATGGGGTAGGATTTTCAACATTAGTTCATAAGTTTCCCTTAATTCCAACTAAGTCCTTCCTTTATTACTTGCTCGTCCCTTCCTCTTTATTCTAAGGACAAACCTTATCTTAAGTTATAGAAAAGAAGGCAAGGAAGAACAATCTAATAATAAAGTTCATACTTAAAGGGATATTGCACATATACCCTGATTATTCAATCACAAAGCCTATTTCTTAACTTGATAACTCAATTGAGGTGAATTCCTCATCATTTCTTCTCTAAATGATGGCAAGAGTCTAAAAAGATACTTTAGATGACATTCTTTACAAATTGCATCCCTTTATTTG
The DNA here is from genome assembly GCA_963693085.1 of Alisma plantago-aquatica. Lineage (NCBI taxonomy): Eukaryota > Viridiplantae > Streptophyta > Magnoliopsida > Alismatales > Alismataceae > Alisma > Alisma plantago-aquatica. Next base: position 748,513,349 of record OY856411.1, on the reverse strand, counting down.
GGTAAATTGCATTTTACCCCAAATTAGGGTTTCAAGCCCTGGGATTGCTTCCACAGCTGCACCTTGGTGCTCTAGCTTGGGAAATCCCTCAAACTTTACCAAAGAGATTCTCATGATGTCTCAACATCAGAGGAACATCTCATCATGTGCAAATTGCAAGCTAACCCTTTCAACTGGGTAAATTGCACATAGGTCCCTGTATATCAAAACAATGCTACAACTTTAAATAAAAAAAAATAAAAAAAGGTGCAAATACTGAAATATACTTTTCTGAGAAACTTAATTACATGCTCAGAGTTAATCACAAAGATTTAATTACATATTTAGGCAAAACACCTAGGGTTGACTCATAACCCAGGTCAGGGATGTTACAAATTATCCACCCCTTACAAGGATTTCGTCCCCGAAATCGATAAAACATACTAAGAGAAAAGGGCAGGATACTTCCTTCTCATCTCATCCTCTAACTCCCAAGTGGCTTCTTCAATACCACGATGGTTCCAGAGGACTTTCACAAGACTTATATCTTTCTTCTTTAACTTTTTAATTCGTTTATCAAGGATTGACACTGGTCCCTCCTCATAGGATATGTCATCATTCAATTCTACTTCCATAGGTTGTAGAACTGACTCGGTGTCTGGGTGACATTTCTTCAACATGGAAATGTGAAACACAGGATGTAACCTCTGTAATTCTGGGGGAAGCTCTAGTTTATATGCTACCTTTCCAATCCGTTCAATGATTGGATAAGGCCCCATATATCTAGGAGCTAACTTCCCCTTCCTTCCAAAACGAAGGACCCCTTTCCAAGGTGAGACCTTAAGATACACTCTGTCTCCAACCTGGAACTCTAAGGGTCTACGACGTTTGTCAGCATAAGATTTCTGCCTATCCTGAGCAGTCTTAATCTTATGTTGTATAACTTTAATCTTTTCTGTGGTTTGCTGCACCAGGTCAGGACCTAACAACTGGTGCTCACCAGTCTCAAACCAACACAAGGGTGATCTACAACGTCTACCATATAAGGCTTCATAAGGTGCCATATCAATACTATGCTGATAGCTATTGTTATAGGCAAACTCTATCAAGCTTAGGTGTAGATTCCAACTTCCAGTGAACTGGAGAACACATGCTCGCAACAGGTCTTCTAAGGTTTGTATGGTCCTTTCCGACTGTCCATCAGTCTGTGGATGAAAGGCCGTACTAAACCTTAGCTTGGTGCCTAAGGCTCTGTGCAACTGTTCCCAAAAACGACTTGTAAACTGAGGACCTCTGTCAGAAACTATTGTGACAGGAACTCCGTGCAAACGCACTATCTCTTGAACATACAACTCTGATAACCTTTCAGCAGAATAGGTTGTTTTGACAGGTAAGAAATGTGCTGTCTTAGTCAACCTATCAACAATTACCCAAATGGAATCATGTCCTTTGCTTGTCCTGGGTAGGCCAACAACAAAGTCCATGGTCACATGGTCCCACTTCCACTGTGATATGGGTAAAGGTTGCATTGTCCCTGCAGGCCTCTGGTGTTCAGCTTTAACTTGCTGACACACAAGACACCTCAGAACAAACTCTGCAACGTCCTTCTTCATCCCAGGCCACCAATACAGATCCTTCAAATTCCGATACATCTTGGTGCTCCCTGGATGCATAGCATACATGGAAGAATGGGCTTCTTCCAGGACTAACTTCCTCAAGTTGTCCACATCCGGCACTATCATTCTTCCATTATAACAAGCTACTTGATCTTTTGAGTCATGAAAACCATCTTGCTTCTCATTTCCATACTCAGATCTTATATGTTGAACTGCAGCATCATCTAGCTGTGCTTCTTTAATCTACTCTCTTAGGGTAGGTTTAATATGCATCTCAGCTAACAAACCGGCTTGCAATGACACCTTCAACTGTACATTGTCTTGCCTTAAAGAGATAAGCATACCTCTTCTAGAGCATACTAAAGAGTTTAGTTGTGCTCCATTCATGGTTGATGTTGCTGATTTCCTACTCAAGGCATCTGCAACAACATTGGCCTTGCCTGGGTGGTAATCAATTGTACAGTCGTAGTCCTTGATTAACTCCATCCAGCGACGTTGCCTCATGTTGAGCTCATGCTGAGAGAAGATATATTTAAGGTTTTTGTGGTCTGTGAAAATCTGGAATGTTTCTCTGTAGAGATAATGCCTCCAGATCTTCAAGGCATGAACCACAGCAGCTAACTCTAGATCGTGTGTCGGATAATTCTCCTCGTGTTTCTTAAGCTGTCGGGAAGCAAAAGAAATCACTTGTTTATCCTACATCAACACACATCCTAGTCCATTTTTGGAAGCATCACAGAAAACTATATACCCTTTTCCTTGTTCAGGTAGCACTAGCACAGGTGCACTTGTCAACCTCTCCTTCAGCAGCTGGAAAGATTGTTGACACTTATCACTCCAAGAAAAAGGAACATCTTTCCGGGTTAACTTGGTCAAAGGTAAAGCTATAGAACTAAAGTTCTTAATGAACCTTCGATAATAGCCAGCTAACCCTAAGAAACTTCGGATCTCCGTCGGTGTTTTCGGTTGTTCCCATTGTAGAACAGATTCTACCTTTGTAGGGTCAACACGAATTCCCGAGGCGGATATTACATGTCCAAGAAAAGATACCTCCGGCAGCCAAAACTCACACTTGCTAAACTTGGCGTACAGCTTATGTTCTCTTAGCAAGGTCAAAACTTGGCGAAGATGTTGCTCATGCTGCTGGGCATCCTTACTATAAATCAGTATGTCATCTATGAAGACGACAACACACTGATCAAGGAAAGGTCGAAAAACTCTATTCATGAGTTCCATGAATGAAGCTGGTGCATTGGTTAGTCCAAACGACATAACCGTGAACTCATAGTGACCATATCTTGTCCTAAAGGCAGACTTGGATATGTCACTATCCTTAATACGGAGTTGATGATATCCAGACCTCAAGTCTATCTTTGAAAAGACTGTTGCACCACGCAACTGGTCAAAGAGATCATCAATCCTTGGCAGAGGATACTTATTCTTTATTGTCACTTTATTAAGTTGTCTGTAGTCGATGCATAACCGCATTGACCCATCTTTCTTTTTAACAAACAAGACCGGAGCACCCCAAGGTGAAGTACTCGGTCGGATAAAACCTCTCTCAAGTAACTCTTGAAGCTGTTTCTTGAGTTCTGCCATCTCGGCAGGCGCCATCCTATACGGAGTTTGAGCTATGGGTTTCGTATCTGGGATCAGATTGATTTCAAAATCAATCTCCCGAGGTGGTGGTATACCAGGAAGTTCTTCAGGAAACACATCTTCGAATTCCCTGACTATAGGAACTTCAGCAGGATTAGAACTTTCCTTGGTAACATCTACCACATGGGCTAAGAAGGCATAACATCCTTGCCTCAACAGCTTATCAGCAACCATAGCTGACACAAGACAGGTGGGCAGAATCTTTCTTTCACCTTGAAAGATCCATGTGTTGCTTTCATCAGCAAACACAGCCAACTTGGACTCACAATCCAAGACAACTCTATACCTTTCTAAGGTATCCATCCCGAGGATTATATCAAATCCCTGCATATCAAGTGGTATAAGATCCACTTGAATGCGATGGTCAGAAAAGAAAAGGATGCAGGGAGAACATACCTCCTGCAAAACGGCAGACCCACTCAACGGAGTTTCTAACAACAAACTATCTGCTCTATGGCTAACAGTCACATTGCAGTTACGAATCACTTCACGAGTGATGAAAGAGTGCGTAGCACCCAGATCAATCAGAACGGATACAATACAGGATGTAGACATATCAGAATATAAAAGTTTCATCTGACCTGCCACTACCCGTGGATTGACCACTGCCTCAGGTGGGTTCATAGCATAGAACCTCGCGGTCGCCTGGTGTTGAGGTGGTGCTGATGATCCAGCTTGAGACGCTTGTCCACGTCCTCGAGCTGCTCCTTGATGTTGTCTATTCTGAGATCCCTGTTGATTCTGTCTCGGGGGTTGTTGTGTCACACCGACAGGCCTAGAACGGCAATCCTTCATCAAGTGTCCCACCTTACCATAGTTGTAGCAACTCTTCTCCTGTTGATGTGGTCTGGGTGGTCCAGTAACTGACACTGATGCAGAACTGTGCGTCCCTTGAAGCGGTTGACTCCGTCCTCTACCTCTGCTTGGTGTTCATTGAGTTTGAAAACTCGATCTGGGTGGTGGAGGGTTAGGTGCAGAGAATCTAGGTCTCTTCGAATCCCTAGATGAAGAACCCTGGAACTGTGGATATCTTTTATGGGTTTGTCTTTTCTCAACCACATATCTCTCTATCCTTCGGACTGACTCAACGAAGGTAGAGAATCTCTCTATGTTTCCTAAGGCAGACACAGGGGTTGACATATCGGAATTTAAACCCTTTTCGAATCTTCTGATTCTTTCCTCATCCGTAGCAGCCATGTGCGGACAGAACCGCAACAACTCCATGAACTTAGCTTCATACTCACTAATGTTCATCATACCCTGCCTTAGTTTCTCAAACTGAGAGATCTTCTCATCTAGGAAGGTCTTTGGAAAATATCTATTGATAAATTCCCGACAAAACTCTTCCCATGAGAACTCTACTCCAGGTCTCTTCTGCTCTTCCATGTTCCACCAGTGACCAGCACTGCCTTTGAGAAGATAGACAGCATGTCTAACCTTCTCAGCTTCCGGAATCATAAGAATCCTGAAAGCCTTCTCCAACTCTGTCAACCATAAGTCAGCATCTGCAGGGTCGGCAGTTCCGAAGTACTCGGTAGCTCCGACACGACGAAGTCGTTCGAATGTCTTACCAATACCTTGTGCTTCAGGCTGGACAGGTGCCCTAGGTGTAGGAATGGGCATCCTATCGGTTATATGTGTCATGGCAGTCATGAACTGCCCGAACATCGTCTGTACAGCTGGATCACTCATGTCAGCTGGGTCGAACTGGGGTGGCTCTCTTGGCGACTCAGGTGCAGGTTGTTCTATTCTCGGAACTCTTGCACCGCCTCGAGGTGCGCTAGCACTACTTTCTGCCACGTGCTCATCGTGATGTTCTGACATTCTTATGTATCTTCTTCTCCTGAGGAGCAGAAAATTCTATTAGATGAGGAAGGAGTACTAAAGGTAGACTCAACATCCTAAGTCCTATGCCTCTGTAGACTCAACTGAACCTGGAGCTCTGATACCACTAGTTGTGGGCTCTGATCTCCAAACCATGACATAAACACAATTAAAACTTAGCGGAAGCGAATCGGTAATCAGCGGAAGACAAAAATCACGAGAAATTAAAACTTTTCGAGATAAGAACTTGTATCCATAAAAAATCCTTTCATAAAGAGAGGTAACTATTTACATCTCAGGATAATTACTTCTTGAGTAATTATATACATCAAGATACAAAATCTCAAGATCACATAACACAAGACTCCAAGACCTGAGAGTACAGAGGACACATAGGACTGACTCTAACTACACCACATGGCAGGACAATTCTCCACCTGAGATTACTGCTGCCCCTGGTGCTGCTGCTGCTGAGACTGGTCACCTGTAGGTTGGTTCCTTCGTCTCCGACGTCCACCTAAAAAGTTGAAGCCTACAGGGTGAGACAATTATACATAATTGTCCCAGCGAGAGTTATAACTCTTCGCCAGAAGCTTTATTATAACATCAAAGATTATTTTAAACAGTAAAGCCTTCAAAGCATTCTATAACAGTTGCAGGTATAACAAGATCTCTACAATTTAGGAGATATGGAGAATATCAACATTATTGCAATGTATCATCAATCACCTAACTTGGAGTCATCTCTAACAAGTTATACTACATGGTTGATTATGTTTTACAAACAACATTATGCCCTGTGGAGATGAGGCTTACCACTCATACTCCAACTGATCGCTGAGAAGCCGCATCAGTATCATACATAGGTCATTAAGAGAGCCGGATTCTCATGACCTTCACCTTCCTCAGTCAGTAAGAGGATCACTTGTAGGACATCTCGTGTCTCTACTACTATAGCTCACCAGGGTAAACTGGTCCTTCGCTATTCTAGAGTCACAGTGGCGTTCTGTACTCTCTTCGTCATCAGGAGGTTTCATATTTACCTACCACTGATACGGATATCTGTGCTTTCTTCGTCATCAGGAGGTTTCATGTTTACCTACCACTGATACGGTATGAAACTATAGTGAAGGATGGATGGATTACACATCTACATCACTTTCCTACACTAGGATGTAAGGTTCTACACATCCATGTACCCCACATACTCAAAAGTATGTGCTCCAGGAGTTCCCTGAGGAAAACTTGTTTCACCATCACTTAATTTCTGACAATGATGGATCTATGATCAAGGCTCTACATTATACTTGATTAGTTAGGTACATTCAGCATTCTTTAACAGCATACCTTGTTCTTCAAACAATAACAGTAGCATAGCAGCTATAAAAGAAGAATACTAAATGTAACAGACCTAACTTATATCAATCACCATTTATCATTATCCTCATCACAAGTCATCCCTAAGGCATGACCTTGATGGTATTCATGGCTCTCATAGCCCATTATCAGCATAAGATGCCACTGGCAAGGCATCAGATTACTTTACTTATTCATAAGGCTAACAACATGCCTTTAATGAATATAACATCAACATCCATACCTGGATATGATTACCTTCATATCAGAACCTGCATGGTTAATACATCTGATAAAGGTAATGCAATAATAAGGAATGTACTTCCTACTCTTGTCATAAGAGTTAAATCTTTAATTTAAATCAAATAGAGTTTATTGCTCAAAAGCATGCCATTACCCTTGAATTAGGGTTTACTATTCACATCACATGTCATCACCCTTGAATTAGGGTTTACTATTCACATCAAGGTGAATTAAACTCATAACATCATCATGTATGAGTAACATCTTCATTGATACTATTGGATTAGTTAAAGGTTCACCATTTATCATAATTAGGGTTTCTATGATCTTACACAGGTGGATCATACCCTAATTATGCTCATTTCTGTGTATTGGGGATGCTTCAATTGAGTTTCCATTTAAAAAGGGTACTTTCTCTCTCTAGAAGTACTTTCTCTCTCTAGAAGTACTTTATCTCTCATCATAAGGTTAGGTGATGTCAACATCACTCAAAAACAGATTGGATTGAGGCATCATAGGCTAACATAGCCAAAAACATCATCATTATGTGATTAGAGTTACTTTCTCTCTCTAGGGTAATTTCTCTCTCTAGAAGTACTTTCTCTTTCATCATACTAATGGTTGATGGTAACATTAGACTAGATCAAGTTGGATAGAGTCATTATGACTAAAAACATCATTCTCATGTAATTAGGGTTTGAATTGAGCAAGGTATAACTCAATTGACCCTTTAGGGGTATATTGGTAATTCATCCCATTGATCATCATCATGGTCAAAACCCTTAGTCAAATAACCCCTTACTATCCTAGATTATCATTAGGGTTTGATTTGGGCAACATTGAACCATTTACATCATCAAATGATTGAATGAGGTCAACCTTGAATCACATTGATTGATTTCAATCATTAATCATCAATTGGATTGAGATTGGTTGAAAGTGTTGACCGTTTGCCCACTTTGACCCTCCAAGACCGCGAGCCTCTTTCTAACTCCAAGACCGCGAGCCCCCTTAGGCTTCAAGACCACGAGCCTCTTCAAGGGTTCAAGACCGCGAAGCCTCCCACTGGTTCAAGTTAATGTTGAGACCGCGAAGACCAATTTGAGTTGAGACCGCGAGGGACATGAAGGCCGTTTGCCCTTCTTTGACCTCAGGACCGCGAGGCCCTTCACGGTCTTGAGACCGCGAGCCTCCTCTCGGTCTTGAGACCATGAGCCCCCTCACGGTCTTGAGACCGCGAGCCCCCTCACGGTCTTGAGACCGCGAGGCTCTCATGGTCTCAGCCACTTGGTCCTTCAACAAGGCTCAAAGGTGCAACCACTAATGTCAAACGATGTTGAAGCCTTCAAAAGGTCCAATCTATGTTGACCACTTATGGATTGGGTTAATCAAGATTATGCTTGACCAATTGGTCAACCAATTGACCCTCAATTGTTGACCAAGTAGGATTGAAATCGATTCAATTAGGGTCTATCAATGTTCACCCATCAACACTCAACAATGTGCATCAACACAAGGTTGAACTCTTCAATTGAGCTCCAATTGGGCCCAAACTTGGCCCAAACGGTCTTGAGGTCATGTGGGTGGACCCCACATGGTCTTGAGACCGTTTGCCCAAGATTTTATCAAAGTCTAAGGTGATTTGATAGGGGTTGAACCATGATTGACCCACAAAACAGAATTTTGATTAAATTGATAACTTATTTGCGATTGGGTCCTCAATTGGTCAAATTACTCAACCCTAGACCTTCAAACGGTCTTGGGTGATTGTCCTCTCGGTCTTGAGACCGTTTGGATGAGTTCCAAACGGTCTTGAGACCGTTTGCCCATTAAATTTTTGGATTCTAGTGGAAATTCATCAAGGTTGAACAAATTGAGTTGATGATTATATCAATATTTAATTGCAATGTAAATTGGTGTAAAAGTACCTTCAATTGGTCAAAAAATCTTGACCCCAGACCTCCAAACGGTCTTGGTTGATTGCCCTCGCGGTCTTGAGACCGTTTGGTGACCCCCAAACGGTCTTGAGACCGTTTAGGTCAATCAACCCTAAAAACCCTAATTAGGTCACCATAATTTCAGTACTGATTTTACCTAGGGTTAGCCCTAGTATTCACCCTTCAACTCTTAGCCCGTTTGGAATTAGACCATCAAACTTGGTGAGTTGTTGATTAACATAATTTTGAACAGTAATCTCATACGGTCAACTCTTAGTCAACGACCTTACACGGTTTGAGACCGTTTGCCCAAAAAGGCAATTTCAGACCGTTTGAAAATCAGCAATTAATTCATTTAAAGTTGTGACTTAAAAAGGTCATATATCCCGATTCCTTTGGAGTTAGTCTCCCAAATTTTGAGGCTAATAAGCCTATATAATTAGGAACAGATTTCTTATACGGTCCACGCTCGGTCAACGGGGCCAAACGGTCTTGAGACCGTTTGCCCTGTCGCGGTTTCGAGACCGTTTGCTCACCTCGCGGTCTTGAGTCCGAGAGAGAAAACTGTTAGGACCGTTTAAGGAAAAGAAAAGCGGTGGGTTTTTCTTGGAAATCACGCCTTCTTCTTCTATCTCAAGAACAGTACAGATATCCCACGGGTTTGCTTGCAAAATAGCAGGGAAAAGTAGGGAAACACTAAGAGCTATCATCAAAACGCATATAAAGATGCACATAGTAAAGCATGGGTTTAGAGTTATAAAACCCGCCTAAAGCTTGCTTCTTGAGCTCCAAGCTTTCAAGCTCCAAGCTCTAATGGCGTCCTTGAGTTCTTACAGGTTGGCCAAGGTGAAAACTCCAAGGAAGGATGAAAAGAGACGGCTAGAAAGGTAGGGTTTCAAGAGTTAGCCATGAAGATGACCTTGAATTCGAGTTTTAACCATGGAATTAGGCAAGAAGAGGGGTTTAAACCTACCTTGCACCCCTTGGTCGTCCTCCTTAGCTCCAAGGCAGTACTTGGTCGTCTTTGGTGAAATGAAACAGTAAGGGAACGAAGGGTAAGTTCCCTTGCAACTAAGGGAAGGAGAGCTTATATACATGGGGTAGGATTTTCAACATTAGTTCATAAGTTTCCCTTAATTCCAACTAAGTCCTTCCTTTATTACTTGCTCGTCCCTTCCTCTTTATTCTAAGGACAAACCTTATCTTAAGTTATAGAAAAGAAGGCAAGGAAGAACAATCTAATAATAAAGTTCATACTTAAAGGGATATTGCACATATACCCTGATTATTCAATCACAAAGCCTATTTCTTAACTTGATAACTCAATTGAGGTGAATTCCTCATCATTTCTTCTCTAAATGATGGCAAGAGTCTAAAAAGATACTTTAGATGACATTCTTTACAAATTGCATCCCTTTATTTGGGTAAATTGCATTTTACCCCAAATTAGGGTTTCAAGCCCTGGGATTGCTTCCACAGCTGCACCTTGGTGCTCTAGCTTGGGAAATCCCTCAAACTTTTCCAAAGAGATTCTCATGATGTCTCAACATCAGAGGAACATCTCATCATGTGCAAATTGCAAGCTAACCCTTTCAACTGGGTAAATTGCACATAGGTCCCTGTATATCAAAACAATGCTACAACTTTAAATAAAAAAAAATTAAAAAAAAGGAGCAAATACTGAAATATACATTTATGAGAAACTTAATTACATGCTCAGAGTTAATCACAAAGATTTAATTACATATTTAGGCAAAACACCTAGGGTTGACTCATAACCCAGGTCAGGGATGTTACAGACAAGATAAGATTTATAAGATCTTACCACATAACATAAAGAACGTATAAGTAACTGCAAGTATAACAAGATCAACTACACAAGCAAGGCCTCAACCAATGTTTTGTGTTTTGCCTTAAGCAATAAATACTATTCGGCTAGATTACATATTATTATGCCCTGAGGAAGTGAGCCGTACCGCTCAGATCCAACTGACGGCTGCGAAACCCAGATTCGGTGCCATACAAGGTCAATGGAAGAGACAGACTCCACGACCTCCCACTTTGTGGTCAGTGCACGAAAACCAAAGGAGGACCGCAATCTCATGCTTAAGTGGCCTCAGCCATAGGGTTAGGCTACCCTCTGCCTAGCCCGCCTCGGTACAGGTATTGGCGCTAGTGAAACTGAGCCACAGGCCTATTCACCATGCTCTGGGTTTCACAGCCGTCGGTTGGATCTGAGCAGTACGACTCACTTCCTCAGGGCATAATAATATGTAATCCAACCGAATAGTATTTATTGCTTAAGGCAAAACACGAAACATTGGTTGAGGCCTTGCTTGTGTAGTTGATCTTGTTATACTTGTAGTTACTTATACGTTCTTTATGTTATGTGGTAAGATCTTATAAATCTTATCTTGTCAATCATGTTCCATAAAGAGATATTTGGTTATATGCCTTCCATACATCTGGTAAGCCTGATGGTATGAATAGCTTTTCTATATAGACTGCTCTTGTTATACCTACTATCAGTTATCTACTGCTATTGCTTTAATCTTCCTTTGGTTTTATGGTTTCGGCGGGGAGTTATGTTTCTCGCTGGGACTGTGTGTCTCACCCCACTAGTTTATAACCTTTTTAGGTGTTCGAGCTAGATGTGGTGGTGGTCGCGGAGTTGTGGCTGAGCAGCAAGATGAGCAGTAGAAGGCAAGAGATGGACATGTTGTTGTTTTGGTTGTTTTGTAGTAGAGTCTTAGAGCCATCCTTGTACTCTCAGGTCCTTGGAGGCATTTTGACGTTGTTTCGCGATGTATAGCTGATGATGCTTTGTATGTCCTGCTGCTGGCCGGATATGGGCCGTTATGTATGTATAAATAGGTGATGAACTCACATGATGGCTTGACAGCTGATCTCCTAAGCTGTGGACACGTATCAAGACTTGTAAATGTTTATATAACCTGTTTCCTTGCAGGATGAGGACCTAAATGTAATAGTTTCTCAGTTTATTTGCTTTCTGCAATCGGTTTTAATTAACCTGTGTTTTTGGTAAATAGTGGCTTATGGGGTTTTCTGCACATTTTTGCATAACACCTCGTTGTATGTGTGATAGTGGGATGTGTTGCCACAAGTTTTGGTATCAGAGCTCTAGGTTCACTATGTCTACAGGGATTTAGGACTAGCTTGTGTCTGTTCTTGTGAGTTCTCCAGATTTTCTTACAATCATCTTCTGCCCTCAACAGAAGAAAAGCTAAGATGTCTGGAAACCATGAAGAACATGCTGCTGAGAACAGCGATGCTGCATCAGTTGATGGAGCTATAGGGTAGGCACATGGAGATCGGGTGCCTGAGGTCCCCCATCTTGACCCAACCATTCTTGAAAACCCTGCCTACCAACAGCTTATGGGGCAGATGATGGCTACGATGAATCTCATGGTAGAAAGATTTCCAGTGCCTCTGCCGAGAGCACATGCTCCCCATGGAGAAACATCGGGTATTGGGAAGACCTTTGAGCAGCTTCGCCGAGTCAGAGTTTCAGACTATGTTGGAACGGCTGATCCAGTGGATGCAGATCTATGGCTGATAAGTCTTGAGAAGGCTTTCTGGATCCTCGACATCCCCGAAGCAGACAAAGTCAAGCACGCTGTCTACCTTCTGATGGGTAGTGCTGGTCATTGGTGGACCATCGAGGAGGAGAAGCGACCTGGTGAGGTGATCGGTTGGGAGGTTTTTCGGCGCGAGTTCGTCAGCAGATAGTTTCCGAAGACGTATCTGGATAAGAAGATCAGCCAGTTTGAGCACTTGTGCCAAGGAACGATGAACATCACCGAGTACGAGGCCAAGTTCATGGACCTGTTGAGGTTTTGTCCTCACATGGAAACGACAAATGACGAGCGGATCATACATTTTGAGAAAGGTCTGAGTGTTGAGCAGACAACACCTGCTTCTGCGTTGGAGAACCGTAAGTGGTTTGCCACGGTTGTAGAATCTTTCTGGAGGATCGAATGGTCAGTTAGGGAGAAAAGAGAATCCATGTCTAAGAAGAGGCCTCCTCAGTTCTAGGGACAGAGGTTTGGTGGCTACAGGAAGCCAAGGTTTTCAACGCCTTCTGTGATGAGAGGTTCCAATGCACCGTCGCAATGGTCTCCGAGTAAGGGAAGAGGTTATGTTTCTTCACTGTCAAAGGCACATAGTACAACTTCAGTGGTAGTGACAGGGCCATCTAGGCCACGGTTTGAAGATAGGGCATGCCATCTGTGTGGTCAGATCGGGCATTTTAAGTTAAATTGCCCAAGTAGAGATGTTGAAGTGACGCAGCAGCTGAGTTAGAATCAACAAGGGTCAGATAGACAATAGCCCAATAGTAGCAGAGGGCGAGGACACGGTCAAGCGTCACAGGCGGGGTCGTCTTCTCAAGGAAGCAGAGGACGTGGACAGCAAGCAACGGCTCGATTCTATTCTATGAGTCAGCCGGAGGCGATAGTCAACCCGCGAGTAGTGGCAGGTCAGATGGAGTTATTTCATTCTGATATGTCTTCTTCTTGCTTTATATCTGTTCTGGTTGACCCGAGTACTACACTCTTTTATCGCCTATAGTATGCTTGAGAACTGTCGTTTACCTGTTAGTTGTAAGAAAGATAGCTTGTTGTTAGAAACCCCTCTTGATGGTTCCTCGATGCTTCGAGAAGAGTTTCCATCTTGTGTCTTATCTTTTTCGGGACACAGTATACAAGTGGATCTTATACCACTTGATATGCATGGTTTCGATGTGATCCTTGGGATGGATACCCTAGAGAATTATAAGGTTGTTTTGGATTGTGGTTCGACCAAGCTTCAAACTCAAGAAAACCAAATCAAAACCTCAAGAAAACACAAATTCCTAACCAAATCATGGTGATGAAATCAAGAAACATAATGCATGCATGATCATCACCTCAACCAACACTTAACAAATCGGGTACAAGAAATTAGGGTTTAAGAAAGAGTGTAATCTACATGAGAATTAAACCTTAATCATGGAAACTTCATATAGCATATAAGTATCAAGTTAGAGATCAAAATATTAGCATGCAAGCAGTAATATGATGCAAGTAATAGAAGAAGATAGAGAGCTAAATAACTCACCTTAAGAGAAGGAACAAGCTCCAAGATCTTGATCACCAAGGAAGAAGATGAAGCTCCACTAAAAGTTCAATTCTTGGTCACAAGAGCACATCCAAAGAGAAGAACACCATGGTCAAAAGGATGCTGAAGAAAGAGGGTAAGAAAACCTTTGCTGAACCAAGAAGAAAGAAGAGAGAAGAGAGGAAAACTTCCTCACACTTGGGTACCACATTGTCAAAACATGGCTTTCGACCCTTTGTGATGGGAGTTCTTTCTCAAAATGACCTCCATGGATAGTCCACAATCGAAGGTCGGGAAAAGGGGAAGAAGAAAGGTAGGGTTCCAAAGGAAAAATGTAACCACTTACCAAGAAGAGAAACCACCAAGAATCATGACAAGGAATGTGATCAAGATCCAATGCACAACATGTAAGGTTTACCAACCTCCAAAGTACACAAGATCAGTCCTTCTTGCTCCTCAAAGTTCCAAGGATGAACACAAGAGAAGGGAGAAGAAAGACGGTTGAAAGAGGATACTTGCATGAAGAAGAGAGAGGTTATATACTCAAGTAGGAGAGAAGCAAGGTAGGGGTCAGGTGTCAACACAAATTACCACCAAAGGGACACTTGTCCATCAAAGAAACTAACATGCAACAAATATATGCATGAATGCAACCTATGGTGATAAAACCTAGGTGTTGTCTTGACCACAACACAAGGTCACCAAACAAACTAGGCCGAGACACACCACAAGGAGACAACCATCTCGACCAAAGGCACATAAAGACCACCAAGGTTGAGAGAAAAACACCCAAGCAAGGCGTCTCGATCAAGACACACCCAAAACACACCACAAGGATGAGACACAGGCCGTGAAATTCAACAAAGCACGTAAGGTCGGCACCAAGTAAACCCTAGTATCACCACATGATGCCACCTCATCAACTAAGGTCCAACATGGTACCCCAGTGCATCATTCTCTCTCTCATGATGCTAAAGCACCAACGACACACTCAACATGTGACAAATTTCAAGATAACCCCTCAACTTGGATAAATTGCAACTTGGTCCAAAACAAGCATACAAAGCTCATACATCATCAGAACAAGACCAAACTGGAAACATAAGATTGTCACATGTTAGATAATCATATCAAAGGATTAGATTAATGTTCTAAGCATATTATTATGAAAAGCAAGCATACTCAAGCGCTAAGCTAGGTCAGGGTCCTTACATGCTCTGACTGGGAACCCTGACCTTGACCCTCCTATAAATAGAGGGGTGTTGAGGGCTTCCCAGACACAACAATAAGCTCTAACAATTGTTGTCTTCTCTGGTTGTAGTAACCAAGAGAATCTGAGCAAGTTGACGCTAGCACATCAACTAAAGGGACAACTCCCTCCTGTTCACTCATCTAGAATGACAGGAGTTCCTAGTGGTCTGTGCGGACTACTCTAAAGGCGAGGAGGCTCTGTCTATTGCTAGGATGATGTTGTCAATCGTCATCCGTGATGCCAGACCAGGAGCAAGATGATGATATCCATCAAGGTACAACTCGACAAAGTAGCACGATGTAGCAAGCTTTGTCGTTGGAGTTGCTCCAGGACTAGGTATATGTCTTGCAACCTTCTTTCCCCTCTCATAGTTGTTGGATCGATCTACTGTTCAATATGGAATATGGCAAGTAAAATTTTTGTTTCTACTACCATATTTCTCAATAGTCGTATGAGAGCCACATGTCAATTTATTATGCATTGAGATTTTATTGATATGATTTTATTTCTATTTTATCATTTATTTATTTCATAATTATGTGAATACTTAAAATGATTAATGTGAATATGTAACTAAATCCTACATAGGATCCCCATATATATGATATGATATGATATATTTGAACTATGTGTCACCTTAAAAAATATTTTGATGGTGATTGAAAGCATGGTTATGGCCTATGCCCCTAGACCTTTTATTCTTGGTTGGATGGTTTCTTATTCTTGTTTATATCTCAGTTTGCATATCGAGCCTCTCTCTTCTTTCCATATGTAAATGTATTAATTCTTTCCTTCTTGTTCTCCCCTCAAATGCAACTCAAGGTTTTCCAATTACAATGTAATATGTTAAATAGGATTAAGATAACTTTTATTTCCTGTTACGGAAAAGAGGGCATTTTGCACAAGGTGAACCAACCAGTTCAGGAGACGAATCGATCCGCTGGACGGCCAAGGAGGCTGATGATAGGAGGAGCCAACTGATCGTCTAGTGGCCCAATCGACTGACTGGAGGAGTCTAGATATCACAAAGACTAGAGGCTAGACGATCGATCTAGAAGACAAAATGACTGACCAGGAGGGAAGATGACTGGTTCAAAAAGTTGAACCAATTACCCCAGATTGGATCCAAAATAAATCGCCATTAACAACACATTGCAATGATGTGGACCTTATGTAGTATTAATTCCTTGTGGCTCCAAGGTATTACAATAGGATGTCCATAAACATTGATTATGTTTATTATTACATGTTTTTCATTGTGGTTATAGCATGTGTATGATACTTACTATAAATATGTGGTGATTGGATATGTATATATATATATATGTGTGTGTGTGTGTGTGTGTGTAAAATGCCTCAATCAAACATATTAAGTCTTAGATGCTTTCCATTAGAAACACACATGAAAAGCTTGATCGATTATATGTGGGCACATCAAGAGTGGTGTGTTGTCTATCTTGTGGAAGTGTGATAGTAGTTATGTGGGCTTACCAAGCAGGGTGCATTACTATCGTGTTGGCTATTGGATAGACTTAACTAGGTGATCTTAATGAGATTAAGTACCTAGAAGCATGAAGATGACTATGTCAAAGAGTTACGCATACCATCTATCTAAATATTACATAAGATGCAATTAGCAAAATTATGCTACCATAATAATTGGTTATTAACGATGGCGTTGGTTGGGTAATAATTCAATTGTTTTGGGTCTGGGCTCACTAGAAGATTGTATGATCCAATATTTCAAATTGATATAAAAGGTTATCAACTTGAATAAAATAGTGGGAGCGATAGTTAATGAAAGGCCTAATTAAATATTGTCAAATTTTATTTTAATCAAATCAAATCAAAAGTGTTTTGACTAAACTAAAATTTTTTCTTGTAGAATCAAATGACAAAAACAACAAGTTTTCTTTGCGATTTCTCCTTGAGAAGGACAAGTTGAATGGGAATAATTTTCATGATTGGTTTAGGATGTTGAGAATTGTTCTGACACAAGAGCACAAGCTCTATGTCCTAGAAACACTAGAGCCAGATGAACCTGCTCCCAGTGTGCCTAACAGTGACAAAGATGCTTACAAGAAGCACTCTAAGGATGTCGTAGATGTCAATTGCCTGATGTTGTTCTCCATGAACTACGAGTTGAAGAGACAACATGAGAACATGGATGTGATCAAGATGGTAAGGAATCTTAAGAACATGTACTAAGATCAGAAAAGATAAGAGAGATATGATATCTCTAAGGCATTATTCAAGTACAACAAGGCAGAAGGAGATCCAGTAGGTTCCCATGTGCTCAAGCTTATTGGATATGTGGAGAACCTTACGAGACTGGGATTTCCCTTGGGCTAAGACTCGACCATTGATGTGATTCTACAGTCACTGCTAGAGTCATATAGTTAGTTTGTCATGAACTACAACATAAAAATTTTGGACAAGTCATTGTCAAAATTACTTGTCATGTTGAGAATAACTGAAGTGCAAATGAAGAAATACAAGCCCAAGTCGGTGATGAGGATCAACAAAGAAAAATGGAAGTCTAAGGGAAAAGGCAAATCTAAGAAGGGTTCTAAAGCTATCCAGAAGCCCAGGTATTTTGCACTCAAAGCAAAGGGAGGAGTCACCAAGGGAGGCAATTGTCACCATTGTCACAATCTTGGACATTGGAAGAGAAATTTCCCTCTCTATCTGGAGTAACTGAGGAAGAAGGAGGATGGGATAGAGATCTCCACTTCAGGCATATACATTACTGAGATAGATCTATTTACTTCTTCATCTTGGGTACTATATATCGGATGTGGATCTCACATATGTTCTAATATGCAGGATCTGAAAAGAAGTAAGCCTTTCTGAAAGGGTGAGGTTGAGTTGTGCATAGAAGATGGAGCAAGAGTTGTTGCCAACGTAGTTGGAACCTATAGTTTATCTCTACCCACATGGCTTGTAATAGAGGTAAATAACTACTATTTTGTACCTACCATAAATAGATATATTATTCCTATATCTTGTATGGACAAGGATGGATATGAATTTCATATAAAAATGATAGATGTTCTATTTCAAAAGATGTGATCTTTTATAGTAGTGCCCCAATTTCCTATGGTATTTATTTGTTAGATATTAAGAAAAATATTTATAACGCCAATACCAAAAGGCTAAAACTCGACAAATAAAAAAAACATATATTTGGCATTGTTATCGAGGGAACATCAATGAGAATCACATATCTCAACTCCATAAAGATGGTTATCAAGAATATTTTTATTTTGGATCAATAGAGACATGTGAATCTTGTTTGTTGGGCAAGATGACCAAAACTCCCTTCACTGGAAACAGTGAGAGAGCTAGTGATCTATTAGGACTCATACATATTGATGTATGTGTCCATTTTAGAACAAATGCTAGAAGTGGGTATCAGTACTTCATTACCTTCACTGATGATTTCAGTAGGTATGGTTATGTTTAGTTGATGAAGCATAAATTAGAAACTCTCTAAAAGTTGAAAGAGTTCATGAATGAAGTACATAACCGACATGGAAAGAGTGTCAACACACTTCCCTCTGATTGGGGTGGAGAATACTTAAGCTAAGAGCTTAAGGATTTTCTACAAACCCATGGTATCGTATCACAATGGACTCCACATAGAACAACACAACACAGTGGTCTATTAGAAAGACGAAATCATACATTGTTAGATATGGTACAATCAATGATGAGTTTTGTTGGTATTCCGACTTCCTTATGGGGATATTCCTTTGAAATAATCATGTTTACACTAAATCATGTACCTTATAAATTGGTTCAAAAGACACCATATGATACATGGTATGGGAAACATCCCAATGTGCCATTCATGAAGATTTGGGGATGTGAAGCTTATGTGAGAAAGTAGTTTCTTGAAAATCTTGGACCCAAATCGGATAAATGTTATTTTGTTAGATATCCTAAGGAAACCAAAGGATACTAATTTTATACTCCATATGACAAAAAAGTGCTTGTTGCCAGGGATGTTGTATTCCTAGAAAAGGAATTCATTTCCAAAGGAATCAATGGGAGGAAAACAGAACTCGAAGAGGTTCGAGACCAACAAGAAGGCATTGAACCTATAGAGGTACAAGAGGAACATAAAGAGTCACAAACTATTGTGGAATCTCAAATTCCTCAAATAATAAATGAACCTCATAGACCTAGTAGGAGGGGCCTTGAGCAAGAAATATTTCGTTATATTATGACTCAAGAAGGCAATGAATTGGTCATTGATGATGAGCCAATTACCTAACTAGAAGATGTTAACGGATCAAAATCTGATAAGTTCCTAGAAGCCATGAGATCTAAGATGGAATCCATGTAAACCAACAAGGTATGGACCTTGGTGGTATCCACCTGAAGGGGTAAAACAAATAGGGTGCAAATTGGTCTTCAAGAAAAAGACTGACATGGTTGTAATGTACAAAGTTAGAAAGGTCAATTGGTTGGAAAGGGTTTCAAACAATTTTAGGGTGTTGACTATGACAAAACCTTTTCACTAGTTGCCATAGTTAAGTCCATCAGGATCATGCTTGCCATTGCAGCTTATCATGACTATGAGATCTGATAGATGAATGTTAAAACTACATTCCTTGTCAGGAATCTTCTTGAGGATGTGTATATGAAACAACCTGAGGGTTTTATAAATCCAAAGGGTGCAAATAAAATTTGTAATCTGGTCAATCCATGGATTGAAGCAAGCATCTCGAGATGGAATATCCTTTTGAGGAAATAGTCAAAGAGTTTGGATTTAGTCAAAATGAAGATGAAACGTGTGTTTACCATAAGGTTAGTGGGAGCATGATTGTATTCCTCCTATTGTATGTGGATGACATACTTTTTATGGGGAATGACATCACTACTTTATAGATGGTAAAAACCTAGCTAGGAAATACATCCTCTGTGAAGTAACTAAGTGAAGCATCTTATAGATTAGTAATCAAGATCTATATAGAGAGATCTAGAAGGCTTATTAAACTAAGTCATAGCACATACATTATCAAAGTGTTGAAGAGTTTTAGCATGGAGAACTCAAAGAGATGCAACCTTCCCATGTCTCATGGCGTTACTATCTCTAGAGATCAATGTCCCAAATCTTGTGAAGAAAGAGAACACATGAATCAGACTCCATATGCATCTACAATAGGATCTATCATGTATGCATTACTATGTACTTGTCCCAATGTCTCATATGTGTTGATCAAGATAGACAAATATCATTCAGATCCCATTGATGCCCACTGAACTATCATGAAGAACATCCTTAAGTACTTGAGAAGAACTAAGGATCAATTCCTTGTCTACAGTGGTGAGGAAGAGCTGGGGGTAAAAGGTTATAACGATGCGAGCTTCCAAACTAAAAAAGATGATTATTGATCGTGATGAGGATTTGTGTTTTGCCTCAACTACGGTGTTGTAACCTAAAAGAGTTCCAAGCAAGAGACATTTGTAGATTCTACAATAGATTCTGAGTATGTTGATGCATCCAATGCAGCTAAGGAAGTTGTCTGGAACAAGAAGTTCATTTCTGAACTTGGAGCAGTTCTAAGAATCTGCAATGTAATTGAGATATATTGTGACAACAATGGAGATATTGAACAAGCTAAGAAACCCATATATCATCAACGTTCCAAGCACATACAAAGGTGATTCCATTTCATATAAGAGATCGAACAGTGAGGAGATGTGAAGATTTGTAGAGTGCCATCCAAAAGAAATATTGATGACCCCTTAACAAAATCACTATCACCACAGATGCATGATGGTCATGTTAGATCACTTGGGATTAAGTTCATGGGTAATTGGATCTAAGTGCAACTAGAAGTATGTTGGTATGTATTCCAAGAGAGCCAATCATATGATGATTGTAATCGCATAACTTGTAAACAATTTGATTAATAATAAAGGAAATATTCCTATTTATTCTGTTTTATTCAGTTATGATATAATGATGTTACATAATAAATGTCTAAAGAATGATATTACTCAATGACATCTGTCTTCAGTTTGAGGACCTGAACAATGAGATCATGCAAATGTCAGGACTATATACATTCTTGTTTTGTCCTTAGTCAGTTGCGATTGTGGAAGGATAAAAGACAACAATAACACTTAAGACTAGAGTGTGTGTTGGTTGATGACAAAATCTCATTAGGCATGATATGCAATATCAAACAAAACACATAGATACTTGTAAAAGAATAGCATATCAGATAGTCCCACCTTGAGAGTGATACATGGAAACCATAGAATGGTAGTCAGAATCATCTCTCATAGTGATGGTGGTGATTGTGGTTCTTAGACCTATAATCACTACACTCATCACATGTTGTTTGATGTACTTTGTCATCATCAAACATGACCTTGAATAGGAGTTACCATAAAGGTGATGTTCAAATGCATTATGACACATGGGGAATGATTAATGTAGATGGGATTTGTCCCTCCTACATGAATTTGATATCCCGATCACTTGATAAGCAAGACTGAGAAATGCATGGCCATGTTGGTGTGAGTCAATATGTTAAATATTGAGCTTGAATATATCTCATATAGTCTGGTCAAGCTCTAGGAAGATGGATTGAATGTTGAAGAGGATGACAATTCTAGGCCTCAAGTTTAATATGGATATCAAAGACCAAGGAACTATACAATCACTGCAACACAAATCATGGATTGTAGGTTGAAGTTGTTCTCCAACTTTCCTAATTACTTGGGTAGCAATGACATCTTTCTAGATACCAATCATTGCTTGTGATGTCATAAATTAGTTATGGACATTCACTGCCAACATAACTTGGGACCTATAGGGTCACACACATTGGAATGAACTTGGAATAGGAGTTCTGTTCATGAATTGTGTTTCACATTGATTACTAAAGTGTTAGGTATTCAATTTAAACAACATTGGCAATCTACATCCTGAAATGACTAGTTCAGCAAGTGAACCGATTGGCTCAGGTGCATGAACCGATTTGCTTAGGTTGTCAATCATCCATTTGGTAGATCAATGAGATTGGATCAAAGATTGATGTTGACATCATGTTGTGCATTAATCAAATATCAATTGCCGAAACACTACAAATATGAAAATAGTGAAACAACTAGTTCAAGTGTTGAACCGATCATCTCATTTGTGAACTAGACACTTTGACATTCATAGGTTGTGAAAATTCATGAAATTTCGACCCCTTCAACTCTGGCTCCGACAAGGAACCCTGACCTGACCCTACTATGAATAGAGGGGTACTGGGGGACTTCCCCAAAACAACAATAAGCTCTGAAAATTCTTGTCTTCTTTGATTTTGGTAACCAAGAGAGTCTAAGCAAGTTATACTCATCAAAGTGATCGGAACAACAAGGGGGAGACAATTTTGGGAGAGAAAGTTGACGCTAGATGTCAACTAGAAGGGACAACTATTTCTTGTCCACTCATCTAGGATGATAGGAGTTCTCAGTGCTCTGTGTGAGCTACTCTAGAGGTGAGGAGGCTCTTCCTACCATATGAGGGTGTTGTTAACTGATATCTATGGTGTCAGACCAGGAGGACGATAACAACATCCATCAAGGTGCAACTCGATAAAGTAGCACACTAAGAAAGCTTTGTCATTGGACTTGTTCCAGGACCAGGTATATGTCTTGCAACCTTCTTTCCCATCTCATAGTTGTTGACGCAATTTACATCAATGGGAAATATGGTAAGTAAATTTTTTTTCCATTGCCATATGTCCCAACACAATTGTATATTTACCATAATATAAGGACCCAGTTACAAATTTTTCACTATCTATTTTTTTAATATTCAATCTTGATAAATCATTGAATTCAATTGATTAAGATATAACTCTAAGATTATGTGCAATCTTACCTAAAGTGATAACATACTAGAAAATCATTTACGAAGTTAATATGTTCCTACTTTACTTCATATATATTCATAATCACATTTTTTTGTTTTTTGAATTTACATTAAATTAGGTTCCTTTCCTAGCCTTAATCTAAATATAGTGATGATGCATGGATGGTTGAGCCTCTAAGGACGATCACTTTAGTTTCAAATGGACTTAATTTCTGGGCTGGTAATCAATCATCGATTGCTTGACCATGTATAGGGAGTATCTCACATCCCTTAGGTAATTACACCTTGATAGCCTTTTTGATTTCCCTTCTATATCCCACTTGAAGTGAGTTTGTTTTGGTCTTTCCTTCCTCTAGGCTATCTAAATCCCATGCCCCTCAACCCCTTGCCTTCTTTAGCCTTTTAAAACAACTTCTATATGTGGAGAAAAATTTAGGAGCCGTGATAGCCTTTAGTTTGCCACGGAAGGAGAAATATTCTTGCATGTTCTTACATGTCCATGCATGGTGGAGATCTAAGCTTCTTTGCTAGATCTAATTTGTTGTAGATAATTTTCAAATACAACCCATATATGGTATTCCTTCTTATCTCTCTTTTCTTTCTTTTCTTCATCTCTTCTTCTTCCATGGTCAAGAACCATAGTCTTCCACATTATTTCTTGCTTCATATATCTTAAGAACCCTCTTCTCTCCTTTTGACCTAGATGAGGCTATATCTAGCTAGATGGAGCCTACATGGAGTCTTTAATGGAATGATGATGATTTTTATGGGCTGATCCAGTGGAGAATTTAAGAGGAAACCTTTCTTTCACATTTTAAGTGGGATGTTTTCTCCTTCCTTGATTAAACTTGCATATGCATCTTAAATCATAACCAAATGCTTGAATCATGCATATTATGCCTAAAAGTGTGAATTTTATGAACTATTTGATACCATGTAGTAGGATTACAAATATATATGCTTTTTTTAACCCTCTAATTGGGGACCTTACTGATCACAATTGTGGAAACCGACCATGCTAAATGAGATCACTCAAAACAAAATGAAGATTTAAATACTTATAAATCACATTACCAAAAAGGCACATAAATAAAATCGAATAAAATTTCCATTCATGTTGGATAACATTTACACAAAGGTCCAACACCTTGCACACACACACACATATATAACCCTACCCGGAGTATGTACTTCTATATCATGGCCTCGACTAGAACCTATTTACAAAATATATCATCAATATATTTACATCACTTACATGGAATAAGATACCACTCCAAAAACTCAATTTTACATACAAAATATAAAAAACTCCCAGCGTGAACCTGAAATTACAGGGATGAATCTAGGAATCTGTACAACCCTAACAACCCTTTGGTCTACTGGTCTTCAATCATATCCTCCTCGCTACTTCACATCTGATAGTGCTATCAGCCACCTAAAATGATATAGTAACCCACAAGGTGAGAGCCATCTCCCAGTAAGAAATAGAACTCTAAAAGCATCTATTGATTATAGGGACTATACATTTAAGCAGTTAGAACATATAGTATTATAGATTTGTAAAATCAAATAACTTGCATCACAATTAGGTATAACTAGAAGCATTTGCATAGTTGATTTCTCTTATGGTATTATAAACATATACAAGCTAAAAGGGACATAAAAAGGGTTATCATCCATTACATCTTATCATGAATATGAGATTTGGTAGATGGATTTTAAAACCACATTCCTTAACAGGAATCTTATTGAGGATGTGTATATGACACAACCCGAGGGTTTTATAAATCTTAAGGATGCAAATAAAGTCTATAAGCCACAAAGGTCAATCTATGGAATGAAGCAAGCATCTCAGAGATGGAATATCCATTTTGAGGAAATAGTCAAAGAGTTTGTCTTTAGTCAAAATGAAGATGAACCATGTGTTTACAAGAAGGTTAGTGGAAGCATGATTGTATTCCTCTTATTGTTTGTGGATCACATACTATTGATTGGGAATGACATCACTAATTCATAGATGGTAAAGAGTTGGCTAGGAAATACATTCTCTATGAAGGAATTAAGTGAAGTATCCTATATATTAGGAATCAAGATCTATAGAGATAGATCTAGAAGGCTTCTTAGACTAAGTTAGAGGACATACATTGACAAAGTTTTAAAGAGGTTCAACATGGAGAACTCAAAGAGAAATGACCTTCCCATGTCTCATAGTGTTACTGTCTCTCGATCTCAATGCCCAAAATCTTGTGAAGAAAGGGAACACATGAATCAGACTCCAAATGCATCTGCAATTAGATCTATCATGTATGCAATACTATGTACTCATCCAGATGTCTCATATGCCTTGAGAATGATAGAAACATATCATTTCGATCTCGATGATGCCCATTGAACTGTCATGAAGAACATCCTTAAGTACTTGAGAAGAACTAAGGTGAAGTTCCTTGTATGTGGTGGTGAGGAAGAATTGGTGGTAGAAGGTTATACCAATGCAAGCTTCCACACTGACAAAGATGATCATTGATCACGGTCAGGATTTGTGTTTTGCCTCAAAAATAGTGTTGTAAGATGGAAGAGTTCCTAGGAATAGACATTTGAAGATTCTACAATAGAGGCTGAGTATATTGCATCATCCAATGTAGCTAAGGAAGTTGTTAGGATCAAGAAGTTCATTTCTGAACTTGAGGTGGTTCCAAGCATCAACAATGCAATTGAGCTATATTGTGACAAGATTGGAGCTATTTCACAAGCTAAGGAACCCAGACCGCATCAGCGTTCCAACCACATACAAAGGTGATTCCATGTCATACGATAGATCATATAGTGAGGAGATGTAAAGATTTCCAGAGTGCCAACCAAAAGAAATATTGATGACCCCTTGACAAAAGAACTATCACAGCACAAGCATGATGGTCATGTTAGATCACTTGGAATCAGGTTCATGGGTGATTGGCTCAACTAGGAGTTTGTTGGTATGTATGCTAAGAGAGACAATCATATGATGATTGTAATAGCATAACTTGTAAATGATTTGATTAATAATAATGGAAATCTTCCGATTTATTCTTATTCAGATATGATATAATGATGTTACATAATAAATGTCTAAAGAATGATATTACTCAATGATGTATGTCTTCGGGTTGAGGACTTGAACAATGAGATCATATAGATATCAAGAGCATATACATTCTTGTTTTGTCCCTCGTCAGTGGTTATTATGGAAAGATGATAGACAACAATAACACTTAAGACTAGAGTGTGTGTTGGTTGATGATAGAATATCATTAGTCATGATATGAGATATCAAACCAAACACATAGATACTTATTAGAGAATAGTGTGTTGGATAGATCCACCTTGAGAGTTCTACATGGAAACCATAGAATGGTAGTCAGGATCATCTCTCATAGTGATGGTGGTGATTGTGGTTCTTAGACCTATAATCACTACACTCATTACATGTTGTTGATGTACTTTGTCATCATCAAATGTGACCTTGAATAGGGTTTTCTATAAAGGTGATGTTCAAATGCATTATGACACATGGGGTATGACTGTGAGTGATGTGGATGGGATTTTTCCCTCCTTTAGGAGTTTAATATCATGGCCAATTAATTAGTGAGACTGAGAAATGCATGTCCATGCTGGTATGAGTCAATATGTTTGATATTGAGCGTGCACATATCTCAGACAATATGCTCAAGTTCTAGGAATGTGGATTGAACATTGAAGAGGATGATGATTCCATGCCTTGAGCTAAATTTGGATATTAAATACAAAGGAACTATACAATCACTATAACACTAGTCATGGATTGTAGGTTGAAGTTGTTCTCCAACTTTCTAAATTACTTGGGTAGCAATGATGTCTGGTTGGATACCAATCATTGCTTGTGATGTCATAAATTAGTTATGGACATTTGCTGCCAATGTAACCTGGGACCTATAGGGTCACACACATAGGAATGCACTTGGAATAGGAGTTTTATTCGTGAATGAAGTTTGACATTGATTACTGAAGTGTTAGGTATTCAATTTAAACAACATTGGCAATCTGCATCCTGAAATGACTGGTTCAACAAGTGAACTGATTATCTTAGGTGCATGAATAGATTGGCTCAGGTTGTGAATTGGCCTTTTGGTAGATCAATGAGATTGGATCAAGGATTGATGTTGACGTCGTGTTGTGCATTAATCAAATATCAATCGCCAAAACAATCACGAATAGGAAATGTAGTGAAACAACTAGTTCAAGTGTTGAACCGAATGTCTCATCTGTGAACCGACCAGTTTAGCATTTTCATGTTGTGAAAATTTCTAAAATTCTATCCCCTTCGAATCCTGCTCTGATTGGAAACCCTGAACTAACCCTCCTATAAATAGAGGGGTACTGGGGGCTTCCCAGACACAACAATAAGCTCTGACAATTATTGTCTTCTCTGGTTGTTGTAACCAAGATAGTTCGAGCAAGTTCTACCTGTAAAAGGGAGGAACAACAGGGGGGGACAATTGTGGGAGAGCAAGTTGACACTAGCATGCCAACTAGAAGGGACAACTCCTTCCTATCTACTCAGATAGAATGATAGGAGTTCCCAGTGGTCTACGTGGACTACTCTAGAGGCGAGGAGGATGTTCCTACCGCTAGGAGGACACCTCAACTGCTATCTATGGTGCCAGGCCAGGAGGACGACGACATCCATCAAGGTGCAACTTGACGAAGTAGCACACTACAACAAGATTTGTCACGGGACTTGCTCCAGAACCATGTATATGTGTTACAACCTTCTTTCCCATCTCATAGTTGTTGATGCAATTTACTATTCAATTGGAAACATGGCAAGTAAAATTTTTGTTTCCGTTGCCATATTTCCAAACATAATTGTAGATTTATCATAATATGAGGACGTAGTTAAAAAATTCACAATGTGTTTTTTACATATTCAATCTTGATAAATCCTTGAATTCAATTGATTAAGATATAACTCTAAGATTATGTGTAATCTTACCTAAATTGAGAACATACTTGCAACTCATTTAAAAATTTAATATGTTCCTTTTTTACTTCATATATATTCATAATCATGTTTTTTGGATGCTTTTTAAATTTAGATTACATAAGGTTCCTTTTGTTGATTCCTAGCCTTAATCTAAATATAGTGATGATGAATGAATGGTTGAGCCTCTATAGACCATCACTTAGTTTCAGTGGACTTGATTTCTTGGCTAGTGATCAATGATCAATTGCTTAACCATGTTTAGGGAGTATCTCAAATCCCTTGGGTAATTACACCTTGATAGCCTTTCCAATTGTGCTTCTATATCCCACTTGAATTGAGTTTGTTTTGGTCATTCCTTCCTCTAGCCTATCTAAATCCCTTGCCCTCGACCCCTTGCCTTCTTTAGCTCTCGAAACAACTTCTATATGTGGAGAAAAATTCTGGAAATGTGATAGCCTTTAGCTTGCCATGGAAGGAGAAATATACTTGCATGTTCTTACATGTCCATGCATGGTGGAGATCTAAGCTTCTTTGCTATATCTAAGTTGTTGTAGATAATTTTCAACTACAACCCACATATAATACTCCTTCTTATCTCTCTTTTCTTTCTTTTCTTCATCTCTTCTTCTTCCATGGTCAAGCACTATAGTCTTCCATGATATATCTTGCTTCATATGGCTTAAGAACCCTATTCTCTCCTTCTGACCTAGATGAGGCTATATCTAGCTAGATGGAGCCTACCTACAGTCTTTAATGGAATGATGATGATGTTTGTGGGATGATCTGGTGGAGATATTTAAGAGGAAACCTTTCTCTCACATTTTAAGCGGGTTGCTTTCTCCTTCCTTGATATAAATTGCATACATACCTTTAACTATAACCAAATGCTTGAATCATGCATATTATGTCTAAAAGTGCAAATTTTATGAACTATTTGATACCATATAGTAGGATTACAAATAAATATGTCTGTTTAGACCTCTAATTGTGAACCTTAGTAATAATAATTGTGGAAACCCACCATTCTAAATGAGGTCACTCAAAACAAAATGTCGATTTAAATACTTATAAATCACATTACCAAAAAGTTATAGAAATAAAACTATATAAACTTTCCATTCAAGACAAAGAACATTTACACAAAGGTCCAACACACACACATACATTATATATATATATATATATATATACACACACACACACACACACACACACCCTACTAGGTATTTGTACATCTTTTTTGTGGCCTCGACCACAACCTATTTACAAAAGGTGTCGTCCACATATTTACATCAATTACATGGAACAAGGTACCACTAACAAAAACTCGAGTTGATATACTAATATACAAAACTCCCTGTGCAGATCTGAGTGTACAGGGATGACTCTGGGACTCTATACAACCTAA
This sequence comes from Alisma plantago-aquatica, assembly GCA_963693085.1. Lineage (NCBI taxonomy): Eukaryota > Viridiplantae > Streptophyta > Magnoliopsida > Alismatales > Alismataceae > Alisma > Alisma plantago-aquatica. Next base: position 748,484,070 of record OY856411.1, on the reverse strand, counting down.
CCAACCTTCTATGTATTGGTCTTCAAATAGATCCTCCACACTATTCCACGTTTGACAGTGTTGTCAGTCACCTAAAATGTGGTAACCCACAAGGTGAGAGCCATGCACCAGTGAGAGATTTAACTCTAGAAACATATATGGTTTACCCATATTATACATTTAAGCAGATAGAACATATAGTATTATAGAGTTGTAAAATCAAACAACTTGCACCATAATTAGGTATAGCTAGAAGCATTTGCACAATTGATTTCTATTATTGTATTATAACCATCTAAAAAGCTAAAAGGAAGATAGCAAGGATTATCATTCAATGTGATTGGTCAAGTAACACTAACAATTATGCAACACGTCTGAGTTATATTTTCTTAAGACATGGGTAGTTTGAGGCGTACCACTCAAACTACTAGCTGACTACTGTGAAATGGAAATCATCCCCATACAAGATCTAGGATGATCAGAATCCTATGATCTCTTCCCCTCAGTAAGTATGAGTCACAATTGTAGTGGTAGATTGGCTCAACTACCAAAACAGCCTAGTCTTCCCTAGGTACACTTGTGATGACACTAGAAACTAAGGTATATAACACTCAAATCAGATATACGACCACAATCTCTCTCAATACATATCATATCCAAGACACTGCCTCAACTGCTCTCTAAAACCTTAGGATCAACATGATAGGGATATACCCTCCATGCACCCACATATACTCAACAATATACGACTCTGAGATCCTTTTAGATCACTAGTTTCACTATCCAGTAAGTCCTAACACTAGAGTTGTTCTAAGGACTTAAGGCACTACATAATAAAGGTTTCACTTGATTAAATAAGCTAATTGAGTGTTTTTGACTGCATCAATTAAGTTATATATAAATGCCAAAAAGATTATTACAAGAGATCATTGTGATTCATAACCTTAGAATATATAAAATGTACTAACCAGCTCCATAACGCTCCTTTACTTAGAAATTTAATCATCCTTGAACATGAAAGGATTAACCACCAACTAGAGTACATCGAGCCATAATCATCACTATGATTAGGAAAACATTATCTTAGTACAAAGGTCTCATGTACATTCATGATTTAGTATAAAGATCTTACCCTCCATATTAGGGTTTCGTCCAACCATGGTTACACCACCATAATAGTAGAGAAAAGTAATATTCTACCATATATTACCCACTAATCAGTAAGTTTTAAATGCATCGGTACTAAAACATCACTTTTGTGACACTTTTAGAAGTCATTTCACCTGTGTTACGAATTGCATGCTTCACATGCTTAAATGAATAGTTCAATAGTCAACAAATAATGTATGTAAAATTTGAACTATGGTTGTCATGTAGAAATCATCATTTAGTCATAGGAAACAACACTTATAAAGAGTGTCATCTAGCATGATTATGAGTTTCTAGAGCAATACTACTAACATGCAAGCAAATATTAGGCAAGAAATGCATCAAAGTATATAACTCACCTGGTAGAGAGATGAGAACTGAACTCTAAGGTGAAAAATCATGAAAACAACACCCAAATGTCAAGCTTAACCCAACAAAGCTTCAAGATCATCTCCTCTCTCCATGAATAGAGTGGGACTAGGGTAAGAAAGAAGAAAATGAGAGTGCTCAACTTGCACACACAAGGTTCTAGTAAGGAAACACCAAGAAAACTTAAGAAACACCCAAGAGAATATTCATAAGGCTCTTGTGGTTGCAAATGAGGCCCCACAAAAAGAATAGAAAGAAAATGAGATAGGGTTGTATATATAGGATTGAATAGAACTTCCATCGACAGACCAATTATCGACCCAGAAACACTGAGAATACCATCGATCAAGAAGTTCATCAACCACCAAAATATCATCGGCCACCATCATGCACAGACACACACACAAATTAGAATTCGTCGATCAACCCAATAGAGAGTCCATCGGTAAACATGACTAAGCCCATCTGGTCAAGATTCTCATCAGGTACTGGGAAAACCATTGAGCATTAGGAAACTTGTCGACTACCGAGAGACAAGCAGCCGTAGGGAAAACAGTCGACCGATGAGAATAGAACAAGGGTCACTGAGAAAGCCATTGACTACCAAAAAATAAGCAACCACATGGAAAAGCAGATGGTGCCTAAAACCCATCAACCACTGAAACAACAAGGGTCACCGAGAAACCATTAGTCAATGAAACATAACACCATCATCTCACTTAGGTTATATACTCCATCAAGCATGGTTTAAAAGCTTTCAATGGAGAATTAGAATTACAAAATGCTTATGTACATCATGAATAAACTCAAGTAAGTGTCACATCTATAATAATACTATCAAAAAAGGGTAAATTACATAAAAATCCACAAGTTACATAAAGCAGTAAGTTGAGCAAACAAGGTTTGTCTTGATTCAAATTTTAAACATAGATTATCAATCAGGGGGACATCACAAACCAAAAACTAACTATCAAGATTAATCATCTAATTAATCCAATCATGTCAAACAAATTATGTTTAAAAATTAAGCAGGGTTAGGGGCCTTACAACAACATACTATCTTAATGCCTTAAGAGCTAAAATTTTGAAATTCATACTTTCTTACCCTCAATATGCACTTTTTAAGGACTTTTGTTACCATGTTGATGGAAAACATAATATGAAGCCTTCCTTAATGTATGGAATTTGTTATAACATAATTTTAAGAAACTTTCCTAATTGTTGTTACTCTAACATTTTGTGAGTATTTGATTTGGTACATTAAATTGGCTTAATTATACCTAAAATGTTCTTTTTATGCTCTTCTGGTACCATAGTGAAGGATGCATGAATTCCACAACATCCCCTATTGTTCATATGTTGCTCTAAGAAGATTATAATAGTTTTGTCTAATTGTTATGATGTTGAAACTTTGTGGGGAGTAGCTTCACTATCTAAAGGTGACTCATTTATGTTTAAAATGGCATTTTTATGCCTAATTTTGTATTAAGTGCAACTTTGACATGCTTCTGAGTTTTGATCTAAAATTTTCATGATGTTTTTTTTTCTTCCGTATGAAATTAAGTGCATAGTTTTGGGTGGATGTGGAATCCCTATTAGTGTTTAGGATTGTTATGATCTTTAAGGATAAGTTGGGATTTGATGGGCCCTACATTGATGAATGGGGCCATGGTATGGCAAGAGATAGTTAATTGCATTATAATACGGTAGTTTGATATATGATATGATACATTTTACATCTTCTATAGTTGTAAATGATTAATGTCATAGTTATATATGTATGCCTTATTTGTAACTTGATTGATGCAATTTGAAAATACGAGCAATTGACCCTTTTAATCAAATGTGGCACTAATCATGTAATAGAACCATAGGAGCTATTCTTTGTTGGCATGACACTAACTGAAGGTTGGTTTCTTTGTAATTCTTGTATTGGTATGATGGTAATTTTAGCCGTGTGCACAAGTTTTAATATTTATAACTCGAGAACTACCCCACAAGCATACGGGTGCATGTAGTATTATCGAGGTCATTCAAGGAGCAAGGTATTGTTAGGCACAAGAGTATTAAACTTCAACAATTTAGATCTTTTTTACAAGAGAGGTTTTTTTTAGTTAACTAAGCAATCAAAATGAAATAAACTAGAATAGAAATCACTAGTATTAAGGATCAAATTGGATTGGGAATTCTTGAGAATAAGATTTCACATCATATCATAACATGAAGAACAATGATAATCAACAATGCTACAAATGACACAAGGGAGGTTTGTATCCTACACCCACCTCCCGAGAGTGTCGAACAATCCTAACTTTGTATACAAATCTCATGGATATACTAATTTCAGAATACAATCCTTTGCTCCCATACACATCCCATCCACTCTTTGGTGAAGGTAGTGCAGCTAAATCATATATCCTTACTCTTATGCATATCTTCCCAGATTATACAAAGAAAAGAAATCAAATATACAAAGTGGCCAACAAAGCGTGTAAGAAGAATTAAACACTGATGAACCTTAGAACAATGAAACAACTAGCATTATATATGAAATTCGTGTTCAACAATGTTATGACATGGGAGTTACTCCTCCATGCCCAAGAACAAGAGATCTACTCATCTATGGTTGTAGAAAGTTGATACATACAGTAGAAAGTAGTGCTAGACATCATAATCTAAGGAAATAAACTTGGATGTTCGTGGAAGAAGGAAGATAGGTTTGGAACTCCAATCAAGGAGTCACAAATCCGTCCTTGCTGTTGGGAACTCTCCAGAAAGCTTTACTTCGGAGTGGAGAGAAGAGAACAATGGGGATCCTTGCTGCAATTGTTGGAGAAGAAGGAAGAAGAAGAAGTTTCCCTCTCAAGAAACCAACTTTTCTCTCTTGGAACACCTCCAACTACTTGTGATAATTGTCCCAAGATGGCTTGAGGTCATACATATAAGTGTGAGACCATTGAATCCCTATTTGAGTGAAATTTGTAGGTCACACGGCATGTTGGATGGCCAACACGACATGTTCGATGTGATAATTGAAGTTTGGATCAAGTTTTGGAATGTCACATGGCGTATCTTTAATAAGACTGGGCGTGTTGCTACAAATCTAGTCTAGACTGAGACACGATATGTCTTTAGTAAGACACGACATGTCTTTATTAAGACACAAGGTGTCTTTTCTAGACATAGAGTGTCTCTGACAGTTTCAACAACATTGATTTACTTAATGTCTAGATGATTGGGGAATGTATTGATGGGTGTTATGATTGTGTTTTCTTTCACATTTTGATGCCACATTGTGTACCTACAAACCAAACCATAGAACAAGTATATATATAACAATAAAGTGGAAAATATAGCACTACTAAGAGTGATTATTGGGTGAAATTGATTTGGAAATGCAACCAAAAGTGGTCCAAACAATGATATAAAATATGCATATCAAATCCCCCTTAGCTTAAACCATTGCTTGTCCTCAAGCAAAAAGAGCATAGAAACACAAATGAAGAAATTGTCAAGTTTGTGTATAGATCAAATGAATTGAAAGATGTGTATAAGACAAAACCAACCATGATCAACATGTTTATACTCAACCATCAATTCAACTTAAACACCCAAGAAAGAGATTTTTAGTTTAGTGGGGTGGTCACAATTAAATTAATCAATCAATTAAACAACACTAAATACAATTTGGCTGAACAAGCCAAACAATTAGTGGATGTGCAACTCAAACTCTCAACTATTAAGGATACAAATGATGAAATCTTAGTTAAAATTAACAATTTCAGATGTACTCTCCTTCTTTCCCAAAAATGATATGACAATGGATTATGGGTTCCGGCACTCACCTGCAAATGTAGAATTATGCACACGTGGAGTGCCAGTTGGGGTATTTTACCCTCTTTTAAGACATACCACCTAACCATCATGCCAGATCAGACTTATACTAGGAAACATGATATGTGTGTGGTTTAGCCATCTTTTATAGGGTACGAGGGTGAAATAAGACAAAAGAAAATTTAAAATGTTTCTATAACATAGGATAGTCAACTAAATTGCAACATCATATAGCTTTCGTTCATTTATTTTGAAATTTTTCACTAAAAGAGTGGTTGAAAATGCACTAAGATCTTTGTAAGGGTATCCTGTATTCTAAATGATGTTGTAAAGTTGATTTACTCACAAAAATTGAAACCATTACCTGTTTTAAGTAATCAAGGATGTGAAAGATGAATGTTCAAGATAGAAGCATAAACCAGATTTAAGCACATGTTGATGGCCAAAAGGTTTCATTTGATTGATGCATGCCTTTTACAATTTCTCCAAATGATATTCCTCAACAAAAGAGGACAATCAGTTAAGCATACAAGTTCAATCCACGTATAAAAGATAAGCTTCATATAATACTAGATTTGCCACAAGAAGAGAAAAACTAAAAACAACAAATAAGAAAATGACGATAAATAGGAAATAAAACTACACTACACTATGGGCCAGTTTCTCCCCCCTAAGCTTGAAATTTGCAATGTCCTCACTACATATAACAACTCAAGAGGATTAAAACCAGATACTTGTCATGGTGAATGATGAAGATGGAGGTACATTACATTGATTCGATGCTGGAAATTGTCACACCATAGATTTGTACCTCTTTGTCAATGTATTGTTGATTTGGGACAAAGATATACGCTTATGATTTGGAATAGGAATAGGCTTTTGGACATATGTGTTGTTTGTCCCTTCTTTCACTTCTTCAAAATAACCAGAATTGGAGTCAAAGAGAATGTTCTCATCACCAAGCCTTTTATCAAAGATGTGTTGCAAGGGGACACATAGCTTGTTTGAAAAATCATCATGTGGAGCAAGCGTTGATTTCTTACATTGAGCTTCATTATCATTGCTTATATTGGAGTCAACAACTTCATATGATATTGTCTTTGATGGTGAAGAAGATTCTCCTATATCATCTCCACTTCTCAAGATAACCGACATGAATGTCTCCCTTAAACTCAGATCTGATTGGTTAGGCAAGGAATTGGGAGGTGCTTTTTGATTATCAAGAGCTAGTTGAGAAATTTGATTCTCTGACATCCAACTATGACTGGCAGTTCCATCCACCTTAGAATAAAGTTGTGAAATAGCATCCTTTAGTAGCTCCCTTTGTTGACAAAGCTCATCCTTTTGCTAAATTTGAATTGAGACAAAGGCCTCAAGCATGGACTCTAAACTCAGCTTGGGTTGTAAATATTGTTGATGTTGGATGAAATTGCAGTTGACATTGTTGTTGAGCTCCATTCAAATTGTGATGGTGTGGCAAAACATGAACAAGGAGTGTGTCCTACTACTCCACATGCATCAAAAATTACTTCCATGACTTGCTTTTCAAAAAAAGAGCTTGAAGGAGAAGGTCGGCTGCTCCACTCAGGACTCCACTAGAAATGATTAATTGTCATGTCTTCAATAATGGCGTAGGCATCCTTGTATGATTTGTTCATTAAAGCACCATTTGCAGAAACATCAATAGATATCCTTGTATTGTACAATAAGCCATTATAGAAAGTTTGAAATATAAGACAATTACTTAAACCATGGTGTGGACAAAGATGTTGAAGGTCTTTGAACCTTTCCAATGTGTCACACGATGTCCCTCCATGCCTTTGAGAAAAATTCATGATTTGACTCTTCAATTGTGCAGTCTTGCTTGGTGGAAAGTATTTAGCTAAGAAAACTTTGCGGAGTTTGTCCTAGCTATTGATGGAGTTTCTTGGCAAAGAATAGAACCAAGCCTTTGCTCTATCTCTCAAAGAGAAGGGGAAAAGAAGAAGACAAACTGCATAAGAAGGAACACCATTTATCTTGAAAGTGATTAGCAATTGCTGAAATCAGCAATGTGGAGGTTTGGATACTCCATTGGCGTCCCTCCAAACTGGTTCTGTTGTATCATCTATATAATTGTGGGGCTGATAGAAAAGTCATTTGCCTCAATTTGTGGGATAGTGATAGACCCATTGATTTTTGTAGCATCTAGGATGATGAAATCCTTTAGGGGACGATAATCTTCCATTATTTTTTCTTCTTGTTGGGGTGGTGAGGGTGGTGGTGAAGAATTTGGTGATGATGATTGTGAGTCCTCCAAATTTGCACTTAGTTTTTGGGTCTAGAAATGTGGAAGGTTCAAGACTCCTTTTGGATCGCCTCACATTATCCAGCAAATAAAGAAGGCGAGTGAAGTACAAAAATGAGAATGGAAGATACAAACATATGATAATGTTGATGATCATGATGAAAGGTAAAAAATGATGGTGGATGTGACATGTGGTGGTGTGATTTAGTCTCGCTAACATTTCAACACTTCTTACTCTAACAAAAATACCAATGCTCCCCAAAAATAGCACCAAAAACTTGTTGGTTGTGTGTGCAAGTTTTAATATTTGTAAACTCGCACACTACTCCGCAAGTATACGGGTGTTTGTAGTATTATTGAGGTCATCCAAGGAGTAGGGTACTGTTAGGTGCAAGAGTATTAAACTTTAACAATCAATATCATTTTAATAAGAGAGGTTTTATTTAGTTAACTAAGCAATTAAAAGGAAACTAACTAGAAAAAAAATCACTTGTATTAAGGATCAAATTGGATTGGGGTTTCTTGAGAATAAGGTTTCATACCCATATCATTGCATGAAGAACAATGATGATCAAAAATGCTAGAAATGACATTGGGGAGGTTTGTATCCTCCACCCACCTCTCGATAGTGTAGAACAATCATAACTTTGTATACCACTCCTATAGATATACTAATTTTAGACTACAAACCTTTGCTCCCCTACACATCCCAGCAACTCTCGTGGTCAAGGTAGTGTAGCTAAAGCACATCTCCTTACTCTTATGCATATCTTCCCATATTATACAGAGAGTAGAAATCATAAATACAAAGTGGCCAACAAAGCATGCAAGAAGAATTAAACACTGATGAACCTTACAACAAAGAAACAACTAGCATTACATATGAAATTCATGTTCAACAATATTATGACATGGGAGTTACTCCCCCATGCCCAAGAACAAGAGATCTACTCGTCATGGCTGTAGAAAGTTAATACAAGCAGTAGAAAGTAGTATAGACATCATTATAGAAGGAAATAAACTTGGATGTTTGTGGAAGAAGAAAGATAGACTTGGAACACCGATCAAGGAGTCACAAATCCAAACTTTCTATCGGGAACTCTCCTGAAAGCTTTACTTCAGAGTGGAGAGAAGAGAAGGGTGGAGATCCTTTCTGCATTTGTTGGAGAAGAAGGAAGAAGAAGAATTTTCCCTCCCGAGAAACTAACTTTTATCCCTTGGAACGCCTCCAACTCCTCCTTACTCTCCCTTGCTTGAGTCCCACTCTAAAAGGTCCAAATATTTCTGTGATAAAAGTCCCAAGCCGTCTTGGGGTCATATATATAAGTGTGAGACAGTTAAATTTGTGTTTGAGTGAAAATTATAGGTTACATGACATGTTGGATGGCCAACACGACATGTTTGATGCAATAACTGAAGTCTTGATCGCGTTCTGGAAAGTCACATGGTATATCTTTAATAAGACTCAGCGTGTTGCTACAAATTTGGGAGTTATGGGTTCAATTTCTGGATTGGGACATAGCATGTCTTTAGTAAGACACGACATGTCTTTATTAAGATACGGGGTGTCTTTTTCTGGACACAGTGTGTCTTTGACAATTTCAGGAACATTGATTTTCTAAATGTCTATATGATTGGGGAATGTGTTGATGGATGTTATAATGGCATTTTCTCCCCCATTTTGATGCCAAATTGTTGTAACTACAAACCAAACCAAAGAGAAAGTAAAGAGAACAATAAAGCGGAAAATATAGCATGACTAAGAGTGATTATTTGGTGAAATTAATTTGGAAATGCAACCAAAAGTGGTCCAAACAATGATATAAAATATGCATATCAGTAATCGAAGCTTTGTTTCTTTGGCACCCATGTTTATTTGTTAGTGAGTAAAACTTGATTTTTTGGACCCATGTTTGTTTTATAGTGGCCAAAGTTTGTCTTATTTGGAACCCTTCTGTTGGAATGTTGGTGACCAGATGTTGATTTCTTTGGAACCCTTGTTTATTTGTTTGTCATAAAAGGTTGGTTAATTTGAAACCTTTTTATTGGCATGTCGGTTATTTGAACATTGCTTTCTTTGGTGCCTATGTTGGTTTATCAATGATTGAATATTGGTTTCTTTGGCACTCTTGTGTTGGCATGTTGATGACTGCAGGTTAATTTCTTTGATCCCGATGTTGGTTTTTTTGGTGAGTAAAGGTTAGTTTCTTTGACACATATGATGGGTATCGATGATTTTGGTCGAGGTTGTAGCTTGAGTGATGTCGTTGATATGATGATGAATGCATGTTTTGTTGCCATCCTAATATGTTGGTGTTTTACCTCATGGAAAAGTCTTATGAAGAAGCTAATTCAGTAGTCGCTTAAAAATCCAATAAAGTGATATCGTGATAAACATCAGAGCCGCAACTCATATTATTTTGCAAATCAAAGGAAATGGAAATATATGTTTAAATAAATGAGAAAATATGAGAAAATCTGAGTTTGACTCCATCTAAATGAGAAGCAGGAAAGAGTAATCAGAGTCGCAACTCATTTTTTTTGCAAATCAAAGGAAATCGAAATATATGTGTAATTAAATGAGAAAATATGAGAAAACCGGAGTTTGAATCCATCTAAATGAGAAGCAGGAAAGAGTAACCAAAGACTAATTTGTATGGTCTTATTATGAGTGGGTAAGGTACAAACATCGCCACATCACTTGGTACTCGGTATTTAACGTTGTTGTGTTTTCAAATACATGCCGGTTTTAGGTGTAATTGAAGTAAACAAAGAGAATAAAGTGATAAAAATATGCTTTCTTTTAGTTTATAGATATTTGGGGTTGGAGATGGTTGTACCTTTCCCATAATTTTTAGGTGGGTTCTTAATTACCTTAGGATCTCTCAGTAGGGTACCCACTATGGGAACTTAGGACCAAAGTGTGACAAAAGAGAGGAGATGATAAAGAAAATTGATTTGAAATGAGCGAGATTCAATCAGTTCAATAAAAAAATCAACCAAAGTATTTGATTGGATAACATGGATGTGGTTTAAATAAGGTATTTTTGGAAAATATGTAGATCATATGAGATATAGTTATCAATTATTCCACCTAATAATGTTTGAAATATGCTATTTCTAGAGAAAGGATCCTCTAGACACTAAAATGAATGAAACTAAAGAGGGAAATAGTTGTCTCTCTGGTTTCAGGAGAGTTCAAAGGGGATAAATGACATGGGGGTATGGGGTATTTATAAGACATTATTAGGTTTTAGAGAATCTATTAGAATTTTTTTTAAACGAAGGAACACATGTGATATATCACATGGTTTTGCCACATGGCACCTGGTTGATAGTTGGGATCCATCAAGTGTCCTGGTCAAAGAAAAAATTGAATTATGTAATCCAAAATTCTAGATATTTAGATTTTTTGGAGATATTTCAGATAAAGTGGCTTTGGTTATGTGATTGATGTATATATAAAATAATATTCAATACAAATGAAGGAAGATCCGAAGATGATTCTTTAAGATTAATAATCCTTATAGTCCTAGAAGACATGGATTTTCACAAAGATAATGGCAATTAAATAAATTTAGGAATTGCAAGATGAACATATTATTAAGAACCTAGGTGTTATAGGGAAAGTCATGTAAAAAGATGAATTAAGGGGTAACCATTACTTAACCCCAGAGAAAAATACCTTTTTGTTTTAAACAAACCCCAAGATGTCGCACATGGTTGAAATGGGTGGACTAAATACATGGTAAATGTGGAATACATGGAACGAATTAAAATATCATCCATAGATCTAATTTAATCTAGATTGCTGAATGAATGGCCAAAAATTAGGTGTAGTTTGCCCCTCCCAAAATAAGTTTGAGATAAGAGTAAGAGCCAGTGTCTTTGAGAAAGTTTGACCCCCTTTTTGGTCATGAAGGGAAAAAAGGTCAACTGGTCAAGGATGTTCTAGTGAACCTCATGGATGATGGAAAAGTGTAGGTGATTTCTTTTCCTACAAGGGAATTACTTTTAAAAGGATAAAGGTTGAAATTGGGCTATTGTCTATGGATAATGTAGCCTAAATCTAGGACCTATAGTTGAGTGTGTTGGATTTTAGGGGAGACAGAGAAGGCAATGGAAACAAAAAATTTCTTCTCCCAAACCCAGAATAAAGGAATCGTGTCAACATCTATACAATAGGAAGGATGGTTTGCATAAATATACATTGTCCCGAGGCTTGCTCGGCGACGTTACCTTGCGGCTTGTGCGGACTTCACCTCCGGTCTTGGACGGTGTCTGTGCAGCTCCTGGTCTCACCGAGACTGTTAGGATTGACAATTGTCCTCTAAGCGGTAGAAGTCTCCCACCTCTGAAGTACTCCACACGGACCACCTGGAACTCCGATCTCCTTGTCCAACAAGGAAACGGAAGGAGTCGTACCCTCCTATCGGCGTACTAGTCATCGACACACTCTCCTACAACCAGTTGCCTTTCTACAGTTGTCTTTCCCTTGCTGTACCTCCCTTATCAGGTAGCACTTGCTCGGGCTCTCTCGGTTACCACAACCAGAGAGAACGACAACTTTGCAGAGCAACTTGTATTCTGAGTTGTTGTTCCTGAGAAGCCCCCAGTACCCCTATATATATAGGAGGGTCATGGGACAGGGTTCTCTACCCCGGGCAATGCGGGATTAAAGCAGGAGTAGAAGGGTTTGAGATTTTCCACAAAAACATCAACTGTGCCACCTGAACCGATCGTTTCAAGCATGAACCGGTCGGTTGGGGACCTGAGTCGATCGGTTCACACCTGAACCGGTCGGTTGGAGCACCTGAGCTGGTCAGTTCCCTTCTGAGCCGATTGGTTCGTGGTCCTGGTCCAACTCAAATTGACTTTCATATTTGTTTCCAACTAATCAAATATTAATCCTTGTCCAAATCGAATTTGTACAAGTGAAACAAATTGTATTTGCAAAAAGTTTCTTCTGACTTTCTAAACGATCTCAGTTGGTCACACAAATCGACTGGTTCAACAATTGACCCGATCGTTTCATTGACACATGAGCCGATCGACTCACCACTTGAGCCGATCGCTTCACCAACCTGAGCCGATCGGTTGGAAGTGCAGATTGTGCAAAAATTAGTCAATTGTAGTTTCAATCAATCTAATACTCTAATCAATTGGCCCAACACCTTGAACACTATGATTTTGAGGTATCAATCAACTGAGTGTTTAATTGAACTACTAAACTCCTTTAGTAATCAATCCAAACATAATTTGTGGATAAACTCCTCTTCCAGGTTAAATCCTATGTGTTTGACCCTACAGGTCCATTTCACGTTGGCAGTGAAAATCCATAACACTTATGATTTCACAAGCAAAGAGTGGTGCCTAGTCGCACATCAGTGCTACCCAAGTGAAAAGGAAAATTGGAGAACAACTTCCAATCCTACAATCTGTGAATGGTGTTACAGCGAATGTATAATTCCTTTGTCACTGATATCCTGAATGAACTCAAGGCATGGAACATTCATCCTTTCAACGTTCATTAACTTACTTGATCTCAGAGTATATTGGAGGAGATATGTATGACATCAGTATCACATAATAATTCACACATGCATGCACGCCTATCTCAATCCTACTCATCAAGTGGCCAGGGATATCAAACTCCCTCAGGAGGGACAAATCTCATATCTATCACTCACCCCTCAAAAGCCCCATGTGTCAAAGCCACCCAATCATCAACTTTATAACAACCCATGTTTCAAGGCTGTGTTTGATGATGTCAAAGTGTACCCAATGACATGTGTTGAGTGTAGTGATTTCAGGTCAAAGAATCACACTCACCACCATCACTGTGAGAACTGACAGTGACTACCATTTCATGGTTCCATGTGTCAAACTCACGGTGGGTCTGTCAGGTAAACTTGTTCTCTAACAAGTACCTATGTGTTTGGTTTGATATCTCCATAGCATGACTAATGAGATTCTGTCATCAAACAACACCACAATCTAGTCTTGTGTGTCATTACTGTCTATTTACCTTCCACAATGACATCCGACTAGGGACAAAATAAGAATGTACAAACTCTTAGCATCCGTAGGATCTCATCGTTCAGGTCCTCAACCTGAAAGCATACGTCATTGAGTATTGTCATTCTCTAGACATTCAATATGTTCTATCATTATCTCATATGACTGAACCAAAAAGAATTGGAAGCTTGCCTTTAATGTTTGTCAAATCAATCTTAATGTATCCCACCAATCATCCCAAGAATGGCTCTTAGGGCATACATACCAACAGACTCCCACTTGCACTGCGAGCCAATCACCCTTGAATCATATTCTTAGTGATCTTCAAACATGTCCCACATGTTACTATGCTCTAGTGCTAACATAGTGAGTTATGGAAACACTTTTCCAAATTCGCTATTAACTGCATATCTCTCATCTCTTCACTGTACATCACACGTATGAGATGGAGTTGTCATAATATGTGATCTAGTATTCCTTTGCTAACCTTTAGCCACATTGCATGACCAAGCACTTCTAACTTGTCATCAATGACTAGAATAACTATAAGTTCATCTCTATGAACTTCTAGATCCATATAGTATCCATTGTTGTTCTCTAACACACAGATACTCGTCATTTCCTTTTAAATGACTTTATTGGAACGTTTCCATTTATCAAAAAACATTCACTTTTATATATCTTATATATATTTTGCGATTAAATTTTTGTCCTTTTTGGAAGTTCGCATCAGTGTAACTCTTTATAGTGAACCCTTGCTTATTTCCATAGAATTAGTACTTCTCAAATACTTATCAAGTTCTTATGGTACCCCAGTAACCCTTACTGGAACTAAATAGACATCCACTCGTCATGTCCCACATACGAGTTATCAGGATGAGCATATTATATTGTCATGTCCTACATACAAGATGATGAATACATTTTATTCTTGCTATGTCCATACATGCAAGATAATGGGATGATTACATACATGATAGATCCATATCTATTCTTAGTGTTCCCATTCTTCATAAGAATTGGACACTTGCCCTTGGGATACTAACTTCATGTTTTCTCCCACTGAATCTGTACATACTAAACCCTTCGGTATAGATTGCCAATGTATGCTTTCTCTTTTCAGGTCAAGAGGTTTTCAAGAACTATCTCTATAGATCTCTATTCCTTTCACATAGGAAACATCTCTATCTTCCTAAAGATAATTTCCACTTTTGATTTCCATTCTAGAACATCTCATTCCTCATCGACATGTGGATTGCAAATACGCTCCCACTAAATCGTTGATCCCTTCTTTATCTTTGTCATATCAGTCAAACCCTTTGACTATATCATCAAAGTAAAGATCCAACTCTGAGTTGCTTGTACTTAATCAATCAAATTGATTAGTCCATTGTAACTTATAGACTTCATTTGCATTAATGGATTCATAAACCTTATAGGTTGTGTCACGTACACATCCTTATCTTATTCCTCATAGGAATGCAGTTTTAGTATCTGTTTGCCAAATCTCTTAGTCATCAAGTTGCAATCAACAAGCATCATCCTTCTCAAAATGTTATCCATGTGTCTTAACACTTAAGACTCATTTGCACTTATGGATTTCATCCCAGTGGGTGCTACCATCAAGGTCATACCTTATGGTTCACATGGAAGTCATTTAGGATGTAATGGTCATAAACCATAACTCAAAATCCGGTTCCTCATATTCATCTAGATAGTTGATTCATCACATGACCAACTTATCACATAGATATTCGAGGTGTATCTGTCAAGGATATAAGAACTCATAACTCGTTGTGATTCTTATTGTCCTTTATTACTATGGGGTATTCTTTATTTAAGAAGAATTTAGTTACTTGATAATCATCCTCTAACTCCTTAGAGTATGACTCCTTGTTGATTTAGACATCACCATGCCTTAATCACGAGCTCACTATGATATACTATCATAATCACTCATAAGGTTCTCAAACATTTGGTCTAAGTATTTTGTTCATTGATCTCATCAAGAATTAACACTTTACCAAATCCGTACTTCATCTATGATATTCTTGAACACTTCAAGATATTCATATTAGTATTTCTCTAAACACCGCTTGAAGTATTAGCATTTGCTCCAATAGGTATGTAAATACATCACATGTATTATACCTAATAGGATAATCATTCTCTCACTACCACCAGTGAAGATTGATTAATCAAGTCTAAGAGATTCATGTCTCTTACTGGTTCTCTAACTAAAAGATTCTAGACTTATCCATCATATGGAAACTAGAAATGAATTTCTCATGATTTATGCTAATTTGATTGTTTGAGTTATCAATAACTTTTAGGTATCACCTTATCTTATGCATACCAAGTACCACAAGATAAGAAAGGCATTGCCACAAAGATTGAAACATCAACTTTATTAATTGCTATCATTGTCATACAATATGCAAAAATAATGTGTTTCTATCCATTGGAAAATATGAAATAGCAGTTCATAACTCTATTATATGCCTTCCAGGCTGAAAATAAACTAAAGTACTCCTATTTATGGCGGCAACACTTGCCCCATGTATTGGGTGCTTTACACTTTATATCTTGGCATCATATACCTTAAAAGTGTTATAAGTTTATTTCATGACACCTTCAGGTGGCGACGTCCATCACCTCCTTCTTATTTAGTTCTTCTAGATAGAGTGGACGATTCCTTTTCCAATGTCCTGGCTTTTGACAATGGTGGCAATTGCCTCTCTTGGTCACGCCTCCCTTGGCCTTCAGAGTTCAAGACGACTTGGGTTGCTGGCTAGCATCAGAACCTTTCTTAGCCTTGTCTTTACCCTTGCGCTTAGACTTGCCTTTCTTGTCACTAATCATCATCACAGACTTAGGATTGTACTTCTTCATCTGTGTCTCGGCTGTCCTCAACATGCCCAACAACTCTGTCAACAACTTGTCAAAGTTGTTCATATTGTAGTTCATCACAAACTGACTGTAGGATTCTGGCAACGATTGCAGTGTCACGTCAGTAGCCAACTCTTGGCTCAGGGGAAATCCCAGTCTCGTCAAGTTCTCCACATACCCAATCATTTTGAGCATGTAAGGACCAACTATATCTCCTTCTATCATGACATACTTGAACATCGCCCTAGAGACATCATATCTCTCTTGCCGTGCTTGATCTCCATACATGTTCTTGAGATGTTGAATCATCTCAATGACACCCATGTTCTCATGTTGTCTCTGCAACTCGTGGTTCATGGAGCACAACATCAAGCACTTTGCATCAATGGCATCATCAGAATGCTTCTTATAAGCATCCCTTTCTACCTTTGGTGCGGTAGGAGCAGGTTCCTCTGGAATTGGAGTATCCAGGACATAGAGCTTTTGCTCTTGAGTGAGAACAATTCTCAATGTCCTAAACCAGTCATGGAAGTTAGTCCCATTCAACTTGTCCTTTTCAAGAACCAATCACAATGAAAAGTGATTGTTGTTTGTTGTCATTTGTACTACAAAAGGAAATATATGCAATTTAGTCCAAAACTTAATTTTGAATTATTTGATTGATTTGAAAGTTTGACGATATAATTAGGTTTAATTATCGCTCCCACTATTTTTGTTCACATTGATAGCCCTCACCATCAATTCAGAAGATTGCAGCATATAATCTTCTAGTGGGTCAAGATCCTGAAATCCTCTGAGTCATAGACTAGCTAGGCATGTCACCCACAACTTAGATCTTCCAGGTAGGCAACTTTTGCCAATTGCATCGTATGCAACTCTTGAAAGATGACATATGCAACTCCTTGCCATGATCACCTCCATGCCTCAAGGTGATAGATCCTATCTAGGTCACCTTGTTAAGTCTGACCCAAAGCCAACACGATGGATATGCACCCTGCTAGGGCAGACCCACATATCCATCCTTCATGCTTCTACGAGATAGATGATGCACCACGCTAGGGCGTGCCCACACTTGGTCGATCAAGATTTTCACATGTGTCACATTTGGAAGGCATCTAAAACTTTAATATTTAATGAGGGATTTGGTTTTATAGGTACATATACATATCCAATCACCACAATATATAGTACATATCATATACATGCTATATCCCACAAAAAACATACAAAGTGATAAAAGTGATGATTATGACCATCCTAATGTGATTCCTCGAGCCAAGAGGAATCACGGTCATCTAGGTCTACATCACATGCAACCTTTACAAGATGAAGTGTTGTAGCCATCTGAGTTGATCAACTCATCACATGAATGACCTGCTCGCCCTGGCCGGTCGTCTGGGTGCCACCATCCGATCGGTTGGCTCCTCCAACCGATCGGTTCGCCTGGTCGTCGTGCATCTCCTCAGGTCACCACCCGCTCATCTCACTCCTCGATTCGATCGTTTGGATCGCTAACCGATTGGTTCACGCATTGAACCAATTGTCTCAGTCATCGTCAGATTGTCCTCCATTCTTTGACATAACAGGAAAAGATCTATCCTGTTTACATTGAAATTGAGAAACCCCGAGTTACATTCGGGGGGAGAAAATGTAGGAAAGAAATCTCAAGTTATCTTGAGTTACATTATGAAAAGGAGGTAGGGAATCAGTGCGCAGACCGAGATGCAAGCAACCACATACAACCAAGCACACATATATAGGGTTTATTGGCCATAATCACACTATACATCCACCACAAAACTCATTTAAGGGTGATGCGTATCAAGTGCATTCATATTACATATCATATATGTATATTGGGATTTGTGAATTTAGGATTGGACATGCATAAAGCCAATTTTATTCTCATCATATGCAATAAATAAAGTCGACAAACCAAAATCGATCACATCGATAATCCTAAAGTATAGAGCAGTTGACGTGGCTCTGATACCACTGTTGGGTTTTAGGGGAGACATAGAAGGAAGCGGAAACAAAAATTTTCTTCTCCCAAACCCAGAATAAAGGAATTGCATCAACGTCTATATAATAGGAAGGATGGTTTGCAGAAATATACCTTGACCCGA
Source organism: Alisma plantago-aquatica (assembly GCA_963693085.1). Lineage (NCBI taxonomy): Eukaryota > Viridiplantae > Streptophyta > Magnoliopsida > Alismatales > Alismataceae > Alisma > Alisma plantago-aquatica. Next base: position 748,465,419 of record OY856411.1, on the reverse strand, counting down.
GGCTTGCTCAGCGATGTTACCTCACGGCTTGTGCGGTCTTCACCTCCGGTCTTGGACGATGTCTGTGCAGCTCCTGGTCTCACCGGGACTGTCGAGATTGACAGCTGTCCTCCGAGCGGTAGAAGTCTCCCGCCTCTGAAGTAGTCTACACAGACCACATGGAACTCTGATCTCCTTGTCCCATAAGGAATCGGAAGGAGTCGTACCCTCCTATCGGTGTACTAGTTACTGACACACTATCTTGTAACTAGTTGCCTTTCTGTAGTTGTCTTTCCCTTGTTGTGCCTCCCTTATCGGGTAGCACTTGCTTGGGCTCTCTCAGTTACCAAAACTAGAGAGAACGACAACTTTTTAGAGCAACTAATGTTCTGAGTTGTTGTTCCTGAGAAGCCCCCAATACCCCTATATATAGGAGGGTCATGGGACAGGGTTCTCTACCCCGGGCAATGCGGGATTAAAGCATGAGTAGAAGGATTTGAGATTTTCCACAAAACAACTAGATCGGTTCGTGGTCCTGGTCCAACTCAAATTGACTTTCATATTTTTTCCAACTAATCAAATATTAATCCTTGTCCAAATCAAATTTGTACAAGTGAAACACATTGTATTTGAAAAAAGTTTCTTCTGACTTTCCCAACGATCTCGGTTGGTCACACGAATCGACCAGTTCAACAATTGACTCGATCGTTTCATTAACACATGAGCCGATCAACTCACCACTTGAGCCGATCGCTTCACCAACTTAAGCCGACCGGTTCATCACATGAGTCGGTCGGTTGGAAGTGCAGATTGTGCAAAAATTAGTCAATTGCAGTTCCAATCAATATGATACTCTAATCAATTGGTCCAACACCTTGAACACTATGATTTTGAGCTATCAATCAATTGAGTGTTTAATTGAACTACTAAAATCCTTTAGTAATCAATCCAAACATCATTTGTGGATAAACTCCTCTTCTAGGTTAAATCCTATGTGTGTGACCCTACAGGTCCATTTCACATTGGCAGTGAAAATCCATAACACTTATGATTTCACAAGCAAAGGGTGGTGCCCAGTCGCACATCAGTGCTACCCAAGTGAAAAGGAAAGTTGGAGAACAACTTTCAATCCTACAATCTGTGAATGATGTTACAGCGAATGTATAATTCCTTTGTCACTGATATTCCGAATGAACTCAAGGCATGGAACATTCATCCTTTCAACACTCATTCACTTTCTTCATCTCAGAGTAGATTGGAGAAGATATGTATGACATCAATATCACATACTGATTCACACATGTGTGCATGGCTATCTCAATCCTACTCATCAAGTGGCCATGGATATCAAACTCCCTCAGGAGGGACAAATCCCATATCTATCACTCACCCCTCAAAAACCCCATGTGTCAAAGCCACCCAATCATCACCTTTATAACAACCCATGTTTTAGGACTGCGTTTGATGATGTCAAAGTGTACCCAATGACATGTGTTGAGTGTAGTGATTTCAAGTCAAAGAATCACACTCACCACCATCACTATGAGAACTGACTATGATTACCATGTCATGGTTCCATGTGTCAAACTCACGGTGGGTATGTCCGGTAAACTTGTTCTCTAACAAGTACCTATGTGTTTGGTTTTATATCTCCATATCATGACTAACGAGATTCTGGCATCAACTAACACCACAATCTAGTATTGTGTGTCATTGTTGTCTATCTACCTTCCATAATGACATCTGACTAGGGACAAAATAAGAATGTACAAACTCTTAGCATCCGTATGATCTCATCGTTCAGGTCCTCAAACTGAAAGCATACATCATTGAGTATTGTCATTCTCTAGACATTCAATCTATTCTATCATTATCTCATATGATTGAACCAGAAAGAATTGGAAGCTTGCCTTTAATGTTTGTCAAATCAATCTTAATGTATCCCACCAATCATCCCATGAATGGCTCTCAGGGCATACATACCAATAGAGTGATCCTTTATCACCTTGAGTGAATATGAGTTTCTTGAAGAGTTCTAGGTTTATTTAGGATCCTCGAGGTCATCCCCTCTGATGGTCTAGTTCTCACTTGATTGATGTGTGATTTCAATGAGGAAAAGGTGAAAGTGGAAGTGGTTACTAAAAAGGCTTGAATAAAAAGTTTAAGTGGTTTCTTTTCCTTCCGAGAATGGACTGGTAGGACAAGCATTCATAATTGGAATAAGGTTGGGTACAAATGATCATCTGGAGATAAGGTTAGCCTTTATCCAGGATGTATGCTGACACATGATTAATAATCTATACCCTAGAATATCAATTAGACATTATAAGTGTAAGGACTCTGACCTCTGTTTAGGGTTTACCCTGTTTGCTTTGCTTAACCATGATGCTTTGATGCTTGTTAATCACCTTTAGTGGTGATTAGGGTTTTTTGGTGCTTTGTTGAGAGTAAGAGGGGCTACTTGCAATTAACCCAAGTCTAGGGTTTGTGAGCAAGTTTGCCACCTTGTGAGGTGTTCCTCCCTCTCCTTGCTTCCTCTAGTGTCGAGAGGAAGATTTGGGCCCGTTGCTTTAGTTCCTTTGGGCCTGGTTGATCTTGTTGGGCCTTGTGGTGCCTTGCCTTTGTTCCTTTGGACCTTGTGTCGGGCAAGTGCATGCTTGTGTCGCCCATGGTGGTGGTGTGTCATCCAGGTGTGTCGCCCATGGACCTTTGACCATCTTTGACCTCGTTTGTGTCACCACTAGTGGACACTTGGTGCTTGGTGCTTGCATGTGGCAATGGCCTTAGACATGTGTTTAGGGCATGCTAGAGTGGTGGCTTTTGCACATGGACAAGTGTCCCTAGGTGGGTGACACCTTGCTTTGATTTGGTTTCTCCTCCATCCCCTTCTATATATGTGTTTCCTTTCCCTTGCTAAGGATCCCTTTAGTTCCTTAGCCTTCCTCTCCTTGGTGCACGATACTCTCTTCTCTTGCAAGCTTGGTGGCCGATACCCTTGGAGGAGCTAGCTTGGTGGCCGATCCTCCTTGGAGTCTCCTTCTTCCTCTAGTGGTGGCCGAATCCTTGAGTGCCTTACTCTCCTTCTTCCTTGGTGGTGCATGGAGCTTGAAGCTAGGAGCTTGGAGCTTGCTTAAGGTGGGTTACATAACTCCTAACCCTAACTACACTACCTTCTTTTATGTTCTTATATGTTGCTATGATCATGTCGTCTATATGAGTTGCTAGTTAGTTCCTTGCTTAAGTTGTTCTTGTTGGCCGAACCATGTGTCCTAGGGTCCCTCGGTGAGCAATATTCCTTTCTCTCCTTGGTCTAGAGGAGTGAGCTTAAGCTCTAGTAGCATGGGCACTACCCCTCTCTCGTTTAAGTTGAGAGGTGAGCTTGTGTTCTAGTAGCTTGAGCAACACCCTCCTCTCACCATGGACTTGAAGGGTGAGCTTGGTGGTAGTTGTGGACCTCGTTTAGGGTTGTTCCTTGTGTTGCAAGATTGGTGTTAAGAAATGTGCAAAACCCCTCTCTCGATTAAGTTGAGAGGTGATCCATTTTCTTAATCCTTTATGGTTTTGGTGCCTTTGAGCTTGAGGTTGGTGGTGACCCTGTCGGGGTGCATCTTGCCCGATATGGTGTTGGTGGTGTTGTTGCCCGATATATTTTCCTTGGTCTAACCTTGGGCAACGTGTTGGGGTGGTTGTGGTGAACGATATCCTTGGTCCCTGACCTGGTGATGGGCGTCACACCAGTCCTGTGTGTGTCGGCCGACAACCCTACACCTGACGGGCGTTGCACGACACTCTAGTGCCCGATAGGTGTGGTTGGCCGATATGTCTTGGGTGCCTGTTAGCAGGTAGTTGCACGATACACCCCTTAGTCTGCGCTGCACGTTGCTTATAGTGCATGTTACACCTAGAAGTGTGAAGTGTCAGTCGTTATACCTTGGGCTCATATGTTGGCCGATAGCTTATGATATTCTGGGCGTCATGGTGATATGACGATATGCCTAACACATTGTTGCTCGTCTTAAGAGGCACGCTAGGTATGGCTGCACAGTAGGCCCTGTGGCCGTTATCCCTGACACATGACGTAGCGTTGCATGACACAGATGTGCACGATACGCGTTGCACGATACACATGGGTGCGCGAGTTAGCTTGGTCCCTTGTTACCCGACATACCTTGGGAAAGTAGCCTGACACCCTTGCTGGTTGCTTAACTGACACATGGCTGGTTTGCTGATTCATTGTATGGTTGGATGATAGATGAGGGCGCCCTACCCGATACCACCTTTGGTGAGGGTAGTGGGGGCTTTTAGTGAGGGTCCCGTCCCTTATGGAAATGCTATGTTAGATGTTGTTCTTGCTATTACGTTTAGTTATGTTGGTGACCCTTAATATGCTTGATGGTGATCGTTATGGTAGAGCTTATCCATGTAGCTTAACATGACCTTACATAGGTATGTGATCATATTGATATTATTTATAACGTTGAGATAATGTTAAGCATGTAAGATGCCTTGCATGGTGTTATGACCACAGGTTGAGGCATGGATGATATCATATATATAATCAATCAATACTGCCCTATGTTGATAAGATAATCTTGCTATAATCTATGATGATTGTACTAACCATGCAGGTGATGCATAGCCAAGTAAAGGGCTATGAGGTAATTATGTTTAAGTAACATTGCCCTGATGGTTACTCTTGAGAATGAGATAACATGTATGATGTGTTTGGCTAAAGTGCTTGGGATTGCTATTCCATGTTGATGATGTAAGCCTTGAGAGGCAGTGGCACTATGTGATGAAGGATTGAGATCCCATGGCAATGTGATGATCCTTGAGAATGGATCTAGATGATTAGCAAGAGGCCAAGTGATAACATGTAGTGATGGATCCTTGTGATGGATCAGGATGATGTTGATTACAATAAAATTATAATATTGGGTTTCATGTTGTTTATTCTTGTTATAGTCTGCATGTTATATAACTTGGTTGAATCTTGCAATCCACATAAAATATACTAATTAATCACAGTGGAATATATCATGTAGTTTGCCCTGGCCATAGATCCATCATCGTCAGGAGTTGGTGATGGTGAAACGGGTTCTCCTGTGGGTTAACCCGGAGTGCATATTGTTGAATATGCAAGGTTGCTCCTAGCCTAAAGTGAGGAGGTAAGAGTGCAACTTCGGTTGTAGACTCCAGAGTGCATATTCAGGCCCGTAGCTCAGTATGTGAAGAGCATGGTGAACAGGCCCATGGCTCAGGATATGTGATATGGGAGCATGGATGTGTTCATGGCTCTTAGCACGGTGAACAGGCTCGTGGCTTAGTTTCACTAGCACCAAGACATGTACCGAGGCGGGCTAGGCAGAGGGTAGCCTGACCCTGTGGCTGAGGCCACTTAAGCATGAGACTGCGGTCCTGCTTGTGTTGTACTCGTGCACTTACCATGAGGCAGAGAGGTCGTGGAGTCTGGCTCTTCCATTGACCTTGTATGGCACCAGCTCCGGGTTTCACAGCCGTCGGTTGGATCTGAGCGGTACGACTCACTTCCTCAGGGCATAATAATACATAATCCAGCCGTATAGTATTTACTACTTAAGACAAAATATAGAACATTGATTGAGGCCATGCTTGTATATTTAATATTGTTATATCTTGAAGTTGCTTATGTGTTCCTCATATGTGGTAAGATCTTATGAATCATATCTTGTCAATCATGTTCCATAAAGAAATACTTGGGTATATGCCCTTCGTACATCTGGTAAGCTTAAAAGTATGAACAACTTTACTTTATTAACTGCTCTTGTTATACCTCTTATCAGTTATCTGCTTTATTCTTCTGAGGTTTTGTAGTTTCGGCGGGGAGTTATGTTTCTCGCTGGGACTATGTATCTCACCCCGTTGGTTTACACCCTTTTTAGGTGGTCCAGCTAGGCGTGGTGGTGGTCGCGGAGTTGCGGCCGAGCAGCAAGACGAGCAGTAGAAGGCAAGCAATGGATATGCTACTGTTTTGGTTGTTTTGTAGTAGATTCTAGAGTCATCCCTGTACTCTCAGGTCCTTGGAGTGTTTTGACGTTGTTTCACGATGTACAGTTGTTGATCCTTTGTATATCTTACTGCTGGCCGGATGTGGGCCTTTATGTACAAATAACAGGTGATGAACTCATGTGTTGGTAAGACAGCTGTTCTTCTAAGCTGTGGACACGTATCAAGGCTTGAATATGTTTGTATAACATGTTTCCCTATAGGATGTGGACTTAAATGAATAGTTTTCTCATTTTACCTGCTTTCCACAATCGGTTTTAATCAACCCGTATTTTTGATAATCTGTGGTTATGGTGATTTCCGCACATTTTTGCGTAACACCTCATTGTCTGTGTGATAGTGGGATGTGTTGCCACAAAAAGAGTATAGGACTATGAAAGTCACTTCAACCATTTCTCTAGTTCTTACTCTATGTCCAATTCTCACAACATATCATGCTCTTAATGAGAAAAGGTGGAAGTAGTAACTTACTAGAAAATGTTGAGGTGAAAAATGTAAGTGGTATCTTTCCCTCCAAAGGATGGACCGATGGCACAACCATTAATAAAAGGAATAAAGTTTGGACAAATGATTTGGACATAAGGTTAGACTTTTTTTGGTGTGTGGTTCAAACAAGTTTTACATGTATAATCATCTTGACTCATCCACCCTAGAAAGTATACATGTTCATTGTAGTCAAGGTTGTGTCCAAAAGGAGCAAAGGTTTTTAAAGGCAAGAATGATAAAATTCAACAATCTAGATATATTTATGAAGAGAGTATTTTTTTTCATTCAAGTTAACTAAACAATTAAATGAGAAGAAATAAAATAGAGGTTGCTTATGTCAAAGGATCAAATTTGATTGAGGATTCATGAGGAAAGGGGTTTCACTACCATATCATTCCATGAAACAATTACAAATCATTACCAAGCAGAATAATTTGAACGGAAGGTTTGAGATCTACACCCCTTGTAGTAGTGTAAAATAGTTATACCTTTATATTGAACCACCATAAATATATTAGGAATAAAACCACCAAAAACCTTGAGCTCCCCAAAATTTTCTAGTCACTCCCATGGTCAAAGAAATGAAGCTATGATAACACCTCCTTAGTTCAATGCATACCTCCCAAGTATATATAAGAATTATAAGACCTATACACAAGATGGCCAGTTAAGAATATATAAAAAACAAACATTGATGCATCATAGAATAGTGTTAAACTAACATTGAGTATGAAATCCATTTTTCAATAAGAAATGACATGTTGAGCCCAAGAAAGAGAGATATACCCATCCATGGTTGTAGAAAGAAGATACAAGCAATAGAAAATAGAGTTAAACATCATAAAAGGAAAAAATGAATGTGTATGTCCTTATGATAAGTAGGAAGAAGTTACAACTCTTATCAAGGGGTTAAACTTCAACCATGTTTTTTAACACTCTCTAGAAGCCTTCCTCCTAAGGTGGAAAGAAAAAATGGCTGGAGAACTCTGTTGCTACTGTCGTAGAAGAAGGGAGATGAAGATGGTCCTCTCCCAAGTAACTAAAATTTCCTCCTTGGACACCTCCAACTTCTCATGTCTCTTCTCTAGTTTAGTCTTTGTTAAAATGATCCAAAATAGTTCATAATAATTGTTCCAAGATGTCTTGCAGTGTATATATAGATTTGGAGTAGGTTCAATCATGTTTGAATACATTTATGTCATCGACGAGGTGTGTAGGTTGAGTTTTATGGTGTGTCACCTGTGTTTCCCTTAGTTTTAACTAATCAGCTGAGATTCATGTGTTGGTGAATGACACACTGTGTTGTGCCTAGTCTGTCAAATTCTAGGCTTGAACTAACTTGGCGTGTCAACTGTTAGACATTGTGTTGCTTGCTTGTTGTTTGGGATCCATTTTGTTCTATGGACATGGCATATTGGGATTCCAAAACGGTGTGTCACTGAAAATGTAAATTGTTAGAGCAAGTAAAGATAACAAGAGTGGAAAATCTAGCATTATAGATGTGAATTTAGGCAGAATTGGATTGAGAAGTGCATGCAAGAGTAGGCAAAGAGGTGATATAAATTTTGCACACTAAATCCCGCTAAGCTTGAACCATTGATTATCCTCGAGCAAAAGTAATCATGGATAAACAGTTGAAGAAAGTAAACAAGAAATGTATCAATCCAATGAAATGGAAGAAGTGAATAAAGCCAAACCAACCATAGTCAAATATTTGATGCCATTTTTCATGTTCAGCTTAAACACCCAAGATAGAAATTTAAGTTCATAAAAGTGAACAAGCCTAATTGGAAAAATTATTTGAACAACATTGAGTAGAATTTAGATGACCAAGCTAAATAAAAGTTAATATGCAACCTAGCTCTCTCAATTGTAAGGATATTAAGAGAGTAAGTCTGGGTTAACATTAACAATTTAATAGTTCTCCCTTTTCTTTTACATAAATACTAAGACAATGAAGAATGGGTTTTAGCACTCAACTACTAAAATAGACTAATGAACACGTCAAATGTCAGTTGGGGTCAATTTATTTTCTTAAAGATATAATACCTAACTGTAGTGGCCAGATCGGATTTACTCTATGATAGCATGACACATAGGTGATTTATCCATATTATTTGGGGAAAATGTGTAAAATTTTTGAAAAAAAATCCAAGATAAACTCGAATGACCCACTTGAGAACATGCCAACTTAAACTATAACATTTTCCTAAAAGAATAAGAGAGTTAATTGGTTTTCATAATCAACTAGATTTTAAAATTATGTCAATAAAATATTGATAGGGTGGTTGTGTTTGCACTAAGGATTTTACAAGGGAATCTAGAATCTACTTAATATTGTAAAGTTGATTAATAGAAAATGAAAAGGTTGTTACATGTATTGAGAAATCAGGAGTGGAAAAGATGAACACGCATGCTAACAACCAGAAACCAAAGTGATACAAATATGCTTGGCAAACAATTTTCATTTAATTGATTTAAGGCACGTGCAAATTTTTTTCAAATGATACCTCAAAAAATTGAGGACAGATGGTTCAACTGAAAGAGGCTTCAATCCAAAATAAACAAATATGCCTCAAAAATCCTAGATTTAACACTATCTAAAACAAATGAAACAAACAACATGTAAATAAGAAGTGAAAATTACAAACTACACTGCCAAACACTCCTTCACCTAAGCTTGAAATCTATAGTGTTGTCACTGTAGAAATCAAATCCAAAGAGTAGCAATCGGGTACCTCCCATGGTGAAAAATTTAGAATGAACGGTTGATGCCCTGATTGGAAGCATGAAGATGTTGTGCCAAAGTGTCACTGTTATGAATGTCCTGGACCGGGAGCTCATGTGGTGGCATTGTGGACTGTGATAGCATGGTATAGTGGCCCTAAGAGATGTGCTACACATCCATCCTCTGCACCACATAATGCATCTTGTTGTGTTATTAATTGAGTTGAGATAGATGGCTGTCTTGGTGGTTAAAACGTTGTTGAACGTACTCGTACATGTGGTAGATATCTAGCATTGTCCATCTATGCCCAATATGTGTACTGGTAGAAGGAGGCAGAGGAGTAGTTGTCTCATATGCATCAGAGGACTCGTGCTTATCCCTCTAAGTAGCGTCAACATTGTCATCAAGTAAAGTCTTCCAATTCTTGAAATTTTCTTATGTTGTTGCTTCTAGATAATGTAGTTCAAGGTATCCTTTAAGACCATGGAAATATTATCGCCACTGCATTTGGTTAGATAGATCTTCTGCCAAGAGGTTTGAATAGATGAGGATATTTTAGTCAATTGTGTTCAAGCCTAATAATTGATCAAGATCATTACTTTTAATCCCTAACTTAATATCCACCTATGAGATTAGCCCTCCAATTATTATATCATCATTGTTGTCCTTTTTATGTGAAATAATCATTGAAAAAGAAAGTATCCAACATTGATTTCATAGTCATGAAGCATTTACCATAGAAAGAATAGGTCTAGATTCTCACTACTCCTTAAGTCTCCCTCCTAACAAACAAACAAGTGCTTCCTGCGAACATAATGCAGAACATGATTGTGCATATGAGGGTCCCAAGATGATGGTTCTTTGTAGATTGTTTCATTAGTGATCTTACCTTATAACTCATTATGCTCAAAAGTGTCAATGATAACAATGCAACCACCAAATATGAATCTATAGAATTTGCAAAATTGTTTGAAAGTTAGTCGACAAGTTCTATTGGGTAGTTGGGAGTGAATTATAACAAATGGCTAAACAACTTTCTTGGGATCATCTTTTATTTTGTGTGTCATAAATGAAACATCTAGAGGGGAGTGAATAGAACTTTTTGATAATTTAAAGATAATTAACAATTAAAACACTCAACTAAAGAAGGAGGAGGAAACAAGGAAGACACTTCAGTTTAGAGTGGTTCCAACCTTTGAATCAAAGGTTGTTAGTCCAATTAGGATTTTGAAAGTTATTAATTTTATTACCTCACAAGGATTTTACATAAAATACACTCGCCTTTCACTAGAAGTATCCTTCACCTTAAAGTAACCTCCACCCCCTTGAAGCAGCCTTCACCTAGAAGTAGCTCCAACCTCCTTTAAAGCAACCTTCTTGAAGTAACCTCAAGAGCACCTTGGAGAAGCCTTGACCACCTTGAAGTAGCTCCACCACCTTTAGATAGCCTTCACCTAGAAGTATCTCCAACCTCCTTTGAAGCAGGATTCTTGAAGTAACCTCAAGCGCACCTTGGAGCAGCCTTCACTTTGATGAAGTAGCACCAAGCAACCTCCTTTCAACAACCTCCAAACCTAGGAGTAGTCAGGGAGAACAAAGTACAATATAAAAAAATAGATTGGAAGAAAGAAAATACTTATCCAATGAAGTACATCACTTTAATCCTATATCAAGCGTTTAGATATCCTATCCACTTAAGATGGATGTGGCTATATGTGGTGGCTAGGAGATTGTAACTATAGGACACAACTCTAAAGCACAAGGAAATATATGGCAAGTGAATTCTAGCTTTGTTACTCTCAATAGTGAATGCTCAAGTGTACCTTGGATGCTTTAGGTGTCCTAAGACCTCTCCTATTTATAGGAATGGTTTGCAAGTGTCTAGGGTCATTCTAGAGAGTGTCTAGAGTGTTCTTAGTGCTTAACTAGTCATTAGATGTACATTAGTTGGCCAACAATTACTAATTTGTTCGTGCTTGAAAAGAACAATCAAGAACCATGTTCGGTCGACAATTTGGTCGACCGAACTGTGTCTCGGTCGAGATTTTCTTCGATTGAGACTGGGTTTAAGGAAAAAGTATTGTAAGGTCTATTTCAAACTCCCAACTACCAACCACTCAGTCTAACAGTCACAAGCTTTAGACCGAAGCTTACTCAGTCGAGATTATTTTCGATCGAAGTATATTTAGAGCACAATTGTGTAAGTTGTTGAACAGTGCTCACAAGTTCAACCAAGTTGGTTCCTAGTCTACAAGAAATTTGATTGAGGGTGTCTCAATCGATAAGATCTTCGACCGAGGGTGTCCCTATTTTAGACTTTTGAATCACCTGCTAAGTGTGTGTTTCAATGTGTGTTGGTGACTCTAACTTTGGGGGGTGGGGGAACCTATCTAAGGGTTAAAAGTGGGTAGGGAAGATCTAATGCTTGATTTACATGATGTCTAAGTACTTATACATTATATTTTTGTAAAAGTGTTTACATTTGAGTACAATTATGAACACTTATACAATTAAGCACATTTTATCTTCAATTTGCATTGATCTTCATCTTCCAACTTAGTAGGATTTCCTTATTTCTTTGAACCCCAAAATGCTCAATTAACATGTTAGATTCACAAGTGTGAAATGTTTGTCATCATCAAAACAAAGGGTATATTAATGTCCAGTTTAGCCAACCATCTCTCCCTTTTTGAACATGACAAGCATTTCTAAAATATAATTAAAATGATTTAAAAGAGATGAGTTTCATACCTGAGATTTTTCCTAAGAGTATTTTCTTGTATTCATAAAGTGTGTGCTGATTATTCATAAAGAGGTGTGGAACATAGTATCCACATAGTATCCATCTCTTAAGGGATGTAGCATAAATTAATGTCAAGCCAAGAGAACATGAAACTCATTTATTTTGATTTATATAATTTCTACCCCTTTGTCATTTCAAAAAGATAGCCATATAATCATATGTATAAGTCAATAAGACCCCCCCCCTTAATTGATTACTCCCCCTTAAATGTTTGATTAAAAAAGAATGTCAAATTTAGCCACAACTTAAAAGCCAATATTAATTTCTCAATCATTTGTAAAGTGATGTTAAGCCCTGAAATGATATAAGATTCCATTAGACTCATGGTGAGATCAGTTAATGTAATTAGTTTCTCAACCATTTGCAAGGGATGTTAAGCCCTGAAATGATATGATATTCATTTAGGCTCATAGTAGAATCGATAAATGTATCTCCAACCAAATACATGGGATGTTAAGCCCTAATTGGTGTAGAGAATTTGTAACGACCCACACTTTTGAGTGTCTAAAAGACCTTAAAGTCACATATCGTTAATCATATACTCCAGGATCATATTCATGAAATAATACAAAATAGTAAACAATTTCCATTAATGATCAAATATTTACATGTTTACATGAAAAGCTCCTGTAAGGAGTTACATAACTTTTAAATATAATTAACTTTTACATGTGTGAAGATAAACCATTAATACTAAACCTTCATGATTAAACTGTAGTGTCTTCAACATCTTTAACTGTACCCTCATGTCCACGAATCAAGTATATCTGATACCTAAAACGCCGACAAACAAATACGCGGTCAGTATATTACTATACTGGTACGTGGGTTTAAACAATGATCACAAGTACAGATATAAGCCAACATCTTTATCTTGCATATAAGAAAATAAACTTGTTTTCATATTCTAACCCATATCTGGTCAACTACCTCAAGTGTAATTACTGTCCCTCCGGGACTCGTGTGCATTACCCTTAAGATCAGTCCCAGGGTTCAGAATACTATTATTTACTTTACATGATACTCATATGCACTTTATAGTTTGCAAGAACTAAATAAACAAGCAAGCAGTTTATTTGTCGTTCAATCTCATCGAGAAACATCGGCAATCTCAGAATTCGATACATGTATTCATAAGCGTAACCACGTACCTTATGGCATTGCAGAAACCATGCAGAACATCTTATGTACTTTAGGAATGCAATCCAAACATCCAATCAACCAAGCACGTAATCAACAAGTATCTGAAATAAAGCATACTACGCGTGTGTCACCATGTATTCACATTATACTACTCAGATCTAGAAGTGTTCCTAAACTAGGGTTTAGGATTATCTCATGTTTGGATCTGGGTTTAGGGTCACATACCCTAACTCCTCACGTTATGGTTTGTAAGATTACAAATTCAGTTATGAATATTAGGAAACCCTAATCATCAACTTAAGCACATTAGCTTACTCATTACATCTAGTTCACATTATCAGTATTAAGATTATCTCAAGATGTCCATGTTGGTTGTAAAACCCTAAACAACATGAATAAGATTACTAATCTAGAATCATCCATTATTCATAATTATCAAGGATTTATTCATTATCCAAGTATAGATCAGTTATTAGCTTAACATAAACGAATATGTCCAATTAAGCATCATATTAACCAAAACTAAGCTTTCCCTTACATTAAACACATTAGAACATGTATTGTACATACTTTTAGAACATGAAGCATAATCAAGTTCTGCTATTATTTTATTTAGATTCATCTCATTTTCTTGAGCAATTTGATATATAGTTTCAATATATTCCGAGTTACCAATAATTAACTACACAATTTTCAAGCTAAATTGATTTGGACCAATCATCCGTTGACACATCAGCGTTTGCTAAACTCTTATTTGCCATGCAGGCTTGGCGCAAGGCCACATGGGCAAGAACTTAAAAACATAACTAAATTACGATTTTTTCCTCACCTGGGTGATTGAGTTACATTGCGAGTGGGGGGTTTAATAGTCCTTTGATTCACAGGCTTCTTCTTCCTCACACAACGTCCACCTGCAGTCCCGACGCCGTGGAGGGTCAGCTTCCTGGCAATCTGCTCGTTGCCCTTGGGTGATGGATGGCCTCCGCGAATCCCTGTGCCCTCAGTGAATACTCTCAGACTCGGAGTTCTTATCAGCTTCATCGGGCGCCACCACAGGTGGTGGGGAGAACACCCTCTTCGTTGGACGAGTGGGGGCACAGTTCAGGTGTTGCGTTTTCTCAGACCGGCCGGTCAGATCAACCCGACCAGGGTGCGCACCTTCGTTCACGCGTTGGTCGCCCCTTATGCTCAGACGCAGACGAAGACACACCAGTGTCGCAGACCATGCCCACTTCCCGTCGTCGCCCCTTGTATCCTCTGTTCACCCTCTCCTCACTGTAAAGCAGGATAGAAGGTTGTTGTGGGGAGAATCACAGAGTGTGGGGTGGTGAAGGAGGTGATTTGCCGTGATCAGCCTTGAATAACTCTTCGAAGGAGGATGACCATCGCTGCAGCGATGAGATCAGGTCCTGTGATTTGGTTATCTGCCCTTCCACGACATACTGAAGGATGCGAGACAGACCACGCACGGCTGTTCCTGATTCCTGGTTTTCGTGTGACCCTTTGCAGACCTGATACCGGTTCCAGATGCAAACCCCAATTGCTCATGGAGGGAGACAAAAGAGGTAGGAGGGGAAAGGGACTCCGAACTTGAAGGATGGAGATACGAGAGAGGGGAGGAGGTTGTGGTTGCGATGAGGATTCCTCATGGTATCAACACACATATATATATATATATGTATGCCTTCCTGGGGAAAAATCTGAAGGAGTCCATACTACAACAACCAACCCTGCTTCCTTCTTTCCAAAGTCACAATTGTATCCCCAATACGAGTCTCACAATAGCACTTTTTACCTTATTGGTATCTGATCCTTTTATTCTTATTATAAATAGTTACCTTGTTGATTATCATGGATATTCACGAAACACCACCAAGTAAACTCCCTCTCTTCATCTTCCTTTAAACCATGTTTTCCATTTCTTTTAGGAAAATTACATATTGTTTCTTTATTTGGCTTCCAAGAACAAGGTGGATAATCTTTTAATTAATTATCCAATCCGTATATTATCTTGAATTATCTTATAAATCCTCTCATTATCTTATATTGTAATTATCCTTCAACATACCAAAAAGGCAACCCAAGGTAACACTATTTGGTGTCCCAACCATTGTGTTTCCAATAATGGAAAGATAAGTATTCTTTTAATTATCTAACACATTATTAACTTTATTTTCCTTTGGAAAACATTTATCAATATCAAAAGTCATTACTATTTATTAATGCATGGATTCCATTTATCTATTTGTCTTGTGCCAAAAGCACTTGTGCGACAAAGGAAATTAACATTACTATTCCACCGATAAAATCATTGAGGAATTATCAAATTGCATCATATTTTATAGTTCAATTTTTACCAAAATTTGAGGATATTACAGAATTCAATTAAGAGCAAGATATACATTATATTCAAGAATTTTGTGAGCTCCACCTCAATCTCATAAAAAAGTGAGCTTAAAGATACTAACGTTTTTCAAATCATAACCTTCTTTAAAATCAATTGATTAAGTAAGACTGTGAGTCAATTTTTATAAGAAATCTTATTTCTTGCACTATCTTAAAAAATTTCTCTTATCATAAGTATTTAACATGATGAGCAACTTACAAATTTAATATACTAATGTTGGGTTCAAGTGAATTATTTGATTTACAAATAAGTGTTTTTTCAGGCTTATTTTCGGTCGACCATGACTTCGACCGGGTCGCCCCTCGGTCAAACTCCTTTTCGACCGAGAGGCATTTCTGTAGATTTTCAATTAATGCAGCTTTATTCTTAGAATGAATCAAGATGTAATATTTTCTTATATAAGTGACCAATCAGCCTTATGCATATTGATGATGACCTCAAGCCTTATACGTAAATCACATCCAAGTCTGTTTCTTCTAATTGAATCATAATTTTCTTTTATCAAGCCTGTTATGTTTTTCTTTTAAGTCCAGAAGCTGAATTTTATTCATTGTTTTTAGTAGGTTCATTCGTAAAATAATTCAATCTTTTAGGATATGAATAGGTCTTGTTGTGTATAACCATCATTTATGTATAGTTATAAACCTTAGATTCTTTTTTTTTTGATTATTTCAAAATAAAACCTTTTTGTGACAAGATCAATTTTATCTTTACCATCTTTTATTAAGAATTCTCATGGAGCCAGATAGATTAAATGAGTTATAGTGAGAAAAATTTTAAGTTGAAAAGAAATCTAACTTTTACTTGTCTAGAATACACAAATTTGATATTTTCTTGTAATTCTTTTACAAGTAGCAAAAAAAATTGTACGAACATCACCTTTCTCCAAATGTGACCAATAAGTTTAACTTTTCTCCATGTGTGTGGAGATCTTCTTATTTCCGATTATATGCTTGTTGGGTCAATCTCTGTAGTCTATCCAAACCTATAAAGTATAAAGTTTTGGTCCCCATATAGTGGTCCTTTTTGTTAGGAATTAGAACAATCTACTATGAAGAGTACATTACAAATTTGGGTCACCAAATTCAATTGCAAACTAATAATTATATTCTTAATAAATAGACATGACAGAACTACTATCAGTCAAACATATCTTCGACCAAAAAATATCTCGGTGGAACTATTTGTTGACCAAAAAGATTTTCCAGTAAAACCAATTTTGACAAAACTACCTTTGGTTGAACTTGTCTTCGACCGGAAGAGGTCTCGGTCGAGTATTTTGTCGACCGAGATTAAATTTTGTGCATTTTCAATAATTTCATCATTTATAATGTAAAAATATCATCTCATAATTCTTAGATAACACAACTAAGTAATCAAGGATAAAAAATTTCAAGCTTAATTTAGTTGAGATAAGACATTATAAATTTCAAAGTGAAGCTTAGGTCAAATCTCAACTATTATGACCAACATTTTTAAGTTGGGGACTTTGGAACCCGAACCAAGTCAATATCCTTTTTATTGTATGGACAAGAAAATGAATAATGTCCAATACGTAAAGAGTAATGACATCAAATAGAATCAATTTCATTTCTCATCTTAGCTTGATTGTCTTTCGGCACATACATGACTTTGGACTTGGGTACTTGTGTCTTTTTAGCTCTAGGTTTTTAATAGGATTTATCTTTGGGCACATAACCTAGGCCTCTCTTCCCAATTTGACTAGATGAGTCCTTTAGGATTTTATCAAGAATATCTTTGTTTTTCAAGCTACTAATATCCTTTTGCAACTTAGCAATTTCATCTATTTTCATTTTAATGTCTAACTTTGCTTGGTCTAGATTAAATAACAAACTATCTCTTTATTTGACAATAGCATCATAATACAAATAAGTACATAAGATAGGTTGAGTTTGAAGATCATTTATCTTAGCAAGCAATTCAACCTTGTCTTGGAAAAGAAGATTATTGATGGTTTGTAGAGCAAGCAACTAAATATTGCAATCATTAATGGGAGATTTCAAAGTATTTTTTTCAAAAATAAAACTTTTTTTTAAAGTAAGATCATTCAATTTAGCATACAAATCCTCATTGGTTTTTGTAATCCTTTTTAACTTCTTTTTACAATCAACATATTTATCATGTAATTCTTCAATACTAGTGACTAACTCTTCTTTAGATAAATCAAGAAGACTTACCTCATTTTCTTCTTCATTTGTTGTTGCAATGAAGCAACTTACCTTGTCATCTTCTTCTTCACTTTTTCTATCATCACTTGAGTCATCCCAGGCCTTTTCTTTCTTCTTGAGAGAATATTTCCTTCCCTTATAAATTTTAGTTCACTCATTTTTTAAATGTCCCTTCTTGAAACATTCAAAGCACCTAAGGAAAGAAGAGGAATAAAAAGATGAATTTTTGTTAGTTTTAAATCTTCTATATTGCTTGCCATTTACAATGAGTGTCTCCTCTTCACTATCTTCTTCACTTGATTCATTACTTTCTTTAGTTGTTTCCTTAAAAACAATGTCCTTCCTTTTCTCCTTCTTGTGTTCAGCTGCCAATCTTTCTTCTTCAAGGGTGACCTCATGAGTCTCTAGATTGCCAGAGAGCTGCTCCATCCTCATTGTGGTGAGATCATTAGCTTCTTCAATGGCTGCTACCTTTGACTTGTATCTTGGAGGAAAAGATCTAAGAGTTTTGGACACTTGATCTTCTTCACTTATATACTTGCCTAATGTACTTAAGTTGTTAACAGTGGAAGAAAATCTTGCATACATTAAACCAATAGATTCATTAGATTGCATTCGAAATTTTTCAAACTTTTGTTTAAGCATATTAATTTTGGTATTTTTAACTTGGGTAGTACCTTCATGTGTTATTGATAGTTTATGCCATGTATCATAAGATGTATCACATGAAGATATTATATTATACTCACTTACACAAATTGAACAATATAATATGCTTACCACCTTTGCATTTAATTGAACTTATTTTACCATGTTTGGATCCCATGTTGCATATTCGGTTATGGGAAGCACATAGGGAGTAGACACCATCCTCCATAACTCCAAGTTGATTCCTTGAAAGTAGAATTTCATTCTTCTTTTCCAGTAGGTGTAGTTGCTTCCATCAAAAGGTGGTGGCTGAGTTATGTGAGTTCCTTCAAGGTTGAGGTTGCTAAGCATGTTGTCCCCCATTCTTCATGACCTGTTAGGGCTCCTTGAAGACCTGTTCTGATACCAATTGAAAGATCTAGAGGGGGGTGATAGAGCTTTTTGATAATTTAAAGATAATTAACAATTAAAGCACTCAACCAAAGAAGGAGGAGGAAACACGAAAGACGCTTCAGTTTAGAGTTGTTCCCACCTTTGAATCAAAGGTTGTCAGTCCACTACCCAATTGTTTCCAATTGAGATTTTGAAAGTAATTAATTTCATTACCTCGCAAGGATGTTACATAAAATACAATCACCTTCCACTTGAAGTATCCATCACCTTGAAGTAGACTTCACCTTGAAGTAGCATCAACCCCCTTGAAGTATCCTTCTTGAAGTAACCACGAGAAAACCTTAGAGCAGCCTTCACCACCTTGAAGTAGATCCACCACCTTTAGATAGCCTTCACCTAGAAGTAGCTCCAACCTCCTTTGAAGAAGCCTTCTTGAAGTAACCTCAAGAGCACCTTGGAGCAGCCTCACCACCTTGAAGTAGATCCACCACCTTATAGCCTTCACCTAGAAGTAGCTCTGACCTCCTTTGAAGTAGCCTTCTTGAAGTAACCTCAAGTGAACCTTGGATAAGCCTTCACTTTATTTAAGTAGAACCAAGCAACCTCCTTTCAACAGCCTCCAACCCTAATAGTAGTCAGGGAGAACAAAGTACAATATAGAAAAAATAGATTGGAAGAAAGAAAATACTTAACCAATGAAGTACAATGCTTTGATCCTATATCAAGTGTTTGGATCTCCTATCCACTTAAGATGGACGTGGCTATATGTGGTGTCTAGGATATTATAACAATAGACACAACTCTAAAGAATAACGAAGAAGATGGCAACTGAATTCTATCTTTGTTGCTCTCAATAGTGAATGCTCAACTGTAGCTTAGATGATTTAGGTGTACTAAGACCTATTATATTTATAGGAATGGTTTGCAAGTGTCTAGGGTCATTCTAGGGAGTGTCTAGAGTGATCTTAGTGCTTAACTAGTCTTAGGTGTACATTAGTTGGCTTGCAATTGCTAATTTGTTTGTACTTGAAAAGAATAATCCAAAACCCTATTTGGTCGACAATTTGGTCGACCGAACTGTGTCTCGATCAAGATCTTCTTCAACTGAGCCTGGTTTTAAGGCAAAAGTATTACAATGTCTATTTCCAACTCCCAACTACCAAACACCGAGTCTAACAGTCACAAGCTTTAGACCAAAGCTTACTCGGTCGAGATTTTTTTGACTGAAGACTATTTAGAGCACAATTGTGTAAGTTGTTGAACAATGCTCACAAGTTTGACCGAGGTGGTTCTCGATCGATAAAAACTTTGAGTGAGTGTGTCTTGGTCGACAAGTTCTTTGACCGAGAGTGCCCCTATTTTAGACTTTTGAATCACCTACTAAGTGTGTGTTTCAATGTGTGTTGGTGGCTCTAACTTTGGGGGGAACCTATCTAAGGGTTTTGAGTGGGTAGGAAATATCTAACACTTGATTTACATGATTTCTAAGTACTTGTACATTATATTTTTGTACAAGTGTTTACATTTGAGTACAATTATGAACATTTATACAATTAAGCGCATTTGATCTTCAATTCACATTGATCTTCATCTTCCCATTTAGTAGGATTTCCTTATTCCTTTGAACCCTGAAATGCTCAAATAACATGTTAGATCCACTGTGAAATGTTTGTCATCATCAAAATAAAGGGTATATTAATGTCCAATTTATCCAACAGTAAAGAATCTATATGTCAAGTGGGGATATGTGGCAATATGTTTAAGGTTGAAACAAAAAATACCCCATTTTCTGAGCAGGTGAAATTCTTCATCATGAAAGCCCAAGAAATCCATGTTGTTTTACTTAGAAAACCTTGTAATAAGTACTTGACATGTGACTAATATCTTGTAAACCATGTCTTCATATCTTGACAGATTGAAGTGTGAGGAGGATATGAAAATGCGTATAGAAAAATATGATGGTTTGGGGTGTGGGCGTTTAATAATTAACCTACATGGTCCCATTGGATCAAATAGTAACTAGTTGAAGATGAATTAGAGTAGTCTGGTTGAAACGTTGTGTGAGAAAAGAAAAAAAGTAGGTGGGGAATAGTAGATAAATAAAGTAGGTGGGGGAATAGTAGATAAATATATGCTTCACAACAATACACACTGCTAGTTTTTCTTTGACATGATGAGAACAGAATCAAGTATGACTGCATTAGTTGGTGAGTGACTGGATTGCAGATGTGCGGGCTACAAATGGTTCAATGATGGTAACCGGAGATCTAGCTATGGTTTTCTAATTTTTTTAATGGTTTGAAGTTGTGTGAAGAATTTCCTGTAGCTGGATGGATAGAGCTGGTGCAAGCCCTAACACGATGTAATGGAAGATTTGAAATTAATGAATTAGTCGCAAGAAGGGTAAAACCCTATTTGATAGCTTTCAACACGATTTGTTACTCAAAAACATGGTGTGTCTTGCATGCACTATGAGTTGTTGATGGTGGAGATCACATCTCACATGCCATGTAAAAAAAATCGAACACTATGCAAGTCGTATGTTTTTAGATTTCAAACTTGTCAAAATCTCATTGTACATGTCATATAAGCATATCACACTTTGTGTTGATCATCTTTTATAGCTTACTGACATTGATGCTTGAAATGTACACGTTGTGTATCTAGGAAAGACAATGTGTCGTAGATATTCTATTGTGACGCATTGTAATTCCATGATTTTACTAACCTTGTTGTTTTTTCTACAAATGAAGATTCAAATTCGATAACTAAAGGCTGGATATTAAGACTTTCACCCATATGAGGTTTACTTGAAAACAAAATACATCAAAAGGAATGACATATAAAAAGATAAGCTACACGGAGGGGTCATCTCCCACAAAAGTCCTCCTTTTAGAGTCTAGAGTGAGACTCTTCATGGTCTTCAATTTGCACCAGAGAGGAAGTTGGATGCTCCCCATTTGCATGTATCCCTTGGATTCATTTCTGACTGATTGGGTAAAGACCTTGAAGGTGCTTTTTATTGGAAAGAGCTTTCTAAGAAATTTGATTCTCCAATATTCTTGTATGAGTGGTAGTTCCATCCACCTTAGAAGAAATATTGTAAATGGCATTCTTCATGAATCCTCCTTGTCATCGAAACTCATCATTTTGCTTCATTTGAGACAAAACTAAATTCCCAGGAGTGACTCTAAGTTGAATTTTGATAGTGGTTGTTGTGGTTGATTAAAGTCATGTTAGAATTGTTATCAAGTCCTGATGGAATGTTTCCCACAGGTATTATATTCCCCATAATTGGTTGATGTTGGACATGTTGTTGAGGATTTTGAGCATTGTTGTTATGGTAGGAGAAGTTGGATGATCTCTTCAATCTGGACTATAAGCATTTGAATAGGGATTGTAAGGATTCTCATTCCTAGAATTTCCTATCACATTGCATTCTTGTAAAGTTTCCACATATGCAAAATATAGAGCATAGCATATAGAAGATACATGCCCAGGTGATTCAGTTGCATCACAAAGAAAATTCATTGTTGGAACTAGTTGAGTGCTCATCTTCTTGAACTTTTGAGATATGTCATCTAGATTTGCTACAATTGAGTCCACAACATCAATAGTGTCATTACCCATTTGTTTCCCAAAAGTTGGGGTCAAAGAAGATGCTTGGCTACTTATTTTAGAGCTCCATTGGAAATATTTGTTTCCATATATTCCATTATGGCATAGGATTCCATGTAAGATTTGTTCACTAAAGCTTTGTGTGTAGTGTCATAAATGGACATCCTTGTATCATATAATAAACCATTATAGAAAGTTTGTAAAAGAATTCAGTTGATTAAATCATGGTCCTGGACAAAGACGTTGAAGGTATTTGAACCTTTCCCATGTGTCATATAAGGTCTGTCAAACCCTTTGAGAGAAATTAGTGAGTTGGCTCCTTAGTTGTGCAGTCTTGTTTGGTGGAAAATATTTAGTTAAGAAAACCTTAAGGTGTTCCTCCTAGCTATTATGGAGTTTCTTGGAAAATAAGAGAGCCACATCTTGTCTTTGCATCTAAAAGTGAAAGGAGAAATTAGAATGCATATCTCATCAATAAAAAAGTCATTTATATTGTACATGTTGAAATTCTATAGAAATTCAATAATGTGGAGATTAAGATCCTCCATATGTGTCCCTCCAAACCTATTCTAATGTATCATTTGTATTTTCATGGAGCTGATAGTGAAATTATTTGCTTTGATTTGTGGGATGGATAAATCCATTAATATTTATTACATCTGGAACAATTAACTCCTTAAAAGGATCAAAATCTTCCATGGGTGGTTCTTCTTATGGATCTGGTTGTTTGCATGAAGACGACAGTGGTGAATGTGATGGGGATGGTGAGTCCTCATGATTTTTTGATGTTCACCCCTCCTTTCTCTCCGATGTCTACTAAAAGTTCATTCAATTTGTGGGTCTAAAAATATGGAAGATTCAAGTCCCCACTCGGAACATCACATACTATCTTGCAAACTAACAAGTCATTGAGGAACACAAACAAAAATGGAACATACAATAAATGATAAAGATGATGATGATGATAATGATAGAAATTAAGGTGGATATAACATGATTGTGGTTTGATCTAGTCTCACTTAATATAACACTTCTTACTCTTACAAAAATATTGATTCTTCCTAGGAACGACACAAAAAACTTGCTGGTGTATGGTTCAAATGAATTTTAAATTTATAATTGTCTTGACTCATCTACCCTCACCAATGTAGGGGTTTTTTGTAGTCAAGGTCGTGTCCTTAAGGAGAAAAGGTTGCTAAACGAGAGAGTAATGAACTTCAACAATATCAATCTATTTATCAAGAGAGAATTTGTTTTCATTCAAGATAACTAAACAATTAAAGGAAAACAACTAAAATAGATGTCACTTATATTGAAGGATCTAATTTTATTATGGATTCTTGAGGATAGGGTTTCAGTACCATATTGTGCCATGAAACAAGAAAAAATCACAACCAATAAGTAATATAAGAAGGAAAGGTTCGAGTTCTACACCCCTCCCAGTAGTGTATAAAGGTTCTACCTTTATATAGCACCACAATGCATATTTTGGAATAAAACCACCAAATAC
Organism: Alisma plantago-aquatica; assembly: GCA_963693085.1. Taxonomy (NCBI): domain Eukaryota; kingdom Viridiplantae; phylum Streptophyta; class Magnoliopsida; order Alismatales; family Alismataceae; genus Alisma; species Alisma plantago-aquatica. The sequence goes on along the minus strand of OY856411.1, from coordinate 748,441,470 downwards.
CTTGAACTCTCCAACATTTCCCAGACACTACAGTGGTCAAGGAAATGAATCTATGATAACACCTCCTTACTTTAATGTATACCTTTCCAGTATATACAAGAAGCATAAGACACACACATAGATGGCCCGTCAAGCATATATGTAAACAAACATCGATGCATCACCGAATAGTGAGTAAAATAACATTAAGTACAAAATTTATTATTCAACAAGACATTCCATGTAAATTACTCCCCCATTTCCAAAAAGAGATATCTACTCATCCATGCATGTAGAAAGAAGATACAAGTAGTAGTAAATAGAGTTGACCACCATAAAAAGGAATAAATGAACTTGTATGTTTGTAGGAGAAGTATGATGGAGTTATAACTCAGGTCAAGGAATTAAGACTTTGTCCTTGCTAATGAACACTTTGCATAATCCTTCACTGTACAATGGAGAAAAGAAATGGCTCAAAATCTTAGCTGTAACTATTGGAGAAGAAGGGAGATGAAGAAGGTTCTCTTTTGATAAACCAACTTTTCTTCCTTGGATACCTCCAACTTATCTTGGCTCTTATCTGGCTGAGTCCTGCTCCAAATGATCAATAATAGTCCATGATAACCATCCCAAAATTCCTTGGGTCGTATAGACGTGGAGTCATTACAACTGTTTATGAGTGAATTATGCTAGTGAAGAGGTTTTTTTAAGATGGTGTAGTTTATGGAATAGTTCATGACCCTTAATGATTGCATATTTGAAATAGAGATGCCTACTCAGGATAGGGCTTGCGGTCTAGTTTGAGGTTTTGGTCTAGGACACAAAAAAAAGATTTGAAAAAGTTGTTCCTGTTTGGGACACACTTGTAAAAAAGATAGAAGATTGAAAATAGTCTTGTTTCATGTCATAGCCAAGGATAAAAAAGAGATGCAAATGGAAGTTGGATTAGTTTAAGGTCTTAGTCCAAGACCCAAAAGGTTGGAAGCACACATCTACAATTGTGGTCATGATTGAGGATGCCTAGGAGGGCATAGGATTTTAAATTGAAGCCAAATATCAAGTAGATGTGATCCCACTGATCACATGGTTGCTCACTTAGGTTTTCTCTTCCCCTAAGAAATCTAATGCATGATGTATTGAACTTCCAAATCCTAAGTTCCAACTATTATTGAGGTAAGGAATCTCATTGTGAAGGAGATGATGTAAGTATAGATATGAAAGTAGGGTTTCGTAGATCACTTCTTCTTCTTTAGTGATGTGTTACTAGCATTGAATTTCTGATGACTAACAAGTCTACTTATGGGAGCCCATCAATGCTTCTTGCATGGAGAGTAAAGTATTGAAGTTTCTATGTGGTTTTAAACTATTGATTCTATATCATATCAGATTTGATGTGAGAGAAGTGTTTTTAGGTGACGATTTGATGTGAGAGAAGTGTTTTTAGGTGACATGAGCACATCATAGATAATTGTCCTTCTACAAGTTCTTTGAACCAGACGTTCTTTGCTGATTTAGTATCAATTGTGCATAGATCATGTCCTATGTATCCACATAGGTGTTAAGTTAGTGCCTAGATGAGGCCACGTTAACTGATAGGAGGTAACCCATGTTCATGGTTTTGTATATCTGTCCTTGAATGCTAACAAGGTTTTAGTGTCAAAGGAGATGATGTGACTTGATGGAATCTTCTCTGGAGATGTATCTGAGCATTGATTGATTTAGATTCAAGTTTGATTTTGTCTTTATAGTGAATAGTTCAGTTGTTCATCCTTTCTTTGCTGCATAATTTATTATGTCAACATTTCCCTAACAGATCAAGCTTGTGAATATATGTCGTTATTGTCGAAATAGACCTTCTTGATGTTGAAAATGATAATTGATACCAACTCATTATGGACCACTATTGGATGAGATTTTTGTTCTTCATCTTTCTTGAGGCGAGGGATTTTCATGATTTTAATTATTGTGGTAGCATTTTCCCCATTGTTTTGTTTCAAAAACTTTTAAATCTTCTTTTGACATTAATGTGATCATGTTATTATGCAAGGAGTTGTTCTTAAGTTGATTTTTGGTTCAATTTTTTTAATTTAACACTGTTTTGTGACTTTTTATGTTGTTATTACTATGATATGTGTTAGAATCCAGACCTAGTAAGGTTTTTTTAATTACACCATAGATCAATATTGATATGTTATTGACTTAGAGCCTTTTGGAGAGTTGGTGGTACCCCATGTTAGTTGGGAGTCCTATCTTGAGACCCCAGAGGTAGTCTTGTCGTCGTTGTGATTAATCAAATGGAGAACAACAACTACCATGTTCGTCATATCTTACACTTTACAGTACTCAAGTTTGAGGTGATTTGAAAATGACAAGCATGTTTAAACTTTTACAATGTCTACTATGAATATATCATTTCTGTTATAACTTCAATTTTTCTTGTATTTTTAAATAATTGAAATGCAATTATTCTATGAAAAGTGACTTTTTGGAAATTTGGGTGCTTTGTTTTAAAGAATGGATTTCTTTGCAAATTTTCCTTGAATGATAGATTTCGTGAATTCTACTATTTTTTAATCCAATGATGGATAAAAGGGAAAAATGATAAAAGAAAATCGTGTAAAAAGTAAAAGAAAAAGAAAATAGATACTAAATATATGTGCTTAAGAGAATTGTGTGGAATTCTCTAGAAACTATCACAGATGGCCACATTTAATTAGTTTTCATTTGCACATGGTTTCTAATAGAAGGAATAGCAAAAATAAAGAAAATAGAAAGGGAAGAAAGAGGGGAAAATGTGTTTTTAATGCATAAAATATTCCTTTTGAGTGGAAAACTTGCATATGAAGAAAAGTCTCTTTTTTCCAATTTTGATTCCAAACTTTGCACACATATAGATTAAGTCATTTAAGACTTTTCTTTAAAGTTTGAGATTAAAAGGGTGAATAAATTGATATATATATATATATATATATATATATATATATATATATATATATATATATTATAAAAATCACCAAAGTGAATGGGAACCATTAAATGTCATGATGTATATCTATATTAGAAATCCTAATTTTGACTCTTTTATTTAGTGTATGTATTATGGATCATTAGATCTACAAATCCAATGGTGATATGATCATCACCTACCTCGGCCAGGAAAGGAAAGAAAGGCTAGTATAGAAAACTTTTAGAATCATTTTCGTAGAGATACAAAGGATGAGAAACTCCGAAAACTTGATCAATGGATTCGAGAGCAAGAAACACACCTACCTATCCTAGGTTAGACCTAGTTTGGAGATCTCTGGAAGGAACGACCAAGCCTAACACTCAATCATAACTCTGTCAACATAGAAAGGTATATATAGGGACTTGAACTCCCTCTGAGTTTGCAAACCTTCTCCACAACTTTGACTGAACCCTACACTAAGTTTTTTATGCTCAATTTCTCCCCTAGCATCCTCTTCCACCTTGATCTCATCCTGCCATTTCACCAAAATTCCCATCTAGTCATCTCGACAACACCGACCACCACTAGAGCAATTGAGGCCTCCTTTGCATTTGTGGAAGCACAATGAAGGTGATGGCACTTTCACTTCTGGTGTTGGTGCCCTAGATAGCAGAGTCAACCTCACTGTTGATTGCTTAGAGCCTGCTTGCAGATGAACGAAGGTAGAAGATGACAGTCGAGCAATTTAAATTTTTGTCTCACCTCCCTTTACAGCAGGTAACACCCTGATGGTCTTTTCTTCCTTTGATGGTTGAGCCAAGCGTGCATCCACGCAGGCAAGCCAAGCCTAGGTGGTGCACACCCATTGGTCGGCCCAGCCTAGTCGGCCAGGTTGGGACTGGGGTGCATTACCTAGGTGGCATCCCTGATTGGTTGAAACCCTTCTAATTAGTAAAATTCCTATTAAATGGTAGGATAATCGAATAAAGGTATATAATATATGATTATTCTCAAACAAATATGGATAATACAATAAAAATATAATCAAGACCTAAATCTTCTTCTTATTCAAAAAGTTCCTAAAGTTAGCATCTTTAATGTGTTCAATGAACTAGAACCCTAATTTCTAATATTCAATGATTCTAATATGTCCAATTAATATTTTGATCTTTTATGAATAAAAAGAGCAACTTGAAAGTTATGAGATCTTAACAACCCATGTTCTGGATAGTTAGTGTTTCCTTGAGATAAAAGGTGTAATCAATGATGAAAAAGGGTTTGCAACCCAATGGACATGAAAAGTGGTAATTAGGGTTTGGAGAGCCAAAACCCAAAAGTTGACCTAGAAAACCCAATCTTGAGACCCATGTTAGTCTTAATGATGATTTGGACAAAATAGTGATACATGGGTGTGTTGTTTTAACTTTCAAGATAAATTTGCTTGGTCGTTTGTTTGATTTCTCTTGATTGGACATCAAGAACACCTAATCAAGGTATGTGGTTACGCCTATGGATAACCGTTGTAGTTTCATGATGTTTTCGAAGGTTTTACCGGATTGCTTGAAATTGAATGCTTGGATGATATTTATTTCTTGCAATATATAAAGTCACCATGGATATCATAAATTTTTCTTATAACCTTTTCAAACCCTACATATCATCTCTATAGGTTTGAATGGAAGGTCATACCAGGCCCCAGATTGGGAAGGTCATATAAAATCAGACCATGCCCCAGATTGGTAAAATCATATAAGGTCAAACCAAGGCCCAGATTAGGAAGGTCATATGAGGTCAGGTCTAAGATTGGGAAGACCAACATGGTACATGGGCTCCAGATTGAGAAGGTGGCCTTTTCATCCACTATAGGGACAAGACCCTGAAAATGTATCCCAGAGGTTGAGTAAAAATGGGTCGAGAAGTTATGAAGAAAACAATAATTTTGAATCTATAACAATAATTGATGTGATTATGTTGTTACACTTAGATGCAATTGTTTGGTTTCCTCCACATACTAGTATAACTTGTTATACTAACTACATGTTTTGTTTGTCGATGTTTTAGGATAATCTGCTATTATTCTACAAATATGATGAAAGATGGACTCCCAAAGAAGAAGGCATCAAACAAAGAAATTTAATGTAACTTCTGGAGGATATAGTTATATGGTTGTACTTCATATGGTTAACTTTAGGAATCCATATTTTGTAATCATGATGGAAAATTTATATTTCATCGTGTACCAAACTCTTTCCCAGTTAGTGAAATTTAACCTTGATCCTATATACGGTAATGACCCTTGCCCTCTTGGTCTACCTGAATAGAGGATAACAGGGGAAGGGGGTCGTTACAATTTCTTTCTTTTGGATGATCATTGACCGACCTAAATTTCACTTCCAAATTGGAGTGAATCTAGAGTAGTCAGACTCTTAGATTTATAACCCAACACTCAGGCCCCTGCACCTATTATACGGGGTCTGATATAGTAGATCAGGGTCGAACCATAGGGACAAGGTTGGTAAGTGCTAAGAATGTAGAGCCTCAGACTCAGATACACCAAACAAAAAGGTAGATCGAGATGGTGTTCCCTAAGGAATGGTGCTAATCCAAACAAAGAAATAATAAACAAGGGAAGATAATAGAATAAGAGAATCAAAATCAAACAAGAAAGATTTAACCATAATATTGAAGGAAACTTGGATCGGGTTTCACATACTAAGATCTCTCACAAACATGCAATACTCACACCCTTTGGTATACCCTTAGCAGGATTACAAGCAATCATCATATATGTCTATTCCATTCTCTCTCTATCTTAGGATAGATCTAGATTATAAAGTCATCTCTCTCTTGAGAAGACAAATAAACAATCCCTAAAGCAAATCATATGACCATAGCTTTAGCATTACAATATTTTCATAGTATGACTCTTTCAAGGTACCAATAATCGAACATCATAAGATGGTAGCTAATCATGCATGTGAAGCATTAAAGAACAAGAGTATGGAGATAACCATCGCTAAGGATATATATATATATATATATATATATGTGTGTGTGTGTGTGTGTGTGTGTGTACATATATATGTATATATATACATACATATATATATATATATATATATATATATATATATATATATATATTCAAAAGGATGCAAGTATATACATGTTGGGAGAGCCTTAGTAGCTACTCCCAACCCAAGTAAAGTGTTTATCCACTCATTCTCATGAGTAGCATTTCTGGTTTACAAACGGATGTAGACATGGAGAACTGTAGGAAGGGGAATATAGAAAAACAAGGAAAAGAAAGTCAAAGTAGGGAACTGGGAGATACACTGATGGTGATCAACAAATATCCACAATCGATGGCCTGGTCCTGACGCTCTTGGCCCGAAGAAATAGTGCAACTGATCTCATTTCCTCCTTCTTCCTCCTTCTGATGTTGGAGGAACTCTGTGAATGGGCGAGGGTGAATGTGCGAGGGTTTGGATGTTGAGACTGATGAACTCTTGTCTGTCGCTCCTATCAGTCGGTGGTGGCAGAGATCAGTTGATGGTGGCTCCTTCCTTCGACAACTCCATGTCTGACCCGCAGTGCTTGCTCGGGAGTAGTGTGTGTGACGATGACCTGGCTTACGTAGTTGGTCATCTTCTCTTTATAGGTGTCAGCTTGGGTCCTTTACTTGCATCCCAAGACTACCAGGTACCCGTCCTCAGGGCACATTCTCAATGGTCCCAAGTATGGTACTTGTCAGGGTCACCATCGGATGTCATTTGTAGGCACACCATCGCCTGATGGGTGCAAACGCCCCACCGGTTGACAGGCACAGATGTGCCATCGGCTGGTGGGTGTTGGGGTGTCACCATTTGATGCCCGCAGGTTCATCTACGGCTGATAGGTGCAGACAAGCCACTAATTCTCAAGTGCAGACGCACCTTCGGTTGACAAACACTGACGTGCTTGCAGGTGATGGGTTGCTACAGTTCTCAACCAGTGGCGCGATAGGGAGCTACTAGGTAAAATCCAAAGAGGGTGAGCCAACGAATACTCAAGGGCCATCGGTTTTCATCTGGTGATGGCTCAACTTTTGATAATCTAGCTTTCAGTCAGTTATTTCGTGCATTTAATGTCATTTTCCTTGTCAACATAAGGTAAGGAGAATATATGCAAGGTGGGAGGGAAATGGATATGAATTTATCTAAATAGTGGAGAAATATGGATAAAGTAAAACATATAATATCTGCAAAATTGGATGTTATCAACTTCCCTAAACTTAGAGTCTATCTTGTCCTCATGCTAACAATCAGAATTAAAGCATCGAATGACTTAAAAGGAATTTATTGGTCATTATTTAGTGAGTGCACAAAATGTGATAACGTGAGTCTCAAGTCGAGATTTATGCATCTGGTCAAGAGGTTTTGGCACCCAAAATTCATTCTCTTAGCTAGGAGTTGTGTTACTTGTATTGATTGCCATGACTTTCTTTATCAGATAGTTCCTCCTTCATGAAGGACTAATGATATTATTCTAGGTTGTACTTACGCAAAGTTCTAGCAGAGGTAGCTTTCACACCCAATTTTTATTTTTTTGGGTCTCCTAGCTATTGTCTTTAGGTAGGCTGAGGCTTCGGTGATTCTTACACTTCTTAGGTTCACTCAACCATTAAACTACCTTAGAGGGGTGCTGACGTAGAGGGCCCTAATTTAATTTCAGGTGGTTGTGTGAATTTCCCTTTTGATAGGTGTGTAAAGGATGGCTTCCAGACTCCACTATTGGGAATGACATATCTGCATTCGTGGGTGCAGCAACACAACATCCAGGCAGAGTCCTTCAGTATCATTCCAGGCACTACTCTCATGATTTTATTCATCTCGACTTTTATTCTTACTCACATGCTTCGAGATAATAGGTTTTTTCAGATAAAGATGTGTTTTCGTACCTCTTTTGATCCCGAAGAGGGGATTTTTAAAATTAGAAGGGTAGTTGTTTCCTCTTTTTCCAGGGTTATGCACTTTCCAACCTGTACTTGGGATTATGGTGTCAATCAGGAGTGTGGTAGGTTGAGTCCTCCTTTCCTTGAGATTTATTCTTGGTTGACTAATATACTTGTACCTTCTACATTATCTTGCGGTTAGGATGACATTAAGACATTATCTCACTCAAAAAAAATTTAAGTAAATTAAGAAGCCCAGATCTATCATTCTTGAAAGAATTACGCTAAGAGCTAGCCTAAAGATAAGAAAGTCTAAGGGTTGGGTTATGATACAATCCTGGAAAAAAGGATTCAAAAATATGTCTTTTAAGACTACTTGTATATCGAGATTTTAGTAAGGGTATTTATATGTATGTACAAAAATCAAGCAAAAATGGGCCAGTTAGGATGATTGTAAAAATTTGTTAAGTGAGGCAGAAAGCAATTAATGTCAAAGTAGAGACGTACCATGTTTGCATGTTCAGACTCCCCAAAAATTATCAACCACCCTATCCATAGGGTGTCAAAGAATGAGATTGATCTAGAGCAGGCGAATTATATGTCATTGTGTGCGATCAACCATTTGGAAGCTAGGATCTTTATAGCATATAGTTCTTGGAGGTGGTGGTAGTAGTCTTCTTGACATTGTTCAACCTTTTGGTCAGAAGTCAGCATTTATATCCAATAAAGTATGTAGAAGTTGTAGTCATTTGAAAGAGGTTCTTCCTAAGGACACATATGGCAATATTGCAGTTTCTTGAACTTGATATCAGTGGGAACTCTGCAGCAAAAGATTCTGATCAACTCTAGAATCTTGTTGGCTACCAGAGTGGCTCATTCTTCAATGACATTGTTGGTTGTTTTGTGATACTTTGTGCACTTTGCACTAAACATAGCATTTGATATATTATAGAAGATGGATGATTATTGATGGTGTCCACTTCTAGTAGTGCCCAGTGTCCATCATGTAAGATCAACACAAAAATCCATCATGGAACATTGTACTTTAAGTGATCTGTCATCCAATGTAGCTTGCTTGATTCCTTTTTCAACACAACATCTCCCAGTATTTGTAAAATGTCATGTATGCATTGGTGAGATCATCGAACAACAGTAGTTGGCCAGCTCTCATAACATTTACTATCATGTACCCTCCTATTGTCAAAAAATCTCTGAGGTGTGGGAGTAATATTTGTACATTTCCTCTTTCAAAATTAACCACAAAGTCATCCTCCCATGGGTGTAGAACATCTAGGAGGAATTGGACTTCTTCCACAGACAAGCCATATCATGCCAGTTCATCAAAGTTCTTAAAGGTAGGTGTTGTGACATATGTTGGCTATATTCCTTCTGGTGTGTCAACAGCTTGGTTTTTCCTCTGGGTTATGTACCACATTTCATTCGACAGCTTTGTCCTCTGGAGGTGAGGGTGATGTTATGATGATATCAGTGAAAGTTGGGATCTGAAGTGGTTGCATTTGTGGTGGGATGGATGCTGGATTTTCAACTTCTAGAGTCATTTCTCGCTCTGTAGTGGTAGGGACTTCTTGGGGTGGTTCCTTCTCAGCATGCATAGGTGTGACGTGTTTTACTGGGTGGTGGAGGGGCAGTGGATGGCACTGGTGATGTCTTGTTTTCTGTTGAAGACTTGAGGTTTCTGAGTTCCTCTCACCAAGGTGTCTTTTTAGGCAAAGGAATAAGAGAGTACATGTGCCTTGGTATGTCTGTCATTCTTCTTTCATAGAAGAACCTTCTGTCGTGAATGATTTCCATGATATATTTTCCTCGTAAGGCATGGAAATTTTCATTAGCAATTTGCTCCATAAGTTTTCCTCTGTTGATGGCCTCAACTACCCTCAATTCTAAAAAGGAATTGTCCCCTGAGTTCTATCCTTCTTGGGTAAAATTGCATTTGATGGCAATTTCCTTTCAATTGGGGCAATACCACCCGCTTACTCCTTGAGTTAGTCATTTTAGGTGGGTGGGGATTTCTTGTATCGATTTGTACTTTGCCTTTTCAAAGACCATTCACCCACAAGGTAGTCTTTGACACTGAAGTTGTTAATGAGCTCCCTTCTTTTAGATAGTTCAATTTACTGTGAGAAGCCAATGGTTGAATACTTTGATAGGTAGTGTGACACACTTCAAAGATCTACTTCTATCTAGGGCTTCATGCATCTTGTAGACTGATGCGGTGTCATCTCTTTCCTTGAGTAGTTGAGTTGCCATATTGGATGTCGCATTGAATATTGGCCCATCTTTATCTTTGTGCATGTACTCCTCTATCATAGTCTCGCACAGAATCTTGAAAAATGTTCTACTTATGTTCACTTGAGGTATAAAAGTGGAACGTAGATCACTTCTTGTTAGACTGTGCATGTTGTTGTGGTAGATAATATCATGTCCTGGCTTTGCATCGTCGAGGATGTCGTCCAAGACATGGATGTCCCTTATTCGCATGCCCACGACTGATGGCATGTCCATATTAGCCATATTACATGGAAGCAGAGGTGGTGCGGGTGGGAGTGATGTGTTTATGACTATTGAGGTTGCAGACAATTTCAGGAAGACTAGATTTTTTGGTTTTGGAGGTGCTTTAGCTAACATGTTTTCCAAATTCCCTGTATCCTCTTTAGATATCATCAGTTATATTTCTCTTTCTAAAGTGATAGGGAATCCTCCACCTGTTATTGGTTCGTCTAGAAGTATTTCCTTCATAAAGTTGTCATAGACATGTGGGAGTGGGACCTTATAGATAAACAGTAGGTCAAGCCTATTCATTATGTCTTCAGTTTTTTTAGTGACTTCTCCCCTTGCTTTTGGCTGTATCGTCCCAACAATGTTCTCTCCCACTACTTTTTTTTCTGTGGGAATTTTAGCCTCTTTCGGCATAGAAGCACTCTGCTCTGGCTGTCCTTCGAGCCCCTTTCCTTCATTTTTGTTGGTTGAGTGTCCTGGTGAGACTGGGGATGTGGTTGTGTCATATCCCTCAGTGAGCACTCCTTTGTTTCTTGTCGACCCCATTGGCTTCTCTTCTTCTAGATGTTGAGTGCACCTAGATGTGGTTGCTTCAGCTTAGAACACTTCTTTACCTATCTGCATCTTTGCTAATAGCAAGTCTTCTCTAAGATGGAAATCAATGTCTAATGTTGGTTCCACTGGAGTTGCCTGATCTACCTCCACAGACATGTTGATAGTTGGTGATGAGTCCTCCTTTCTTTTTGCTTCTTCCTCTCACAGCTTCTTGTTTTCTCCTCGAAGTTTGTCCCATTCTTTTCGTAGGGAGGTGAGTTCACTAGTCACCCCAGCCAATGCATGCATCACCTATAGTTGGTTGACAACTAGTTATTGCATCTATAGTGGAAGACTAAGGACAAGATGGATGTCCTCATTCGGCTTTTGTATATGTACTATTAGGGGATGACAGAGTTGCATTTATATTGAAAAAGTTAAAATTAGAGTTAGAGATGTTCTCACAGAGGTCGTCAATCTCCCATCCTATCTCTATGACTTTAGTCACTATGGTCGCCCTCAGTCTGGTCTAGTCAAATGAGCTTAGTTCTTGTCCTTTTCTATGGACTTTGGTCAACTCCTTACTTGATGTGAGCTTTGTTCTGGTTGTGGTGCCTCTTTTTCAGGCATGTCTATCTTTGTTGACACTTTGGGCCCATCTTCCTTGCTTCCTTGCTCTACCTTCTTTACTGAAGGCTTCGTGGCTACTTCTTCATTGGTGGTTTCCCCTTTCTTAGGCTCAAACGCTTCTGGGGAAGTGGTTGTAGAGACTTTCTCAGTGGTGCTGGAACATTTAGAATCCAATTCTACCACCTTTGGAGGAGGTGGTTTCTTTATTGAATTCTTTGGGACTCACATGAGCACCCTTTTTCTATCCATTTGCTTGTTGGTTGCCTCCTTTTAGTGTTTGTTGGTTGTTGCACTCTTGACTGATATCAGCCTCGAGACCTCCTCTTCCTTGAAGATGAACTTCTCCAGGTCATATCTGCTTAGTTCTGGGAGGGGTAGAAAGAGCTTTATCCTACCAAATCGGTAGGCATATCCATTTTGTGTCCTTACTAGGACATTCGCTGCTACTAGATACTTGTCATACACCAGTGTATCTCCTTCTGAACTTAGTAAGTACTTGAGCTTTATTGGGTAGCCCAAATGGTGTGCTATATATGTTATGATCCCCCCCATGCAGAAATCATGAGTACCATCGGCTCCCAATGTTCCATATAGCTTCTAAATTAGTATCTTTCCTACATTAACTACGTTTCCTTCCATAAGGCTCCACAGAATGTTGAGGTGCAACCTAGTTACATTTCTTGTGTCTGATCTAAACATCAGTGAATCAGCAAAGATTTTATGCACTTCTCTCATGAATCGTGAGTGCATTACTGCAACCTTTGACTGGCCAGAGATGTATTTGGGGTCTCCTAAGAGTCTTTCCAAAGTCTTATCAGTTGTGAATCCCTTTGCATCCTTATCACCTAGTTCTTTGTTAAATGTTTTGCTTGTTCGACTGAGTCTCTAAAGACAACAATAATCCACTTCTTGTTTAGGATGTAGTCTTTCTTCATAATTCGAACTTGTAGCTTGTGCTCTCCCCCACACTCTGAGATTTCACTGCTATCCACATGTAGTTTTATGATGGAGGACATGAACTCTTATGTCAAATCGTCATAAGAGGCCTTGTTTATGAAATAGATTTTGTATATTCCTAGTTTCTTGAATCTCTATTTCACCCTTTGGTAAATCCCTAATTGCTCTAAGGTGTTGTCATCACCATATCTTATATCCTTGTAATTCTTCCTATTGAACATGTCACATCATATTTCATGGTGTTCTTCATCTCTTGGTACCTGCTGATTGTCAAGTTTCTCTCTTTTGGTTTCCTGTGCTGGTTGGATGGGGATGTTTGTAGGTATAAGAGGTTCTGAAGTTTTGGCCTTAATGGATGCTTTCTCTTTAGATATCTTGGTTGCTTTCTTGGGACTCTCCTCCTCAGCTTTTGTCTCTATCCTCTTCTAGGGATTTGGTACCTCCTTAGATGGTGTGTACTTAGAGACCTCTATCTCTATTTGTTCTTACTCCCCTTTTGACTCCTCTAGGATTGGTTTAGCTAAGATCTTTGCTCTATCTTCTTCCAGCCTGGCCTTGATGCTTTTAGGTGTGGATTCCCCATGTTGTTCAATGTAGCTCGCATGTTCAACCTTCACTTGTTCCACCTTCCATATCCTCTATGGTCATTGAGGCTCTCACCATCTTTGTGTACTCAGACTCATGTACTTGGATCTTTCTCTACTTCCCTTTCATCTCATGCTTGTAGATACACTAAGTATCTCTATCTATATTGATTAGGTTTGTAAAAGTGAATCTATAAATGTTAGGATTTGTAGTTGGTAAAGTAATTAAATTGATCTCTTAACAAGCGATGGTATTTGCTAGGGGTTAAAGTAGTAAAATATCAGCCAACAGTGACAACTGATGACCTCAACTGAAGGTCAGAATTAGGTGGTGAGAAGGAGAACACATGTTGGTAGGATCAGTTGGTGGTTCCCTCAACTGATGGTTAATCATTCAAAGGATTGGAACAGGCAATGGAAATAGGCAGTGGTGGTCAACATGAAATGGTTAGGAGGATGGAATAGGCGAAGGTTGGCACAATCTATGGTCGATATTGATCGAGAGATATGATGGTAAAAATAGGTGAAGGAGGAGGAGTGGCGGAAACTGGTGGTTGGTAGTGATGTTGAAACAACCGATGGTTCAAACAGCCGGTGGTAGGATCATGCGATGGTTTGAATCAGGCGGTGGTACCAGGCGATGGTTGGTCAATGGCAATGGTTAGATCATGCAATGGTCGGAACGAAAACTGATGGTAGAACCAAAGAGGCATTGGCAGGTAGTGGTTAGAAAGGAAGGTGGAACGACGCCCAGTGGTGACGATCGATCATCAACGATTTGGACCGTTTGGGAAGAAGGAAGGCGAAGAAGACATTAGAGCAAGGTCAAGGAAAAATCCTAAGTTTTCAGGGCTACCTTTTTAACACTGGTGTCATGCTCGTCGATGGTCTGGAAGCGTCTCTTTGGCAACTTCCTCCTATTTGGGGATGCCTTCGTCTTGTTTGGTGCTAACAGAGGGGGGAGTCATCTCTGTCGCTTTGGCTTCCTCCATTGTTCGTTTGGTAGGGTTTAGCTTGGTTGCATTGGTAAACAGAAGGCGGAAGAGGATTTTTCTGTTCCCTTATATAATTTTCTATTTCTTGGTCTACCACCAAGTGTTTTGGCGGGCTCTTCGGCCCCTTCGACTGCTAATTGATGGCTTGGCAGGCAGTGAAGGTGCCTTGATCAACCGATGCTTCATCTATTCCTGTCAACTGATGGTGTGCCCACTCTTGTCAGTCGATGGCTCATCAGAAACAGACATCTGATGGAGGCCTTGGTGTAATTACCCGATGGCAGTTCTGCCTTACCCAACCCATGGTGAGGTAGGGTGCTATCAATCGGTGGTTCTTCTGAGTACCAATCGATGGTTGGGATCAACTGATGGCCCAACATAATTGACTATATTAACTTTGTAAATTTTATTAATTGCATACTAAATCCTAACAACCCAGTTGAAACCTTTTTGTAGATAATATTTTTTAACAAAATTATAGTACTTACTAAATTCAAAAGGCACTACAGCCTTAAACTAAGACCTATTAAAGTAGTGATTGTTTATTATATGGAAAAGTGGATAGGAGGGATATATAAATCCTTGGTTTGCCTCCCAAGAAGTGCTAATTAAAATCTTTATCTTGACTCTTTGTTTCTAGCTTCTCATGGGTTTTCAGCTAGAGTAGGTATGGGCTCCTCTAACTCTAGTTCTGACCTTCTTACAAAGGCCTCATCTTCATAGTATCTTTTTACTTTGTGTCCATTCACCTCAAAAGTACCAATCGTTTCACTGGTAATCTCCCCATATGGGTAAATCTTGATAATAGAGAAGGGTCCAGACCAACTGAACCTTAAGTTTCCTAAGAATAACCAAATTCTTGAATTAAATAGCAAAGCCTTATCTCCTTTTGAAACACCTTTTGCTTGATGTGGGCATCATGCCATACCTTCGTTCTTTGCTTGCAGATGTAGTTGTTCTCATAGGCATGTAGCCTTAGTTCCTCAAGTTTGTGAAGTGCAAATACCTTTTCTTCCCAGCTTAGTCTAGGTCCATATTTAAGAATTTGATAGCCCAAAGAGCCTTGTGCTCTAGTTCAATGGGAAAATGGCATGACTTTCCATAGATCAACCAGTACACGGTATTCCCTATCAGTATTTTGTAAGCTATTCTATATGCCCACATAGCATCGTCCAACTTCATGGACCAATCCTTATAGATCCTACCAATGGTTTTCTCTAATATTTTCTTGATATATCAGTTTGAAACTTCTACTTATCCTAACGTCTGGGGATAGTATGGTGAGGCTACTTTATAATTGACCCTGTACTTCTTTAGTAGTTCTTCAAACTATTTCACCACAAAATGGGACCCCCTGTCCATAACAACCCCACCTCCCAGTAACCCCCACTTAAGGGAGACTAAGAGGTCAGAGTCATTATCCCAATAAACCAGATCAAAGGTTCGATAAATAATCAATAATAATTATGAAATTCTACCAAACTAAACTAAAAGTTGGTATAAAATAAAACTTTTCATACCTTTCTAAAAAAAACTTTGGATCTCTACTTCTATCCACAGCTTGAATCTATTCTATCTAATCCTCCTTATACTTTATTTCTTATTTTCACAATGTGTCACTTTACTGTTTGTTCCTTTCAGAGTTGTACCTAAAATGTCGACAAACAAAACGTCGGTTAGCATATATGAATATTTCGATATGTGGGGACAACCAAAATATCATACATAAGGCTAACAACATAATTATTACAATCAAGTTAATTAATAATTCAATTTATGAGTTCAATGTGTCAAACTCCACCACTTTTGCCCTAACACTGGAATACCCCCTTTTGGGTTTCTATTTAGCCATTGACTTAAGGCCACCTTCTCCATCCTAAGCTTGGTGCCTGGGGTCACCTCTCATGGTGCCCATTAGTCATGCAATAAAGACCATCTTCTCTATCCTGAGCTTGGTGTCTAGGGTCACCACTCATGGTGCCCATGGGTCTTCCTTCTTGGGCTTGACCTTTTTGCATCATCCATCAGGGTGGCATGTATGTGCAAGAATACACACTTATATCATAATTGTGATAATCATAGTGACTTTATGATTTTCAAGTATTAACATCCAAACAGATAGGTTGCATCCAATACGATTAATCATCCGAAAAACCTTAGGAAAACTAATGCGATTAACCATAATTAACCACATACCTGTCAGGCTGACTTGAGTGCAGAAATAATCCAACTAAGAAAGAAATCCAGTAACAAGCAAGCACACAAGATGATCCTAAAATATGCATCCAATTTCCCTATCATTGATCATGCCATCAAGATCTAGTAAACCTAGGATTACTAATCCTTTTTAGGGTTTCGTGTACAATTAGGGTTTCACTTCCCTTTCACTATTTTAAACCCTAATTTTATAAAATTACTCACAAACCCTAATTATCTCATCTACTCCTCATGAAAGATATTAAGGTTACCTTTTGACAACATATAACCCTAATTTCATATTAAAGACACTTTTCTTTCATTTTCCCCTATTTAGGGTTTCTAAGTATATTAACCATCATATTAGGTTTAAAACCCTAAATCTTGCAATTTCATCTTCAAATAAGGTTAAGATTCATCTTTATCATTAAACAGGTTAACAATACTTGAATTAACTTATTTGCACTTACAAAACTACCCATTATTATCAATTAGGGTTTCCAACCTAATTATAACACATTTTTCATCAAAATAATGTACTTTTACAAAAAAAGATACGGATTTAGGCCTTCTAACTATTTTTAACTTATTCCTCATATTTTTCTGATCAACTTTCTTGTATTAAGCTTCTTCATATGAGTTTTCTATTTATTACTATGATTTTTGCAAGAAAAACCCTTTTCCTAGATTATACGAGTAGAGAGGGAATTACTAGGAAATTCGGCGGCCGCTTGATCAGTGGACCGGTGGTCCACTCTTCAGATCCAACGATCCTCGTTGAACACACCTAATTTCATCCACTCCCGCTCTCACTCGTCTGATCCCGCTCGAGATCACAGTGGTCCACGATCGTACGACTCTCGGTCGTCGTCTACCTTTGATCGCTCGACAGGCTATAGTCAACTCCTCGATTGACTATGAGCTCGAGGCCACCAATAAAGAAACGGAGGTGCTTGGAAGCTCTTTCTCCACCACCCGAACTCAACGAACCGGTCAATTGCTCAAAGCAACTTGACCTTCACTATGAATAGGTCGCCGGAGTTTCTACGAGGTTGACTGGTTGCAGGGGGTGTAGGTTAGGATGAAATCAACAATTAAACTCACCTTTCAACTCGTCGTCACGCTCCACAGAATTTGGGTTAAGAATTGGGAACTTCTTCCCTCATCAACGGCAGCGCTAGAAATCGGGGTCTAGATTGTTGGAAACAATCTCCCAAAGTCGATGAACATCTTACTTCTTTGAATTATCATCTCAAACACAAGATAATAGGATTCCAAAATTGAATCCCTTTCCTCCTGTGACTCGAGGTAGATGATGAGTGACCACTGTTGGATCCGTGGTCCCCTGGACCACGCAGGTCATCCAACGGCCATCATTGCTCCCCAAAACTCAATTATCCAATAATTGATAAGGAAACTTGGGAAATTCATTTCTCTCTCCTCGATTAGTATTTTTCTCTCAAATTTTAAGGGAAAATCCTCTTGGCATTATCTAACTATTCGACGGATGAAAAGGTTTCCTTCACTCCCAAATTAACCATCAATTAATCCCAAAATTAATTAATATTTCTTTTCCCTTTGTCATTATCTTGTTATCTCGAGTCCCTTGGACCTCAAGGAATCCTAAAGGCATGAATTCCTATATTGAGAAATATATGTTTGCCTTTATCCTCTTATATATGTCTATTTCACATATATTTCCTTTTATTAGCTAAATCCTTTTCCTTTTTTTATTTCTCTTTTCTTTTCAATTGGGCTCGATGGACAACAAAGCCCATTATCCATCAATCAAGGCCATTTCACATGAAATCCATCAATAATTAAAACATAGATTCATTTATTATTTAAAAGAGAATTACACATTTCATTACATAACTTAGAAAATTAAGGTTATAACATCCTCCCCTCCTTATAGGAAGTTTGCCCTCAAAATTCACTCAATCAAACAAACAAGTCAGGATATGTTTTCTCCATGTCCGTCTTTAGCTCCCATGTGGCCTCATCCTCTCCAAGGTGCTTCCAAAGAACTTTTACCATCTCTATATTCTTACATCTGAGTTCTTTCACCTTGGTATCTAGAATCCGCAAAGGTGACTCAAGATAAGTCAACTTCCCTTGAAGCTCAATAGGCTCAGTGCTCAACACATGGCTCGAATCTTGCACATATCACTTCAGATTGGACACATAAAACACATCATGCATCATGCTATACTGAGGGGGTAATGCCAAACGATATGCAGATTCACCAATCCATTCTAATACCTCAAACAGACCCACGTATTGGGGACTCAACTTTCCTCTATTCTTGGCTATAGCTTGGAGCGGTCAGATTTTTAGAAACACATGCTCTCCTATAGTGAAATGCACATCAGTCTGTTTTGCATCAGCATACAACTTCTGTTGATCTTGAGCTCTCTTCATCCTTTGCTTGATCAAAGCAACTTTATCAGTATACACTTGGAGCTCATCTGACCTCAACATGGTCCTCTCACCCACATCATCCCAGTAGAGTAGTGACTGACACAGTCTCCTGTACAAAGCTCCATAAGGAGGCATCCCGATACTGGCTTGGTAGCTATTGTTGTAGGCAAACTCAGCTAAATGTAAGTACTGCTCCCATGAGCCACCCCAATCGAGCACATAAGCTCTCAACAGATCTTCTAATGTCTGGATCATCCTTTCTGACTGACCATCCGTCTGGAGGTGATAAGCGGTACTAAACTTCAACCTGGTACCAAGTTCCTCTTGAACTTTCTTCCACAACTTGGAAGTAAACTTTGGGTCTCTATCCGAGATGATGGAACCAGGTACGCCATGCAAACACACTATCTCTTTGATATATAGCTCAGCTAGGTCTAACACCTTAGAAGTAGTCTTTAAAGCAAGGAAGTGCGCCGACTTGGTAAGACGATCTACCACAACCCATATCGCATCATGACCTTTCTTGATCCAGGGTAGACCCACCACAAATCCATGGTGATCTAGTGTCCATTTCCATTCGGGAATCTCTATTGACTGTAAGAGTCAACCGGGTCGTTGGTGTTTAGCCTTCACCATCTGGCACGTAAACAGCTAGCCACACATGCCACAATGTCTCTTTTCATTCTTGGCCACTAGAAAAACCTATGTGGGTCCTTATACATCTTGGTAGTTCCTGGGTGCGCCATGTACTTGGAGCCATGAGCCTCTTGCAAGATACACTCCCTTATCGGCGAGTCCACAGGAACCCATATGTGATTCTCGAATCTAATCCATCCATCTACTCCCACTGAGAGATGAGTTTGTGGCTTCATCATCAAACTTTTCATCTTGTCGAGTTCTCCATTGACCAACTGTGTTGTGACGATCTCACCTAACAACTCAGATTGGATCTAGATATTGGCCAATCGAACTCGATCTTCAAGCGGTTGTGGATTCCACTCCACCAGCTCCTCCAAACTCTTCCATTGACTGGACAAAATCAGCTGCACACCTGAGTTGTTTTTGACTCAAGTCATCTGCTACGACATTCGTCTTACCAGGATGATAGGCGATGGTAAATTTGTAACCCTTCATATACTCCATCTGTCATTGCTGTCGTGGGTTCAGGTCTCTTTGTGTCAGCAGGTACTTCAAACTCTTATGGTTGGTGAGGATCTCGAAGGTATCACTATATAGGTAATGCCACCATATCTTCAGTGCATGGATAATGGCAGCTAACTCCAGGTCATGTGTCGGGTAATTCACCTCATTGGGCTTGAGCTTTCGGGAAGCATATGCAACCACATGCCAATTCTGTTCCAACACACAGCCAAGTCCCATCTTAGAAGCGTCGGTGAATATCATAAAACCCTCATTTCTGGAAGGTAGGGTTAACCCAGGGGCGGTGGTCAGCTTCTCCTTCAGCTCCTGGAAGTGTGCTTCACATACGTCGAACCACACGAACTTCACATCCTTTCGGGTTAACAAGGTTAACAGCAAAGCAGTCTTTGAGAAATCCTTGATGAAGCGACGGTAGTATCCGGCCAACCCCAAGAAGCTATAAATCTCGGAGGGGTTCTTTGGGGCAGGCCAGTCTTGTATTGTCTGATAAACATGACTTGGTCTATCCAAAACTCACATTTCGAGAACTTTCCGTAAAACTTCTACTTTCTCAGGACATCAAGGACCCTACCCAGGTGGTCATGGTGTAATAGGATTCCAAAATTGAATCCCTTTCCTCCTGTGACTTGGGATAGATGATGAGCGGCCACTGTTGGATCCGTGGTCCCCTGGACCACGCAGGTCATCCAACGGCCATCATTACTCCCCAAAACTCAATTATCCAATAATTGATAAGGAAACTTGGGAAATTCATTTCTCTCTCCTCGATTAGTATTTTTCTCTCAAATTTTAAGGGAAAATCCTCTTGGCATTATCTAACTATTTATTAAATTTGGGAATCAATTTCGACAGATGAAAAGGTTTCCTTCACTCCCAAATTAACCATCAATTAATCCCAAAATTAATTAATATTTCTTTTCCCTTTGTCATTATCTTGTTATCTCGAGTCCCTTGGACCTCAAGGAATCCTAAAGGCATGAATTCCTATATTGAGAAATATCTGTTGGCCTTTATTCTCTTATATATGTCTATTTCACATATATTTCCTTTTATTAGCTAAATCCTTTTCCTTTTTTTATTTCTCTTTTCTTTTCAATTGGGCTCAATGGACAGCAAAGCCCATTATCCATCAATCAAGGCCATTTCACATGAAATACATCAATAATTCAAACATAGATTCATTTATTATTTAAAAGAGAATTACACATTTCATTACATAACTTAGAAAATTAAGGTTATAACATCCTCCCCTCCTTATAGGAAGTTTGCCCTCAAAATTCACTCAATCAAACAAACAAGTCAGGGTATGTTTTCTCCATGTCCGTCTTTAGCTCCAATGTGGCCTCATCCTCTCCAAGGTGCTTCCAAAGAACCTTTACCATCTCTATATTCTTACATATGAGTTCTTTCACCTTGGTATCTAGAATCCGCAAAGGTGACTCAAGATAAGTCAACTTCCCTTGAAGCTCAATAGGCTCAGTGCTCAGCACATGGCTCGAATCTTGCACATATCACTTCAGATTGGACACATAAAACACATCATGCATCATGCTATACTGAGGGGGTAATGCCAAATGATATGCAGCTTCACCAATCCGTTCTAATACCTCAAACGGACCCACGTATTGGGGACTCAACTTTCCTCTGTTCTAGGCTATAGCTTGGAGCGGTAAGATTTTTAGAAACACATGCTCTCCTATAGTGAAATGCACATCAGTATGTTTTGCATCAGCATACAACTTCTGTCGATCCTGGGATCTCTTTAGCCTTTGCTTGATCAAAGCAACTTTATCAGTATACACTTGGAGCTCATATGACCTCAACATGGTCCTCTCACCCACATCATCCCAGTAGAGTGGTGACTGACATGGTCTCCTGTACAAAGCTTCATAAGGAGGCATCCTGATGCTGGCTTGGTAGCTATTGTTGTAGGCAAACTCAGCTAAAGGTAAGTACTTCTCCCATGAGCCACCCCAATTGAGCACACAAGCTCTCAATAGATCTTCTAATGTCTAGATCATCCTTTCTGACTGACCATCCGTCTGGGGGTGATAAGTGGTACTAAACTTCAACCTGGTACCAAGTTCCTTTTGAACTTTCTTCCACAACTTGGAAGTAAACTTTGGGTCTCTATCCGAGATGATGGAACCAGGTACGCCATGCAAACACACTATCTCTCTGATATATAGCTCAACTAGGTCTGACACCTTGGAAGTGGTCTTTAAAGCAAGGAAGTGCACCGACTTGGTAAGACGATCTACCACAACCCATATCGCATCATGACCTTTCTTGATCCGGGGTAGACCCACCACAAAATCCATGGTGATCTGTGTCCATTTCCATTCGGGAATCTCTATTGACTGTAAGAGTCAACCGAGTTGTTGGTGTTCAGCCTTCACCATCTGGCACGTAAACAGCTAGCCACACATGCCGCAATGTCTCTTTTCATTCTTGAACACTAGAAAAACCTCTGTGGGTCCTTATACATCTTGGTAGTTCCTGGGTGCACCATGTACTTGGAGACATGAGCCTCTTGCAAGCTACGCTCCCTTATCGGCGAGTCCACAGGAACCCATATGTGATTCTCGAATCTAATCCCTCCATCTACTCCCACTGAGAGATGAGTTTGTGGCTTCATCATCAAACTTTTCATCTTGTCGAGTTCTCCATTGACCAACTGCGCTGTGATGATCTCACCTAACAACTCAGATTGGATCTAGATATTGGCCAATCGAACTCGATCTTCAAGCGGTTGTGGATTCTACTCCACTAGCTCATCCAAACTCTTCCATTGACTGGACAAAATCAGCTGCACACCTGAGTTGTTTTTGACTCAAGTCATCTGCTATGACATTCATCTTACCAGGATGATAGGCGATGGTAAAGTCGTAATCCTTCATATACTCCATCTGTCATTATTGTCGTGGGTTCAGGTCTTTTTGTGTCAGCAGGTACTTCAAACTCTTATGGTTGGTGAGGATCTCGAAGGTATCACTGTACAGATAATGCCACCATATCTTCAGGGCATGGATAATGGCAGCTAACTCCAGGTCATGTGTCGGGTAATTCACCTCATTGGGCTTGAGCTTTTGGGAAGCATATGCAACCACATGCCAATTCTGTTCCAACACACAACCAAGTTCCATCTTAGAAGCATCGGTGAATATCATAAAACCCTCATTTATGGAAGGTAGGGTTAACCCAGGGGTGGTGGTCAGGTTCTCCTTCAGCTCCTGGAAGTGTGCTTCACATACGTCAGACCACACGAACTTCACATCCTTTCGGGTTAACAAGGTTAGCAGCAAAGCAGTCTTTGAGAAATCCTTGATGAAGCGACGATAGTATCCGGCCAACCCCAAGAAGCTGTGAATCTCATAGGGGTTCTTTGGTGCAGGCCAGTCTCGTATTGTATGATAAACATGACTTGGTCTATCCAAAACTCACATTTCGAGAAATTTCCGTAAAACTTCTACTTTCTCAGGATATCAAGGACCCTACCCAGGTGGTCATGGTGTTGGGCTAGGTCATCAGAGTACACCAAGATGTCATCTATGAATACTATCACAAAAGAGTCAAGGAAAGGATGGAACACATTGTTCATAAGGTTCATAAAGACACTGGGTGCATTTGACAACCCAAACGGCATGACCAAAAACTCATAGTGGCCATATCGGGTTCAAAAAGTCGTTTTAGGTATATCCTAACTTCTCACTCTCACCTGGTGGTAACTTGACCTCAAATCAATCTTGGAAAAGACTCAGGATGATTTGATTTGGTCAAACAGGTCATCTATTCTGGGTAAGGGATACTTGTTCTTAATGGTTGCCTGGTTGATCATCTAATAGTCAATACACATCCAAAGCGACCCATCCTTCTTTTTCACAAAGAGGACCGGTGCTCCCCATGGAGATGTACTGGGTCGAATAAAGCCTTTATCCAACAACTCCTATAACTGGGTTTTCAACTCAAGCAACTCAGTAGGGGCCATTCTACAGGGTGCCTTAGATATAGGGTTAGTCCCGGGAGCTAACTCGATGGAGAAATTTACCTCCCTCTCAGGGGGAATCCCTGGTAGATCATTAGGAAACACATCCACATACTCCCTAATCACCTCTATCTCCTCTAAGGATCGCCCCTTAACCTCAGGTTCGGTAACTATGGTTAGGTAGGTTCGACAACCCTTGGATATCATTCGCTCGAGTTTCATGGCTGACACATAAAGGTTGGTCGTCGCATCCTTCCTTCCTCAAATGGTGAAGCGTGGATGTCCAGGTTTCCTAGTAAGGATCTTCTTCTCTCTACAGTCAATCTGGGCCCTGTAGGTGTAAAGCCAATCCATACTGATGATTACATCAAAATCATTCATATCGAGGAGGATGAAGTCAGTGGGAAGCTCATGGGTTAGATACTTAACTGGCAAGATAGGGTTTTTCAAAAGAGATGTATAGATACAACCACTCGGGGTTGTGACATCCAAAACATAACCTAAATCCTTGATGTCCAAACAATGCATAGTTGACAGATTTCTCGAAATAAAAGTATTCGTAGAACCAGAATCAAAAAGTGCTTTTACATTTTGCCCCATGACTTCCAGCAAGCCTACATAGTTTATACCATATCAAAAAGCGACTACATGATCTACTAAGAAAAAACTCTATGGGTTATTACCCTTGATCAGCCTATTAGCATTCACCTGAGCTTCCTTGTTGTCGATGGAGAACACTCTAGCTTGTCTCCTCTGTCTGACTGGGGGTCCTCCAACTGGTGCTCCTACTGGGGGTGCTGCAGCTATTGGTTGTGCTGCCACCGGTTGTGACCCCAAAGGTCCTCTTGGGTCAGGCTAAGGGTAGTTGGCGATGAAGTGTCCCTCTTGCTGACATCAGAAACACACCTTCTTCTCAAAGCGGCACTTCCCAGGATGTGTTCGTCTGTAGGTGTGACACTTTTGAAAGTGATTTTCACCCCATGGTTTGCCTTTGTGCCCATGCTTGCCTTTGTTGTGGTTGCGTCCTTGTCCCTTCTTGTACTCGTTCTTCTGTCCCTGGGCTCCCTCATTGAAACCCATGTATCCCTTGGAAGGATTCTAAGCAGGCATCACTGTCATTTCCATGTCTAGGGCAGTATTGTAGGCTTCGGCGAAGGTCTTCAGCTTACTAGCCATCACATGAGGTTTGATGGTAGGGTGCAGACACTCAATGAAGTGGTCCACCCTCCTCTCTTCATCCATCATGTGCCCAAAATGTTCTAAGATACGGAACGTGCGACCAAAGTCTGCAACTGACGAGTTTCCTTGAGTCATGTTGGTGAACTCTCATTTCTTCTCCTTCTTGGCTGAGACGGGGATGAATCTGGCGGTGAAGATGGTCTTGAAGTCAGCCCAGGCCATTGGTTCTTTGCTTAGGTCTCATCCCGTGATATGGTTCTCCCTCCATATCTTGGCTGCTCCTTCCAGGAGGTGAGCAGAAAATAGAACCTTCTTGTTGGGCTGCACTTCAAGCATATGGAATCCATTCTCAACTGCTAGCAGCCAGGCTTCTGCCTTGTCGACCATCTTAGACTTATCTTCTCCCCAGAACTTCTCGACGTTCAGCTTGATGAATTCCAAGATGGTGGCTCCCAGTCGAGGACGAATAGGAAGTTTCTCACCATTCTCACCTCTAGCTATGTCTCAGATGGCCAAAGCACTAATGGCTTCCGTTAGTCACTTCTACTGCTCCATCCATACAACATCAGTGGTGTGAACCACCATGGTCAGTTTCGGACCACCAGACTGGTCCTCCTCCATCTGGGCTTCTTACCTGTACACAGGTTCCTCTTCTTGTTCCTTCTCCAGGTCTTCATAGGGTATCAGATCAGGGTTGGGGATCTCGCCTTCAACTTCTTCTAGTCTCTTCCTCTTCTTTGAGGATTCTCTACCATGGTTCCTCCTTCTTTTATCAGAAGACCCCTTCCCCTTGCGGGAAGGCCCACCACCATTGGCGGCATCTTGGATAGCAACGGTCTTCACACGAGCCATTTACATAAGCATACAAACAAACCTTTAGTCTATACTTAACTAATTATACTTATGTCAATGACATATTAATTATGTATATTTTATTAATTTGGTGGAGGATTCCTAAAACCTGATCAACCTTATCCATACCTCAAGAGGGCGAGGAAGAGAAAGAAAACCCTAATCCTTAAAATCCTTAATAGAATCTGAGTTGATAAGGGATGAACAAGATGAGAGAGTCCTAAAGGTATCTTATTTCGAGTCAAATCCTGAGACATTGTCCAGGTAGTCACACAAATCCAGGAGTCATCATATTCCAACTAGTGGTGCGGAGGAAAATATTGCCAGCCCCTAGATGTGATCCTTTTCTAGACAGCTCTGTCTTTCAGAAAATCCTCTAATAACTCCCTCAAGTCTATGGAATTTATAAAATTTAATAATTATTAAAGATTAAATGAGGAACCTATGCTATGATACCAAATGAAATGACCCTGCCTCCCAGTAACCCCCACTTAAGGGAGACCAAGAGGTTAGAGCCATTATACCAATAAACCAGATCAAAGTTTCGACAAATAATCAGTAATAATTATAAAATTCTACCAAACTAAACTGAATGCTGGTATAAAATAAAACTTTGCATACCTTTTTAAAAAAACTTTGGATCTCTGCTTCTATCAACAACTTGAATCTATTCTATCTAATCCTCCTTGTACTTTATTTCTTATTTTCACATTGTGTCACTTTACTGTTTGTTCCTTTCAGAGTTGTACCTAAAACACCAACAAATAAAACGTCGATCAGCATATATGAATATACCGGTATGTGGGGACAACCAAAATATCACACATAAGGATAACAACCTAATTATCACAATCAAGTTAATTAACAATTCAATTTATGAGTTCAATGTGTCAAACTCCACCGCTTTTGCCCTAACCATGGAATACCCCCTTTAGGGTTTCTCTTTAGCCATTGACTTAAGGCCACCTTCTCCATCCTGAGCTTGGTGCCTGGGGTCACCTCTCGTGGTGCACATTATACATGCAATAAAGACCACCTTCTCTATCCTGAGCTTGGTGTCTGGGGTCACCACTCATGGTGCCCATGGGTCTTCCCTCTTGGGCTTGACCTTTTTGCATCATCCATCAGGGTGGCATGTAGGTGCAAGAATACACACTTATATCATAATTGTGATAATCATAGTGACTTTATGATTTGCAAGTATTAACATCCAAACTGATAGGTTGCATCCAATTCAATATATCATCCGGAAAACCTTCGGAAAACTAATGCGATTAACCACAATTAACCACATACCTATCAGACTGACTTGAGTGCAGAAATAATCCAACTAAGCAAGAAATCCAGTCAACAAGCAAGCACACAAGATGATCCTAAAATATGCATCCAATTTCCCTATCATTGATCATGCCATCAAAGTCTATTAAACCTAGTTGTTTCCTAGGGTTACTGGTCCTTTTTAGGGTTTCGTTTACAATTCAGGTTTCACTTCCCTTTCACTATTTTAAACCCTAATTTTATAAAATTACTCACAAACCCTAATTATCTCATCTACTCCTCATGAAAGATATTAAGGTTACCTTTTGACAACATATAACCTTAATTTCGGATTAAAGGCATTTTTCTTTCCTTTTTCCCCTATTTAGGGTTTCTAAGTATATTAACCATCATATTAGGTTTAAAACCCTAAATCTTGCAATTGCATCTTCAAATCAGGTTAAGATTCATCTTTATCATTAAAAAAGTTAACAATACTTGACCTAACCTATTTGCACTTACAAAACTACCCATTATTATCAATTAGGGTTTCCAACCTAATTTTAACACATTTTTCATCAAAATAATGTACTTTTACAAAAAGATACGGATTTATGCCTTCTAACTATTTTTAACTTATTCCCCGTATTTTTCTGATCAACTTTCGTGTATTAAGTTTCTTCATATGAGTTTTCTATTTATTTCTACGATTTTTGCAAGAAAATCTTTTTCCTAGATTATTCGAGTAGAGAGGGAATTACCAGGAAATTTGGTGGCCGCTTGATTAGTGGATCGGTGGTCTGCTCTTCAGATCCAACGATCCCCATCGCACATGCATAATTTCATCCGCTCCCGCTCTCACTCGTCTGATCCCTCTCGAGATCACGGTGGTCCGCGATCGTACAACTCTCAGTCGTCATCTACCTTCAATCGCTCGATAGGCTACGGTCAACTCCTCGGTTGACTATGAGCTCTGGGCCACCAGCAGAGAAATGGAGTTGCTCGGAAGCTCTGTCATCACTTCCCAAACTCAACGAACTAGTCAATTTCTCAAAGCGACTTGACCTTCACTACAAACAGGTCACTGGAGTTCCGGTGAGGTCGGCTGGTTGTAGGGGGTGTAGGTTAGGACGAAATCAACAATTGAACTCACCTTTCAACTCGTTGTCACACTCCATAGCTTTTGGGTTAAGAATTGGGTATGATGGTACCCTCGAGTGCCTCTCCCTTATATAGGGCTAGGTCAGGGTGTCCCACGAATTGGGAACTTCTTCCCTCGTCGACGACAACACTAGAAATCGAGGTCTTGATTGTTTGAAACAATCTTCCGAAGTCGATGAACCTCTTACTTCTTCAAATTATCGTCTCAAACACAAGATAATTGGATTCCAAAAACATATCCCTTTCCTCCTGTGACTTGGGGTAGATGATGAGCATCCACTGTTGGATCTGTGGTCCCCTGGACCACACAGGTCATCCAACGACCATCATTGCTCCCCGAAACTCAATTATCCAATAATAGATAAAAAGAGTGTTTTAATAAGGAAACTTGGGAAATTCATTTCTCTCTCCTTGATTAGTATTTTTCTCTCAAATTTTAAGGGAAACTCCATCTTGGTATTATCTAACTGTTTATTAAATTTGGGAATCAAATTCCAACGGATGAGAAGGTTTCTTTCAATCCCAAGTTAACCATCAATTAATCCCAAAATTAATTAATATTTCTTTTCCCTTTGTCATTATCTTGTTATCTCGAGTCCCTTGGACCTCAAGGAATCCTAAAGGCATGTATTCCTATATTTATGAATATCTATTTGCCTTTATCCTCTTAGATATGTCTATTTTACATATATTTCCTTTTATTAGATAAATCCTTTTCCTTTTTATTTTTCTTTTCTTTTCAATTGGGCTCGATGGACAACAAAGCCCATTATCCATCAATCAAGGCCATTTCACACGAAATCCATTAACAATTTAAACATAGATTTCATTTATTATTTAAAAGAGAATTACACATTTCATTACATAACTTAGAAAATTGAGGTTATAACACCGTCACTAATGATAGTGTGTGGAGCTCTGAATCTAGGGAAAATGGCCTTCTGAAATAGTCTCACAACTTCCTTAGAGTCACAAGAGGGGGTTGGTACAACTTCTATCCACTTGGAGACATAATATACTCCAACAAGAATGTACTTGTTTCCTATGGAGGAGGGGAAGGGGTCCCATATAATCCACTCCCTAGACATGGAAGATCTTCACTTCCATCCAGTCAGACATAGGCATCTCATTCCTTCTGCTAATATTTCTGGTGAGCTGTCATTCCTTACAATTCTTTACAAATGAAATAGCATCCTTCAAGAGTGTCAGCCAATAGAATACTGACTATAGAACCTTCGCAACAGTCATTTCTCCTCCATGTTGGACTCCATAAGGTGAGGAATGACATTCCTGGAGGATTTGAGGCACTTCTTCTGACACATAATGATGATATAAATTGTCAGATCATCTTTTAAAGAAGAGAGGGCCATCCCAGTAATAGTTTTTCAGATCAGAGAACAACTTGTTCTTCTGATTATAGGTAATATCACGAGGCAACTACCCATAGGCTAGATAGTTACAAATATTAGCAAACCAAGATACAGTTGGTTCAACTAACTGAGCCATCAATAGAGCTACATCGATGTAGTTGTCATTTACAGGAAATTGATTTTCTTCATTGAAAACTATCCTCGACAGGTGGTCCGCGACCACATCCTTTGTTTCTTTCTTGTTGGTAATCTCACAATCAAATTCTTGTAGTAGTAAGGCCCATCACAACAACTTTGGGTTTGTGTCCTTTTTCTGTGTAAGGTATTTTATAGTCCCATGATTAGTGTATACTTTAACCTTCGATCCTATTAAGTATGATATAAACTTATCAAAGGCAAATACAATGGCCAAAATTTCCTTTTCTATGGTGATACAATTCACTTGAGCCTCGTCTAAAGTCCTACTTGCATAATACATAGCATTATGTTTCTTATCCTTCCTTTATCCCAGAACAACTCCAATGGCGTAGTCAATGGCATCACACAGAATTTTAAACGGCAGTTTCCAGTCTGGTGTTTGTAGTATTGGGGATGATATTAGGGGATTCTTCACAAAATTAAATGCTTCGATACACTTATAAGAAAAATCAAATTCCGCATCCTTAACTAGCAGGTTGGAAAATGGCTTGGCTATTTTAGAAAAATCCTTAATGAATTTTCTATAGTATCTTGTATGCCCCAGGAAACTTCTTACTCCTATAATGGATTTTGGAAGTGGTAATTTCACTATAGCTTCTATTTTTCTCTATCCACTTCCAAACCCTCCTCAGATATTTTGTGCCCTAACACTATGCCTTCTTTCACCATAAAATGGCATTTTCCCAATTAAGCACAAGCTGCTTCTTCTCACACTGTTATAGGACCTTTGACAATTTTTCATGACATCTGTCAAAGTTTGGTCCGTACACTGAGATTTCATCCATAAATACCTCCATTACGTCTTCTAATAAATCTGAAAACATGGATATCATGCACCTCTAAAAAGTAGTGGGTGAATTACATAATCCAAAAGGCATTCTTTAGAAGGCATACATCCCATAGATATAGGAGAAAGTAGTCTTTTCTTGATCGTCATAAATCCATAATATCTATCAATAAAATAGAAATAGGATTGTCTCACAAGCCATTCTAAAACTTGGTCGATGAAGGGCGGGGGATATTGATATTTTCTCATGGAAGTATTGAGCTTGCGGTAGTTGATACACATTCTCCACCTTGTAACCTTCCGCGTGGCAAATTCATCCACATTGCTTTCTTTCACCACCATCATCCCTCCTTCTTTGATACAACATGGATGGGGCTAACCCAGTTTCTATCCATGATGGGGTAGATGATCCCTATGTCATGTAACTTTATTATCTCTTTCTTCACTACTTCTTTCATCATCTGGTTTAATTTCCTTAGTGATTGAACCAGTGGTTTGGCAGTTTATTCCAAGTTGATTTTGTGCATACACAGAGCTGGACTGAGACCCTTGATATCTTCCGCAGAATACCCTATGACCTTCCTATGTAGTCACAGTTCCTTTAGCAACCTTTCCATTTGTCCATCTGTTAGATCCACATTAACTATTACTGGATTCCTCTCTTCATCATCAAGGAATTTGTACTTCAACCTTTCAGGCAGTGGCTTTAATTCTAGATTTGGTGTTGGTGCTATCTTCTCTTTAGAGGTTTTTTCAAGTGATGCATATTTCACAGTTTCTACTGTGCTTTCTTCATCACTGAGGTCCTCCTCCTAAGGTTGATTCAAGTAATCCAAAATTTTAACTACCTCGGGATCTTCCAGATCGGGGTTAGGGTTGTTCAAGGCTCGCATGAGTGGATAAACAATGGCCTTATCCTCTTATACTTCTTCACAGTATTAGTTATAGTTATCCGTGAAGTAAGTTGACTCAAACAGAGAGGGTCCCCTCATAGCGTCTTGTACTTGAAAAATCAATGTGGTCATTACTAACACATAGAGTAATAATCCCTTCCGCAACGTATATTAGAAATCTTCATGTGGCAAGAAAATGTCTTCTGAATATCATTAGGCACTTTGGGTCCTCAACTATGTTGATCACCACTATATCACATGGTATGAAGAATCTTCCAACCCAGATTGGGACATATTCTACTCTTCCCACTAGTCTAGTAAAGGTGTGGTCGGCTAACTTGATTATCATGCCAGTTTTCACCACATCTATTAACCTAAGCCTTTGAGCTAGGGTCAGTGGCATAAGGCTAATGCTCGCTCCCAAGTCAGCTAACCCCTTACTTTCCATATTGTCTCCAATATAAAAGGGGATATTAAATGCCCATAGGTCTTTATTTTTTGTGAGTAGCTCATCTTGAATAAAAGCGCTTGATATTTTGGCCAATTGTACTGTCTCGACATGGTCCCCTCTCCTTCTCTTTGTGATCAAATCCTTGAAGAACTTAGCATATGTAGGCATCTCTTCAATTGTGTCTAGAAATGAGATATCTAGGTGCAATTTCTTCACTTCCTCCATAAACTTCTCGTATCTCTTCTTCAGATGAGCTTTGATCAATTTGTAGGGAAATGGTACCCTCAGAGCATAGGGATTTATTTGCATAAAGACCTCTTCTGTAGGATCTAGGTTCTTCACCTTTGAACCCTTCTTCTCTTTGTGGTTCTCTTGGTTCCTCTCTTTCATATTCTTCCTATAGAATTACTTTTTCATGTTGTGACCAGTCGTAGTTTATTTCATCAGTGGAGTTCTTGGTACCATGGTCTTCCAACGTCCTTCTTGATCGCAGCATGACCATCTTTGTGTTCTCTATGTTTGACAAAATCTTCCTTGAATGGTTTTTCATGAGTTCTTCCAGCTAGACTAGTTGTTTATCAATTTGTATTTGATGTGTTTGCATGCCCATCATTTGGGTTTGCATTGTGCTTAACACCCCTTGAGTTGGTGATGGCGCTTTGGGTAAGCTGGTCATTCATAAAAGCTTGTCTTTTTGCAAAATCAAATAGATGAGCAATCATGTCTGGCTGGTTGTTATTTTTGGTCTGACTCTAGCTTTGATTTTGTCCCTGACTTTTTTTATTTGTATTTTTATTTTGACTTTGATAGTTGTTTTTGTTTGTCTGATAACTAGTAGTTCTACTATATTGAGTTGGTCCACCTTTCTTCTCGAATATTGGAGGTGGTTTAGATGACCCACTCAGTTGATGAGAGTTCTCAGCAGCATCTTTGTTGCCATAATTGAATTTTGGATGGTCTGGACATTTAAAATTTGCATAAGAGACATTTTTGTCTCTTCTTCACTTTTACTTTCTTCTGACCATGTATATATACAATTGTCAACTCCATGGCCTCCTTCGCCACATGTAACACACTTCATGAATTTCAGTGTTTTTAAGTGTTTGATAACTGTAGCAATCTTCTGAGTTTGAGTTGTAATAGTTTCCATATCCTTGGCTTTGATTGATGGTCCTTCAGGGCCAGCCTTCTTGGTTGAACCTCTAGCACTTATTTCATACTCCATTCCTACTAGCATGTAGCCATGTTGTCAATGATCTTCATATTTCTGCTCGGTTTCTTTCCAAGGAAATCACTCCCTGTGGCTGCATTTAGAGAAGTCCACTCCATTGGAATCAGCCCATTGTAGAATGTTGTAACCAGGAACCCTTTGTGGTAGCTATAGTAAGGATAATCCCTTTGATATTCTTGATACCATTCCCAAGCTTCATGAAGATTTTATCCAGGTTTTTGTGTGAAGGAAGTGATCTTTTGCATTTTTCAAATAGTCTTCTCAATGGGGTAGAATTTAGTGAAGAAAGCATCAGCAAGGGGCCTCCATCCATCTATGGATTGGTGGGGTAGATTAATATACCAAGACAGAGATTTATCTTCAAGAGAGAGATTGATCCTTTGGAATATATAACTTCATGAGGCACTCCCCTCATCTTGATGGTGTCAAAGATATTTTTGAAGGTGTCAAGATGATGGTAAGGATATTTGTTCTTCAAATTCCCTTGTAAAGGCCTATTCTAGATCATCCAGATTATGATAGATTTCAGCTCAAAATTAACCACATCAAATTATGGGATAATGATCAGGCATCTTAGTTCGTTGGCCCTAGTTGCGGCTAGATCTCTAAGAGTCTTTTATTCCTCATCATCTTCACCTTCATTGTCTTGGTCATCACATTCACGATCACAATCATGTTCATGGTGACTCCTTCTGTGTCTTCAGTTGTGGTGATGGAGGTGCTCATTATGGCGTCGCTCCTCTTCATGTCACTCTTCCTCGGGGTGGTGACCATGTGAGTGACGTTCTTCCTCTTCAGTTTTAGGAGGTTGATGATTATGTCAGATTCTTGCATTATGATCCTCCCCAATAAGACTATCATCTCTATGAGGCGACATGATCTCTCAATGGGAGTGATGAGGTGTTGATTAAACTTTCCTCCTTTCAGGCTTCCTAAAATTAGTTCACACAGTCAACTTAGAAAACTAGACGTGAAAAATAAAATACTTAAAGCAATCTGGGTATGGCAGGTTTAGGGGTTTATGAAGTCGAGCTTATGACTAAGCTTGAGGGACGGGTGTGTACTGAGTAGACTCGTGTTCTTAACAGTATCATTTAGCCTTATACCCAACAATGGTGCCAAAACGTTGGCCACCCTAAATCTCATGTACAAAATGGAGTGGATCTAGAGTAGTCAGACTCTTAGATTTATAACTCGACACTCAGGCCCCCGCAACTATTATACAGGGTCCGATGTAGTAGATCTGGGTTAAATCATAAGGACAAGATTGGTAGCTGCTAAGAATGTAGAGCCTCAGACTCAGATACACCAAACAAAAAGGTAGATCGAGATGGTGTTCCCTAAGGAACGATTCTACTCCAAACAAAGTAATGATAAACAAGAGAATACAACAAAACAAGAGAACCAAAATCAAATAAGAAAGATGCAACCAAAATATGGAAGGGAACTTGGATTGGGCTTCACCTACTAAGATCTCTCACCAACATGCAATACTCACACCCTTTGGTATACCCTTAGCAAGATTACAAGCAGTCATCATATATGTTTATTCCCTCCTCTCTCAGCTTAGGATAGATCTAAATCATAAAGTTGTCTCTCTCTCTCTCTCTCGAGAAGATAAAAAAACAATCCCTAAAGCAAATCTTATGACCATTAGCTTTAGCATTCCAACATTTTTATGCATTTGTACTAATAAATAACACTTAGAAAAGGTTAGTATGACTCTATAGAGGTACCAACAATCAAACATCACAAGATGGTAGCTAAGAATGCATGTGAATCATTCAAGAACAAGAGTATGGAGATAATCGTCGCTATATATATGTATGTATGTATATATATATGTATATATATATATATATTAAAATGGATGCAAGTATATATGTTGGAAGAGTCTTAGTGGCTACTCCCAACCCAAGTAAAGTGTTTATCCACTCATTCCCATGAGTAGTAGTTTCGGTTTACAAACGGATGGAGGCATGGAGAAATGTAGGAAGGGGAATATGGAAAAACAAGGAAAAGAAAGTCGAAGTAGGGGACCGGGGGATACACTGATGGTGACCAAGTGATGGCAACAACCAATGGCCTAATTCTATTGCTCTTGGCCTGAAGCAACAGTGTGGGCAATCTCATTTCCCCCTTCCTCCTTGTGATGTTGGAGGAACTCTACAAATGGGTGAGGGTTTGGATGCAGAGATAGATGGACTCTCGTCCATCACTCCTATCAGCCAGTGGCGGTACAGATCAGTCGGTGGCAACTCCTTCCTTTAGCGGCTCCACGTCTGGTCGGCAGCACTCGCTCGGGAGTAGAGTGTGCGACGGTGACCTAGTTTATGTAGCTAGTCATCTCCTCTTTATATGAATCGACATGGGGTCCTTTACTTGCGTCCCAAGCCTCCCTGGTACTCGTCCTCAGGGCACATGCTCAAAGGTCTTGAGTACGGTACCTGTCAGGGCCGCCATCGTATGTCAGTAGAAGGCGCACCATCGGAAGATGGGTGCAGATGCCCCCACCGATTGATAGGCGTAGACGCGCCATCAGCTGGTGGGTGTTGGGGCATCACCGATTGATGCTCACAGGTTTGTCTGTGGTTGATAGGCATAGAAGCACAACTGATTGTTAGGTGTAGACACGCCTATGGGTGATGGATTGCTACAGTTGTCAACCAGTGGTGCGGTAGGGAGTTGTTAGGTAACATTTGGTGAGGGTGAGCCAACGACTACTCAAGGGCCATCGGTTGTCATCTAGTGATGGCTCAACTTTTGATAATCAAGCTTCTAGTCCTTTGTTTCCTGCATTTAACGCCATTGTCCTTTTCAACATAAGGTAAGTAGAATATATGCAAGGTAGGAGGGAAATGGATATCAATTTGTCTAAATAATGGAGAAATATGGATAAAGTAAAACATATAATATCTGCAAAATTGGATTTTATCAATCATATACAAATGTACCACGAGGGGAAGATTCATTTTTGGTTTAATTTATGCTCCAGTGGTTCTTGAGTCCATGCTTTTACAACTCAAGTTGAGCCATCTAGAAAATATTTGTCTAATAATTCCCCACCCAGTTGGGTTAAGGTGTTAGGCCTTAGAGACACCCTTATGAGCTCTATTTTTGGCACTTCTTGGTGTATGTAATCCACATTTTTTGGGTGTCCTTTGGACTTTATTATTCATCTTTCTGGTCATTTCTATTTAAAATCATGGACATTTATGCACATAACCTTAGGATGGGAGACTTTGATCATCAAAGTGCATTTTTTGGTTCCATTGGTCTTCGATGTCATGCTTGTTGAGATTAATTGTGTCATGTTGCTACTATCTGATCGAAAACCTCTCACCTAATTGGGTTAAGGCACTGGACATAAGAGACAACCCCATGGGCTCTATTATCAATACCTTTTGCAGAAGTAATTCATGGCAAGAATTTGTCCCAGTGCAGGTGCCCTTCGGGCATCAGTGTCAACATATAACAAATCTATTCTTTCATGTAGTGGACATTGATGCTCAAAGCCTTCGTATGGGAACTACAATTTTATACTAATACATGTTTCCTAGAGAAGCTTGCCCATCTATCGTACCTAGACTAGATCAACACAGAATATTGTGAGACATGAACGATTTTAGAAGGGATTAGAATCTCCTCATCCTCTAGTCAACATGTCCTTGTTGTGCTTCATTAGAAGGGTTGTTGTCATGTTTAACACTGAATTTCATATAGGGAGTGACCATTGAATTTGTTTTAATAATGTCTTGACTTTATGGGTCTTTTCCACCTTTCATTTGAGGTTCTCATTATAAGAAGACTGAAACAAGAACATTTATTACTTTTTAAAGTGTACTTTTATCCTACAATTTTATTTTAAGATACTTTAGGAATTCATTAGTGAGTGATTTTTATGAGTGAGATTAGGCTTTTAGACCATTTGAGCTACAATATAATTGATCCTTCCATCATCGAACCATTAGTTCTAGTGTTTCACTACCTTAAGATTCATTGAAAACACTATGTTATTTTTCCTTTATTTTGTATTAATATTTTTATTTTATATATTTTTATTTTTATTTAAAACAATTACTTAGATACATCAGGATCCCCAAATGCTTGTGGTGGCTCATGATGAGTGAGTATGTTGATATGCTCATGATGTGCTCTAGCTCAATCAAAGATTCAACCAATTCTCTTATTATAGCTAACCCTTAAATAGAGGGATCGAGAGTGACTTATTGAAGAGCACCCTCTTTGACCACAAAAGCATTGATTAGACCTTCAATGTTATGCTTAAGGGATGTACATGCATATGTTTTTGTTCTAAGGTGCAATGAAATTTACTAGTGAATGTTGAGACACTAGTTCTTTGGAAAGGGATTAGGAGGCTTACTTATGATTGGAAACTTCACAAGGTGCTCTACTAAAGGGAGAACCTTACTGATAGGGACCCCTAAGGGTGTGAATGTTCTTCCTAGTTCCCATTTTGGTATCCCCTCTTTGATGAAAGTGGAGTAATAGACATCTCAAAAAAATGTTTTTCTTTCTTTGTGTTTTAACAATCAAGCTTTAAGATTTTCTAATGGCGATCTCTAAAACATTGTTAATTTCTACTATCTTGACCTCTATATCTTATAGTTTTTGTTGGATTTCCCTTTATACAAGATAAATAGTGCATTATATCTCTAATAATGCTATGGATGAATTTTTTTTTACTAAATGTGGATGAGGTGGATACCCATATGGTCCAGGAACAAGAGGATAGTTTCATGGTGACAGTTAAGGGTACCATGTGAGATTTACTATATCAAACATTTAATTTTGTTAAAGTTGTGGTCTTTTGACCTAGGCTAGATTTTAGCCTTTTCTATAGATACAAATCAATTTTGATTGTAGATTGGATTCTTCTATCTGATCATCAACTTTGTTGTTGTATGGAGCGACTGCTTGTGTCATAGATGTCTCTCGTTGTTAATGCTTAGATTTCAGATTCTTGCAACCCTTGGCTGGAATAATCTTGGATGGTGTATATGTTCACCCCTTAAGTTGTTAGGCAATGGTAGTGGTGCTTGATCTTTGAGGGGACACCTACATATGTGGATTTGGTTGGACAATGCTAGGTGTGACTGTCTACTCATTGTCAAACTCAAGTGGTGTTTTTATGACCCATGATTCTTCAGACTGTCTTAATTGCTCAATGGATTTTGTGTCAACCTACTCCTTCAGAGCATAATAGTGTTTTTACCAAGTGTCTTCATCATCTCTTACATGTTGAGATGTTTGGTGTATTTTCCATCTCAGGGACTTCTTTCAAAAACTATAAGTAAGTGATTTACTGCCTTAGACTTTTGTTATGCTTCATTTTGTGTTGAGATGGTAGGATGTTCGAGTACCAAGTTCAAGATACCAATTGATAATTTCCACCTTGAGTGGAAAAGGGGCCAAGTTGTGAAAGAAGTTAAAAGAAACATGGTTGTAGAGGAACTTCCCCTTGCTTTAGGAAAGAGGATTTCATTTATGTAGAACTAAAAGATGTCATTCATGTTTCCTTGATCCCAATGTTTAAGGGAGGATTAAAAAGAAACTATCCCTTATGAGGAGATTAAAATCCATGATATAAAAAGGTATACTTACCCTATATGAGAAAGGGTAATGAACATGTAGGGATTGGAAATATTGCCCTTTGCATGAAAAGGGATTGTTCACATATAGCACATATTATTAGATCTAAGATAGAAAGTGAGCATGCCCCAAGATTGAGTGAGATGAAAGAATATTTTTAGTTTTGTCATGAGACTACATAGTAGCACCATGATGGGGTAGGAAGAATGTGGTCATTTGTAGTATAAGAGTGAACTTAGGATGGTATCTAGGACAATGTGACCCACTCGAGACCAGATGCTATGAATGGGCATCCATCTATATTTTAATGTGTGAGATTATTGTCTCCTCATGGAAGAATTCAAATGGTATCTAGGTACAATGTGACCCACATAGGGCTAGAACATATGATTGGATAACCATTCATGTTTTGGTGTGTGATATTCATCTTTCCTCGTGGGATATCTTATGATAGAAATACTAAAGAAAGAAAATCTAGGGACGAGGTGACTGATGTATAGATTTTGAGTTGCTTTTTACAGGCCTAGTTTACATTCATTTTGAGCATTTATAGTCAATTTATTGATAATATGTACATAATTCTTGATAACTAGCTTGTATAGTTTTGGTGCATCAAAATATATTATTTCATCGCAATTTTATAATTTTATATATTTTGTGGCTTAAGACTTGGTCCTTGTCGAATTTCAAGGTTGCCCATATTTTCAAGGAGTCAGTGCCACCGATCATGCAGGTCAGTGCCACCTAGCAGACGTCAGGGACTCAGCCCAAATCAACCAATGGAGTCTATGGCACTGACCATTCAGGTCGGTGCCACCGAGATAGCATTAGAGAAGACCAAGAAAATTTGGATCAACTTGGTGCCACCGACATTACTATCGATGGTACTGACTAAAGCAGAGATCGACAAAAGCCTGATGCCGTCGGTGCCACTGACCACCAGGTCTGTGCCACCGACTCTGTCAGATTTCATCCATCCAAGCCAGCCAACCAGATCCAACGGTCCACGTTTTTTGGTACCGTAATTGCCCTAAGACAAAAAGGGGATGACGGCCAGACTTGGAGGGAGGGTACATTGCACGCAAAAAAAGCTGAGAGAGAGAGGAGGAGCAAAGAACGGAGCTGAAGGACTGCATCCGGGTGATTCAAGCACCTATGATGGATGAGTTTGTTGCTGGAAGGCTGCAATTCGTGCAACAGAAGAGGAGGAGGATCTGTTTGTATTTCCTAGCAAGGGGTTACTCGAGTTTCTCCATGTTTCCCCCATTTTTATACTTTTCCTCTATGTTTGTATTGTTGAAAACCATGTGGGGCTAAACCCCTTGATTATTTAGGACCCAGGGGTAGCTCGGGGAACCATTGTATCGACTTTTACATGGTTTGATGCAATTTTCCTCCTAATTCGTGGATATTTATGTGTGCGAATGAATGTTCTCTTATTGATTGATCACCTTCATTCGAAATCTTAGGAGAATAATTAATTTGGAAGGAGAATTAAATGCCTGAAACTTACACATAAACACTATCTTATGCGTTCCTTGGTAAAGGTAATGCACGGGTAGTGGGAAGATACCTAGAGATTGAATGTAAAGCACCTGATCTAAGATATAACCTACTATAGATGTGGAGTTGTCTTAGATCTATGTAGTGAATTGTACTGTGGAAGTGGAAAATTCTCACTACAAGCTTTCTATCCAGGAAGAGGTTAAATTATATAAAAGTCAGTAAAAGAAGATACAATGGGGATCCATGGTGAAACTGGCATTCTTGAGGAATTCCACCTCTCTTGACTTAATCAAACCATTTTTCATTTTAATTTTCTCTTGTTTTGTTTTAAAAACTGATTCTCTCAAACTTTTTACCGGTCTAGCTGATTGCATGTTGTTAGTAGTAGTCTCTGAACGAACGTCTCCCTGAGTTCGACTCGGGCCTCATTTAGCCTAATTACGCGACGTGTACACTTGCATTTAGACGCATGTAAAATACGTGTCATGTTTTTGGCACCATTGTCAGGGAGTACGACAACATTCAACACTACGAGTACTACGGGCGGTCATTCTAGGCCACCTTTGTTTTTTTTTATTTACCCATTCACTGCAATTAAGTTCATTTCATTTTTCATGATTAAGTACTGGCACTAATAATTCTTATCTTTCAGGTGCTAGTATATGGTAGCCACGCGGATCACAGAGTATGGTGATTACACTTCTGAGATCCCAGCTAGTGAGGTTGAGACCGTTCATCCACTTGTAGAGCACACCTCCGTTGATATAATAGAACTGGAGATGGGGGACGGTGCACCAGCGGAAGAGCAGATGATCTGGGAGAAAATCAAGGCCTCATCATCCATAGAACAGCTGGGACCGATCAAGAAGCAGGCAATTAATATTCTGAACTATAAGATCGAGCTTGGACTTATAGCGTTAGTGAAGACATAGGCGTTCCATGGCCACGCGCATGAAGATCATATTGCCCAAATTAACAACTTTGTGGAAACATGTGACATGATCAAGGTGGACCAATTCCCTCAGACGGACATATACTTAAAGTTGTTTTGATCATATCTAGATGGAAAAGCAAGAAAGTGGTTGTGTAACCTCGAGAAGGAATTTGTTGAGACGTGGGACCAAATGGTGGACGTTTTCTTTTCCCATTATTTTCTGCCTGAGAAGACAAATGACATGGTCAGAAAGATACACAACTTCAAGCAACATGATGTTGAATCATATTGAGGAGATACCTTAGCAGAACGTCATATAGCTAGATATGGAATATGTCCCCAAAATTCTATACCCGTGCAGTTTGTATGGATTTCCAGGACGATGTGTGACTTTGTTTAAAGCACTCCAAAACTCCACTACTATCGTATCCACATCTCATGTTTCAGAAGAGGCTCCCATGCCAGAGGAGCAGGTGAAGGATCTACTCCATAGTGGAGCAACCACAAGTTGTGCCACCCACAGAAGATGTGCCAAATTCTATCTCAGAAGGTGGTGTTGAAGCAAGCTTAGGGGAGGAGACCCCCAAAGTTCCATATGTTCCACCGCACAAGCGCATAGAGAAGACATATGTGCCATTCCCGGATAGTCTGAAGCTGAGGAAGGAGCAAAGGCACTTTAGGAAATTTCTTGAGATCTTCCAAAAGCTCCACATCAACATCACACTAGTGGAGACTATAGAGCAAATCCCTGCATATGGAATATTCATGAAAGATATCATCAACAAGAAATGCAGGATCAAAGATACAGATGTTTGGTGTGTTGATGAGGCAGTGAGTTCTGTTATTCAGGGAAAGTTTCCAAGAAAGATAAAGGATCCAGGACATTTCTACATCCCTTGTTCTATAGGTGCACACCAATTACCACAACCATAGTGTGACTCAGGATCTAGCATTAACCTCATGCCTCTTGCTACTTTTTAGAAGTTGGGATTGAAGAAGCCAACAAAAACCTATATGACAATTGAGTTGGGTGATGGATCAATTGTAAAGCCACAGGGTATATGCAAGGATGTGCTAGTCAAAGTAGACAAGTTCATATTTCCTGTAGATTTTATGGTCATGGATATGCCTGAGATGAAAGGATCTGAGATGCTATTGGGAAGGCCATTCCAATCTACGGCTGATGTGATCACTACTATTGGGGGAGGTTACTTGACACTTGGGATTGGTGATGATAGAGTGAAATTTAAGCTTCCAAATGAATCATCAGAGCCACCCCTTGACAACCCAGGTTGAAGGTATGCCTCATGTCAAGCCTAGGAAATTAAACAAGGGTGCTTGTTGGGAGGCAACCCAACTTTTAGATTTCTTCTTTATGTTCTTTTAATTTTATGCACTTAGTTTTCCTTAAGTTTTAGTAATTTTTTGTAAAAATGGTACCCTAATTCGTGTTTGGAAGTGTGCAGAACTTACAAAGTCAGTACCACCGACATCTGTGTTGGTGGCACCAAGATTTGATCAGTGTTGGATCAGCTTTAGAAAGGCAGAGTCGGTGCCACCGACTTCCCTAAAGATTTTCATAGGGTTACAGGCGCATATAACTGATAAAACGGTGGTGCCACCAACTTCCTAGTCGATGCCACTGAAATTTTTTATTGTCCCAGGTTCGGTGGGTGCGTCGATGCACCAAAAATGGTTGGCAGAGTCAGTGCCACCGACCTCCTAGCCGGTGCCACCGACTCCTGGCAGACAACCACCTAAAAAAGGTTGTAAACAACATCGAAACCCTTTTTTAGCACTGTTTATTTAGAGCAGAGAAGGCTAAAGAATGTCATGTCTTAACACCACTAAGAAACAAAAATGGGCCACCAAGAAGAGGGATATTATCAAGCACAACTTGGTCAAATGAGCCTCCAACCATCCCCCTCCACCACCCTTCAGAGCAAATGGTACCGCTGTTCCACCTGTTAAGTTGGAATTTTGACTATGAGTCCATAGTCATATTCGAGCTTGGGGGGTGCTGGAACAGTTTCTATCTTAGTTTTTATTTTCTTTTATCTTGATTTGTGTCTGTGTTATTTTGAGAAGAGTAGTAAGTTTTCTGGTTAGTTTTTCTATTAAGTAGGATCCACATTCTATCTAGTGTAAGCTGTGGAGAAATAAATGCATGGTTTCATTTGAAAATGTCAATCTCTGGGTTGGGTGCATTAAAGAAGAAAAAATATAGAGATTATTTTGCGAGTAATCGAGTCACATAACTAAGGAAGTGCTTGAGTAAGTCAGCTTTAGGACAAAATACCATAAATGACCATCTTAATTGTCTAAGAAAGTAGTTGATATGACTGTTGAGCCCGAACATACCAAACATCAACGAGACCTTGAGTCAAAGTTTAAGAAAGAAATCCCTTAATTACCATGTACACAGGTCATTAGAGAGGGACACATGATCTTTTCTAAGGGCTCTGCCACTTAGTTGTGTGATCTCATCCACCTCATTTGCATTCATTTGACACTCCACCATAAGACAACTGATCACATTTTATCATTTTAGCTTTTGAAACCATACTTGCATTGCATAGTAGACGTGCATAAAAAAATATATAGAAAATCTACATGCACA
This sequence comes from Alisma plantago-aquatica, assembly GCA_963693085.1. Classification (NCBI taxonomy): domain Eukaryota; kingdom Viridiplantae; phylum Streptophyta; class Magnoliopsida; order Alismatales; family Alismataceae; genus Alisma; species Alisma plantago-aquatica. Next base: position 748,397,579 of record OY856411.1, on the reverse strand, counting down.
ACCAAATTCGGGTGCATGTCATGTAGTTGCATTTCATATCTCTCTTTTTCATTCATAGTTACATGTCATTTGCCATTTAATGCTATCTTGTACTCAGTCTCTTCTAAAATGCAAAAAGGTGAAGATTATGCCTATACCCTTAAAAAAGAAGGAATTAATGCCATGTAGAGAAAATGCAATAAAATTCCATCACTATGAGAAAGGACGTGGGAAAAAAGAGAGAAATTAAAAAAAAGGAAAAATAGTCACAAATATAGAGCATAATTGAGAAATAAGGGAGAAAGGGCATACTCTCACCTTAGTGGAGGAAGAACTAATACTTGATGTATTTATAGGTATTTTTTCTCATCCTGAGATGAAATGTACATGCATTCATCATTTCCCTTCATTTACTAGGCATTAGGAGCATATTTCAATTCTTTTCAGTATATAGGTTCATCATCCTTTTTTTTATCAGTAAGCGTGTTTCTCATTCCTTCATCAAAAATTGTACATGGGGGAGCCAAAGCTCAAGAGTTAATACGTGAAAGACAAAACAACCTATCTGTGCATGTTTCTATAGTCACTGTCTATGCATCGCCACACTTTAAGTGGGCTCACATCACTTCCATAAAAAATGACCTGGTTCCTATGAATCCAGATGTGGTAAATAGTAAGGATTGCAAGCAAAGCCTCATTCTTGTTTTTCAGAAGGTGTAGCTCAACCTTTTTGACAAAAGAAAGAGGTTTAATTTGCAAGACTCTACCCCATATCTCAGTTGCTATATCACAATCCCAAAGGACGTGATTATTGGTCTCGACATTTCTCCTACATAGGTTGCACCTTGAAGCCACGTTGTAGCCCCATTTCTGCAACTGATCTTCTGTGATCAGTCTTCCATACATGACCTTCCAACAGGTGATAATTGGTCGCCTTGGGGCTCTATGCAGGTTTCTATTGCATGAATGATTTAATGTGCTCAGGAGTCTTCCATTGTCGCCCATTTCATCCACCCGTTGCTCTTACTGGTAGGCCACATATCTGATTATCTCCTCACACATTCTTATCAGGAGACCTACTTCCAGGAGATGATAGGTAGAGAAAGAGAGCAACATAGATAGGAGATCACATGATGCACCATGGGTGAATCCAAAGAATTTATCATGTTAACTGCTCTATTTGATAGTGATATATTGATTTAGGGATAGACATCTCTTATAGATATTCTTGGTTGCTTTTAGAGTAGGTGGTGTTCAGTGGTCAGTAAGGGCCGGTATGAGGACCGAAAGGTGAGAGACACCTAGATATAGTTTATGTATTAGTGTCCTTTTGCTGACTTATTCAATCAGATCCAAAGGTGTTGTTACTCGAGGACGAGCAAGATTTATCTTAGGGGAGTTTGATGTATAGATTTTGAGTCATTTTTATAGGCCTAGTTTACATTCATTTTGAGCATTTATAGTCAATTTATTGATCATATCTACATAATTCTTGATAACTGGCGTGTATAGTGTTGGTGCATCAAACTATGTTATTTCATTGCAATTTTACAATTTTATATATTTCATGGCTTAATACTTGGTCCTTGTCAAATTTTATGGTTGCCCATATTTTCAAGGAGTCGGTGCCACCAACCATGCAGGTCGGTGCCACCGAGCAGATGTTAGGGACTCAGCCCAAATCGACCAATGGAGTCAATGGCACCGACCATTCAGGTCGGTGCCACCGAGATAGCATCAGAGAAGACAAAGAAAATTCAGATCAACTCGGTACCACCAACATTACCGTCGATGGTACTGACTAAAGCAGAGATCAACAAAAGCCCGATGTCGTCGGTGCCACCGACTCTGTCAGATTTCAGCCATCCAAGTCGACCGCCCATATCCAATGATCCACGTTATGTGGTACCGTAAGTGTCGTAAGACAAAAAGGGGATGACGGCAAAACTTGGAGGGAGGGTACTTTGCACGCACAAAAGCCGAGAGAGAGGAGTAAAGAACGGAGCTGAAGGACTGCATCCGGGTGATTCAAGCACCTCCGACGGATGAGTTTGCTGCTGGAAGGCTGCAATTCACACAACCAAAGAGGAGGATCATCCGTTTGTATTTCCTAGCAAGGGGTTACTCGATTTTCTCCATGTTTCCCCCATTTTTCTACTTTCCCTCTATGTTTGCATTGTTGAAAACCATGCGGGGCTAAACCCCTTGATTCCTTAGGACCTAGGAGTAGCCTGGGGAACCATTGTATCAACTTTTACATGATTTGATGCAATTTTCTTCCTAATTTGTGGATATTTATGTGTGTGAATGAATGTTCTCTTGCTGATTGATCACCTTCATTGAAAATCTTAGGCGAATAATTAATCTGGAAGGAGAATTAAATGTCTGAAACTCACGCATAAGCACTATCTTACGCATTCTTTGGTAAAGGTAATGTATGGGTAGTGGGAAGATACCTAGAGATTGAACATAAAACACCTGATCTAAGATATAAACTACTACAGACATGGAGTTGGCTTAGATCTAGGTAGCAAATTGTACCGTGGAAGCGGACAATTCTCGCTACAGGCTTTCTATCCAGGAAGAGGTTAAATTATATAAAAGTCAGTAAAAGAAGATACAGTGGCAATCTGTGGTAAAACTAGCATTCCTGAGGAATTCCACCTCTCTTGACTTAAAAAAACCATTTCTCATTTTAATTTTCTCTTGTTTTGTTTTAAAAACTAATTCTCTCAAACTTTCTACGAGTCTAGCTGATTGCCTGTTGTTAGTAGTAGTCTCTGAACGAACATCTCCCTGAGTTCGACTCGGGCCTCATTTGGCCTATATTATACGCTTGCGTTTAGACGCACATAAAATACATGTCAAGTTTTTGGTGCCGTTCTCGGGGAGTACGGCAACGTTCAGCACTATGAGTGTTGCGGGTGGCCATTCTAGGCCACCTTTGTTTTTTTTATTTACTCATCCATTCACTACAATTAAGTTCATTTATTTTTTTGTGATTAAGTACTGGAACTAATAATTCTTATCTTTTAGGTGCTAGTATATGGTAGCCACGCAGACCACAGAGTACGGTGATTACAGTTCTGAGATCCCAGTTGGTTAGGTTGAGACCGTTCATCTGCTTGTAGAGCACACCTCCGTTGCTATCATAGAACTGGAGATGGGTGACGGTGCACTAGCGGAAGAGCAGACAATCTGGGAGAAAATCAAGGCCTCATCATCCATAGCACGGCTGGGCCCGATCAAGAAGAAGGCAATCAATATTCCGAACTATAAGATCGAGCCTGTACTTATAATGTTAGTGAAGACACAGGTGTTCCACAACCACACGCATGAAGATCTTGTCGCCCACATTAGCAACTTTGTGGAAACATGTGACATGATCAAGGTGGACCGATTCCCTCAGACGGCCATATACTTAAAGCTATTTCCATCATCTTAGGATGGCAACGCAAGGGAGTGGTTGTGCAACCTCGAGAAGGGATTTGTTGAGACGTGGGACCAAATGGTGGAGTTTTTCTTTGCCTGTTATTTTCCTCCTGAGAAGACAAATGACATGGTCAGAAAGATACACAACTTCAAGCAACATGCTACTGAATCATACTGTGAGGCATGGGAGAGATTTTAGAACATGTTGCGTAAGGTTCCACATCACGGGATCTACTTGGAGAACCAAGTTAAGATGTTCTATTTTGGGTTGAAATTGAATGACAGGACCACTCTGGATAGTGCAGGTACATGGTTCTTCTTGAACAACTCACCGGTGAAGTGTCAGGAAATCTTGTTAAACATGGAAAAGAACCAAGCATGGGTCAGTGATAGTAACTGCCCAAAGCACATAAAGAGTGTGGCAGAGTTAAAGGTGATCAATGTATTGAATGAAAAGCTGGATCTGATTGCTAAGAAGATATATCAGAAGGAAGAAGAAGAAGAGGCAGAAAAGGCCAAGTACATGAGGAAGCAGGAGTACAGGAACAATGAAGAAGATAGTACCAATGAGATGCTGAGGAAATTGCTGTAGCAAAATGAGTCATTCATGAGACAAACGCGGCATGTTCTTCAAAGCCATGGGTCACAGATACAGAGCATGCAATATCAAATTTCTCAAATTGTAGAGGAGATGGGTTCCATGAAGAAGATCATTCAAAAGAAACCTACTGGGAATGTTGCACCCACTCAAAAGCATCAACAGGTTAAATATATCTCAATCAATAAGGATCCAGAGCCCCCTATTGAGGAGATACCTGAGAAGAACGTCATGCAGCTAGATATGGAATATGTCCCCAAAATTACATACCCTCGCAGTTTGTTTGGATTTCCAGGAGGATGCATGACTCCGGTTCAAGCACTCCAAAACTCCACTACTATCATGTCCACATCTCATATTTCAGAAGAGGCTCCCATGCCAGAGGATCAGGTGAAGGCTCTACTCCGTAGTGGAGCAGCCACAATCAACAAGGAGACACCCACGAACAAGGAGAAGCAGCCACAAGTCATGCCACCCATAGAAGATGTGCCAAATTATATCTCAAAAGGTGGTGTTGAAGTAAGCTTAGGGGAGGAGACCCCCAAAGTTCCATATGTTCCACCGCACAAGTGCATACAGAAGCCCTATGTGCCATTCCCGGATAGTCTGAAGCCAACGAAGGAGAAAAGGCACTTTAGGAAATTTCTTGAGATCTTCTGAAAGCTCCACATCAACATCACACTGGTGGAGACTATAGAGCAAATCCCTACATATGGAATATTCATGAAAGATATCATCAACAAGAAATGGAGGATCAAAGATACATATATTTGGTGTGTTGATGAGGCAATGAGTTCTATTATTCAGGGAAATTTGCCAAGAAAGAGAAAAGATCCAGGACATTTCTACATCCCTTGTTCTATAGGTGGACAACAATTACCACAAGTACAGTGTGACTCAGGATCTAGCATTAACCTCATGCCTCTTACTACTTTTCAGAAGTTGGGATTGAAGAAGCCAACAAAAATCTCTATGACAATTGATTTGGCTGATGGATCAATTGTAAAGCCACATGGTATATGCGAGGGTGTGCTAGTCAAAGTAGACAAGTTCATATTTCCTGTAGATTTTGTGGTCATGGATATGCCTGAGATGAAAGGATCTGAGATGCTATTGGGAAGGCCATTCCAAGCTACGACTGATGTGATCACTGCTATTGGGCAAGGTTACTTGACACTTGGGATTGGTGATGATAGAGTGAAATTTAAGCTTCCAAATGAATCATCAGAGCCACCCCTTGACAACCCAAGTTGAAGTTATGCCTCATGTCAAGCCTAGGACATTAAATAAGGGCACTTGTTGGGAGGCAACCCGACTTTTAGATTGCTTCTTTATGTTCTTTTAATTTTATGCACTTAGTTTTCCTTAAGTTTTGGTAATTTTTTGTAAAAATCATACCCTAATTCGTGTTTGGAAGTGTGCAGAACTTACGAAGTCAGTACCACCGACATCCATGTTGGTGGCACCGAGATTTGATCAGTGTTGGATTAGCTTTGGAAAGGCAGAGTAGGTGCCACCGACTTCCCTAAAGATTTTCATAAAGTTACAGGTTCATATAACTGATAAAATGTCGGTGCCACCAAAATTTTTGATTGTCCTAGGTTCGGTGGATGCGTCGATGCACTGAAAATGGTTGGCAGAGTCAGTGCCACCGACCTCCTAGCAGACAGCCACCTAAAAAAGGTCGTAAACATCATCAAAACAGTTTTCTTTAGCATCACTTTTTGTAAAGCAAAGAAGGCTAAAGAATGCCACGTCTTAGCACCACTAAGACACAAAAATAGGAAACTAAGAAGAGGGAGATTATCAAGCACCACTTGTTCAAATGAGCCTCCTACCATCCACCTCCACCACCCTTCAAAGCAAATGGTACTGTTGTTCCACCTCTTAAGTTTGAATTTTCACTCTGAGGCCATAGTCATATTCGAGCTTGGGGGGTGCTGGAATAGTTTCTATCTTAGTTTTTATTTTCTTTTATCTTGATTTGTGTCTGTGTTATTTTGAGAAGAGTAGTTAGTTTTCTGGTTAGATTTTCTATTAAGTAGGATCCACATTCTATCTAGTGTAAGCTGTGGAGAAATAAATGCATGATTTCATTTGAAAATGTCAATCTCTGGGTTGGGTGCATTAAAGAAAAAATATATATAGAGCTTAGTTTGTGAGTAATCGAGTCACATAACTTAGGAAGTGCTTGAGTAAGTCATCTTTAGGACATAATACCATGAATGACCATCTTAATTGTCTAAGAAAGTGGTTGATATGGCTGCTTAGCCCGAACTGACCAAACATCAATGAGACCTTGAGTTGAAGTTTAAGAAAGAAATCCCTTAATTACCCTGTACACAGGTCATTAGAGATGGACACATGATATTTTCTGAGGGCTCTACCACTTAGTTGCGTGATCTCATCCACCTCATTTCCATTCATTTGACACTCCACCATAAGACAACTGAGCACATTTTATCATTTTAGCTTTTGAAACCATACTTGCATTGCATAGTAGACGTGCATAAAAAATATATAGAAAATCTACATGAACAACCAAATCTGGGTGCATGTCATGTAGTTGCATTTCATATCTCTCTTTTTCATTCATAGTTACATGTCACTTGCCATTTAATGCTATCTTGTACTCAGTCTCTTCTAAAATGCAAAAAGGTGAAGATTATGCCTATACCCTTGACAAAGAAGGAATTAATGTCATGTAGAGAAAATGCAATAAAAGTCCATCACTATGAGAAAGGACGTGGAAAAAAAGAGAAACTAAAAAAAGGGAAAAATAGTCACAAATATAGACCCTAATTGAGAAATAAGGGAGAAAGGGCATACTCTCACCTTAGTGGAGGAAGAACTAATACTTGATGTAGTTGTAGGTATTTTGTCTCATATTGAGATGAAATGTACATGCATTCATCATTTCCCTTCATTTACTACGCATTAGGAGCATATTTCAATTCTTTTCAGCATATAGGTTCATCATCCTTTCATTGCATGAGTGATTTAATGTGCTCATGAGTCTTACATAGCCGCCCATTTCATCCACCCGTTGCTCTTACCGGTAGGCCACATATCTGATTATCTCCTCACACATTCTTTTTAGGAGACCTGCTTCCAGGAGATGATAGGTAGAGAAAGAGAGCAACGTAGATAGGAGATCACATGATGCACCATGGGTGAATCCAAAGAATTTATCATGTTAAATGCTCAATTTTATAGTGATATATTGATATAGGGATAGACATGTTTTATAGAGATTCTTGGTCGCTTTTAGAGTAGGTGGTGTTCAGTGGTCAGTAAGGGCCGGTATGAGGATCAAAAGGTGAGAGACACCGAGATATAGTTTATGTATTAATGTCCTTTTGCTGACTTGTCTCAATCAAATCCAAAGGTGTTGTTACTCGAGGACGAGCAAGATTTCGCTTAGGGAAGTTTGATGTACATATTTTGAGTCACTTTTTATAGGCCTAGTTTACATTCGTTTTGAGCATTTATAGTCAATTTATTGATCATATGTACATAATTCTTGATAACTGGCTTGTATAGTGTTGGTGCATCAAACTATGTTATTTCATCACAATTTTACAATTTTATATATTTTGTGGCTTAATACTTGGTCCTTGTCGAATTTTAGGGTTGCCCATATTTTCAAGGAGTCAGTGCCACTGATCGTGCAGGTCGGTGCCACCGAGCAGACGTCAGAGACTCATCCCAAATCGACCAATGGAGTCGATGGCACCGACCATTCAGGTCGGTGCCACCGAGATAGCATCAGAGAAGACCAAGAAAATTCAGATCAACTCGGTTCCACCGACATTACTGTCATTAGTACTGACTAAAGCAGAGATCGACAAAAGCCTGATGTCGTCGGTGCCACTGACCACCAGGTCAATGCCACCGACTCTGTCGGATTTCAGCCATCCAAGCCGGCCGCCCAGATCCAACAGCCTACGTTAAGTGGTACCCTAAGACAAAAAGGGGATGATAGGCAGACTTGGAGGGAGGGTATGTTGCACACATAAAAGTTGAGAGAGAGAGAAGCAAAGAACAGAACTGAAGGACTGCATCGGGGTGATTCAAGCACCTTCGACGGACGAGTTTGCTGTTGGAAGGCTGCAATTCACGCAACCAAAGAGGAGGATCATCTGTTTGTATTTCCTAGCAAGGGGTTACTCGAGTTTCTCCATGTTTCCCCCTTTTTCTACTTTTCCTCTATGTTTGCATTGTTGAAAACCATGCAGGTATAAACCCCTTGAATCCTTAGGACCCGGGAGTAGACTGGGAAACCATTGTATCGACTTTTACATGATCTGATGCAATTTTCCTCCTAATTTGTGGATATTTATGCGTGTGAATGAATGCTCTTGTTGATTGATCACCTTCATTGGAAATCTTAGGCAAATAATTAATCTGGAAGGAGAATTAAATGCCTGAAACCCACACATAAACACTATCCTACGGATTCCTTGGTAAAGGTAATGTATAGGTAGTGGGAAGATACCTAGAGATTGAATGTAAATCACCTGATCTAAGATATAAATTACTACAGACGTGGAGTTGGCTTAGATCTAGGTAGTGAATTGTATTGTGGAAGCAGACAATTCTTGCTACAAGTTTTCTATCCAGGAAGAGGTTAAATTATATAAAAGTCAGTAAAAGAAGATACAGTGGGGATCCGTGGTGAAACTGGCATTCCTAACGAATTCCACCTCTCTTGACTTAAACAAACCATTTTTCATTTTAATTTTCTCTTGTTTTGTTTTAAAAACCGATTCTCTCAAACTTTCCACCGGCCTAGCTGATTGCATGTTGTTAGTAGTAGTCTCTGAACGAATGTCTCCCTGAGTTTGACTCGGACCTCATTTGGCCTATATTACGCGACGCGTACGCTTGCATTTAGACGCACGTAAAATACGTGTCACTGACCCACTTATCCATTTGTATTTCACTGAGTGAGATTCCTCGCTCCTTGGGGTAGATTTTATGAAAGAACTACTCTCAAAAGGGGGAGTGTACATCCAATTCCTTACATAGTCTAGGACCGCAGTGTGAACAAGAATAGAAACATGGGCCAATTTTAGGTCATGATCCATGATCATTGGATGTAAAAGTGAATGTGACAAAAATGGGCCAGTTTTAGGTCATGGTGCAAGACCTTATCAAAGTTAGGAAAATGTAGATGAACTATTGTGCTACTTGGTGACACCTTAGTCAAGCCAAAAGATACTTTGGTTTGCTTACAATCATAAGAAAATATTACCATTATAACTTTTTTTTGTTCATGAATAAAACATGACACTTTTATGTGTAATTGAAATGAAAATAAGAAAATAAATCAATTAAAATATGTTTCTTGTATTTTGCAGATATTTGGAGCTAGAGATGGTTGTGGATTTCACACCATTTCCCCAAAGATCCCAATATTTTATGTGTGCGGTCCTAATTGCCTCAAGATCTCTCTTGACATAGACCCTACCTGGGAAATTAGCATCATGTTGTGATAACAGAGACAAGACAATAAAGAAATTTGATTCCATATGAGGAAGATTCAATCTGTTCAATTAAAGAAATCAAGAAGATTATTTGATTAGATCACATGAAGTAGTTTAAATAAGTGAGTAAGAGTATGTATGTAGATTGAAGCAATCATAGTTACCATTATGTGGCATCATGGTTTTCAACTAATGGTTATGTTGGAGGAAGGATCCTCTAGACACTCAAATGAGTGAAAATAAAGGGGGAGATAGTTGTCTCTCTAGCTTCAAGAGACTCAAAAGGGACAAAACGATATGACGGGCATGGGGGTTATTCATAGGAAAATATTTGGATTGTGGGACACAAGTTGAAGTTTTTGGAATCGAAGACTGGTTGCTACCTTACATGGGGCGGACACATGGAGGATCATATGGTTCTACCATCACTATGAAGATGGATAAGATCCACCAGGTGTCCCCGAATAGAGAAAAAATGAACTCTTTTATTTGAATTTCTATTTTTTTATCTTTAAAAGATATTTCAGTTAAAGTGGGTTTGGATTACATGATCGACTTATATGTGAAATAAAACTCAATAAAAATTAAAGAAGATAAGAAGATAATTCTTTAAGACTAATCTTCCTTATTATCTAAAAGGATATGAATCTTCATCAAGATAATGGCAATTGAATACATGTAGGGTTTAGAAATAAATATTTTATTTAGGATGATCCAAATGAGAAACTTATGGGAGAAGTCTTCTAAAAAGATGAATTGAAGGGAAAACTACGCCTAAGTCTAAGAAATACCTTTTGTATAAGAGACCCTAAATAACGACAATGGGTCAAACATGTAGATTAAATAGATGGAAAATATGAAAAATGTGCAATAAATGGAATGAACTCCTTTATATCTAGAGAGATTATATGATCTTGATTTTTGAATGAATCTCCGAAAATGGGGTGTGAATTGATCTCTTATAATATTCCTAAAATAGTAATACGAAATTGTATATATATATTGAAGTAAAGATGTTTTGATTCTAATGAATGAAGGGAAATGGATAAGTGGAAATTTTAAATGAATAATATTATTTCATTTATTATCTATATTCATCTTAAAATATCGTCTGTGTATGTTTATATCCTGGTGGGATGAATCCTCCAGTTGGAGGACTCTTTTAGAGTCTCATGTGGTTCTTCCTTAATATTTTTAGGTATGTTGGCATAGAGGAAAGGACATGATGATCAATATGTAACAAGAAATAATGTAGACTTGTCAATAGTGTCCATGTACTCTCACTTTCTAAGTAATGGATGGGTAGTTGATAAATGTAATTCAATCTTTATGTGGATCACTTTATTTCAAATTTCAGATTCTATTTTTGATAGATTCTAGTTTTAAGTTGGTTTATCTTGAAATTTTTTCCTAATGATCACATTTGGGTTGGTCAGTGGGACTGGTCCTCACAGTAGATGTTACTAAACATGAAGAAGCTTCTATACAACTTTATTGCAATCCAAGTGCATACACATTAAGATCCTAGTGAACTCACATTTAAATATTTGTCTACGTACATCCAAACTCTATTTCATCCAATATGCACATACTACAATCCAATTCAACAAAAGTTGAGTCTAGGTGCATCTACTAGCAAGTTTGCACCATCCACAATCATATTGTGCATAAATCCTTATGCACCCAAATTTAAATTCATATGCATCTATTTCTAGTCATACACCAGCTATTAACAATTTTTTATTAAATCCAAGAGAACAACAATCTAGATACTGGAGGATTTTTCCAAAAATCATGGTACATGTAGAACTTTGAATCCAAGTACACCTACTACCAAGCGTGCATCGCTTACTAGCACATTTTGTTTCAATCCTAGGGCACCCATGTTAAATCTTAGTCCACCCACATTGTAACCCAGTTTCAATCCTAGTGCTCATACTTAGGCACACACTTTGAATACAAGAGCACCTACTACCAAGTGTGCACCAACAACAATCGTCTTTTATTGCAACCCTAGTGCACCCACATTTAAATTTTATTGCACCTAGAAACATCAGATCCACCCACATCTGACCTCTATTTCTAATCCAAATGTGCATACTAGCATCTTATTGAAGACGAGGTTTAAATCCTAGGGTGCACACTTTAGATCCACATACAATATTAACTTGAATCTGAGTACAACAATAATTCAAATTCAAATGAATAGAAAATTTTGTAATGGTGTTTTTATTGAATCCAAGATCACTCAAATGTGAAGCTCAGTGCATTTTTGTATAAATCAAGGTACATATAGATCTAAAATCCTGGTACACCTTCTACCTAGCATGCACTTGCTACTACAAAAGTTAGGTGCAATCCTAGTACACTCATATCTCAATTCAGATACACCCGCATTTGAATCGTCATATACACAATACTCAAATCCTTGTACAAATGTTGTCAAAGCATGCACTTCCTACTACCAATTCATGCTTGAATCCTAGAAAACCCAAATATGAATGCTAGTGCATCCAACTAATCATGGTGTGAATCCAATTGGACCTTCTATGAAATGTGCACCAGCTATGTCAATTTTGACTTCAATCTTAGAGCACCCAAATAGTAATCCTAGTAAATTTCTACACAAGTCATGGTACATGAAATGCTCGAATCCATGTACTACCTTCTATAAGTGTGCACTGACTACTAGCAAATTTTATTACAATCCTAGATCACCCACTCAAAAACTAGTGCACCCACATTTAAATCCAAGTCTACCTGCATCACAACTCTATTTCTAATCCTTGTGCACATACTACTGTCATGCTAAGGACACATTTTGATACCAGGTGCACCTACTACCAAACATTCATCAACTACTATCAATTTTGGTGCACCCACATTCAAATGCCAATGCTACCAAGCGTGCACCAAGTATCGTCGATTTTCCTTGAATCCTACATAACCAAAATTTGTATTCTAATCCATTTCTGTACAAATCATGGTGTATGCGGAACTTGATTACAAGTGAACATGCTACGGAGTGTGCATTCTCTACTATCAAAATTTGCTTGCCATCCTAGTGCACCAACATCAAATCATACTACACTCACATTTGGATCATAGTGTACCTGCACTCGAACTCTATTTTTAATCCTTTAGCGCATACTGCCATCCTGCTAGACACACATTTTGAATCCAGTTGCACCTCCTACTAAGTGTGCACCAACCACTTTCAAATTTTGTTGCAATCCTAGTACACCCACATTTAAACCTTAGTGCACCTACTATCAAATGTGCACTAGTTACTATTAATTTTTTTCTTGAATATTAGTGCACCCATATGTGAATCCTAGAGCAAATCTGCACAAATCATGATACATGCAGAACTAAAATCCAAGTGAACCTGTTACTAAGCTTGCACTAACTACTTTGAATTTCCTTACAATCCTAATATGCCCATATTTGTGATGGGATTCACGCAGAAGCCCTCCAAGCCCAAGAAAACACCACATGAGATATAGCCCTAGCTTACACGATAAAAGCAACAATGGCCTTCCAGCCGACAGGACAAAAAAAACATACAACCAATGAGAGAACTGAGTTGGCAAAGAAGACCTCAAAATTCTATTAAGCAACTTCACAAAGATTACAAGGATTGTCACTCTCCCACAATCTCATGTCCACAATTGAATTCTGTACCCCACTCTCACTCTCTTCTTGGATGTCTGTATGCCTTCCTCTGTATTGGGACACATAATATTTAGTGCTATTCGGCACACCAGTAACCCATGGTGTCTACCTCTATTTATAGGTACATGACATCCCCCTATAAGGAAGTAAGAGAGTTACGTCTATTCTTATAAGGACTAGGAGAATGACAATAGAATAGAAGAAGGAAATAATGATTGGACTATGTGTTGGACATTATTTTTCTTTTCCTAATATTGTTGGACTTAATTCTAATCCAATTAGGATAAGAACCAAATCCTAACAATCTCCACCTTGGATCTTATCCACTGCAGTATCTGCTCCTTCAAGAATTTTACTCTCGTTCTTCTTCTATTTGCTTCTGCCCTCGGAAGCACTCTACCGTTGCATGCCTATGTGGATTGTGTGTCCAGACATGGATGCCTGGACCCTTCATTTGAGAGCTCCTCAAGTTGTACAGTTTGGGAAACTACACTGCCTCCACTTGCAGCTGGAATAACTGTAGCCTTCATTCTTTTAGCCCTCCATGCCATAGTTGTGTACCTTCTCTGAGCTCTACTTGCTCACTGGTACTGGGTGGTCGGTCTTGCCATGTCTACCTTCTTCCAACAGTTAATAGCTTCACCTCTGCGTCTGTTGAATTTTGTAGCCAGTCTTACAACCTCGCACATGACTACCCCTGAGAATTGAAGACATGTAGCACGTTTTGAGCTCACCTCACGCGTCAATGCTTCATCTACACCTCTAGTGGTAGAACTCCCGTCATCTACTCATCTTTTAGTTAGAACCTCCCCGACCAATCGATATGCTCCATTGGACTAGGTACCCTTCATGATCACTTGCCCCTTGCATGTGACTTGCACGAATCCACCTTGATTTGAAATCTTGCAACCGATGGATTCAAGTGCCCTCTCAGATATTAGTTTCCTCTTGAGACTGGGGACATATCAGACCCCCAATAATGTGAGATGTGCTCCATCATGCATCTTGAACGTAATTGTTCCAATTCCAGCGATTGGGTAGAATTTGTCATCTGTCAGTTGAACAGTCCCACGTGTCTGATGGAGAGATCCTTCATCAAAAACATCTAGCTCTGGACATATGATGTAGCAAGAGCCTGAATCAAATATCTACCCATGATTGGTACCTGATTTCATGACAGGTAGTCCTTCTGAATATCCTTCCACTAATGAGAAAGCTCCACTCTTCAACTGCTTCAGTGTTGGACAATTTTTTAATATGTGGCCCTCCTCCTCACATATATAGCATATGTGTTTGCCTTTGTCCTTTTGATTCTTCTTCTCGTGACCCTTGCTTTTGTAGCTGTCATCTGTAATAGCCAAAACATTACCACTCTAGGAGGAAGATTCACATGGCTTCTTCAAAGACTCCGCCTCCAATAAATATGCAATCGCCTTGTTGAAGTCGAGTGTAGTCTTCCCGACAAGGATGTTCATCACCAATTGTTCTCATGACTGTGGTAGAGATGATGCTAATAGACTGACCTTATAGCTCTCGCTAATCTTCTCCTCCATTCTAACCAGTTGTGTGACAAGCTTGTTGAAGACGTTGAAATGGTCGACGAACCTTGTGCCTTCTGCCATGCACAATTTGTACAATTGCCTTTTCAACACCCACCTATTTGTCAGCGACTTCACCATATACAACTCTTCTAAGACCTTGTATAATTTCTTTGGTAAACCTTCATTGATCATTGATTGCTTTACCTTGGCGGAAAGACTTAGACAGATTGTACTGACCACGTTGCGGTCCATCATCCTCTAGTCACCTTCAGATATCTTGTTTGACTTTTCCCCTTCAAGAGCTTTTATTAGGCCTTGTTGGACTAAGATGTCCTTCACTGTGCTTTGCCACACACTAAAGTTGCTTCTTCCATCAAATTTGTCAATATGATGACTCCCCACATTGCTAGTCGATGCCTCCATGCTTCACGTGCCTCCGGTGCTCGCTGATCATCTCGTAGTAACCTTCGCTCTGATACCACTTGATGGGATTCGTGCAGAAGCCCTCCAAGCCCAAGAAAACACCACACGAGATACAACCCTAGCTTGCACGATAAAAGTGACAACGACCTCCCAGTCAACAGGATAAAATGATAAACAAACAACCAATGAGAGAACTGAGTTGGCGAAGAAGACTGCAAAATTCTATTAAACAATTTCACAAAGATTACAAGGATTGTCACTCTCCCACAATTTCGTGCCCTCAATAGACCGTACCCCTCTCTCTCTCTCTTCCTTCTTGGATGTTTGTATGCCTTCCTCTGTACTGACACACACAATATTTGGTGCTATTTGGCATACAGATAACCCATGATGTCTACCTCTATTTATAGGTACATGACATCCTCCTATAAGGAAGTAAGAGAGTTACATTTATTCTTATAAGGACTAGGAGAATGAAAATAGAATAGGAGAAGAAAATAATGCTCGGACTCCATGTTGGACATTATTTTCCCTTTCCTAATATTATTGGACTTAATTCTAATCCAATTCGGATAAGAACCAAATCCTAACAATCTCCACATTGGATCTTATCCGCTGAAGTGTCTGCTCTTTAAAGAATTTTACTCTCATTCTTCTTCTATTTTCTTCCACCCTCGGAAGCTTCTTCCTCCCTCGGAAGCACTCTACCATTATACGCCTATGCGGAGTGCGTGTCCAGACATGGCTGTCTGGAACCTTCATCTGAGAGCTCCTCAAGTTGTACAATTTGGGAAATTGCATCGCCTCCACCTATAGCAGGAATAACTGTAACCTTCATTCCTTTGGCCCTCCATGCCATAGGTTTTTACCTTCTCCGAGCCCCACCTGCTCGTTGGTACTGCATGGTCGATCTTGCCATCGTCTTCCTTCTTCCAACAGTTAATAGCTTTGCCTCTGCATCTGTTGAATTTTGTAGTCGGTCTTACAGCCTCGCACGTGACTGCCCCTGAGAGTTGAAGACATGTAGCACATTTTGAGCTCACCTCAATTGTCAATGTTTCATCTACGCCTCCAGTGGTAGAACTCCCGTCAGCTACTCCTCTTTTAGTTAGAACCTCCCCAGCTAATTGATATGCTCCTTTGGACCAGGTACCCTTCATGATCACTTGCCCCTTGCATGTGACTTGCATGAATCCACCTTGCTTTGAAATCTTACAACCAATGGATTCAAGTGCTCTCTCAGATATTACTTTCCTTTTGAGACCGAGGACATATCAGACCCCCGACAATGTGCGATGTACTCCATCATGCATCATGAATGTAACTGTTCCAATTATGGCGATTTGGTAGAGTTATCACCTTCCAGTTGAACAATCTCACGTGCCCGATGGAGAGATCCTTCATCAAATACATCTCTCTCTGGACAAATGATGTAGCGAGAGCCTAAATCAAATATCCACCCATGATTGGTACCTAATTTCATGACAGCTCGTGCTTCTGAATATCCTTCCACTAACGAGCAAGCTCCACTCTTCAATTACTTTAGCGTTGGACAATCTTTTAATATGTGGTCCTCCTCGTCACATATATAGCATACACGTCTATCTTTGTCCTTTTGATTCTTCTTCCCGTGATCCTTGCTTTTGTAGATGTCGTCTGTAACAGCCAAAATAGTACCACTCGAGGAGGAAGATTCAGATGGCTTCTTCAGAGACTCTGCCTCCAATAAATATACAATCGCCTCATTGAAGTTGAGTGTAGTCTTCCCGACAAGGATGTTCATCACCAGTTGTTCCCATGACTATAGTAGAGATGATGCTCAGAGAACGACCTTATCGCTCTTGCTGATCTTCTCCTCCATGCTAACCAGTTGTGTGACAAGCTTGTTGAAGACGTTGAGATGGTCGACGAACCTTGTGCCTTCTTCCATGCGCAATTTATACAATTGCCTTTTCAGCACTCACATGTTCGTCAACGACTTCGCCATATACAACTCTTCTAAGACCTTCCATAATTTCTTCAGTGAATCTTCATTGATCACTGCATACTTTACCTCAGCAGAAAGACTCAGACGGATTGTATTGACTGCCTTATGCTCCATCATCCTCCAGTCACCTTCAGACACTTGTCCGACTTTTCCCCTTCAAGAGCTTCGATTAGCCCTTGTTGGACTAAGATGTCCTTCACCGTACTTTGCCACACACTGAAGTTGCTTCTTCCATTAAATTTGTCAATATGATGACTCCTCACGTTGCTAATCGATGTTGTCATGCTTTACGTGCCTCTGGTGCTCGCTGATCGTCTCATAGCAACATTCGCTCTAATACCACTTGATGGGATTCGTGTGGAAGCTCTCCAAGCCCAAGAAAACACCACACGACAGCCCTAACTTGCACGATAAAAGTGACAATGACCTCCCAGTCGACAGGCCAAAATGACAAACAAACAACCAATGAGAGAACTGAGTCGGCGAAGAAGACCGTAAAATTCTATTAAGCAACTTCACAAAGATTATAAGGATTGTCACTCTCCCACAATCTCGTGCCCACAATAGAATTATGTACCCCACTCTCGCTCTCTTCCTTCTTGGATGTCTGTATGCCTTCCTCTGTATTAGCACACACAATGTTTGGCGCTATTCGGCACACCGATAACTCATGGTGTCTACATCTATTCATAGGTACAGGACATCCTCATGTAAGGAAGTAAGAGAGTTACGTCTATTCTTATAAGGACTAGGAGAACGACAATAGAATATGAGAAGGAAATAATGCTTAGACTCCACGTTAGACATTATTTTCCATTTTCTAATATTGTTGGACTTAATTCTAATCCAATTCGAATAAGAACCAAATCCTAACAATTTGGAGGGTCCATCCGCATTTAGATTCTATTACTAATCCTTGTTCAATGCTACCATCCTACAGGACACACATTTTGGATCTTAGGCGGCACACTTTGAATCTTGTACAACAAATTTGAATATAAATACACCTTAAATCTAAAGCCAAATACATAACTTATTGTGTAGTGTGTTGCTAAAAAAACAATTAATATTATTTTGTGTGGGATTGAACTTGAGACCGCCAACCCACTTACAACTTTACCATCACTACAACATTTTTGTTCTATTAGAAATTAATATGTCAATAACATATTCACCTTCAGCAATTTGGGTGCGCTTACAATCTTGCGACTTGTGTGTGCTATAGTTGTCATCTTACCGTTTAGGTGCAGTCCAATTGTCGGTGTATTTACATATACCTCCATGCAGATCTTACCCGCACACAAGAGGTGGTGACCGTTATTACCGACGTGCGGTTGAAATCTTCTTGAGGACGTATTGGAAAAAAAAAGGCATCAACATTGGATTGGTGTGCTATATGTGAAGTACGGCATATATAGACATCAGTTGGTCATAGTTTTGCCGACTGATTTGACAATAAAATAACTTCAAATCGTTTGGAATGGATCTGACCCCTACGAGGTAGGCCTTAGCCAGTACACTGGCGGGGACGATATGGCATCTAATTAGCTGGCACGCACGAGTCACTGGCTAGCTAACCACAATGTAGTTACCATAAGCCAACACCTTAGTATTTAATTATTGATGTTAGCAACTAGGTACATAGTGCGGCCTGACTGAATGAATGAAACTGGAGGTGGAAATCCAATTGCGGCGGCCAGGGGGAGCGCCGGGTGTCGGTGCAGTAAATATTATGCTACGCGAGAAGTCCATGAGGGTGAATTGAATGAAATCAAACTCTCGTTACCCCCACACAAACACAATTTGACCGTTTAGCCGGTTCGCATTCACGGAGGAGAGGCACTTACCACGGCACGCGGTTGCCAACTTCCGGCCGATCACCGCAAATGACATATGATCCGTACTTCACTTGGAAGAGAGATGCCCACCAACGGAGGACAGGGCATTGAATTGGACCGAGAGAAGACAAAGACAAAGCATGTGAGGTCCATAAATCAATCTTAATTGGGATCAGTGACCACCAACTCACATAACAGCAACAACGCACAATCCAAGGCTTAGTAGCTCCATAATTCATTAATCCATATGCTTGCTTGTGATTGGAGCGATCGCTGAGGCTTAATTATATGCCTGCGAAAGAAAACATATAGCAAGTAGCTCTCACTAGGTAAATACAAGTTGAGCAGGGACATGGTTAATATTTTGATAGATCATTTTCCTTATTTGTTCTCGGCGTGGATAGAAAGGGGGATTGCTTTAGGGCCTGTTTAGGAGGATGCAGTGGGATGACAAAGTGCATATTTGATGTACATTTTTATATTGTGAATTCACACAACTACATCCTTCTACATCTAACCAAACTAACTCTTAGCTTGTGTCTTGGATGCTATATATTATAATAATCTTATATGTTCAAGAAACACATCTAGTAATTTGAATCGTCATCAATTCAACGGTTGGGTGTTTTCACCATATTAAAAAAAGGGAAGAATTTCACTTAAGCAATGGCATGTTATCAACATGGTCAACCTATGTTTTTGGGGATGTTTTACCGATACGGTCCCAGATGTGATGAAAATTTGTTGCGGAACCGTTACCGACAAGCGTATAAATCCAAGAAGAAACATCAGATTTAACATGAAAAACTTTGATCAAGACGAGAAGAGAAAAACTACGAGGCAATATAGGCCACCAAGCACTATATAATTTAAGATTACAACTCACATTGTCTAGATTTAATTATCCTAAATCTGGGTAGCCCTCCCCACACGAGAATAAAGATGAGAAAGAAGAGAATCACACCCAATGTGTACAAAATCTCCCTCTTTACTTGATCTCCTCATGAAGCTATCATTATTGTTGGGGACTGCTTGATGCCACTGTGACCGCTGATTGGGTCGAACTATTGTTGCTATAGCAACACTGTGTCTGTAACCACCAACCACTATTTTGTTTCAAGACAAAGTCACTAACTCTCTCTTATCAACCAAGAGAGTTGCTCTGTCAGTGCACCCAATGTGCCAGCAACTGTCAACCGCTACTTCACTTCAAGACAAAGTTGTTGACCCTTTCTTATCAACCAAGAGAGCTCTATTGTCGAGGGATCGATCAATGTGCCACCGACCGCCAGCCGCTATTTCGCTTCAAGATAAAGTTGTTGATCCTCTCTTATCAACCAAGAGAGAATCTCCAGTTAAGTTCTTATTTTTTTGGCTCTTCTACCACATAAGGCACCAACAAGCAACTAGAGGGATCACACCTCAATCGGTGTAATGGTCTCAATGGCCTCCCTAGGGCCTCTATTTATAGGATTCTATGGCATGCAATTGCAACTAGGAATCCTACTCTAATTCCTAATCTGATACCATATTGCACATAAGAAACCATCTTCTTTCTCTTTTAGATTTGACTCCTATTAGGATTGGTAGCACAAGCCAACTCCTACTCAAATCCAAATCCAACTAGGGCATGGACCGGATCTCTTTTCTATTTCCAACATATGTGTAAGGACCC
This sequence comes from Alisma plantago-aquatica, assembly GCA_963693085.1. NCBI lineage: Eukaryota > Viridiplantae > Streptophyta > Magnoliopsida > Alismatales > Alismataceae > Alisma > Alisma plantago-aquatica. The sequence goes on along the minus strand of OY856411.1, from coordinate 748,376,942 downwards.
TGACCCACATTTTGGGCTAACCCTATTTGTTTTGCTTAAGTGTGTTGCTTAGATCCTTGTTTTAATCATCTAAGATGTAATTAGGGTATGTTGGATGTTTTTGTTCCCTGTTTAAGCTTGTTTCTTGATGCTAGTATTTTGTGGAGAGATTTTGATGCAACACGCAATTCACCTAGAATAGGGGTTGATGTGCAAGTTTGCCACCTCTAGAGTGTTTCTTCTCTCTTTTATCATCATCTAGAGGAGAGAGAAAGTGTTGGGTGCCTTGTTTTGGCCTTGGTTGAGTGGTGACATCCTTGGTGATGTTTTGGGCACATGTTTGAGGTGTGCTTTGCTCATAAGAGTGTTGGCTCAGGCTTGAGAGCCTTGACGAGACCTGGTATTGATTTGTGGTTGCCTTGAGGAGGCTTGATATCGGTTAAGGGTGTCTTGAGGGACATCCTATCAGTTTGTTGGTACCTTGAGGATCACCATATCATTTTGTGGAGACTCTAGAGATGTGCCATATCAGTTTTGACCTAGGGTTTCATGCCTATTGTTGTGAAGGGGATGGATGAGTGTATCAACCTTGACCTTCTTTAGTGACCAAGTGAGCGAGACATAGATCCTATCACCTTATTGCATGGTGTTACATGTGGCCTTTCTTCTTAGATGTGTGTCTTCTAAGGTTCTAACGTGGTGACACCTTCCCCTTGCTCTCTCTCTCTCTCTCATCGGCCATGTATATATACTCCTTTCTTCCCATGTAAGAGACCCTTTTAGTGATCCTTGCTTTCTCTCCTTGGTATCCCTTTTAGTGATTCTTGTTTTCTATCCTTGGTAGTCAACATTGAGCTTGAAGAGCACTCTCCCTTAGAACTTTTTGGATGAGCCAACAGCTTGTGGTGCTCTCTTTCATCTTCTTCCTTGGTAAGCCATGGTTTTATAGCTTTCTTTCTCTCCTTCTTTCTTATTCTCGGCCATGGACCTTGGTATATTCTTTCCTCTCTTTTACTTTCTTAACCATGGTCCTATCTTATCTCTTGGAGGTGTTGTGCTTGGAGGATCTCCTTTTTCTACCTTGAGTTTGTGATCTTGGAGGTTGACCTTGGAGCTTAGATCTTGGTGGTTGTTCTTTAGGTGGGTTATATAACTCTGAACCTACTTTGGTATTATCATATTTGTACTTGTTACCTTGCTATTTGTTCTTATCTCGTAATTTCTTGCTTGTTAGTAGCTTTATTTGGTAGTTGTGTGTTCTATTTTGAGAATTTGCACTCCGTTTTCCTTTGCCTTGTTAGTAACGTCATCTTGAGGTAGAAGATGACCAAACCAATATGCTATGTAAACTGACATGCTAAACTGATATGCTTTCTTCTAGACCAATATATATATATCATGATGTGGCTTGTTATGACCTAGTGGTGACTAGTGAGGAAGAGTGTTGGATCATGAGGCTTTTAGTTGAGTATAGAAATCAACATGGATAACCTTAATCCGACACACATGCAATCTGATACACCCTAGCCCGATACACCTTGAGTAGAAGTGAGGAGTACCTCCTTCCCTTGAGGCTTTGTCCAATACCCCATCATGGTGAAAGTGGTCGATATTCCTTGGTGATCTTTGAGGCCAGTACCCTAGTTGTGGGTATGGCCGATATCCCAGGATAGTTAAGGTGGTCGATATCTAAAGAGATACATAGGCTGATACCCTTTGAGATAGTATGGCCGATACACTATCTTATGCACCTCTGATCGATATCATTTGTGGTGCCCGATACCAAGTGATGATAAACTGATACTCACCTTGAGGTTGGTAGGTCGATACCCTACTTAGGTTGGTTTCCCGATACCTAGGGTTAATCGATACCCTAACCCTAATTGATACCCTATGTGATGTGTAGTGATGCATCTTGTTGAAGCAAGGGTCACATGGTGTGATGTGATACCTATGGTGTAATCATGTGTATGATGTTGAAAGCTAACTCCCTCTTTACATGTTTCATAATTATGATAGAAATATGTTTCCACATCTTCTAAATATACTTCATAATTAACGATGAAGAAAGTGATGATCTATAGATGGTTGTTGATCCAACCTTGCAAACCCTAATTTATTAAAAGAGGAAACTCTAACCCTAAAAGATGTGACGTGATTTGTAGGACATGGATTATACAAGTTGAAAGTATCAATGATGAATTGTGTCTCTTGTTATATGTTCCTAACCATGCGGGTAAGCGATGTTATGCATAGCCAAGTATGAGCTATCATGTTTATTATATGTTGGAATAAGCCTTGAGAGGAAAGTGTGTTATGGTAACCCCAAGAGAAGAGCTAATGGTCTTATGACCTAGTGATGGCTACTTGCCTTGTGTGAAATTGACAGTTTCTCTCAAAGATGAGATGACAGGTTGATACCCTAAGATATGTAGTCCTGGTGATGGACATTGGTCCTTGTGATGAATGACTTTGGTCCTTGAAATGGATATATGATGAATAACAAGCATAAAGGGACATGATGTGATGAGATCACACTTAATGTGATTCAATTTGCTCTGGTGATGAGTTGTGCCATGTTTATGTAGGTCTTGTTTAGAGGGTATACATTGTAACTTGATTGATGCTTAAAGATATTTAAATTGATCTAATTAATCAAGTGAAATCTAATAGTGTAGTCTGCCCTGTTCCATATATCCATTTAGTGTCAGGACTTGTTGAATGGTAAAATGAGTTTAACTCGGAGCGCATATTGTTGAATATGCGGGGTGCAGGTTGAGGCATCTCCTTGTGTCTTGAATGTATATGAATGGGATTGGTTGCAGTCATACCCTAATAATGAGTACAACTACGGTTGTATCTCAATTTGAGATACAAGAATGGTTGTAGTCATATCCTAGTAAAGAGTGTGGTTGTGGTCATAACTCACTAGCACCGTAACATGTACCAAGGTGGCTAGATATGTACAGTTTGACTATGAGTCACTGATAGCAGTATGACTAATGATGTCACTACAAATGTCCTCATACTGACCGAGGGGAGGAGTTCATGGATTCTATCTTTTCCACTAGACCTTGTATGCCACCAATTTCGACTTATCAAGTGGTCAGTTGGATTTGGGTGGTACAACCTAAATCCTCGGGGCATAATGAAATGTGTAATCAGCCGTGTAGTATAATTGTATTGGATCAAATATGAAAATATTGGTTGAGGCCTTGCTTGATTTTTATACAATGTTCTTGATAGAAAATATACACGTTCTTCATATTCCCTTTAACTTATTAATATGTTTCATAATTCAACAGTGATTTCCCTTCCTATTAATGATCATTACTTGCTTCATCTTAGTTGTATTTATATTTCTGCTCGAGTTATATCATCTGTGATAATAATAGAGTTGGTGGTGAGTTATATCTCCCACTAAGATTTGGAATCTCACCCCATGGGTTTCCCACATGTTTTTTTAGGTGGATGAGCACGAAGAGGTAGAGGTCATGCAGAGGAACTTGAGTAGAAGCCAAAGGGGCAGTAGCTGATAAGGTTGGAGGTGTTGCTAGATGTCTTTTATTGATAGAGTTGTAGAGTCATCCCTATACACTTATGTCTTTGGGAACATTTTGTAGATGTTTTACAAACGTGCTATCTTTATGTGCCCTTTATATATCATATATGATGGAATCATGTATATATGTTCTGGAATAGTGCTTTCATTACAGGATGACAACATGCCTTGTGAATGGTTTGAGGCATGAAAGTACCCATGTGTAAAGGTTCTTGCTATATGGTTGTTTTATGTAAAAGGTTTTAATGTTTAGTGTTTTCTCAATAGTCTATTCGCTAATCCTTCTTTAGCGGTTATGTTTTGAGTAATCTTGCTTTGTGTGGCGCGGGGCATCACAATCTGGTTGGTATCATAGCTTTAGGTTTGATGAGTCTACAGGGACCTAGGACTAGGGTTTGTGTATGGTCTAGTATCCTGTAGTCTGTCTTATAGTCACTTCTATTTATATTGAAGAAGAAATAAAGCTGAAAGATATCTGGAGAACACAAAGAACATGCTACCGAGAGCAATGTTGCTGCACTGGGTGGTTGTGCAAAGAACTAAGAATGAGAAGATCGGGTGCCTGAAGTCCCCCAATTTGACCCAGCCATGATAGAAAACCTTGCCTTTCAATCACTTTTTGGGAAAATTATGGCAACGATGGCTCATATTGCAGACAGGATGCCTGCATCTCAGCCTAGGGAACTTGTTCCCCATGTTGAATCTTTGGGTACTGGGAAAAATTTCGAGCGGCTTTGCCATATTGGGGTAGTTGAGTATGCTGGAATAGTTGACCCAGCAAATGTAGATTTGTGGATGATTGAGCTTGAGAAGGTCTTTAAGATCCTGAGTATCCCTGAAGAGGATAAGGTGAAGCATGTTGTGTACCTCCTGAGAGGGAGTGTTGGCCATTGGTGGGCCATAGAGGAGGAAAGAGACCTAGTGTTATGGTTGGTTGGGAGGAGTTCTGACGAGAGTTTGTAAATTGGTACTTTCCTCAGACGTATCTTGACGAGAAGATCAGCTTGAGAGGATTTGATAGGGGTCCATGATGATCAACAAGTATGAGGTAAGGTTTATGGAGTTGTTGAGGTTTTGTCCTCATATGGAGGCGACAGATGACGAGCGGATTCGTCATTTTGAGAAGGGGTTGAATGCTGAGTTGTCTACCCCAGCTGCTGCTTTGGAGAATCGAGAGAGGTTTTCTACGTTCATGGAGTCTATTTGAAGGATAGAATGATCTATAAAGGAGAAGAGAGAGGCAAGTACCAAGAAGCAGACTGCACAGTTTCAAGGGCAATTGTCAGGTGGCTTCAAGAAGTCGAGGTTTTTTGCACTGCCAGCGTCATAGAGGTTTAATGCTTTGACATAGTGGTCACCAAGTAAGGACAAAGGCCGTAGTTTTCCACCCTCAAGAGCCCAAAGTGTTGCATCAACATCGGTGACAGGGGCGTCTAAGCCACATATTGAGACTCGAGCCTATCGCAAGTGCATACAGGTAGGACATCTGAAGTGGGAGTGTCCGATGAGGGATGATGAAGTGACCTAGCAACTAAGGCAGAGTCAGCAAGACTTGCAGAGACAACAGAATAGTGGTGTAGGAGGATGAGGATGTGGACAAGCATCCAAAGATGGATCCTTTTCTTAGGGAAGCTAAGGACGGGGGCAACAACAGGCAACAGAAAGATTCTATGCAACGAGTCAACTAGAGGCAGTAGTCAACCCGTGAGTGGTGAAAGGTCCAATGGAGTTATTTTATTCTGATTGTCTTCTTCTTGCTTTATATCTATTTTGGTTGACCCGGGTGCTACACACTCTTTTATCGCACGGGAAGTGCTTAGTAGTTGTTCATTGCATGTTAGTCATAAGAAGAATAGCTTGTTTCTAGAAACACTATTAGTTGGTTGTACGGTGTTGTAGGAGTGTATCCTTCATGTGTTCTCTCTTTTTCGAGACACAACATTCAAGTGGATCTCATACCACTTGACATGTATGGATTCGATGCGATCCTTGAAATGGATACCCTGAATAAGTATAGAGTAGTCTTAGAATGTAGTTCCAAGCAAGCAACATTTGTAGATGGTGGTGAGGCATGGATATTCTAAGCAGATAGGAAGATTCTCCTTATGTGTCTTGTATCAGCTATGGTAGAAAGGATGTTTTTGAGATAAGGTTGTGAGGCATTTTTGGCACACGTGGTGGATACATAGGTGAGGAGTCTTAGTATCTTGGAAATGTTGGTGGTTAGTGAGTTTGATGATGTGTTTCCAGAAGAGTTTCCAAGTGTTCCCCCACCCCGTGAGATTGATTTTGAGATCAATATGGTTTCTTTCACGCATTACCCATAGCTCAGACACCGTACGGGATGACACTGACAGAGATGGCAGAATTGAAGAAATAGTTGTAAGAACTGCTTGACAAAGGTTTCATCAGGCTGAGTACATTGCCATGGGGTGCCCCAGTGCTGTTTGTAAAGAAGAAGGATGGGTCTATGAGGTTGTACATAGATTACAGGTAGTTGAACAAGGTCACATAAAGAATAAGTATCCCTTGTTGAGGATAGATGACTTGTTTGATCAGTTGTGTGACACAACATTGTTCTCAAAGATAGATTTGCGGTCAGGCTATAATCAGTTGAGGATCAAGGAGGATGACATACCAAAGTCAGCTTTTAAGATGAGGTATGGCCACTATGAGTTCGTGGTTATGCCGTTTGGGCTGACCAATGCACCAGAAACGTTCATGGATTTGATGAATAGGGTGTTCTAACCGTTCCTTGATCAATTTGTGGTTGTCTCTATAGATGAAATTTTGATATATAGTCTGGACAATCAGCAACATGAACAACATCTACATAAGTCGTTGACAATATTGAGACAGTACCAACTCTATGCTATGTTCAGCAAGTGTGAGTTCTGGTTGAGGGAGGTAGCTTTCTTGGGGAACATTATATCTACAGAAGGAGTATGCGTGGACCCTAAGAAGGTAGAGTCTGTGATATAATGGGAGCAACTGAAGATGCTGAAGAAGTGCGCAATTTCCTAGGTTTGGTATGCTACTACCAAAGGTTCATTAAGGACTTCAACACTATCGCCCTACCCCTAACAAAGTTTATGAGAAAAGGATGTGTCATTCATTTGGGATGATAGATGTCAATTAGCTTTTTAGACGTTGAAGGAGAAGCTGACAAGTGCACCAGTTTTGGTTTTTCCCGAGCAAGGAAAAGGATACATCGTCTTTTGTGATGCATCCAGGAATGGTTTGGGATGTGTGTTGATGAAAGACAAGCAAGTAGTTTCTTTTTCTTCTCGATAGATTAAGAAACACGAGGAAAATTACCCAACTCATCATTTAGAGCTATCTATTATGGTTCATGCTTTAAAGGTTTGGAGGCACAATCTGTATGGGGAGAAGTGTCAGATCTTCACAAATCACAAGAACCTAAAGTATATCTTTTCACAACATGAGTTGAATATGAGACAACCGTGTTAGATGGAGTTGATCAAAGATTATGATTGCATGATTGATTATCACCCAGGAAAGGTGAATGTCATGGCAGATGCTTTGATCAGGAAGTCTTCATCTATGGATAGAGGTTAGTTGAGTTCTTTAATTTGCTACAAGTGATACATGTTGGTCTCCTTGCGTAAAATGAATGTCAAGTTGGAAGTCTCTTTGTTAGCTGGTTTGTTGGCACAATTCCAAGTGAAGCCTATGTTGAGACAATAGATCAAAGAAGCTCAACAGACAGATATTGTGACACAACAGATTAGATCAAAGTTCGATAGCGGGAAGTGTGATGGTTTTCATAAGACGAAAGATGGGATAGTATGTTATCATCATAGGATAGTAGTTCCTGATGTGGATAACCTGAGGAAGATGGTGTTGTAAGAGTCTCATACATCTATGTATGTTATGCAACCATGTAGTACTAAGATGTACCACAATTTGAAGGATATGAATTGGTGGCCAGGATTTAAGAAAGATGTAGCTGGGTTTGTCGCAAGGTGTGCAATATGTCAACAAGTCAAAGCTGAGCATCAGAAACCTGCAACAGTGTTGCAACCATTGCCTATACCTCAGTGGAAATGGGATCGTGTGACTATAGACTTTGTGGTTGGTCTGCCTAGGACAGTCAAAGGTTATGATTCCATTTGGGTAATCATTGATATGTTGACCAAGTCAGCACATTTCCTTCCCATGAAGACAATGTTCACAATGGAGAAACTTGCTCAAGTTTATGTTGATGAGATAGTGCGTTTACACAGTGTTCCAGATATTATCGTATATGATAGAGGTCCTCAGTTCACAAGTCACTTTTGGGAATGACTGCACATAGCCTTGGGTATGCAGTTGAAGTTCAGTACTACTTTCCAGCCACAGATGGATGGTCAATATGAAAGGACCATACATATCTTGGAGGATCTGTTAAGGGCTTGTGTTCTTTAATTTATAGGAAGTTGGGATATACACCTCAGTCTGATAGAGTTCACCTACAATAATAGCTATCAGAGAAGTATTGACATGGCACCATATGAGGCTTTGTATGGGAGACGTTGTAGGTCTTCGTTGTGCTGGTATGAGAGAGGGGAGTATCAGCGTCTAGGTCATGAGCTTGTATAGCAGATGACAGAGAAGATCAAAGTGATACAACAATAGTTGAAAGTAGTAGAGGATAGATAGAAATCGTATGCAGACAATCATCACATACCCTTAGAGTTCCAAGTGGGAGACAAAGTATATCTGAAGGTCTCTCCCTAGAAAGGCATTTTGAGGTTTGGGAAGAAGGGTAAGTTAGCTCCCAGGTTTATGGGACCTTGCCCAATTGTGGCACGAGTTGGGAAGGTGGCCTACAAGTTGGAGTTTCCACCTAAGTTGCGCAGGTTGTGTAAGGACCCTAACCTCCGTTTAGGGCTTATCCTGTTTGCTTTGCTTAACCCTGATGCTTAGTTGCTTGCTAATCACCTTTAGTGGTGATTAGGGTTTGCTTGTGCTTTGTTGAGAGCTGGAGGTGCCACTTGCAATTAACCCAAGTCTAGGGTTTGTGGGCAAGTTTGTCACCTTGTGAGGTGTTCCTCCCTCTCCTTTCTTCCTCTAGTGTTGAGAGGAAGAGTTGGGCTTGTTGCTTGAGTTCCTTTGGGCTTGTTTGAGCCTTGGTGGGCCTTGTTGTGCCTTGCCTTTGCCTTTTTGACCTTGTGTCGGGCAAGTGTGGTTGTGTCGTCCTGAGGTGTGTCGCCCAAGGGTGTGTGTCAGACTTGTGTGGAGGTGTGTCACCCATGGACCCTTTGACCCCTTTGACCTCATTTGTTTCACCACTAGTGGACACTTGGCGCTTGATGTTTGCATGTGGCAATGGCTTTGGACATGTGTTTAAGGCATGTTAGAGTGGTGGCATTGCTCATGGACAAGTGTCCCTAGGTGGGCGACACCTTGCCTTGTCTTACCTTGGTTTCTCCTCCATCCTCTCCTATATATGTGTTCCCTTTCTCTTGCTAAGGATCCCTTTAGTTCCTTAGTTTCCCCTCTCCCTTGGTGCATGAAACCCTCTTCTTTTACAAGCTTGGTGGCCGATCCTTATCTTGGAGTCTCCTTCTTCCTCTAGTGGTGGCCGAACCCTAGAGTGCCTTGCTCTCTTCTTGTGGTGGAGCTAGGAGCTTGGTGCTAGGAGCTTGGATCTTGCTTAAGGCGGGTTACATAACTCCTAACCCTAACTATACTACCTTCTATGTTCTTGTATGTTTCTTATGATCATAATCGACTATGTTTGTTTCTAGTTTAGTTTCTTGCTTAGTTGCACCTTGTTGGCCGAACCTTATTTCTAGGGTTTTCTGGTTGATCAACACCCCTCTCCCTCCTTGGTCTAGATAAGTGAGCTTGAACTCTAGTGATATGGGCAATACTCCTCTCTCGTTTAAGTTGAGAGGTGAGCTTGTGTTCTAGTTGCTTAAGCAACACCCTTCTCTCACCATGGATTTGAGAGGTGAGCTTTGTGGTGGTTGTAGACCTTGGTTAGGGTTGATCCTCAGGTTGCCCGATTAGTGATAAGAAGGTGTGCAAGACCCCTCTCTCTTGATTGTTGATAGGTGAGCCATCTTTTTGATCCATTAGAGTTTTGGTGTCCTTGTGCTTGAGGTTGATTATGACCTTGTTGTGGGTTGCATCTTACACGTTATGGTCTTGGGGATGATGTTGCCCGATACCCCTCTTGACCTAGAGCCTTGGTTGGCATGTTGTGGCTGTGTTGGGCATTACACCCTGGTCCTTGCCCCTTTTGTGTGTTGGGCATCACACCATGCTGAATGCCCTGCCCGATACACCTTTTTCAGGTGGTTGCTCGGTGCTGTCATACCTTGGACGATATGGGGCGTTGTGGTCTGGTCTTGTGTCGGGCATCACACCACAGTCCTTGCCTTGTGTGTCGGTCGATAGGTCAGACTAGGCTGGTTGAGCGACAGGTTCCTTGCTGCCCGTTTGAGTTGCACCTTTGGGCATTGTTCGTTGTTGTGTGGTGTTGCCCGATACATCTAACCTGAGATGGTAGCCTTGAGCCTGTTATATCTTAGACATTATGAAGTTCTGTGGATAGCTCTATGTTGGGCGTCATGGCATGGTTGTGATGCACGTTATCCATGGCGTTGCACGTTTCACATGGGTGCACGATATGCTTTGGTTCCTTAATGCATAACGCACCATTGCACGATATAGGCTGAGCTGCATGTTGCATATGTATGCCTGATATCCATGATGCACGACACAACTTTGCACGACATTGATGTGCATGATACATAGGTGCCTGATATACCTACTGCATGATATGCTTGTGCACGTTATGCCTTGGGCCTTGTTGCACGATACATCTTGAGGTAGTAGCCGATACACCTTGCTGGTTTGCTTGGCCGTTGTGGGGCTAGAGTGTTGGGCGATATGAGGAAGTACCCTGCCTGATACTACCTCTATTGAGGGTGCCCTACCCGTCACACTTCTTGTGAGGGTAGTGGGCACTTCTAGTGAGGGTCTTGTCCTTATAGAAAACCTATATGCTAGATCTTGTTTATGTAATCACATTTGGTTATGGTTGTAAACTCTTGACACATTTGGTAATGGTAAGGTGGTTGTTATAATAGAACGTACATATGTAATCATGACATATCTGAATCATGTATTATTATATTATGAGGAGTAAGTGATATAAGTATATGAGTTGCTTCACACGATGATATGATCAATGTCTATAGTCACAGGTTGAGGCATGAATGATAAAGCATATAATCATCAATGTTGCCCTATGTTTGATAATAGGCTCTTTCTGTTAATCCATGATGATTGTGTATACTAACCATACAGGTGTTTCATACAGATGCATATCCAGGTAAAGGGCTATGAGATATATATGTTTGAGTAACATTGCTTTGATGGTTACTCTTGATGATGAGATAACATGCGTGATGTGTTTTTGTCTGAGGACCTGAGTTTGGCTAAAGTGCCTAAGTTGAGGTGTTATCTTCTGATGATGATCTGGGATTGTTATCCCAAGTAATGAGAATGCCTTTTGAGGCAGTGGTTTCTTGTGGTGAGGGATTGAGATCCCAGAATAGCTCGATGGTGGTAACAATAATATAGCTTTATGTTATGCATGTGTTACAACTTGGTTGCCTCAACAATCCACTTAAAATATACTAAATAATCACAGTGGAACATATCATGTAGTTTGCCCTGGCCATAGATCCATCATCGTCAGGAGCTGGTGATGGTGAAATGGGTTCTCATGCGGGTTACCGTAGCTCAATATGTTAAGAGCATGGTGAACAAGCTCATGGCTCAGGATGTGTGATATGTGAGCATGAATGCGTTCATGGCTCAGAGCACGGTGAACAGGCTCATGGCTCAGTTTCACTAGCGCTGATACCTGTACCGAGGCGGGCTAGGCAGAGGGTAGCCTGACCCTATGGCTGAGGCCACTTAAGCATGAGACTGCGGTCCTGCTTTGGTCTTCGTGCACTGACCACGAAGTGGGAGGTCATGGAGTCCGGCTCTTCCATTGACCTTGTATGGCACTGGCTCTGGGTTTCGCAGCCGTCGGTTGGATCTGAGTGGTACGGCTCATCCTCAGGGCATAATAATACGTAATCCAGCCAAATAGTATTAATTGCTTAAGGCAAAACACAGAACATTGGTTGAGGCCTTGCTTGTGTAGTTGATCTTATTATACTTGTAGTTACTTATACATTCTTTATGTTATGTGGTAAGATCTTATAAATCTTATCTTGTCAATCATTTTCCATAAAGAGATATTTGGTTATATGCCTTCTATCCATATGGTAAGCCTGATGGTATGAATAGATTTGCTATATAGATTGCTCTTGTTATACCTTCTATCGGTTATCTGCTACTATTGCTTTAATCTTCCTTTGGTTTATGGTTTCGGCGGGGAGTTATGTTTCTCACTGGGACTGTGTGTCTCACCCCACTGGTTTATAACCTTTTTAGGTGTTCGAGCTAGACGTGGTGGTGGTCACGGAGTTGCGGTCGAGCAGCAAGACGAGCAGTAGAAGGCAAGAGATGGACGTGCTGCTGTTTTGGTTGTTTTGTAGTAGAGTCTTAGAGCCATCCATGTACTCTCAGGTCCTTGGAGGCGTTTTGACGTTGTTTCGTGATGTATAGTTGATGATGCTTTGTATGTCCTGTTGCTGGCCGGATATGGGTCGTTATGTATGTATAAACAGGTGATGAACTCACATGATGGATTGACAGTTGATCTCCTAAGCTGTGGACATGTATCAAGACTTATAAATGTTTATATAACCTATTTTCTTACAGGATGAGGACCTAAATGTAATAGTTTCTCAATTTATCTGCTTTCTGCATTCGGTTTTAATTAACCCATGTTTTTGGTAAATAGTGGCTTATGGGGTTTTCCGCATGTTTTCGCGTAACAGCTCACTGTCTGTGTGATAGTGGGATGTGTTGCCACAAGTTTTGGTATCAGAGCTCTAGGTTCGCTGAGTCTACAGGGATTTAGGACTAGGTTGTGTCTGTTCTTGTGAGTTCTCTAGATTTTCTTACAATCATCTTCTGCCCTCAGCGGAAGAAAAGCCAAGATGTCTGGAAACCATGAAGAACATGCTGCTGAGAACAGAGATGATGCATCAGTTGATGGAGCTATAGGGCAGACACATGGAGATCGGGTGCCTGAGGTCCCCCAACTTGACCCAGCCATTCTCGAAAACCCTGCCTACCAACAGCTTATGGGGCAGATGATGTCTACGAGGAATCTCATGGTAGAAAGATTGCCAGTGCCTCCGTCGAGAGCACATGCTCCCCATGGAGAAACATCAGGTATTGGGAAGACCTTTGAGCGGCTTCGCCGAGTCGGAGCTTCAGACTATGCTGGAACGGCTAATCCAGTGGATGCAGATCTATGGCTAACAAGTCTTGAGAAGGCTTTTCAGTTCCTCGACATCCCTGAAGCAGACAAAGTCAAGCACACTGTCTACCTTCTGAAGGGTAGTGCTGGTCACTGGTGGACCATCAAGGAGGAGAAGCGACCTAGTGAGGTGATCGGTTGGGAGGTTTTTCGACACGAGTTCGTTAGCAGATACTTTCCGAAGATGTATCTAGATGAGAAGATCAGCCAGTTTGAGCGCTTGCGCCAATGAACGATGAACATCACCGAGTACGAGGCCAAGTTCATGGACCTATTGAGGTTTTGTCCTCACATGGCAACGACAGATGATGAGTGGATCAGACATTTTGAGAAAGGCCTGAGTGCTAAGCTGACAACACCTGCTTCTGCATTGGAGAACCGTGAGTGGTTTGCCACATTTGTAGAATCTGTCCGGAGGATCGAACGGTCAGTTAGGGAGAAAAGAGAATCCATGTCTAAGAAGAGGCCTGCTCAGTTCTAGGGACAGAGGTTTGGTGGCTTCAGGAATCCAAGGTTTTCAGCACCTTCTGTGATGAGAGGTTCCAGTGCACCGTCACAATGGTCTATGAGTAAGGAAAGAGGTTATGTTTCTTCACTGTCAAAGGCACATAGTACAGCTTCAGTGGCAGTGACAGGGCCATCTAGGTCACAGTTTGAAGATAGGGCATGCCATCTGTGTGGTCAGATCAGGCATTTCAAGTTAAAGTGCCCAAGTAGAGATGTTGAAGTGACGCAACAGCTGAGGCAGAATCAACAAGGGTCGGATAGACAACAGCCCAGTAGTAGCAGAGGGTGAGGACACGGTCAAGCATCGCAGGTGGGGTTGTCTTCTCAAGGAAATAGAGGACATGGACAACAAGAAATGGCTCGATTCTATGCTATGAGTCAGCTGGAGGCGATAGTCAACCCACGAGTGGTGGCAGGTCAGATGGAGTTATTTCATTCTGATATGTCCTCTTCTTACTTTATATCTGTTCTGGTTGACCCGGATGCTACACACTCTTTTATCGCCTATAGTATGCTTGAGAACTATCGTTTACCTGTTAGTTGTAAGAAAGATAGCTTGTTGTTAGAAACCCCTCTTGATGGTTCCTTGATGCTTCGAGAAGAGTGTCTATCTTGTGTCTTATCTTTTTCAGTACACAATATACAAGTGAATATTATACCACTTGATATGCATGGTTTCGATGTGATCCTTGGGATGGATACCCTAGAGAAGTATAAGTTTGTTTTGGACTGTGGTTCCAAGCAGTCTGTGTTTGATGATGATGGAGAGAAGTGGATCTTCTAAGGAGATAGGAAGATTCTCCCTACGTGTCTAGTATCGGATATGGTGGCAAAGAAGTTGCTACGGCAAAGATGTAAGGCGTTCTTAGCTCACGTTGTGGATACCAAGACAAAAGGTCCTAGCCTTAAGGAGGTGTCGATTGTTCGAGAGTTTGCGGATGTGTTTCCCGATGAGTTCCCCAGTGTTCCTCCACCCCAAGAGATTGATTTTGAGATCAATCTGGTTCCAGGAACGCAACCAGTTGCACATACACTATATAGGATGGCTCCAGTGGAGATGGCAGAGCTTAAGAAGCAGTTACAAGAGTTGTTGGAGAAAGGTTTCATCCGACCAAGTACATCGCCTTAGGGTGCTCCAGTGTTGTTTTTTAAGAAGAAGGACGGATCAACGCATCTATGTATAGACTATTGACAGTTGAACAAGGTCACGATCAAAAACAAGTACCCGTTGCCAAGGATAGATGATCTGTTCGATCAGTTGCGTGGTGCTACAGTGTTTTCAAAGATCGACCTACGGTTCGGATATCATCAGTTGAGGATTAAGGCGGATGACATACCAAAGTTAGCTTTTAGGACGAGGTATGGTCACTTCGAGTTTGTGGTTATGGCGTTTGGGCTAACCAATGCACCTGCTGCTTTCATGGACCTGATGAATCAAGTGTTTCGTCCGTTCCTAGATCAGTTTGTTGTAGTCTTTATAGATGACATCTTGATCTACAATCGGGACAGGAAGGAGCATGAGCAACATCTTCGACTAGCGTTGACTCTTTTTTGCCAACATCAGTTGTATGCCAAGTTCAATAAGTGTGAGTTCTGGTTGGAAGAAGTTACTTTCTTGGGTCATGTGATATATGCTGAAGGAGTCAAAGTGGACCCGAAGAAAGTGGAATCCATTGTAGAATGGGAATAGCCGAAGACGCCGACAGAAGTTCGTAGTTTCCTGGGATTAGCAGGATACTACCAAAGGTTTATCAAGGACTTCAGTGTGATTGCATTGCCGATGACGAAGTTGACAAGAAAGGATGTACCTTTTGTCTGGGATGATCGTTGTCAGCAAGCTTTCCAGCGTTTGAAGGAGAAGTTGAGTAGTGCTCCAGTGCTAGTGCTGCCAGAGCCTGGAAAAGGCTATGTTGTTTTCTGCGATGCTTTCAAGAAGGGCTTAGGATGCGTGCTGATGCAGGAAGACCATGTGGTTTCTTTTGCTTCGCAATAGCTTAAGAGACATGAGGAGAACTATCCGACTCATGACTTGGAGTTGGCAGCAGTAGTTTATGCATTAAAGATTTGGAGACACTATCTTTACGGGGAGGTATGCCAGATCTTTATAGATCATAAGAACCTGAAATACATCTTTTCGTAGAATGAGCTAAACATGCGACAACGTCGATGGATGGAGCTAATCAATGATTACGATTGCACCATCGAATATCATCCTGGTAAGGCGAATGTGGTAGCTGATGCGCTTAGCCGAAAGTCTTCTTCTTTTCCTTCAAAGAAGGCACAATTGAGTTCCTTGGTATGCCATAGACGAGATATGTTTGTTTCCCTGCGACAGATGAATGTGTAGATGGAAGTTTCCTTGTTAGCTGTGTTGGTATGTTTGCCCTGAGAGCCAATCATGGGATGATTGGTGGGATACATTAAGATTGATTTGATAAACAACAAAGGCAAGCTTCCAATTCTTTCTGGTTTAGTCATATGATATAGTGATAGAACAGATTGAATGTCTAGAGAATGACAGTACTCAATGACTTATGCCTTCAGGTTCATGACCTGAACGATGAGATCATACGGATGCTAAGAGTTTGTACATTCTTGTTATGTCCCTATTCAGATGTCATTGTGGAAGGTAGATAGACAGCAATGACACGCAAGACTAGATTGTGGTGTTGGTTGATGACAAAATCTCATTAGTCATGATATAGAGATATCAAACCAAACACATAGGTACTTGTTAGAGAACAAGGTATCGGACAGACCCACCGTGAGTTTGACACATGTAACCATGACATGGTAGTCACAGTCAGTACTCACAGTGATGGTGGTGAGTGTGATTCTTTGACCTGAAATCACTACACTCAACACATGTCGTTGGGCACACTTTGACATCATCAAACACAGTCCTGAAACATGGGTTGTTATAAAGGTGATGATTGGGTGGCTTTGACACATGGGGATTTTGAGGGGTGAGTGATAGATATGGGATTTGTCCCTCCTGAGGGAGTTTGATATCCATGGCCACTTGATGAGTAGGATTGAGAAAGGCGTGCACGCATGTGTGAATCAGTATGTGATATTGATGTCATACATATCTCTTCCAATCTACTCTGAGATCAAGAAAGTGAATGAACGTTGATAGGATGACTGTTCCATGCCTCGAGTTCATTCAGGATATCAGTGACAAAGGAATTATACATTCACTATAACACCATTCACATATTGTAGGATGAAAGTTGTTCTCTAACTTTCTACTTTCACTTGGGTAGCACTGATGTGTGACTAGGCACCGCTCTTTGCTTGTGAAGTCATAAGTGTTATGGACTTTCACTGCCAACGTGAAATGGACCTGCAGGGTCACACACAAAGGATTTAACCTGGAAGAGGAGTTTTGTCCATAAGAAATGTTTAGATTGATTACTAAAGGAGTTTAGTAGTTCAATTAAACACTCAATTGATTGATAGCTCAATATCATAATGTTCAAGGTGTTGGACATATTGATTGGAGTATCAGATTGATTGAAATCGCAATTGACTGATTTTGCACAACCTGCACTCCCAACCGATCGGATCAAGTGTTGAACTGGTTGGCTGAGGTTGCTGAACCGGTCGGCTCAAGTGTTGAACCGATCGACTCATGTACAGAGTGAAACGAGCGGTTCAAGTGTTGAACCGATCGATTCAACTGGTGCAACCGAGCAACTTGGGAAAATAGGATTGGTGAGAACTTTCCTTGCGTTTCACTTGCCCAATTTGATTGGAACAAGGATTGGTATTCGATATCAATTAGAAACAAAAGAAGGAAAGTCAATTGGGAACCGACCAGGACCACCAACCGACCGGTTCAAGGGTCCCAACCGATCGGTTGAGGTGTCAACCGACCGGTTCAGGTCCCCAACCGACCGGTTCAGGTTGCGAGTTGGTTGCTTTTTGTGGAAAATCTTGAACCCTTCTACTCCTGCTTTTAGTCCCGCATTTCCCGGGATGGAGAACCCTATCCCATGACCCTCCTATATATATAGGGGTATTGGGGGCTTCTCATACAACAACTCAGTGCAATCAGTTGCTCTGCAAAGTTGTCGTTCTCTTTGGTTTTGGTAACCGAGAGAGAGCTCGAGCAAGTGCTTCCCGCAAAGGGAGGTGCAGTAAGGGAAGGACAACTGTAGTTGCAACTGGAGGCATGAGAGTGTGTTGACGACTAGTACGTCAATAGGAGGGTGCAACTCCTTCCACTTCCTTGTGGGACAAGGAGTGTGGAGTTCCAGGTGGTCCGTGTGGACTACTTCAGAGGCGGGAGGTCACTTCCACTCAGGAGGACAACTGTCATCTGATAGTCCAGTACGAGTAGGAGTCGTCAGTCCCGATGCGACCAGGAGCTGCACAGACACCGTCGAAGACTGGATTTGAAGACCGCGCAAAGGCGTGAGGTATTGTCACCGAGCAAGCCTCAGGATAAGGTATGATTCCACAAACCATCCTTTCCTATTATATAGACGTTGACACATTTCCTCGTGCTGGGTTTGGGGGAGAAAATTTTTGTTTCCGCTGCCTTCTATGCCTCCCCTAAAACCTAACAGTGGTAGCAGAGCCAAGTCAACTGCTCTATATTTTAGGAATATCGATATGATCGATTTTGGTTTTTCGCCTTTATTTATTGCATACGATGCGAATAATATCGACTTTATGCATGTCCAATCCTAAATCCACAAATCCCATATTACAAATATGATATGTATTATTAATGCACTCGATACGCGTCGCCCTTAAACGTGTTTTATGGTGGATGTATAGCGTGGTTATGGCCAATAAACCCTATCTGTGATTGGTTGTGTGTGGTTGCTTGCATCTCGGTCTGCGCACCGATCTTCCTTCTCCTATTCCTGATGTAACTCAAAATAATTCAAGATTCTTTCCTACCTTTGCTCCCCCCGAATGTAACTCGGGGTTTCTCCTTTTATGCAATGTAATAATAGAATAGATTTTATTTCCTGTTATGTCGAGGACCGGCGGACATCCAGACGACAGTTGAAACGATCAGTTCAAGGCGTCAACCGATCGGTTGACGTTCCAGACGATCGGTTCAAGGAGTGAACTGATCGGTTGATGACCGATTCGAGGAGTGAGACGAGCGGGTGGCGGCCATGACAAGATGCACGACGACCAGGCGAACCGATCAGTTGGAGGAGCCAACCGATCGGCTGGTGGCACCCAGACGACCGGCCAAAGAGAGCAGATCATTCATGTGATGAGTTGATCAACTCGGATGGCAAGGCACAAATTTCATCTTGTACAGGTTGCATGTGATGTAGACCTAGATGACCGTGATTCCTCTTGGCTCGAGGAATCACATTAGGATGGCCATAATCATCGCTTTTTATCGTTTGTGCATGTTTTCTGTGGGATATAGCATGTATATGATACGTACTATGTATTGTGGTGATTGGATATGTATATGTATATGAAAACCAAATCCCTCATTAAAATATTAAGTTTTAGATGCCTTCCAAATGTGACACACGTGAAAAGCTTGATCGACCAAGTGTGGGCATGCCCTAGCGTGGTGCACCGTCTATCTCGTGGAAGCGTGAAGGATGAATGTGTGGGTCTGCCCTAGCAGGGTGCATATTCATCGTGTTTTCTTTGGGTAGGACTTAACAAGGTGATCTAGATGGGATCTAGTACCTTGAGGCATGGAGATGATCATGGCAAGGAGTTGCATATGACATCTTATCAAGAGTTTCATATGATGCAATTGGCAAGAGTTGCCTACCTGAGAGATCTATGTTGTGGGTGACAACCCTAGCTGGTCCATGTCTTAGAGGATTTCAGGATCTTGCCCACTAGAAGGTTGTACGCTGCAATCTTCCAAATTGATGGTGAGGGCTATCAATTTGAAGTAAAATAGTGGGAGCGATAATTAATTAAAGGCCTAATTATATCATCAAAATTTTCAAATCAATCAAATAAGTCAAAAAATGAATTTTGGACTAAAATTGCATATTTCCTTTTGTAGTACAAATGGCAACAAACAACAATAACTTTTCTTTGAGATTTGTCCTTGACAAGGACAAGCTAAATGGGAAAAACTTCCACGACTGGTATCGGACATTGAGAATTGTTCTCACTCAAGAGCGAAAGCTCTATGTCCTGGATACTCCACCAGAGGAACCCACTCCTAATGCACCAAAGGTAGAAAGGGATGCTTACAAGAAGCATGCTGATGATGCCATTGATGCTAAGTGCTTGATGCTATGTTCAATGAACCATGAGTTGCAGTGACAACATGAGAACATGGGTGTCATAGAGATGATTCAGCATCTCAGGAACATGTATGAAGATCAGGCACGACAAGAGAGATACAATGTTTCTAGGGCGCTGTTCAAGTGCGTCATGACAGAAGGAGATCCAGTTGGTCCTCACACACTCAAAATGATTGGGTATGTGGAGAACCTGTAGAGACTGGGATTTCCACTGAGCCAAGAGTTGGCTACTGACGTGATACTGCAATCGTTGCCAGAATCATACAGTCAGTTTGTGATGAACTACAACATGAACAACTTTGATAGGCCACTGTCAAAGTTGTTGGGCATGTTGAGGACAGCCGAGATACAGATGAAGAAGGACAAGCCTAAGGTTGTGATGGTGAGCACGAACAAGAAAGGAAAGTCCAAGTGCAAGGGCAAGGGCAAAGCTAAGAAAGGTTCTGATGCTAGCCATGAGTCCAAGTCGTCTTTAGCTCTCAAGGCCAAGGGAGGCGTGACCAAGAAAGGAAATTGCCACCATTGTCAAAAGCCATGACATTGGAAAAGGAATTGTCCTCTCTATCTGGAAGAGCAAAAGAAGGAGGCTACAGACGTCTCTACTTAAAGGTGTTATGAAAGTAAACTTGTAACACTTTTTGAGGTATATGATACCAAGATGTAAAGTGTAAAGCACTCATAATTGGGGCAAGTGTTGCCGCCATAGATAGGAGTACTTTAGTTTATTTTTAGCCTATAAGGCATGTAATACAGTTATGAACTGCTATTTCATATTTGCCAATAGATAGAAACACTTTATTTTTGCATATTGTATGACAATGATGGCAATCAATAAAGTTGATGTTTCAATATTAAAAGATACGATCTTTGTGGCAATGCCTTGTTTATCTTGTGGTATTTGATATGCATGAGATAAAATGATACCTAAAAGTTATAGATGACTCAAACAATCAAATTAGCATCAATCATGAGAAATTCATTTCTAGTTTCCATATGATGGATAAATATAGACTCTTTTGGTTAGAGAAACAGTAAGAGATATGAATATCTTGGACATGATTAATCAATCTTCACTAATGGTAGTGGGAGAATGATTATCCTATTAGGTATAATACATGTGATGTATTTACATACCTATTGGAATATATGTTAATACTTTTAATGGTGTTTAGAGAAATACCAATATGAATATCTTGAAGTGTTCAAGATTATCACAAATGAAGTGAAAATTTGGTAAAGTGTTAATTCTTGATGAGATCAATGAATGAAATACTTAGACCAAATGTTTGAGATCCTTTTGAGTGTTTATGATAGTGTATCATAGTGAACTTATGATTAAGGCATGGTGATGTATAAATCAAGAAGGAATCATACTCTAAGGAGTTAGAGAATGATTATCAAATAACTGAATTCTTCTTAATAAAAGAATACCCCACACTAATAAAAGAAATTAAGAATCACAAGGGTTGTGAGTTCTTATATCCTTAACAGATACACCTCAATTATCTATGTGATAAGTTGTTCATGTGATGAGTCAACTATCTAGATGAATATGAGGAATCAAATTCTGAATTATGGTTTATGATCAAGACATCCTAAATGACATCCATGTCAACCATAAGGTATGACCTTGATGGTAACACTCATTGGATGAAATCCATAAGTGCAAATGAGTCTTAAGTGTTAAGACACATGGATAACATTTTGAGAAGGATGATGCTTGTTGATTGTAACTTAAGGACTAAGGCATTTGGCATATGGATACTAAAACCGCATTCCTATGAGGAAATAAACAAGGATGTGTACGTCACACAATCTATAAGGTTTATGAATCCATTAATGCAAATGAAGTCTATAAGTCACAATGGACTAATCAATGTGATTGATTGAGTACAAGCAACTCGGAATTGGATCTTTACTTTGATGATATAGTCAAAGGGTTTGACTGATATGTCAAAGATAAAGAAGGGATATGTGATTTAGTGGGAGCGTATTCACATTCCACATGTTGATGTGAAATGGAAATGTTCTAGAATGGAAATCCAAAAGTGGAAATTATCTTTAAGGAAGATAGAGATGTTTCCTATGTGATAGGAATAGAGATCTATAGAGATAGTTCTCGAAAATCTCTTGACCTGAAAAGAGAGAGCATACATTGGCAATCTGTACTGAAGTGTTCAGTGTATACAAACTCAGTGGGAGAAAACTTGTCCATGCTGCATGGAGTTAGTATCCCACGGCCAAGTGTCCAATTCTTATGAAGAATGGGAACACTAAGAATAGATATGGATCTATCATGTATGTAATCATCCCATTATCTTGCATGTATCGACATGGAAAGAATAAAATGCATTCATCATCTTATATGTACGACATGACAATATGATGTGCTCATCCTGATAACTCGTATGTGGGACATGACGAGTGGATGTCTGTCTACTTCCAGTAAGGGTTACTGGAATACCATATGTACTTGAGAAGTACTAGTTATATGGAGATAAGGAAGAGTTCAATGTAAAGAGTTACATTGATGCGAACTTTCGAAAGGACAGAAAATTAATCACAAATTATACATAGGATGTATAAAAGTGAAAGTTTGTTGATGATTGGAAGTGTTCCAATAAAACCATTTAAAAGGAAATGCCAAGTATCTATGCGTTAGAGAACAACAGTAGATAATATATGGATCTGAAAGTTCATGAGATGAACTTATAGATATTCCACTCATTGATGACAAGTCTGGAATCCTTGATCATGTAATGTGGCTAAAGGTTAGCAAAGGAATACTAGATCACATATTACGACAACTCCATCTCATACGTATGACGTACATTGAAGAGATGAGAGACATGCAATTTATACTGACTTTGGCAAGGTGTTGCCATTACTCACTATGATCGCACTAGAGCACAGTAACATGTGGGACATGTTTGAAGATCACTATGAATATGATTCAATGGTGATTGGCTCACAGTGCAAGTGGGAGTCTGTTGGTATGTATGCCCTGAGAGCCAATCATGGGATGATTGGTGGGATACATTAAGATTGATTTGATAAACAACAAAGGCAAGATTCCAATTCTTTCTGGTTCAGTCATATGAGATAGTGATAGAATATATTGAATGTCTAGAGAATGACAGTACTCAATGACGTATGCCTTCAGGTTCATGACCTGAACGATGAGATCATATGGATGCTAAGAGTTTGTACATTCTTGTTATGTCCCTAGTCGGATGTCATTGTGGAAGGTAGATAGACAGCAATGACACGTAAGACTAGATTATGGTGTTGGTTGATGACAAAATCTCATTAGTCATGATATAGAGATATCAAACCAAACACATAGGTACTTGTTAGAGAACAAGGTACCAGACAGACCCACCATGAGTTTGACACATGGAACCATGACATGGTAGTCACAGTCAGTACTCACAGTGATGGTGGTGAGTGTGATTCTTTGACCTGAAATCACTACACTCAACACATGTCATTGGGCACACTTTGACATCATCAAACACAGTCCTAAAACATGGGTTGTTATAAAGGTGATGATTGGGTGGCTTTAACACATGGGGCCTTTGAGGGGTGAGTGATAGATATGGGATTTGTCCCTCCTGAGGGAGTTTGATATCCATGGCCACTTGATGAGTAGGATTGAGAAAGGCGTGCACACATGTGTGAATCAGTATGTGATATTAATGTCATACATATCTCTTCCAATCTACTCTGAGATTAAGAAAGTGAATGAACGTTGACAGGATGACTGATCCATGCCTCGAGTTCATTCGGGATATCAGTGACAAAGGAATTATACATTCACTGTAACACCATTCACAGATTGTAGGATGAAAGTTGTTCTCTAACTTTCTACTTTCACTTGGGTAGCGCTGATGTGTGACTAGGCACCACTCTTTGCTTGTGAAGTCATAAGTGTTATGGACTTTCACTGCCAACGTAAAATGGACCTGTAGGGTCACACACAAAGGATTTAACCTGGAAGAGGAGTTTTGTCCACAAGCAATGTTTAGATTGATTACTAAAGGAGTTTAGTAGTTCAATTAAACACTCAATTGATTGATAGCTCAATATCATAATGTTCAAAGTGTTGGACATATTGATAGGAGTATTGGATTGATTGAAATCACAATTGACTGATTTTGCACAACCTGCACTCCCAACCGATCGGCTCAAGTGTTGAACCGGTCGGCTCAAGTGTTGAACCGATCGGATCATGTACAGAGTGAAACGAGCGGTTCAAGTGTTGAACCGATCGATTCAACTGGTACAACCGAGCAACTTGGGAAAATAGGATTGGTGAGAATTTTCCTTGCGTTTCACTTGCCCAATTTGATTGGAACAAGGATTGGTATTCGATACCAATTAGAAACAAAAGAAGGAAAGTCAATCAGGAACCGACCAGGACCACCAACCGACCGGTTCAAGGGTCCCAACCGATCGGTTGAGGTGTCAACCGACCGGTTCAGGTCCCCAACCGACTGGTTCACTTGTGAACCGATCGGTTCAGGTTGCGAGTTGGTTGCTTTTTGTGGAAAATCTCGAACCCTTCTACTCCTGCTTTTAGTCTCGCATTGCCCGGGATGGAGAACCCTGTCCCATGACCCTCCTATATATATAGGGGTATTGGGAGCTTCTCAGACAACAACTCAGTGCAACCAGTTGCTCTGCAAAGTTGTCATTCTATCTAGTTTTGGTAACCGAGAGAGAGCCCGAGCAAGTGCTTCCCGCGAAGGGAGGTGCAGTAAGGGAAGGACAACTACAGTTGCAACTGGAGGCAGGAGAGTGTGTTGGCGACTAGTACGTCAATAGGAGGGTGCGACTCCTTCCAATTCCTTGTGGGACAAGGAGTGTGGAGTTCCAGGTGGTCCGTGTGGACTACTTCAGAGGCGGGAGGTCACTACCGCTCAGGAGGACAACTGTCATCTGACAGTCCGGTACGAGTAGGAGTCATCAGTCCGGTGCAACCAGGAGCTGCACAGACACCGTCGAAAACTGGATTTGAAGACCACGTAAAGGTGCGAGGTATTGTCGCCGAGCAAGCCTCGGGATAAGGTATGATTCCACAAACCATCCTTTCCTATTATATAGACGTTGACGCGTTTCCTCGTGCTGGGTTTGGGGGAGAAAATTTTTGTTTCCGCTGCCTTCTCTGCCTCCCCTAAAACCTAACAAGCTGGACTTTTAGCACATATGCAACTCAAGCCTACGCTGAGACAATAGATCAAAGATGCACAACAACCAGATGATACAGTACATTTGATCAGGTCAGAGTTTGGCAGCGAAAAGCTTGATGGGTTCCATGAGTCTGAGGATGGACTAGTTTGCTATCATGATAGGATGGTGGTCCCCGATGTTGATGATCTGAGGAAGCTAGTGCTCGAAGAAGCACACACGTCGATGTATGCTATGCATCCATTAGTCACCAAGATGTATCATAGTATGAAGGACTTGTATTGGTGGCCCGGCTTGAAGAAAGATGTAGCTGAGTTTGTGGCTAGGTGTGCAGTATGTCAGCAAGTCAAGGTTGAGCATCAAAAGCCGGCAGGTACGTTGCAACCCCTACCGATACCGCAGTGGAAATGGGATCATATAACCATGGATTTTGTAGTTGGTCTACCCAGGACAACTAGGAATCATGATTCCATTTGGGTAATAGTGGACAGATTGACGAAGTCTGCCCATTTCATACCTATAAAGACAACGTATACAGCTGAGAAGCTCGCTCAGATATATGTGGATGAGATAGTGCGTTTGCACGGTGTGCCAGCAATGATAGTTTCTAACAGAGGTCCTCAGTTCACGAGTCGTTTCTGGGAACAGTTGCACAAAGCGTTGGGAATGCAGCTGAGGTTCAACACCGCTTTCCATCCACAGACAGATGGATAGTCTGAGAGGACTATTCAGACTTTGGAGGATCTCCTTCGGGCTTGTGTTTTGCAGTTCCTAGGCAGTTGGGACATACATCTCAGTCTGATACAGTTCGCCTACAACAATAGTTATCAGCGGAGCATTGACATGGCTCCTTATGAGGCCTTATATGGTAGGAAGTGCAGATTTTCGTTATGTTGGTATGAATCTGGCGAATATCAACTTTTGGGTCCTGAGTTAGTACAACAGACAATAGAAAAGATCAAGGTGATACAACAATAGTTGAAAGCGGCACAGGACAGGCAGAAGTCTTATGCAGACAATCGCCGACGACCTTTGGAGTTCCAGGTAGGAGACAAAGTGTATCTTAAAGTCTCGTCGTAGAAAGGTGTACTGAGGTTTGGCCGGAAGGGTAAGCTAGCACCCAGATATATGGGGCCATACCCAGTCATAACACGTATGGGCAAGGTAGCCTACAAGTTAGAGCTACCACCCGAGTTGCACAGGTTGGATCCAGTGTTCCATGTCAATATGTTGAAGAAAAGCCATTCGGATACAGGAACAGTGATACAGCCAATCGAAGTTGATTTTGATGAAGATATGACCTACGGGAAGGTCCTGTGATGATCCTTGATAGAAGAGTTAAGAAGCTGAAGAGGAAGGACCTGGTCCTGTTTAAGGTTCTTTGGCATCATCGTGGTGTTGAGGAAGCCACGTGGGAGCTTGAGGAAGAGATGGGAAGGAAGTATCCCTCGCTTTTCTCTTCGGATTTCGAGGACGAAATCCCTTTGTAGGGGGTTATAGCTTGTAAGGACCTTGACCTCCGTTTAGGGCTTATCCTATTTGCTTTGCTTAACCATGATGCTTAGTTGCTTGCTAATCACCTTTAGTGGTGATTAGGGTTTACTTATGCTTTGTTAAGAGCTATAGGTTCCACTTGCTATTAACCCAAGTCTAGGGTTTGTGGGCAAGTTTGTCACCTTGTGAGGTGTTCCTCCTTCTCCTTGCTTCCTCTAGTGTTGAGAGGAAGAGTTGGGCTTGTTGCTTGAGTTCCTTTGGGCTTGTTTGAGCCTTGGTGGGCCTTGTTGTGCCTTGCCTTTGCCTTTTTGACCTTGTGTCAGGAAAGTGTGGTTGTGTCGGCCTGAGGTGTGTCGCCTAAGGGTGTGTGTCGGGCATGGTGTGGAGGTGTGTCACCCATGGACCCTTTGACCCCTTTGACCTCATTTGTGTCACCACTAGTGGACACTTGGCGCTTGATGTTTGCATGTGGCAATGGCTTTGGACATGTGTTTAAGGCATGTTAGAGTGGTGGCATTGCTCATGGACAAGTGTCCCTAGGTGGGTGACACCTTGCCTTGTCTTACCTTGGTTTCTCCTCCATCCTCTCCTATATATGTGTTCCCTTTCTCTTGCTAAGGATCCCTTTAGTTCCTTAGTTTCCCCTCTCCCTTGGTGCACGACACCCTCTTCCTTTGCAAGCTTGGTGGTTGATTCTTATCTTGGAGTCTCCTTCTTCCTCTAGTGGTGGCCGAACCCTAGACTTACTTGCTCTCTTCTTTTGGTGGAACTAGGAGATTGGTGCTAGGAGCTTGGAGCTTGCTTAAGGCAGGTTACATAACTCCTAACCCTAAGTATACTAACTTCTATGTTCTTGTATGTTTCTTATGATCATAATCGGCTATGTTTGTTGTTAGTTTAGTTTCTTGCTTAGTTGCACCTTGTTGGCCGAACCTTTTTTCTAGGGTTTTCTAGTTGAGAAACACCCCTCTCCCTCCTTGGTCTAGAGAAGTGAGCTTGAACTCTAGTGATATGGGCAATACTCCTCTCTCGTTTAAGTTGAGAGGTGAGCTTGTGTTCTAGTTGCTTAAGCAACACCCTTCTCTCACCATGGATTCAAGAGGTGAGCTTTGTGGTGGTTGTAGACCTTGGTTAGGGTTGATCCTTGGGTTGCCCGATTGGTGATAAGAAGGTGTGCAAGACCCCTCTCTCTTGATTGTTGAGAGGTGAGCGATCTTCTTGATGCATTAGGGTTTTGGTGCCCTTGTGCTTGAGGTTGATGACAACCTTATTGTGGGTTGCATCTTGCACGTTATGGTCTTGGGGATGATGTTGACCGATACCCCTCTTAACCTAGAGCCTTGGTTGGCATGTTGTGGCTATGTTGGGTGTTACACCCTGGTCATTTCCCCTTTTGTGTGTCGGGCATCACACCATGCTGAATGCCCTACCCGATACACCTTGTTCAGGTGGTAGCTTGGTGCTGTCATATCTTGGATGATATGGGGGTGTTGTGGTCTAGTCTTGTGTCGAGCGTCACACCACAGTCTTTTCCCTGTGTGTCGGCCGATAGGTCAAGACTAGGCTGGTTGAGCGACAGGTTCCTTGCTGCCCGTTTGGGTTGCACCTTTGGGCGTTGTTCCTTGTTGTGTGGTGGTGCCCGATACATCTAACCTGAGATGGTAGCCTCGAGCCCGTTATATCTTGGACGTTATGAAGTTCTATGAATAGCTCTATGCTGGGCGTCATGGCGTGGTTGTGATGCACGTTATGCATGGCGTTGCACATTTCACATGGGTGCACGATATGCTTTGGTTCCTTAATGCATAACACACCGTTGCACGATATAGGCTGAGCTGCACGTTGCATATGTATGCCCGATATCCATGATGCACGACACAACATTGCACGACACTGATGTGCATTATACAGAGGTGCCTGATATGCCTGATGCACGATATGCTTGTGCACGTTATGCCTTGGGCCTTTTTGCACGATACATCTTAAGGTAGTAGCCGATACACCTTGCGGTTTGCTTGGCCGTTGTGGGGCTAGAGTGTTGGGCGATATGAAGAAGTACCCTGCCCGATACTACCTCTAGTGAGGGTGCCCTACCTGTCACACTTCTTGTGAGGGTAGTGGGCACTTATAGTGAGGGTCTTGTTCCTTCTAGAAAACCTATATGCTAGATCTTGTTTATGTAATCACATTTGGTTATGGTTGTAAACCGTTGACACGTTTGGTAATGGTAAGGTGGTTGTTATAGTAGAACGTACATATGAAATCATGACATATATGAATCATGTATGCTTATATTATGAGGATTAAGTGATATAAGTATATGAGTTGCTTCACACGATGATATGATCAATGTCTATAGGCACAGGTTGAGGCATGAATGATAAAGCATATAATCATCAATGTTGCCCTATGTTTGATAATAGGCTCTTTTTGTTAATCCATGATGATTGTGTATACTAACCATGCAGGTGTTTCATACAGATGCATAGCCAGGTAAAGGGCTATGAGGTATATATGTTTGAGTAACACTGCTCTGATGGTTACTCTTGATGATGAGATAACATGCATGATGTGTTTTAGTCTGAGGACCTGAGTTTGGATAAAGTGCCTAAGTTGAGGTGTTATCTTCTGATGATGATCTGGGATTGTTATCCCAAGTAATGAGAATGCCTTTTGAGGAAGTGGTTTCTTGTGGTGAGGGATTGAGATCCCATAATAGCTCGATGGTGGTAACAATAATATAGCTTTATGTTATGCATGTGTTACAACTTGGTTGCCTCAACAATCCACTTAAAATATACTAAATAATCACAGTGGAACATATCATGTAGTTTGCCCTGGCCATAGATCCATCATCGTCAGGAGCTGGTGATGGTGAAATGGGTTCTCCTGTGGGTTAACCCAGAGCGCATATTGTTGAGTATGCGAGGTTTCTCCTAGCCTAAAGTGAGGAGGTATGAGTGCAACTTCAGTTGTAGACTCCAGAGTGCGGTTTCAGGCCTGTAGCTCAATATGTTAAGAACATGGTAAACAGGCCCATGGCTCAGGATGTGTGATATGGGAGCATGAATGTGTTCATGGCTCAGAGCATGGTGAACAAGCCCGTGGCTCAGTTTCACTAGCGCTGATACCTGTACCGAGGCGGGCTAGGCAGTGGGTAGCATGACCCTGTGGTTGAGGCCACTTAAGCATGAGATTGCGGTCCTACTTTGGTTTTTGTGCACTGACCACGAAGTGGGAGGTCGTGGAGTCCGACTCTTCCATTGACCTTGTATGGCACCGGCTCTGGGTTTCGCAGCCGTCGGTTGGATCTGAGCGGTACGGCTCACTTCCTCAGGGCATAATAATATGTAATCCATCCGAATAGTATTTATTGCTTAAGGCAAAACACGAAACATTGGTTGAGGCCTTGATTGTGTAGTTGATCTTGTTATACTTGCAGTTACTTATACGTTCTTTATGTTATGTGGTAAGATCTTATAAATATTATCTTGTCAATCATGTTCCATAAAGAGATATTTGGTTATATGCCTTCCGTACATCTGGTAAGCCTGATGGTATGAATAACTTTTCTATATAGACTGCTCTTGTTATACCTTCTATCAGTTATCTACTGCTATTGCTTTAATCTTCCTTTGGTTTTATGGTTTCAGCGGGGAGTTATGTTTCTCGCTGGGACTGTGTGTCTCACCCCGCTGGTTTATAACCTTTTTAGGTGTTCGAGCTAGACGTGGTGGTGGTCGTGAAGTTGCGGCCGAGCAGCAAGACGAGCAGTAGAAGGCAAGAGATGGACATGCTACTATTTTGGTTGTTTTGTAGTAGAGTCTTAGAACCATCCCTGTACTCTCAGGTCCTTGGAGGCATTTTGACGTTGTTTCACGATGTATAGCTGATGATGCTTTGTATGTCCTGCTGTTGGCTGGATATGGGCCATTATGTATGTATAAATAGGTGATGAACTCACGTGATGGCTTGACAGTCGATCTCCTAAGTTGTGGACACATATCAAGACTTGTAAATGTTTATATAACTTGTTTTCTTGCAGGATGAGGACCTAAATGTAATAGTTTCTCAGTTTATCTGCTTTCTGCATTCGGTTTTAATTAACCCGTGTTTTTGGTAAATAGTGGCTTATGGGTTTTTCCGCATGTTTTTGCGTAACACCTCGCTGTCTGTGTGATAGTGGGATGTGTTGCCCTCAGGTTGCATCCAGTGTTCCATGTCATTATGTTGAGGAAGTGCCATCTGGATACAGAGTCAGTGTTATAAGCTATGGAGGTGGAGCTTGATGAGGATATGACCTATGTGGAGGGTCCAGTGTTGATCCTTGATCAGAGGGTGAAGAAGTTGAAGAGGAAGGACCTTGTGCTTGTAAAGGTTCTTTGGCATCATCATGGTGTTGAGGAAGCCACGTGAGAGCTCGAAGAGGAGATGACGAGGAATTACCCTTCTCTTTTCTCTTAGGATTTTGAGGGTGAAATCCATGTTAGGGGTTTATGTCTTGTAAGCACCCTGACCCACATTTTGGGCTAACCATATTTGTTTTGCTTAAGTGTGTTGCTTAGCTCCTTTCTATAATAATCTAAGATGTAATTGGGGCATGTTGGAGGTTTGTGTTCCTTGTCTGAGCTTGTTGATTGATGCTAGTATTTTGTGGAGAGGTTTTGGTGCAACACACAATTCACCCAAAATAGCGGTTGATGTGCAAGTTTGCCACCTCTAGAGTGTTTATTCTCTCTCTTGGCATCATCTAGAGGAGAGAGGAAGTTTTGGGCACCTTGTTTTGGCCTTGGTTGAGTGGTGACATCCTTGGTGATGTTTTGGTCACATGTTTGAGGTGTTATTTGCTCATAAGAGTGTTGTCTTGGGCTTGGGCGCCTTGAGGAGACCTGGTATCAGTTTGTGGTTGCCTTGATGAGGCTTGATATTAGTTCAGGGTGTCTTGAGGGACATCCTATCAGTTTGGTGGTACCATGAGGATCACCATATCATTTTGTGGAGACTCTAGAGATGTGCCATATCGGTTTGTGACCTAGCGTTTCATCCCTATCAGTTTGTGAAGGGGATGGATGAGTGTATCAACCTTGACCTTCCTTAGTGACCAAGTGAGCAAGACATAGATCCTATCACCTTGTTGCATGGTGTTAGATGTGGCCTTTCTTCTTGGACATGTGTCTTCTAGGGTCCTAAGGTGGTGACACCTTCCCCTTGCTCTCTCTCTCATCGACCATGTATATATAACACTTTCTTCCCATGCAAGAGAACTCTTTTAGTGATCCTTGCTTTCTCTCCTTAGTGGCCAACCTTGAGCTTGAAGATCACTCTCCCTTGGAGCTTGGTGGGTGAGCCAAAAGCTTGTGGTTCTCTCTTTCATCTTCTTCCTTGGTAAGCCATGGTTTTCTAGATTTCTTTCTCTCATTCTTTCTTCTTCTCAGCCATGGACCTTGGTATCTTCTTTCCTCTCTTTTACTTTCTTAACCATGGTCCTATCTTATCTCTTGGTGGTGTTGTGCTTGGAGGATCTCCTTCCTCTACCTTGAGTTCGTGAGCTTGGAGCTTGACCTTGGAGCTTAGATCTTGGTGGTTGTCGTGGGTTATATAACTCTAAACCTACTTTGTTATTATCACCTTTCTACTTGTTACCTTGGTAGTTGCTCTTAACTCGTTATTTCTTGCTTGTTAGTAGCTTTATTTGGTAGTTGTGTGTTCTGTTTTGAGAATAGAACTTTGTGAAGTTTCTGCCATAAGTTGCACTCCTTTTTCCTTTGCCTTGTTAGTAACGTCATCTTGAGGTAGAAGATGACCAAACCGATATGCTATGTAAATTGACATGCTAAACTGATATGCTTTTTGCTAGACCAATATACCTATCATGATGTGGCTTGTTATGACCTAGTGGTGACTAGTGAGGAAGAGTGTTGGATCATGAAGCTTTTAGTTGAGTATGGAAATTGACATGGATAACCCTAATCCGACACACATGAAATCTAATACACCCTAGCTCGATACATCTAGAGTAGAAATAAGGAGTAACTTCACTTGAGGCTTTGGTTGATATCCCATAATGATGAAAGTGGCCAATATTCCTTGGTGATCTTTGAGGCCAATACCCTAGTTGTGGGTATGGCCTATATCCCATGATTGTGAAGGTGGTCGATACCTAAAGAGATACATAGGCTGATAGCCTTTGAGATAGTATGGCTGATACAATCTATTATGTACCTCTAATCGATATCATTTGTGGTGCCCGATACCAAGTGATGATAAACCGACACTCACCTTGAGGTTGGTAGGTCGATACCCTACTTAGGTTGGTTTCCCAATACCTAGGGTTAACTGATACCCTAACCCTAACCAATACCCTATGTGATGTGTGGCGATGCATCTTGTTGATACTAGGGTCACATGGTGTGATGTGATAACTATGGTGTAATCATGTGTATGATGTTGAAAGCTAACTATCTCTGTTACAACCCCAATTTTTGGGTTCATTTGGTGAGAAATGCAATTTCTCATATTAAAGATAATTGAACAAAGAATGGTATAATTTGTTTTGAATACATGGATTTCGTTTACAATAGCCTTGATGTTTGTGTTGTGGGCTTTATTGGCTATTGGGCCCAATAACAAGGAAATAACAAAGAAAATTCAATTAGTGAATGAATAATTGAATATTTGAGAAAAGAATAATGTGGAAACCTGTAGAAGGAAAATCCAAAGAGGATTTCGTGCCTCTTGGGTTCCTTGGGTTCCAAGGAGTCCAAAGTTGTAAAAAGAAAACAATAAGAAAAGAAAAGATTAATTAAGTATTTCTTTATTAAGAAAGAAATTGAAAATAATGGTAAAATGTGGGAAATGAGTGGAAAGAGGCATAAATGAGATTCATTGGTGAAATTTCGTATCCATGAGGTTGCTAATATTAAAAGGGATGTCTATGAGGAAAATAAAAGAGAAATAAAGAGAAATCCTCAAAAATAATTATTTTAATGAGAAATAAACGAGATAATGTGAAATAATGCATAAAGATGCATCTAGAAGGATAATAAGTATTTAATAAAAAGAATTTCGATATAAGGGAGTGTATTGGGATCCAAGGAGTCCCAATAAAGAGGAAAGAAAGAGAAAGTACCAATAAAGTAAAATAAGAGGATAATGTAAAGCATTATTAAGGAATTATGTGGTGTTGTAATAAAGGGAGTATTTTCTAATAAAAAAAATATATAGAATTTCGTGCCACTAGAATAAATGGCAAGTGCTAAAAAGATAAAAGAAGAGATTTTCAAAATTCTAATATATCAAGGAGAAAGAATATTAAAGGAATAAGTTAGGAAAGAGAAGATTTCTTCTCAAGGAAGGAAAAGGTTTTCTTTATGTGTGGTGCTTGTTTTCCTCTTGGATCTCGTGGATAAACCACCTAGGACCTATCTCCCCTCCCCTATATAAGGGGTACGGCCCTGGGCCAAGTCTAGAGGATCCCACACGTAGTTCTTCTTCCTTGCTTTCTTCTTCAGACCCTAACCCCAAGATCACCATAAACATGACGCAAAGAAAGGAAACCAGTGGTGTGCGATGTAGGCCTGGGGTATCACAGTGTCAAGGAGCCGTTTCCCCACCGAATCCATGCCCTAAAAGCACGTGCAGCAGCGGCACTTAGGCTGTAATGGCGGCCACTGTGCATGGCTGGGAGAGCAAGAAGACGGCCACCATGGCCAGGGTTTGAGGGCGCCCCGTGTGCGCCATGGAGTGGCGGAGGTGTAGGAGTGACTTCCGGCGAGAATTGATGCCCCGAGAGCAAGAGACGGAGGTCGTACCAGGCTGCAACGGCGGCCAGGTAGGGCTGCCCGAGGTTGAAGACAACCTAGGGTTCGTTGGACCATTATACCCCTCCGAGGTATGAAGCAACGTCAACTTACACGGGGGCATTTTAGTAATTGGGTTATGTTTTCCAAACCCGCATGCAAGGAGCGACGTGGCGCGCTCTGATTGGTCCAAAAAGGTAAACTTTGTTAAATTCATATCTAGAAAATTGTAACTCGGATTAAAGCAAGTCTTATATGAAAATTGATCCTCAGAACGAGAAGAATGCAAATAATTTATGTTTGAAGCCTAAACTCAAAAAGTATAGGTTTTTACATCTTTTGATGCATTAATTGATAGAAAACCCCTAGAATGATGTAAAAACAAACATGATGAATATTTTATGTGTTTTTGATCAATCTTAACCTGTTATGAATAAAAGGAATGATAAAATTATAACAAGATGATTAGTATGTTGGTTTTAGGGTTTTATGATCATGAACATGGTTTAATGGACTAAAAACCCTGATTTGAGTAGATATGAGTTTTAGTGGCCATAACATGATACAATTGTAAAATCTTTGATCATAGTTTGGATTAGAGAATCCTTAATAAAGATAATTAAGATGATTAGGTTTTTGTAGGAAACCTTAGAAACCCTAAATTGAATATAAGGGATACATCTTTGAAGGCTAATAGGTTAATTTGAAAGATATTAACCTGTTGATTAATAGTATAGAGTTTTTATCCGTTTAGTATACAAAAATTGGTAGTTTTAGGGTGTAATCCATAAATGAAGAATAATTCTTATGGGAACCCTAATTGGGGTAAAAGAAGAGGAAAACTATGATGTTTCGGATTAAGTAAGTAAATTACTAAATGATGATCCTAAGACAGTTAAGAATATTAAAAGGAGAGAATTTAAAGGTTTTAAGAAGATTTGATGAATTAGAGCTCTTAATAACTAAGAATGGAGGCAAAATCCTAATTCCCAAGGAAACCCTAAGATTGGAATAGAAATCCTAAGAATGATAATGATATTGAATGAATATTAATAAAAGGAAATTGGTATGTTTATTTCAGGATTCTATGCATGATTGGTTTCTTGACTGGGATTTCTATGATCTGATTAAATTCAGTATCTAAATC
Source organism: Alisma plantago-aquatica (assembly GCA_963693085.1). Lineage (NCBI taxonomy): Eukaryota > Viridiplantae > Streptophyta > Magnoliopsida > Alismatales > Alismataceae > Alisma > Alisma plantago-aquatica. The sequence continues at coordinate 748,341,604 of OY856411.1, read as the reverse complement.
TGCAATACATGTATGTGGTTACGATTATGAATAACCGCTATAGTTTCCCAATGGATTCCCAGATGTTTAATCGCATTGAATGCAACTAAACTATTGGATGTTTATTTATTTCATGCAACTATAAAGTGACTATGATTATCACTATAAATGTGCATATATAACTGGCTAGATCCGGGTCCACCTCTGTTACTTTGAAAGGGCTAAAAAAGGGGTAATCCTAGAGCAAGGTCTAGGTTACCGTGAGTTAGAAACTGGGCTACCTATGTGTAGTGCCATGAGACTCTTTAGCATATCCTGAGTTAAGGAGTGGTCTACTTACGAGTAGTGCCATGTGACTCAACCCTAGAAATTGGTTCACTTATAGGTGGATCATGAGGGGTTTAATGGGGACAACACAGAGGATAGGGTACTCTTGGATCGCGGAGTTATATCTAAAATGTAATCTTGATTGATAAATGATTAATTGAATGATTATATTGTTAACATAGTTGAACATTATCTGTTTCCTCCACATACCAGCTTCGGATGACCGACGTTTTGTTTGTCGGCGTCTTAGGTACAATGAAAAGAACAAACAGTAAAGCAACACCTTGTGAATTCAAGAATTAAAGAACAAGGAGGAACTAGTTAGAATAGTTCAGCTGAGGTTAGAAGTTTAGTTTGTTCCAAACTTTTCAAAGGTATGCAAAGAAAAATTTTATTACCATTTTCAGTATAGTCTGTTAGAATTTAATAATTGTTTATGGTTATATGCCGAACCTTTGATCTGGGATTAATGGGTGCAACTTCAACCTCTTGGTCCCCCTTAATTGGGGGTTATCGAGAGGACGGGTCATAACATTTGGTATCAGATCCTGGGTTCCTCAGTTAACCATTAATAATTATTAAATTTTACAAACTCCATAGAACCCAAGGGAGTTATTAGAGGAGTATCCGAAAGGTGAAGGTGTCTAGAAAGGGATCACGACCGGGGGCTGGCAATATTTTCCTCCAAGCCGCTAGTCGGAATACGAGGACTCCCGGACCCGTGTGACCGCCTGGCCAAAGTCTTAGGGTATGAATCGAAATAAGATACCTTTAGGACTTCTCATCTTATTCATCCCTTCTCATCACAAAATTCTGATAAGGACCTAAAGGAATAGGGTTTTCTTTCTTCTCCTCACCCTCTTGAGGTATGTGTAAGGTTAATAAGGTTTAAGGAATCCTCCACTAAATTAATGAAATGCATGTAAATAAGATGTCATGGACATAAGATTAATATATTAAGCGCAAAATAAATAATAGATACGTGCTTAGGACGTATGACGTAAGATGTCATGTCCTCAGAAGAGACCTGAGGATATACCTTCTTGTCAGGAGGATAAGTTAGTCTTGGAGATAGAGATCTCCATTGCAATTAGAGACCTGGCACATCCTCTGAGGATGATGCTAACCCTAACCCTAAGTGAAGGTTAGAGAGAGATGAGTTAGACCAGGTGTTTGAAAGGACATGCCTTTGGGATGCCATAGGATCCATGGGTGACCTAGCATCTTTGGCAACCCAACCCTGGGAAGGGTCGTGCATATTAGGGTAAAGGATATCTCCTTAGATGATGATGATGTTAGTGAAGGACCATAGAAACCCTATGGGCTTGTGCAAGTAGGGCATAACTGGCACCTAGGGCACGTCATAGTGCTGACAGTAGGAAGAAACCCTGGATAAGGAATTATGATGGAGCATAAAGGGTTATGGATGATCTTGAGCAACCATAAGTTCGAACCTAGGCTTCACCCATGTAGAGCATGCTTTTGAGGTTGATCCTTCATGAAGAGAGGACCTCTAATGGTGAGGTTGGATGTAGGGTTAGCTCTAGAGAGAGAGCAGGAAACCCAGCATGAAGGTTGGAAGCCTAAAACCCTGAACAATGGATGATAGTGGTTGCCTCATGATCGATCCCTGAAAGTTGATGATATCTTGGTTGCCTTTAGAGGGACCAACCCTAGAGAATGAAGATGAAGCATCTGGTGCCTATGTGCCTACGGTATAGGTGTTTACCTTCTGAGGTAGGAAGAAGAGTTCCTTAGACTTAGAAAGGTTTGTAGCAGGTTATGAGGCCTTATACCTTGATGGTTGTCCTTAAGGAGGACCCAACCCTAAGTGTTGCTCGAGTTGAAGGATGACAAGAAGTGCATGTCATGCCTTTTGCATGCTTGGTTCGTAGTTAAGAGATAGAGCATGCAGTTGGACACCTACAATTAAACCTAGGGTTCCTAGGCCTAAGAGGGGAAGTGGTGTACCTAATGCTCATGATGAGAAGTTGAGTTCCTATAGAAGCGAGCATGGTAATCCTCATGTATAGAGGAAAAGGGGAGCCCTTGAAGTTTAAGGTGTGTTTGATGAACCCCTCACAGCTAGGTTGATGATAAAGAAAGGTATGATCTTGATCCAACATCGAGGAAAGAGGACAAGCATGACCTAGCATGGTTCAGTAAGTGATCTGCTTGTGCTTTAATGGCTTGCTAGGGTTAAGTAGGATCGTGTGGATGTAAAACCTAGACCTATGAGCTTTTGTGACCTTAGAGATAGTTTTCCTCCCATCCTGGGAGAGGGACCCCTTTGGTAGGGTGTATATCAGTTTTGTTGGTTCAAGGTAACCTAAAGAGGTCTCATAGGATCTTGAGAAGCTAAGTGAAGGGTACATAGTATGAGAATGAACCTGCAGACCCATAGATATCCATCTCTATTGCATATGAATGTGTTACCATGGAGGTAACCAGTGTGGGGCTTGACCAAGGTAGGCAGGTTGCCATGATGCCTATGAAAGGATGAGAGCCAGCCCATGAATGCAGAAAGAGAGATGATGAAGACTTGGGTAAGGTTCTAAGTAAACATTTACTATAATGGAGAATCCTAAGTCTATCCTAGGGTCAGGTAGGGATAAGACCGATGAAAGTAGGAGTTGCCTAATTCCCCAGTTGCACATGACCATAGGGTCGGGAGGTAACAACTATCATTGTCTGAGGGCCATGGGTTAGGAGATTGATCACCTTCATGAACTCATGGGACCCAAAGGGAAGATGAGTAGGGCACTCTCTTGATGCATGAAGGAAGAAGGATGACCCCAAAAGAGTCGGTACCCTATAGACCTAGAGGAGATGACCAAGGATATAAACCTCAGTAGGCTCAAGACTAGTTTTCCATGTAGGTAACTTTGATATCGAAATGTTTGTGATGTAGAGACATAGGTGGCACGTTTCAACTTAGTTTTAAAGGTGTACTGGCAAGATGGGATGTACCATCTCTACTCTTGGAACAGGAAGAACTCTGTATTTGGACTGCAACCAATTACTTATTTCCTTTTGTTATGGGAGTGAGAGATAGGAAATTACGCATGCCATACACCAAGGATAAAAGATGATGTAAGTTGGAACGTTGCTACGAGGCATGTGGATAGAGAGGATAACATGCCCTGGTAAAGTGAATGATACAAGGATGAATTACAAACACTAAGAGAAATGACATAGTCACCTTATGAGGATGTTTTTATCATGAGCTATGCGGAACTTACAAATATACCAGGATGAGTTTGATCTCCATGATGATGAAGTCAGAGAGTGTTCTTAATGAAGATAGACATAGAGTTTGAGGTGATATGACAAGTGAAATACATGGAAGTGTATGTCTTCAATGTTACCTAATACCTAAGGATGTGAGATGGTAATGAATGTCCTGGTTAAGACTTGTTTGACTAGAAGCTAGAAGAGGTTGTTTGGCTAACCCTAAGTTTGAAAAGGAGAGGTGTTTGGATAACACTCAGATGTAACAAGATACGTTGAAAAGTTAAAGGTTGTTTGGTTAGCCATGTCTAGTCCTTGATACAATGAATGGATGGTGGTAGAACCTCAAGTGCACTTCTTTGGAAAGGAAGGTGAAGAAACCCTGATAGAATGGTTTAGGGCTTTTGAGGTATCGATCTAGAAGAATCATGACATACATGAAATCATGATTGAAGATCACCATACACCATACTACGAAGTGACAATAATACTTTGGATACCTAAGATGAAGTTGCATGTGGTATATGGCTATGCAAGCCAGGAGGTAAAGGATGAACCCCAGTAACCCAGTGTATCGATATAGAGGACAAAAGAGTCCCTGAGAGGGAATGGGAGCTCAACACTATGGATGTTGTGATAGGTCTTCCCTGGGCCAAAGAAGGTCGAGATACAATATGGGTTATGGTAGGTCGCCTTACCTAGATAATATGAGAAAGGAAGAGTTCTGTCAAGGGACAGATCTAGTTGAACTACCCATGAGAGAGATGGTTCAACTACATCATGAAGCGAGTTCAAAGGTTCTTGAGTTTGACCTAAAGGTTCACTTCCATAAAGTAGAAGTAGGTACATGAAGAACTCAATGTTAGTATAGTTTATCACCCCTAACTATGGTTAGTATGATCCAGACTAAAGGGTCTGATGAGGGCATGTGTGCTCATTTAGGGTGATATCTAAAGACAGTTCTTGTCCTATGAAAGATGTGACAATGACCACCATAGCAGTATCGGGTTTTATGTGAAGCTCTGTAAGGGAGGTTGTGTCGGTCACCACTTCAGTAAGGTGATGTTGGTGAAAGGACCACATGATGGTTGGAAAAGTACCACATGATGGTTAGAAAAGGGACCACAGTGCGTGTAGATGAAGTCACTTTGATTGTGCAAGGGCTGAAAGGAGCCTAGAGACGATGAGAGTCGTGAGCAGATGTAAAGTAGACTGACATACAAGTTACTGTGGGAGAGTATGTGACATGAAAATCCGACCCCTCTAAGTTATAACTAAGAGAGCTGAGTCCCCGATACATGGGTCCATTAGAGATGGATGGGTGGAGAAGGTTAGGTTTGACCCTACCCCTCAGGATAGAGTAATGGGAGATGTTTTCCATGTGTCCAATTTAGAGCACTATGTGAGGTACCCCGACCATGTGCTGAACAATGAACCTAGTGAGCCCCAAGGGAGGCTGAAATGGCTTGAGTCACCTGTGTAGTTTATAGACGCCAGGATGAAAGAACTCAGAGAAAAGAATATGTGATAATAAAGGTTCTTTGAAAATGCCATTAGTACGGCAAAGCCACATAGGGGACAATGATGGACATGGAAAAGTCTTATCCTGAATTGTTTGTTTGCTTGTTTGAATTTTGAGGACAAAATTTCTATAAGAGGGGAAGGATGTTACAACCCCAATTTTTGGGTTCATTTGGTGAGAAATGCAATTTCTCATATTAAAGATAATTGAACAAAGAATGGTATAATTTGTTTTGAATACATGGATTTCGTTTACAATAGCCTTGATGTTTGTGTTGTGGGATTTATTGGCTATTGGGCCGAATAACAAGGAAATAACAAAGAAAATTCAATTAGTGAATGAATAATTGAATATTTGAGAAAAGAATAATGTGGAAACCTCTAGAAGGCAAATCCAAAGAGGATTTCGTGCCTCTTGGGTTCCTTGGGTTCCAAGGAGTCCAAAGTTGTAAAAAGAAAACAATAGGAAAAGAAAAGATTAATTAAGTATTTCTTTATTAAGAAAGAAATTGAAAATAATGGTAAAATGTGGGAAATGAGTGGAAAGAGGCATAAATGAGATTCCTTGGTGAAATTTCGTATCCATGAGGTTGCTAATATTAAAAGGGATGTCTATGAGGAAAATAAAAGAGAAATAAAGAGAAATCCTCAAAAAGAATTATTTTAATGAGAAATAAACGAGATAATGTGAAATAATGCATAAAGATGCATCTAGAAGGATAATAAGTATTCAATAAAAAGAATTTCGATATAAGGGAGTGTCTTGGGATCCAAGGAGTCCCAATAAAGAGGAAAGAAAGAGAAAGTACCAATAAAGTAAAATAAGAGGATAATGTAAAGCATTATTAAGGAATTATGTGGTGTTGTAATAAAGGGAGTATTTTCTATTAAATAAAAAATAAATATAGAATTTCGTGCCACTAGAATAAATGGCAAGTGCTAAAAAGATAAAAGAAGAGATTTTCAAAATTCTAATATATCAAGGATAAAGAATATTAAAGGAATAAGTTAGGAAAGAGAAGATTTCTTCTCAAGGAAGGAAAAGGTTTTCTTTATGTGTGGTGCTTGTTTTCCTCTTGGATCTCGTGGATAAACCACCTAGGGCCTATCTCCCCTCCCCTATATAAGGGGTACGACCCTGGCCAAGTCTAGAGGATCCCACACGTAGTTCTTCTTCCTTGCTTTCTTCTTCAAACCCTAACCCCAAGATCATCATAAACATGATGCAAAGAAAGGAAACCAGTGGTGTGCGATGTAGGCCTGGGGTATCACGGTGTCAAGGAGCCGTTTCCCCACCGAATCCATGCCCTAAAAGCACGCGCAGCAGCGACACTTAGGCTGTAATGGCGGCCGCTGTGCATGGCTGGGAGAGCAAGAAGACGACCACCATGGCCAGGGTTTGAGGGCGCCCCGTGTGCGCCATGGAGTGGCGGAGGTGTAGGAGTGACTTCTGGTGAGAATCGATGCCCTGAGAGAAAGAGACGGAGGCCGCACCAGGCTGCAACGGCGGCCAGGTAGGGCTGCCCGAGGTTGAAGACAACCTAGGGTTCGTTGGACCGTTATACCCCTCCAGGGTATGAAGCAGCGTCAACTTATGCGGGGGCATTTTAGTCATTGGGTTATGTTTTCCAAAACGTGGGCAGCTTTGCATGTAAGGAGCAACGTGGCACGCTCTGATTGGTCCAAAAAAGGTAGACTTTGTTAAATTCATATCTAGCAAACCGTAACTCAGATTAAAGCAAGTCTTATATGAAAATTGATCCTCAGAACGAGAGGAATGCAAATAATTTATGTTTGAAGCCTAATTATGCTTGAAACTCAAAAAGTATAGGTTTTTACATATTTTGATGCATTAATTGATAGAAAACCCCTAGAATGATGTAAAAACAAACATGATGAATATTGTATGTGTTTTTGATCAATCTTAACCTGTTATGAATAAAAGGAATGATAAAATCATAACAAGATGATTAGTATGTTGGTTTTAGGGTTTTATGATCATGAACATGGTTTAATGGACTAAAAACCCTGATTTGAGTAGATATGCGTTTTAGTGGCCATAACATGATACAATTGTAAAATCCTTGATCATAGTTTGGATTAGAGAATCCTTAATAAAGATAATTAAGATTTTTTTTTTTTGAGGAAAGCCGGGAAGTCCTATGATTGGGACCCCCCGACATCTATCCATTGGCTAAATCATTAATTACAAAAGGCATGAAGTTCAAAGGGAAATTCTGTGCGTAAGAAAACCTATCTACTTGGCCCCTACGAGCAGCGTTTGCTACCTCGTGCGCGACCATGTTACTTCTACGACTAACATAGTTAAAGCTACAGAAAGAAAAGAAAAGCTTCAGCTGGAGAATGTCGTCCACAACGGAGCCAATGTAGTCCTTCCTTGGGTTGCGACTGTTGCATGCGTGGATGATAACCTTTGCATCAGATTCCAGTTCGATCCTGTTCATGCCCTTTTCTCGTGCCCATACTAGTGCTTCCCTAATCGCAATTGCTTCTGTCAAAGCAACGTCGTCCCCCGACTTCATCTTGACTCCCAGCATCCCCACAACCACCCCCCCTTTATCTCTAGCTACAGCAGCAACTCCCGCCGTTCCTTCCTCCCCACAAGATCCGTCCACATTTATCTTTACATTCTCCTGTTCCGGCCTCCTCCACCCGTTCCCAGCTTCCGCCCGTGCGCTCCCCCTCCCCAGTTCACCCCGCTGCTCCAGATGACTTCCCATTCCCGCCCGCACGCCATGCAAGCATGGCCCTTCCTCCCCACCTGCCCGGTTCCTCACCATAGCCTTATAGCTACGTAGGAGGTACCCTCCTGGAAAGTTCTCATGCAGCGTCCCCTCCAGATGGCCGCCATAGCAGCCACGAGTAGGTCCCTCTCGCCGGTGATCGTGTCCTGAAGAGCTGCCTCCATGATCGATTGGATATCTCGGTCCTTCCACGCCTCCACCCATTGTTGGGTCTCCCTTGAGGTTTGGTCCCAAAGATCAGTCGCGTTTGGGCACCTAAACAGCATGTGAGGTATAGTCTCTTTTTCGGACCTACAAAGACTACATGTTCCGTCTTCAATACAGTGCCTGTCAAAAAGCCGTCCCCTCGTAGCCAGCCCTCCCGTACATACTCTCCATAGGAAATGTGCCGTTTTTGGACTCCATCCATCCTGCTAGACCCTCTTCCAAACACCATCTCCAAACCGGTCATTATAGCTCCGTGCCTCCTCCACTCCAAGCAGCCCCATCCAGTATGCAGACCGCACTGTAAACTCCCCGTTTTGGCCGGCCACCACATCAAAGAATCAGTTGGCTTCCTAATGCTAATTGGGATTGCACAGATCTTTTTTGCAATATAGTCCGGGAAGCTGTCTCTCACCTTGCTCTCGTCCCATCTCCTCCCATCTTCCGTCATGAGCTCCATGACTTTATAGATCTCCGGACTGCCCTCGTGCTTGAACCGTCTCAGCGTATCCACTTCCTTAGGAACCCATCTGTCCTCCCAAATGTCTATGTCCCTCCCGTCCCCCACCCTCCACTGAGTCCCTTCCTTCAACACTGCCTTTGCCCCCCAAAGACTCCTCCAAACATGACTTGGGTCATACCCCCTTCTCGCCTCCCAAAACGACGTCCTTGGGTAATATCTCGCCTTTAGCACCTTGGTAACAAGAGCTCCCGGGTGGCTCACCAGCCTCCATGCTTGTCTGGCAAGAAGGGCTTGATTAAAGGTATTTAAGTCCCTAAAACCCAGCCCTCCCTGCCTCTTTGGTTTGCACAGCCTCTCCCAACTCATCCATGAGAGCTTCCTCTCCTTCTCCTTTGCTCCCCACCAGAATCTAGCCACCATCCGCTGGATCTCCTCCATAGTACCTTCGGGCAACTGGAATACGCTCATGACATAGGTAGGTATTGCTTGTGCCACCGCTTTGATGAGGACCTCCCTTCCTGCCTTGGACAAAAGTTTTTCGGACCAGCCTTGGAGTTTCCACCATATTCTATCTTTGATGAAGCTGAACACCTGCTTTTTCGACCTGCCCACCATTGTGGGGAGCCCGAGATAGCAAGCATGTCGGTCCACAGCCCGTACTCCCAAGAGCGCCCGCAGCTCCTCCCTTCTTGTGCCTCGTACCCCCTTGCTGAAACCAACCTCTGTCTTTTGAAAATTTATTTGTTGACCGGATGCCTGTTCATATTGGCTGATGATTTCAGCTATCTTCAGGCATTCTGCATTGGTTGCTCTCACAAAAAGGATACTATCATCTGCGAAGAAAAGATGTGAGATACTGGGTGCTCCCCTACACGGCTTAATGCCATGTATGTGGGAGTCTCGAACGGCAGTGCTTAACAAGGAAGAAAATGCTTCAGCACATAAAATAAAAAGATATGGGGAAAGAGGGTCACCCTGGCAAAGTCCTCGAGCAGGCCTCATACTCTTGGTCCTATCCCCGTTGACGGCAAACATATGCTGGACAAAGCTGATACAGTCTCGGATCTTGTTCCTCCACTTCCCTCCAAACCCCATCTTCTCCATCACAGTGTCTAGGAAACTCCATTCAACCCGATCATATGCTTTGGACATATCAAGCTTTAGTGCAAAACTGCCTTTCTTTTTTCCTTTGTCCCTCTTCATGCTGTGAAAGACCTCGTAGGCTATAATAGCATTATCAGTAATCATTCTCCCCGTCACGAAAGCACTTTGGTTCTCGGAAACCAGACTGTTCATGAGCGGCTTTAGTCTATTTGTCAGCACCTTGGACGCAATCTTATACATCACATTGCACAAGCTGATTGGCCTGTACTCGCCCACAGTTTTTGGCTGCTCGGTCTTCGGGATCAGCACCACAAGAGTTTCATTGGCCTCCGCCCAGTCTTGCTCTCCCTTCCACCATCCCTTAATATAATTTGCAACATCCTTTCCCACCACTCCCCAAAATTTCTGGTAGAACATTGCCTTCATACCATCCGGTCCCGGAGCTTTATTTGGATGCATCTGGTCCAGCGCCGTCTTAATTTCCTCATCCGTAATATCTTTCTCTAACTCCTCAACCTGTTCTCCTGAGATAACTCGCTGGACTCCTTTAGTGGCCTCCTCAAAACCCGACGGATGACTAGACGTAAAAAGCTGAGTAAAGTGGTTGACGATGATGTTGTTAATTTCTTCTTCTTTCTGTCTCACCTGTCCCTGCTCATCCTCAAGCTCCTCAATCCAATTCCTTCTTCTCCTATTTGTAGCTTTTTGGTGGAAGTAGGCGGTGTTCCTATCACCTTCTTTTAGTTCTTTTACTCTCGCCCTTGCAGCCCAATATTCTTCATTTCTTTGCAGCCAATATTGCAGCTCTTTAGATTTTTCCTCCGCCTCCTTCAGATGTGTATGGTCCGGGGGACAAGACTGAAGTCTTCTAAGATCATTCTCCAGCTCTTTGATTTTCTTCTGTCGTTTCCCGAATTTTTCCGCAGCCCATTCCTTCAAGCGTCCTTTACAGGACCACATCTTCGTGTGCAAATCAGCCTCCCTGCCTTGCTCCCAAATTTCCTTGACTATTGTAGCACATTCCCCTTCATTCACCCACATAGGTTCAAATCTAAACAGTCCTCTTCCCCTCCTCTTCTTGCTGCCCTTGTTGTCCGCTTTAAGAAGAATAGGTGCATGATCTGACTCGTGGATGGGAAAGTGGATAACCTTGCAGAATTTAAATAAATCTCGCCATACAAGCTCCGGCAGGAATCTGTCCAACCTCTCCTTCACAAGTGTTCTTTCCGTCAGCCCCCTTTTCCACGTGAACATGTTCCCCTCAAAACCCACATCAATCAAGTCGCATTCATCAATAATATCTCTGAAGTTCTGAATAAACTTTTCCTCCTTTGGCGGGCCCCCTTCTTTTTCAGTGTTCGAAACGATCTCATTGAAGTCCCCGAAGAAAATGACCGGCTCATTTGCCTCATTTTTCAGCCTTCTCATCAGATCCCACGTCTTAATCTTGCTTTGCTGGTCCGCCCACCCGTAGACTCCAATGGCCCTCCATGTACAGTCAGAAGCCCCATCCTTTATCAAAGCCGACACATGCCTGCTGGAATAACTCAGAATTTCCAGCTCTATATCTTTCCACCAGAAACCAATCCCTCCCGCTCGTCCTGTACGAGAGATGCACATCCCATCCGTAAAACCACAGCTTCTTTTGACGTCCTCGAGTTGCTTGTCCATCAGCATAGTTTCCATGACGAAAACTATGTTTGGGCGCTCCCTCCAGACCCAGGCCCGGAGAGCTTTGCCTGTGTCAGGGTCGCCCAGGCCCTGACAATTCCAGCTAAAGATTTTCATTGTCCTTCGCGGGACTGGACATCCCCAGTCTCCGCTACTTGGCCTGTACCACCCTCTACCATTCCTGCCATGACCGCTGCAACTGTCCTCTGTCTTTTTTCACCTGCAAACTGTGGTGCCTGTTTGTCCAAATCCATGTCGCAAATTTCCCCACTTCTGACCCGCTTCCCAGCTGCGCTTTCCCACACCACCTCATCCTCAGGTATGCCCAACCGAGCACCACGGCTCATTTTATACACCCATGGTTGGCGTTTCTTCTTCCCTTGACTCTGCTTTGATCCCTACTTTTTCTTTGTTCCCGCTTCCATTCGTCTTTGTGCTCTCGTGATGGCCCTGTTTCCACGTTTGTGTAGATGCTGGACGTCCTCTATTCCTTGCGCAAAAACTAGCTCACAGCCTGTTCCATGACCTTCGCCCCCTGCAGTCCTTGGGAATCAGCCCACTTCGCATTCCTTTCCTGCTCTTCCTGATCCCCATACCCACCGAGGTCTTCTTTGTTACTGTGTGATACCCTCCTGCATGAGCTTCCACGTTTCTCTATTCCCCCTTGCTCTCCTACCTGCTCCAGCAGCTCCCCCACCCGCAGCCTATCCACATACCTACTCCCAGCGTTCCTCAACGCTATGAGTTCCTCCCTAGTCATCTTTTTGATGTTCTCGGTCATCTTCTGCCCCTGCGGCGCCGTCCCCCCACCACCTGACACCCTGATACCCTTCTCCTTCCTGTTGAAGCACCCACCCCCGCTCCCGTCCCCGCCGAGACCTTCCCCCGATAGAGCCCCCATGCTGCCCGCCCCCGCACCCCTTTGCGATCCCGCTCCATCGTTTTCCCCCCACCACACCTCCCTGCCCACTCGCCCTCCTCCCTCCACTCCTCTTCTTCCCGCTCTAGCACCCATCCCTTCCGCCACGCTCCCGCTGTCACCAGCCTCCTCCGTCTTCCTCCCGTCCTCCGCCGAACTCGCCCTAAACGTAAGAGCTTTCTTCACCCCTCCAGAGCCACCTTTCCCGCGGTCCTCTTGCCGTCTTTGCTTCCATGGGGAAGCTCGTAACCAGTTGCCCCATTGATTCTTTTGCTCCAACTCATCGCCGACGAGATGACAGTCTTTGTCTATGTGCCCAAGACGCCCGCACCCGAAGCACAGGTTCGACAGTCGTTCGTACTTGACTTCTACATCCACAATCTTCCCACTCGCAACCCTGATCTTCAGCGATCGCTTGAGGGGCTTGGTAACATCCAGCGCGACCCGGACTCTTAGCGACGAGTCCCAGCCCCAACTATCTCTGTCCGTCTCCAGAACATCTCCGATACGTGCCGCGATCGCCCTTATTGTAGAGTCCGCTCGGTACCCTAAAGGGACCCCGTAGAACCGGACCCAGAAGGGTGACGAGTCAATTCGTAGCCTCCCCGGCTGCTCCTCCTTGTCGATCTCCTTGAATAATAGCAGCCGCCCGTCAAAATTCCACGGCGCACCCTCTACCACCCGCTGCTTGTCCGACCAATGCGTGAATTGCATGACAAAAGCTCCGCCCTCCAGTTGCTTGAAATCCACCGTTTCTTGCAGACTCCATGCCTGCGCCATAGTCCGTTCCATCGCCCGGAAGTTATACGATCTGTCCGTCAGGAGTCTGCCCACCAAGGCCAGCGCTGTGTGATCCTCCGCCTCCTCTCCGCACCCGGACTCCTGCACATCAATCGGTTCCTCCTCTTCCTCCGTCAGCCGAAGACCTGCGTATCGTTCTGCCAGCTCCGTCGCCATCTGGGGACGGGACCAAGGGACGACCCGCTCGCTTGAACCTGCAAGAGCAAACCCTAAGCTAAGGGAGAGAGACGTTCACACCCGCAAGCCCTAATCGCCAGATCGACGCGGACGCAGGGGAAACGGGATTCTAATTGGAGTTGATGGACTAAATAAAGATAATTAAGATGATTAGGTTTTTGTAGAGGATTGGCTGCGGTCATCCCCCAATAATGAGTACAACTATGGTTGTAGATCAATTTGAGATACAGGAATGGATACGGTCATATCCTAGTAAAGAGTGTGGCTGCGGTCGTAATTCACTAGTGTCATGACCTGTACCAAGGCGGGCTAGATATGTACAGTTAGACTATGAGTCACTGATAGCATTCTGACTAATGATGTCACTACCAATGTCCTCCTCGTACTGACCAGGGGAGGAGGTCGTTGATTCCAGCTCTTCCACTAGACCTTGTATGACACTGATTTTGACTTATCAAGTGGTCGGTTGGATTTGGGTGATACGACTCAAATCCTCGGAGCATAATGAAATATGTAATCAGCTGTGTAGTATAATTGTATAGGATCAAATATGAAAACATTGGTTGAGGCCTTGATTGATCTTTATACAATGTTCTTGATAGAAAATATACATGTTCTTCATATTCCTTTCAAATTATTAATATGCTTCACAATTCAATAGTAATTTCCCTTCATGTTAATAATCATTACCTGCTTCATCTTAGTTGTATTTATACTGCTGCTTAGTTTATCTCATATGTGATAATAATAGAGTTGGTGGTGAGTTACATCTCCCACTGAGATTTGGAATCTCACCCTGCGGGTTTCCCACATCCTTTTTTAGGTGGACGAGCAAAAGAGGTAGAGATCGTGTAGAGGAGGATGAGCAGCAGCCAGAGGGGCAATAGCTAATAAGGTTGGAGGTGATGTTGGATGTATTTTTTGATAGAGTCCTAGAGTCATCCCTATACACTTGGGTCTTTGGGAACATTTTGTAGATGTTTTGCAGACGTGCTATCTTTATGTGCCCTTTGTATATCAGATATGATGGAATTATGTATATATGTTTTGGAACAGTGCTTTCATTATAGGTTGACAATATGCCTTGTGAATGCTTTGAGGCATGAAAGGACTCATGTGTAAAGGTTCTTGCTATATGGATATTTTATGAAAAAGGTTTTAATTTTTAGTGTTTTCTCGATAATCTATTCTCTAATCCTTCTTCTGCGGTTATGTTTTGAGTAATCTCACTTTGTGTAGCATGGGGCGTCACAATATTTATCCTTATAAACCTTTTAAACTCCATTGATACACCTTCCTGCTATCGTATTCCTAAGCAACACATTTCTCTACCTTGCGACCAAACACATTCGAAAGCTTTTGAAAAGTTCACTCTTGCTATGAGTTTACACTATGTATGTCTTCAAAAAAAAAGTTTACACTATGTATAAAAGGAGGTTAGATCTAAGTGATGTTGAAATTTATCGTCGAATACACATTGATGTGGGAAATAATCATCATGTCTGAGATCCTTTTACGATGTATACCTAAAAAAGACACCCACCTTCCATTGTTGATTAGTGGCTTCAAATACCCTTCAACATCTCACTCTCAATTGCGTTTCTTATTTTAAGATCACCTCAAAAGATTGTTTTGGGGTATAGTGTTGGTTCTTGTAGTCTTCTTTGTCAGGTACAGTAGTTACAATAATCCCTCAACTAAAGCTACTTCTTAATGACTTTTATGATTATCCTATGATCTTAGAGCTATAATCCTTCTAAGAATCGATATTAGTTGACAACAAAATCAAGGAGTTTACTCACAAAAATATTCATTTCTTTCATCCTAGGTAAGCATGATGTACGCTAAGCATGGATTCTGTACGCAATCAAAGGTTGCAACCACAAAAAATGTATTGAAGATCTACATTAGCTAACATGTTGAGTCCTTCAATCCTATAAACATGTTTGGTTTGTGTGTTATTCATCGAGATCACTTTAAGTTAAATTCAAAATAACATGAGGAGATGGCGTGTCCACTGATGGTTTGGTAGATTATTCAAGAACAGCTATAAAATAATCTAAATCCATGAAGAAGGTCATATAAGCTGAAATTTAGATATTTCGCTAAGATGGTCCTTTTATTAGTAAAGGAATTTGGAACCCTACATGGTTCATCATATTTGTTTTTCCTAGTAGCAAGAGAAAACTTCATTCCAAAAAGTTAAAGAAGAGATGTACCATGAAAAAGGAAATCTCTTTGATAAAGGATGTGCATTTTATGGTTGGGAGAAAGTGAAGACCTCACATGAAAAACTAAAATAGGAGAGAAGGGGAGGAAGCTAGATAGAATTAATATTATTGGTGTTATATATACCTAGATTGGGATTTAGTAGTGTTTTAAGATGATATAATGAAATAGGTGACTACATTGACTTTTTTTTAACATATATGACTTGTTCTTAATGATCTAGGTTCTTAGGAATACAGAAATCCATGTGATTTCTTTACTAGTAGTCTATTAGTTCTAATTTACTCTAATTATCATGCATATATCAATGTGTCAATTTCTCTCTAATAATGTGACGCCCCGCCCCATCAAAATAAGATTAACTAAAAATTAGCAAAGTAAACTAATAATCATCTTGTCCATAAGATGTGGAAAGCATAAGATAAAATTTCAATTACATACCTACACGATTCACATAATAGGGCCATTATATCCATACATTGATAGGTGATTCTACATTGATGACATTATCAAAAACTATGTGATAAAAAAGTATATCCTTCAATGTTTATAATATGAGAATTTATACATGGCATGCAAGCTAAAAGTTGATACATTGATGCATATCAATATAGAATCACCCTTCTAAGACCCGCGTGTAAAGGGATGACTCGAGACATCTCCAAAAAATGAATAACACCAACCTCCAATTATTTTTAACCTTCTAAGGGAAGATCCTCTCATCTTCCCTCCTCAATTACCCTATGAACATAGATGAATGCCTAAATATATGTGGATAACCACAAGAGTGATAAAAATGTCCCAGTGATATCATTTAGCTACTATACAACATTCTATTGATAAAAGCCTACCATTATCAGCATTAATAAAGGAAAGTTATTTGATCATCAATAGTCTCCACAAGGTATGGTCAAGCTTAGATGAACTGTAAGAGCAAGATTGAACCTATTTGAAATTCACAAAAGAGTAATAAAACCATCACAAAAAAACCATCCATATGCCTAAATAGATATATAGTTGCATAGCTTAGTTACTTATTTTATTGTTAATCCCTAGGTAGTTTGAGATGTACCACTAAAACTACTATCTAGTGAGTGTGAGGTCTCCTAGTTCACCATATATGATCTTAGGATTACCAGAGTCCATAAGATCTTGAAAGCCTCAGTTGGTCAGAATAGAACAAGTATAGCCTCATCCGCCAAAAACCTACTAGTAAGGGATTAAAAGTCGACCTACAACATTAGGTTTGTCACACGTTGTAAGATCCTTTATCTAGGTTTTGGGGTAAACTTGTTTTTTTTTTCTTAAGTAAGTTTCTTATAACCATGCTCTAATCTTTTGAGATGTAATTAGGTCTTGTGGGGAGCTTAATTTTCAAGTTTGAGCTTGTTTAGATGTTGTTTGTGCTTTGTGTGCTAGTTTTGGTGCAAATTGTAATTTACCCAAAGTAGGGGTTTGATGTGCAATTTTTCACTTATAGAGAGTGTCTTCCATCCATTGACATCATCTAGAGGAGATAGGTGTAACATACTGAAATTCAGGGTCTTCCTTGCAATTTACCCACTTTTGAGCTTTTTCTTTGCTTTCTAGTCCATTTGGACCTTTTTCATAAATTTTCCTTGTTTTATATTCTTTTTGGACCCCTTGTGCAATTTGAGCACAATTAAACGTTTAAAATTTCCTTTTTCCCCCATTTATGATAATGAAGGGGTGTTTGCACAAATAACCCAATTAAGGAGATAAGTGAAGGTTAATAATGTAATTTGGTCATTAAGGATGGATATAAGTAGATAATATTAATTTGGAGCTTTTTGGATAAATATATTAATAATAATAAGCATTTGAATTAATTAAGAGTATATTAACCTCTTTACTTTCTCTCTCCTCCAATTTGATGATAAATGTGTGAAAACATATTTAAAGGTTGATATTTTGCTCTTAATACTCATATATATCTATCACCTCGAATTTGACTCACTAATTGCATTAATATAGTCATTTCATAATAACTCACACCTTTTAATGTGTTAAAATACACTTTAATGAGCAATATATTTATTAAGGGCCAAATAATGAGTAAAACGAGAAAGTAATTGCATAGCACGATGGTACACTTTAATGTGAGCATGTGGTCCAAATTTGGTGTCATTTGGACTTCATTTGACCCTTCAAATCCATTTTACAAGCTTTTAATAAAGTATAACTAGGGATTTTAATCGATTTCATTTATATCGATTTGTCACGCTAATGTTCCGTTATTTTTCTCTTGTCACACGCCCCTTTCACCTTCAACGCCATCCGACGGCTGTGATCTGCTTCCCATTTAATCCAACAGCCTCAACATCATCTTCTTCCTCCAGTCACTCGCGTGTCCGAGCAACAGAAGCACCTCCTCGGATCCCTGAGTCTGTTCTCTCTCTCCTGTCCACGGTTTCAAGCGATTCTTGCCCCATTGGCTTCGTCTCCCTCCACCAGTTCGAATGAACCCGTATTCACCGCCGCTACTTCACCCTGTGCAAAACGCTCAACTCCGTTCTTCTTCCCCTCTCAGCTGAGGATCGCAGAGGCAACCTTGAGCCTACCCACGCCTATATAAGGCTGTAGAAATGACCCTCGAGCTTCGTACTTTCTTCCTCCTCCTCTAATTTCTTCGCACCTTGCCCGATACTCCACAACCTGCTCAACCTTCTTCCCCGGCAATGGCGACCTGCTGCTTGCACCTCCGACCACCTCGGGTCAATTGGACGCTAGGTAACCAACTCCGGCACCCGCTCTTCCCCTCTCTACTCTCAGTTTACCTCGCGACGCCCCCTATCGCCGTACTCTGTAACTCGCCATTGTGCGCCGCCGCCGCCATGCGGTTTCGGGTCCCTGGTGTAACTCCTTCTGCCGCGACTGGTGTTTTGACCTCGCTGGGATTCCATTTTTGCTAGAGAGTCTTTGTTGGGGACGACCCTCCTTGTTTTCAAATCCTTTCGTCGAGTTTCCTTCCCCTTCTCGCTGGCTGTTTCCGGCGGGTTTGTGCGCTCTTGAGGTTCCCGCCTTGTGGCGAGGATTCCTTCGGCTTCGCCAGGTCTCAAGGGACTCGTTCCGAGTTTCATGTCTCAGTTGCGCTCCCTGAAAGGCGAGATGCGCCATGGAGCCGAGCTCCAGGCTGCGCTGCTCGTGCCATGACCTTGGCTGGAAGAAGCCAGGTCGTGGAATGACCAAGAGGGTCATCCACTGGCAATGAAACGTTTTGCAACATAAGGGGCAATCTCGTAATTGCACCCTGAGTTTTATTCCCCGCTTGCAAAGGTTTGTTACATGCAAAGGACTGATCTGCCCTCGTAGTTTTAATTTCTTTGGTTTGACGAGCAAGGGTAGTTTGGTCATTTCACCTGCTATTTACTTCGAATTCCATTTTCATTTAAATACCTGTCACGCTAAGGTTTTCTTGCAATCTGATTGGTCAGATTTACTTAATTCATAGTAAATCGATCCATTGTCAGAAAAATGCAAATAAATAGTCAATGGAAATGATTTTTTGAGTAGAATCCAATTTTGTGGTTTTTGAAGCCTGATTCTAAATGATTTTTCGAATTTTTCCTTGAATGCCTTTTAAGTATATAAAATGTTCTAAAATACCTAATTAATTCATTTTAACTCCAAATGAAGAAATAAAATATGTTTTATTAATCAGGAGCATATGAATAATCGTTTGGTCAAGGTTTTGAGTCACATATCGACCTTTGGTTTTCAAGGTACAAAATTAGGGTTTTTCATATGCTTTATGTCTTTATATATATTAATACATGTGTAATAATGTAACTAGGGAAAAATGGAATGGATGCAATCAGATTGGTGTATGTTATGGTAAATAATTAAAACAGGTATGTGCACCCTATTCTAGTATGTGGCTCCTATGCATGTGAATCATATCATATGTAGCCTATCAAAGATGAATGTGAATGTTTATTGTGCAAACTACCTATCCTTCAGTTGGGTCTTTTCTAACCCCACAATCATTATTGTGCTAGCCTTGTCATCCTTCTAATTGCATTTATTGGCTCTTTACTTATTTTATGCTTCTAATGCCATTGTCGCTCATTCATTTGAATTATGTGAATCTTGCTACTACATATGTTGCCTCATTTACTTGGAAATGCTTTAATCTTGTTATTGCCTATGTTGGCTTATCCTTTTGAAATACTTGGAAACATTGTATATTGTGGTTGATTATGTTGGCTCCTTTACTTGTTAGAGTTCTTGGATATTGTTTTTGCCTATGATGGCCCATTTATTTATATGGGTTTTATTCCCAATGTTATGTTGCAATCTTGTTACTTTTCACTCTATTGCCAAGTGAATGTTATGCATGATATAGTTATTGGCCAATTGACAATGTAGTGTACATGAGTAAAAACCACCCACAGGGCACTGGGGTTTTAGTCCCCCTGCCATTTTATATATTAGGCACTGGGGTTTTAGTCCCCCTGCCACTTTTTAGGCACTGGGGTTTTAGTCCCCCTGCCACTTTTTAGGCACTGGGGTTTTAGTCCCCTGCCATTGGTGAGGTCCGGTAGGTGCCTCACCCTACATTGAGAGGATGTTGAGGCATAATTTATATTCATGCAAATGTGATATTTGTTGATATTTAAATGTAGCAATTTTTCTAAAATCTTATTTACTCACTCTCCTTGAAATTCTTTAGTGGGATCTTTTGTTATGAAATGCTTAACTTTATGATTGCCCTTTATCCTATTATTGACACATACTTTTATCTCTCTGTTGCTGGATGACCCCAACCATCCAGGCTAGGATCAGAGTGCGCATGGAAGCGTGGTGAACCTAAGGCTAAGGATAGGACAAGAAGAAAAAAAGGAATATATAGCTTGCATGATCATAGTTGTTTTTATGTTATAAGTTGTTTTGTTTGGAGACAATGTTGTATTAGTCTAAGTCTTCCTCTACCTAGATCCTTTGCTTGTATAAAGTTGTACTCCCATTTGGGAAATTTTTATAATGTACTCTTTATACATTTTGAATAAAGTCAAGATTTAAATTTCCACTGCTACACAATTGGTGATTTGTTTATCATGTTTAATAGTAGAGACTTGGTCTTTACAACATGGTATCAGAGCATCAAGGTAGTCAGATTCTTGACTAATTCAAATTGTCTCCTAGATAGAACCCTTATCATATATAGTTTCCCTTTAGTTAGTTTTTCACCTTAGAGTTGACCTAGCATGAAAGTTTCATTTCGTATCATAATAATAATTAATTAAAAATAAAATTTGTCAACTTTTTGGTGAATTGTCTATTGAGAAGCTACTAGAGCAAGAAGTTGAAAGGGATGGTGTCTAGAAAGGGTCAGAGCTTGGGGGCTGGCAATATTTTCCTCTGCCCCACTAGCTTGGTAACGAGGACTCCTGAGCTCATATGACCTGGCCTGGCCTGATCTGATACAGACAGCTCGAAATAGTCTATCTTTGGGCATGTTGCCTAATTGTTGAATACTTTAGGCAAACCTTAAGTGATGATTTGATCTCTTACACAAAAATCATCCTTAAATACCTTATACACCTATGTTTAGGGTTTAGTGTACCCTATGTTACACCCTGAAGTTTGATTAGTAAATCCTTTTAGTGTTGAGTTTTATGTACCTTGTACCCTTAGCTTAGTTTGACTTAGTTGACCCTTTTGAGGGGTAGGATGAGGGTAATGGTGTTGGTACCCCATTTGGTTTTACAAATCTGATTTCGAGGATGAAATCCCTCTTTAGGGGGATGGAATCCCAATTAAAAGCAAAATCAAATACCTTTGGAGTTAGAAACCCTATCTATGTGGACATATGTACATAATAACTTATGTGAACAATAATTTACCAAACACATTATACTTGTAATTCAACTTGGTTGTTTATACACACATGAATATGTAGTAAGTCATATAGAGATACTTCATATGCTTGAACCTTAATATAGGCTTGATGCACATAATTATGAGTTACTTATTACTAATTGTGAATATACATAATGTTGACTATGCCACCCTAATGGTAAAAAGTGTATGGATAATGCACCCTAAGGATGCTTTAATATGTAATGATCATGTTGACCTAAACCCTAATATGTAATCATATAGCCTTGACAACATATACATATATATACCCTTAATGCCTTTCATGATACATTAGTGACATTAGGTATCATCATCACATAATATACCTTAATGCATATAAATGGATTATAGTCACAAAGTTATCAATATATATATATATATATATATATATATATATATATATATATATATATAAGGTATATCACCTTGTTCTCTAATGAACACCTCATCATAATTTGATATATGAATTAATTCATTAATATTTAATGGGTTACATCCTATTCACTAAAATGCATATAATGACTCAAACTTGATAATGAATAATTGGATTCACATAAATGCCTAATGTGATGTAAAATATGTATAATTTATAATACAAAGTGTAATAGACGAAAATGATTAATGATGTCATTAAAATGAGTATGAACGATGATATGACAATGTGCAATATGAACATTATTTGGAATTATAATAGGCTTAATAGCTTGTTGGATAATATTAACTTTTTCTACAAAATAATTTGTTATAACTCTACATGATAGTTTAAGAGGATAATGGAAAATGAATTCATGTTATTAAGGTTTTTGACCTAATACATTAATAGATGTTGAAATGGCTTAGTAAAACCTAATTGTGCTTAAAACCCTTGATGAGGGAAATACACATGATAAAATATTGAGATATAATTGTTTTGAATAAAATGTCACACAAATGATAGTATAATAAATAGGATACCTCTTCATGATGTAGATTATATTAATAAGGCAAAAATGTTAGTTTAAGTTTAATAAAAGGCTATAGGTTTTGTGGAAACCTTAGTAACACCTGACTTATGTAGATTTTGTGTTGTACCCTAGATTAAGTGCTATAACCTAGTTGTTTAAGGTTGGGTAGTTGCACACCCACCCTCTCTTTCCTCTTGTTGTGATTTTAGGGACAAAATCCTCTTTAAGGGGTGGTGTGCTGTAACATACTGAAATTCAGGGTCTTCCTTGCAATTTACCCACTTTTGAGCTTTTTCTTTGCTTTCTAGTCCATTTGGACCTTTTTCATAAATTTTCCTTGTTTTATATTCTTTTTGGACCCCTTGTGCAATTTGAGCACAATTAAACGTTTAAAATTTCCTTTTCCCCCCATTTATGATAATGAAGGGGTGTTTGCACAAATAACCCAATTAAGGAGATAAGTGAAGGTTAATAATGTAATTTGGTCATTAAGGATGGATATAAGTAGATAATATTAATTTGGAGCTTTTTGGATAAATATATTAATAATAATAAGCATTTGAATTAATTAAGAGTATATTAACCTCTTTACTTTCTCTCTCCTCCAATTTGATGATAAATGTGTGCAAACATATTTAAAGGTTGATATTTTGCTCTTAATACTCATATATATCTATCACTTCGAATTTGACTCACTAATTGCATTAATATAGTCATTTCATAATAATTCACACCTTTTAATGTGTTAAAATACACTTTAATGAGCAATATATTTATTAAGGGCCAAATAATGAGTAAAATGAGAAAGTAATTGCATAGCATGATGATACACTTTAATGTGAGCATGTGGTCCAAATTTGGTGTCATTTGGACTTCATTTGACCCTTCAAATCTATTTTACAAGCTTTTAATAAAGTATAACTAGGGATTTTAATCGATTTCATTTATATCGATTTGTCACGCTAATGTTCCATTATTTTTCACTTGTCACACGCCCCTTTCACCTTCAGCGCCATCCGACGGCTGTGATCTGCTTCCCATTTAATCCAACGGCCCCGACATCATCTTCTTCCTCCAGTCACTCGCGTGTCCGAGCAACAGAAGCGCCTCCTCGGATCCCTGAGTCAGTTCTCCCTCTCCTGTCCACAGTTTCAAGCGATTCTTGCCCCATTGGCTTCGTCTCCCTCCACCGGTTCAAATGAACCCATATTCATCGTCGCTACCTCACCCTGTGCAAAACGCCGAACTCCGTTCTTCTTCCCCTCTCAGCCGAGGATCACAGAGGCAACCTTGAGCCTACCCACGCCTATATAAGGCTGTAGAAACAACCCTCGAGCTTCGTACTTTCTTCCTCCTCCTCTAATTTCTTCGCACCTTGCCTGATACTCCCCAACCTACTCAGCCTTCTTCCCCGGCAACAGCGACCTACTGCTTGCACCTCCGACCAGTTCGGGTCAATTGGACGCTAGGTAACCAACTCCGACACCCACTCTTCCCCTCTCTACTCTCAGTTTACCTCACGACGCCCCCTATCGCCGTACCTTGTAACACACCGTTGTGCGCTGCCGCCTCCATGCGGTTTTGGGTCCCTAGTTTACCTCCTTCCGCCGCGAATGGTGTTTTGACCTCGCTGGGATTCCGTGTTTGCTAGAGAGTCTTTGTTGGGGACGACCCTCCTTGTTTTCAAATCCTTTCATCAAATTTCCTTCCCCTGCTCGCTGGCTGTTTCCGGCGGGTTTGTGCGCTCCTGAGGTTCCCACCTTGTGGCGAGGATTCCTTCGGCTTCGCCAGGTCTTAAGGGACTCATTCCCAGTTTCATGTCTCAGTTGCGCGCCCTGAAAGGCGAGATGCGCCATGGAGCCGAGCTCCAGGCTGCGCTGCTCGTGCCATGACCTTGGTTGGAAGAAGCCAGGTCGTGGAATGACCAAGAGGGTCATCCACTGGCAATGAAACGTTTTGCAACGCAAGGGGCAATCTCGTAATTGCACCCTGAGTTTTGTTCCCTGCTTGCAAAGGTTTGTTACATGCAAATGAATGATCTGCCCTCGTAGTTTTAATTGCTTTGGTTTGACGAGCAATGGTAGTTTGGTCATTTCACCTGCTATTTACATCGAATTCCATTTTCATTTAAATACCTGTCACGCTAAGGTTTTCTTGCAATCTGATTGGTCAAATTTACTTAATTCATAGTAAATCGATCCATTGTCAGAAAAATGCAAATAAATAGTCAATGGAAAGGATTTTTCGAGTAGAATCCAATTTTGTGGTTTTTGAAGCCTGATTCTAAATGATTTTTCGAAGTTTGCCTTGAATGCCTTTTTAAGTATATAAAATGTTCTAAAATACCTAATTAATTCATTTTAACTCCAAATGAGGAAATAAAATATGTTTTATTAATCAGGAGCATATGAATAATCGTTTGGTCAAGGTTTTGAGTCATATATCGACCTTTGGTTTTCAAGGTACAAAGTTAGGGTTTTTCATATGCTTTATGTCTTTATATATATTAATACATGTGTAATAATGTAACTAGGGAAAAATGGAATGGATGCAATCAGATTGGTGTATGTTATGGTAAATAATTAAAACAGGTATGTGCACCCTATTCTAGTATGTGGATCCTATGTATGTGAATCATATCATATGAAGCCTATCAAAGATGAATGTGAATGTTTATTGTGCAAACTACCTATCCTTCAGTTGGGTCTTTTCCAACCCCACAATCATTATTGTGCTAGCCTTGTCATCCTTTTAATTGCATTTATTGGCTCTTTACTTATTTTATGCTTCTAATGCCATTGTGGCTCATTCATTTGAATTATGTGAATCTTGCTACTACATATGTTGCCTCATTTACTTGGAAATGCTTTAATCTTGTTATTTCCTATGTTGGCTTAAACATTGTATATTGTGGTTGATTATGTTGGCTCCTTTACTTGTTGGAGTTCTTGGATATTGTTTTTGCCTATGATGGCCCATTTATTTATTTGGGTTTTATTCCCAATGCTATGTTGCAATCTTATTACTTTTCACTCTATTGCCAAGTGAATGTTATGCATGATATAGTTATTGGCCAATTGACAATGTAGTGTACATGAGTACAAACCACCCACATGGCACTGGGGTTTTAGTCCCCCTGCCGGGCACTGGGGTTTTATTCCCCCTGCCATTCTATATATTAGGCACTGGGGTTTTAGTCCCCCTGCCACTTTTTAGACACTGGGGTTTTAGTCCCCTGCCATTGGTGAGGTCTGGTAGGTGCCTCACCCTACATTGAGAGGATGTTGAGTCATAATTTATATTCATGCAAATGTGATATTTGTTGATATTTAAATGTGGCAGTTTTTCTAAAATCTTATTTACTCACTCTCCTTGAAATTCCTTAGTGGAATCTTTTGTTATGAAATGCTTAACTTTATGATTGCCCTTTATCCTATTATTGACACATACTTTTATCTTTCTCTTGCTGGATGACCCCAACCATCCAGGCTAGGATCAGAGTGCGCATGGAAGTGTGGTGAACCTAAGGCTAAGGATAGGACAAGAAGAAAAAAAGGAATATATAGCTTGCATGATCATAGTTGTTTTTATGTTATAAGTTGTTTTGTTTGGAGACAATGTTGTATTAGTGTAAGTCTTCCTCTACCTAGATCCTTTGCTTGTATAAAGTTGTACTCCCATTTGGGAAATTTTTATAATGTACTCTTTATACATTTTGAATAAAGTCAAGATTTAAATTTTCGATGCTACACAATTGGTGATTTGTTTATCATGTTTAATAGTAGAGACTTGGTCTTTACAATAGGAAGAAGTGGGTGCCTTTTTTATGAAACATTTGATGAAGCCTTGCTTGCTTTTGTATATTATAGTTGGTAGTTAATACACGTAGTCTTTATAGTCCTTCTAAAATTATAAAATGTTCTTCTACTCAGTTATAGTTACCTAAACTATTTAGATGATAGTAACTTCCTTGCTTATATCATTAGTTAATCTACTTATCATAATTGTAGCTTTACTTCTATTCTTTAACTGATATATCTATGTAATAATAGAATTGGTGGAGAGTTATTTCTCCCAATGAAATATGGATCTCACCCCATGGGTTCTCCACATATTTTAGGTGGATATGCATGAGGAGGTAGAGATTGTGTAGCTGAGGTAGAGTAGCAGCAAGAAGGACGGTAGCAGATAAGGTTGGGTGTGATGCTTGTATGTCTTTTGGTGCTAGAGTCCTAGAGTCGTCCTTGTACATTCAGATCTTGGGGATAGTTAGGTGTGTTCTGTGGTTATGATATCGATGTGAGTTTTTAGCTTGTGTCCTTTGTTTTATATAGTTGGCAGGTGTTCATGTATATGTAAGTGGAACAGATTTCATATATGACATGAATGTTTCTAGATCTTGTTGTATGAATGATGCTTTATGTTATAAATACAGCTGGAAGGTAATAGATTCCTTATGTAACAAGTTTTGTGATGTTGGTGCTTTATACAAAACCGTAAATTTATAGTGTTTTTTGGTAATCCACTATTTAGTGTGAGTTTTCACTTGGGTTTTGTGTGACCTCATTGTCTTTGTGGTGACGGGTGTCACGGTTAAAGGTTGGTATCATAGATTTAGGTTCGCTGAGTCTATAGGGAGCTAGTACTAGGGTATGTGTCTATTCTTGTGTCTTCCAGTATGTCTTATAGTGATTTCTTCTTGTACAGAAGAAGAAGAAGAGTAGAAAAGATGGTTGGAGAATTTGAAGAACACATTGCTGAGAGTGGTGTCACTGCACCAGGTGGAGGTGTTAGGAGGCAGGATATTGAGGAGAGGGTGCCTGAGATGCCCCAGTTAGACCCTGCAGTGGTGGCCAATCCTACGTTTGGGTCCACGTTTGGGCAGTTTATGGCCATGATTACACATATGGCCGATAGAATGCCCATTTCTCAAATGAGAGAAACAATCCCCAATGTGGAATCTCCAGTCTCAGGGAAGACTTTTTAGTGATTGAGGTGAGTTGGAGGTGTGGAGTATGTTGGTAAGGCGGATCCAACAGATGCAGATCTTTGGTTAACAAAACTAGAGAAGGCCTTCAAGATCCTCAACATCCCAAAGTAGACAATGTAAGGCATGCAATGTACCTTTTCAAGGGGAGTGCTGGCCATCGGTGGACCATAGAAGAGGAAAAGAGACCTAGTGTTGATATCGGTTGGGATGAGTTTTGATGTGATTTTGTTAGTCAATACTTTCCTCAATTATACCTTGATGAGAAGATCAACCAGTTTGAGAGGATTTGATAGGGATCCATGTCAGTTAATGAGTACGAAGCAAAGTTTATGGAGTTTTTGGGGTTTTTTCCTCACATGGATGCTACATATTAGAAGAGAATTTGACATTTTGAGAAGGGGTTAAGTGCAGAGTTGACAACACCGATAGTAGTCTTAGAGAACAAAGAGCATTTTTCCACATCTGTGGAGTCTGTTAGGAGGATAGAGAGATCAGTGGTTGAGAAACGTGAGAAAGGTGCCAAGAAGAGACCGACACAATACTAAGAACAGTTGTTAGGTGGCATTAAGGAGTCTAGGTTCTCACCACTGCCAGCACAATAGAGGTCTAGTGCACCGACACAATGGTCACCAAGTAAGGGCATGAGCCATAGTTTTCCACCTTATGGAGCCCACAACATAGCATCAATATCGATGACGGGGCCATCTAGGCCACAATATGATACCAGGACTTGCCTTAAGTGTAGGAAAAAAGGATATCTAAGGCAAGATTGGCCAGTTAAGGTGACCCAACAATCAAGGTAGATTCTACAGGGCTCACAGAGACAATAGTTTATTAGTGGTGGAGGATGAGGATGTGGACAGACGTCATAGGCTGGTTCCTTTGGACAGGAGGCGCCTAGGCTTTACACCTTGGGTCTACCAGAAGGAGAGGTCAACCTGCAAGTAGAGATATGTTAGATGAAGTTATTTCATTCTGATATGTTTGCAACATTTTATATCTATTTTGGTTGAACCAAGTAGGAGCTTGAGGTTGAGATTTGGAGGTAGTACCCATCTCTTTTCGTTGAGGATTTCGGGGGTGAAATCCTTGTTAGGGGTTTATGGCTTGTAAGACCCCTGACCTGGGTTTTTGGATAACCATTTCTATTTGTATTAAGTAAGTTGCTTATAACCTTTATCTTATCTTTTGAGATGTAATTAGGGCTTGTGGGGAGCTTAAGTTTCAAGTTTAAGCTTGTTTGGAGGTTGTTTGTGCTTTGTGTGATAATTTTGGTGCAAATTGTAATTTACCCAAAGTAGGGGGTTGATGTGCAATTTGTCACTTCTAAAGAGTGTCTTCCATTGCTTTACATCATGTAGAGGATATAGGAATAAGTGAGCACCTTTTTTGGGCCTTGGATGAGTAGTGGCATCCTTGGTAGTGACTAGGGTTGCCTTGTTTTGACCTTGATGTACCTTGATGTTGGTAGTGACCTAGGTAGCGACCTAGGGGCTGTTTTGGATATGTTTTAACCAAAACACTTGCCCATGCTTGATGTTGTTATGACCATGAAGGTTTGGGGTCATGTGTTTTGACCTATATGCTTGTCTTTTTGTGTTTCGACCTCTTTGATGGTGATGATCTTATTTCGACCTAGTCATGGTGTTTTCTATTGTTTCGACCTCTAGGAGGTGTTGCAGCCTAAACCACTTGTTGGGGACCTACGTAGGCTGATACACAACATAGGTTTTATCACCATATCATGCATGCATGGTTTAAGTGGTTGCATGTGGGTTTCTTTGGTGGACAAGTGTCCCTTAGGTGCCTTAGGGTGTGGACACTTCATCTTTGACCTTCTCTCTCATCTCTCAAGTATATAGCATATTTTCCCTCCACATAAGTGAACCCTTTTCAACCATTCTTGTTCCTCCTTCTCTTTTGGTCACCTTGGAGACTTGGGAGCAAGAGGAGCTGACCTTGGAGCTCTTGGTGGTCGGATGTCTTGTTTGTAGTGATCTTTATCCATCTTCAACCTTGGTAAGTATTTCCTCTTCTTTTGTAATGTTTTCCTTGGAATCTCTACTCCATCTTCCTCCCTTTTCCCAGCGTGGACCATGATTGGATGTTATGGTATTTCTTGAGGAAGAAACCCTCATCACAAGGGTCATAGGTCATAGTAGGAGGAAGTTCTTTCCCTCTTTGTCCTCCTTCTCCCTTTAGTTCGTCTAGGGTTTTCTTTCCTCCTTTTTCTTGGGCTATCTTGACCTTGGTATCTCCTTTTAATTGAGGTGTTATTGTGGCCATTGGAGGATACTTTGGAAGTTCTTCTTCAACCCTTGGATTGTATGCTTGGTGCCCTTGATCTTGGAGCTTGAACCCTTGGTGTTGAGCTTCTTAAGGCAGGTTATAGAACACTCAACCTACTGTACTCTTTTATTCATGCATGGAATTATATTTCTCTCTCTAAAACGTTCCCCCTATCATGCTAGTAGATGATTATGATCTCTACATCTAGTTTGGTAATGAAACCTTGCTTGGTTTGGTAGAAATCTGAAATCCTAGTTGTATAACCATTTTCTTGGTGACTATGGTTTACAATGGCCTTTCCTTATCTCTTGACCATGATCTTGATCATCTTTCTTTAGGATCATGAACCTTAACCTATCTTTCTATTTGTGGTTCTATTTTGGGGGTGTATATCATAGTTTATCACCCTTACATGTGATGTTTTCATGGAGTTTTCATAGTGCAAGTTTTAGGGTTTTTGATGATCATTTTGAATGGAGTATTCCACTTTGATGATGATGGAGTTCCTTGGAGTTATCTTCTATTTCAGGTCATGTTATTTCTTATCTTGATCTTAGTGAAGTGTTGATAAGGTGTTGGACCATGTGGGGTCACTACCCTGGCTTGATTGTAATCAAAACCATGTCTTGGGTCAGTTCGGTCATAACATGTTAACCCCTTTTGTGGTGGGTCGCTACCCTTTCCTTGTAATTGTTAAAATCATGTTCTTATGGACCATGTTGTCTTGGCTTTTGTACCACTCATAACACCAAGTAGGTGGTTAACCCTATAGCTATTTGATGCTGGTCAAAACAAGTATGATGGTAATGGTTCGTGACCATAGTTCCTTGGGTGGTTGCTAAATGTTGAAAGTGGTGCTTTAGCCTTTATGTTTCAACCTAACCCTAACCCTAAGGGGGTGTTGCGGTCGTAACATGCTTAGAGTGTCATGGATGGGGCATGGTGATGTGTTATAGTCATAACATAGGTCTTGGGCAGGTCGCTACACCTTTGTGGTAGAGTGGTCGTGACCTAGATGATAAAGGGTCATACACATATGAGTTATGTGGGTTAATACATATACATGAATACATTATTGGCAGATATACATATGAAGACATGATGAGACATGTTTGGTACTATTTGGATAACATAATGCTTGACTCTAAACTTGATGCTTAACCTTTATATGATCCAAGAGAGTGGGAAACAATTTACATGGGGTTTGGTGATGATTGTATGATACAAAACCCTAATTGGCCATAATGTGGAACTCTAAACCTAATATGAGAATGCATGATGTATTCACTTCTCTCATGGATTGGTTACTATGATGCTTTCTCCATATTTTTTTATAAACCCCTAACCTTGTAGGTGAAATGTAATGGGATATCATAGCTAGTGCATGCTATGATGAGTATGATGTGACACAAGTTGAATAAGCCTTTATGAGGCATGCTGAGACATTGTGATACAGGGATGACGTGAATGGGTCCTATGACCTGGCGGAGGCATATTGCTTAGCTGAGATGTTATTCCCAATGATGAGTTGAGGTATTTGTATCCCATGGTAAATGTGATAATCTGAGAGGATGTGTTCCAAATGTTATAGATCTCCTGATATTGTGCTATGCCCTTTCTTTTGCAGTATTTGCCTATGTTTTATACATTGTAATTGATGCTAAAAGACACTTTAATTTACCTAACTAATCAAGAGGAACATGATCATGTAGTTTTCCCTGTGCCATAGATCCATCTCAGTGTTAGTACTTGTTGGATGGTGAAACAGGCTCTCCCTTATAGGAAGTTCAGAGTCGTATACTATTGAATATATGCATTTACAAGATTTTCTTTAGGCCATACCCTAGAAGGCGTGCGGCTATGGGTTGTAGCTAAGTGATATAATTGAGTATATACTTATGACTTTTCACAAGATTGGAAGGAGTGTGGTTGAGGACCTTATATCAGTCCACTAGTGTTGTTCCTATATACCAAGGCAGGCTAGGCTGCTTTGTAGTTTGACTTGTTTATGTCACAGTGGTGGACTCAGACTGACCGAGGGTGTGGAGATATCAATGAATTCTAGCTCTTCCATTGATCTTGTATGGCATTGATTTTGACTTAGTAGTGGTCAGTTGGAGCATGAGTGGTATACCTCATCTCCTCAGGGAATAATAATATACATAATCAGTCGTGTAGCATATTTGTTTAGGATCAAATATGAAACATTGGATGAAGCCTTGCCTTGATTTTGTATAGTATATTTGGTAGGTAATACACGTGTTCTTCATATTCTATCGAAAATGATAAGATGTTCTACTGTTCAGTTATAGTTACCTGAAATATTTAGATGTTAGTAACTGCCTTGCTTATATCATTTTTTTAATCTACTTATCATAACTATATCATTAATTTTGTTCTTTAACTACTATATCTATGTAATAATAGAGTGGAGAGTTATATCTCTCACTGAGATATGGATCTCACCCCGTGGGTTCTCCGCATCTTTTAGGTGGATGTGCACGATGAGGTAGAAATCTTTCAACTGATGCAGAGCAGTAGAAAGAAGGACAATAACTGATAATGTTGGGTGTGCTTCTTGTATGACTTTTGGTGCTAGAGTCCTAGAGTCGTCCTTATACACTCATGTCTTGGGGATAGTTTGGTATGTTCAGTGGTTATGATATTGATGCGAGTTTTTGGCTAGTGTGCCCTTTGTTGTATGTAGTTGGTAGATGTTCATGTATATGTAAGTGGAACATATATCATAAATGACAAGAATGCTTCTGGATCTTGTTGTATGAATGATGCTCTATGTTATATAAGCTGGCAGTTAATGGATCTTTATGTATCAAGTTATGTAATGTTGGTGCTTTATGCAAAAATGTTTTAATTTTAAGTTTTTTGGTAATTCATTGTTTAGTGTGAGTTTCCGCTTGGGTTTTGTGTGACATCATTGTCTTTGTGGTGACAGGTGTCACACATGTACTAAGGACACTACATCTATATGTTGAGTATAAAGAATCATATATCACGATGTCATGTGTCTCATTCATATTGCTCGTAACGTTGAAAATATGGCCTCAATAGCACTCATATACATATCCACAAGCATAGGCCACCCACACATACTCAAAAGTATATGACTATGGGTATCTTATCACAATCTAATGTTTCTACAAGGTAACCTGCTTCACTTTTCTAAATTCTAGATATAGGTGTAGTTCCTACTATAACATTATGAAATGTTGATAGTGAATCCATTTGTTGTTATAATTCATATGATTTTTTTAGTTTGACATCATTTGCAAATTGGTCCTTCATTCCAAGCCTTATTTAGTAATATCAATCAATCATCATGTTCTTGGATATCAATTTTTCTCCATTTGAATCTCTTATGTTTAAATGAACTAACTCTCCACAATCAAAAAATATTTACAAACGAGTCCCTCAATTTGGTTTTGTGAATCATTTTGACATTAATGAGTGAAATTTGAGTCATTTTTGCGAAGGTATCTTGATTAGACCTCACATTCACAAGGGTAAGTGTACTCTTGAATTTAAAACTAATGGATTTGAAATCATGATAGATATTTATTGTATTGAATATGTAATTTATTGACTATATTATAATGATAGATAAGTTAGTTATGTCATGGAGAGGTGTTAATATATTAAAATTAGTCCATTGAGAGTTTAACAAGTGGTCAAGTTTGAAGAGAAAATGGTTGTATATTTTAGAAGATACAAGAATTTTATAATTAGGTAATAAAGGCATAATCATTAATATATTTTTATATAAGTGACTTTTGCATCCATGTAATTTTGTAGTCAATTATTACGATAAGCACGACGGGGAGAACTCTTTACTATTTGGTACTGATTGCACTCAATTGGAGATGCTTCACAACTATGGATCACTATCACCCCCATGGGAACCTTTAGAGAGACCCTAATATCTGAACATAGTCGTCATTGTTGCTTCCAACAACCACCATTACTAGTTCGTTGACTAGTCAAAGAAAATGGTTGTGAAGTTACATGATGATTATCTACTACCAAGCACGTATTCAAGTCATTTGTTACCTTCTTTCTAGTCCTCACTCACTCCTTGATTCTTCCCCATCAACCCACCATCCCACAAAACCCCTCCAAACCCACAACTATGGGAAGAACAAACCTAAAAAAAGAACGAGCATAGCCACCTACCTTCTACCTTCCCCAAAGCACATTGAATCTTTAAAACTCATCTACAATCCCTTATACCACCACCTATGTTTAAAAAGTCTACAGACATGACCTTAGCGTCGATGAGGATGGAACCCTAAGATACAATCTCCTATTTGGCGACCAAAGGTCTAAAGCTGACAAACTTTCAAACTTCTATTGAACTTTCCAACCAATGCCATTGTGATAGCATTAACTCTACCTACACTTCAATGTGGCTAAAGCAAGTGAGACAACCTCTAGATGATCTAATGTGTTCTGAGATAGAGAGACCTCACCCAACCACAATCACCTACCTTGGTGCCTCTCTCTTTAACTATGCTTAGATGTGTTTCCATCAAGAAAAAAGTGCCACCACTAAAGGTGCTCAATCCCGTATGGTCACCTATGCAAGACAGATTCGACAAAGTCTGTGACAAATTGGTGCAATCCTTTACTATAACCATGAGCCACCAAAATATAAAAGATTGTATTCAGTGCAGAGCTAGAAAACACAAGGCCCAGGAGGAGAATCTCAATATCCTTGGTCAGCAAATTTTGTCAACTTTCTTGCTGTAGACGTCCTACATCTTGAATATAAAGGACACACTAAAGCAAAAGTTTTGCATGATGTCAAGAAATATTATTGGGATGACCCTTATCTCTTTATATTGTGTTCAAATGACCTTTATCGCATGTGTGTTACTAATGAAGAGGCTCATGACATACTTGATCAATGTCACTCTAGTTCTACCAGAGGGCACATGAGTTCTCTGAAAACTGCTAGAAAAGTTCTTCAGTCTGGTTTTTTCTGACCCACCTTATTCAAAGATACTTATGAATTTGTCTTATCTTGTGATCAATGGCAAAGGTCTGTGAGCATTTCTAAGAGATACCACATGCCCATGACCTCTCGGAAAGAGATAGAAATTTTTGACATTTGGGGAGTAGATTATATGGGACACTTCCCTTCCTCTGGTGGGTACAAGTCTATCCTCATGGTTGTAGACTACGTCTCCAAATGGGTTGAAGCCACCCCACCAAAACTTGTGAATCCAAACTAGTAAAGAAGTTTTTCAAAGACATTATTTTTCCTAGATTTGGGGTACCATATACCATATTTCCTGATGGGGTTCCCATTTCTTACATAAAAGTTTTGAATCTTTATTGAAACATTATGGAGTCCATCACAAGGTTGCCTCTCCTTACCACCCACATACTAGTGGCAAACTCAAGGTTTTGAATAGGAAAATCAAGTCCATCCTAGAGAAAACCGTCAATAGAACTAGGACAGATTGGGTTTGAAAATTAATGATGCCTTGCAGGCATACAAAACTACCTACAAAACACCTATAGGAACCACTCCTTTGAGGTTGATTTATGGAAAATCTTGTCATCTACCCATAAAGTTGGAACATAAGGCTAGCTGGGCCATCAAAACTTTAAATTTTGACTTAACTGCAGCAGAAGAAAACTATTTTCTTCAAATTTAGGAATTGGAAGAGCTCATAATGGTCACTTATGAGAATGCCAGGATCTACAAAGACAAAACCAAATTATGGCATGATGGTCATATTAGACGAAAGAATATTTGGGAAGGTGACCATGTCCTTATTTATAAATCTAGGTTAAGGTTGTTTCTTTGAAAACTCAAATCGAGATGGTATGAACCATGTCTCGTTAAACGTGCCTATCCACACGACACTTTCTACTTTGGGCATCTTTCTTCTTTGGGACAAAGTCCTAGGCGAGTTCAAGGTCAATGGGTGTAGACTGAAATAGTACATTACTTTTGAGGACTTTTTAACTTCTCAGGAACATCAACTATCATTAGTCGAAGACCTTGACTTGAAATACCATCCACCCCTCTTGCACCCAAGCTAGAAACGGCTCCATGATATACCCATGTTGGGCCTTCGACATAAAACTGGGCACTTGTTGGGAGGCAACCCAATTTTTAATTATATTGCATTTCTTATTTTGTTTTCAGCACCTTATTGTTCTATTTCAGTTAGTTCTTTGTTGAAAAAAAGAGAGTGATATGCTTTTTGCAAAGGTAAAAGAAAAGCATTCATACCCTATGAATTGATATTTTTGCTCAGACAAGATGGTCATTTCAATAGAAACAACGACTGTGACTATTTGGTGAGCATTTCGAATTTCAAACAATGAGACGCCTATTTTGAATTTCAAAACAAACTTTGACTTCCTAAACAATCATTTCACTGAAGCCAGACGGTCATCCTGAGGGTTACTGAGTGCATTCAATTAAAGTGAACTTCTTGGCAAGCGAAGCCACCGACGCCACTAGTGAACCACCACCCGACCGATTGGCCACCACAAAACATTCATTTTGTCTTGGCAAGTTGGCCTATAAAGAGATGCACTCCGGGTGGGATATCCACACTCACAATCGCCCCCCTTCTCCATCCCGAGCCCTAGCTACCCTTGTCAGAGAGTCAATATGCCCAAGCTCTAGCCGAATGCTTAGTGATGCCATGCGGCCGCCCCGATGCCCCCTCTAGACAACCGCTGGAGCTACCAGACGGCTGTATGCCACCTCTGTCACCTCGCCAGCCATTCTAACCAACATTTGGACAAGCCAACTAGTCATTTTTCTATCACCTATCCCTCTCCTTCATCTATTATTGTTCAACCCTAGCTCTTTATCTCGACAACCATTTTTCCATCCCAAACACTGCCCCCATCCCAGTGAGACAAGCATCTTGACTATAGGATGACCTAATCACCATCCTCAATCTCTTCAACACCAATGCCACTTTGCCTCCAACCTTCCCTAGCTCCTCGACGCTTCTGACGCTCGTTTGGAACATCAAGACGACCGTTCTGCTCCTCCCCCCCATCCGTACCCATAGTGCTGCACCACCTTACTAGTGGGCTTGTCGGAAACTAGTTGGTTGCCAACCGAGTGTCTCTCTACTTATATCTAGCAGCTAAACCCTTCTTCCCCACTTTCTTATCTCCACCGCACGTTGGATAATATCCCACCTCCTGTGACCAGACGGGCATCTCAGTCCACCAAAAGGTCATTTTGTATGCCTAAAATGATCATCTCGTACTTACCAGACGACCATTTCACCTTTCCCGCCACTAGCCACCATGTCTGAAGATGGATCTCACCACGACCTTTTCGACCGTTTCTACAATGGCAAGCAACCTGCAAAAAGGACTGACTCCCACGAGCCCTATCGTCAATCCACCTTGAGCCAGGGCATTCATATTTAGGATCCTACTGACAAATATTCACCCAAGATACATGAGGATATGCAACATGACATCGACGAGGTAGAAAGGTTCATTCAAGAGATCAAGGTAGGATTGTCTTCATCTTGACGTGATCCAGGTTCCACCTTGCCCCAACCATCCCGCATAGCCCCAACTCCGAGGAGCTATGCTCAATTCGCCAGCGCCAAGAATTTTAAAAGATTCAAGGAAACAACTACAATTGGTGTCTCATTCCCTCACTGGGCCTGCAGTGCTACCTTTGACGCGTTCTACATCAGAGAAATTTTCGACAACATCTTGCACAAGAATCATATTCTCCTTTTTCCTTATCATGTCACTTCAATGTATAGTGACCTCACCTTGCCGTTTATCACTAGTTAGCACCAGTTCCACAATTTGTGGGGCAATTCCAACTGCAAGGCCCGAGTTTGTGGTGAAGATTTTGAGATCTCCACCAGGCATCTTACCTCCATGATACTTGATGGAGGGGATGACTACTGGCTCTCTCGTTTCATGGGGTGCCGCCACGACATCTACTATGACAATTACAAGTGGAGAAGTTCTTGGCCAATATTACCCGTCTTACACCCAAGTTACCCCATGGCCCCAAGGTATCCAGCTTCCGCAACCCTGTGGTTTGCTACCTTCATCGCATCTTGGCTCGTACCTTCTTCTACAAGGAAGGTATTCAGGTGGTCGTTACTCTTTATGAGCTCTACACTCTATGGTGTCTTTTGAACAACAAGCCCTATAATTGGGGAAGTGTTATGATTGATCATCTTAACTATTAGGCCACTTGCATACTTCATCCTCTTTTTGTATCGGCCATATAATCACCTACATAGTGTATTTTTTGGGCTACACTCACATCTCCTTCTTGTTGTTGGAGCTTAAGAATCAACTGAGCGACCTCTCGTACTTGAAAGAATGAAGTTCATCTGCCTTGGTGCCACTGATGTCTACTGTCTGTTATTCAAAGACAGATGGGTCATTCTTGAGCTCCCCTGACTACTACGTTTGCCGCCTCCAACCTAGTCTTTTATTTGATCGATCGGTTGGTGCATGTTGCACGGATGTCCCCAAGCCTACATCACTGGTCCTCCTCCTTGACCTTCTCGATGTCACACCAGGAGACACACTGGCACTAAATAAGGACCCAATGATCCCTTAGGGTTTTATGACATTTGGGATTAGCTTGATGAGATCCAACATGAGCACTAGTGCTAGGGCCACCAACTCAATCACATGTACCTAATGCAACACTCTAAGACTCTTAGCATGTGGATGCGGGCCACTATGTTGACAGTCAACCCCTGTTTGAGGAGTATGGAGCCCATCAGGCCTACCCTAACCCCAACTCCCCATACTGGGGGAATTACTACTACAATCCTCCATCTTCCTCTCACCCACCACCAGAGTGATCTTCTTCCCTCCATCTCCGATTTGGGTTTTGCTGTGGATGAGAAAAATTCTAAGTCTGGGGTGGAAGTGGGTGGTTTGTTCTTTTTCCACCCCCTTATCTTTTCCCTTTTTGCATTATTTTTGTCTTTTGTTTTCCGCATGTAGTTGCTTTGCTTCATGGCCTTTATCTAGTGGGTCATGCTTTTATTTTCCTTAGTTTGCAAAATGGCCCTTATCCAATGGGTCATGTCTTTATTTTTCTTAGTTTGCAAAATGGCCCTTATCTAGTGGGCCAATATGAGTAGATGTTTATCATTATACCCCTTCTGAATTTAGTAAATATTTTTCAAAAACTTCTATAAATTATCATGTCTGAAACCACCATGTCACCTAGGATCCCAAACTAGCATCACTCCTTGGTAATGTTGGCAAGTCGTATGGAATCAATCAGAACCAAACTCAAATTTTCTCTATTTCTAAACTATGGATTAACTTGATATAAATCTTATATAATGTGATTGATAGGAAAATTATATCTGATGCAACGACACTCTTGAAAAAAAAGGTTGTGAAATTTATAAGTACATGAACAATCCTCCCTCATTCTATCTCAAAATAAATCAAAGAAGCACCTTCGGACAAAAATCAAGTCCAGGGTGGCATGATTCACACACCAAAATTTCCATACCCCTCAAAAGGGGCATACCATCAAAAGATGCCAAAGAGAACATGAAAAAAAATTGGGACCAATGTAGCCACAAGTCCATAAATTAGAGGAGGAATCATCTTCTTCCGCACCCCCTTTCATCATGTTCCTATGAAACAACTCACAAAAAGAAAAAAAATGAGAGTGTCAAAGCAGAAGTAAGAAGAAGCTTTTTTTTCATAGAGTCTTGATTTAGAAACAAGATATGATATTTATTCTAATAGGCAATATATAATTTTGAGTTATGTATTTCTAGGAGATTGGGTTGCTTGGCTAAATTTGGAGGTAAGGAATAAAGTGATGTTACGAGGGTGATGGTAGATGTGTTACTATTATAAATTGGATTTATTTGTGATTTTATTTGCTTGAGGGAAAGCAAAGATTCAAGTCTAGGGTATTTTAATGAATGTATATTCATCTATCTTTTTGCATAATTTTTATAGTCTTTTTAATTAAAATTTACCCTTTTATTTATTTCTTAGGTCAAATTATAATTTACCACTTTTCAATTAAATGTGCAAATATTTATATTTTCCTTCACACTTTTGTAGGTTTTATCTTCAATGCAAAATCCTAACCTCCTGAGCACATGAGATGACCGCTTCGCTATGCCAAACGTTGGTTCATCTCCAAGAAATTCCAAATCTCAGAGCTAGATGACCATTTGGTCCTCGGCTCAACTTCACACCCTGACACTTCAGAGTGTCTCAGAATGTCGAGTCGATCAGCTCATGGCACCAACTGATCATCTGAGTACACCAAAACAATCGTATCGTGTGCCTCTTGACAACTTTAGGTCAAGCATCTATGCCACACCCAAACCTTTAGTTTCCATGTTCATCACCGTGCGTAGTGGTGCCAACCAGCTGTCTCACACTCAGATGATCGGTTTGATATTTTTCTTCATGATCAAGAAACACCCAAGTTAGCATCACCACCCCTTCCCCTAGGGTTTGACTCACTTCGAAAATGGCCACGCCACGTCATTGCCAACCAACCGGTTCATCTAGACAGATGTTCAATTCATGGTACGTGGACACTAAAATCAGTAGCCACCTCTACCTCTTTTCTTCTCCCCTCCCCCTTTCAGGATTTCCACCCTTCCTTCCCCTATAAAAGGAGGGGGGAATCCACTAAGAAGCGGATCCTACTTTTTGTTCTTGCACCTTTACTTTGAGCATAGTTGTTTCAATTTCTACATTGTAATCCTTTCTTCTTTTAATAAAGTATCAATCGTTATGGAGATTTTGTTCTCATTTCTTTTCTATTCTAGTTCTTCTTTGAGAACAAGGAACCAAGAATGGTGGCCATTTCATAGTCACTAGCCAGAGTCCTCGTGTTCTTTCTTTCCTAGTCTATGGACTCCCTTCTTTCTTCCTTCATTCTCCCTTTAATTTCCATGGCTAGTGAGTAGTTTTCCTATCAAGGTGAGGGGAGTAGCCCCTTAGCCATGTGTTGACTTGGATTGAAGTTTTATACAATTACATTAGATAGATGGACTTTGGTTTGGAAAATTATCTATTTTAATGAAGTGATCTCTCATTTTCATTGTGTGTTAATCTTGGTGGATGAGATCGTGGAAACCAATATTCATAATGAATAAACCAAT
The DNA here is from genome assembly GCA_963693085.1 of Alisma plantago-aquatica. Lineage (NCBI taxonomy): Eukaryota > Viridiplantae > Streptophyta > Magnoliopsida > Alismatales > Alismataceae > Alisma > Alisma plantago-aquatica. The sequence continues at coordinate 748,300,960 of OY856411.1, read as the reverse complement.
CTCATGGGGATTTAGATAAGACCTCAGATAAATCCCTATCAGGACGATGGACTAGAATCTGTGAACACTAGGACCAATGGGTTCACATGGAGTTCGTCTCTTGTGATTCATTTGTTGGTATGTATGCCCAGAGAGACAATAATGTGATGATTGTAACAGCCTAATTTGTAATTGATTTGATTAATAAATAAAGGCAAGCTTCCAATTTATTGTGTTTAATTCAATTATGAGATAATTTTGTAACGTTATAATTGTCTAGAGAATTATAATTACTCATTGATGTATGTCTTCAAGTACGTGATTTGGAGAAATGAGATCATACTGATGTTAAGAGTACATATATATTCTCGTTATGTACTTGATCGGTTGTTATTGTAGAAGGTTGATAGACAATAATGACACATAAGATCAGAGTGTGAGTTGGTTGATGACAGAGTCTCATTAGTCATCATATATCTATATCAAACCAATCACACAGATACATGTTAGAGAATAGTGTATCAAAGGGGCCCACCATGATACTGACACATGGAAACTATTACCATGGTAAGTCATAATAAACTCTCATAGTGATCGTGGTGTTTGTGGTTCTTAGACCTGAGATCACTGCACTCATCACATGTCATTGGGTACACTTTGACATCATTAAACGCAATCCTGAAACATGGGTTTTTGTGACGGTGATGATTCACATGGGGATAGACTGTGTGATTGATAGAGATGGGATTTGTCCCTCCTAAGGGAGTATGATATCCAAGGCCTCTTGCTAGAGAGACTTAGAAATGCATGGTCATGCACATGTGAGTAAATATGTGATACTGAGCTTACATATATCTCAGACATTCTACTCTGATTCAAGAAACAAGATTGAATATTGAATGGGGTTACTACTCCATGCATCGAGTTCAATCTGGATATCAGTGATAAAGGAATTATACAAACACTGCAACACCAAATATATATTGTAGGTTGAAGTTGTTCCCCAACTTTCCATTCACTTGGGTAGCACTAATGTATGACTAGGAACCACACTTTGCTTGTCATGCCATAAGTTAGTTATGGACATTCACTGCCAACATGATATGGGACCTATAGGGTCACCACATAGGTCTCAACCTAGAATATGAGTTAAATTTGAATGATGATTGAAATGATTACAAAAGTGTTTAGGTATTCAATTCACACTATAGATCACCTGGCTAAACTACCAGATGATCGTATCACCCTATGAGATGGCTGTATGGAGTGCCAGATGATCATCTCAAGGGCTGAGATGAGTGTTTGGTGTGTTGGACTGATTCGAGTTGAATTTGGCTATGGGTCGAACTGAGCGGCTTGCCTCGAATCACCAGACAATTGTCTGGGTGAGCAAGATAGGTATCTCGCATGGGTGAGACCACTCAATTCGGTTGGTAAGGTTCTAGATACTTTCTTGAATTTGATCGTTCCAATTTCACATTACTTAAAGTGTAAGGAATTAATGTTTAACATTAATGGGAAACAAATTTCCAATTTTGTATGTTATTGGGAAACTATGAAATAGTCATCTCATTGAATGAGATGATCATCTCACATTCCAAATGACTGTCTGGGTCACCATACGATCGTTTGGGTGGTCGCAGGTTATGAAAATTTGATATCTTTCAATCCCTTCCACTCCCAAATCGACTAGGAACCCTGACCTAGACCCCGCCTATAAATAAAGGGGTAATGGGGGCTTCTTAGAACACAACACATACAATTGAGAATCAGTTTATCTTAAAATTGTTATCCTCTCTAGTTGTGGTAGCCAAGAGAGCCCAAGAAAGTCCTACCTGACTAGGGAGGGACAGCTACGGGAGAGAACAACTGAGGATCATTGTTGTGGGAGAGCAAGTTGGTGACTAGTACACCAATGGAAGGTTCATCTCCTTCCTGTCTATTATAGTAGGATGATAGGAGTTCTAGGCAGTTTGTGTGGACTACTCTAGAGGCAAGAGTCATTTTGATGATTCTCGAAGGACAACGTCAACTCATAGTTTGTGGCGAGATCACAGGAGTGGCAGCAGAAGTTGTACAGTCTGTTGTCTGTGGTGAAGACTAAGAGCTCCACAAACACCATCCAAGAGCAACTCGTCAACAGTTACACATCAAGAATGACGAGGATATGTCATTGGGCTAGCTCCAGGACCAGGTATATCCTTAAAACCATCCTTCCCATATTATAGTTATTGACATGATCTGCTGGTTAATGGGAATATGGTAGATATTTTTTTGTTATATATATATATATATATATATATATATAGAGAGAGAGAGAGAGAGAGAGAGAGTCAGGATGGAATACACTTGAGTGTACAGATCGCATGAATACACTCAAGTGCGTTTTCATATTAAGACTATTTTTTGCAAAATTTAAACCATTGATCTTCACTGTCATACTATAACTAGTCTATATACAAATTTTGAGCCCATTTGTATGAGTTTAAGTCACTCATCCAAGGACAATAAAATCAACACGTGAAACTAACTTGAAATGCATAATTTTTGTGGTCTTTATAACATGACCTATAAATGTCCAAATGTGCTCAAATTTTGTATATGATCTATTCACAAGATGTTTAAGAAGATCGATGGATTAGATTTTTGAAAAAAATATTGCATCAATAAAAACTACTTGAGTGTATTCTGTTCTGAATACACTCGAGTGTATTCTAGCCTAACTCTCTCTCTCTCTCTCTCTATATATATATATATATATATTAGATAATCCCAAACTTATATATATACATATATATGCAATTTACAAGCATCACCTTAAAAGCGGTTTTATGGTGGATGTGTACCATGGTTATGGTCGATAACCCCTATTATCTGTGCATGGATGTATGGTCAGTTGATCCTTTTATTTCGGTTTGCATACTGAGCCTCTAGTTATCTTCCCAATGTAAAAGTATTATTCTTTCCTATCATTGCTATCCTCAAATGTAACTCGATGTTTCTCTATAATTTGTCAAAGTAGCATAGTTCACTTTCCTATTATGATGAAGAAGTTGACGTCCTAAAGATGAGTCAACTGGATGGAGGACCAGAAGGAGGAGCCGAACCAACCTCCTGGTGGACCCGATCGATTAGTTGGAGGAGCCAGTAGTTGGTGGACAATAGAACCAGTCGACCGATGAGATGACCTAACAACCGGTCAGGAGGCGATCCCATCGGTTCAAGGGTTGAATAGATCAACCTGGATTGGCAAGCACAAATCTTCATCAACAACATGCTTATGCATGTGATGTAGACCTAGATGTTGTAATTCCTTGTGGCTCCAAGGAATTACATTAGGCTGCCCATAATCATCACTTTCATTTATTGCATGTTTTCATTGTGGGATATAGCATGTATATGATACATACTATATGTGGTGATTGGATAAAGTATATGTATTTATAAATAGAAATCCCTCGAATAAAAATTATATTAAGTCTTAGATGCTTTCCAACAACAACCCGCATGAAAGCTTGATCGACCAAGCATAGGTTATGCCTCCGTATGGTGCACCGTCTATCTCGTGGAAGAAAGTTGATAGATATGTAGGTTCTGCCTTTGTAGGGTGCATGTCTATCATGTTGGCTGTTGGGTCAGGATTAAACTAGTTATTCTAAGAGTTTCTAAGCCCAGAACCATGCAGATGAGTATGGAAAGGAGTTGCACATAACATCTATCAGGAATTTCATATGATGTAATTTGTAAAAGTTGTCTACCTTGGTAATTGACTGTGTTTTGTGGTGTTGATCGGGCCACAGTTGAATTATCTTAGATCTGACCCACTAGAATATCGTACGTTGCATTATTCCAAATTGATATGTGAGGGTTATCAATTTGAAAGAAAATAGTGGGAGTGATAATAATTTAAAGACCTAATTAATATCATTCAAATTTTCAAATCAAATTAAAAGTTTTTGACAAATGTAAGTTTTCTCTTGTAGAATCAAATGACAAACAAATCCACATTGTGATTGGTCCTTAAGAAGGACAAACTTAATAGAAAAATGTCCACAACTAGTTTTGGACTTTGGGAAGGGTTCTCAATGAAGAGTGCAAGCTTCACATCCTTGATAAATCAGTGCCAGAAATGCCTACTCCTAATCCACCTAGGGCACAAGTGGATTCTTACTGGAAGCATGCCAATGATGCCTTAGAGATAAAGTACCTTACACTTAGCTGCATGAACTATGAGTTGCATGAGTAGTGCGAGGACATAGGTGTTCTTAATATGGTAACCGATTTGAGGAAAGTGACATTTGGCCTCACAAAGCAAGAAAGGGATCATATCCTAAAGATGATACTTGAGTCTAAGCTGACAAAGGGAACCTTAGTAGAAGAAAATGTGCTCAATATGATTGGACATATGTATAATCTTAAAGAACTGAGATTCACCTTGAGCTAAGAGTTGACCACTGATGTCATTCTAAAGTCAATGCCAGAATTATACAACCACTTTATTGCATGTTATCATCTGAATAATATGGCTGGACAGATGCCAGACTTGCTTGCCATCTTGATTTTTGCTTAAGAAAAATTAAAGAAGTACAAGCCCGTGATGGTGATCACCAGAGCAGATTCCAAGGATCAAAGAAAGACTGAGAAGAGTTCTGAGGTCAAGCCTAAATCCAAATCTTTAACACTTGACAAGGAGAAAGAAAAGTATAAGAGGAACCCATCCTTTGTACTTGAAGGTTTTTAGGAAGCAGAAGATGGGAATGGTGATATTCACTTCGGGTATATATATTATTGAGATAAACCTATCTACTTATTCATTATGGGTACTAGATACCAGATGTAGATCTCACATTTGTTCTCATATGCATGATCTGTAAGGAAGTAGGCCTTTGGGAAAAGGTGAGGTGGAACTACGAGTTTCTAATGGCGTAAGAGTTGCGGCCAACATAGTTAGAACCTATAGTATATCTCTGCCCATAGGGCTTGTAATAGAGTTCAAGAACTACTATTATTTACCTACTATAAATAAAAACATCAATTCTATATATCGTATGGACAAGGATGCATTTGAATTCCTTATTAAAAATGATTGGTGTTCTATTTCAAAAGATGGGGTCTTTTATGACAGTGCTCCAATGTCTTATGGGTCTTTACTTGTTAGATCTAAAGACAAATCTTTATAATGTTAATACCAAAAGACTAAAACTCAACAACTCACACAAAACATACCTTTGGCATTGTCTTCTAGGGCACATAAATGAGAAACGTGTATCTAGACTCCATAAGGATGGTTATCTAAACTCTTTTGATCTAGAATCAATAGAGACATGTGAATTTTGTTTGTTGGGCAAGATGAATAAGACCCCTTTCACTGGAAACAATGAGAGGGCTAGTGATCTATTAGGACTCACATATACTGATGTGTGTGAACCTTTTAGAACAACTGTAAGAGGTGGGTATCAATACTTCATTACCTTCATTAATGACTTCAGTAGGTATGTGTAAGGCCCCTGAACTTGCTTAATGAGTTGAATAAACGTAATTCCCATAATTTAATACTTAGAAGCCTAATATAACCTTGTGATATGCTTTTAAATCATAATACAAGCTTAATTTTCAAATTTGGTCCAATTTGGACACTGTTTCAGCAAGTTATGCAATTTTATGTATATTTTGGATGTTTATGCAATTTAACCCAATTGAGGGGTCTTCTTTGCAATTTGTCACATAAATTATGTTCCTTATATGTTATCTTATAATTCTTGAGTATTTTTATCCATGGGGATCCTATTTGATCCATGGTTTGAAGGTGTTTTCCTCAAGGGTATTATAGGGTTTACCCCTTCAAGGATGAGCTACCTTTAGTAGCTATCAACTAATGAATTATTTGATTGTCTTGGAAATTCGACAAAGGAGAACTAAGCAGGTCTATATGTACATTGGGGGAGATTCTTGTGTGTGTTCTTGTACATTCTTAATAGTTTAAGGCCATGGACATTTGGAAAGATACTAGAACTTCAACTTTTTCTTTTTCTTTATCTTAAAGTTTCACATACTTATCCCTAAGTATTAAAATGATCCATTTACTCTCCACCACTTCCCTCCTTATACAAACCTCGTTCTCCCTCTGTGCTTCTATGAATTTCCTATCCAAGGAAGAAGAAAGTGGGGTTCTTCTTGGAAAAGGAATCTAGGGTTGCAATTGACTTCCTTTAGGGGTTCCTAAAGCTCCTTCCTAGTGATCTTGACCTAAAAGTGTAAGTATTGCCTTATTTCCTCCATTTATTTCTTTTCTATTCTTACTCCTATATTTCTCCAGGTCGAAACCTTGTTTTTCCATGGTGAATGTGGCTCTAGAACTAAAAAATCTATCCTTCTTGTTTCTTCTTCTAGGGTTTTGCTTCTTTGTGGAGAGAAGTGCCTACTTGGCCAAGTTTAGATCTGAATCTAGGGTTTTCTTGCCTTATTTTCTCAATATTCTTTCTGTTTGAGATCTTACCTACTCTATATAGGCAATTTATATAACATTCTTAACTTATATTGCTTGCTAGTAGCTTGTTAGTTCATGTTTACACTTTAATGTGATGATCTAAGCATAAAGAAACCATGCTTGTTTAGGGTTACAATTTTTTTATGGTGTTCCCTGTTCTGTTCTATATGAACTTGTAAACATGTGTACAACCTTTCTAAGGTATAATATGATCTGGGACAAGTTGATAGCAACAACCTATGGTTCTAAGTACAAAACAATTCATGGTTCAAAGTAGGGTTTTCAAGCTATTTCCTTCCCTATCACACAACTGATGGTCATACCATTCAACAACCAATGGTGTTGCAATCTTGGCAACTTATGTTTGTGATAAAGGGTGTCAAAATTTATGGTGACAACCTATGTTCACCCCCTTAGGTCAGGTTTTGGTTCAATTAGAAGTTTAACTATCATCCACTAAGTATTTTAGTGATGCTATCAATCAATGATGACATTAGCTTAATATTTGATGGTATTAAATGAAGATATTGCTGATCTAACAACCAGTGGTGACTTAATGATCACAATTAATGGTGGATCAGATCGTCACTTTATATTATGAGTTAAGAATGTTATTGTAGATTTGACTAAACCTTAAACCAATTGTTCCTTGGTTCAATTGATCTAATGGTTAGACCTATACTTTAATTGATAACCTTGAACAATGAACCTGATCCAATGAATAATATTGGATGCTTCAACATCCAATGGACTAGAATGAATCTCATGGTATTATATGTGGCTCCCAGTGATGATAATTTGATGGTTCAATACCATTAATTTGTAGTCTTACCTTTGCCATCATATAGTTATATTTGATAAATCACTATAATAAGTGGATGTGTAACTCCCATGTGATCTAGCTTGTTATACCTAACCTTAATGTAATTATATGATGTTTATTGGTTATAATAATACCTCTTGAATGATTAATGTGACAATGTATTACACTCTTCTTGTGTTTAAACAACAATGCAGTACTATTTGAATATCATAGTGCCTTGCCATGATAATATCTATGGACACATATGTGCTAATGATCTTTTAAGCCTTGTTTAAGGCATGGAATGATGATTATAACCTTACTATGAATAATCTGATGGTCTTAACGACCTTTGGGCATGTTTGAAGTCATGATTGAGGTGAAATCCTCTTCATGTTCCAATAAGGGTTAAAACCCTAGAATATGTGATAAGATATTGGTATCTTGTAATAGTATGATGATAAGTGTGGTCCATTAATTTGCAATGAATGATAGCATGTGGTAATGTGATTAAGATTTATATCTCAAATATTTTATATATTTTGAAGTTGTTATACATATACTCTTGTTAGAAAAGAATTAGGATTTGAATGTCCATTTGTATGATAAAGCCTTAATGAATTCAATTGGCAGTAATTAATCAAGTGTAACCTTAATCATGTAGAGCCCTATGCCATAGAGCCATCTTCAGTGTAAGAACTTGCTAGATGGTGAAATGAGTATTCCCAAGGGAAACTCAGAGCGCATACTATTGAGTATGTGGGGGTCACAAGTTGAGGATATATCCTTGTCATCCATAAATGCAGGTTATGGAGGATGGCTATGGTCATGCCTCATATATTTGATGTGATTGAGGATATATGTGGTTGTACATAAGATTAGAGGGTTTTGTATACCCTGGTTTCTAGTGTCGTAACTTGTACCAAGTACAGACTAGTTGTTATGAATTGACTATATGTCACTGTTGGTAGCTTGATTGGTATGTCACTGCAGTTTACTCGTACTGATTGAGGGAAAGTGATCTTAGGATATCAGCACTCCTAGATCTTATATGGAACTGAATAGCACTTCACAATGGTCAGTTGGACTTTGAGTGGTATGACTCAAACTCCCTAGGGAAAAATAATAAAAGATATAATACCAATCGTGTAGTATAATTTATAGGGTTCAATATGTATCACATTGGTTGATTAACCCTTGTCTTGCCCTTATACTACATTGCTCTTACATGATGTAGACTTATGAAATTTGAGTAATTCTACTTGATGCTAAAGCTTATTCACTTAACTGCTCAATATGCTTAAACCGTTCAATCTTCTCATATTTATTATTTAGTACCCTAATTTCTCAATTTATTTACTGTTAATTAATATGTTGTAATCAATATATGTTGGAGAGAGTTATATCTCTCGCTGGGACTAGGTCTCACCCATGGGTCACCACATTTTTTTAGGTGGTCGCAGGCAACGAGGTCAAGGTCACACAGTGGAATAGAACTAACCTGGTGATCAGTAGATTCAAAAGGTTGGTTACTTGTAGATGTTAGTAGTAGAGTCCTAGTGTCATCCATGTACTCTCAGGTCCAGGTATGGGATGTGTTTTCTAGACGATATACTCGTATCGACACGAGATTTTGGTAGTATGCCAATGCTTGTAAATATATGGCATGTACATGTGAAATATCTTTTGTATGCAGGATGTGACTGAGGTATTTGGATCCATATGTGAATACTTGTTACAGTATATTGAATGGAATAACATACCTTTATGTAAATGTTCTAAAGTTTAGTTACATTGTTGGAATTGGTTTTAATTGTTCTGCAGTTTTGACTATGTGATTACTTAGTAGTTGATCGTGTTTTGTGTTTTGAGTAATATCATTTAGCGTGATGAGGTGTCATAGTTAAGTTGGTATCAGAGCTCTAAGTTTACTGAGTCTACAAGGAAATAGGACTTAGGTTTGAGTTTGTTCTTATGTATCCAACATATCTGATCATAGTTTATGCTTATGTAGATATGTCTGGAGGACATGAAGAACACGTTGAGAGTAGCTCTGTTGCACCAGGAGGAGGTGTTGGGAGGCAGGTACATGATGAGAGAGTGCTAGAAGAAGGGGCAGAGCAGACTGCAATGCCTCATATAGACCTGAAAATGATAGCCAATCCTAAGTTTCAGTCTATGTTTAGATAGATGATGACCACAATTACACATATCACTGACAGAGCGTGGCCTCCTCTAATGTGGAGTCCCAAGGTGTCAAGAAGACATTTGAACGTCTTAGACATGTTGGGGTGATTGAATATGCATGTACTTCTAATCCAACAGACGTTGATATGTGGTTGACTAAGCTGGAAAAGGCATTCAAAATCCTAAACATTGCTGAAGAAGACAAAGTTAAGCATGTGGTATACTTGTTGAAGGGTAGTACTGGCTACTGGTGGGCCATAGAAGAGGAGAAAAGGCCAGGAGTTGTGATAGGATGGGAGGAGTTTTGGAGGAAATTTGTTAGTCGATATTTTCTAGAGACCTGTCTAGATGAGAAGATATCTCAGTTTGAGAAGCTTCGTCAGGGGGTTATGACTATTAATGAGTATGATTCAAAGTTTATGGAGCTTTTGAGGTTCTACCTACACATAGCATCCACTAACAAAGAAAGGAACTGTAGGTTCGAAAAGGGCCTAAATACTGAGTTGACTACAACAACATCAACCCTAGAAAATAGGATTGTAAGCTACAAAGGTCAATCTATGGATTGAAGAAAGCATCTCCGAGATGGAATCTTTGTTTTGATGAGACAGTTAAAGATTTTGTCTTTGTTCAAAATGATAATGAACCTTGTGTGTACAAGAAGGTTAGTGGGAGCATATTGACATTCCTCATATTATATGTAGATGGCATATTATTGATGGGGAATGACATCCCTACTTTACAAAAGGTAAAGACATGGCTTGTAAATGCATTTTCTATGAAAGACTTGGGAGAAGCTTCCTACATCTTGGGGATAGAGATCTATAGAGATAGATACAGAAGGCTTCTTGGACTAAGTCAAAGTACATACATTAACAAAGTGTTGAAGTGGTTTAGCATGGAGAACTCAAAGAGAGGAAACCTGCCTATGTGTCATGATGTCCCCATCTCTAAAGTTCAATTTCCTAGTTCTTGTGAAGAAAGGGAATGCATGTTTTTGATTTCATATGCCTCAACAATCAGATCAATCATGTATGCAATGTTGTATACCTATCCAGACGTCTCTTATGACTTGAGCATGATGAGCAGATATCAGTCAGACCTAGGTGATACTCGTTGGATAGTTGTGAAGAACATCCTCAAGTACTTGAGAAGGACTCAGGATTAGTTCTTGATCTGTAGTGCAGAGGAAGAGTTAGTGGTAAAGGGTTACACCAATGCAAGCATCCAGACTAATCAAGATGATTACAAAATCACAATCATGATTTGTGTTTTTCCTAAATAACAGAGTTGTAAGCTAGAAGAGTTTCAAGCAAGAGACAATTACTGATTCTACAACTGAGTTTGAGTATATTGTTGCATCGAATGCAACAAAGGAGGTTATATGGATCAAGAAGTTCATTATAGACTTTGGGGCCATTTCAAGCATCAATGACATAATTGAGCTATATTGTGACAATAATTGAGCTTTTACACAAGATAAGGAACCTAGATCACATCATCGCTCAAAGCATATACAAAGGCAATTCCATCTCGCACGAGAGATCATACAGTGAGGAGATGTAAAGATTTGTTGAGTATCAACTAAGAACAATGTTGCTGACCCCTTAACAAAAGTAATTTTGCAGCATAAGCATGATGGTTATGTTAAGTCACTCAGAATAAGATTCATGGGTGATTGGCTCTAAGTGCAAGTGTGAGTCTGTTGGTATGTATGCCAAAAGATATAATAATGTGATGATTCTAATTGCATAATTTGTATTAATGTTATTAATAAATAAAGGCAATCTTCCAATTTATTCTATTTAATTCAGTTATGAGATAACAATGCAACATTATAAAAATATGTAGAGAACTATATTACTCAATGACGTATGTCTTCAAGTACATGACTTGGAGAAATAAGATCATATGAATGTTAAGAGTACATATATATTCTCATTATGTCCCTAATCGGTTGTTATGATGCAAGGTTGATAGACAACAATGACACATAGGATTATATTGTGAGTTAGTTGATGATGGAGTCTCATTAGTCATGATATGTCTATATCAAACCAATCACATAGATACATGTTAGAGAATAGTGTATCGGACAGACCCACCATGAGACTGACACATGGAAACCATTACCATGGTAGGTCATAGTCAGCTCTAATAGTGATGGTGGTGTTTTTGGTTCTTAGACCTGAGATCACTACACTCATCACATGTCGTTGGGTACACTTTGACATCATCAACTGTAGTCCTAAAACATGGGTTCTTATAACGGTGATGATTGGGTGACTTTGACACATGTGGATAGATTGTGAGTGACAGAGATGGAATTTGTCCCTCCTAAGGGAGTATGATATATAAGGCCTCTTGATTAGAGAGACTTAGAAAAGCATGGCCATACACATGTGAGTCAATATGTGATATTAAACTTACATACATCTCAAACATTCTACTCTGGTTCAAGAAACAAGATTGAATGTTGAAGAGGGTGACTACTCCATGCCTCGAGTTCAATCTGGATATCAATATCAAAGGAATTATACAAACACATGCAACACCAAACACAGATTGTAGGTTGAAGTTGTTCCCCAACTTTCCATTCACTTGGATTGTAATGATGTGTGACTAGGCACCACTCTTTGTTTGTGATGTCATAAGTTAGTTATGTACATTCACTGCCAACATGATGTGGGACCTATAGGGTCCCACACATAGGTCCCGACCTAGAAGAGGAGTTTAATCTTAAATGATGATTGAATCAATTACTAAAGTATTTAGGTATTCAACTCATAGAACAGATCAACTGGCTACACTACTAGATGATCATCTCACCTTGTGAGATGGCTGTCTGGAGTGCCAGATGATCGCCTCAAGGATTGAGACAAGGGTTTGGTGTGTTAGGCTAATTCGAGTTGAAATTGGCTATGGGTTGAACCGATCGAGTTGGCTCGACTCATCAGACGATCGTCTGGGTGAACGAGATGAGCTCTTGCATGGGAGAGACCATGTGGTTCGGCCGAGAAGGTTGTAGATACTTACTTATATTTGACCATTTCAATTGCACATTACTTGGAGTGCAAGGAATTAATATTTAGCATTAATGGGAAACAAATTGCCAATTTTGTATGTGATTGGAAAAGTACAAAATAGTCATCTCACAGTACGAGACGATCGTCTCACATTCTAGATGACCATCTGGGTCACTGGATGACCGTTTGGATGGTCGTAGGTTGTGGAATTTTGAGATCTTCTGGTCCCTTCTACTCCTGCATCAACTGGGAACTCTTGCCCAAACCCTGCCTATAAGTAGAGAGGTACTGGGGGTTTTTCAGAACACAACAGAGACAATTGAGAATCAGTTTCTCTAAAAAATGTGGTCCTCTTTGGTTTTGGTAATCAAGATAGCCCAAGAAAGTCCTACCTGACTAGGGAGGGATAGCTACAAGAAAGAACAACTGAGGATCATTGTTGTAGGAGAGAAGTTGGTCACTAGTACGTGAACATGAGGGACAGCTCCAACCTATCTATTCTAGCAGGATGACAGGAGTTCTAGGTAGTCTGTGTGGACTACTCTAGAGACAGGAGTCTTTTGGCTTCTGCCCGGAGGACAACGTCAACTCACAGTCCATGGCAAGATCTCAGGAGTCGCGGCAGAATCTATCCCATCTGTTGTCTCTAGTGAAGACCAAGAGATGCACAGACACCATCCAAGATCAACTAGTCAACAATTGCACATCAAGAATGATGAGGAGATGTCTCTGGACTTGCTCTAGGACTAGGTATATCCTCAAAACCATACTTCCCAATATTATAGTTATTGACACGATCTGTTGGTTTATGGGGAATATGGTAGATGAATTTTTGTTTCTGCTACCTATGTTGTAGCCATATTTCCCTACATCATTTACAAATGTTGTGCATGCCTTCTTCTATCTTGACTATGACATGATTTATTTGACCTTGTTTTTACATAGGCTATGGTGGTGAAACCCATAAGCCTAGATACCTTTCCCATCTGATTCAAACCACACTTTCTTCGATTGCTTGTTTTCATCGCTCTCTTTACCTCTTGCAATTAAAATTTGTTCTTAGAATAATTTTTTATTGTACTCAGTCTAACCTTATGTTGATTTTTCTTAGAGTAACTTTTCTTTATTTGTTCTTAGCATAAATTAATTTTATTGCACTTGAATTCCTTGCTTTAGTGTAATCATCAACAACCAACTCTGAATTTACTTTTTGCATTCTTTTGTTTAAAATCATTTGCATAAAAGAAATGAATCTTAAAAAATTGTATTGTGGGATTGACCCTTCTATACTAATAAAAACCTTTATTGGTAGTTTTGTCGTAAACAAGGGTAAACTCTAGAATGAAATTATATTTAGTGAATTGGTGTGATAAACGATGCGTATCAATACCACCACATGAAACAGGTCTAAGAAGCCCCAAAATATGTAAAAGTCACATGTCATGCATTAAAATACCCATATCTAGTTGATCAAAATGTGAACTCTTGGAGGTGGGCTCTTCTTCAGTAATCAGTCCATCCCAGACTAATCGAGAGGATCCTTGATGTTCCTCTTCCTCTTACCTCTCGAGATGACCGCCTGGCATGGAAACTTACTAAGAGTAGAATGTCCACCGGAAAATCCACATATTTGTTTGGTCTCTTAGGGAACACACCCTTGTGGACCCCAAATCATGAGGTCCCAGTTGGAAAAAAATGGAGAAAAAAATGGGGCATGTTGTGGCCTCTAAAGTTTGAACACTTTATTTAGTGTGCATCTACATGATGTCTTCCTACTAGAAGCAGTCTGGACCAAAGACATGTCCTACATGACAATTCTTTTCCCCTTTACATGAGTTCTCAGAGTCGGCCTTGCACACCTTGGTGACAAGTAGAGAAACAAAGATTGTTTGGGACTCAACTCAGCTATCGATAGATATCAATAATATCTCCCATGGAAACTTTCTTGAACACTTGTGTTGGGTGATGGACATGCTTCCTTTACATGAACTCAAAGCCTCTACAGTCTGCTATTGGGTCAATTGGACATAGAAAAATGATGTTGTCTTCAACCTCGACGTCAGGGGCAACTATGGCCTACTCCCACAATTCCGTTGCCTCATTGAAGACTACAAACAATATAATACCAGTGTTTCCAATCATGATGTGTCCAATGTTACAAACCACTCTGGTTCTACTAAGTGGACAAATCCCCCTCATGGATTCATGAATATTAATGTGGATGCATCATGGAAACCGGTCACTCCATCTGGCCTGGGCTTCATCATCAAAGATGACTGAGGGAAAATCATTGCTACCGGCCAACAGAGCATCCCTATATCAGCTAGCATTGTGGTGGAAGAAGGAGAAGTTCATAGATGGGAAGTTTGATGCACTTCAAAATTGGGTTTCAATCATGCAACTTTCAAATCATATTCTCTTGAACTCATTAATAGCATTGGAAAGGTAAATGATAATAGGGGTATATTTGGGGTTTTTTGGGGGACATTTGGAAGTTTAGTAATGTTTTCTTACACATTTCATTTAGCCATGTTTTGAGGTTTGAGAATAAACTAGACAATCTCCTTGTTGGACAAGCTTTTTCTTTACCCACAAACCTTCTTGTGTACGGCCCCTCTCACTACTATGATCTTGAGTCTAGCAACAAAAGAATGTTATTAATAAATAAAATGCATCCCCCGTTAAAAAAATGTCCATATTTAGTTCAATTCATCATTTTAGGACATAACAAGGTCACTCCTTTATAATTGTTCAATCTTTACCTCAAAAGGTATACTTCTCATTGCATATAAACAATAAAAGACAATGTCAAAGAGTCATTTATAAACTACTTAGCATAAGGGAGATATGATGAGAACAATATTGTGAATGAAAATGACACCTTTAAGCATAAATATTCCATCTTTAGGTATGTCAAGTGTATCACAAAAAATTTCAGCATTATAATGGCTATTAAAAATTTTGTTTCCACCTTAGATAGTCACAAAACAATAAAATATTTATATTCCATTCAACATCCCACAAAGTCAGCATTTTTAGGGTGGAAGTATGCATATTCTGAAATTTCAATCTTAGGGCTACAATATGGTTAACTTTTTTTTATTATAGATCGTCATATAACAGATAGCATGATAATTAAATCCATTATTAAGATACATACTTCCTAAACAACCCCTAAAACTGTCTTTTTAAGAATATTCCACATATTGCTAGCGATATTAGGGTTTGCATGTAGGCCATTGTGTGCGAAGAAAGCCATCAAGATATAGATCACTCAAATCTCAAAGAAGAACATGAGATCAAGCCAAGAAGACCACAAAAACAAAGTTCAAACCACATTCAAACATATAGCCATTGTCTCTAAAAGGATCCTCTTAGCAAAATATAGCCTCAACTAGGTCAAAGAGAGAAGAAAGAATAGATCTTTAGGATCTACCCTCGTTCTCCATGGGTCTCTATCAAAGGAAGGAGAAGAGAGAGGAAATGGTAAGAGTATATGAGAAAGAGAGAGTATCTTACATGATATAGGTCCAATTTTCTATCTAGATTCATATCCACCAAAATAATATATATAATTTTCTTCTAGGAACATGTACATCCAATAACGATACCCTTGACCTCTCATGGATCAATCCATGATCTCTAAGGATCTAGGGTTCCAAATGAATATTTGGGTCGAGTGGGTGCATATTTAAAGGTTGGGTTAGTAGAAAGACAAAAAATAATCAAGATGAAAAACCCCAACCCCCAACCCATCGACCCTCTTGTTTGCCAAACCATTGACCTCCTAGATCAAGTATACCCATTAACCATTTAGCTAGCTGAGGCATCCACCCTTCCAAGAGGTGTGATCCCTCAAACATTAGTTCATTAACCCTACCAAACCATTGACCCTCTTAGGGCCAGGTAGACCCATCGACTCTCAAGGTCAGGGTGACCCATCAACCCTCAAGGTTAGGGATCCATATACATTGGCCATGGCATCCATCTACCTTTTTCAGTTGTGAAACCCTCGAACTTGGTTAGGGTGATGATCCATGAGCCACTTATGATGATCCATCAACCCTAAGCAGGGAGATAGGCCATAGGCCCTCCATGATTGAGCCATTGACCTCACAATTGTGTGAGAAATTGACCTCACTCTATAATTCCCACCTATGTTAACGCTAATCTATCCCTAATATTGCTTTATTATCGTATATGAATTCTTTATTAAGTTTTGAAACCAATTAGACATTCTAGTTTTTCTTCCATTGCACTTTGTATGCCTAAACTCAAGATTCTTGCAAGTTTGAGGTGTTAATTGTAATTTTACAATAATATGATGACCTAATCAAAGTGTGAAAGTTGTCTAAATACAAGTTTCTGTTCATGTTCATTCTTAGTTTGCCGTGGTTTGGATTTTTTGAACCATGTTTGAATCATCCCTTTTTCTTGGATTCAGACCATAACCCTAGCTTAGTCTAGTGGTGGGAGGTACCTAGCCTCATTAGATTTACTATAGAGGGTGCCTTGATAGCCTAAATATAGATGATACCTTGATAGTTTGTTTATATAGGGTGCCTCAATATCTTACATGTAGAGGGTACCTTCATAGCTTGTTTATAGGGGGTATCTCGATAGGTTGATGGTTAGGTGATGTTGTATGTATCTCGATGGGGGTGTAAGGGAACTTGGATAGGTGGGAGGTATGGACCTTGATAGGGTAATGTAAGGAGACTCGATAGGTAGTGTGAGGAGTATGATCGATATAGGGACATGTGTCCCACACGACATGCCCAAAGGGAAGCTCAAACTGAGCATATTGATGATATAGGGCATGTGGCCTAAATGTAAAATGAAATGAAATATGAAGAGATATATGATATTTTATACTAAAGTGTATGTATTTCCATTTAATGGTCATCATTCACACTGCATAGTCTTGTTCTACTTTCGAATTTACTCTTACTTTATAGTGATAGGCAAAAAATCCCTAGTTGAGTTGGACTAAAAAAATAATAATTATTGTATGAAATGGATCTAAAAGATAAGTAATTGGAAAACATAGTAAAGTAGAACCTTAATCATGGTGTGTATGGCCTGCAACCATAGTACGATCCTAGTGTTTGAAAGGTGGGATAGTGAAGGGATATTCTTGTAGCAACCTGATGGTTGTGAGAAGGTGCTCACAGTTGTATACTTTTGATTATACATGGATGACCAATGCTTGTTTCACTAAGGTCCATAAATGGGATTAGATTAAAACTATTTCCCCCCTCTCCTATAGTCTAGTGGAAGCTAGATGCTCAAGAGTGTGGTAAATCCATAAATTCTTGTTTTTGCAGTTCAAAACGGGTCCCTTTATCGGGGACCATCAAAACTCACCTACCACTCTATCCCTTGCTGGTTATTGTAAGATATATATGAGAAATGTTAAGGCCTTATGTCCTGATATATGTGATTTGAGAAATATGACACATGATATATATGGTTTTCATACCCAATGAGATAGGTGTTGTGGCATGTGTACCCAGGGTAGACATGATTATGTAGACCTATTTTTGATCTCTCCATGAGTAGGTTTGGCTGAGGTGCCAACTTCTCTCTTTATACTCAGAATGACCATGGTGGATCCTATGGAGGGTGCTAATACTATGATCTTGTACGGTGGGCTTCGTTATTTTATAGTCATAAGCTTGTTGTTTGGAAGGCACACTACAAATAAACATTGACAATAGTCTAATATAATTCACAATGAAGTAGGTTATTAATGATAATGGTAACATGCTATTTTTAGGATGTTCAAACAGACCGTATAAAGCATGTAGGTGATGTTATTTACTTTCTTTATGATGGCAGGCATATGTGAATGTTTTTATAGCAATTATGATTGTTGTCTACCTTGTACTAAAGACATCTTTTTCTAAGATATGAGATTATGTGAACAGTTGGAAATTGAACTACATATTACGTATATTTCCTACTTCATTTCATTCACCTTAATACATTCTCTATACATTTTAATATCTTTATGGGAGAAATCCACTTGTTTGGACACTTTAGGAGTCTGACTTGGTTCTTCCACAATGTTTTAGGTGTGACGTCGCAGTAGAAAGGATGTGGTGATCAAGATATAACAAAATATTGTCCTTATACTCTCACTTTGTTGTATGTTTGGAGGGTGATTGTTAATTCTTGATGTATGATATTATCCTTGATATTTATATACATTTATAAGTTGTGAGTTGATTTAGATTCATATGTTCTTGAATCCACATAGATATCGATCTTATTGTAAATCATGTTCTATAAGATATTAAGAAGTTTTGGTTCTTTTTCCTTATCATACCTTCATGTGGAATGATGTTGATGACAATTTGTATGTTTCTTCATGATGTCATATGAGGTTTATGATGATTGTTCAAAGTCAAATCTTAATGGAGTTTGCCTCTTACAATTTTTTTTGATTCAATTTCTGATGGTTGCTATTTTGAAGTTGGGTTTTGTTTGAAGATTTATCCTAATAATTATTTGGGGTTTGATCAACAGGATGAGTCCTCACACACTCTTTCACATCAATAAAACCCTAGGAGATGAGGGTGATGAGCCATTGATCCTCAAAGAGTGAGGGCATCGACCCCCACTTCACCACCATAAAATCTTAGGATAGAGTTAGGGCAAGAACACAAGGGTGAAAAACCATGAAACCAAGGATTTGAAGCTTCAACATTTAACATACAAGGCACATACATGAAGCAAAATATGAATGTTTGTATTTTTAGCATAATTGCAATCTAGCTCTCATTAATCTATTAAAATAGAAAATTAGGTAAAATAAGGTGTAATTAGGGCTAAATTTGGGTTATCACATAATCAACTTATTCAAGTTCTTTATAGGAATTCATTTATGATAAGCAAACAATGTTAATGGTAAATCTAGGTTAGAGGACTTACAAAAAGAAATCTGATGAAGGGAACCTCATTTAATGATATGTAGATCACTGGAAAGGTAAAAATAATGTATAATTTGAGTAAAACGTTCTCAAAATAAATCTAAACGAAATTGAGGTCAATTTAGATTCAAAATTACTTGTGTACTTTTCATTACCAGTCTTCATGTCATTCTATCATGCAATTAGTGTAATGTGACCATATATAGGCATAGAAGGGTTCTAGGACTCTATGTATATTTCATTTCAACCAAAAAGAGAAATTGCATTTTGGTTTGCTCCCAATGTTGAAACAATAAATAGTTACTAGATTGATCCATATGATCTACAAGTAGAAATTGATTTCCCATGGTTGTCATTATTACAAACTACAACAACCTAAACTCAGTAATCACATGCATGATGGTTATAATTGATTTGCACATTGCCCCCTAACCTCGGTAATATGGATTTTGATATTTTTATGTCTCTCATGAAATACTATTGAAACATGTTAATGTGATGTTAAAAATTATTTTCACTGCCACCTCAGTGATGGGCAAGTATCCCGATTAATGCCTAAAAGTTGAACTGCTATAATGTGATGACATTGCTTTTAGATTCTTACTTCCATGACCCATGTTTGATTTTTACATTCATGTCCTTAAATGAAGCCACGAAGAAAATAAAATTTTCTTTCAAACCCATTTTCATCACATTAACAAATTAGACTTAAAAAAGTAATTATGTATTTTTGATAGCCCCCTTTGTTCTTGAGCATATATGGTTAGGAAGTGATGTATCATATGCATAAGTGTTGGTGTGTAGAAAATTTGTATCTTTAATCATTTGTAACACTAATTTTTCCTTGATAACTATTTTTCATTCAATAGGTATACAAAAATGGACTCAGTTCCTAGAAAACAAAAATATATATATTCAATTTCTGAGTCCAAGTCCAACAGTCATGAGCATTGAACTCGCCAAGGGTTGTGATCGTATAACACCCGATAAATGTCCTCCTCCCCATGTAAAATATGAAATGTAGTAGATGGCTATGATATATTGAAGACATCACGTTATATATAAAGTTATTTTGAGTTTCACATTATATATAGTTACATATACTCATAATATCTTAATTTCCTTTCTCACTAAACTCTTTTAGATATAGAAAATATTCAATGACATAACTTGACCCTTCATTTTTTTTCCAATAAGAAAATTTTCATGTTGTGGAGCTATGATAACTTCATAATCATTGGAGTATGTATGCTAAATATATTATTTATCTAAGAAAATACCTAAAATCTAATTTTCTATTTTCCCTTTTCTTTTTATCCAACCCCTTTAATTGCAGCCTGTTGATTTTGAATCCAGAAACCATGTGCACTAAGTGATCCATCATAGACCCACATGGTGTGTGGCCTAGCAAGGCAACAACTTGATCAGGACACCCACAGTTCAAGGCCTTGATATGATGGCTCAATATCATCATCTACCTCCAGACAGTCCAGGGTAGATTAGACACAAGGAAATGATGAGCCCCTCCTTCCTCATAGGTCCATCACTAAAATGAATTGAGCAAAATGCTCTAGTTCTTTAGCATGATCACAGTCATAATTTATTGGACCAGTCTCGTGGCCTTGTGTGCAAGATTCAACTCTCCTTCCCACACCTATTCTCACTCTAACAATGGCCAACACCCTAGACCTTCTCACTACTATAACTACATATTTTTTTGATACCTCTCCCTCCTTGAACTGTTCACCAACTTTCTAGCACATTTTACTCAGTTTCATCCCTTCCTGATATCCCCTTACTCCTCTAGGTTTTGTTGTGGAAGCCCAATTAGAGATTCTTCACCTCACCCTTGTTGTCCCAATCAAGGCCACCAACACCCTCAATGACCCCTTCGGGACTCAAGCAAAACATCTCAATGGGGTCTTAAACCATGTAGCCCCTAATCCTTCCTCCCATGGGCCCCTCCATGTGATGGTTCATCTAGTCTCACAAGTGGAGAGGAGAGCTAGTGGCTATTAGATTGTAGATCCAACAACATGACTAAAAGCATTCCCAATCAACCATGGACTCAAGTCTACCACATGCTTAGAGACCCGACCGTCATATCTCCAATCCTAAGGCCCTGTTTGAAGAGGTAAAATTTTCCTCCTCTCTAACAAAAATAGAAAATTTCTAAAAAAAGAAAAGAAATTGTACAATACTTAAGAAAATATAAATAAATTGTATCTTGATTAAAGATGCAAGAAGTTTGCCAAAATTAGTTACACATAAAATCCAACTCTATATGTCTAACATACCCTAAATACTTTAAAAGGATGTACTTTGTCTTATTAAATGATCCAACTTTGGTCTAAAATGATATTATATTGATCTATGAACTTATTAAGATTATGATGAAATCCTATGACATTTGTGATGTATTTGTTACACATTCTTAATAATGATAAATAATATAAATGATGATGTTGAGTATCATGGTAAATAAAGCAATGTGTTTCCACATAATGTCACCTACGGTACAACCATACCCTAATCAGACCAAATCACCATGTTTTTTATGGTGACTACGATCGATCTATGAAATATGATTTCTAATATTCTAGTATATGTTTGCTTATGATTCATAAATTCAAAAATCTACTTTATCTTGTTACTTAAACTCCCAAAAAGGTACATCTTTTTACCTCATATTGATCATATTAGTAAAAATTATAGATATAGATTTTGTATTTAAATAACAATTTGATGGATTTCATGTTTATTGATTTGAACTAGTGCTCTATTGAGTAATTTTTCATATTTTACCCTTTTTTGAAAAACCTCAACATAAATGAAGTCTTCAATTGTGCATTGTTGGTGCACCTAATTGTAAAATTCAAGACATATTTGGGTGTCCCTTGGTCTTTGGGAGTTGAGTGTGTTGAAAAGAGTTCATTGACCTTTGTGACCTTTTTGCATCAAAATTACCATGTTTATGATTCTCAGACCCTTCCTCTCACGTATTGGTGTCTTGAAAAGGTCAATTATTTGATCCTTATGGAAATACCATGTTTTTATATTTTAAGAGAAATTGGACATAAAACATCCTTCTTTTTGCAAATGATTACTTCTAAAAGTTTAATTGCATCTAACTATTATATGATTTTTTCCAAAGAACATTATATTTCATGAAACATGTGATTTGATAATACTTTACGAGTGTTTGTTACACTCAAGGACATGTACATCGACCCTCTCCCTTATGATTCTCTACATGGGTCTAAAATGTGGAGTGGGTTGGTGTGATAACTCGTGATAGTATACTTGAATCTAGAGTTGTTAGTTCCTAATTACACTTTCATGCTATTACTCTATTATGAGTCATTCTACGTATTGATCTAACATCTCTTTTGTTTGTTATCTCCAAAAGAGATGACACATCTTTTGCACGATAATGCATTATAACAAGTAAGACGATACATCACTCATTCACTCATTGGTGGGCTCATTTTACGCTACACCTGTTTGATGGGATGCCACGTGGATTGAGAAAAAAATCTCCTTGATGGTGGTCTAACATGGAAAATGGTGGTAACAAGCAAAAGGGATGTGTTGTTGCACTTCCCTTTTCATGGCATGTGGTGTTGCATTTCCCTTTCAAATGTTACATGCCATGTGGTGTTTGTTGCATGTTGTATACCATCACAATGTGATGGATTGATGTTACTTTGGTTTTATGATTTTATCTCATGCTGCTAGAAGATGATGATAGATTTTAAAATGAAGGGCATGCTCCACCCTACAAAGTGGATGATATATATTTGAATGAAGGACATGCTCCACCCTACAAGAACTCCATGGGTTTTTTCAATAACCATTATGTGGTCTTCATAGATATATTTTTAGTTATTTGTTCTAGAAAGAAAAAGTATCTTCATTTCATGATGCCTTTGATCCTTCATGTAAAATATTGGTTTATCTATGGAAATGGATGTGTGATTTGTGAACATTTATCAGTGTTTGTGCCACTCAAGGACGTGCACTTATATCCTCTCCCTTATGATTTCTTACATGGGTCTAACATGTGGATTGGGATTGGTGTTATGACCCATGATAGTATACTTGTATTCTGAGTTGTTGGTTCATAAGTACAGTTTCATGTGATTTCTCTATTAGAAGAGTCATTCTAGACATGAATGTAATTATAAGAAATCTCATAGTATTTTCAGTAACTCTCTAGAGAGGAAGAGATCATGGCTTACTGGAAGGAATACAATGGGTTAATATTTTGGCACGAGTGACATCAAATTTGGATAAAATGAGTTTGAATATGAATTAGACTCAAAGTGAGGTCTACTCCATGTCAAGATGAAATTAGAAATCTTCAGATTCGGTCTACATTTTGGTCTATCATGCAAATAGTTTGTCATGATCATATTTAGTCTTATGACATATAGTGTATTATGTATATCATATACTCCATACCACCATAAATTTTCTAAACTAAAATGGCGCTCATGTGCTCGTTCCAAGAAGATGTTGAAACCCTTACTTGTAACATAATCAATTGATGGGATGCATATTTAGGGCTATAATTGCTTATGACAACTATCATATCAAGGCATAAACACATCATTCAGTTGAACACCTACACTCAAGCACCTTGCATTGCTTCGTTAACACCTCAAACCTTGACAATACAAGCCTACACTCAGTTCAAGTAGCTCACTCATAGTTGTGTCAACATGCTACAATGGTTCTTACATAGCCTTACCACCCCCACTATGAGTGAGCATCAATCCTTGTAGACATCTATATTTTGAAGTGATAGAAGAAGTATGCAAGTCACAACATCCCTTTTTGTGCTAGTGCCAAAGAGATGATACATCTTTTGCACGATAACTGCACTATGACAAGTAACATGATACATCACTCATTCACTCATTGGTGGATTAATTTTAGGCCACACTTGGTTAATGGGGTGCCACATGGATTTAGAAGAAAAATGCTCACTTCCTTGATGGCGATCTAACATCGAAAATGGCGGTAACAAGCAAAAGGGATGTTATGTAGCACACCCCTTTTCATGCGATGTGGTGTTGCACATCCCTTTCAATCGTTTCGTGCCATGTGGTGTTTGTTGCACGTTGATAGATTTTGAAGGGTAAATAGATACAGGACTTTTCTACCGTCTCCATTCTGGAGTCCAAGTCCAACGGTCGTGACATGACGGGCGTGACAACCCAACACCATACAAACGTACCCCTTCTCCGGTCTCCCTAAGGGAATAATAAAAGAAAAACAGCATGTGTGCATGTTAAGGAACCATATCCGTATCACATTATTATCACCATGTACATAGTAGTCGCTACACTGGTGGCAGAGCCGGTGACTGCCCCATTTCCTTGAATAAACAGCAACGCCTCCCTGGGTGGGGAACATGGTCATCAGATCTGAAGTGGCTTGTCATCATGTGCGAGGGCAAAGGGGGCAACCAAGCCAAGAGATTCGGATCCATTCAACACCTCCCTCCCATGTGTTGTTCTTTGTTGGTCTTTCCTTTCTTCTTCGAGTGTTGGTCTTACTTGCGTAATAGGAATATTGAATGAACCCATGGATCGCCTGTGATGCGTGTCTACCTGGAATCAGATCGGAGTAGTGTGTGTTTAGGGACTAGAGACAATAGACTAGACTGGAACTGAACTCAACGAAGCTCTAAGCTTTTGCCTAATGCATATATAAGAACTATTATGATGTTGATTAGATTAGTAACAGAGACGACCACCACCGCACCGTCGGCACATGCCACCTCACATCAGATCTTGACCCGACATATTCATGGAGGTGATCGGTGGATGCTGTTGGGTAGCCGCTCCACTCTTTGCTTGGACCAAACAGGGCATGCAGGACTGCATGAGACGCTCCCAGCCCGCTGGTCTGGAACACAGAGGCTGCACATGATAATATTAAAGACTATACTTTACAATTTGAAGTATTTGTATATGATTAATTAGATTATAAATTTAAAAATATATAAATCATTAACCTTTTGCGTGAAAAGTGTGTAAACAATGACAAGATCTTAGAAGAGACGAGCGAGGCATAGCTCTCCCGAAAGGAAGCTTTCGAACAATGTTTTTTTAATATAGTAGCATTCATAAACTTCTAAACGTTATGTGCTCTCTTAGTTTTCCCATTGAGATCCACCACTGTATTAGCTATTGTTTTATTAGTTATCTCTGAAGAATTGGGGTTGGAATCGCACGATTCTAACCTGTTTTCCTTTTCTCAGGCGACGGTAAGAGTTAGGAATTACCAACCCGCGAGTTTCCTAGCAAGGTCGTCTTAGTCCTGCGGCCTGCCTGGAATAGCAATAATATATGTGCAAGTAGGTTACCGTTTGCTCGTGACAGCCTTTACCTATTTGGTAATTGTAATATAATTTATATTATGTTAACTGAAACTACAAAAGTCAGTAGTCCATGTTTATCTCGAATTGCAATATAACTTGGATAATGTGCTAATCAAGCACAATGAATAGTTACTGTTTATCCTAAACGGAAAGAGGAATAAAATATTACGTCAAGGGTAAACGCTAGTCGTCCTAGCCTGTTTGATTTCAGCATAAGTCAATTTTGTGCTAAATATTTACAACAGCGAAGTTGTTTCCCAGCTTGCATTGTAAGCAAGAGTTGCCTATTTATAATCTACTAGCAGAGTGCACCTGCTAAGTACGTGTATTGCGATTAATATATTTCTCATAAAAAACTAATAAAAATATAAAGACAAAATTCGATAATTCATTATCATTATCATCAACTAAGTCTCAATCTCAACCATATTGGGGTCGGCTACATGGATCCTTCTTTTTCAATTAGCTCTATTATGGGTCATACTCTGATCAAGATGTAAAGATTCACAATCTCTCTTTATAAGCTCTTCCCAGGTTAATTTAGGTCTGCCTCTGCTTCTTTTAGTTGTGCTTGACTCAATAACCTTGATTCAAATATGTACATTTGTCGGTCTGCGTTGAACATGTCCATATCATCTTAGACAACCTTCACACAACTTGTCCTCGATGCTCACCACCCCCACTTTGTTTCTAATATAGTCATGTTCCTCAAACGATCTTTTCTCATTTTTCTGCACATCCATCTTAGCATACACATTTCGGCCACATTCATCTTGTTGAGACCTTCTTTTCTTCACTGTCCAATATTCACTCCCATATAGCATGGTTGGCCGTATAGCTATTTTGTAGAACTTACTTTCTAATATGAGAGGGATCTTCTGGTGACATAGTACTCCAGTTGCACTCCTCCACTTCAACCGTCCTTCTATGATTTTTTGACAAACATCATCTTGAATCTCACCCTCCTATTTAATAATAGATCCCAAGTAAACACAGGTGCACACAATGCGAGCTTGATCACCATTGTGCTACATACCTTTTTTTATAAGTATACATGTCATAAAAGAGTGACAAAGTTTTTATGGCTTGTTGTCAACCAACCACCAAGCCTCCTCCTTTACCCGGACTTGAGACCGACTACATTTCGTAGTATAGAATGTATGAAAACATAGACAGAATAAAAAAAATTATAATTATTGTCACTAATTTTATCAAAAATAAATATTAAAAAATCGCTAAAAGAAAAATGCCCGACCAACAACTATACACTTTGGTATATAATGAGTTATCAACACATGTCTTATCTGGTAATTATGGTGAATCTACCACCTCTTTTCTATCCCTTGAAATTGTCAGACACTAACCAGTCACTTTTATGAAAAAATAGTTTTCTAAAAACTAACTAAAGCAAGTTGTTCAAATATACCTTCAATGAAAAAATGTATACATCACCTGAATCAAGGTGTTTTAACATCTTCTACCACCAGTCACTATTGTTGTTTTTATCAAAAAAATAAACATAAAAAATTAACGAAAGTAAACTACTCAAATAGTAGTGGTCAAAGCATATATAATTATTTTTTTAAAAATTAGTAAAATCAAGTCATTCAAATATCAATTGATAAAAAATAGAAGCAAACTGTACTAACCAACTTGTTTGAATAGCATCACTAACAACCTCTGACATTTTTATAATGAAAAAGAATGAAAAAAAATTAGTTGAAAATATTGTTGGTATATCCATGGTCATTGTCTTTGTACGTTTTTGTTCAGGTAGTCGTTGGAATAATAATAAAGACCAAATAAAAAATAACCATCTTGATTAACTTGTTGACACATTTTGAGTAAAAGAGATAAGTATGCTATATTTTTAATAAAAAAATAAAAATAGAATAAGTGAATTGATAGAATAAAAGCTGTGTGGTCCCACTTATCTATACTACTATAAAAAGAGGGAGTATTTCTATTTATTTACAAACCAGACATTCAAACCCTTTTTGACCAATCGAAAGTCAGCATTTTGAATTGACATTCTCTCCTTCATTCAATCTTTGCTCACATTTTTCTCACTCTTTCATATTTTAATTGCTTATAATTCACTCATCCTCAAAACTAAACAAAAAATGAATATCACATCCATAACGACTCTCCACTCTCTCACCATGTTCCTAACAACTCCTCAATTCACTCTCCCACTATTATTATCTCTCTTATGCCACTATTTTTGTCTTACAAATTTCTCAAAAAATAACAGACTTCCACCCTCTTCTTACACATTCTCTAACAATACCCAATATTCTATCTTCACGATTCCCAACTCCACGTTTTTCACTCCCTTATTTAGTTGTAAATTTAAATCAAAATCATTTTTCTGTCAAAAATTGTTTCCCATTCTCACCATGTTAATCCCCATAATACGCCCCTTGTTGTCCCCTCTTCAACCACCTACAACACTCTCTCCCTCTCTCCACGACTCCATCTCACGTTTCTATCCTTATCCAAACCAATGTTCTCCTCTATATCATTTTTTCTTTGAAAACATTCAATGCTCGGGAATTAATTTTTCTAATAAAGATAAAAAACAATAATATATATGTATGCACATGCTTCTTTCTATATTAATATATTTTTTTAGTGTGCTTATATATATTATATTACTATAAAAAGAGGGAGTATTTTCAAGTAATTACAAACATGTCATTTTAGTCTTTCTGGCCCATCAGAGATCAACATTTTAACATGCTGCTCTCTCCTTCACTGATCCTCTTCTTAGAATTTTTATCATCTTTTTTTCTATTTTAATTTCTTGTTTTCTCTTATGTCTCTCACTCTCCACTCCACGTCCGTCCCTCTTCCCTATCTCTCTCCATTTTCTATCATCCCTCTCCACCCACTATTTGTAGATCTCAATAACTCCCCTCTCTCACATTATCTCCTATTAATTCTCATAAATTTTGTTCAAAGGTAAACAAAAATCATTCGTCTTCATTGACCAAGATTTTTTGAAACAAACTCTCTCAACCCAAAGACCCACGTTACTAGCCCCTCTCTCCCAACAAGACCATGTTTTATCTTCTTTCAATTTTTTTTCCTCTCCGTCCACTATCTCTGGATGTCAATAACTCCCCTCTCTGCCATTATCTCATTTTAACTCTCATAATTATGTACTGTAAAAAATAAAATAATTAATATTTCATTCAAAGAAAATGAAAGCCTTTCATCTCTCTTGACCACATTTTTTTGTGAACAATGTTCTTAACACAAAAAATATGTTATTCACCCCTCTCTTCATGAAACCATGTTTTATCTACTTTTGAATTTCTCTCTATGTCTTTCTTTCCCTTTAATGGAACTAATTTTCCTAATAAAAATAAACAGTATTAATATATATATTTATAGACGTGCTTCTTTCTATATTAATGTTTGTTTTGAGTGTGCTTAATATATATATATATATATATATATATATATATATATATATATATATATATATATATATATATATATATATATATATATATATATATATATGGGCTCATCTTTAATACCCACGCGGGTAGCTACCCGCCCACCCTTCCAGTCGCTTTTTTTCAATTTTTTTTTGCAATTGTAGAGTTACACTTTTGGATGTACGGGTAGCGAAAAATCAGGCTACCCATGTGAGTAATAAATAAATCCCATATATATATATGTATTACTATAAAAGAGGGAGTTTTTCAAGTAATTACAGACATGCCATTTTTAGTCACTCTGGTCCATCAGAGATCAACATTTTAAGATGTTGCTCTCTCTTTCACCGACCCTTTTCTTAGAATATTTATCATCTTTTTTCTATATTAATTTCTTATTTTCTCTTATGTCTCTCACTCTCCATTCCACGTCTGTCCCTCTTCCCTATCTCTCTCCATTTTCTATCTCCCCTCTCCGTCCATTATTTGTGGATCTCAATAACTCCCCTCTCTCCCTTTATCTCCTATTAATTCTTATAAATTTTGTTTAAAGGTAAACAAAAATCATTTGTCTCCCTTAACCAAGCTTTTTTGAAATAAACTCTCAACCCAAAAGACCCATGTTACTAGCCTATGTCTCCCAACAAGACCATGTTTTATCTTCTTTCAAATTTTTTTCCTCTCCACCCACTATCTCTAGATGTCAATAACTCTCTTCTCTGCCATTATCTCCTTTGAACTCTCATAATTGTGCACTGTAAAAAATAAAATAAGTAAAATTTCATTCAAAAAAAATGAAAACCTTTCATCTCCTTTGATCATATTTTTTGCGACAAACTTTCTTAACACAAAAAGTATGTTATTCACCCATCTCTCTTCATGAAACCACATTTTATCTACTTTTGAATTTCTCTCTATGGCTTTATTTCCCTTTAATAAACTCATCTCCCTAACCCACTCTCCTCTTCTATCACATAGTTGACCAAATTAAGATAAATACTATCATTCATTGTATCTCCACATACATTTGAATTAAATAACCATTAATTAATAATAATGTATGCCATATAAAAAACTATAGTTTTCTTATAATTTTTTTTCACATCATCCCTCTTCGTCTCCCCTCTAATGTCTATTCTCCCTACCAACTATCTCCTATCCAAATGATACTACTAATGTTATGGTATCTATTTATACTAAAGAACTACAAGTTGAAGATGGATTCCAATTTGTGTAAGTTCTTATTCTTAAGCACTTATCCCCATTTATAGTTGCAGATCATCCACGATCATGACCATGGTACAATTGATTTGAAGTGCAGATACAGTTATGAGCATTGCAGAGGACAGAGATAAGTGATTTGTAGTGAAGGTAATGGTCATCACCATCCATCATTTTATGTCCTTCATGTTCTTATACTACCTTATCGATCTCATGTTCCTCTCTATGGATCAATGAAACAACAAGATCTGGTATTACATGACTATTTACATAGGGTTCAATGCTTGCTGAAGAACAGAAGATACTAACCAGAAGAGCTGACAGAAGCAACGTGAAATACAAAGTAATCATCTATACCAAATAAGAAGCTTGACACATGTGGAAGGGATAAAAGGAAGTGGCGCCATCCGTCAATGTCTCAAAATTTTGATAGCCTCTAAACAAATGATTTAGTTTTCTAAGAGTTATAGTTTAAAGTATCCTTCAACCTGCATTTCTAAAATCATTGTTCGGCCTACATATAAGATGGTTTGATTTCTTTTATACTTGAATGTGATGACATCAACTTGGTGGATATTATGACAAGTAAATTTTTCAAGGATTGGAATTTATTTTCATGTTGTCATTTAACATCATGTTGATAGATAATATGACAAGTTATTTTCCCCTCTTACATGACACATGCATCTATTTTTCACCTTTTACATAAAATTGTCTTTTATTTAGATGGATGTATCTCATTAAATGAATTAAACCGATATAATCTTTACATTCGTGTCTTGTATCATATGTAATATCAATATTTAAATTCTCAATCATGGAAAATATATGTCTAAAAGTTTCACATCGTATTACAGTTATCATTTCAATTAGAAAGCTTTTCAAACACTTCTCATGTTTGTAGCATTCTATCATATTTTGGGACTATTACCTTATTCAAATTGTGTACTTGATATTATCACTAATAAATTTTGAATAAACATATGTACACAATACTTCTTATTAGAAGTTTATGAACAATATACACATATATTTTGATACTTAGTCACATAGTAAAAACAAGATGATGATAAAAATAAATTAGAACAAATGAACTAAACTCTTTTGAGTATTTATATATGTACTTTTCAGATGAAATATGCACGACATAGTGATATTGTTTTCTCTTTAATGTATTCTTAATTAAGAGAGTTTTATTGTATCTAAGAAAATGGCATGTTTGTTCTTGTTTTTTAAAATAATAGTTTATTTAAATTGATTCTATTTTAGAAAAATAATAATAATGAATTACTTAACAATAATAATAAGATGATAAACTCAATTCAAATATCATTCTATTATAAAACAATTAATTATAAAATACTCGATTTTCATGGTGATGTGAATGTTTATTAATATAATATAACAATTGATTCTCCAATGACCCTCAATGCTTCACTCACATATCTTTCATCCAATAATAAATTAATTTTATAAATGGTTCCCATCATATCCTTAACTAACTCACAACTATTTTTGTAGCACTTTTTATTGTATTTATATTCTGATGGAGTTCATAAATGATCTCCACTTACTCACCCCACTATTTTTTTAACTTGATCTTCTAATTTCAAATCTAAATCAATGCTCACAATGTTCTCTATGAACACTCCCTCCGATTATCTTACTTGCATATTCCATATGCAACAAGTTGATACATAATTTGTAAATAAATCAAATAATCAACTATAAATCTCATCCCTCTACTTCATCTTCTGATTTTCCATTTTCTTTCTCAATCTAACAATCTTACCAAGTAAAAACCACCTGTCATATTTATATAATAAAATAATTTTCGTAACATACATAATGATTAAATATACATTAATGATGATTGGACATAAGTATTTATTTAGAAAATTATCATATTAAACTGTGTCTAATTTTGTGGTCACGTGCATGTGCACGTGTGTGTTTACTAGTACATAGAAGATACACCAGTGACATTTTTCAATTTGTTAAAAATGATTAGTGGAAGGAAGTTGTTCTATTGATGAAAAAGATAAAAAAAAAATTCAGTGAACCATGTTGGTCAAACTGTAAAGATTTTTCTTTAATTTTTTCTACTCAAGTTGTAGCTGGAAAAATAAAATAGAGTCAAAGTGATCAAACAATAAATATCAACTTAAAAAATTAAATTAAATTATCAACTTGTTTTGAGAAAAAGAGTTTAAAATGTCAACCATATCAACCAAAAGATCAATTTGATGGTTAGTTGCAAATCGGCCAGTGAATGTTGCTTGTTTATATAGATCAATATATCAATTGTATGGATCAAAAGAAGCACACTGGCTTGCAGTTGGAAACCACCAAATGAAGAAAAAAAAGTAAAACGTCGATTGCTCAAATAGCAGATGCCACATGTCACTCTAATACATATTGTCACATGTCCACGAATCAATAAAGTTGCAGACAATATATCAAAACCAAAAAAATAAAAAATCAAATATCAAACAATCAAACAAACGGGTAGAGTGAAGAAGTAAAAGACAAAACTGAAGACATTCAGTAGCAGGTTACTTGATTAATGGATAAATACAAAGCCAAATAAATACAAAAGTGGAAAAAACAAATAAGCAAGTAAGTTGGATGTTGGAAAGAAGATAGGTTAACTATCTCTTATTCATATGGTATATAGACACACCAGAACAATTATGCTTAGCTCACAACAATAGCAACTAACTAGCTAACTCCTAATTAAGAAAAAAAAACTACAATTAAGGGATTGACATATAAGTCTTCAAATCCTAGGGAGTTCTATATGGACATTCAAAATGCACTTGAGCTTTATCTCTACGTGCTATCTCTCTAAACTTGAAGTTATACTTTGCTATTCTCAGATGCTTCCAAGCAAGCATAATCATAGTATATCTCTACTAGCCTACTCCATCACATCTAGACTTTCCTAAACTATGTCGAGTTGATCATCACTTATTCATAGGAGCTTCAATAGTTATTTATGAGAGAATGGTATACTTTTATTTCTACTTTCTTGTTCCTGATTTATTTTGACTTTGGAACTACCTCTTTCTCCTTACAAGTAGTTCGGCTTGCTGGGTTGAGTATGAATATAATCTATGCTAAAGTCGGTCAATATTGGACACAAGTCGGGTGCCCAGTCAATCCAACATTGTGTAAGTCAGGTGATCTTCTGCATGCCTTACAGAAAATGTAGAAATAGATACATATCATATTTTAGGGCTTGTAACATGGTTGGTCGGTTGGACTCCCTTTAAGTCAGTCAAATTCTCTATTGAACCTTGCATCAACATTTGTAAACTCATGAAATATGCATCAAAATAATATCCAATTGAAACTTAACTTAATTATATATGTTTATGTGTATTCCAAGGTATCAAATACATTCTTTTTTAACCTAATAATAATACAAACTTTTTACCTTAGCATAGACGACCAACATTATTGTCTAACCACATAGCACTTGAAAATTTATTACGTCAATATTATTGTCGACACATCATCACACAATAAATTCATCTCATTCCCAAGAAAGTTTATAAAAAATAGTAACATAAGATCTAAAAAACCTTTATATGGATTGAAATGAAATCCTAATAGATAAAAATATAGGTTGATTACATAAAACATTTCAGTGTTTCAAAAGCACCCAATAAGAGCAAATTCCTCTAAAAGCTAAGTTGAAGCCATTTATATGTATGCCTCACGATGCTCCTTACTTGTGGACATCTCATTCACAACCATGAAAGGCAATTACAAAGGTAATTCAATGGCATTAATTTGTTATGAGGATAGCCATGAAATAAATGAAAACAACATTGGAACATTTGAAAATAATAAGCGTTTAAATAATAATCTTTTATAATTGATTTTCATTATATGAGGTGTATAATTTTTCTGTGAATATGATTGCACACTCTTCTATAGATGCTCAACAAAAATGCACCAAGGTTGTCATCACGTCAGTTAACGCTCACCCTAATACACTAGATTTCTCATTAGGTCTATTAAGAGTCACCTTTATATTCATTATAAGGCATGTCAATGCTCAAGACATGAGCCAGAATAATTATTCAACAACTTCCATTCTTGGCCTCGTAATGCTTAAGAAATTAGTCTAAACATGATCCTAGCATAAAAATAATAACAATTTGGTCAAAACAAACGAACATCATCATCATATATTTTCATATTCATTTTTAAAAATAAAAAATAAATTCTATGCAGATACATAAGTATTAATTAATATGAATATCAATCATACAATATATAAAAAACAATCACTCATATGTTCAATGTCTTAGTATGGTATTGGATATAGATCAAAACCTACTTTTCTAACATCAAAATAACCAAGCCTCATAAAAATAATTGATTCCCATGTAACACATTTTAGGTACAACCTATGTTGAACCAGGGTTTCTATTTTGAGCTAGGGTTTGGTTAAAGTTAGGGTTAATAAGAACATAATAGGTTAATCATCTTCCATCATCCATTGTAGCCCTATAAGGTTAGGAAAACTTAATTTTAATGTTTTCCACATAGTATTTTTCAAATTCAATTATGTGTTCGTATCAAACACTTCACATCATTAATCACTTCCATATAAAATGATCACCATATTTACATTGATTTTTATGCATAAGTATTTGATACAAGTAATTTAATCAAAATGAGAAATCCAAAGTCTATTTTGTTCACTAATATTGAAATGATAGTTATTTTTCCAAAACTCTATTTGAATATACACATGTGTATTAATATGTAAATATTTATACACACGTATACATACATGACCTTCGTAGAAAGATTTAGGGTTTAATGAAATCCAGTTAGAATCATAATAATTTATTGATCTTAAATATATGGAATAATATATATATATATATATGTGTGTGTGTGTGTGTGTGTGTGTGTGTGTGTGTGCGCATGCGTGTGTGTGTATTAGATAAACAATAAGATAGAAATCAGACATATTATTTCCTCACTTATACATTACAACTCCATTTTATACACTAACCTAGTTTTTCAATAAAACTAGGAAAATATGCATTTAATAAAAATAAAGTAAAAAAACTAGTAAATTGGGTATTCTTATATAAAAAGTAATATTATTCTACCTTTTAAGATATATTTTCATCCTTGATCACATGATTGTTTAAATTTCCTAAAATACATCTAGAGGGTTCTATGTCAAATCAATATTATTGTATCAAATTATCAAGACCAGGGGGTCATTAGATGTACTAAATCCAAATTTGTATTTTTTAATTTAAGTGTCAAATTTATCAATTATAAAACTATTTATTAATTTCCACATGTTGCTTTTTTATGTGAAATGACATCTACTAAACCAGATCATGGCAGTTATTATATAAAATAGAGCACCAAATTTCTTGAAATGGTATATTACATGTTTAATTTGGATGCATAGTTTGGGATACATTTCTTATTTTGATTATTTGATTCGTTGAAATTTAGTCCATCCTCTCTTATCAAACCCTTCTATTATTCTAAATCAGATCACTCATCTCTTTTAGGTGGGATCCTAGCTCATTGTTCGTAGATTTTATGCTCCCATGTGTCATCCTAGTCATCTTCTCCATCTCCATCCCCTACTTCATGTGTTGTATAAAGAAACTACCATACATGGACAACCCAACAAGGGGACTCATATGTTATAGGCATTTGTATCCAAAGAATGGGCTTTGTCATCTATGATCTATCTATACACAACCATGTGGCTCATAGAAGAACTAAGGGATAGATCATGGATTTGATTGTCATTGTGGTAAACTTCTATACATTCCCTTATAATATCCAGTTTTCCTAGAATACTATTTGTTCACTTCCCTTTGTATAAACTAAACTATTTAACAAGATCACCAAGCTCTAAAGCCCATTTGAAAGTTTTCCTAGTACAAATATTTTTAAATTCAATCAATCCTCAATTTTCCTACTAAGAACAGAAGAAATAAGGGCATAGAAGCCCATTGATCCCGATCAGGGGGTACACATTCAAAAACACCTACTTGGGACACCATCTTCTCATATGCATATGATATGTTTTCTTGTCCAAATGTTTTCTCTACAACTTGCTTATTGCACTTAAAAAGCCTCTCAAATATATCCAAAACTACCCTTATTAGTAGATAGTTTTGATTTATCAAAAATTGGACAAAAATCTCTAATCAATGGTAGGTAACCACTTTTCATCATATGATTGAATGATCATTTTATCTCCTATTATCATGATTCATTATGCCAATATGATCATAAATTGTTTTCTTTCAACAAATAATGTATAATCACAAAAATGTACTCAGATATATCTTTAAACTTTCTTAATTTTAAAATAACTATTGAACATTTATAAACATATTATTTAATATATACCAAGAATTATTACTAAATTAATGGAGATACTTGTAATCATCATCAACTTCTTTACCAAATTTCACCTTAATCACGCGTATATATCCCAAGATATAGTACAAATATCGCACTCCCTATTCATCCTTAAAATCTAAGATAAACACAACTAGCATCATTATCTTGTCTCCCTTAGCAAAAGCTTGATCCACTTATTCATGTAATCTAATAAAAATAAATAATTTAATTTTGTATTTGAGTGTACTTTAATTATACCAAAATGTGATAAATTTCGTTACTTGGATTCTATTATTCAAATAGATGGAGATGTTAAATGTGACATTTGCCACAGGGTCACTGTAGGATGGTTGAAATGGAGGAGTGTAACTGGATTATTATGTGATTGAAAAATCCCTCTCAGGCTAAAAAGTAAGCTTTATAAAACAACTATATGGCCGACCATGCTCTATGGAAGTGAATGTTGGGCGGTGAAGAAACACGGTCTCAATAAGATGAATGTGGTTGAAATGTGTATGTTGAGATGGATGCGTGGAAAGACAAGAAAAGATCGCTTGAGAAATGATTATAGCAAGAATAAAGTGGGGGTGGCAAGCATTGAGGATAAGTTGTGCGAGGGTCAACTCAGATAATACAGACATATGCAACACATATCGATTGATGTTCCTATAAGAAAGAAATGCTATTGAGTCAAGCACAATACATAGAAGAAGAGGAAGACCTAAATTAACATGGGATGAGCTTATAAAGAGAGATTTTGAATCTCTACATCTCAACCAGAATATGGCCCATCATAAAGCTGAATGGAAATGAAGGATCCATGTAGCCGACTCCAACATAGTTGGGACTGAGGCTTAGATGATGATGATGAAGAAGAAGAAGATGATGATGTGTGTACTTTAATATATAAATGACTAGTTTTCATAAAAGACTCAATCATTCCCATATTTTTCAATCAAATAGAAATTACAAACTAATTTTGGACTAACGCCCACTCAAATGACATATTCTCATTAGAAATATTATCAAAATTATTATACATGTTTCAATGGTATAAATTGATGTGTACCTAGTTGTCTAACTATCAACAATTAGGCTCAGATTGGGCCTAATATTGTATTAGTTAGATCTAATTGTATACACGGAGTCCAGTCAGAGTTTTATTGATCATTACATATATCGAGTTAATTTGAGTCAATTTGGTCGAGTGTTACACCAACAAACTCAATGGCTTAGAAGTTAATTATTATTGTCTTGCATTTTAAATTGGTGATATATTTAAATCTGTCTTCTCTTCATGAATCGATTAGACATGAACCACAATGTGGATGGTAAATGAGAAAACTTCTAGGTTAAATATTGTACCAATAAATATTTAAATCTGATTAATCTTAATTCAATGTCGTTTACATGATTACTGGATTAATTTATGTTACAGTTCGTACGATATCATACTTCACAATCTAGTTAATATATAAGTGGCTAGTGACTCCTAGAAAGTTCAATTGCTTTTCATAGAAGTTTTCTTGTAATTTTCTACTATAAGTCAAGAACTCAAAACTCTAGGACTTCTTTTGAGTTCTGTAAGCATGTATCAATTACGGTTTCAATAGCTTTCCACTTAAATTGATAAACTATGAGTTATATGCCAACCAAAACATCCAACTAGATGTTCTTTGTTTCTCTTTGATAACTCTTTTGTATATTATAACAAGTCCAATGCCCTTATAGCTATGTTTCCCCACAAAAATTGGCAATGTGAAATCCCATGTAAGAATTTTCAACTTTACACCTACAAGGAATTGATTAAATCGAAGTATGTGGAATGCTTTTCCATCCTACCAGCATTGCATAACGAAATCCAAGTTTTGTATGCAAGATGAAGTATTGATGAAACCTGAATCCTTTGTGGATCGAATAATTAACACCAAAGAACCCAAATTGTGTTACTCAAATGATGTGCATGTTAGAAATTGTATGTTTGGGTGGGTGGAGGGGGAGGGGTTTACATATGTATTAATGTCAATTCTTGCAATTAGGGCAGTTGGCTTGGAAATATTTTCCGCCCAAATTGTAGGAGTGAACTTCATAACATCTTAATAACATCTAACAAAATCACGTTCTACCCAAGGTTGGATTGTGTATTGTTTCGGAAAAAAATATTGTATATGGTTGAGGATGCCGAAAATGAACCAACATAAATTATTCGAATCCCTTTTCTGGTTTCTTTATACATTGAATCCACGTGTGGGTTGGTCATTTGATGCGGTTCTTGGATATTCAAGTATCGGTAACATGAAATAGGATGGCCTTTACGTGGATTGCACTAAAGACTGAATGGCATAGATAACGAGGTCGTCGAGCCGACATGGCAAGCGAACCAAGAGGGGATCCTCCACACGAACATACGCAAAAAGCACGGAGATTGCGATTTGTGGCGTGTGGCTTAATCGCTTGCTTAATTCGCATGAGCTCGGTGTGGCGTTGCTGTTCCCACAACAAGAACATCATATTTTATATACAAGACCTACGACTGCCTTTTGTGATTGATCAGTCGTGCTAGCTAATCTTTGTAGGAAGGAAAGGAAAAGCGGAGCCGACGCACACGGCCGTCGGTTGTGTTAGAATGTAATCAATGAATGAATCAACACTGTTGCTGCATCAAGGTGTGAGGAGACATAGTGGCACTGATAAGATAAGATATGGATCGACGATGGGAAGAAGGGGAGGAGTAAGATATAAGCTAGCTAGGGAGGGAGGGAAGGCATGCAATGCAAGGCGATGATCGTTGTGTTGTTGTGAGTGCAACAAAATTGAAGGAAAGGTGTGGGAGAGGAGTGCAACTCACGTTATGAGGTGAGTGAATGAGTGAGATGAGAGGGGTAAAGGAAACTTGAGTTTGAAAAGGAGTGGGCATCATGTGGGATGTAGATGGTGGGAAACAACACCAACAACCTTCTGGTGCCCAGTCACTTTTGTGATGAAACGCAAACTACCAGCCAGTCTATCAATCACCATGACCCAGCTAGCTGTCTTATTAGTTTAAAGTTAAACCATCTTCCACGCCGGAGTTGAGCTGTGTAGTCAGATGGGAAATTTGGGGAAATTGATAAAGAAATAACTCTTAAAACTACCCTGCCGTTCTACTTCTACCTTCTCTCAAGGCGATTGGAGAAGCGGGGGGGGGGGGGGGGGGGGGGTGGCGGGGGGGGGGGGTTGGAATCAATAGAAAGAAGAGGGACCAGCGGAGCGGGTTGTAATAATGTACGGGGTTCATGTGGAAAGCCTACAAGATGGAGAAAAAACAAAGGATAAAAGGAGTTGTGTACAGCTCAAGGCACGTCTACTAGAAGCTATATATCTCTCTCTCTCTACCCTGCAAAGAGGACGACGACCAAACTGCCGGCCCCATAAGAAACCCACCGCTCGCTATCGCGAAAGTCTTTTCACTTTCTACCTCTTTCGCCTAAGTCATTCTCGATTAATGATGTTTATAATAACACCATGTATTGTCTACGCTCCACCGCTATTCTTGGATTCATAAACATCTGCAACAGTGTTTACAAATTACAATCATAAAATTCTTAATTAGCTAAGGCTTAATCCGTGATAGTTTGAGAAATTAGCATAAGTTAAAGTCAACTGTCTACACATAGATAACTGCTCCTCTCTATATTGACAGTTTGCTCGTGCATCTTGACACCGCCATGCTTTACACCAGCACCCAACGATCCATTCTGGTAACTGCTTACCCATTCCCAAAGCTTATATATAATGCACATACCTATCAATTGACCTAGCTACTTGCATATTGCCCAGTGCTCAGTTCGCTAGCTATTTTATTGTCCAAGTGCTTAATTACTTGATTCCTGCTACTTGGTCTTGTATGCATGCTACTACTACAAGCCTGCGACTACGTGGGTGCAACATTTACTATTGCATCTCTCTTCAAGACTTTGGACTTTGCCAAGCAAAGATCGCAAGCGGCAGATCCCCCAATCGGATGCAACGACGATGCAATTGGCTACTACTAGTGGTGGCCGGCCAGATCCACCGTCGTCACCGTCCGTGCCTAAACCACAAATCAACGAAAGATGAAACTCTCATCTTACCCATGTGGACCAACTTTATTATAAAAGGAAGAAAATTTGATAAATGTTCGTCGTATATCCCTTTGACACAAACAAGAAGTAAGATCGGGCACCACCACTGCACATCATGGGAGGGATAAAATGACATGAAAAGGAAAGAAAATTTCAACTCGCTATATAATGATTCTTTTATTGTGATGAGTAACCCCTCTCTAGTAGGGTCAAATTGAACTCACACAACATATCAAACTCTGGGTCCAAACGTGTAAAGATCGAACGTTTCTCCAAAATTCATCCATGAGCTAATGTTTATGTCGGGACTGAACGAAGAATTCTCATCATCGTTAGTAATACCCAGTTCTGATGTAATAGGTTATATGTTAAACAAAATTAAGCTAAAACAGGATATTGGGTCTATAAGTCCCATTTCTGCCCTCAAATCTAGATTCACATGGTCCCACTTTGAGCATGATTCAGAAACATAGCCTCGTCTTACTCATAGTGGTGGTGAGGGTGACTTGGCACAACATGATCTAAATATCCCAACAACTGGTACCAAAACTAATTGGACGAAGTTCGTCAAATGCCCATCTAGATATTCCATGTCCATATGTGAAGACCAGTCAAAAAAGTAAATTTAGATTATATGAGGAGAAATTGACATCATCATCCACTTATTGGTATTGTTTGAAATTAATACAAATATACAAATTCCTTTTGAATTCCAATGTTGTAATCAAGGATAGTTGTAAGAAATATGAATAGAGCACTATAATATTGATGCATTATGTCTTCACCATACATAAACAACACGATTTTTTACTGATAAAATTGTTCATCAACCTATAATAATGAACAAAATAGTGAGTCACTTATTTGGATCATATAATAATGAACATAATAGTGAAGACATGAAGGCAATTCGTAGATTCAAAGACATGGAAGTTGAATTGACCAAACGGGACATCATCATCAAAGGGATAGATAGAATAGAGCACCGTGTTTCAGGATTGAGGAAAATAAATATGAAGATTTGATAAAGCATTGTGCTTCACCCTGATAATGAGGATTTAGTGAGAGAATTAGGGCTTATGACATTGCAGAACCACACCAAATTGATGTGCAACCCTATTGGGAACTTTCTCCTAATGTGGAGAACCAATATTATCTCATATAGATGATCCATGAGGATGAATATCTCAAGCCCAAAAAGATAGAAAACCTTGTTCGATGATGGGGCCGCATTTGGGCGTCCAATCCTGATTTTACCCCCTCATATGAAAATCCATATTCAACTTGTCTTGGATGTTTATTCCAAATTGCAAATCTTTTATACCAATTTCGATTCTTAGAGGAGGTTGGTGACTATATCATGAAAACCATGAAGGTTGACACCAATGTTGATTTGAAGCTAGAGAAGTTTGATAGATTCATGATTGAACTTAATTGAAGTAAACCATCAAGTACAACAACTACACATGCAAATTTCTTATAGTTTCTCATATTCAAGAGAGTACCCTTAACCATGTACTGAAGAAGTTACAACGATGTGCCTAATTGATAGGGAACAACCACATCAGATAGTTCCTCTATTGCACCTGAGAGAATCCTTAGAATTTATGCATGCACACCTATTCCAATATCGCCACAGGAAACAACCTGATACCTTTAGAAATATGGGAATTTGCATGAATAACAAGTTTAATAGCTTAAATTTGGAAGGAGAGGATTAAGAGGACACATTGGACCTTTGATCGAGTTGCAGGGATCGATCACAACAACATAAGGGGCCAACTAGAGGAAGAACCAACAGAGAGTAATGGATACCAGCATACCATTATTGAATGGGATCTATGATCCTTAAATTAAGGATGTTGTAAAAGTAAGGGGAATAGTAACACTGTGTAGAAATAAAATCATCATGTAAATATTGTAACAAATGATGATGATATAGTCATTGTCGTAGGTTAGGAGACAATGCCAAACTAGCCCCTAGCATCTTGCTTCAATAAAGCATCATTCTAAAGTGCATGTGAGGGTGATAATTCATACTCCCAAACTCAAGGAGGGGGAGTGTGGGTACCCACATTAGAAATTAGAAGATTTACATGAACATTGATATGCAAAGGAAACACTCCAAGAAAAGAGAGAGGAGGACTCAGATGAAAGTCTTTGTTCTTATTGACATGGACAAGAATATTCCACAAACACCTCAATCAATTATATATATATATATATATATATATATATAAATGTGCATCTTGAAATGTACAAGGAATCAACATATTGTATGTGCAAACCATTTTGAAAGAGTATGATTGTACCTACATGATTGATACAAAGGCCATTGTAGAAACTAGAACTAGTGGCTTAGTGGCAGTCTCAATTGTTCAATAGTTTGGATTAGATGCTTCCCACTATTCCAAGGCTGATGGATTTATTAATGGAGTTCAATTTCTTTGGAAGAATCGTATAGGGCATAATGATGTGTTAGTTGTATACAAAATAATTTGTGCATTTCCTAATAATCACTAAATGTCTCATCA
Organism: Alisma plantago-aquatica; assembly: GCA_963693085.1. NCBI lineage: Eukaryota > Viridiplantae > Streptophyta > Magnoliopsida > Alismatales > Alismataceae > Alisma > Alisma plantago-aquatica. Next base: position 748,257,438 of record OY856411.1, on the reverse strand, counting down.
CAGTTATGTACACAAGCATAAATAAAGTTTGATGTATTCTAAGAAATCATCAAGGCAATTTCCATGGAATCAATGCCTTTGTAGTTGATCTTGAAACATTTCATTACAGTCCACTCCAATGAGAAATTCATAGCAAAAAACTTAGCACCAATTTTTACACAAAGTTTGCATATGCTCTAATGAAGGCTGTCTTAGAGGATCACAAAGCATCTTGCCCTAGGATGATGTTTAAACAAGGCATTCTCCATGAATGGCTTGATCATGTTGTTGCAAATGATGTGTGGATTGATGAAATGCCACACACTATTGTGGAATTTGTTCTTGACATTTCATCCAACCATGCTTCTACCTTAGTTATAACCGAGGCTAAGAACACCATCAACTCATATCATCTGGAAAAATAAGTGTCACTTGGTTTGATAGGTTCTCAATCAATATTTCTTTGGTCACATGTGGAATGACATTACAAACTTCACCACAAATGCGGACATGCTCATGAATTAGCTGGGTGTTTGGGACATAGAGGAAAGAATGAAGGGGAGGAAACATATGAACTACTTCTCAAAACTATTAGAAGGAAGCAAGGTTTATTGGAAAGAGCTTACTCACGAGAACTTGGTGATAAAATATATAAAATAGTTGGAGTGCCTTAAGTGCTTAATAGAGAGTAGAATGAATGGCATGAGAAAGCAAGATGATGTCGGATTAGGCTAGGTGATTCGACTACCAAATATATTAAAGCAATTTTCAAGTCGAGAAGAGAATGACGAATGTGATCTCAAAGATAAAGAATGAATCAAGTGAATGGATTGAAGATGAAATGGCTATTAAATAGTTTATTCAATCTAATTTTATAACACTTTCCACTAATGATTCTAATGCTAATAATGCCTACCATGTTGAGTGTTATAGAGTTGAATTTCTAGTGCTGACAGAATAACGACAAGCTAGTCGCGTAGAATTACCAAGTGAGATGAAGATTCATGATACATTGTTGAAAATGAATCATGTGAAGGCTCCAATTCGTGATGGGTTTGATGTGGGGTTCCTTCAGCATAAGTGGAACAAGGATCAAAATCATCTATCTCTGACTATAACTCAGTGTTTTGTAGGGGATTGTGCTCCAAACCTAATTGTGAGATCTATACTCATATTAATTTTTAAGATCAACACACCTGATAACTGCAACCAACTTACATCCATAGCTCTTAGCAACGTGAGTATAAAATATTTGAAGATCATGCTGAAGTGTGTTAAGGCATATCTAGTTGAGTGGATCTCACCCTTCCAGAGTAGCTTTGTCCCTGGAAGAAGGACCAAAAACAATATTTTATTAGATGTAGGGGTTGTGCAATTTATGGGAACTAGATTAGTGATCCACATGATTTTTCTACCAAATTGTATACTAATTATGTATGATCTCATTGAAAATTCTTCAATATTCATATGATTTATGCTTCTCTGGCCTAAATATCCTAAAATTGCTCTTGTGCGTCCGTCTTATCTACTTTTTTTGCATCTGGTTGAAATTATTGTATTTTACTATTACCTAATGCATTGTTTGCTTCATTAAAGAAAAATATAATACAAATTGGAGAAAGTTTGTACCACATACATTAAAAGAAAGAATGCTTCATCACATAGTAGTCTTGGTACCACCACCACTAGGCTCAAGACCACCAAGACATTGAGTCGGTACCACTGATGGTCAACTCATTAGAACTGACATGAAGGCAAGAAAGCATTAGAGAAATCTTGATACCACTGACATCAACCCGATGGAACCAAGATTGCACACCCTATTCGAGTAAATAGGCAATTAGCACCATCGATTTCCAAGTCAGTAACTCCATGATTTGTCTGACAGTCATGATTAAGAAAGCCACTCCAAATGTCTGTTTGATAAGTTGCATTTTATCCTTACTGGTTAAAACCCCATAGGATAGTCATAGAGGAGATATTGTCATTCTAGTATGAGAGGAAGGAGATGAGGAGAAGTGGATCAAAATTCATCCCAACACCTCTAAGGAACAATTTGATGGTTGAAATGTTGTCTGATTGTGGCAATCTTTCGAGGGGATTCACCTTACACCTTGTTACATGGGTTTTCTATATTATCTTTTATTATTATTATTCTTCTTCTTCAATCCTTACTTTGATCTCATGTCAATCTTGAGGGGCTAAACCCCCTATTCTTTAGGATCCAAGAGTAGCTTAGTGTTGACTCTGTGCATGATTATGTTCATAAAGATATAAATTGTCTTTTCTTCATATTATTATAATGGAAGTTCTACATTACCTTATTTATGCTTGATCGCCATGAAAATGTGATAGATTGTTAATTATTACGAACGGAGGTTTAATAGTTATAGAAGCCATTAACAACACTATCAATAATGCATTGAACTAATCATTATGTGATAGGTTGCCTAGAGATAGATTGCAACATTTGGCTTACTATATTACCATTGTAAGAGAGGGTTAGTAATTAGGTTAAACGGTGTGCTACACTATGAGACTGGGTATTGCAAGTTACATACACTTAATCTAGAAGCATGACAATGTATGTTAATTGAATAGGATGCATGCATAGGTCACATTTTAATAAAATTGGTGTCCTAAACACTCCATAAATTTAATCCCCAATCCACTTTTCTTCTATGTTGTTTAATTCTTATTCTTATTCTAATCACTTAACCAATTCTTCTATTAGGCTTAGCTAAATTGTATTAGTTATTATTAGTTTCTTGTTGTCCCAATTTTCTGAGATTGAGATCTGGGTCTGCCTTTACTACTATGAGGTGAGCACTTGCATTTAACACACACACTTAAGTTGTGTCAATTAGCGACAAAGATGTATGTCACTCAAGCCATATTCGATCAATATGACCAAATGAATTGGGACGATATCCATGATACACTCCAGAGAGTGACTATACTTGAGTCTCTAATACAACGCATAATGAATATAATCACTTTGGGTGAAATCTTCATAGTTTGGAAAGGAAGAACTTTATCTCCATTTAAATCTTCAAGAGGGGCCTTCCAGGGTGATCCACTATCCCATTTTATATTTATGTCATCTTTCAACATACTAAACCAAGCTATCATTGAGGAAGAGAAGGTTGAGATGTGGAGAACTTTGAAGATCACATTTTCACCTAGGTTGTACTGATTCACATGAGCTACAATTTGACTATATCCATAAGATGTTGAGGTATTACATCTATATTTCTTGATGACATTACTAATGATCTATGGGTTCTCCTCAACTCAAGCCCATGTTGGTATCATATACAACATATGTGTATTGAAGGTGAATACCCGATCTCTAGATCTTGTACCAAGATAAAACAAATATTTTGTTTTGTAACTAGGTGAAGTCAAGGTCAATAGGTGACTCTTCATACATTAACATTTTTCTAAATCCAATGAGTTCTTAAATATTATAAATACCAACAGAAGTGTTTCCAGGGCCCTTGAGTTATATGTGCATACCTCTTTTAGAATTCCACTTTTTTCTTACACATGCCACTATTTTATAAGTCTTTCAATTCTTATATATTTCTAGTGTATCATTGTCATTCTTCCATTCCCTTAGGGTTTCTAGAGTTGAAGGTACTTATGGAGTGGTTTTTTTTCCTGACCCCTCAGTCTCACGTACCTTTATATTTTTCCCCACTTGACCATGGGGTTGACTCATTGATCTACCTTGAACATGAGTATATGAGAAGTCAAAAGGCTCTAGCTTTGTGTTTGCATAAGTTTCCAAAGGCCAATTTATAAGTTTAGTATCAAATTGGCATTAATAATGATCAATATAATTTTCTTCTTGATGAATTTTCCCTTCCTAAATATGTATGCACTTGCAAATAAGCAAGAATTAGTTTATGGCCTCAACAAATTATTTATGATTTATAACAATGTTTAGGAGTGATAAATTTTTATGTACTTTTTTTTACATCAAAGATTGGTTGATCTGTTAGATTCTAAGTTGCCAATGTAATACGTTTTGATAAGAGGACAAGATCGATGAATTTGGAAAATACTTTAGTTATATATATATATATATATATATATTCTTCACTGAAATGAGGAGTTACAAGAATAAATATGGTTTAAAATGCATTCCTTTTGGGGGGATTGGTTTAATAATCAAACATTGTATTTCTATGATGAAATTTTGTGTAAGAGGAGATTGCTTAATAAAGAAGCTACTTTAAAATTCCATTCCATTTGGAGCAGTGGATTAAGTTACCATTTTTTTAAAAGAAAGTATTTTGAATAATATAGGACTTTAGAACAATTGGATACGTCGTGTCATACTATTTTCTTATCTTAGTTTGGGTAATAGGGAGATAACAACATAAGCAAGAATTGATAAAAATTTAGTAAGTCTGAAACCTAGTTTAGTATGAGAATTAATTAGTATAAGAACTATAACTAATGAGTTATTCAAGTGTGAGGCTCGTTATGTTTGGTAGCCTCCTTTTGTTAAATTGATAATAGTTATAGACAATGGGATATTTAAAAAGGAAAGTTTTAAGAAAATAATATCAAGAGTTCATTTTGTATATGCACAATGAAGTTTGGGATTTGAAATCATTCTTATCCAACTTTTTGTGTCAGAAAGTATTGTTTTCCTAATAGTTATCCCAAGAAGAAAAAAAGGAAAAAGAAAATACGTCTGGTGTGGACTAATTTGTTACTCATTTTTTGTTTTACTAATACTTGTATTTGTTTGTGTGCAATGTGTCGCTTAATTAGAAATTATTTAGTTTTATATAAAAATTTCTTTTTACTTTTTCTAATAGATTATACTAAGTATAATTAAAGAAAGCATGATGTTAAGTGTGAATTTTAGGAAAAATTAAAGGAAGCATGACATTAAGTGTGAATTGACTATTAAATTTTCTCATCCACAATAGTCTCAGTTCAAGTATATACATTACTAATTAATGAGACCCCCTTTCTAAAAGGTATATTCTTCTTTTGAGCCCATCACACCCTCTCACTAGCTATAAAATGACCCCTTCAACTTTGAATTTACATCTCAAAGTTACCCAACCTTCTTTTGAACCCCGGTACATGCTCTTTGTCCTGAACCTCTAACTCTGGTGGTCTATTCCTTTATACAGTAGAAAGTTGTAACGTGTCCACTTCCTCTCTCTTTATAGTCGGTTGTGGGCATGTCTCCTCTCCATGGCTCAATCCTTCTTGGTTAAATTTGACCATGAGATTAATGACATTAATCTAACCAGGTTGACCGGATACCTCTTGCATCCTTGATGAGTAGAGGACTCCTCCCTCGAGTGTTGTTTCCTCTGAGACTGATGCACCCAATCTTGCCATGTAACCAACAACCTCTCCTCAACTGGTTAGTGGATGTCGCTTGCTTTGGTAATTTGATCACATGGGATCACGACATGCCCTAATTGTACAGCAAGCCTTTTATCACTATAAAAGCAATGGAGCCCTCTCTCAAAAAATTATACATAATGCTTAAATCTTATAAATAACCTACAAATTATTAAGAATATTCATTATAGTATATATAAATACACATAACTATATATATATGTATATCTTAAAAATAGTTGGAAATGCCTATTATATAAAAAAAAATAATTAAATAATGCTAGTTGGTTTGGGACTCAATTATAAACATGAATCAGTGCTATAACTATATGTTGCGCTAGTTATAAAGAGAATTTCTATTAACAAAACCAATATAAGATTAAATGTAAATCCTTATACATGTATGATCTACATGTCAGTGTCAACGAATGCATGACCTTAGGGTATGATGAGATTAAACCTAGTAAATATCTTATTACTAATTATATGATTTGAATATACACCTTAAACACCTCCTGATTTTGTCCCTTTAAAGAAATCTAAGTTGTACACTTGAAGAGTTGGTTCATAAAGTATTCATGCAAGAGTTTGTCCTAAGAAGTGAGGTGTAGAAACATAGAACTTTTGTTATCATTAAGTATTCATGCAAGAGTTTGTCTTGAGAAGTGTGATGATCTGACAACAAATCAGACTGTCACTGTGTAATTAATTGCAGAATTAACCATAATCAACAGAATAACAAAAATCACTAAAAATTAAAACCTTTTTGTAAAGAGATCCAATTCCAGGAAACTCTTATAAACAGAACCAAAGTACTGTATACATTATAGTTCACATTGTACATACCATGTACCATCTCTTCTTGAGGAATATATTTACAACAGTTGCTTTGCCAAAATTATACATAAGCAACATAAAACCTCGAGGCATTCAAGCCAAAATCTCAGATCGATCATGAAAACACTCAGTACTAACTCTAAGGACCTGAGAGTATAGAGACGACACATAGGACTCATATCTACAAGACATGATAGTCAGTATCTCCACCTGAGATGTTACTGCTATCCTTGATGTTGCTATCCTTCCCCTGTTGTATGGTCCCTACCTGCTCATCCGCGTCCACCTAAAAACATGTTGGTGACCAACGGGGTGAGACCCATGTCCTAGCGAGAGATATAACTCTCCGCCTATAATATTATCATTGTAGATAAATAGTACTAAATTGAGCAGAGGATTCTTTATTATTAATAAGCAGGATAAATCACTATTTTAGCAGAATAGAGCAACATCATCTTTTAAAGCATTACAACTATATATGATGAAGCAGTAAATCATCTATTTAATAAGGAATATGAAGAACATATATAACATTTATCCATTTTAGGATACATTAAGCAATGTAACATCAACCAATGATTTTTGTATTTCATCTTTAAGCAAATACGCTACACGGCTGATTACATTTTACAATCACACTTATGCCCTGAGGAGATGAGGTATACCTCTCATACTCCAACCGACCACGACGGCGTAAAGCATCGGTTCCATACCTAGGTCAATGGAAGAGTCGGACTCCATGACCTCATCTGTCTCGGTTAGTACGAGACCACATGCAGGACATCTAGTATCACTGCTAAATAGCTTTCCAAGGTATACTGGCAACTTTGCTATAGAGCTACAGTGGCGGCTGCACTCTCTTCGTAATCGAGAGATTTCATGTTTATCTCACATCGATCTGTCATTAAACATCATAGAGAGTTTCGTGATACATCCATCCCGGCACATATAATGAAGGATTGAGAGATCTCGTGTTTATCTCACGTCAATCCCACATTAGGGCGTAAGGATATTCACGCCCATTACCCCCACATATTAAAAAATATGCCCTCTAGGAGACCCCGTGGGAAAACCCATTTCACCATCACCAGCAACTGACGATGATGGATCTATGGCCAGGGCTCTACATGATAAGATTTCACTTGATTAATTAAGTGCATTACCATATTCTTTTGGCATCAGCCAAGTTTTCAAACATGAATTATTATGACAAATTCTACAAAGAAAAGTACAATACATCTATCAAGTACTTTTTAAAATGTTATAAAACATTGGTATCTCAATCCCTTATCTCATTACTGGGAATTCTCATCCCTCAACAATATCATCATCATGTTTACTGGATCTGGGTATTCAAACCCTTAGTTCATCACTGAGCATTGTTATCACTTATCAGATAACTATTACCTTTGGGTCATATGACCAAGGTATACATGATACTTGTTACACAAGCATCTCACATAGCTCACAAGGCACATTAAACATCTTGTCACCTCTCACTAGGCAACAAATAATATAATGGCTCACAAGGCCCATTAAGCATTTTTATCAAATAAACATCATAGCTCATACCTGGCTATGCTCATCAACTTATGATACCTGCATGGTTAGTATACTTGATAACAACCATATCAATTATACATTAACACTATGCAATACAAGGGTAATACCACTATTCCCTCATTAGGGTTAGGGTTTCCCATTCTTTATCAATTAGGGTTTCTCATACCATTACCCAAAATTAGGGTTAGGGTTTCCCATTCTTTATCAATTTAGGGTTTCATGATCACATTATCAAAGATCAAACCCTAATTCATACTCTACACTTATTAAAAGTATCAATGTATACACCTTACATCTTTATTACACAAGTATGAGTTTCTCTCTCATCCTCTCTAGGATGTTGATTACTCCATACTTTATTATGTTGGATCATCCTTTCACTAAAGTACATGCACCTATGCTTATCATAGTGAATGGAGTTTATTACTTTCATAAGCATCAAATGACAATCACTCTAAGAGTACTACTCACCTAAGTACTTTAGAGGTGCTTTCATTGTAATCAACCTTGGGATACTTTACAAACACTCATAGGGTTATTTGACCTTACATGGTTTTGAGACTATTTGGTCTCTTAAATGGTTTAGGATTATTTAATCTTCAAACGATCTTGAAAACCCCTTTAACCTTCAAACGGTCTTGAGACCCATTTGACCTTCAAACGGTCTTGAGATCCCTTTGACCTTCAAACGGTCTTGAGGTCCCTTTGACCTTCAAACGGTCTTGAGGTCCCTTTGACCTTCAAACGGTGTTGAGGTCTTTTTGACCTTCAAACGGTCTTGAGGTCTTTTTGACCTTCAAACGGTCTTGAGGTCTTTTTGACCTTCAAACGGTCTTGAGGTCCTTTTAACCTTCAAACGGACTTGAGGTCTTTTAACCTTCAAACGATCTTGAGGTCCTTTTGACCTTCAAACAGTCTTGAGGTCTTTTTGACCTTCAAATGGTATGGACTAAATTAGGTTGAAACCGTTTGCACTCTAAATGGTTTGAAACCGTTTGACCTATCCAAAGTAGAAACTGTTTGAACTCTAAACGGTTTGAAACAATTTGACCTAGATTATGTTGAAACCGTTTGATCACTAAACTCTATGAAACCATTTGCATTAGGTTGTGTTGAAACCGTTTGAACTTTAAACAGTTTGAAACTATTTGGCCTAGGTTGTGTTCAAACCATTTGAACTTTAAACGGTTTGAAACCGTTTGGCCTAGGTTGTGTTCAAACCGTTTGATATTGTTGATCTAGAGGTGTGAGCTAAGATGATGTCATCATCATCAAGCTTCAGACCTCCGTTTCTACTATCCATACAACTGATGGATTCATTAGTTCATCAATTACTCAAGAAAAATTCGAAAAAAGGAAAGATCAACATATATTGCAAGATTGAAATCAAATAATAATATCAATGGGTTCAAGTTATATAACCCGCCTTCAAAGCAACTTCAAAGCTCAAAGATTTTCATCTTTAATGGTGAAGATAGCTCCTCTAATTATCCAAGGCACGTTCTCAACCCTTTTGATGTGAAAGATTGCGAAAGTTGAGCATTGGATGGAAGAGAGAAGAAAAGAAGAGTTATAACTCAATTTTATCCTTCAACCCAAGGTTGAAGATGACCATGGATCTTACCTTAAGCTTGGGAAACGATCTCCTCCTTATCGTTTGCTTCCTTGGTCGTTGGCCTAAGTGGGGAGTGAATGTGTATTGGGAAAATAGCCTTTCAAGTAGTGGATAATTGAGTGTATATAATTGAATTCTTAGGAGAGAGAAAGTAGGAGGGAAGTCATCAACTTTCCTTGCCACATGCCCCCTCCACTTCCTTGTATCCAAATATATCCTTATTATCTTCAAATTCCTTTGAATTATCCTTGGATTATAATTGACCATTAAGCTCCTTAATAAATATAATACTATTATCCATTAGCACATTTATGTTAGTGGACATTACTTTTTAATTAAAAATGTAGGTAGATATTTTCGCCTACTTAGGAATATCGGCACATCTGAAGGTATTTTGTCTGCCATTCCATTATAGAATTTCGATCAAAGCTTTTTAGTTGATGGGCACTTCAGTTAATATATATATTTTTGCTACAAAATAACTTAGGGTTTCGATTATGCTTATTTAGTGATTATTTTGTTATCAAGAGTATCATTTCTCAAATATGGTTCAAACAAGACACTCCTTTCTTTTTATTTTCTCTAAATGATACCAAGAGACAGTAGGGACACTCTTGAGGTGGTATTTTACATATTCAACCCTAGGTTTTGGGTAAATTGCAAATCACACCAAAACTAGTATTCAATGTATAAGTATTCAAACAAGCTCCTTCTTAGAATTTAGGCTTCCACAAACTATCCCTTAGCATCCTTCTCATTCTTATAATGCTAAAGTACTTGAGGAAATTTATCATGTAACATTTTGCAAGGTAACCCCTTATATTGGGTAAATTGCACTTTAGTCCAAAACTATCATACAATGCACAAACAGTTTGCAAATAAGCTCAAACTTGAAATTTAAACTCTACAAGAGTCTTAATTACTTCTCAAAATATTAAAACAAGTTTATAAGAAACTTACTTAAGCAAAAATTATAGGGTTAGGCCATAACCTAGGTCAAGGATGTTATAATTATCCACCCCTAACAGGGATTTCGTCCCTAAAATCATAAAAGAGAAGGGTACTTTCTCCTCATCTCTTCCTCCAGCTCCCACGTAGCCTCTTCAATGCCACGATGATGCCAGAGAACTTTCACAAGAATTGTGTCTTTCTTTTTCAACTTTTTGATTCTCATATCAAGAATCATCATTTGTCCTTCTTCATAGGATATATCTTCATTTAACTCTACCTCTAAAGGTTTCAATACTTACTCTGTGTTAGGGTGACACTTTCTCAGCATGGATATATGGAACACTGGATGCAATCTATGTAGTTGAGGTGGCAACTCCAACTTATAGGCTACCTTTCCAATCCGTTCAGTGATTGGATAAGGCCCCATAAATCTAGGAGCTAACTTACCCTTTTCCCAAATCTAAGAACACCTTTCCAAGGTGAGACTTTGAGATATACTTTGTCTCCAACTTGGAATTCTAAAGGTCTTCGCCGTTTATCAGCGTATGACTTCTATCTATCTTGTGCAGCCTTTAACTGTTGTTGTATTACTTTAATCTTTTCAGTTGTCTGTTGCACTAACTCAGGACCCAAAAGTTGGTATTCTCCTATTTCATACCATCACAATGGAGATCTACAACGTCTACCATATAATGCTTCATATGGTGCCATATCAATACTGTGTTGATAACTATTGTTGTAAGTGAATTCTATTAAACTCAAGTGTAGATCCCAACTTCCTACAAACTGAAGGACACATGCCCTAAGAAAATCCTCCAAGGTTTGTATAGTCCTCTCAGATTTTTCATCCGTCTGTGGGTGAAAGGTGGTACTGAATCTTAACTGTGTACTCAATGCTTTATGTAGTCGTTCCCAAAAACGACTCGTGAACTGAGGACCTCTATCAGAAACAATTATTGCTGGAACTCCGTGCAATCGCACTATCTCATATATATATATATATGTGCAAGTTTCTCAGCAGTATAGGTTGTTTTGACAGGAAGAAAATGTGCTGACTCAGTCAACCTATCAACTATCACCCAAACGGAATCATGACTTTTGGCTGTTCTGGGTAAACCAACCACAAAGTCCATGGTCACATGATCTCATTTCCACTGTGGTATATGTAAAGGTTGCATTGTTCCTACATGCTTTTGATGTTCAGCTTTAACCTGTTGGCACACTAGACACCACATAACAAACTCAGCTACATCTTTCTTCAATTCGGGCCACCAATACATATCTTTTAAATTATGATACATTTTGGTGCTTCCTGGATGCATTGCATACATGGATGAATGAGCTTCCTCTATGACTAACTTCCTTAAGTTATTGGCATCAGGTACTACCATCCTACCATGGTAACAGACTACCTCATCATCTGACTCATGAAAACCATCCCGTTTCTCACTACCATACTCTGACCTGATCTGCTGAATCATAGTATTAGCCAGTTGTGCCTCTCTAATCTGTTGTTTCAGAGTAGGTTTCACTTGCATTTCAGCTAACAGTCCAGCTAACAAGGATACTTTAAGATGTACATTATTTTGCCTCAAAGAGACAAGCATGTATCATTTAAAGCACACTAAAGAGTTCAACTGTGCTTTGTCTATGATTGGCGACGGTGCTTTTCTACTTAGTGCATCAGCCACTACATTAGCCTTTCCCAGATGATAATCAATTGTACAATCATAGTCCTTGATTAACTCCATCCAGCGACATTGTCGCATGTTCAACTCATGCTGTGAAAAGATGTATTTTAGGTTCTTATGGTCTGTGAAAATCTGGAATGTCTCTCCATAGAGATAATGTCTCCAGATCTTCAATGCATGAACCACTGCAGCTAATTTTAGATCATGTGTCGGATAACTTTCCTCGTGTTTCTTAAGCTGTCGAGAAGCAAAAGAAATCACTTGTTTATCATGCATCAACACACGTCCTAGACCGTTCTTAGAAGCATCACAAAATACAACATACCCCTTTCCTTGCTCAGGTAACACTAACACAAGCGCACTTGTTAACCTTTCTTTCAACAATTGGAAACAATGTTGACACTTGTCATTTCAGACAAAAGGAACCTCCTTCCTGGTTAACCTAGTTAGGGGTAATGCTATAGAACTGAAGTTCTTAATGAACCTCCTATAGTAGCCTAACAGTCCTAGAAAACTGTGTATCTCTGTTGGTGTCTTTGACTGTTCCCACTCCAAGACAAATTCTACCTTTTTAGGATCAACACGGATACTTGAGACAGATATTACATGTCCTAGGAAAGACACTTCTGATAACCAAAATTCACACTTACTAAACTTGGTGTATAGCTTTTGCTCTCTTAGTAAAGTCAGGGCCTAACGGAGGTGTTGCTCATGTTGTCAAGCATCTCTACTGTAAATCAGGATGTCATCTATAAAGACTACTATGAATTGATCAAGGAATGGACAGAAGATTATGTTCATGAGTTCCATGAATGCAGTTGGTGCATTAGTTAGTCCAAATGACATAACTATGAACTCATAGTGACCATAACTTGTTCTGAAGGCTGATTTAGGTATGGCACTTTCCTTAATGCGTAACTGATGGTATCTTGACCTCAGATCTATTTTAGAGAATATAGTTGCACCACACAACTGGTCAAACAAGTCATCTATCCTTGGCAGAGGATATTTTTTTTTTTATGGTTACTTTGTTTGGCTGTCTATAGTCGATGCATAATCACATAGACCCATCTTTCTTTAAAAAAAAAAGAACCAGAGCACCCCAAGGTGAAGTACTCGGTCGAATAAAACCCTTTTCAAGCAACTCCTGTAACTATTTCTTGAGTTCTGCCATCTCAGCAGGTGCCATTCTATATGGTGTTTGAGCTATAGGTTGCGTACCCAAAATTAGATTAATCTCAAAATCAATCTTTCGGGGTGGAGGAACACCTGGAAGTTCCTCAGGAAACACATCCTCAAACTCCCTAACAATCGGAACTTCAAAAAGACTAGGTTTCTCTACTCTGGTATCTACCACATGTGCAAGAATGCTTCACATCCTTATTGCTTCAGTTTCTCAACTATCATTGCTGACACTAGACAGGTTGGAAGAATCTTTCTGTCCCCCTGAAAGACCCATGTATCACCATTGTCTGAGAACATAGCCTTCTTGGAACCACAATCCAAGACAACCTTATACTTTTCTAATGTGTCCATCCCAAGGATTATGTCAAATCCATGCATCTCAAGTGGTATAAGATCCACCTGAATGCTATGTTCTAAAAAAGAAATAACACAGGGAGAACATACCTCCCGCAACACTACAGTTCCAACTAATGGAGTTTCTAATAACAAGTTATCAACTCTATGACTTACAGTCATATTGCAGTCATGAATCACTTCTCGAGTGATAAAGGAATGCATAGCACCCGGATCGATCAAAACAGATACAAAGCAGGATGAAGACATATTAGAATGAAATAATTCCATCTGACCTGTCACGGCTCGTGTGTTGACCACTACTTCTAGCTGATTCATAACATAAAATCTTGTTGTTGCTAGTTGTCAACCACTCGCCCTGTTGTTGGGTGCAGATGAACCAACTTGGGACGCCTGTCCACGTCCTTGTGTGCCACTGTTAAACTGTCACTTCTGAGAGCCTTGTTGACTCTACCTCAGTGGTTGGGTTACACTCATGTCTTTAGCTAGACAATCTTTCATCAAATGTCCCATCTTCCCACATTTATAACAACTTCTGTTCTTCTACTGTAACCTAGATGGTCCTATTACCGACATTGATGTTGAGCTGTGGGCTCCCTCTGGTGGTAAACTACGGCCTCTACCCTTGCTGGATGTCCACTGCATCTGAGTATTGAACCTCGATGATACTGTTGGTGCAGAAAACCTTGGTTTCTTAAAACTGTCAGACCTCTATCCTTAGAACTGTGTATACACTTTCTTACTTTTGGCTTGACGTTTCTCAGTCACGAACCTTTCTATCCGCCTAACTAACTCCATAAAGGTGGAAAACCTCTATCTATTCTCTAGTGCAGATGCGGGTGTGGTCAAATCAGCATTCAAACCCTTCTCAAAATGTTGAATCCTCAAGCTGGGGATTTTCAGGTACTAGTTCCTCTCTAGCCTGATCCCTTGCACCTACTCCTGGTGCAGCAACACTACTTTCACCAGCATGTTCCTCGTGTGATCCAGCCATCTTCAAGCTTTACTTCTTCTCCTAAGAGCAGAAGTCGCTATCATATAATTAGAAGACACTAGAACATACTCAACGACCTCAATCCTATATCTCTGTAGACTCAGCGAACCTTAGGCTCTAATACCAGAATTTTGTGACAATCCGACAACAAATCAAACTTTCACTGTGTAATTAATTGTGAAATTAACCATAATCAACAGAATAACAAAAATCACTAAAAATTAAAACATTTTTGCAAAGAGATCCAATACCAGGAAACTCTTAGAAATAGAACTAAAGTATTGTATACATTATAGTTCACATTGTACATACCATGTACCATCTCTTCTTGAGGAATATATTTACAATAGTTGCTTTTCCAAAACTATACATAAGCAACATAAAACCTAGAGGCATTCAAGCCAAAATCTCCGATCGATCATGAAAACACTGAGTACTGACTCCAAGGACCTGAGAGTACAGATACGACACATAGGACTCATATCTACAAGACACGACAGTCAGTATCTCCACCTGAGATGTTACTGTTGTCCCTGATGTTGTGTCCTTCCCCTACTGTATGGTCCCTACCTGCTCGTCCACGTCTTGGTGACCAACGGGATGAGACCCATGTCCCAGCGAGAGATATAACTCTCCGCCAATAATATTATCATTGCAGATAAACAATAATAAATTGAGCAGAGGATTCTTTATTATTAATAAGCAAGATAAATCACTATTTAAGCAGAATAGAGCAACATCATCTTTTAAAGCATTACAACTATATATGATGAAGCAGTAAATCATCTATTTAATAAGGAATATGAAGAACGTGTATAACATTTATCCATTTTAGGATACATAAAGCAATGTAACATCAACCAATGATTTTCGTATTTCATCTTTAAGAAAATACACTACACAGATGATTACATTTTACAATCACACTTATGCCCTGAGGAGATGAGGTATACCGCTCATACTCCAACCGACCACGACGGCATAAAGCATCGATTCCATACCTAGGTCAATGGAAGAGTCAGACTCCATGACCTCATTCGTCTCGGTCGGTGCGAGACCACATGCAGGACATCTAGTGTCACTGTTAAATAGCTTTCCAGGGTATACTGGCAACTTCGCTATAGAGCTACAGCGACGGCTGCACTCTCTTCGCAATTGAGAGATTTCATGTTTATCTCACATCGATCTGGCATTAAACATCATCGGGCGATTTATGATACATCCATCCCAGCACATATAATGAAGGATTGGGAGATCTCGTGTTTATCTCACGTCAATCCCACATTAGGGTGTAAGGATATTCGTGCCCATTACCCTCACATATTCAAAAATATGCCCTCCAGGAGATCCCGTGGGAAAACCCATTTCACCATCACCAGCTACTGACGATGATGGATCTATGGCCAGGGCTCTACATGATAAGATTTCACTTGATTAATTAAGTGCATTACCATATTCTTTTAGCATCAGCCAAGTTTTCAAACATGAATTATTATGACAAATGCTACAAAGAAAAGTATAATACATCTATCAAGTACTTTTCAAAAATTTATGAAACATTGGGATCTCAATCCCTTATCTCATTACCGGGAATTGTCATCCCTCAACAATATCATCATCACGTTTACTGGATCTGGGTATTCAAACCATTAGTTCATCACTGAGCATTATTATCACTTATCAGATAACTATTACCTCCAGGTCATCTGACCAAGGTATACATGATACTTGTTACACAAGCATCTCACATAGCTCACAAGGCACATTAAACATCTTGTCACCTCTCACTAGGCAACAAATAATATAATGGCTCATAAAGCCCATTAAGAATTTTTATCAAATAAACATCATAGCTCATACCTGGCTATGCTCATCAACTTAGATCTTTTTCCTTTTTCCTCAGTGGTCTACTCTCTAGGATCTTCTTACCATAGTATACCTACCATTTTTCTTCCTTGTCTACCCATCTCATGCCTGTGTCATCCTCATCCGACATTGATTCCACGGGTGATAGAGTTTCTACTAGTCCCCTGCAGTCTTGTTCGTTGTATCCTAGTTTCCCACACTTCGTACACAAGTTGGGTAAGTATTCTTATTCAAGTTTATATTCTCTTCCATTTATCAGTATGGACGGGTGGATTGGGAGGCTAGTATCCAGTTCTATAGCCAATCTAGCAAATCTACTCCTTGTCTAATTCATAAAATGATCATCCACTTGAACAAGATGACCCACCTTTTATCTTATTCTTTTGAAGATCTCCCCATTATAGTAATGGATTTGAAGACCCACCACTCACACCCATGTTACAATGTGGTCCAATATTCCTCTGGATGGTTCAGAATACCCATCCCATGGTCACACCATCAAGCATCCTCCAAACATAGACCATGGACCTCCAATTAGCACATTTTGATGGTCATTTTATTATACACTATGATAACATATCCCATAATAATAAGGATGAAAGAGATAACTTAAGGGTGGTTGTTGATCCAACCTTGTAAACCATAATTGGGTAAAGTGAAACCCTAATTGTAATGATGTAAAATGTTTGGCATGAATTCTACGAGATGATAGTGTTAATGATGTATTACTTCTCTTATTTTGAATACCTAACCATGCAGTATCCATGTATGAGCTATGATGTTAATGGTATGTTTGAATGGGCGTTATGAGGCATAAAGTGTTGTGGACATCCTTGAAAGAGGAGGTGAATGATCTTATGGCCTAATGATGGTTTATTGCCTTACATGAGATGTTTTTCCTCAATGAGGAGATGAGGGGTTGCTACCCCAATCATTTGGTCCTTGTGATGGACATTTGGTCCTTGTGATAGACATTTGGTCCTTGTGATGGACATTGGTGAATAACTAGCATAAATTAATGATGTGATCCTTATATGTTTCAGTATGTGTTAGTGATACCTCAAACCTTAATTTTGTAGAATTTGTTTAGAGGTTGTATATTGTAACTTGATTGATGCTTAAAGATGTTTAAATTGATCTAATAAATTGAGTGAAATCTAATAGTGTAGTTTTCCTTGTGCCACAGATCCATTCAGTGTCAGCAATTTTCTGAATGGTGAAATGAGTTTAACTTAGAGCGCATATTTTTGAATATGCGGGGTACTGGATCTGGGTATTCAAACCATTAGTTCATCACTGAGCATTATTATCACTTATCAGATAACTATTACCTCCAGGTCATCTGACCAAGGTATACATGATACTTGTTACACAAGCATCTCACATAGCTCACAAGGCACATTAAACATCTTGTCACCTCTCACTAGGCAACAAATAATATAATGGCTCATAAAGCCCATTAAGAATTTTTATCAAATAAACATCATAGCTCATACCTGGCTATGCTCATCAACTTATGATACTTGCACGGTTAATATACTTGATAACAACCATATCAATTACATATTAACACTATGCAATACAAGGGTAATACCACTATTCCCTCATTAGGGTTAGGGTTTCCCATTCTTTATCAATTAGGGTTTCTCATACCATTACCCGAAATTAGGGTTAGGGTTTCCCATTCTTTATCAATTTAGGGTTTCATGATCACATTATCAAAGATCAAACCCTAATTCATACTCTACACTTATTAAAAGTATCAATGTATACACCCTACATGTTTATTACACAAGTATGAGTTTCTCTCTCATCCTCTCTAGGATGTTGATTACTCCATACTTTATTAAGTTGGATCATCCTTTCACTAAAGTACATGCACCTATGCTTATCATAGTGTATTGAGTTTATTACTTTCATAAGCATCAAATGACAATCACTCTAAGAGTACTACTCACCTAAGTACTTTAGAGGTACTTCCATTATAATCAACCTTGAGATACTTTACAAAGACTCATAGGTTTATTTGACTTTACATGGTTTTGAGACTATTTGGTCTCTTGAACGGTTTGAGATTATTTAATCTTCAAACAATCTTGAAAACCCCTTTAACCTTCAAACGGTCTGGAGACCCCTTTGACGTTCAAACGGTCTTGAGATCCCTTTGACCTTCAAACGGTCTTGAGGTCCCTTTGACCTTCAAATGGTCTTAAGGTCCTTTTGACCTTCAAATGGTCTTGAGGACGTTTTGACCTTCAAACGTCCTTGAGGTCTTTTTGACCTTCAAACGGTCTTGAGGTCCTTTTGACCTTCAAATGGTCTTGAGGTCTTTTTGACCTTCAAACGGTCTTGAGGTGTTTTTAACCTTCAAACGGTCTTGAGGTGTTTTTAACCTTCAAACGGTCTTGAGGTCCTTTTGACCTTCAAACGGTCTTGAGGTTTTTTTGACCTTCAAACGGTCTGAAATCGTTTGATCTTGCTAGAGTTTGAAACTGTTTGGACTAAATTAGGTTGAAACCGTTTGCACTCTAAATGGTTTGAAACCGTTTGACCTATCCAAAGTTGAAACCGTTTGAACTCTAAATGGTTTGAAACCATTTGACCTAGATTATGTTGAAACTGTTTGATCACTAAACGGTTTGAAAACCATTTGCACTAGGTTGTGTTGAAACCGTTTGAACTTTAAACGGTTTGAAACGTTTGGCCTAGGTTGTGTTGAAACCGTTTGAACTTTAAACGGTTTGAAATCGTTTGGCCTAGGTTGTGTTGAAACTATTTGATATTGTTGATCTAGAGGTGTGTGCTAAGATGATGTCATCATCATAAAGCTTTAGACCTTCGTTTCTACTATCCATACAACTGATGGATTCATTAGTTCATCAATTACTCAAGAAAAAAAAAAGGAAAGATCATCATATATTGCAAGATTGAAATCAAATAATAATATCAATGGGTTCAAGTTATAAAACCCGCCTTCAAAGCAACTTCAAAGCTCCAAGATTTTCATCTTTAATAGTGAAGATAGCTCTTCCAATTATTCAAGGCACGTTCTCAACCCTTTTGATGTAAAAGATTGCCAAAGTTGAGCATTGGATGGAAGAGAGGAGAAAAGAAGAGTTATAACTCGATTTTAGCCTTCAACCCAAGGTTGAAGATGACCATGGATCTTACCTTAAGCTTGGGAAACGATCTCCTTCTTCTCCTTTGCTTCCTTGGTCGTTGTCCTAAGTGGGGAGTGAATGTGTATTGCGAAAATAGCCTTTGAAGTAGTGGATAATTGAGTGTATATAATTGAATTCTTAGGAGAGAGAAAGTAGGAGGGAAGTCATCAACTTTCCTTGCCACATGCCCCCTACACTTTCTTGTCTCTGAAGCTATCCATATTATCTTCAAATTCCTTTAAATTATCCTTGGATTATAATTGACCATTAAGCTCCTTAATAAATATAATACTATTATCCATTAGCACCTTTATGTTAGTGGACATTACTTTTGAATTAAAAATGTAGGTAGATATTTTCACCTACTTAGGAATATCGGAGCCTCTCAAGGTATTTTAGCTGCCATTCCATTATAGAATTTCGCTCAACGCTTTTTAGTTGATGGGCACTTCAATTAATATATATATATATATATATATATATATATATATATATATATATATTTGCTACAAAATAACTTAGGGTTTCAATTATGCTTATTTCTTGATTATTTTATTATCAAGAGTATCATTTCTCAAATATGGTTCAAATAAGACGCCCCTTTCTTTTTATTTTCTCTAAATGATACCACGTGACAGTAGGGACACTCTTGAGGTGGTATTTTACATATTCAACCCTAGGTTTTGGGTAAATTTCAAATCACACCAAAACTAGTATTCAATGTACAAGTATTATTCAAACAAGCCCCTTCTTGGAATTTAGGCTTCCACAAACCATCCCTTAGCATACTTCTCATTCTTATGATTCAAAAGTACTTGATGAAAATTTATCATGTAACATTTTGCAAGGTAACCCCTTATATTGGGTAAATTGCACTTTAGTCCAAAACTATCATATAATGCACAAACAGTTTGCAAATAAGCTCAAACTTGAAATTTAAACTCTACAAGAGTCTTAATTACTTCTCAAAAGATGAAAACAAGTTTATAAGCAACTTACTTAAGCATAAATTCTAGGGTTAGGCCATAATCCAGGTCAGGGATGTTACAAGAAGTGAGGTTTAGAACCATGAAACCATTGTTTTCATTAAATATCAATGCAAGAGTTTGTCTTAAGAAGTGAGGTTTAATTAGGTTGCAAATGATGAAATGGCCTTCTAAAAATGAATATTGTTAAGGAGTTTGTGTTTTGTGTTACTGGCATTCTTGGTCAATAATTTCATCACTTGGATTTTGGAAGCAATACCCCTAAAGAAGAAGATGAACAAAGACGTCATCAAAGATATTGTTTGGTTTTAACTATATTTTATGTATTAAATGAAAATCAATAGAGAATACAAGATATGTCAAGAGGATTAGAGTTCAAATTAATAGGATAGTAAATGAGATCCAACAAGTACGTGTTGGGAATAGGAAAGGGATTTTGGCCCATGCATCCTAGTTGGATTTGGACTTGATTAGGAGTTGGCTTGTGCTACCTGTCCTAATAGGAGTCAAATCTTAAAGGGAAAGAAGATGGCTCCCTATGTGCAACATGGAGTTAGACTCAGAGTTGGATAAGAATTCCTAGTTGCATCCAAAAAATATAGGCCCCAGGGGAGGACATTGAGATCATCCCACCAGTTGAGGTGTGATCCCTCCAGTTGCTTGTTGGTGCCTTATCTGGTAGAGGGTGCCATAGAATAAGAACAATTGGAGGATATCTCTTGATTGAATAAGAGAGGTTCAACAAATTTGCCTTGAAGTGAAGTAGTGGCTGACAATCAGTGACACATTAGATGCACTGACAGAGCAGCTCTCTTGGTTGATAAGAGAGGGCATGTGACTTTGCCTTGAAGCAAAGTAGCAGTTGGCGGTTACAAACACATTATTGTCATAGTGGCAAAAGTCTAACCCAGTCAGTGGTCACAACGACATCAAGCAATCCCCAACAATGACAGTGGCCTCGTGAGAATATCAAGTAAAGAGGGAGGTTTTTTGTACACACTGGGTGTGATTATGTTCTTCTTCATCTTTGTTCTT
The DNA here is from genome assembly GCA_963693085.1 of Alisma plantago-aquatica. Lineage (NCBI taxonomy): Eukaryota > Viridiplantae > Streptophyta > Magnoliopsida > Alismatales > Alismataceae > Alisma > Alisma plantago-aquatica. The sequence goes on along the minus strand of OY856411.1, from coordinate 748,235,842 downwards.
GTGTGGGGAGAGCTACCTGGATTTAGGTATAATTATATACATGTAGTGTGAGTTGTAATCTTAATTACATAAGTGCTTGTTGGCTGGTATTTCCCCGTGATTTTTCTCTCCTTGTCTTGGGGAGAGTTTTCTATGTTAAATCTGGTGTTTCTTCTTTGGGTTTATATGTTTGTCAGTAACACTTCCGCAATAAGTTTTTGTCACATCTAGAACCATATCGGTACAACATCCCCAACAATTGGTATCAGAGTGTAGACTGTAGATACTGGTCCATATGGGAAAGGATAAAGATGTGACGATGATAAAGTTGACAAGCACAAATTGGCAAATTTGGAAACCCAAGATGGAGGATATTCTCTATTGCAAAGAGTTGTATGATCTGATAGAGGGACAAAAGCCAGAGAGTATGTATGATGTGGATTGGAAGAAAATTAAATAGGAAGACTGTTGGAACAGTTCGAAAGTGGTTTGACATTTTTGTGTTCCATCACGTCTCAGAAGTGACCAATGCCAAAGATCGGTGGCAAAAGCTCAAGAATTTATATGAGTGGAAGACTGCCACAAATAAATCTTTCTTAATTAGAAAGTTGGTGAACCTCAAGTATCAAGACAGTACAAGCATCGTCGAACATATGAATGAATTCCAAAGCCTTGTAAATCAACTAGGGTACATGAAGATGGTTCGTGATGATGAGCTCCAGGCTCTACTTCTTCTACGATCATTACCTGACAGTTGAGAGACGCTCATAGTGACAGTCAACAACTCTACATGGGAAGGCAAGTTGACACTTGACCAGGTGAAGAGCAGTCTACTGTATGAAGAGACTTGGTGATGATCCTAAGGAGATAACAGATCAGAGGCACACTTCACAGAGAGTAGAGGCATTGATAGAGTGAGAGATCGGGGCAGATCCAAGAGTTGTGGTGACTTCTAGAATCACGAGAAGTCTCATGGTAGATCCAAGTCGAAGAGTAGTAGAGGGTGCTTCTATTGTGGCAAGTCAGGTCATTTCAAAAAGGATTGCAAGGTTAGAAAAAAGAAACTGTGACGTCCAACTTACAAAAAAACAAGATTAACTAATATAACCAGGTTAAATAATGCGGAAGTGTATCGTTAGCAGTGGATTACTGAAAATCACTAAAAATTAAAACCATTCTCAAAGAGATCCATTCTCAGGAAAACTCTTTAAACAAGAACCACAGTATTATATTTACATACTGGTCCACATTGTACATTTCATGTACCATCTCCCCTCGAGGATTATATATACATCACTACTTTTCTAAACATCACAAGTAACAAAAACCTCGATCATTAAAAATCTCAGATCGATTATAAAAACACTATTTACTGACCCCTAGGACCTGAAAGTACAGAGATGACACATAAGACTCTATTGACATATGTACAAAGCCTAACAGCCAGTATTTCCACCTGTAGGATTACTGTTGTCCTTGTTGTTGCTGCTGCTGCTCTTCCCCTGCTACAGTTTTCTGCCTCTCTGTCTGCGTCTACCTAAAAACATTGGATCCCACGGGGGTGAGACAATTATACAATTGGCTCAGCGAGAGATATAACTCTTCGCCGAAAACATTATTATTGTAGTTTAATAGAAATAAACTGAGCATTGGAATAATATACTTTAATGGTAGATAAATCAATATCTTATACAGATTAGAGCAACATTCCTATTCAAGTATTTCAGCTATAACTTAACAAGGCAACATGTCTCTTATTCAATAATGAATTAAAGAACATAAGTAACATTTATGTATCAATGACATGCTAAGCAAGATAACATCAACCAGTGGTTCTCGATTTCAATCTTAAGCAAATACGCTACACGGATGATTACATTTTTCAGACATATTTAAGCTCTGAGGAGATGAGGTATACCTCTCATACTTCAACTGACCATTGTGAAATCAAAACCGGTACCAAAAAAAGTCAGTTGAAGAGCCGGCTTTCATGACTTCCCACGTCTCGGTTAGTGTGAGATAACATGCAGGACATCTTGTGTCTCTGCTACATAGCTTGCCAGGGTATAGTGGCATCTTCGTAATAGAGCTACAACGGCGGTTTCACTCTCATCACAATCGAGAGATTTTATGTTTACCTCCATCGATCTGGCATTAACATCATCAGGAGATTAATGGTACATCCATCCCAAAACATACAATGAAGGATTGAGAGGTTTAATGTTTACCTTCCATCAATTCTCCCATTAGGACGTAAGGATATTTTCACCCATTGACCCCCGCATATTCAATATATGCGAACTCCAGGAGATCTCGTAAGAAAACTTGTTTCACCATCACCAACTACTGACGATGATGGATCTATGGTCAGAGCACTACATGAATATGTTTCACTTGATTAATTAAGTACATTATCATATTCTTTTAGCATCAGTCAAGTTTTCAAACATAACCTATTAGGACAAATGCTATAAAGAAACATGAACTATTTTCATCATTTACTTTTCAGTCTTTAAAAGACATTGGGATTTCAATCCCTTATCTCAAACTCAATGCCATAAACATATGGTTCTGGGTATTCAAACCCTTAGCTCATCATTGAGCACTGTTACCACTTTTTCAAGTAAACATCGCCTTCAGGTCATCTGACCAAGGTACACATGACACTTGCTACACAAGCATCTCATCTGGTACTTGAGGCCCATTACTCTCTTGTTACCTCTTACTAAGCAACAAGGCATATTATGGCACACAAGGCCCAAGAAATAATTTCAATGATTAAGCATCATAGCTCATACATGGCTATGTTCATCATCTCAGGATTCCTGCATGGTTAGCACACATAATAACAGATATATCAATCATGTTTCAGTTCCATGCTATTCCAGAATAACACCACTATTCCCTTACCAGGGTTAGGGTTTCCCATTTCCTTTTAATCAAGGTTACTTATCCCCTTTGTTCAATTAGGACCAATGAATCATCATTTCATTGTCCAAGATTAGGGTTTCACATACCCTCACCCTATTTTAGAATTAGGGTTTACTATTCACATCGCATTACCCTAGATTAGGGCTTGTATTCACTAACCCACAATTTAGGGTTTACTATTCATCCCAATTAGGGTTTCACATTAAAATATCCTGAAGTAGGGTTACTCATGTCATTACCCTAAATTCATATCACATTATCCTCCTAAATTAGGGTTTCACTCGGAATTGCCCTAATTTAAGGTTTGAGTTCATCAATTAACTCAATTAGGGTTTTATGATCTCTTTCTCAAGGATCATACCCTAATTGTATACCTCACTCAATTTTGAATGTGCTAAGCTTGATTGCTACAAGATTATTTTTCATGTATGAATCTCTCTCTCTCTCTCTCTCATCCTCTTCTAGGATGTCCAGAAGATTTGATCAATTGAACCTTCAATTACATGAGGTATCCATTGAACTGACCAATTACATCTTCAATTACATTAGATATCCAAGTGGATTAACCATGTTGAACCTCAAACAGTCTTTCTTACTTAGACCCTAAATGGTCTTGGTCTTTCAAGATTCAAACGGTTTGAAACCGTTTGGGTACATTTCCCTTGAAACCGTTTGGGCACATTGCCCTTGAAACCGTTTAAGCAAGAAAGTATTGAAACTAAATGAGCTTGGGTGTCCAAACGGTTTGAGATCGTTTGGACCCAAATGGTCTTGAGACCGTTTGGACTCAAACGGTCTTAAGACCGTTTGGTCCAAACCCTCTCAAAACCAAATGGACCAAAAAGGTCTATCAACACTTAACCAATTCAAGGTTTCAAACAATGAATTGCCTACCAATTGATTCCTTAATTCATTCATCAATTGAACCAATGAATCATCCTTCACTTGAACCATCAATTAGGGTTTTGAACCCAATTAAACTAGGGTTTATAATCAAGAACCTTCAATTAGGGTTTTGAATTCGAGGAACCATCAATGGTTAACATTGTGGAACTAACCCAATTGAAATCAATGAATTACCATCAACTTATGATATGACCTGACCTCAAACAGTCTTGAGGTCATTTGGATGACCTCCAAACGGTATTGGTTGACCTCCAAATGGTCTTGAGACTGTTTGGGCAAATCAACCCAAACTTTTTAATTTAACAATTGTAATTTCAGCACTTAACCGATTAGGGTTTCTAATTGGAGGATTGTCCATATATTGAATTAACCAATTGGATCTAAGGGATCATAATCCAACATGTTCTAGGGACCTGACCTCAAACGGTCAACCCTTCCAAATAGTCAACTCTCCTAAACGGTTTGTGATCCAAACCTCCAAATGGTTTGCAAACCGTTTGGTCTCCAAACGGTTTGGTTAAACCGTTTGGACCAAAGTCCATGAAACCATTTGCAATGCAAACATGTTGGAAAATGTGCCTAAGATGATTTTATCATCATCAAACCTTTGTCCATCGAAAACTACTACCATTACATGGTAATTGCATCAACTAATCGAAGGAATTGAAAGAATAACAATGTGAACATAATTGATTGAGAAATTGACTTTAATAACAATGAATAGGGGTTCAAGTTATATAACCCGCCTCCAATTGATCTTCAAAGCTTGGAGCTTCACGTCAAAAATCGTGGACGGAGCTTTTTCTCACCACAAGGTTCGTTCTTCAAGTTTTTGAGTGAAAAGGAATGGTTAGAATTGAAGATGGGATCGAAATAAGAAGGAATCATGTATTGATTTGTGATTTCCACGATGAAATCAAGATGAACGAAGGTCAAGAAGCTTACCAACAGGTTGGGGGTCGTCCTCCTGCTGTCCCTAGCTTCCTTGATCATTTTTTCAAGCAAAGAGAAGAAGTGGATTTGAAAAAGTCCTTGGTTTGAATGGTAAAGGGTGTTTTTATAAGAAAATCAATGAGAGAGAAAATGATTCATGCAAATCCTTTAAAATATGAAATTGTTGCCACCTCTTCCCCCTTGGTTCCTTGCATGCAAAGCCATCTTTATCACCACCAAACTCCCTTACATTATCCATGAATTAAGGAAAAAGAAATTAAGCACCTTAACCTTTATAATATCATTATCCATAAGTGAGTGGATTATTCTTTTTAGTTTCTTAATGTGAGTGGGTTCTCCACTCACGTTGATATTTCCTTCTCCTTTGCAAGGCACAAGGACGTCCATTATTGTGGATTTCAACCAAATCAATTTTGGTTGTAGGCAATCCATTTAATATAATTATTTTAGCATTATTTCAACTATGCTTAAATCTTGATTATTTTAATATTAAGATTCTCTCTCCTTCAAAGTAGCTCAAATGAGATGCCCCTCTCATTTTATTGCCTCTGCAAGATGTAAAGAATTTTAAGGACCTATTGTAGTGGAAAATTGCATATTAAATCCTGGGTTTTGGGTAAATTGCACATTACACCAAAACTAGGTTTTAATGCACAAACATAGCTTTATCAGCTCTTTCTTGGTACTCAGGCTTTCACTAGCCATTCCTCTGCATCATCTTCATTCTCACGATGCTTCAACACATGAGGAACATATTATCATGCACAATTTGCAATTTAACCCCTCAACTTGGGTAATTTGCACTTTAGTCCAAAGCAAATAAAACATTATTTTCAACATTATTCAAATGGACTAAAATTGAAATATAAGTTCCTATTGAGCCTTAATTACTTTTTAAAATATAATATTAAGCATATAATTATCTTTCTTAAACAAAACACCTAGGGTTAAAGCATAACCCAGGTCAGGGATGTTACAAGTTATCCACCCCTTACAAGGATTTCGTCCCCGAAATCATCATCAAAAACATTAAGAAAAAAGAGTAGGGTATTTCCTCCTCATCTCTTCCTCTAACTCCCATGTAGCTTCTTCAATGCCACAGTGATGTCAGAGAACTTTTACAAGACTTATGTCTTTCTTTTTCGGCTTTTTAATTCTTCTGTCAAGAACCATCATAGGTCCTTCAACATAAGATATATCATTATTTAGTTCTACTTCCACAGGTTGCAGAACTAACTCAGTGTCAGGATGACAATTCCTCAGCATAGAGATTTGAAACACTGGGTGCAGTCTCTACAACTCAGGTAGTAACTCCAGCTTATAGGCTACCTTTCCCATTCTTTCAATGATTGGATCAGGCCCCATAAATCTAGGAGCTAACTTCCCTTTCTTTCCAAATCTCCGAATACCTTTCCAAGGTGAAACATTGAGGTATACCCTGTCTGCAACTTGGAATTCTAAGGGTCTATGATGCTTATCAGCATAGGATTTCTGTCTGTCATGGGCAGCTTTCAACTGTTGTTGTATTACTTTAATCTTCTCAGTTGTTTGTTGTACTAGCTCAGGACCCAAAAGTTGATATTCTCTTATTTCATACCAACATAAAGGAGATCTACAACGTCTACCATATAATACCGCATATGGTACCATCTCAATACTGTGCTGATAGCTATTACTATAAGCCAATTCTATCAAGCTCAGGTGTAGATCCCAACCTCCTACAAACTGAAGGACACATGCTCTAAGCAAGTCCTCCAAGGTTTGTATGGTCCTCTCAGATTGTCCATCTGTCTGTGGGTGAAAGGATGTACTAAACTATAACTTCATACCCAAAGCTTTATGGAGTCGCTCCCAAAATCGACTCGTAAACTGGGTACCTCTACCAGAAACAATAGTAGTTGGAACCCCGTGCAAACACACTATCTCATCTATGTATATCTGTGCAAGCTTCTCAGCTGTATAGGTTGTTTTGACAGGTAAGAAATGTGTTGTCTTAGTCAACCTATCAACTATCACCCATATGGAATCATGACTTTTGGTTGTTCTAGGAAAACCAACCACAAAGTCCATGGTTACATGATCCCATTTCCACTGCGGTATAGGAAAGGGTTGCATTGTTCCTACGGGCTTCTGATGTTCAGCTTTAACCTACTGACACACCGTACATTGCATAACAAACTCAGCAACATCTTTTCTCAATCCAGGCCACCAATACATATCTTTTAAGTTATAATACATCTTGGTGCTCCCTGGATGCATAGCATACATTGAAGAATGAGCTTCTTCCAGAACTAACTTTCTTAAGTCATTAACATCAGGTACTACCATCCTACCATCACTACTACAGAAATGGCTTATAAAGTCACTTTTTCAGGTGTTGGTTGTATACAAAAACCGACACCTAAATGCTACAGTGTCGGTTGAAAACATAAACCGACATCCAATCTATGAAGGTCGGCCAGACATGGGTACCAATTTTATTAAGTGTCGGTTAATTAATAAACAACTGACACCTAAACTCAACCGCCAAACCCAAAATTCCAGCGAAAAAATTGGCTCCAAAATTTTACAAAAGGCGTCGGTTCATAGCTAAATAACCGATGACTAAAGGGTGTTTAGTTGTCAGTTTTTAATAACTGACACTTATTTTCAACTTAATAGCTCACCAGCCCGACCGATTCTTCCCCTTTCCCTTTTTCATTCCTGATTTCCTTAGCTCCGGCGATTTCTTGCTCCCTGCCACCGCTCCCTGCCGTTCGTGCTCCGCCGCCGTGCTCCGTCGCCGTGCTCCGTCGCCGCCGCTCCTTCCTCCGTGTTCACCGCTCGTCGCCATCGCCATGAGAAGCAGTCACCGCCCGCCCACCTGCCGACCGCCCTCTCTGCCGTCGCTGGTAGCATCTAGGTCTCCTAGCCTCACCGCCCTCTCTGCCGCTCCTCTCCTCGCCGCCGACAGCTGCTAGGACTTGCTCCGGCCGCTGCTCCTCTTCCCTCAAGGTGCCCACCCTGCCTTCTTCTTCTTCCTCTGCTCCTCTTCCCTCAAGGTGCCCGCCCTGCTGCTGGGCATTTTTTTTTAAATTTATTTACTTCCTATGAGAATCAGTTTTAATTAGGGCTCATACACATATTGATGTACATAAACCTGTTAGAATAAATGCTAAAAAGGTGTGATTTTAGGGTTTAGGTACTGATTTTGTGCTTCTACTGAGCTGAATCCTCTATTGTCTATACAATACATGTTCTATGATAAGCCTTAGTTAATTTAATATTCATACTTTGTATGTAAGACATAGTAATCGGGTACTGCTGTATATCCAAGTAAATTACATGTAACTAATCATGACATAGATTTTAGAATGCATACTTTGGTTAAATGTACTGCTGTAATTTTTGATCAAGTGATGATATGCAAATGTAGCAATAAGTTAGTAAGGTATCAATGATAAGTCTGTTGTAATGTGATGCAAAATAGTTATTGTATCATGCATATATACTTAATACTTTTTTGTTTTATAGTTGTATAGGGTGTTTTATGTGTGGCAAGTCTATTGTTTAATAGTTTAGCTATAATCATTGTTTAATAGTTTAGCTATATTCTTGGTGAGAATCCTAATCACCCTTCTTTTGCTTAATGATGAACTGTAATGCACACATGTGACATGCTTGGAATGTAAATGATGAACTTTTCCCTAAATGGAAACAACTTATATATATTCAGATCTTAATAATTCCATGAAGTGCACATTATCTTACTCATGAAAAGTATGTGTATAATGTAGGATTAGTTCCATATAATGGTTCTATTTTAGTAAGCACCTAGAAACCCGTCCAAGATTTACTCATTAGGAGTAAATCTTGGATAGTCCCCGGTTTGGGACTGTTCTTGAACACCTAATCTCACTTAGGATGTAAGTGTATAATGTGTATTGGGTTTTTGAGAAAATTTCGGTAGCATTTCCTCGTTTTTTCTCTAAGTACATATGTAGACTTCTTTTCAAGCTATCATGTCTACCACAATAAAGTTGGTTATGACAAGCAATAAAAGGTTAACTGATGTTATACAACTTTTTCTGAAAATATATAACATCGTTATATGTACTTACACTAATATTATGCAGTCTTTGTCCACCCATAACAGTCACTATGAACTGGGCCTCTATGTCAATGTTAACGTTCCCTATTGAAGAACAATTGGACATCATCCTAGATGATCGTTCCTTAAACCAATTGGTCATACCCAAACATTGGCGTTTTCTAAAAGAAAGACACTACATGCCTGGTAAAGTGACCCTAACTTTTGGCAATTATTCACATGTTATCGAGGTTGAGTATGATTTGGCGGGAAATCTTGTATCAAAATCCGGTTGGCGTGATTGGATTGGAGAGCTACATGTGGTCCGTTGGAACAGGCTTTTTCTCCGTCCAGTTGGCCATAATTCCATCAAAGTTTGGATAACCAACAACAACTGTGAGACCCCCGATCATCTTCTGTGGTATGAGCGCATGGCGTCAGATATCATCTATGAGGAATCTGAATCTGAGGCCCCTGTCAGTTCAGATTCATCTAAATACAGTGAGGAGCTTCGTGACACAGCTTCATCATCAAAAAGAAGTTACTGATGCATGCGGGACCATGTTGGTGTAGTATTTAGTTGTCTATCTATCCAGACTTGTCTATATTAATAGTTTTTTTAATTATGTGCATGTTTAGTTACTGTTTAGGGGTACACCCCTATGTGTGGATGTAAAAAGAGATTAATGAATGGAACTGAAAGTTGCTACATGAATGCTTATAACTGAAGTGTGTGTTCCCATGAATGTTCCCATTTGCATGATTACACTACTATTTTCTCATATTGTATAGTCTATTTTAATATGACGTCATACTTACTTATATCTTGCTTAATGATGAACTGTAATGCACACATGTGACATGCTTGGAAAGTAAATGATGAACTTTTCCCTAAATTGCCAATCATGCTTTTAAAGACATCAATAATCACCCTAACTTGAAGAACTAGGATTTTAGGTATAAGAATGACAACACATTATTTGTTGGCCTAGAAACCCGTCCAAGATTTACTCATTAGGAGTAAATCTTGGATAGTCCCCAGTTTGGGACTGTTCTTGAACACCTAATATCGCTTAGGATGTAAGTGTATAATGTGTATTGGGTTTTCAAGAAAATTTCGGCAGCATTTCCCTGTTTGTTCTCTAAGTACATATGTACTTGGAGAACTACGGGAAAATGCTGCCGAAATTTTCTTGAAAACCCAATACACATTATACACTTACTAGTGAGATTAGGTGTTCAAGAATGGATAGGTGGTACACATTTATTATATATAATAATGACATCACATGTATTTGTTAACCCTAGACCCTAATCTTGTCCTAATATATACTTGTTTTCTCTTTGATCATAGAATGGATAGATCATGGATGTCAATTCGCAATCGCTGCACCCCAGAGTTTATTTCTGGTCTTGACCAGTTCATTAGATTTGCCGAGGAACATAGGAAACAACCTGGAGATAGGTTCTACTGTCCATGTAGGCATTGCGGTAACAACTTGAAAGTCAACACTGGTGACAAAATCAAAACTCATGTCATGTGCAACGGGATTATACAAGGCTATACAGAATGGCACTGGCATGGAGAGATTTCAAACTCGAAACCAGTGGATGTCGATAGCAGTGCTTGTGTGGAAGAAGAAATTGCCTACGATGACATAGATGTGAATGAACCAGTTCCAGTAGACATCGTTGATGCGATGCTGGATAGTTGTGGGGTAGAGCACACCGATCCACCTCCCATTTTTAGAAACATTGTGCATGATGCTGAGATGCCGTTATACACAGGTTGTACTAAGTTTACAAAGCTTAACGCTGTGTTGAGATTGTATAAGTTGAAAGCTAACAATAGATGGAGCGACAAAAGCTTCACGTCATTGCTGTCTTTGTTGAAAGAAATGCAACCTGAAGGAAACGAGCTGCCAATCTCAACATACCAGGTAAAGAAATTGTTGTGCCCAATGGGAATGGATGCCAAGAAGATACATGCATGCCCTAATGATTGTGTATTATTTCAAAAGGACTATGCGGATTTGAAAGATTGTCCAAAATGTGGTGCGTCACGGTATAAATTGACGACTTCAGGGGAGTCCAAAACTGGTCTCCTGCCAAGGTGATGTGGTATCTACCTATAATATCACGGTTTCAACGCTTGTTTGCCAATCCGATAGATGCGAAGAATTTGAGGTGGCATGCAGATGTTAAGAAAAATAATGATGGGATCCTACGACATGCGTCTGATTCCCCACAGTGGAAGAAGATTGATGTATTGTACCCTGAATTTGGTGAAGAAGTCAGGAATCTAAGACTTGGGCTTTGTACAGATGGGATGAATTCGTACGGGACATTGAGCAGCCAACATAGCACTTGGCCAGTCATGCTTGTTATATACACTCTTCCTCCTTGGCTGTGTATGAAAAATAAGTACGTAATGCTATCGTTGTTGATATTGGGCCCTAAACAACCTGGAAATGACATCGATGTTTATCTTGAACCTCTGATTGATGACTTAAAGAAACTCTAGGGTGAAGGTGTGATGACCTATGATGCTTCATGAAGAGAGACATTTCGTTTGCATGCTATGTTGTTTTACACTATTAATGACTTTCCAACATATGGGAATTTGTCTGGATATAGTGTCAAAGGAGATAAAGCGTGTCCTATATGTGAAGAGAACACTGATTCAACAAGACTAAAACATGGCGGTAAGAATGTATATCTCGGTCATCGAAGGTTTCTTCCAAAATTCCATCTGTATCGTAGGAAGCGCAAAGTATTCAATGGATTGAATGAGGAACGCAGTGCACCTAAACTTATACCAGGGGAGGTTGTTTATGAAAGAGTAAAGACTTTGTCAATGAATTTGGTAAGAGATCACAATGTACTACACGGAGTGACAATTCTTCATTCAAGAAGAAGTCAATATTTTGGGATCTTCCTTATTGGAGTTCTTTGACAGTCAGACATTGTATCGATGTAATGCATGTTGAGAAAAATGTCTGTGATAGCATCATTGGTACTCTGTTAAATATACCAGGTAAGACTAAAGATGGGATAAAATCCAGACTTGACCTACGTGAAATGGGAATAAGGTCAGAATTAACAGAATTACGTGAAATGGGTAATAAAAGAACATACTTACCTCTCGCTTGTTACACGTTGTCTAGAAAGGAGAAGAAAGCTATTTGTGAATGCTTGGTAAATGTTAAGGTGCCACATGGTTACTCATCCAACATCCGTAGATTGGTATCAATGAAAGATCTGAAGTTGATAGGTCTTAAATCTCATGATTGTCACACTCTAATGCAACAAATATTGCCCGTGGCAATTCGATCTATATTGCCGAAGCATGTAAGGTTTGCAATCACCAGACTTTGTTTCTTTTTCAACAGTCTCTACAGCAAAGTTATTGACCCTGAGACTCTCGATAATTTGCAAAGAGAAGTGGTTGTTACCCTATGTCAGCTTGAGATGTATTTCCCTCCTTCGTTCTTTGATATCACGGTACATCTTGTTGTCCACTTGACTAGGGAAGTGAAAATCTTGGGACCGGTTTTCTTGCATTGGATGTATCCCTTTGAACGATACATGAGCGTTTTTAAAGGTGATGTTCGAAACCGTTATCGGCCTGAAGGGAGTATTATTGAAGGTTATGTGGCGAGAGAGGTTATGGATTTCTGCAATGACTTTCTCAGTGGTAATGACACTCCTGATAATGACAAGAATATTGATGAGCTATTTGGCAAAGGAATTTTGGGATCACGTGTGAAAGTAATCAGCCGTGAGCAGTTGGAACAAGGTCATTTGTATATTTTACACAACATGGACGAAGTGAATGTTTATATCGAGGAACATACCAATTTCATCAAAAGACAATATCCTCGAGCCAATACAATGTGGCTTGCTAGAGAGCATAACAAGACTTTTATTAAGTGGTTTGAAGATAAAGTCTTACATCGACTATCTCAAACACCAGATGATATTACTGAAACTATCAAATGCCTCGCCTTTAAACCAAAGTTGACTGTTATGTCTTATGAAGGGTATGACATTAATGGATTCACATATTACACAAAGCGCCAAGATGATAAGAGTGTCGTCCAAAACAGTGGGGTCACCCTTCAAGCATCGACTATGTTTTTTGCAAGTGCAAAGGATAAGAGTCCACGTGAAGCTAAAATGTCATATTATGGTGTCATTGAAGAGATATGGGAATTTGACTACATAGATTTCAGAAATTCCGCTCTTCAAATGTAATTGGGTTGATAACACCAAAGGAGTTATAGTGGATGAATTGGGTTTCACTTTAGTGAACTTTGAAAAGATTGGCGAGAAGGCTGAACCATTCATATTGGCATCACAGGCAAAACAAGTATTTTATATCGATGATCCTGCAAATGATAAATGGTCGGTTGTTCTTCATGGTAAAAGACAGTTCATTGAAGATCCTATAGATGAAGAAGAGTACTATGATAAATATGATGACTCCAGTCCATTCTCAGTTGGGTTGCCAACTCCACAAAATATTGAAGAAGCTAATGATGACTTATATGTGCGCGGAGATCACAATGAAGGATTGTTAATTGATAAAAGATCACAATTTTAGAGGCATGCATGTTTATATTTTTTTATTGAAGCTAAATGTTTACTTTTTTAATATCAATATCATTTTCTGATTTGATGTTTCATTATCTTCTAGTTAATACAAATGCTAAACAGCAAAAGAAGCCCCAATGAAGAGAAGCAGGATACAGATACAATACATAAAGTGCAGCACACACAAGTGCTTCAGATTCATATAACAACATGACAGACTAACACATATACAGTGCATAACAACAGCAGCGCTGAATTTACATACAACACTAGCTTAATACATATATAGTGGGACTAAGGTGATGATACCACCTGCTAAAATAGGTTACCGACTACATGTTACGACTGGGAGGTCGTGATTTAGCAACCGTATGCATTAGCAGGAGGACAAACATATGGTGATCTGTTTGTCCTCCTGCTAATGCATACGGTTGCTGAATCACAACCTCCCAGTCGTAACATGTAGTTGTCGGTAACCTATTTTACCAGGTGGGATCGTCACCTTATAAGTCCCACTATATATGTACTAAGCTAGTGTTGTATGTAAATTTGACGCTGTTGTTGTTATGTACTATATATGTGTTAGTCTGTCATGTTGTATGGACATCGATTGTATTGCTCAGGTATTATATAGTCTCATTAGATAATATGAAATATATCAATCTTATTTATAGCTCATTAATTATATATATACATCATTCTCTTTACAGGTGTTTAAAGCTGACCCCACTACAGGAACAGACTTACCAGATGTACATGCTCCCTATACGATGGGAGAATTAAATGAAGTAAGAGAAGAATGGGCAACAACCATACAAATAGTGGGGGATTTAAAATATAATTGGGATCCTAATAGTGAATAATGACTAAACAATGATATTTTGTAAATGAATTTCTGAATTATAATATATGTGTGAATGTTTCTACATGTCTGGATGTTTCTACATGTGTCTGAGTGAAAATGAATGAAAGTGTTGGTTGCTATATTAATGTTTCTACATGTGTGAATGTGAATGAATGGAACTACAGATTGCTAGCTACATGAATGTTTCTAAATGTGTGAAAATAAAATGGAACTGCAGGTTGCATTGCTAAATGCATGTGTGAATATTTTTGTTGTTAATTTTGCAGGTTTGTGGCATGTTGTCGGCTGATATCAATGGATGTCATAAAACCTACAGTTCATAACTGAACTGGATAGGTTTCTCATCCTGCGACCAGCCACAGCAGGTCTGCAGGCTGACAGAAAAAAAAACAATAGGCGTCGGTTATTTGTATAAAACCGATGCCAAATAGGTTACAGTGACAGTTTTTAATAGAAACCGACGTCTATTTCCTTAACACCACGGCCGTGCTGTCCAGCACGGCCGTGTTGGGAGTTATATGGTGTCGGTTATTAGCTAATAACTGATGCCTATAGTGCCCAAGTTGGCACCCTCCTATGGCGCGAAGATATATGTCGTCGGTTATTTGTAAAAAACCGACACTGATAGTGCCCAAGATGGCGCCATTTCTGTGGTGCGAAGGGTTTGGGCGTCGGTTTCGTATCTAATAACCGACGCCTATAGTGCCATGATGGCACGTTTTTGGTGGCGCGCAAAGAGTTTGGGCGTCGGTTTTGGAACTGACGCCTAATGGGTGAGCTTTTAGTGTCGCCCACATAGGTGTCGCTTAGAAACTGACACTAAAGGCTTTAAATAACCGACACTAAAGGTAGGTTCTGTAGTAGTGCATGGTAATAGACTACCTGATCCTCTGACTCATGAAAGCCATCCCGTTTCTCACTACCATACTCTTACCTGATTTGTTGGACTACAACATCAGCTTGTTGTGCTTCTTTAATCTGTTGCCTCAGAGTAGGTTTTACTTGCATCTCAGCTAACAACCCGGCTAACTACTATACTTCAAGTTCGATATTGTCTTGCCTTAAGGAGATAAGCATATCTCTCTTAGAGCAAACTAAGGAATTCAACTGTGCTTTGTCTAAGGCTGGTGTTGATGATTTTCTACTTAGAGCATCAACAACTACATTAGCCTTCGCTGGATGATAATCAATTGTACAATCGTAGTCCTTGATTAACTCCATCCAGTGGCGTTGCCTCATGTTCAGCTCATGCTGCGAGAAGATATACTTTAGGTTCTTATGGTCCGTGAAAATTTGGAATGTTTCTCCATAGAGATAATGTCTCCATATCTTCAAAGCATGGACCACAACAGCTAGCTCTAGATCATGTGTCAGATAGTTCTCCTCGTGTTTCTTAAGTTGTTGAGAAGCAAAAGAAATCACTTGCTTATCCTGCATTAACACACATCCTAGACCGTTCTTGGATGCATCACAGAAAACTATATACCCCTTTCCCTGCTCAGGTAACATCAACACAGGTGCACTAGTTAACCTTTCCTTCAACAACTGGAAAGAATGTTGACACTTGTCATTCTAGACAAAAGGAACTTCCTTCCTGGTCAACTTGGTCAGGGGTAAAGCTAAAGAGCTGAAGTTCTTAATGATCCTCCTGTAATAGCCTGCCAAACCTAGAAAACTACAAATATTTGTCGGTGTCTTTGGTTGTTCCCATTGCATGACAGATTCTACCTTCTTAGGATCAACACGAATACCTGAGGCGGATATAACGTGTCCTAGAAAAGAAACTTTTGGTAACCAGAACTCACATTTTCTAAACTTAACATATATCCTATGCTCTCTTAGCAAAGTCAGATCCTATCGGAGGTGCTGCTCATGTTGTTGAGCATCTCTACTGTATATCAGAATGTCATCTATAAAGATGACTATACACTGATCAAGAAAATGTCAAAAGATTCTATTCATGAGCTCCATGAATGCAGCTGGTGCATTAGTTAGTCCAAATGACATAACTATGAATTAATAGTGACCATACCTTATCCTAAAGGCAGACTTAGGTATGTCACTTTCCTTAATACACAACTGATGGTATCCTAACCTCAGATCTATCTTAGAAAAAATAGTTGCACCACACAACTGATCAAACAATTCATCAATCCTTGGTAGAGTATACTTGTTCTTTATAGTTACTTTGTTTAAATGTCTGTAGTCAATGCATAACCACATCGGCCCATCTTTCTTTTTAACAAAGAGAACCGGAGCACCCCATGGTGAAGTACTCGGTCGGATAAAACCCTTCTCAAGCAACTCCTACAGTTGTTTCTTAAGCTCTTCCATCTCAGCAGGTGCCATCCTATACGGCGTTCGTGCTATGGGTTGCGAGCCCGGGATTAGATTAATCTCGAAATCAATTTCTCAGGATGGAGGAACACCTAGAAGTTCTTTAGGGAAAACATCTTCAAATTCCCTAACAATCGGAACTTCAGAAGGATGAGGGGTCTCCATTGTGGTATCTACCACATGAGCCAAGAATGCAAAGCATCCCTGTCTCATCAACTTCTCAGCTACCATAGATGACACCAGACAAGTTGGAAGAATCTTTCTATCTCCCTGAAAGATCCATGTGCCACCCTTGTCTTTGAACACAACCTTCTTGGAACCACAATCCAAGACAACCTTATACTTCTCTAAGGTGTCCATCCCTAGGATTATATCAAAACCCTACATCTCAAGTGGTATAAGATCCACTTGAATGTGATGTTCAGAAAAAGAAAGAGTGCAGGGAGAACACACCTCCTGCAACACTGCAGATCCCAACAAAGGGGTTTCTAGCATCAAACTATCTTCTCTATGACTGACAGTCATGTTACAGTCATGAATCACTTCTTGAGTGATAAAGGAATGCGTAGCACCCGAATCAATTAACACCGATACAAAGTGGGATGAAGACATATCAGAATAAAATAGTTCCATCTGACATGTCACAACCCGAGGGTTGACTACTGCTTCAGGCTGATTCATGGCATAGAATCTAGTCGTTGCTTATTGTTGACCCTATACTTGGATGTTGGGTGTCGACGATCCAGCTTGGGATGCTTGTCCACGCCCTCTAGCGTTATTACTGAACTGTCACCTCTATAAGCCTTGATGACTCTGCCTCTGGGGTTGAGTTATAGTTCTGGCCTTCTCAGGACAATCCCTCTTCAAGTGTCCTAACCTCCCACATTGGTAGCAATTGTAACTTCCCAAACTCTGCCTGGGTGGTCCTATCACTGATGTTGATGCTGTACTGGGGGCTCTACTTGGAGGAAAACTATGACCCCTACCCCTACTTGACGTCCACTGCGTCGGGGTATTAAACCTTGGTGGTGGTGCAGAGAACCTCGGCCTCTTGAAACTCTCAGACCTTTGTTCTTGAAACTGAGGATACACTTTCTTATTACTGGTGTGTCGCTTTTCAATCACAGACCTCTCGATCCGTCTCACAGACTCCACAAAAGTGGCAAACCTCTCCCTGTTCTCTAAAGTAGACACCGGAGTGGTCAATTCAGCATTCAACCCCTTCTCTAAACGTCGAATCCTCTCTTCATCAGTAGTTGCCATATGTAGATAGAACTACAGAATCTCCATGAACCTAGCTTCATATTCTCTAATGTTCATCTCTCCTTGCCTCAATCTCTCAAATTGAGAGATCTTCTCACCTAGATACGTCTTAGGAAAGTACCTAACGACAAATTCACGTCGGAATTCATCCCATCCGACTTCAACTCCTGGCCTTTTACCTTCCTCTATGGTCCACCAATGACCAGCACTCCCCTTCAGAAGGTATACAACATGCCTTACCTTCTCTATCTTAGGGATGTCGAGGACTCTAAAAGCTTTTTCCAGCTCTGTCAACCATAAATCTACATCAGGTAGGTCAGTGGTACCGACATAGTCTATGGCTCCCACCCGGTGAAGCCTTTCAAAGGTCTTGCCAGCTCCCTATCCTTCATGGTGGGTAGTTGCCCTCGGTGCAGGTGGTGGCATCCTATCCACCATATGCATCATAGTCGCCATAAACTAACTGAACATGGTACAGAAAGTTGGGTTCTCTAAAGTGGCTTGATCAAGTTGAGGAATCCCAGGCACAGGTTCCTCCCTAGCTTGATCCCTTACACCCCCTCCTAGTGCAGCAACGCTGCTCTCAGTAGCATGTTCGTCATGTGATCTAGACATCTTCAAGTTCTTCTCCTCCTATATGAGAAGAAGACACTATCAGATAAATTGGAAGACACTTAGAACAGACTCAACAACCTTAATCCTATGTCTCTGTAGACTCAGTGAACCTAGAGCTCTGATACCACTAATTTTTTTGACGTCCAACTTACAAAAAAAAGATTAACTAATATAACCGGATTAACTAATGCGGAAGCATATCGTTAGCAGCGGATTACTAAAAATCACTAAAAATTAAAACCATTCTCAAAGAGATCCATTATCAGGAAAACTCTTTAAATAAGAACCATAGTATTATATTTACATACTGGTCCACATTATATATTTCATATACCATCTCCCCTCAAGGATTATATATCCATCACTACTTTGCTAAACAACATAAGTAACAAAAACCTCGAGCATCAAAAATCTCAAATCGATTATAAAAACACTATCTACTGACCCCTAGAACATGAGAGTACAAAGATGACACATAGGACTCTGTTGACATATGTACAAAGCCTGACAGCCAATATTTCCACCTGTAGGATTACTGTTGTCCTTGTTGTTGTTGCTGCTGCTCTTCCCCTACTACAGAGTTTCTGCCTCTCTGTCTTCATCTACCTAAAAATGTTGGATCCCACGGGGGGTGAGACAATTATACAATTTCCTCTGTGAGAGATATAACTCTCCGTCGAAAACATTATTATTACAGTTTAATAGAAATAAACTAAGTAGTGGAATAATATACTTTAATGGCAGATAAATCAATATCTTATGCAGATTAGAGGAACATTCCTATTCAAGTATTTCAGCTATAACTTAACAAGGCAGCATGTCTCTTATTCAATAATGAATTAAAGAACATAAGTAACATTTTTGTATCAATGACATGCTAAGCAAGATAACATCAAACAGTGGTTCTCGTATTTCAATCTTAAGCAAATACACTACATGGATGATTACATTTTTCAGACATATTTAAGCTCTGAGGAGATGAGGTATACCGCTCATACTCCAACCAACCATTGTGAAATCAAAATGGGTACCATACAAAGTCAGTAGAAGAGCCGACTTCCATGACTTCCCACATCTCGGTCAGTGCAAGATAACATACAGGACATCTTGTGTCTCTGCTACATAGCTTCCCAGGATATAGTGGCATCTTCACTATAGAGCTACAGCGACGGCTGCACTCTCTTAGCAATCGAGAGATTTTATGTTTACCTCCATCGATCCAGCATTAAAATCATCGGGATATTAGTGGTACATCCATCCCAGAACATACAATGAAGGATTGAGAGGTTTAATGTTTACCTTCCATCAATTCCCCCATGAGGACGTAAGGTTATTTTCACCCATCGACCCCCACATATTCAAAATATGCAAACTCCATGAGATCTCGTAAGAAAACCTGTTTCACCATCACCAACTACTGACGATGATGGATCTATGGTCAGAGCACTACATGAATAGCTTTCACTTGATTAATTAAGTACATTATCATATTCTTTTAGCATCAGTCAAGTTTTCAAACATAACTTATTAGGACAAATGCTATAAAGAAACATGTACTATTTTCATCAGTTACTTTTCTATCTTTAAAAGACATTGGAATTTCAATCCCTTATCTCAAACTCAATGCCATAAACATATGGTCCTGGGTATTCAAACCCTTAGCTCATCAATGAGCACTGTTACCACTTTTTTAGGTAAACATCGCCTTCAGGTCATCTAACCAAGGTACACATGACACTTGCTACACAAGCATCTCATCCGATACTTGAGTCCCATTAACTCTCTTGTTACCTCTTACTAAGCAACAAGGCATATTATGGCACACAAGGCCCAAGAAATAATTTCAATGATTAAGCATCATAGCTAATACCTGGCT
The DNA here is from genome assembly GCA_963693085.1 of Alisma plantago-aquatica. Lineage (NCBI taxonomy): Eukaryota > Viridiplantae > Streptophyta > Magnoliopsida > Alismatales > Alismataceae > Alisma > Alisma plantago-aquatica. The sequence continues at coordinate 748,215,451 of OY856411.1, read as the reverse complement.
ATGTTCATCATCTCTGGATTCCTGCATGGTTAGCACACATAATAACAGATATATCAATCATGTTTCAGTTCCATGCTATTCCAGAATAACACCACTATTCCCTTACCAGGGTTAGGGTTTCCCATTTCCTTTTAATCAAGGTTACGTATCCCCTTTGTTCAATTAGGACCAATGAATCATCATTTCATTGTCCAAGATTAGGGTTTCACACACCCTCACCCTATTTTAGAATTAGGGATTACTATTCACATCGCATCACCCTAGATTAGGGCTTGTATTCACTAACCCACAATTTAGGGTTTACAATTCATCCCAATTAGGGTTTCACATTAAAATGTCCTGAAGTAGGGTTACTCATGTCATTACCCTAAATTCATATCACATTATCCTCCTAAATTAGGGTTTCACTCGGAATTGCCATAATTTAGGGTTTGAGTTCATCAATTAACTCAATTAGGGTTTTATGATCTCTTCCTCAAGGATCATACCCTAATTGTATACCTCACTCAATTTTGAATGTGCTAAGCTTGATTGCTACAAGATTATTTTTCATGTATGAATCTCTCTCTCTCATCCTCTTCTAGGATGTCCAGAAGATTTGATCAATTGAACCTTCAATTACATGAGGTATCTAATTGAATTGACCAATTACATCTGTAATTACATTAGATATCCAAGTGGATTAACCATGTTGAACCTCAAACAGTCTTGCTTACTTAGACCCTAAACGGTCTTGGTCTTTTAAGATTCAAATGGTTTGAAACTGTTTGGGTACATTGCCCTTGAAACCGTTTGGGCACATTGCCCTTGAAACCGTTTAAGCAAGAAAGTATTGAAACTGAATGAGCTTGGGTCTCCAAACGGTTTGAGATCGTTTGGACCCAAACGGTTTGAGATCGTTTGGACCCAAACGGTCTTGAGACCGTTTGGACTCAAATAGTCTTTAGACCTTTTGGTCCAAACTCTCTCAAAATCGAATGGACCAAAAAGGTCTATCAACACTTAACCAATTCAAGGTTTCAAACAATGAACTGCCTATCAATTGATTCCTTGATTCATTCATCAATTGAACCACTGAATCATCCTTCACTTGAACCATCAATTAGGGTTTTGAACCCAATTAAACTAGGGTTTATAATCAAGAACCTTCAATTAGGGTTTTGAATTCAAGGAACCATCAATGGTTAACATTGTGGAACTAACCCAATTGAAATCAATGAATTACCATCAACTTATGATATGACCTGACCTCAAACAGTCTTCAAATGGTCTTGAGACCGTTCGGGTTGACCTCCAAACGGTCTTGAGACCGTTTGGGCAAATCAACCCAAACATTTTAATTTAACAATTGTAATTTCAGCATTTAACCGATTAGGGTTTCTAATTGGAGGATTGTCCATATATTGAATTAACCAATTGGATCAAAGGGATCATCATTCAACATGTTCTAGGGACCTGACCTCAAATAGTCAACCCTTCCAAACGGTCAACTCTCCTAAATGGTTTGTGATCCAAACCTCCAAACGGTTTGGTGAAACCGTTTGGACCAAAGTCCATGAAACCGTTTGAAATGCAAACCTATTGGAAAATGTGCCTAAGATGATGTTATCATCATCAAACCTTATTCCATCGAAAACTAATTCCATTATCGTGGTAATTGCATCAACTAATCGAAGGAATTGAAAGAATGACAATTTGAACATAATCGATTGAGAAATTGACTTTAATAACAATGAATAGGGGTTCAAGTTATATAACCTACCTCCAATTGATCTTCAAAGCTTGGAGCTTCACGTCAACAATGGTGGAAGGAGCTTTTTCTCACCACAAGGTTTGTTCTTCAAGTTTTTGAGTGAAAAGGAATGGTTAGAATTGAAGATGGGATCGAAATAAGAAGGAATCATGTATTGACTTGTGACTTCCACCATGAAATCAAGATAAACGAAGGTTAAGAAGCTTACCAAAAGGTTGGGGGTCGTCGTCCTGCTTTCCCTAGCTTCCTTGATCATTTTTCCAAGCAAAGAGAAGAAGTGGATTCGAAAAGTCCTTGGTTTGAATGGTAAAGGGTGTTTTTATAAGAAAATCAATGAGAGAGAAAATCCTTCATGCAAATCCTTTAAAATCTGAAATTGTTGCCACCTCTTCCACCTTGGTTCCTTGCATGCAAAGGCATCTTTATCACCACGGAAATCCCTTCTATTATCCATGAATTAAGGGAAAAGAAATTAAGCACCTTAACCTTTATAATATCATTATCCATAAGTGAGTGGATAATTCTTTTTAGTTTCTTAATGTGAGTGAGTTCTCCACTCATGTTGATCTTTCCTTTGCCTTTGCAAGGCAAAAGGGCGTCCATTATTGTGGATTTTAAACAATTCAATTTTGGTTGTAGGGCAATCCATTTAATATAATTATTTTTGCATTGTTTCAACTATGCTTAAATCTTGATTGTTTTAATATCAAGATTCTCTCTCCTTCAAAGTAGCTCAAATGAGATGTCCCTCTCATTTTATTGCCTCTACAAGATGTCAAGAATTTTAAGGACCTTATTGAAGTGGTAAATTGCATATTGAATCCTGGGTTTTGGATAAATTGCACATTACACCAAAACTAGGTTTTAATGCACAAACATTGCTTTATCAGCTCTTTCTTAGTACTCGAGCTTTCACTAGCCATTCCTTTGCATCATCTTCATTCTCATGATGCTTCAACACATGAGGAACATATTATCATGCACAATTTTCAATTTAACCCCTCAACTTGGGTAATTTGTACTTTAGTTCAAAGCAAGTAAAACATTATTTTCAACATTATTCAAAATGGACTAAAATTGAAATATAAGTTCCTCTTGAGCCTTAATTAATTTTTAAAAGATAATATTAAGCATATAATTATAACAAAACACCTAGGGTTAAAGCATAACCTAGGTCAGGGATGTTACAGAAACATGGGTCTGAAGCCAAACACAAGTAAGATGACGACAAGAATACTACAACGACAATCTCAGATGGCAGGGATGATGTGGTATTAACAGTCTAAGAGCAATGTTTTCATACTGAGGATGATGATTCTGAGTGGGTGGTAGATACTGCAGCTTCTTATCATGCTTCTAGTAAGGAATTATTCACTTCATACATGAGGAGAGATTTTGGGAGGGTGAACATAGAAAATTTGAGCTTCTTCAAAATTATCGAGATTGGAGACATTTGTGTTCAAATAAGTGTCAGTTGCACACTCACACTGAAGGATGTTCATCAAGTTCTAGATTTGCGACTGAGTTTGATATATGGTTCATTCTTTGATAGAGAAGGTCGTCATCTACATTTTGGTGGTGGAAAATGTAAGATCACCAAGGGAGCTTTGGTTATTGTGTGAGGCAAATTGTGTCATACATTGTACAAGACCCAACTTAAAGTGCTGAAAGGCGTTCATATACATGCAATTGAGGATCACCAGATAGATTCATGGCACAGATGACTAGGATACATGAGCAAAAAAAGGTTTGATTCTTTAATCAAAGAAGAGATTGATTCCTTGTGGCAATGATACTGGTCTCAGTTCATGTGATGAATGTCAGACAGGAAAGCATTGACGTGTTTCTTTCAAGACAAGATCAAAGGCGAAGTCACAGCTTCTGTAGCTGGTTCATTCGGATGTCTGTGGTCTGTTTGAGGTGGCTTCACTGCGTGTCAATAGGTATTTTGTCACATTCATTGATGATGCATCTAGGAAGGTGTGGGCCTACTTGTTAAAGACCAAGGATTGGGTCATTCAGTATTTTTAGAAATTTCATACCATGGTGGAGAGGGAGACAGAGAAAAAGTTGAAGTGACTCTACATGGACAATGGAGGAGAGTATACCTCCAGGGAGTTACAAGATTAATGTACACAATACAGAATATGACATGAAAGGATAGAGCCCGACACACCACAACATAATGGTACATCTGAGAGAATGAACCATACCATAGTGGAGAAAATTAGATGCATGTTGAAGACTACAAAGTTGACAAAGACATTATGGGGTGAGGCAGTGTGTACTGTCTGTATTTGATTAATCAATATCCATCAGTTCCTATGGGGTTTGATATACCTGAGAAGGTATGGACAGGAAAAGATGCATCCTATGCTCATCTGTGAGTATTTGGGTGCAAGGCTTATGCACATGTTCCAAAGGAAAAGAGGTAAATTTGGATGATAAAGCGGTGCCATGTTTCTTTATTGGCTATGGAGATCCTTAGTTTGGCTACAAGTTATATATTCCTATAAAAAGGACCATGAGCAGACACAGAGATGTGACTTTCTGTGAGAGTCAGACAGTTACAGAGCCTAAGAGTGTGATGCAGAGGTTGCAAGATCAGGTGATAGTTCTTTTGATGATGAGTATGAGGATGTTTCAGCTTCTTCATAGATGTAGTATTCAGATGATGAAGAAGAGCAACAAGATCACCCTGAGCAGTATTGTAATGACCACATTTGTGCTTAATTGGTAAACAAGGGTTTACCTAAATGATTATATGCTTGATTAGATTGACATCGTTTAGACTTGATTAGTGATAGTAGATCAATTGTGATGTTTCAAACCTAAAAAGAAACTCTAACTAAGATTTTAGTTTGAAGAATTAGGGTTTGAGAAATGTAAACCCTAATCGGAAAAAATTAGGGTTTTGATGGTACATGAATATGGAATTTGATCAGGATAGCAGTGTGGTAAATGATTTTTCATATTTTCTCAAAAAAATTATTTAATTGAATTTTGGATATCATATGGATAACTCAATCATACATATTGGAGAAAATTTTCAGAATATTTGAGTGTTCTTTAAATGTGGTTCTTGGTCGAACTATACTTTGACCAAAATGTTGACAGAGTGCTTTTCAACAGTGTATTATTTTATTTTTATTTATTTATTGGTAACTTCAAATGATTTGAAATTTTAACTGGAGATCTGAAACTCAATGATAAATAACATGTAAAATTTTCATAATTTTTGGATGTGTTTAGACTTTAGCAGTAGACAAATTATAGTAATATTTTTGTGACAAAAAATTCAGCTAAAATAAGAGAAAGTATAGTGAGGGGTCAATGTGCAATTGACCCAAGCAGCTCAATTTCTCTATATGGTCAACCTAACACACAAGGAGCTCTCATAATTCGTGATTCAAACTAGAGAAACAAAATCCTAGAGAGAGAGAGAGGGAGAGTTAGGGTTTGAGAGGAGAAATTGATGGGACCTAGGGTTTTGCGGTCTGAGGAATGATGAAATCATGTAAGTTTAGCTTCTTTGGATTGGTGAATCTTCTCTCACGTGTCAAGATTCCATCCCTCCCCTATTTGGATTAGAAATCATATCAAATCAAGTCCTTTTCTCACTCTTTCTTCATAATCCCTCATTTTTAGGGTTTTTGAGTTGAAAGGAAGAAGAATCGAGTGAATTGCCAGGGATTTGATATGAGATCGAGAATTTCAGGGATGAGCTGCGTTTTTAAGGTGTTTACACACCTTAGGGTGAGTGTGAACTTCTTTTAAACAGTATATTGCATGAAAATTGGTTAAATGGTCCATAATCTTTAATTGCTTAGTATGCAACTACAAACCCTGAATTGTCTGTTTGATCTAAGCTGTTGCAAAATGATATGAAATGGATTCTTCCTCTGTTTGGATAAATTTTAGATGATAAAATTATATTAGAAATGTATACAATACATCCTAATGAGAATTCCCTAAGTATTCACAGAGGTTATAAGAGTAAACTAAAATATAGGGAATTTGTCTATGACTGAAATTGTTGTATAATTAAATAGAGAAATGTTTATATTTGGATCCCTTTGGTTATGAATGATTGTTTATCTGAATTTATAGTACATATATGTTAGATACTATCTTGGATTTCATTTAAGGAGAATAGTGTTTGTTTGATATCTCAGTAAAGAGGGTGAAACCCTAGATGTGAGAAAAGTTCGATATTTGCAAATAGATATCATGAAATCTATTTGAACAGATTTTCTTGACATGATAGACTTTATTTATTAAATTTTATTCTTGATGCATGATATCTCAGTGAATGGCATGGAAACCCAAATTTAGCTCAGTTCTAAGGTTTCATACATATATTGATTGTATATGATTTGTTGATAGCAGTCTTTATTCAGTAAATGTTTATGTCGTATGAAATCCTTATGAGAGCCATGTGATAAGTGAATGAGGTAAATGAAACCCTAAGGATATGGTGTTCAATGAATCAAGTATTCTGATATCAATGTTCTCAGTATGAGATGTGGTGATGCTTAACAATTCAATTACATGATTCTAGTGTATAAAGTGCCAAGTTGACATGTATTCTATTTATTTAAGAATTTTAGTCTGCATGTATGTATAGTATAATGATTACTCAGAATATTATAGTGTTTTGAATATACTGCTCTGGCAAGTTAAGTAAGAAAGTTCATGTTGTATTTATAAGCTTCAGCGTTGAATAGACTCAGTACCATAGAGATACCAGAGTCAAGAATAAGTAAGAGAGAGATACAATATAGTAAGAGCTTTCCAAGAATAATAAAATAATAGACATAGGTGCCCTGAACACCGTAGATTCCCTATGTATGTCTACACTATAGGGAGGAAATGATCCACCCTAGCAGTGACCGGTATACGGGGATCGAAATGCACCCACAGAGCGTGCAAGGAGACGAAGCCCTTGAGGAAGTCTCCTAAGAGAAGATAGGTAATCCAACATGAACCGGAGATCTCGGTGGTAACCCAGAGGTACCCATAGAGCATACCAAGATGAGGCCCACAGAGCGTCTCAGACCCTCTGCCTATGTACTCATCCTAGAAGGAGAGGTCCAATTAAAGGCCAGCTATTTAGCCACCTTAGTCAGACGTGACGGTTCGAGTCAAGCAGACCTAGATTTAGCTCTAGGAATAGCTTCCTGATTTTTAAGCTAAGTCTTATACGGTGAGATCGTAGTTTGCTATGAGTCTTCATATGTAGAGTACACTGCATATGATCAGGGCATAAGCTAAAATATGTTCATATAGGTTTAAAGAGTTTCTTATAAGTAAGAAAGGCTAAGAAATATTTGAGTACAGTTTCTCAGCAATTATTCTTTGTATATTTCTGAATTATTAGTTCTCTTTAAAATTAATCAAGTATGCTCATATATAGATTTACTCTTGTTAATATCTAGAGTATCCGCCATATTTATGATTGTCAATTATTAGACTCTTTAAAGCTTACTACTGTTATAATTGATGTCAGTTACTCAAAAGTATATCTGTAATTATATCAGTGCTTTAGACTGTTTCTTTGAAGTACCCATTCACTGAGCGAGTAGGGTCACCCCTCTACTCACAATATTTAGGGAAATAATATGGACTTGAAGATATCATTGCATCAGAGTAGATCTACCACAAGAGTTAAGTCTGAGTATAGTTAAGTTCAGTCGGTCCTTGTCACTCTAGGTCCTTGTAAAGAAATAAGAGAGAGTTGTAAATAATGATGTATAACATTATTCCTCTTTTAGCAATATATGCGAATCAGCAAGTCTTATGTGCTTAAAAGTGTGAGAAATAGAATGAATGTATGGATGTGTATCGTGTATGTTGAGATCATATTAAAGTAGTCAAAGTTTAATTCCCTTGTAAAGTTAGTTTATGTGGTTCAATGTGAGAAAACAAAGAGTTTGAAAAAGAAGAAAAGTTAAGGGTGATCTTTATTTTACGTTAAATCCTCAATTTATGCCCTAATATCATGATTAGTGGTAATTGTGAGATCAGGGTGTGACAAGTAGAGTGGGAGCACGTTGAGTGTTCCTGTTCCAAACATACAATGGAGTGATTCAGATTCATAGTCAGAGACTTTTAGGAAGGGGGAGCAAGATCATTACCAGGTAAAGTCTTCAGAGCAGCAGTTGAGGAGGTATGACAGTGTTTGTCATCCTTCATCTAGATATCTGACATCTCAGTATATTCTCCTTACTGATCAGGGGGATCCAGAGACCTATCATGAGGCACAAACTCATAGAGATATAGTACAGTGGCATCCGGTGATGTAGGAGGAGATGTATTCTTTACAGAAGAATGATACCTATGAGCTTATGGAGCTTCCCAAGGGTCAGAGAGTACTAAAGAACAAGTGGTTCTACCGGATGAAGAGAGATAACCACAACAAGGATATTAGATACAAAGCCAGACTAATTATCAAGGGCTTTGGTCATAGACCAGGGGAGCATCATTAGAGGATTTCTGAGCCTTTGTACAGAATGTTAGAAATAAAATTTTCATCCAGGATGGCTCAAGTTACCAGTAAGGGGGAGCCTGTAAAGTTTCAGGTGTTGGCATGGAGATAGAAGCGGTGCTGCCAGGATACTTCTTCTCAGTTTCTAGGAAACTGTGGCAACACATCCCACTATCACACAGACAACGAGGTATTACGTGAAAACGTGCGGAAACCCCATAAGCCACTATTTACCAAAAACACGGGTTAATTAAAACCGATTGTAGAAAGCAGATAAACTGAGAAACTATTACATTTAGGTCCTCATCCTACAAGGAAACGGGTTATATAAACATTTACAAGTCTTGATACGTGTCCACAGCTTAGGAGATCAGCTGTCAAGCCATCACGTGAGTTCATCACCTGTTTATACATACATAACGGCCCATATCCGGCCAGCAGTAGGACATACAAAGCATGATCAGCTATACATTGCGAAACAACATCAAAATGCCTCCAAGGACCTGAGAGTATAGGGATGGATCTAAGACTCTACTACAAAACAACCAAAACAGCAGCATGTCCATCTCTTGCCTTTTACTGCTCGTCTTGCTGCTCAGCCGCAACTCCGCGACCACCACCACGTCTAGCTCGAACACCTAAAAAGGTTATAAACCAGCAGGGTGAGACACACAGTCCCAGCGAGAAACATAACTCCCCGCCGAAACCATAAAACCAAAAGAAGATTAAAGCAATAGCAGCAGATAACTGATAGAAGGTATATCAAGAGCAGTCTATATAGAAAAGCTATTCATACCATCAGGCTTACCAGATGTACGGAAGGCATATAACCAAATATCTCTTTATGGAACATGATTGACAAGATAAGATTTATAAGATCTTACCACATAACATAAAGAACGTATAAGTAACTGCAAGTATAACAAGATCAACTACACAAGCAAGGCCTCAACCAATGTTCCGTGTTTTGCCTTAAGCAATAAATACTATTCGGCTGGATTACGTATTATTATGCCCTAAGGAAGTGAGTCGTACCGCTCAGATCCAACCGACGACTGCGAAACCCAGAGTCGGTGCCATACAAGGTCAATGGAAGAGCCAGACTCCACGACCTCCCACTTCGTGGTCAGTGCATGAAAACCAAAGCAGGACCGCAGTCTCATGCTTAAGTGGCCTCAGCCACCGGGTCAGGCTACCCTCTGCCTAGCACGCCTCGATACAGGTTTCGACGCTAGCGAAACTGAGCCACGGGCCTATTCACCGTGCTCTGAGCCATGAACACATTCATGCTCCCATATCACACATCCTGAGTCATGGGCATGTTCACCATGCTCTTAACATATTGAGCTACGGGCCTGAAACCGCACTCTGGAGTCTACAACCGAAGTTGCACTCATACCTCCTCACTTTAGGCTAGGAGAAACCTCGCATACTCAACAATATGCGCTCCGGGTTAACCCGCAGGAGAACCTATTTCACCATCACCAACTCCTGACGATGATGGATCTATGGCCAGAGAAAACTACATGATATGTTCCACTGTGATTATTTAGTATATTTTAAGTGGATTGTTGAGGCAACCAAGTTGTAACACATGCATAACATAAAGCTATATTATTGTTACCACCTTCGAGCTATTCTGGGATCTCAATCCCTCACCACAAGAAACCACTGCCTCAAAAGGCATTCTCATTACTTGGGATAACAATCCCAGATCATCATAAGAAGATAACATCTCAACTTAGGCACTTTAGCCAAACTCAGGTCTTCAGAACAAAACACATCATGCATGTTATCTCATCATCAATAGTAACCATCAGAGCAGTGTTACTCAAACATATATACCTCATAGCCCTTTAACTGGCTATGCATCTGTATGAAACACCTGCATGGTTAGTATACACAATCATCATGGATTAACAGAAAGAGCCTATTATCAAACATAGGGCAACATTGATGATTATATGCTTTATCATTCATGCCTCAACCTATGACTATAGACATTGATCATATCATCGTGTGAAGCAACTCATACACTTATATCACTTACTCCTCATAATATAAGCGTACATGATTCAAATATGTCATGATTACATATGTATGTTCTACTATAACAACCATAACCAAACGTGATTACTTAAACAAGATCTAGCATATAGGTTTTCTAGAAGGAACAAGACCCTCACTAGAAGTGCCCACTACCCTCACAAGAAGTGTGATGGGTAGGGCACCCTCACTAGAGGTGGTATCGGACAGGGTACTTGCTCATATCGCCCAACACTCTAGCCCCACAACAGCCAAGCAAACCAGCAAGGTGTATCGGCTACTACCTCAAGATGTATCGTGCAACAAGGCCCAAGGCATAATGTGCACAAGCATATCGTGCAGCAGGTATATCAGGCACCTTTGTATCGTGCACATCAGTGTCGTGCAATTCTGTGTCATGCATCATGGATATCAGGCATACATATGCAACGTGCATCTCAGCCTATATCGTGCAACAGTGTGTTATGCATCAAGGAACCAAAGCTTATTGTGCACCCATGCAAAACGTGCAACACCATGCATAACATACATCACAACCACGCCATGACGCCCAACACAGAGCTATCCACAGAACTTCATAACGTCCAAGATATAACAGGCTCAAGGCTACCAACTTAGGTTAGATGTATCAGGCAACACCACACAACAAGGAACAACGCCCAAAGGTGCAACTCAAACGGGCAGCAAGGAACCTGTCGCTCAACCAGCCCAGCCTTACCCTATCGGCCAACACACAAAGCAAGGACTATGGTGTGACACCCGACACAAGACCAGACCACAACGCCCCATATCATCTAAGGTATGACAGCACCAAGCAACCACTTGAACAAGGTGTATCGGGCAGGGCATTCAGCATGGTGTGATGCCCGACACACAAAAGGGGCAAGGACCAGGGTGTAATGCCCAACACAGCCACAACATGCCAACCAAGGCTCTAGGTCAAGAGGGGTATCGGGCAACATCATCCCCAAGACCATAATGTGCAAGATGCAACCCATAACAAGGTCGTCGTCAACCTCAAGCACAAGGGCACCAAAACCCTAGTGGATCAAGAAGATGGCACACCTCTCAACAAATAAGAGAGAGGGGTCTTGTACACCTTCTTATCACCAATTAGGAAACCCAAGGATCAACCCTAACCAAGGTCTACAACCACCACAAAGCTCACCTCTCGAATCCATGGTGAGAGAAGGGTGTTGCTTAAGCAACTAGAACACAAGCTCACCTCTCAACTTAAATGAGAGAGGAGTATTTCCCATATCACTAGAGTTCAAGCTCACTTCTCTAGAACAAGGAGGGAGAGGGGTGTTGCTCAACAAGAAAACCCTAGAAACAAGGTTCGGCCAACAAGGTGTAACTAAGTAAGAAACTAAACTAGCAACAAACATAGCTGATTATGATCATAAGAAACATACAAGAACATAGAAGGTATTATACTTAGGGTTAGGAGTTATGTAACCTGCCTTAAGCAAGCTCCAAGCTCCTAGCACCAAGCTCCTAGCTCCACCATAAGAAGAGAGCAATGCACTCTAGGGTTCGGCCACCACTAGAGGAAGAAGGAGACTCCAAGATAAGGATCGGCCACCAAGCTTGCAAAGGAAGAGGGTGTCGTGCACCAAGGGAGAGGGGAAACTAAAGAACTAAAGGGATCGTTAGCAAGAGAAAGGGAACACATATATAGGAGAGGATGGAGGACAAACCAAGGTAAGACAAGGCAAGGTGTCACCCACCTAGGGACACTTGTCCATGAGAAATGCCACCACTATAACATTCCTTAAACACATGTCCAAAGCCATTGCCACATGCAAACATCAAGCGCCAAGTGTCCACTAGTGGTGACACAAACGAGGTCAATGGGGTCAAAGGGTCAATGGGCGACACACCTCCACACCATGCCCGACACACACCCTTGGGCGACACACCTCAGGCCGACACAACCGCACTTGCCCGACACAAGGTCAAAAAGGCAAAGGCAAGGCACAACAAGGCCCACCAAGGCTCAACCAAGCCCAAAGTAACTCAAGCAACGAGCCCAACTCTTCCTCTCAACACTAGAGGAAGCAAGGAGAGGGAGGAACACCTCACAAGGTGACAAACTTGCCCACAAACCCTAGACTTGGGTTAATTACAAGTGGCACCTCCAGCTCTCAATAAAGCACAAGAAAACCCTAATCACCACTAAAGGTGATTAGCAAGCAACTAAGCATCAGGGTTAAGCAAAGCAAACATGATAAGCCCTAAACGGAGTTCAGGTTCCTTACAAGCTATAACCCCCTACAATGAGATTTCGTCCTCAAAATCCGAAGAGAAAAGCGAGGGATACTTCCTTCTCATCTCTTCCTCAAGCTCCCACGTGGCTTCCTCAATGCCAAGATGATGCCAAAGAACCTTAACCAGGACCAGGTCCTTCCTCTTCAGCTTCTTAACTCTTCTATCAAGGATCATCACATGACCTTCCTCGTAGGTCACATCTTCATCAAGCTCAACGTCGACTAGCTGTATCACTATTCCTATATCCGGATGGCTTTTCTTCAGCATACTGACATGGAACATTGGATGCAACCTGTGCAACTAGGGTGGTAGCTCTAACTTGTCAGCTACGTTGCCCGTACGTGCTATGAATGGGTATGGCCCCATATATTTGGGTGCTATCTTACCCTTCCGGCCAAACCTCATTACACCTTTCCATGGCGAGACTTTAAGATACACTTTGTCTCCTACCTGGAACTCCAAAGGTCGTCGGCAATTGTCTGCATAATACTTCTTCATGTCCTGTGCCGCTTTCAACTGTTGTTGTATCACCTTGATCTTTTCTGTTGTCTGCTATACTAACTCAGGACCCAAAAGTTGATATTCGCCAGACTCATACCAACATAACGGAGATCTGTACTTCCTGTCATATAAGGCCTCATAAGGAGCCATGTCAATGCTCCGCTGATAACTATTGTTGTAGGCGAACTCTATCAGACTGAGATGTATGTACCAACTACCTAGGAACTGCAAAACACAAGCCCGAAGGAGATCCTCCAAAGTCTGAATAGTTCTCTCAAATTGTCCATCTGTCTGTGGATGGAAAGTGGTGCTAAACCTCAGCTAGGTTCCCAACGCTTTGTGCAACTGTTCCCAAAAACAACTCATGAACTGAGGACCTCTGTCAGAAACTATCATTGCTGGCACACCGTAAAAATGCACTATCTCATCCACATATATCCGAGCTAGCTTCTCAGCTATATACATTGTCTTTACAGGTATGAAATGGGCAGACTTCATCAATCTGTCCACTATTACCCAAATGCAATCATGATTCCTAGTTGTCCTGGGTAGACCAACTTCGAAATCCATGGTTATATGATCCCATTTCCACTACGGTATCGGCAGGGTTGCAACGTACCTGCCGGCTTTTGATGCTCAACCTTGACTTGCTGACATATTGCACACCTAGCCACAAACTCAGCTACATCTTTCTTCAAGACGGACCACCAATACAAGTCCTTCAGACTATGATACATCTTGGTGACTCCTGGATGCATAGCATACATCGACGTGTGTGCTTCCTCGAGCACTAGCTTCCTCAGATCATCAGCATCGGGGACCACCATCCTATCATGATAGAAAACTAGTCCATCCTTGGACTCATAGAAGCCATCACGCTTTTCGCTGCCAAACTCTGACCTGATCAACTGTACTGTATCATCTATTTGTTGTGCATCTTTGATCTGCTGTCTCAGCGTAGGCTTGACTTGCATATGTGCTAAAAGTCTAGCTAACAAGGAAACTTCCATCTGCACATTCATCTGTCGTAGGGAAACAAACATATCTCGTCTATGGCATACCAAGGAACTCAACTGTGCCTTCTTTGAAGGAAAAGAAGAAGACTTTCAGCTAAGTGCATCAGCTACCACATTCACCTTACCAGGATGATACTCGATGGTGCAGTCGTAATCATTGATTAGATCCATCCATCGACGTTGTTGCATGTTTAGCTCGTTCTGTGAAAAGATGTATTTTAGGTTCTTATGATCTGTAAAGATCTGGCATACCTCCCCGTAAAGATAGTGTCTCTAAATTTTTAACGCATGAACTACTGCTGCTAACTCCAAGTCATTAGTCGGATAGTTCTCCTCATGACTCTTAAGCTGTCGCGAAGCAAAAGAAACCACATGGTCTTCCTGCATCAGCACGCATCCTAAGCCCTTCTTGGAAGCATCGTAGAAAACAACATAGCCCTTTCCAGGCTCTGGCAGCACTAGCACTGGAGCACTAGTCAACTTCTCCTTCAAACTCTGGAAATCTTGTTGACAACGATCATCCCAGACAAAAGGTACATCCTTTCTAGTCAACTTCATCATCGGCAACGCAATCGCACTGAAGCCCTTGATAAACCTTCGGTAGTATTCTGCTAATCCCAGGAAACTACGAACTTCTGTCAGCGTCTTCGGCTGTTCCCATTCTGCAACAGATTCCACCTTCTTCGGGTCCACTTTGACACCTTCAGCAGATATCACATGACCCAAGAAAGTAAATTCTTCCAACCAGAACTCACACTTACTGAACTTGGCATACAACTGATGTTGGCGAAGAAGAGTCAACGCTAATCGAAGATGTCGCTCCTGCTCTTGCCTGTCCCGACTGTAGATCAAGATATCATCTATAAAGACTACAACAAACTGATCTAGGAACGGATGAAACAATCGATTCATCAAGTCCATGAAAGCAGCAGGTGCATTGGTTAGCCCAAACGGCATAACCACAAACTTGAAGTGACCATACCTCGTCTTAAAAGCTGACTTTGGTATGTCATCCGCCTTAATCCTCAACTGATGATATCCGGACCGTAGTTCGATCTTTGAAAACACTGTAGCACCATGCAACTGATCGAACAGATCATCTATCCTTGGCAACGGGTACTTGTTCTTGATCGTGAACTTGTTCAACTGTCGGTAGTCTATACATAGCTGCATTGATCCATCCTTCTTCTTAACGAACAACACTGAAGCACCCCAAGGCGATGTACTTGGTTGGATGAAACCTTTCTCCAACAACTCTTATAACTGCTTCTTAAGCTTTGCCATCTCCACTGGAGCCATCCTATACGGTGTCTGTGCAACTGGTTGCGTTCCTGGAACCAGATTGATCTCAAAATCAATCTCTCGGGGTGGAGGAACACCGGGGAACTCATCGGGAAACACATCTGCAAACTCTCGAACAACTGACACCTGCTCAAGGCTAGGACCTTTTGTCTTGGTATCCACAACCTGAGCTAAGAATGCCTTACATCCTTGTCGTAGCAACTTCTCTGCCACCATAACCAATACTAGACATGTAGGGAGAATCTTCCTATCTCCTTGAAAGATCCACTTCTCTCCATCATCATCAAACACAGCCTCCTTGGAACCACAATACAAAACAACCTTATACTTCTCTAGGGTATCCATCCCAAGGATCACATCGAAACCATGCATATCAAGCACTAGTACAGAAATGGGTTATAACGTCACTACTTGTAGGGTCGGTTTTTCCAAATAACTGACCTTATATGTCTAAAAAAACACAGGAACCACTTAAGACCTCTTGGGTCGGTTTTCTTAAAAAAACCGACCTTGTAGTGTAACTTTATAGGGTCGGTTTTCCAAATAACCGACCTTATATGTCTATAAAAAACGCGGGTACCACTTAAGACCTCTTGGGTCAGTTTTCTCAAAAAAAATCGACCTTGTAGTGTATCTCTATAGGGTCGGTTTTCCAAATAACCAACCTTATATGTCTATAAAAAATGCGGGCACCACTTAAGACCTCTTGGGTCACTTTTTCTTAAAATAACTGACCTTGTAGTGCATCTCTATAGGGTCAGTTTTTATAAAATAAGCGACCTTATAGACAATTGGATTAGAAAGTCAATTACAAGTTTCCCGCAGCAAAAATTTGCTTGATTTTGGCTTTGCGCCTCGATCTATAGCGTCGGTTTTTACTTATAACCGACCCTATAGGGCTACTTGGTCGACAAATTCATCGACCGAATAAGAGCTAGATTTCACGTATACAAGCCCCTTTAGGGTCGGTTTTTTTCCTTATAACCGACCCTAAAGTCCTCTTCGGTTCAACACCTCTAAGGTTGGTTTTTCCTTTAAAATCGACCCTAAAGGGCTCCTCGGTCGACAAATTCATCGACCGATATCAATTCTAGATCCAGTTTAGTTCACGCATGTATAAGCACCTCTAGCGTCGGATTTGTACTTTTAACCAACCCTAGAGCTTTTCTCGGTCGACAAATTCGTCGACCGAGAAACAACCAGATTTCCTTCGTATAAGTACCTTTAGGGTCGTTTTTTTCCTTATAATCGACCCTAAAGTCCTCCTCAGTCGACAATCTTGTCGACCGAGAATTTTGTTTCCAATTTAGTTCACGCCTGTGAAAAAACTAAACTGGATCCTAAGTTTATCTTGGTCGACAATATTGTTGACCGGGGAGGACTTTAGGGTCGGTTATAAGGGAAAAACCGACCCTAAAGGTGCTTATACGAAGGAAATCTTGCTCCTTCTCGGTTGACGAATTTGTCGACCGAGATGGAGCCAGATTCGCTCGTATAAGCTCCTGTAGTGTCGGTGTTTCTTTATAACTGGCCCTAGAGGGATTTTCGGTCGACAATATTATCGACTGAGATAAACTTAGGATCCATTTTAGTATTTCACACATGTATAAGTACCTCTAAGGTTCTCGGTCGACGAATTGTTCGATCGAGACAACATCGGTCGAAAAAATATTCGAACGAGGCCAACCCTGTGAACCTCTATTTGCGTGAATTAAAAAGGCAATATTCTGATTAAAATATAAATTTAATGACTTAAAAAAAATTAAAAAAATCGTAACAGCTAGTTTTCGATCGACCGTTGGCCGACCGGGAAGAGCGTCTAGAGAAACGACCGTTGCGGGCGTCGGTCGACAAATTGTTGACCGAAATGGGCTCTGTTTTGCTATAAATAGCACCCAAAATGATCCATTTCTTCACACCTTCACATTCTCACTTCTCTAGATCCTCTCTAGTGTATTCTTGTAAAAATCTTTAGCTTCTCTACATCCAAGTATTGCTTGCTACTTCTCCATTTCAAAGCAACGAGATGGCTTCCTCATCAACGTGTGGAAAGAAGCAAGTTGCAGCCAGGAAAGGAAGGACGGTCTCTCCAGCACTGCCGATCATCAACGACATCCCCTTCAACGATGCAGCTGCAGGAAACCTCTACCTCAGGCTCTCCTCAAGAACTCCTCTTCCACGACGACCAGTCGATGTCATGGACTTCCACAACATTGTCGATTTGGAGGAACTCTTTGAGGTGCAACATTTGACTGATTTTCTGATCCCCTCCTTCCATTCCTACTCCTCCAAAGTAGTTAATGAATTCTATGCCAATTTAACCCCACATCCTGACCATGATTCCTTCTCCTCTATGGTTGGTGGGTATGGATTCCATTTTACTGAGGAGGGTATTCTTGATATGCTTGACATAGACATAGAAGAATATAAAGATTTTCTTGATCTCACCACAGGAAATCCACTCAACAAACTCTCCCAAGATGACACTACAATTAGCCTTAGTGATGTCAAAAGAGCCATCTTTCAATCAAATATGACTTGCCATGAAGATAGGGGTACCTATTATGCCATAAATTTAAAACCTGAAGCTAGGATCATAAATCTCATTGTTGCCACCAATATCCATCCTAGAGCAAACAAATCTGAAGTACCCACCTTTCGTATGTACCTTATCTATGCCATTCTCAAAGGTATTCCCATAAACTTTATTCGTATCATCCTTAAGAATATGCTTGAGTTTTCTGGCAATCCACCTTATGCTGACTTTGTATGCCAAATCACTCAACATTTTCTTAAGAAGAATATTGAGGACGACTTAGGTTACACATGGGATAGAAAACCCCAAAATATAAGTAAAAATACGGTGGAAAAGATGGGAATCGACTTTGGACACAAAAGGGCTAGGATTGAAGGGGAGACATCCACCCAAGACATACCTCCACCACCTCCTCCTACCAACCTACCCCATGATCCTATTACAAACACCTTGACATACATTGCTAGATCCCAATATCACCTAAGTAGGCAATTGGATTATAATCACCATGCCATGACTTATTTAAACCAAAGGATGCAAACTCTCTCTCCTAACCAACCTGATGAATATCCCTATTCCGTTAATCCTGGCATGATAAATCCATACAATCCTTCCTACAACTACTATCAAATTCCACCTCCACCATCTCCTGATCTCACACATACTCAGTTTTCCCCAATTCAACTTCAAGACATTGCTTCCCACTTTCGCTTTGACCGTGTTCCCACCTTCTTGGAGGCTTATGCCTTAACTAAGGCATGTGCCTTGGAGTGGCAAACACTGGTCAAATATTATGGAGCTGACCCCTTTCTTGGAAAAGACCCAGACATTGATGTAATCCTTCGGTCTTTTCAGTGAGATTATGAGATATCTTTGTAATGATTGTAATGGATATCTTTTTATAAAGCAAGTATGTCATGCTTCATCTTATAAAGTGTATGGGCATTAAATTGTTATGAATAAAAGTGTTTTCCATTGCTTCATTTGGACATATACATGTTATATAAGAATATTGTTATTTCAAATGATTGAAAAATAAATTATGGCTAAATTTGACAAAGCATCACTTGGTTTTAAAATTAAATATCTCTTTAAGGGGGGGCATAGCATAAAATTAAGGGGGAGAACTAAAGAGTCATACAAAATGATTATATTGGATATGATGTAAAATCTTGTACAAGTACTTAGATATCATGTAAATCAAGCGTTAGATCTTACATAGCCATTTACAACACTTAGATAGGTCATCCCCTACAATAGTGTCACAACCGCACACTCATACACACACTTGGTACTTAATTTAAAACATTGAAACAGGGTTAATATCAGTCAAAAATATTGTCGATCGAGACACTCTCGGTCGACAATATTGTCGACCGAGGAGGACTTAGGATCTAGTTTATGTATAAGAACCTCTAGGGTCGGTTATAAGCACCTCTAAGGCACCTCGGTCGACAAATTCGTCGACCAAATAAGAGCCAAATTTAACGTGTATAAGCACCTCTAGGGTCGATTTTTCGCTTATAACCGACCCTTAAGGGCTCCTCGGTCGACAAATTCGTCGACCGAATAAGAGCCAGATTTCAAGTGTATAAGCACCTCTAGGGTCGGTTTTTTCCTTGTAACTGATCCTAGAGCTCTTCTCGGTCGACGTATTTGTCGATCGATAAGATCTCGGTCGACAAATTGTCAACCAAGAAGGAGCCCGATTTCACATGTACAAGCACCTCTAGGGTCTGTTTTTCCTTATAACCAACCCTAAAGGGCTCCTCGATCGACAATATTGTCGACCGATAGAAATTTTGGATCGAGTTTAGTACTTTTCAAAATGTTATAAAGCATTGGGATCTCAATCTTTTGTCTCATTGTTGGGAATTCACATCCCTCAATACCACCATCATTACATTTGCTGGATCTGGGTATTCAAACCCTTAGTTCATCACTAAACATGGTTATCACTTATCAGGTAACTATTACCTTTAGGTCATCTGACCAAGGTATTCAGGATATTTGTTACACAAGCATCTCAATTTCATATCAACCATATCAATTTCATATCAACATCATGCAATACAAAAATAACATCACTATTCCCTCATTAGGGTTAAAGTTTCCCATCTTTATCAATTAGGGTTTCACATCATCATCCCATATTGAAATTTCACATAACATTATCCCATATTAGGGTTTTTACACAACATCACCCTATATTAGGGTTTCACATAACATTCCCATATTAGGGTTTCACATAACATCATCCCATATTAGGGTTTCACATAACATTATCCCATATTAGGGTTTCATACGACATCACCATATATTAGGGTTTCACATAACATCATTATTAGGGTTGTGTAAGCACCTTAGAGCTCCCTCGGTCGATAAATTTGTCAACCGAGAAAGAGTCAGATTTCACGTGTATAAGCACCTCTAGGGTCGATTTTTTCTTTATAACCGACCCTAAAACGCTCCTCGGTCGATAATTATTGTCGACCGACATGAATTTTCGATCCAGTTTAGTTCACGCATCCTCGGTCGACGAATTTGTCGACCGACAACCATTCGTTCGACAAATTCGTCGACCTAGAAGGAGCCAAATTTCACCTCTGGCTCCTTCTCAATCGACGAATTTGTCGACTGATAGATATCGGTCGACAAATTCGTCGATCAAAAGGAGCCAAATTTCATTCTTAGAAGCACCTCTAGGGTCAGTTTTTTCTTTATAACCGACCCTAAAGTCCTCTTCGGTCGACAATATTGTCGACCGAGATAAACTTAGGATCCAGTTTAGTTTTTCACACATGTATAAGCACCTGTATGGTCGGTTATAAGGAAAAAACCAATCCTAGAGGTGCTTAAACAAAGGAAATCTTGCTCCTTCTCGGTCGATGAATTTATCGACCGATAACCGCTCGGTCGACAAATCGTCGACCGAAAGGGGCCATATTTCCTTCGTATAAGCACTTGTAGCGTCGGTTTTTTCCTTATAACTGACCCTAGAGGACTTTTCGGTCAACAAATTCATCGACCGAGAATGCATTTGAGTGTTTTAAACAACCCGCTCGGTCGACAAATCGTCGACCGAGAATGCGTTTGAGTGTTTTTAAACAACCCGCTCGGTCGACAAATCGTCGACCGAAAGGGGCCAGATTTCCTTTGTATAAGCACTTGTAGCGTCGGTTTTTTCCTTATAACCAACCCTAGAGGTCTTTTCAGTCGACAAATTCGTCGACCGAGAATGTGTTTGAGTGTTTTTAAACAACCCGACACGGGCACCGTTTATCTTTAGCGTCGATTTTTTTGTGTTAACCGACGCTACATGTCTTTCTCTCCGTGAAAAAGCCGAAACTTTAGTCTTTCTTCCTCCCATGAAACCCTTTTCTCTGTTCTATTCTCTCTCCCACGGCGCCGCGAACCCTTGTTTTTTCCTGTGTCATTCTGCCGTGAATTCCTTGCCTTCTCTCCGTGAAGCTGTTGCCATGAAGCTCGTGCCACCTCTCCGTGCCGCCAAGAGAATCGTGGTGTCCGTACGTGAAGACGTTGCCAC
Organism: Alisma plantago-aquatica; assembly: GCA_963693085.1. Lineage (NCBI taxonomy): Eukaryota > Viridiplantae > Streptophyta > Magnoliopsida > Alismatales > Alismataceae > Alisma > Alisma plantago-aquatica. The sequence continues at coordinate 748,193,992 of OY856411.1, read as the reverse complement.
CTCTCCGCGCCGCCAAAGTTTTGCCTCCTCTCTGCAAAAAGAGCTCATCGTCGCCGCCTCTCCACTCTTCCACGAAGGTCGCCGCCTGTCCGTGAAGGTCATCTCATCCTCCACGAAGGTCGCTACCATTTCCAAGTAAGTTCGCCGCTTCCTTCGTTCCTTCGTTCCCGCCTTCCTTCATTCCCGCCCGCCGCCATTGCTGCTCTCGGTCGACGAATTCGTCGACCGAGAGTGGACCTGGACGCTGCGCGCAGGTGGGCTCTCGGTCGACTAATTGTCGACCGAGAGTGGACCTACTCCTTATTTATGTGGGAGCTATAAATGTTTTAATCATATTTGTTGTAATGTTCACAAATAGTTCTGAATATTATAATGATTTCAATCTTTGGACTGTTGGAAACGGCCTTACTTTTCTAATTTGTACAAGTATTTTCCATTTTATATGATTTGATAACCCAATAATAAAAACATGTCTTTTTTCATATGTAATCATTATATAAATTTTAGAAATTAATACTAGATTAGACATGTGTACTCCTAGATTGACACTTTAGGGTTGATGCATGATGTTTAACTTAATATATAAATATGAAAATAATGCATTTATATATTAACTTAGAAACCCGTTCAAAATTTCCTCATTAGGAGTAAACTTTGGATAGTCCCCGGTTTGGGACTGTTTTTGGATATTTTAATCTCACTTAGGATGTACCTATATAATGTATGTTTAGTTTTGTAGATTATTTCAGTAGGATTTCTTCATTTGTTCTTTGGGTACATATGTGAGTGGTTATTTGCCATTTACATCGGTGTACTTGGAGAACTTAGGGGAAATGCTGTTGAAATTTTCTTCAAAACTAAACATACATTATACAATTACTAGTGAGATTAAATATTCAAAAATGGGATAGGTGGTACACTTTAGTATATAAGTAATTAACTTCCTATCAATAAAAACTTACAGATTATTATAGTATCAATATTAAACTATTAGTTTTATAATTAATTTTAATGTGATATAGAAAATGGATCGAAGTTGGATGTCTATCAAGAACCGTTGCAGTCCAGAGTTTGCCAAAGGTCTTGATGAATTTATCAGATTTGTTGAGGAACATAGGAAACTACCTACAGATAGGCTGCAGGAGCTCAGGTCTAAAGGGGATAAATTGCCAGTCCAGTTTGATATCACAGGAGCACATGTTGGGGAACATGCTAGTGCTTTCAAGCATTACGAAGGGGTGACCGTGCGCAGTAAGGTGGCAATAGATATAGAAAATTGGCATGATGTTCCTAATGCCCAAAAAGACCTCTTATGGAAAGATATATCTGTGAGTGGAAGTGATATTATTTTAATATGTTTTTTATCTATTGATTCTAATTTAGTTTGCTTGGAATTAATTCCTTTTCAAAACAACATTATTAATTGCTTCTTTTGTATGTATAGGGTGTTTTTCATCTAAATGAAAAAGATCACAAGAAAAGAGTGCTACAACGTTGTGGTGTACGATGGAGGGGTTTTAAGACATATCTTGTAAGGGAATTTATAAATAATCCTAAACAAAAGAAGAAAGCTACAGATGTATATATTTTTATAGATCCTGAGGTGTGGGAAATATTTGTTGCAGCTAGGAGATCGGAAGAGTTTGAGGTAATAAAGATTGTGATGTATTGTATAAATATTTAATTTTATACAATTAAGGAGGTGAATCTTTGTATACATGTTTGCCAAATCTAAATTGCAATACCTCATTTTAATGATCATGCTATTTACCAGGCTCAAAAGGAAAGACGGGCTAAAAATGTGCATGACCAACGCTTGGGGCCCGGTGGTTATGCCTTCCGCTCCCAACTACAAGAAAAGCAATCATCTTCTGGAAAAGAATCTAGTACAACTCAAGTTGAGCGACCACCCCGACACTTGACATGGATTGATGCTAGAAAGAATCGAGCCGGTGAAATTGTCAACCATGCAACTAAGGAGGTGGCACAAAAGATGGTAGGTTTATCCCAACTAAGTAAAGAGTAACTCCTACAAACTTAGATTTATTTACATCTAATTGATATTGTGATTTAATATTTTTATTAACTATGAATAGATTGATCTCCACGAGCAAAGGAAGGAAGGAAAGTTCATCCCAATTGGCTACATGGATGAACTAGAAGTTGCTCTTGGTACGAAGGAGCATCCTGGCCGTGTTAGGGGATTAGGAGCTGGCATAGGATTCAAGTCTTATTTTGGCCCTTCGCAATCTAAAATAGGTTGTGCAGGAGGTCTTACACAAGAGGATGTTGAAGCATTAGTAGCGGAGATAGTAAAAGAAATAATGTATTCATTTCAGCCTACTCAACCTTCTCAACCTATTCATATTGCGCGTCTCTCAAGTGATGAGGTACAAGCCCATTCTCCAGTTGTACAAGGTCATGGGAGCACTCCTGATGACCCACCACAATAATCTGTAGTAAGTTTTTGTTCTATATGTTGTGTTATTAGTATGATAAATATATGATAATACATATAGTTGTAACATGTATCTGTTCTACTATTTCTTATATAACTTATATTATTTCAATCTAGGTTGGTATGAACTGTAAACTTGTAGTGGAGGTTCTAGAATATAATGTTGTGGCAGCGGGCAAGGTGTACAACCTTGGTGTTACATTGCATTGCCAACAAATTACTAATGACATTTGTCGTGTGTCCATCTATCTTGTGTATGACGGAATGGGGGACAAACCACTACTCATACCTAATCCTAAATATAGTACAGTTGAAGAAGCCGAGGGTGCTATGGTGGGTTGGCCTAGACACTTGGTTATCAATGACAAGGTATACCTTATTTCTACCATATTTTTCATATTTGACTGCATATATGAACTCATGTAATATAAGTATGTAATTTAATTAATAGGTTTGTAAACCAAAAAGTAAAACTTCTACTAGTCATCCTCCTATGCCCAAGCCATCTTTCATTCCCGAAACTACATTCGAAAAATTGGGAAGCAAATCTAAATGTCTGTGTCGATACTTAGCCAACCAAAGATCGGGATCACATATGTTGGTCAATTTAACACAAGATGCAGCTGGGAGGGACTTTCAGAATTTTATTTTTCTTGATGATATTATAGAGTTGTTCCGATATGATTGGTTGAACACTTCGATAATAGAAGTATGGATAAGGTAAGGATCTATCAATATATATAGAAAATTCCAATACACATTTTTAGCTTATTTCTACATATGAAAATAATTACAAATGTTTAACAGCCATTTATATACCGAGGCCACAAACTTTGATATAAAGAATGTTGGATTCTTAGTTCCTTCGGTCAGTAGTCAGGTGGAGACATATATTGAGGATGTGAATGAGTACTTCTCTGATGCATTCAAATATTTTTCTAGTGAGGGGAAGGAAATTATCCTAATTCCTTTTAACGTCCAGTAAGTATTATTATTCAATATAATTTTAATAATGAATAAAATTATTTATTTTAATGTTTGTTTTATTCTTACTCAGAGCTAGACATTGGGAATTAGTGGTGATTGCCCCAAAATTGATGACTCTTTATTATCTTGACCCAATGGGTAAAACAACAAGGAGTCACAAATTGAAATTGCCAGCTATGGAGTAAGCATAAATTTAATCAATGCTTCAACATGATATTTCTATTTAGAATTTCTATTTTACCAACTATCGTTTAATTTGATAGGGGTATAAAGGATTTTCGTGAAGCTGGAGGACAAATACCCACAAAATTAAAGACATTGACTTTGAAAAATGTCAAGGTACCTACTTTGACAACTTCTTACTCTTATATGTATTAATTTTCAACTGTAATATGTCAAATCTTATACTCTTATCTCAATTGATGTTTATAGTAGTTTACTAACATTAAGTATAATTTGTTACTTGTAGTGTCCTATGCAAAATAATGACTGGGCTTGTGGCTACTATGTAATGAAATATATGCAAGCTATTGTCAAACAAGCATCACATGACATTCAGACTATAAGTCAGGTAATAAAGAATAACATCATAAATTTACAAGTGATTGTAGTCATTTTATAAAATATTAGCATGTGCATTTTCTGTTACAGATCTTTACAACCCAGCCTTACACACATGTGGACTTGGATGAATTCCGAGAAGAGTGGTCAAAGTCTTTTATAAATGAAGTCGATATAGCATTGGATTAAATATGTCGGCTCCATTTATGTATGTGGTTTGAGTACTCTTTTATATTTACTTTTGTATCTGTCATCTCAGACTTGCACTCTATCATTTTGTAAATTATGATGTGATTATGAATCATTTTTGTTATGAATGTGTGGTTTTGAATATTGACGGTTGAGCATCAATGCTCCCCTCTCCCAGAATATATGAATCTTCTTGTTCTTCTGTTCTATTTCAATTTCTATAGAATTTTTTTTTTAAAAAATCGTAATTTCTAGCATCAGTTTTTTAAATAACCGACCCTAAAGATTGAATTCAGTGTACCCTCTTTGGTCAAGCAAATTTTCGACCGAAATATAACTTCTAGCGTCGGTTTTTGTACAAAACCGACTCTAAATGTCCTCTATAAGGTCGGTTATTTACAAAAACCGACCCTAAAGATTGAATAAACACTTCAGTGTACCCCTCGGTCGACAAGTATGTCGACCGAAATATTTTCGGTCAACAATTTTCTCGACCGAGGATCACACTGAAGTGTTTATTCAATCTTTAGCGTCAGTTATTCCAAAAAAAGACCCTGTAAAACTCCCTCGGTCGAGAAAATTGTCGACCGAAAATATATCGGTCGATAATTTTCTCGACCGAGCATCACATTGAAGTGTTTATTCAATCTTTAGGGTCGGTTATTTCAAAAAAATGACCCTGTAAACTCTCTCGGTCGAGAAAATTGTCGACCGAAAAACTCTCGGTCGACAATTTTCTCGACCGAGACCGTTTACAGGGTCGGTTTTTTTCGAATAACTGACCTTACACGCTCCTTTTTTCTCACCTAGGTCAGAATTTTTACAACCTTTTGCGTCGGTGTTTACTCTGTAAGGTCGATTTTATTTGGTTAAATAAACTGACGCTATAGAGAAAATTCTATAGCGACAACCACTTAGGCGTCGGTTAAAAAGTGACGCTGCAGGCTTAAAAAAACCGATGCTACAGACCATTCCTATACTAGTGAAGTGGTATAAATCCACTTGTATACTGTGTCCCGAAAAAGATAAGACACAAGATGGACACTCTTCTTGAAGCATTGAGGAACCATCAAGAGGGGTTTCTAACAACAAGCTATCTTTCTTACAACTAACAGGTAAACGATAGTTCTCAAGCATACTATAGGCGATAAAAGAGTGTGTAGTACCCGGGTCAACCAGAACAGATATAAAGTAAGAAGAAGACATATCAGAATGAAATAACTCCATCTGACCTGCCACCACTCGCGGGTCGCCTTCGGCTGACACATAGCATAGAATCGAGTTGTTGCTTGCTGTCCACGTCCTCTGCTTCCTTGAGCAGACGACCCCGCCAATGACACTTGACTGCGTCCTCGCCCTCTGCTACTACTGGGTTGTTGTCTATCCGACCCTTGTTGATTCTGCCTCAGCTGCTGCATCACTTCAACATCTCTACTTGAGCAATTTAACTTGAAATGCCCGATCTGACCACACATATGGCATGACCTATCTTCAAACCGTGGCCTAGATGGCCATGTCACTGCCACTGAAGTTGTACTATGTGCCTTTGACGGTGAAGAAACATAACCTCTTCCCTTACTCGGAGACCATTGCGACGGTGCACTGGAACCTCTCATCACAGAAGGCACTGAAAACCTTGGCTTCCTATAGCCACCAAACCTATGTCCCTGGAACAGAGCAGGCCTCTTCTTAGACATGGATTCTCTTTTCTCCCTAACTGACCATTCGATCCTCTGGACAGATTCTACAAACATGGCAAACCGCTCACAGTTCTCCAACGCAGAAGCAGGTGTTGTCAGCTCAGCTCTCAGGCCTTTCTCAAAATGTCTGATGTGCTCGTCATCTATCGTTGCCATGTGAGGACAAAACCTCAACAGGTCCATGAACTTGGCCTCGTACTCGGTGATGTTCATCGTTCCTTGGTTCAAGTGCTCAAACTGGCTGATCTTCTCATCCAGATACGTCTTCGGAAAGTATCTACTGACGAACTCACGCCGAAAAACCTCCCAACCGATCACCTCACCAGGTCTCTTCTCCTCCTCGATGGTCCACCAGTGACTAGCACTACCCTTCAGAAGGTAGATAGCGTGCTTGACTTTGTCTGCTTCGGGGATGTCGAGGATCCGAAAAGCCTTCTCAAGACTTGTCGGCCACAGATCTGCATCCGCTGGATCAGCCGTTCCAGCATAGTCTGAAGCTCCGACTCGGCGAAGCCTCTCAAAGGTCTTCCCAATACTAGATGTTTCTCCATGGGGAGCATGTGCTCTCGGCAGAGGCACTGACAATCTTTCTACCATGAGATTCATCGTAGCCATCATCTGCCCCATAAGTTGTTGGTAGGCAGGGTTTTTGAGAATGGCTGGGTCAAGTTGGGGGACCTCAGGCACCCGATCTCCATGTGCCTGCCCTATAGCTCCATCAACTGATGCAGCATCGTTGTTCTCAGCAGCATGTTCTTCATGGTTTCCAGACATCTTAGCTTTTCTTCCGCTTAGGGAAGAAGATAATTGTAAGAAAATATGGAGAACTCACAAGAACAGACACAACCTAGTCCTAAATCGCTGTAGACTCAGCGAACCTAGAGCTCTGATACAAAACCTGTGGCAACACATCCCACTATCACACAGATAGTGAGGTGTTATGTGAAAACGTGCGGAAAACCCCATAAGCCACTATTTACCAAAAACACGGGTTAAAATCGATTGCAGAAAACAGATAAACTGAGAAACTATTACATTTAGGTCCTCATCCTGCAAGGAAACATTTTATATAAACATTTACAAGTCTTGATACGTGTCCACAGCTTAGGAGATCATCTGTCAAGCCATCACGTGAGTTCATCACCTGTTTATACATACATAACGGCCCATATCCGGCCAGCAGCAAGACATACAAAGCATCATCAACTATACATCGCAAAACAATGTCAAAACGCCTCCAAGGACCTGAGAGTACATGGATGGCTCTAAGATTCTACTACAAAACAACCAAAATAGTAGCATGTCCATCTCTTGCCTTCTACTTCTCGTCTTGCTGCTCGGCCGCAACTTCGTGACCACCACCACGTCTAGCTCGAACACCTAAAAAGGTTATAAACTAGCGGGGTGAGACACACAGTCCCAGCGAGAAACATAACTCCCTGCCGAAACCATAAAACCAAAGGAAGATTAAAGCAATAGCAGCAGATAACTGATAGAAGGTATAACAAGAGCAATCTATATATCAAAGCTATTCATACCATCAGGCTTACCAGATGTACAGAAGGCATATAACCAAATATCTCTTTATGGAATATGATTGACAAGATAATATTTATAAGATCTTACCACATAACATAAATAACGTATAAGTAACTGCAAGTATAACAAGATCAACTACACAAGCAAGGCCTCAACCAATGTTCCGTGTTTTGCCTTAAGCAGTAAATACTATTCAGCTGGATTACGTATTATTATGCCCTAAGGAAGTGAGTCATACCGCTCAGATCCAATCGACGGCTGCGGAACCCGGAGCCGGTGCCATACAAGGTCAATGGAAGAGCCGGACTCTATGACCTCCCACTTCGTGGTCAGTGCATGAAAACCAAAGTAGGACCACAGTCTCATGCTTAAGTGGCCTCAGCCACAGGGTCAGGCCACCCTCTGCCTAGCTCGCCTCGGTACAGGTATCGATGCTAGTGAAACTAAGCCACAGGCCTGTTCACCGTGCTCTGAGCCATGAATGCATTCATGCTCCCATATCACTCATCCTGAGCCATGGGCATATTCACCATGCTCTTAACATATTGAGCTACGGGCCTGAAACCGCACTCTGGAGTCTACAACCAAAGTTGCACTCATACCTCCTCACTTTAGGCTAGGAGAAACCTCGCATACTCAACAATATGCGCTCCGGGTTAACCCGCAGGAGAACCCATTTCACAATCACCAGCTCTTGACGATGATGGATCTACGGTCATGGCAAACTACATGATATGTTCCACTATGATTATTTAGTATATTTTAAGTGGATTGTTGAGGCAACCAAGTTGTAATACATGCATAACATAAAGATATATTATTGTTACCACCATTGAGCTATTCTGGGATCTCAATCCCTCACCACCAGAAACCACTACCTCAAAAGGCATTCTCATTACTTGGGATAACAATCCCAGATCATCATCAGAAGATAACACCTCAACTTAGGCACTTTAGCCAAACTCAGGTCCTCCGACCAAAACACATCATGCATGTTATATCATCATCAAGAGTAACCATCAGAGCAGTGTTACTCAAACATATATACCTCATAGCCCTTTACCTGGCTATGCATCTGTATGAAACACCTGCATGGTTAGTATATACAATCATCATGGATTAACAGAAAGAGCCTATTATCAAACATAGGGCAACATTGATGATTATATGCTTTATCATTCATGCCTCAACCTGTGACTATAGACATTGATCATATCATCATGCGAATCAACTCATATACTTATATCACTTACTCCTCATAATATAATCATACATGATTCAGATATGTCATGATTACATATGTACGCTCTACTATAACAACCATAACCAAACGTGATTACATAAACAAGATCTAGCATATAGGTTTTCTAGAAGGAACAAGACCCTCACTAGAAGTGCCCACTACCCTCACAAGAAGTGTGGCGGGTAGGGCACCCTCACTAGAGGTAGTATCGGGCAGGGTACTTCCTCATATCGCCCAACACTCTAGCCCCACAACGGCCAAGCAAACTAGCAAGGTGTATCAGCTACTACCTCCAGATGTATCGTGCAACAAGGCCCAAGGCATAACGTGCACAAGCATATCATGCAGTAGGTATATCAGACATCTCTGTATCGTGCACATCAGTGTCGTGCAATGCTGTGTCGTGCATCATGGATATCGGGCATACATATGCAATATGCAGCTCAGCCTATATCGTACAACGGTGTGTTATGCATCAAGGAACCAAAGTATATCGTGCACCCATGTAAAATGTGCAACGCCATGCATAATGTGCATCACAACCATGCCATGACGCCCATCACAGAGCTATCCACAGAACTTCATAACGTCCAAGATATAACGGGCTCAAGGCTACCATCTCAAGTTAGATGTATCGGGCAGCACCACACAACAAGGAACAATGCCCAAAGGTGCAACTCAAATGGGCAGCAAGGAACCTGTCGCTCAACCAGCCTATCCTTACCCTATAGACCAACACACAAAGCAAGGACTGTGGTGTGACGCCCGACACAAGACCAGACCACAACGCCCCATATCGTCCAAGGTATGACAGCACCAAGCAACCACATGAACAAGGTGTATCCGGCAGGGCATTCAGCATGGTGTGATGCCCGACACACAAAAGGGGCAAGGACCAGGGTGTAACACCCAACACAACCACAACATGCCTACCAAGGCTCTAGGTCAAGAGGGGTATCATGCAACATCATCCCCAAGACCATAACGTGCAAGATGCAACCCACAACAAGGTCATCATCAACCTTAAGCACAAGGGCACCAAAACCCTACTGGATCAAGAAGATGGCTCACCTCTCAACAATAAAGAGAGAGGGGTCTTGCACGCCTTCTTATCACCAATCGGGCAACCCAAGGATCAACCCTAACCAAGGTCTACAACCACCACAAAGCACACCTCTCGAATCCATGGTGAGAGAAGGGTGTTGCTTAAGCAACTAGAACACAAGCTCACCTCTCAACTTTAACGAGAGAGGAGTATTGCCCATATCACTAGAGTTCAAGCTCACTTCTCTAGACCAAGGAGGGAGAGGGGTGTTTCTCAATAAGAAAACCCTAGAAACAAGGTTCGGCCAACAAGGTGCAACTAAGTAAGAAACTAAACTAGCAACAAACATAGCCGATTATGATCATAAGAAACATATAAGAACATAGAAGGTAGTATAGTTAGGGTTAGGAGTTATGTAACCCACCTTAAGCAAGCTCCAAGCTCCTAGCACCAAGCTCCTAGCTCCACCACAAGAAGAGAGCAAGGCACTCTAGGGTTCGGCCACCACTAGAGGAAGAAGGAGAATCCAAGATAAGGATCGGCCACCAAGCTTGCAAAGGTAGAGGGTGTCGTGTACCAAGGGAGAGGGGAAACTAAGGAACTAAAGGGATCCTTAGCAAGAGAAAGGGAACACATATATAGGAGAGGATGGAGGAGAAACCAAGGTAAGACAAGGCAAGGTGTCGCCCACCTAGGGACAGTTGTCCATGAGCAATGCCACCACTCTAACATGCCTTAAACACATGTCCAAAGCCATTGCCACATGCAAACATCAAGCTCCAAGTGTCCACTAGTGGTGACACAAACGAGGTCAAAGGGGTCAAAGGGTCCATGGGAGACACACCTCCACACCATGCCCGACACACACCCTGGGCGACACACCTCAGGCCGACACAACCACAATTACCCGACACAAGGTCCAAAAGGCAAAGACAAGGCACAACAAGGCCCACCAAGGCTCAAACAAGCCCAAAGGAACTCAAGCAATGAGTCCAACTCTTCCTCTCAACACTAGAGGAAGCAAGGAGAGGGAGGAACACCTCACAAGGTAACAAGCTTGCCCACAAACCCTAGACTTGGGTTAATTGCAAGTGGCACCTCCAGCTCTCAACAAAGCACAAGAAAACCCTAATCACCACTAAAGGTGATTAGCAAGCAACTAAGCATCAGGGTTAAGCAAAGCAAACAGGATAAGCCCTAAATGGAGGTCAGGGTCCTTACAAGCTATAACCCCCTACAAATGGATTTTATCCTCGAAATCCAAAGAGAAAAGCAAGGAATACTTCCTTCTCATCTCTTCTTCAAGCTCCCACGTGGCTTCCTCAACGCCACAATGATGCCAAAGAACCTTAACCAGGACCAGGTCCTTCCTCTTCAGCTTCTTAACTCTTCTATCAAGGATCATCATCGGACCTTCCTCGTAGGTCACATCTTCATCAAGCTCAACTTCGACTGGCTGTATCACTGTTCCTGTATCTGGATGGCTTTTCTTCAGCATACTGACATGGAACATTGGATGCAACCTGTGCAACTCGGGTGGTAGCTCTAACTTGTAGGCTACCTTGCCCATACATGCTATGATTGGGTATGGACCCATATATCTGGGTGCTATCTTACCCTTCTGGACAAACCTCATTACACCCTTCCACGGCGAGACTTTAAGATACACTTTGTCTCCTACCTGGAACTGCAAAGGTCGTCGACGATTATCTGCATAAGACTTCTGCCTATCCTGTGCCGCTTTCAAATGTTGTTGTATCACCTTGATCTTTTCTGTTGTCTACTGTACTAACTCAGGACCCAAAAGTTGATATTCACCAGACTCATACCAACATAACGGAGATCTGCACTTCCTATCATATAAGGCCTCATAAGGAGCCATGTCAATGCTCCGCTGATAACTATTGTTGTAGGTGAACTCTATCAGACTGAGATGTATGTCCCAACTGCCTAGGAACTGCAACACACAAGCCCGAAGGAGATCCTCCAAAGTCTGAATAGTCCTCTCAGACAGTCCATCTATCTGTGGATGGAAAGCGGTGCTGAACCTGAGCCGCGTTCCCAACGCTTTATGCAACTGTTCCCAGAAACGAATCGTGAACTGAGGACCACTGTCGGAAACTATCGTTGCTGGCACACCGTGCAAACGCACTATCTCATCCACATATATCCGAGCGAGCTTCTTGGCAGTATATGTTGTCTTTACAGGTATGAAATGGGCAGACTTTGTCAATCTGTCCACTATTACCCAAATGGAATCATGATTCCTAGTTGTCCTGGGTAGACCAACTACAAAATCCATGGTTATATGATCCCATTTCCACTGCGGTATTGGCAGGGGTTGCAACGTACCTACCAGATTTTGATGCTCAGTCTTGACTTGCTGACATACCGCACACCTAGCCACAAACTCAGATATATCTTTCTTCAAGACGGGCCGCCAATCCAAGTCCTTCAGACTATGATACATCTTGGTGATTCCATCTCTTCCATTTACTTTGTATGGAACCAATTTTGACTTAGCAGTGGTCGGTTGGATTTGAGTGGTATGACTAAACTAGTTAGGGCAATAATAAAAGACGTGATACAACCATGTAGTATATTTTTCTTAGGGTCAAGTAGGCTTCAAATTGGTTGAACCATTTGCCTTATCTTTGTACTTATTTCTTGAATTATAATACACTAAGAGAAGTCAACTGTTATATATGTTCTTCATATTCATTTTTAAAATATTTAATGTTGTACTGCTCAGTAGTAATTACCTAGTTTGTTTAATTTGCATTATCTATTGGATACATACCATTTAGTTGAATTTTCTCAAATTGTTAAGGATGTTATCTTCATGCTTAGTTATATGTGCTTTTAATAGACATCAGCGGAGAGTTATATCTCTCATTGGGAAATTTGGTCTCACCCTGTGGGTTTCCACATCTTTTAGGTGGTCGAGCATGAGGAGGTAGAGATTGTGCTGTTGAGGCTAAGCAATAAGAGGAGTAGTTGCTAAGTAAAGGTTGGATAAGCTACTTGTGTTTTGTAGTAGAGTCCTATGTGTCGTCCCTATACTCCGAGGTCCTTGGGGGAGTTTTGTAGATGTTGTATGTCGAGACAATGTTTTGGTTGTATGCCTTTGTTGTATAGACATGACATGTACACGTAACAGGTTATCATATGTACATGTTGTGGTCAGTGAGCCAGTGAACAATGCTATGTAATAATATTTTGGTAGGTGATATATATATATATATATATATATATATATATTGATAGATAGATAGATAGATAGATAGAGAGAGAGAGGTTAGTAAGTGTGTACCGTATGGTCCATGTAACTTATGTGTACCGGCCATTAAAATAGCACATGTGGAGTATGTTGATAAAATCCAACCATATGGATTGATTCAACATTATATAGGTTAGACATATTTAAAAATCATAACCATATCTCATATAGATCATGAGATATAGAAATATATCATTCAATGGTTTATATAAATTCTGCAACTTACCATTGATTAGAAAATACATATTTTCTTTTGTTGGATGGTCTATGAATATCATGTTGTGGTGATTTTTTGTACACATCTTATCTAAAGGGTATACTTTACACCCATAAGGTTGGATTATTTAGTAGAATTTTGTAATCAACATAAATTAAGGTGGGTACATGTAAGCTACATGTACTCAGGTACACAATTCTTTTAGCCATATATATATATATATATATATATATATATATATATATATATATATATATATATATATATACAAGTGGCTTTTGTGGACTCTAATGTGATATGTTTCCACTTGAGGTGGATATCTGAAATGGTTTTGATTTCTGGTGATTTCTAGTAACCCAGTTTGATTAGTTTTAATTCTGTGTTTTGTTTTGAGTAATCTCATTTTTGTGGCACAGGGCATCACAGTTGGGTTGGTATCAGATCTTTCAGTTTGCTGAGTCTACAAGGAGATAGGATTACAATTTGTGTCTGTTCTAGTGTCCTCCATTCTGTTAATGGTTACTTCTGTTTATGCAGAAGAAGAAGAAGAAGAAGAAGATAAGAGAAGATGGCTGGAGAATAAAAACAGCATGCTACTGAGAATAGTGTTGTTGCACTAGGAGGTGGTGTAAGGAGGCTAAAGAGGGTGGATGTACCCAGTTAGACCCCGCAGTGGGGGCCAATCCTACTTTTCAGTCCATGTTTGGAAAGTTTATGGCCACAATTACACATATGGTAGACAGAATGCTTGTTCCTCAAGCGAGAGCAACAATCCTCAATGTGGAATCTTCGGGTTTTGGGAAGACCTTTGAAAGATTGAGGCGAGTTGGGGCTGTGGAGGATGCTACTATGATAAACCCGAAAGATGCAGATATGTTGTTTGACGGAGCTAGAAAAGGCCTTTAAGATCCTCAACATCCCTGAGGCAGATAGGGTGAAGCATGTTGTGTATCTTTTGAAGGGGAGTTCTGTCCATTGGTGTGCCATTCAGGAAGAGAAGAGGCCTAGGGTTGAGATCGGTTGGGAGAAGTTTCGACGGGAGTTTGTGATTTGGTACTTTCCTCAAACCTACCTGGACGAGAAGATCAACTAGTTTGAGAGGATGTGGCAAGGATCCATGTCGATGAACAAGTATGTAGTGAAGTTTATAGAGTTTTTAAGGTTCTGTCCTCACATGTCTTCTATAGATCAAGAGAGGATTAGACATTTTGAGAAGGGCTTGAGCATGGAGTTGACTACCCCCCAATGTGAACTTTAGAGAACCATGATAAGTTCACCACATTTGTCCATTCAGTTAGGAGGTGGAACAATATGTTGTTGAGAAGCGTGAGAAGAGTGCCAAGAAGATACCGACATAGTGCCAGGAACAATCTTGTAGAGGCTTTAATAAGCTTAAGTTTTCAACACCATCGACAAAGCATAGATCAGCAAGTCAGTGTCTGTGGTAACCTATCAGGGCAAAAGTCATAGTTTTCTACTTTTAGGAGCCCATAGTGATGCATCAGTGACTGTGATAGGGCCATCTAGGCCATGGTATGAGAACATTACATGCTACAAGTGTGGATGGGCCACAAATACAAGACCGTATTTCCCTATGAGAGATGAGGAGATGACCTAACAACTGAGGCAAAGTCAGCAGGGCTCGCAGAGGCAGCAGTTTAGCAGTGGTGGAGGCTGAGGATGTTGACAAGCATCACAAGCTTGTTCTTCTAGATAGGCCAGCAGAGGACAGGGGCGACAATAGGAAATGGCTCAATTCTACACCATGAGTAATCCGCAAGGAGTGGTCAATCTGCAGGTAGTGACATGTCAAATGAAGTGATTTCATTCTAATTTTTCTTCTTCTTGCTTT
Source organism: Alisma plantago-aquatica (assembly GCA_963693085.1). Lineage (NCBI taxonomy): Eukaryota > Viridiplantae > Streptophyta > Magnoliopsida > Alismatales > Alismataceae > Alisma > Alisma plantago-aquatica. Next base: position 748,178,921 of record OY856411.1, on the reverse strand, counting down.
ATATTTGTTTTGGTTGACCCGGACACTACACACTCTTTTATCACTCAAAAAGTGATTGCTAGTTGTTCTTTGCCTATTAGTTGTAGACGTGACAATCTTCATTTAGAAACCATGTTGGTTGCTTCCACTGAGTTGTGGGAGGTGTGTCCTTCTTGTGTCCTTTCTTTTTCAGGACATAGAGTCAATTGGATCTCATACCACTTGACATGCATGAATTCAATGCGATCCATGGAATGGACACCTTGGAGAAGTATCAGGTGGTCTTGTAGTTCTAAAGTGGCGACATTTTTATATGGTGGTGTGACGTGGATCTTCTAAGTAGATAGTAAGATTCTTCTGACGTGACTGGTGTCAGTGATGGTGGCAGAGAAGTTGATGAGGCAAGCTTGTGAGGCGTTCTTAGCCCATGTTGTAAAGAGTGGGACCCAAAGGGGATCCACTCCCTACTAAAAGTTTGAAGAACAAAACATCCATCCCAAACATACTAAAAACGTATGTTGGAAAAGGTGTAAAATTTTCCAATGTTTATACAATGGAATACAAAAGACCAAAAGAGTATAGCAGCGGAATAAAAATCATGACTATATTGAATTTTTCAAAAGATTACAAAAGAACAACATAAATTCCCACAAAGGGTTTACATGTAAGATACACCATATGAATTTATGTAGAGGGAAATCTAAACCATATCAAGATTGTCTCCAAGCTTTGACTCCTTAAGCTAAGCCCATATATTTATGCCATGTCCTCCATGTCCTTCACCTAGGGTTGGAAGCATATCCCAGCAAGAAGAGAAAAATAGATGACATCAACAAAGGCTGGTACGTGCATACTAAATAGAAAATTGAGCAATTTTAAAGAATAAAGGACATCAAGTATAAAAGGCTTCCCATAGAAAATTAAAGTACTTCCCAATTAGGCATAAAAGAAAAGAACAACAATAAAAGAGACAAATAAGAGTAAAGTATAAAATCAAGGAATCCATGTCTTTCACCTATGACAATATTGGAAAATATAAACATGTAGGTAGGAAATAACACATCTAATGAAAATATGATGTGAGAGGGAACTGTATACATCTACTCTAAATATGGAGTGTGTAGGAAATGTATTCATCCACCCAAGCAGGATAGGATACACATCTTCTCAAAATAATTCCATATGCAGGAATTATCACCTCTGCACTCATATGTGGGATTGTTCACATCCACATAAATTAACATGTAAAATTATACTAGTAGCCACCACATGATGCATAACAAAAGAATAAGCAAATATAAACAAAGAATAAGGATGAGAACATCCATCAAGTATAAAGTGGGATCAGAGGATCCATGCCATCAAATAATGTGACATATAAACATCCACTACAAAGGTGGGAAAAGAAGCACATTCACAAAGAATGTTCCACTATGAGCAAAGTATAAGAAAGAGACCAAGATAATGTCTAAATATGATCACAAGATCAATACAATATAAGGTACTTCACATGAAGCATTATTTTCCAAAAGAACAAGATATGGTGTAGGCTAATGTCCATAGGACCAAGAAAAAGATAAAAGTAGGCCAATTGCTCAATGAGAAAAATAGGAGATGCAAACAAACTACAAGAGAGGATAAAATTAAATTAATTATTCCATATAGAAATACTGTGGGATGCAATCGTACCTTATACCAAAGTCCTAAAAACACTCTTCACCATTCTAATTATTTCCCAGATCAACTTTGCTTAATTGAAAATTATTCACATGTATTAGGATTTTGTGATTCATAAATGTAATGAAACCCTAATTCTAGACCTTTTTAGCAAAAGTCGGATTTTAGACTCAAAACCTAGACCAAATGATTCCTTATGTTTTTCTAATCAAGAAAACATATTTATTTTTTATATTTGGAGTTAAGATGACTTAATTATCAATTTTAGGGCTTTTAGTATTAATTAATTAGATCCTAAAAAAATACATCATTCAAAACATGGAAATCAGGCTTCAAAACTATTTTTATTAGATAGAGCTTAATTTTCTAATTCCAATACATATTTTTTTTAAATTTGGATAAGGAAATAAAAAGATATGAATTTTGCAAAATGAGCCAATCAAAATTTGCCACATCATCAAAATAGGAGAGAGAGAGAGGAAGATTGGGGCTCTACCCTGCTGACTCAGCCCTATCGGAGGTCATCGTGTAAGTAGGTCATAGCTCGAGCATCAGCTCGTTAGAGTAGCCCAAAGCAAAGTAAAAGGAGGCAAAAAGATGAAACTGCACATGGCAAGAAAAACCAAGAAAGAAGGATTAGGTGAGGGTAAAAGCATCAAAATACAGGGATGAATGTACCCTACCTTTCTCCCACGCCCTAGCGATGAACAACTTGAGATTGTATTTGGGGCATCCCTTGATAGGAGATCACATGAGAAATAATGACTCGAAGATGAAGAAACTAGGTTGACGGTCGTTACCACGAGATCAATTGGACCCTAGCAAAGTAGCGTGCCAAGTAGGAGGGCCATAAGGTTAGAGAAATTCATGAACTCGATAGTGGTTGAAAGAGTAGAAATAGGAGCAATTGGCCCCAAATGGCTCATATATATATAAAGCTCAAGTTAGGGCCTCTGTGGTATAGGCGCGGGGAGGCTTGGTTCGCAAGAATTGGGCAATTACATATGCACGATGAGAGGATATGTGCAAGGGGACATGAGATGCATATTTCGATGAGGAGAACATAGGCAAAAAGATTGTCGAAAGATATTAAGAATCGAATGAGATATTGTGATTCGAAATTCCACCCTATTTCCATTTCAGTCGGGAGGTACGAGATGACCTCATCTCCGTCCGATCCAGTGGACACGAGTCCATAGTAGATCTCCACCATCAAAGGTGCACGACACATAAAATTTGATTCCCAATCAAAATCGAATAAAGTGAGACCTAAAATTTATTTCCCTTTTCTCTCTCTTCATTTGAGGGTGCAAGCAAATCCCAAATTAAATGAAATTTGACACTCAACCTATTTTGGACTTAAGGAATCCAAATATGCAATTAGATTTTCCTTTTGAGAACATTGGATATGTTAAATAAATCAAAATTTATTTTCTCTTTCCTCCATCATTAATGGTTATAAGATTCTCCAAATTTGATGAAACTTCACCCACAAGTCACATTAAGCACCTTGGATATGAATTTGCCATCAATTTTACATGTTGGAGTTGTTTGTACATTTATTTAATGTTTTGAAGGTTTTACACACACTCTCTCTCCTAAGTCTATTAAAGATTATCCAAATTACATGAAAATTCACCCAAAGGCTATTTTTAACATGTAGATTTTGAATATAAAGTTATTTTCCACTTTTGAACTAATTTATTATTTTATTTGATATTTTGGGAAAAACTAATTCTTCTTTTCCAAATTGAATTAAATTAATTATTATTATGTAAATAATGTGAAACTTAACTCCCAAGGCAATTGGGACCCAAGGAATCCGAATTTCACATTAGATTGCAACTTTTAGGATCTCTTTCTATGAATTAATATTTTTGGCTTGACTTCTTTATATTTATTTCATCATCCTTATTATATATTTGATTGTGTCACATAACCTTAACACTTATTACCAAAAGGGTTGTATTTCATTATTATGCACGAGGATTTATATGTATTCCTCACTTATCTCATTAGAGTATTAATTTCGAATATTATCCTCAATTATGGGCATTTTAGTTCTTATATGCATATTATCTCTCTTATAATCAATTTTAATCAACATTGTCTCATGTGATATATTTTATTGGCCTAAAGATCAATTATGAGATCATTAGATCATATTTTGTTTACATGTCTACAAGTTAGGATTTCAATCAAGCTACTAATGTGTATAACTTTAACATTGTTTAACTGAACCCAAAAAACTAAACTCTCTATCCTCCAAGGCATACGATCAGGGTCAAGATGCTAGGTTTTAGTTCATTACAACATTCCACCCCTTAAAAGGATTTCATCCTCAAAATCAAATTATATATTCATCAACAACCAACAAGTATCCACCCCTTAAAAGGTTTAACCTAATAAGTCACACTAACAACATTTAGAGTTTCCAACATCTCTTTTAGTTGTGAATGTCTTAGAGATTTATATTGTTCATGCATCCAACTAACAAGTCAGAGCCATCTAGGGTTGAGTTTTAGGTCCTTGTGTCTCTAACCTAGAAACCCTACATAAAAACCCAAAAAGTCATAGAGTAGAAAGGATAGGTCCACTACACCTTTACATTATCCATATATTCCTAGTAATCTCTTCAAAGCCAAAACTAGGGTTAGGATCCTATTCCAACTAATTCTAGGGTTTCACTATGCACACTTCTAGAAAATCGTCATTGTAACTTAGTTTAAGAAAATTTCAATAAAATCTGAAATTTTTTATACATATAGTAGTATAATTGAAAATATATTTTTCTTTGAAAAATCATGCGATATGAAACAAATATGAGCTCAAAATCAATGTGGAATCCAAGTCACAATTTATCTATAATAAGATCTCCTTATACCACCATTTCTCCAAACTCATATCCTGATTTTTATCCTTAAATCAAACCTTAGTGTATCAAAAGTTACATGTCATCACTAACTTATATGGTAGGGTAAGATCACCTAAAACCTCCTCACATTAGGGTTTACTAAACATCATGATCCTAATGTGAACCTCCTATCAACCTTTCATCATAAAAAATAGCTTAGGTAAGATCTAGGGAAAACATCTTTTCTAGAGGTAACTATCTAAATCAAGGATTATAATAAGGGAGGCAAAATTGTAATAGTCAGATTCCATCTACCATGGGCTCTGATACCATGTTGTAAGGAGTGGGACCCAGAGGGGATCAATCCATACTAAAAATTTGAAGAACAAACCATCCATCCCAAATATACTCAGAGGTATGTTGGAAAAGGTGTAAATTTTTTAAATCTTTATAAAATGGTATACAAAAGACCAAAAGAGTATAGCAGCAGAATGAAAATCATGACTATATTCAATTTTTCAAAAGATTACAAAAGAACAACATAATTTTCCACAAAGGGTTTACATGTAAGATTCAACATATGGATATATGTAGAGGGAAATCTAAACCATATCAAGATTGTCTCTAAGCTTTAACTCCTTAAGATAAGCCCATATCTTTATGCCATGTCCTCCATGTCCTTCACCTAGGGTTGGAAGCATACCCCAGCAAGAAGAGAAAAATAGATGACATCAGTAAAGTATGGTATGTGCATACTAAATAGAAAATTGAGCAATGTCAAAGAATAAAGGACATCAAGTATAAAAGGCTTCTCATAGAAAAGTAAAGTACTACCCAATCAGGCATAAAAGAAAAGAACATCAATAAAGGGGACAAATAAGAGTAAAGTATAAAATCAAGGCATCCATGTGTTTCATCCGTGACAATATTAGACAATATAAACATGTAGGTAAGAAATAACGCATCTACCGAAAATATGAGGTGAGCGGGAACTGTATACATCTGATCTGAATATGGAGTGGGTAGGAACTATATACATTCACCCGAGCAGGACATGATACACATCTTCTCAAAATAATTTCATATGTAGGAATTATCACCTCTGCACTCATATGTGAGAATGTTCAGATCCACATAAATTAACATGTAAAATTATACTAGCAGTCACCACATGATGCATAAAAAAAGAATAAATAGGTATACACAAATAAGGAGGATGAGAACACCCATCAAGTATAAAGTGGGATCACAAGATCCATGCCATCAAATAATGTGACATATAAACGTCCACTACAAACGTGGGCAAAGAAGCACATTTACAAAAGAATGTTCCAACATGAGAAAAGAATAAGAAAGAGACCAAGATAATTTCTAAATATGATCACAAGATCATTACAATATAAGGTACTTCACATGAAGCATTGTTTTCCAAAAGAACAAGATATGGTGTAGGCTAATGTCCATAGGACCAAGAGAAAGAGAAAAGAAGGACAATTGCTCAATGAGAAGAATAGGAGATGCAAACATACTACAAGAGAGGATAAAATTAAATTAATTGCTCAATATAGAAATAGTGGGATGTAATGATACCTTATATTAGAGTCTTAGAAACACTCTTCACCAATCTAGTTGTTTTCCCCGAACAACTTGTCCTAATTGCAAATTATTCACATGTATCCGGGTTTTGAGATTCATAAATGTAATGAAACCCTCATTCTAGACCTTTTTTGAAAAAGTCATATTTTGGACTCAAATCCTAGACCAAACAATTCTTGATGTTTTTCTAATCAAGAAAATATATTTATTTGTTATATTTGGAGTTAAGATGACTTAGTTACCAACTTTAGGGCTTTTATATTATTTAATTCGATCCTCAAAAATAAATCATTGAAAACATAGAAATCAGGCTTTAAAACTATTTTTATTAGATAGAACTTAAATTTCTGATTCTAAAACATATTTTTTTGTTAAATTTGGATAAGGGAATAAAAAGATATGAATTTTGCAAAATGAGCCAATCAGAATTTGCCACGTCATTGAAACAGACAAGAGAGAGGAAGAGTTGGGCCTGGCCCTGCTGACTCGGCCCAATCAGAGGCCGCTATGTCAGTAGGTCATAGCTCGGTCAGCGGCTCATTAGACTAGCCCAAAGCAAAGGAAAAGGAGGCGTAATGACTAAACTTCCCATGGCAAGTAAAACTAAGAAATAAGGATGAAGGGAGGGTAAAAGCATCAAAATACAGGGGTGAATGTCCCCTACCTTTCTCCTACACCATGGTAGCAAATAGCTTGAGGTCGTATTTGGGGCTTCCCTTGATAGCAGATCACGTGAGAAAATAACGACTCGAAGACGAAGAAACCAGGTTGATGATCCTTACCACGAGATCGATTGGACTTCAGTGAAGTACCGTGCCAAGGAGAAGGGTCACAAGGTTAGAGCAATTCATGAACTCAGTGGTGGTCAAAAGATTAGAACGAGGAGAAATTATCCCCAGAGGATGATTCGTTGGGGTTAGGCAAACCCCCCAGATGGCTTATATATAAAAATCTTGAGTTAGGACCTCTGTGGTATAGGCGTGGGGAGGCTTGGCGCACAACAATTTGGCAAATCACATAAACATGATGAGAGGATTTGTGCAAGGGGTCGTGACATGCAGATTTTAATGAGAAGAATGTAGGTGAAAAAATCGTTGGAAAATATTTAGAATCGAACGAGATATTGCGATTCGAAATTCCACCCTATTTCCTTTTCAGTCGAGTAGTAGGAGATGACCTGACCTCTGTCTGATGCGGTGGACATGAGTCCACAGTAGATCTTGGCCATCCAAAGGCGTGCAACACATAAAATTTCATTCCCAATCAAAATCGAATAAAGTGAGACATCAAATTTATTTCCCTTTTCTCTCTCCTCATTTGAGGGTGCAAACAATTCCCAAATTAAATGAAATTTGACACCCAACCTATTTTGGACACGAGGAATCTGAATATGTAATTAGATTTTCCTATTAAGAAATTTTTATGTGTTAAATAAATCAAAATTTATTTTTCTCTTTCCTCCATCATTAATGGTTATAAGATTTTCCAAATTTGATGAAACTACACCCATAAGTCACATTAAGCACCTTGGATACGAATTTGCCATCAATTTTACACGTTGGAGTTGTTTGTACATTTATTTAATGTTTTGAAGGTTCTACACACACTCTCTCTCCTATGTATATTAAATATTATCCAAATTACATGAAAATTCACCCAAAGGCTATTTTTAACATGTAGATTTTGAATATAAAGTTATTTTCCTATTTTGGACTCATTTGTTATTTTATTTGATATTTTGGGAAAAACTCATTCTTATTTTCCAAATTGAATTAAATTAATTATTATTATGTAAATAATGTGAAACTTAACTCCCAAGGCGATTGGGACCCAAGGAATCCGAATTTCACATTAGATTGCAACTTTTGGGATCTCTTTCTATGAATTAATATTTTTTGCTTGACTTCTTTGTATTTATTTCATCATCCTTATTATATATTTGATTGTGTCCATCACCTTAACACTTATTACCAAAAGGGTTGTATTTCATTATTATGCAGGAGGATTTATATGTATTCCTCACTTATCTTATAAGAGTATTAAATTTGAATACTATCCTCTATGATGGGCATTTTAGTTCTTATATGCATATTATCTCTCTTATAATCAATTTTAATCAACATTGTCTCATGTGATATATTTTATTGGCCTAAAGATCAATTATGAGATCATTAGATCATATTTTGTTTACATGTCTACAAGTTAGGATTTCAATCAAGCTACTAATGTGTATAACTTTAACGTTGTTTGACTGAACCCAAAGAACTAAACTCTCTATCCTCCAAGGCATACGATCAAGGCCAAGATGCTAGGTTTCGGTTCATCACACATGTGGTCGATACCAAGGTGAGGAGTTCGAGTATCTAGGAGGTGTTAGTTGTTTGTGAGCTCCAAGACGTGTTCCCAGACAAGTTTCTTGGTGTTCCTCCAGTTTGATATATTGATTTTGAGATCAATCTAATTCCCGACACGCAGCCGATAGTGCAGACACCATATAGGGTGGCACCAGCTGAGATGTTAGAGTTGAAGAAACACTTGTAATAGCTTCTATAGAAAGGCTTTACCAGACTCAGTACGTCTCCATGGGGTGATCCTGTGTTGATTCGTGAAGAAGAATGAAAGATCTATGAGGTTGTGCATAGATTACAGACAGTTGAACAAAGTCACGATCAAGAATAAGTATCCTTTACCGTGGATTGATGATCTGTTTGACCAGTTATGAGGTGTTGTAGTCTTTTCCAAGATAGACTCAAGGTCTGGATATCACTAGTTGTGGATCAAGGCAGATGACATACCAAAGTCAGCTTTTAGGACAATGTATGGTCATTACGAGTTTGTGGTTATGTCGTTTGGCTAACCAATGCACCGACAACATACATGGACTTGATGATCAGGGTTTTTCGTTCATATCTAGATCAGTTTGTGGTGGTTTTTATAGATGAAATGTTGATATACGATTAGGATGGCCAACAACATGAGCAACATTTGTGCCAGGTGTTGACCTTGTTGAGACAACATCAGTTGTACGCCAAGTTTAGAAAGTGGGAGTTTTGGCAGAAGGAAGTTTCCTTTCTAGGATAAGTGATATCTGCTGAGGGTGTTTGTGTGGACCTCAAGAAGGTTGAGTCTATGATGGAGTGGGAACAGCCAAAGAGGTCGACATAAGTTTACAATTTTCTAGGCTTGGCAGGCTATTACAGGAGGTTCATTAAGAACTTCAACTCAGTGGCATTACCCATAACAAAGCTGACAAGGAAAGATGTACCTTTCGTCTGGGATGACCGTGTTAGTGTGCCTTCCAGTTGTTCAAAGAGAAGTTGACTAGTCCCCCAATGTTATTACTTCCAGAGTAGGGAAAAGGATACATCATCTTTTGTGATGTGTCTAAGAATGGCTTGGGTTGCGTGCTGATGCAAGACAAGAATGGGGAGAACTATCCCACCCATGATCTAGAGCTTTCTATTATGGTTCATGCCGTAAAGATTTGGATACACTATCTTTATGTCGAGAAGTGTCAAATCTTCACAGATCACAAGAACTTGAAGTACATCTTCTCACAATAGGATTCGAACATACAATAGAGATGTTGGATGGAGTTAATCAGGACTATGACTGCACTATTGATTGTCATCCAGGAAAGGAAAATGTGGTGCAGATGCCTTGAGAAGGAAGTCTTTTTCTTCATCATCTGTAGATAAAGTGTAGTTGTGCTCCTAGGTGTGCCATAAGAGAAACATGTTGGTCTCCTTGTGTCAGATGAATGTGAAGCTGAAGGTGTCCTGCTAGCAAGACTATTGGCACGGTTGCACGTGAAGCCTACGTTGGGATAACTAATTAAAAATGCACATCAGAGTGATATTGTGATACAACAGATATGAGAAGAGTTTGACAGCGAGAAGTGTGATGGCTTCCATGAGGCAGAGGATTGGATAGTGTGTTACCATAGTCGAGTTGTGGTTCCTGATGTTGACAACTTGAGGAAGATGGTTTTGGAAGAGGCTCACTTTTCATGTATGCTATTCACTCAGGTAGCACCAAGATGTACCATAATCTTAAATGTTTGTATTGGTGTCCTAGTTTGAACCATGATGTGGTGGAGTTTGTCACCAAGTGTGTACTGTGTCAGTGGGTTAAAGGAAAACATCATAAGATTGTAGAGACGTTGCAACAATTTCCCATATCACAGTGGAAATGAGATCATGTTATGATGGACTTTGTGGTTTAGGACATCCAAAGGTCATGATTCCATTTGGGTGATAGTAGACAGAATGATCAAGTCAACACACGTTTTACCAGTAAAGAAAACATACACAGCGGATAAGCTTGTACAAATATATGTTTATGAGATAGTATGTTTTCATAGTATCCCAACTACCATAATGTTAGATAGAGGTCCTAATTTCACCAGTAGCTTTTGGGAGCATTTGCATACAACTTTGGGTTCACATATTAGGTCCAGCACTGCGTTTCACCCATAGACAGATGAATAGTCTGAGAGGATGATACAAACATTGGAAGATATATTGAGAGCTTGTGTCTTACATTTCTTGGGAAGTTGGGATGTGCACTTTAGTCTGATAGAGTTTGCTTATAATAACAGTTATTAGTGGAGTATTGATATGGTAGCTTATGAGGTGTTGTATGTGAGACACTATAGGTCTCCATTGTGCTGGTATGAGACTGGTGAGTATTAGCTTCTAGGTCCTGAGCTAGTACAACAGACGACAGAGAAGATCAAAGTAATTCAGTAAGAGTTAAAAGCAGTACAGGACAAGTAGAAGTCATATGCAGATAAATGGCGTAGACTAGTGGAGTTCCAAGTGGGGGACATAGTGTATCTAAAGGTCTCTCCTTGGAAATGTGTTTTGAGCTTTGGGAAGAAGGGTAAGTTGGCTCCCAGGTATATGGGACCTTACCCTGAGGCGGCACATGTTGGGAAGGAGGCTTATAAGTTGGAGTTACCACTTGATTTGCACTAGTTTCATCTGGTGTTCCATGTGTCCATGTTGAGGAAGTGACACCCAGATACCGAGTTGGTTCTGTAACCCGTGGAGTTGAGCTTGATGAGGACATATACTATGTGGAAGGTCCTGTGTTGATCCTGGATAGGAAGATCAAGAAGTTGAATAAGAAGGATATCATTTTGGTTTAGGTTATGTGGAATCATTATGGCATGGAGGAAGCCACATCGGAGCTTGAGGAAGAGATTCATAGGAAGTACCCGTCTCTTTTCGTGTAGGATTTTAGGGGTGAAATCCTTATTAGGGGTTTATGTTTCTAAGGCCCCTGACCTATCTTAGTGCTTGAGTGTCCTTTCTTTTCTTAATAAGATGCTTATAATCTTAATCTAATACTTTGATATGCTTATCTAACATGTGACAATCTTATGTTTCCAGTTTGGTCCTGTTCTAATGATGTTTGAGCTTTGCATGCTTGTTTTGGATCAAGTTGCAATTTACCCAAGTCGAGGGGTTATCTTGCAATTTGTCACATGTTGAGTGTACCCTTGGTGCTTTACCATCATGTGAGAGAGAATGATTCTATGAGGCGCTATGTTGGACCTTGGTAGATGAGGTGGCATCATGTGGTGATACTAGGGTTTATAGGGTTTGCTTGGTGTCGATCGTGATGTGATTTGTTGAGTGTCATGACCTGTGTCTCAACCTTTTGGTGTGTTTTAGGTGTGTCTCAACCAAGAAACCTTACTTGGGTGTTGTTGTCTCGACCTTGATGGTCTTGAGGTGCCTTTGGTCAAGATAGTTGTCTCCTTGTGGTGTGTCTCGACCTGGTTTGTTTGGTGACCTTATGTTGTGGTCGAGACAAGATGTCTCGGTGTTTGTTTCGACCTCTAGGGTGGTGGTGACCCAAGTGGTGGATACCCTACCTAGGTTTTATCACCATAGGTTGCATGCATGCATATAGAGGTTGCATGTTAGTTTCTTTTGTGGACAAGAGTCCCTTTGGTGGCCTCTTATGTTGACACCTCACCCCTACCTTTCTTATTTCCCCTTGAGTATATAACTTCTCTCTCTTCTTCATGCAAGTATCTTTTTTCAGCCCTCTTTCCTCTCCCTTCTCCTATGTTCGTCCTTGGAGCTTTGAGGAGCAAGAAGGACTAATCTTGGGTGCTTTGAAGGTCGAACAACGTTGCATGTGGTGCTTTGGAGCTTGATCACCTTCTTTGTGGTGATTCTTGGTGGTTTCTCTTCTTGGTAAGTGGTTCTTTCTCCTAGATCACATTTTTCCTTTGGAACCCTACCTTTCTTCTTCTCCTTTTCTCGACATTATACTGTGTGTGGTCATTTTGAGAGAGAACTCCTAATCACAAAGGGTCAGAGACCATGTTTTGACAAGATGGTACCCTAGTGTGAGGAAGTTTTCCTCTCTTCTCTCTTCTTTCTTATTGATTCGGCATATGGTTTCTTACTCTCTTTCTTGAGCATACTTTTAACCATGGTGTTCTTCTCTTTAGAGGTGCTCTTGTGGTCAAGAGTTGAGCTTTTGGTGAAGCTTCATCTTCTTCCTTGTTGATCGAGAGCTTGGAGCTTGTTCCTTCTCTTAAGGAGGTTTATATAAATCTCTATCTTCTTCTATTACTTGCACCGTATTACTACTTGCATGCTACTATTTTGATCTCTAACTTTATGCTTTCTATATGAAGTTTCCATGATATAAGGTTTAAGACTTTGTGGTATTCGCATGTAGATTACACTCTTTCTTAAACCCTAATTTCTTGTACCTGATTTGTTAAGTGTTGGTTGAGTTGATGATCATGCATGCATCATGTTTCTTGGTTTCATCACCATGCTTTGGTTTGGCCTTTGTGTTTTCTTGAGGTTTTGAGTTGGTTTTCTTGAGGTTGAAGCTTGGTCTCTGTCCACCTAGTTGGTTTTCATGAAGGTTTGTGTTGAAGTTCGGTTTTCAAGGTTTTAATGTGCTTCTTGCATGGAGTTTTTCCACCTTGTGGATGGTGACCTTCCTTGATGTTTATCTTCTATTTTAAATGAGGTTTATCTTTGTTTTAGTGGCAGATAAGTGTTGTTAGGGTAGCTTGACCTTGGTGTTCGCTACACCTTGATCTTGTCTAGGTTGAGACATATGTATTGTTCTTGGTCGATACCTATGTTGTAGTTTTGGTCGAGATGCATGCTTCTATTTTGGTTGTGACCCTTGGTTTTGTTTGGGTCGAGACATGCTCTTGATGGTGTTCAAGGCATCATGCTAGTTGGCGATCGAGACACCATGTGAGTAGCGGTCTATACACATGGTTTTTTCAAGTTCGAGACTCTTGTTTTATGGATGTCCAAGACATGTCTTTTGGTCATGGTCGAGTTGCTTGTTTTGTGCATGGTTGAGACACCTACTTATGTGGTGGTTGAGACACATGCTCGTGTTTTGGTCGAGACACCTAGTGGCTTGAGGTCGAGACTCTTGAATGGTTTATGGTTTCCACGCATGTTTGCTTAGTGTATGATTGATGCACATACATGTCACATGGAAGTAACACATGCATAATGAAATGAGATGGTACACATGCACATGTAAATGATGTTGACACTTAGTGCTATTGAAATAATGCTCTAATCATGTTTATTAATAACATTCTAATCTTAGTATGTTCCAAGAAAGTGGGAGATTACATAATTAGGGTTTTGTGATTGAATTATGATATGAAACTGTAATCGGCTATACATGTAACCCTAACCCTACTGTTTGGAAATATGATGTGTTTGCTTGTCCCATTTGAAGTGGTTGCCCCATTATGATCATTTCTCTCCCTTGTTTATGAACGCCTAACCTTGTAGGTGTAATGAATGTCATAGCTTGTGTATTCTATGGTGGTGATCATATGACATAGGGTGATGGCTATCAGCCTTGATGAGACAAAATGAGATCATATTGATGTGATTGGTCCTATGGCTTGGTGAAGGCGCAATACCTATTGTTAGGTGATATCCTCTAGTGATTTTCTTGACAGATTGATATCCCATAGTGATGTGACACTGGTGATAGCCTTGTATGACTGTGTGACTTTGGTGATGGCCTTGGGAATGGCAGTGCTATGAGTACCTTGTGCTGATGATGAGACAAGTTCACACCTTATACATTTTATATCTTCTAGAGTTGCACTATTCCCTTATCCTTATAGAGTTTGTTTTAGATTTGTACATTGTAACTTGATTAATGCTAAAGGACACCCAATTGGCTTAACTAAACAAGTGAAACCCTAATCATGTAGGTGCCATGTGCCATAGATCCATTCCAGTATCAATCTTAGTGATGGATGGCGAAACGAGTCATTCCTATGGGAAATTCAGAGTGTATATTTTTTAATATGCGGGGGTGCAAGTCGAGTATCTCCTTGGTTCCACAATTATAGGTTGTATGAGACAACCATGTGTGAGCTGCTCTCCTTGTGATATAGATGTCCATGCGTGAGACAATCCTTCTTTTTTAAGAATGGCCATGTGTGAGCCTATTCTTCTAGCATCGTGACATGTACTAAGGTGGGCTAGGTGTTTATATATATGGATGGCCATGCGTGAGCCAATACTTCAACTTGATTATATGTCGCTATTTTGCAGATGACTGATATGTCTCTACAGTGTTTCTCTTGTATTGACCAAGAGGTGTGGAGAGGTTGTGGATTATGACTCTTCCATTGACCTTTTATGGCACTGATTTTGACTTAGCAGTGGTTGGTTGGATTTGAGTGGTACAACTAAAATACCCAGGGAAATAATAAAAGACATAACACAACACTGTAGTATATTTTGCTTTTGGTCAAATACACTTCACATTGGTTGAACCCTTTGCTTTATCTTTGTACTAATTTATTGAATTATAATGTGGTAAGCAAAGTCAATTGTTATACATATTCTTCATATTCCTTTTCAAATATTAATTGCTCTACTGCTATGTAGTAACTTCCTAGTTTGTTTAATCTGCCTTATCTGTTGGATACATATCATTTAGTTGAATCTTCTCAAACTATTAAGTATGCTATCTACCTTCTTAGTTATCTGTTCTTTTAATATACGTTGGCAGAGAGTTATATCTCTTGTTGGGACGTTTGGTCTCACCATGTGTGTTTCCACATCTCTTAGGTGGCCAAGCATGAGGAGGTAGAGATCATGTTTTTGTGGCTGAGCAACACGAGAAGTAGTAGCTAAGTAAAGGTTGGATAAGTTGCATGTATTTCTTAGTAGAGTCATATGTGTCATCCCTGTACTCTGAGGTCCTTGGGGGAGTTTTATAGATGTTGTATATCAAGATGATGTTTTGGTTGTATGCCATTGTTGTATATACATGACATGTACACGTGACATGTTATCATATGTAAAGGTTGTGGCCAATGAGATAGTGAACAATTCTATGTAATAATCCTTTGGTAGGTGATATATGTATATATATATATATATATATATATATGTATATATACATGTGGATTTTGTGGACTCTGATGTGATATGTTTCCACTTGAGGTGGATATGTGAAGTGGTTTTAATTTCCTATGATTTATGGTAACCTGGTTTGATTAGTTTTAATTTCATATTTTGTTTTGAGTAATCTTGTATTTGTGGCACGAGGCATCACAATTTGGTTGGTATTAGAGCTTTTAGTTTGCTATAAGGAGATAGGACTATAATTTGTGTCTATTCTAGTGTCCTCTAGTCTGTTAATGGTTACTTCTATTTATGAAGAAGAAGAAGAAGAGAAAAGATGGCTAGAGAACATGAAGAACATGCTGATAAGAGCAATGCTGCTACACTAGGAGGTGGTGCAAGGAGGAATGAGAGGGTGGATGATGTGCATGTGGTGCCCGTTAGACCCGCAGTGGTGTCTAATCTTACTTTCAGTCCATTTTTGGATAGTTTATGGCCATGATTACATATATGGTGGACATAATGCCCATTCCTCAAGCGAGAGAAGCAGTCTCCAATGTGGAATCTTTAGGTTTTGGGAAGAACTTCAAAAGGTTGAGGTGAGTTGGGTCTATGGAGTATGTTGGTATGACAGACCCGGAGGATGCATATATGTGGTTGACGGAGCTGGATAAGGACTTTAAGATCCGCAACATCCTCGAGGAAGACAAGGTGACGCATGTTGTGCATCTTTTGAAGGGGAGTGCTAGTGATTGGTGGGCCATTGAGGAAGAGAAGAGGCCTGGTGTTGAGATTGATTAGGAGGAGTTCTGATGGGAGTTTGTGAGTCAGTACTTTACTCAAACCTACCTGGACAAGAAGATCAACAAGTTTGAGAGGTTCTGATAGGGATCCATGTCGATCAAAGAGTATGAGGTGAAGTTGATGGAGCTGCTGAGGTTTTGTCCTCACATGGCTGCTATAGATGAAGAGAGGATCATACGTTTTGAGAAGCACTTGAGAATGGAGTTGACTACCCCAGTGTCAACTTTGGAGAATAGTGAGAAGTTCACCACATTTGTGTAGTCAGTCAGGAGGGTGGAACGATCCATTGAGAAGCATGAGAAGAGTGCCAAGAAGAGACCGACATAGTAGCAAGAACATACTTCTGGAGGCCTTAAGAAGCTTAGATTTTTAGTGCCACTGATACAACAGAGATCAACAAGTCAGTCTTAGTGGTTACCTAGCAAAGGTAGAGGTCATAGTTTTCCACTTGCAGGAGTCCACAGTGCTGCATCAGTGTCTGTGACAGGGTCATCAAGGTCATGGTATGAGAACAAGATGTGCTACTAGTGTGGACAGACCAGGTATACAAAACTATATAGCCCTGTGAGAGATGAGGAGGTGACCCAACAATTGAGGCAGAGTCAGTAGGGCTCATAGAGGCAACAATTCAGTAGTGGTGGAGGCAAAGGACATGGACATGTATCATGGGCTGGTTCTTCTGGACAAGCCAACAGAGGACGGGGGTGATAACAAGCAATGACTTTATTCTATGCCATGAGTCACGTGGAAGGAGTGGTCAACCAACGAGTAGTGACAGGTCTGATGGAGTTATTTATTCTGATTTGTCTTCCTCTTGCTTTATATCTATTTTGGTTGACTCAGGTGCTACACACTTTTTATCACTCGAGAAGTGATTGCTATATGTTCTTTACATATTAATCGTAGACATGACAGTCTTCATTTAGAAACCCCATTGGTTGGTTCCATTGAGTTACGGGAGGTGTGTCCCTCCTGTGTCCTTTCTTTTTTAGGACATAGAATTCAAGTGCATCTCATACCACTTGGCATTCATGGATTTGATTTGATCCTTATAATGGACACCTTGGAGAAGTATCATGTGGTCTTGGAATGTGGTTCCAAAGTGGTGATGTTTGTTGATGGTGGTGTGACATGGATCTTCCAAGGGGATAGGAAGATTCTTCTGATGTGTCTGGTGTCAATGATGGTGGCTGAGAAGTTGATGAGGCAAGGTTGTGATCCATTTTTTGCCCATGTGGTGGATACCAAGGTGACGAGTCTGAGTAATATGGAGGTGCCAGCTATATGTGAGTTCGAGGACATGTTCCCAGACAAGTTTTTAGGTGTTCCCCCAGTTTGAGAGATTGATTTTGAGATCAATCTAGTTTTTGGCAGGATCCTGATAGTACAGAAACCATATAGGATGGCCCCAACTGAGATGGAAGAGTTGAAGAAACAGTTGCAAGATCTTCTTGAGAAAGGCTTTATCAGACTGAGCACATCTCCTTGGGGATCTCCCATGTTGATTCGTGAAGAAGAAATATGTATCTATGAGGTTCTGCGTAGATTATAGATAATTGAACAAAGTGACGATCAAGAATAAGTATCCTTTGCTGCAAATTGATGATATGTTTGACCAGTTAGAGGTGTTGTAGTCTTTTCCAAGATAGACCTAAGGTGGATATCACTAGTTTAGGATCAAGGTAGATGACACACCAAAGTCAGCTTTTAGGACAAGGTATGGTCATTATGAATTTGTGGTTATGTCATTTTGTCTAACTAATGCACCGAAAACATTCATGGACTTGAAGAACAGGGTGTTTTGGCCGTATCTAGATCAATTTGTGGTGGAGTTTATAGATGACATCTTGACATACAGTTGGGATAGCCAACAACATTAGCAGCATCTGTGCCAGGCATTAACCTTGTTGAGACAACATCAGTTGAACGCCAAGTTTAGAGAGTGCAAGTGTTGGCTAAAGGAAGTGTCCTTTATGGGAAACGTGATATCTACTGAGGGTGTTTGTGTGGACCCCAAGAAGGTTGAGTCTATGATAGAGTGGGAGCAACTAAAGATGTCGATAAAATTTTATAGTTTTCTAGGCTTGGCAGGCTATTACAGGAGGTTCATTAAGAGCTTCAGCTCAGTGGTGTCACCCCTAACGAAGCTGACAAGGAAAGATGTACCTTTCATCTGGGACGGCAACTGTCAGTGTGCCTTCCAGTTGTTACAAGAGAAGTTCACTAGTGCCCCAGTGCTAGAGTAGGGAAAAGGATATATCATCTTCCATGATGCATATATGAATGGCTTGGGTTTCATGTTGATGCAATACAAGAATGTGATATCTTTTGCGTTGTGATAGTTGAAGAAGCATGAGGCAAACTATCCCACCCATGATCTAGAGCTTGCTAATGTGGTTCATGTCATGAAGATCTAGAGACACTACCTTTATGGTGAATAGTATCAAATCTTCACAAGTCATAAGAACTTGAAGTACATCTTCTCACATGAGGAATTGAACGTGCATCAGAGTGCTGGATGGAGTTAATCAAGGACTATGACTGCACTATTGAGTATCATCCGAGAACAAACTTGGGGGCAAATGCCTTGAGTAGGAAGTCTTCTTCGTCATCAATTGCTGATAAACTACAGTTGTGATCCTTGGTGTGCCATAAGACATACATGTTGGTCTCCTTCTGTCAGATGAACGTGAAGCTAGATGTGTCTTTGCTAGAAGGATTGTGGGCAAAGTTGCAAGTGAATCCTAGGTTGTGGTAGCAGATTAAAGACACACAACAAAGTGATACTGTGATACAAGAAATACAAGCAGAGTTCAACAACAAGAAGCATGATGGATTTAACAAGGCAGAGTATGGGACAGTGTGCTTCCACAATAGAGTTGTGGTTCTTGATGTTAACAACCTGAGGAAGATGGTTCTAGAAGAGGCTCACTCTTTGATGCATGTTATGCACCCAAGTTACACCAAGATGTACCATAATCTTAAAGATTTGTATTGGTGGCCTGGTTTGAAGGATGATGTGGCAGAGTTTGTCACCAAGTACGCATTATGTCAACAAGTTAAAGCATAACATCAGAAGCCTACAGGGATGTTGCAACCATTTCCCATACCATAATGGAAATGGGATCATGTTAAGATGGACTTTGTGGTTGGTGTGCCTAGGACAGCCAAAGGTCATTCTTCCATTTGGGTGATAGTAGATAGATTGACCAAGTCAATGTACTTTTTTCCAATAAAGACAATGTACACAATAGAGAAGCTCGCACAGATATATGTTGATGAGATATTATGTTTGCATAGTATACCAGCTACCATCGTGTCAGATAGAGATCCTTAGTTCACCAGTGACTTTTGGGAGCATTTGGACACAACTTTGAGTACACAGTTGAGGTTCAACATTGCGTTTCACCCACAAATAGATGAACATTTTGAGAGGACAATACATACTTCAGAAGATCTATTGAGATCGTGTGTCTTACAGTTCTTGGGCAGTTGGGATGTGCACCTCAATCTGATAGAGTCTGCTTATCATAAAAATTATTAGAGGAGCATTGATATGTCACCTTATGAGGCATTGTAAGGAAGACGTTGTAGGTCTCCATTGTGCTAGTATGAGACTGGTGAGTATAAGCTTCTTGGTCCTGAGCTTGTGCAATAGACGATAGAGAAGATCAAAGTATTTCATCAAAAGTTGAAAGCAACCCAGGATAGGCAGAATTTGTATGCAGATAAGCGACATATACCATTGGAGTTCCAAGTGGGGGACAGAGTGTATCTCAAGGTCTCTCCTTGGAAAGGTGTTTTGAGCTTTGGGAAGAAGAGTAAGTTGGTTACCAGGTACATGGGACCTTACCCAGTGGTTGCACATGTTGGGAAGGTGGCTTATAAGTTGGAGTTGCCACCTAAGTTGCACAGGTTGCATCCAGTGTTCCATGTGTCCATGTTGAGGAAGCGCCACCCAAATACCAAATTGGTTCTACAACCCATGGAGGTTGAGCTTGATGAGGACATATCCCATGTGGAAGGTCTTGTATTGATCTTAGATAGGAGGATCAAGAAGTTAAAGAAGAAGGATATCATTTTGGTTAAGGTTTTATGGCATCATCATGGCGTGGAGGAAGCCACATGGGAGCTTGAGGAAGAGATGTGTAGGAAGTACCCGTCTCTTTTTGCATAGGAATTATGGGGCGAAATCCTTGTTAGGGGTTTATGGTTGTAAGGCCCTTGACCTAGTTTAGTGCTTGAGTGTGTTTTCTTTACTTAATAATATGATTAAACCTTAATCTAATACTTTGATATTTTTATCTAACATGTGACGATCTTATGTTTCCAGTTTGGTCATGTTCTGATGATGGTTGAGCTTTGTATGCTTGTTTTGGACCAAGTTGCAATTTACCCAAGTTGAGGGCTTATCTTGTAATTTTTCACATGTTGAATGTACCCTTGGTGATTCAGCATCATGAGAGAGAGAGAGTGATGCTATGGGGTGCCATGTTGAACCTTGGTTGACCAGGTGGCATCATGTGGTGATACTAGGGTTTGCTTGGTGTCGACCTTGGTGTGCTTTGATGAGTGTCGCGACCTATTTCTCAACCTTGTGGTATGTTTTGGGTGTGTCTTAACTGAGACACCTTTTTTGGGTTCTATTGTCTTGACCTTGTTTGGGTTTTGTCATCTCGACCTACATTTTATCACCATAGGTTGCATGCATGCATATAGTGGTTGCATGTTAGTTTCATTTGTGGACAAGTGTCCCTTTGGTGGTCTCTTATGTTGACACCTCACCCATACCTTACTTCTCTCCTCCTTGAGTATATAACCTCTCTCTTCTTCATGCAACTATATCTTTTCTTCCCTCTTTCTTCTATTTCTCTTATGTTCATCCTTAGAGCTTTGAGGAGCAAGGACTGATCTTGGGTGCTTTGGAGGTCGACCAACCTTTCATGTGGTGCTTTGGAACTTGATCACCTTCCTTGTGGTGATGCTTGGTGGTTTCTCTTCTTGGTAAGTGGTTTTTTTTATCCTTGATCACATTTTTCCTTTGGAACCCTACCTTTGTTCTTCCCCTTTTCTCGGCCTTAGACTGTGGACTATCCACGGTGGTCATTTTGAAAGAGAACTCCTCATCACAAAGGTTCGAAGGCCATGTTTTGACAAGGTGGTACTCAAGTGTGAGGAAGTTTTCCTCTCTTCTCTCTTCTTTCTTCTTGGTTTGGCATAAGGTTTCTTATCCTCTTTCTTGAAATTAGAGATTTCACTTAATTAATTGATTTCATAACTTAATCTAGCATCAATTGAGGATATTAAGCAAGATCATAATGAATTTTGGGTTAAGATGGGTTTAGGGCTGGAAAATGCACTTGGATTTGCATATATCATTATTCTTATAAAGATACAATATGATTTATATTTGGGTAGTATAGAATTCAAGTAAAAGTAGGTCATAGCTGGTGCATTCTTGGTAGTATGAGCTCTTATATACAAATGATGTGATACCATGATTCATAATGGGAGCACTAGGATATAAATTATGGTGCTCTAGGATTGAAGCAAGAATCGGTTGTAGGCAGTGCATGCTTTGGTAGTAGTTTCATGAGCATTTGAGTATTGTGGGCACTATGATTTAGATATAGGTACACTACTTTGGTATTAGCTGATGCATGCTTGGCAGTAGGTGTATGGTTTTAGTAGGAGTGGGCACTACATATATTTTTTTCTAGAAAAAGTCCTAGCCATGGATCTATTGTAGCCATAAAATGTAAGTATATTAAAGACATAGAAGAGATCAAATATACCTTATCACATCCTAGTTTTCCAACAACTAGACATGTCTTATGTTGGTGTAGCACTATACATTGTAGTTACTACCACTTTTTCATTGCAACAACACCTTATCTTCATCTTGAAGAAGCTACTTATTCGCAAGCCTCCTCCCATGGTATGTGGCCTCTACATCATCCATGCATATGTAGAAACTCTTGTTCACCACCTTGTTCTCCAAGAGGAAGAAAAAACTCATAGTTTTCGACGTACTAACATCACTCTCTCTCCTTATCCTATTGTGGGTTGTTTTCGTTGGTGTACATTTCTCTCTCCTAGAGGAATAAGTCTTAGATAACTTGTCTAAAAATGTTGTGGTCTCCTATTAGATGCCCACCTCTTTATATGCGAGAACCTTAGGCTTGGATTTTCTAAAAATCCAATCTCGTTCATAATCACAACTTAAAGTAGACTCAAATTCAGAATACTATTAAAAATCCATGTTGTCCAGTTCATTAACCAATTGATCGACTAGGGGAGGTTTTGTCAATGATTTGACAAACATGGTTATCCAATCGACCAATTGGCCAATCAAGGTTTGATTTCAATTGACCAATTTGACTTCAAATCAAACAACCCATATATTCCTTGTTTTTTTCTTGACTTCTATCCATTAAACCAACCAGGCTATCCCATCGAATAACTGGATAGTTTCCCAAACTAGTAATCAATTGATCAATTAACAATAAATCAACCAGTTGATCTTAACCACTCAATCAAATGACTTGCTTTCCTAGTCAAGTGGTTGGATAGTAAATCATCATGTACCTGATTTAAAACTATTCTAATCTTATGTTTTCTTGTGAACTTCAATTCCCTTATATATTCTTATGTGTGTAACCCCATAGATTCCATATTTGGTTAGCCATGATGTTATTAACCTCACAAGCAAAGATTTGCATCAAGCAACACATCACTGCTATGCAAGCAAGTGGAATAATATGTGAACAACTTTAACTTGTAAAGTGACCAATGTTACCATGACCGTATAATCCCTTTTGTCACAAATATACAGATTAATCTCGTTCATAATTGATCGACTAGGGGAGGTTTTGTCAACGATTTGACAAACATGGTTATCCAATCGACCAATTGGCCAATCAAGGTTTGATTTCAATTGACCAATTTGACTTCAAATCAAACAACCCATATATTCCTTGTTTTTTTCTTGACTTCTATCCATTAAACCAACCAGGCTATCCCATCGAATAACTGGATAGTTTCCCAAACTAGTAATCAATTGATCAATTAACAATAAATCAACCAGTTGATCTTAACCACTCAATCAAATGACTTGCTTTCCTAGTCAAGTGGTTGGATAGTAAATCATCATGTACATGATTTAAAACTATTCTAATCTTATGTTTTCTTGTGAACTTCAATTCCCTTATATATTCTTATGTGTGTAACCCTATAGATTCCATATTTGGTTAGCCATGATGTTATTAACCTCACAAGCAAAGATTTGCATCAAGCAACACATCACTGCTATGCAAGCAAGTGGAATAATATGTGAACAACTTTAACTTGTAAAGTGACCAATGTTACCATGACCATATAATCCCTTTTGTCACAAATATACAGATTAAAATTGAGGCATGGAGTTTTCATCCTCTAATCATTAAATCTATGTTTCTCTAACTAGACCAATTTATTTAGATTGTGTGAGGATAGTTTCACAAGTTGACTCAAATGAGAATGGACATACATTTCATATTCTCACCTATCAAGTGGCCATGATATCACTTCAATGGAGGGATAAATGCCATCTACGTTAGTCACAATAACCCATAAGTGTCACAATGCACCCAATCAACACCTATATGGAAACCCTTATTCATAGCTGTTCTAGTATCAATTCACATAGAACAACATATGATTATTGCAGTGACTTCACATCTAATGATCACAATCACAAATGACACATTGATATACCACTCTAACTTGCCATGGCATGGCTTCAACATGCCATTCTCAAAGTGGGTTTGGCTAATATAACTTGTTCTCTAAGAAGTACCCATGTAATTGAATTACTATACAATATCATAAATAAAGAGACATAGTCATCATTTAGCATACATAATAGTTTTACATTTTAGGTCATGTAATATGTAAAATAATAACTAACTAGGGACATAAAATAACTAATACCCTTAAGTATACATAAGGTCATGTACTCGCATCCTCAATCAAAATGATATGCCCTCGAGTTAAATACTATAACAAACATAATAAGTGTAAATATATTTATTAATAATCTAGTCATATAAAAAATATCTTGATTAAAATCATCAAATGATGACCATAAGGGAATCAACCAACAATCTCCCACTTTTACTACAAATAGTCACTCACAAATCAAATTCCAAGTGATCTAACATGACCACCATTCTCTTTCTGTGAAAGTGTTTTTGTCAAGGAATCATCAACATTGCATTCAATTGATACTCTCGAGACATTTACATCTCCTCTCTTTATGATCTCTTATATGAGATGATATTACCATAGTATGTGCTTGGAACACTAGTGTGATTAGGATTCCATTATTGGTATGGTAAATCCCTACTATGCCCTTAATTATAGTAACCATTCCGATTTCATAATTTGACTTCTTGATCCATAATTCTTTATTTGATTCATTGAATGTATCAATATACTCCACTACTATTGTAGAATCAGACATTCTCTCTTTCTTGTAACTTTAATAACTTATAGCTCTTCCACTTAGGTAAAATACAAAACCTTATTGTGATGGATAATCATCCTTGTTGATTTGAAAGGTTGCATCAGTGTAACCCTTTACAAATAACTCTTTCATGTGTTTTTGACTGCACATGAAAATTCACCTAAGGAAAAGTCCCTAGGTTTTTACCTAAACTAGAATAATAATCCACCTGTAAGTGTACAAATATAATCGTAACATAGTTCAGGATTGAACCCAAAGGACATCATTTTTTAAAAAATTGTTTGATTAATGTAATCGGAAAGAACTAGCACTATTCACAATAGGTGGTTGTTGGTTTGTACTAAGGTTTTAATAATTAAATTTCCCAATTAAAGTCTATATTTATTAGATGATGGAGACACTAGGGTGGAATGGTTCACCACTTCTACCTATATTCACTCTCTCACTAAATCAAATATGGTATGAAAATTCATATGACAAGACAAGGTAAATTCCCCTTTTAGCATTAGGATTAAAACTTGAATTGATATCTCTCCAACCTCTTCATCACATTACCTAGATATCATACATCTCTCACCTCGGTAAATCCCCATATGAAGTTCTTATCAAGAGTTTAACAAAAATCAATCAACATCCTTGATCTAGGGTTTAAAGTTCTCTACACCCATGTTCTGATAAACATGAAAACTTGATGATCATGCAAGAGTACCATAAATTGGATTGATTCCAAATATATAATGGTTTGTACAATAACAATTGCAGTAAAGAGAAAAAAAGGGTAGTGAGAGTACTACTCTCCCACCCTAGCGAGAGTACTACTCTCTCATAGCTACAAATACAATGACAGGAAGGAATAAGAGAGAGACGACCATTGTCACAATAGAACATAGAATCTCAATCATGGTGCATGGGAGTGATTATTTATACTGTAGGATGTGGGCATCAAACAAGTATCAAGAGAACCTTCTTGATGTTCATCAGAGATGGACTAGGATTTTTTCAATCTCTCTTTCTTGTGAGCTAGATGTACTGCTATGGAGGTGAAGCAGATGAATCAAAGATCAATGAGAAATGGACACCTTGGATTGTGGAATTTTGGTGGATGTGTGAATCCCATCAGTCTATCAATCGATGGAAGTAACCGATAGGAATGTTTAATGGAAGTTGGAGGTGAATGTTGTGGAATGAAAATAGAAGCTTGGTTGTGTCGTTCATGGATACTTTCATGGTGGAAGTGTCCTTGTATTTATGGACATTGTCTATGGTTTGGAACCCCTTCCCATCCACCTTGCACTTGAATCTCAACCACCATGGATATGAAGGGTAGACAATGAAGGTATATGAAGAGTCTCACAACCCTTTAGTATTCCAATTAGAGGAAGGGGCATCAATAGAGTAACATAAAGGCTTCGTCAAAGGTTGAATGCAGGTCAAAAATAGTGTTGAGGTTTAGAAAATGCTTCAAAGTGTGAGAGTAGGGTGCTCATCATGCTGTGAGGAAGCAACTCCATTGATGTCAACACTAAAATGCCATCATAGGAGTAGGACGCTCATCGATGGGGACACAGTTTCTTCATTGCTATGTACTTTTGTCATTTGAGGAATGTATGATTTCTATTAGTGTGTGTAACATGCCATGTATCAATGCTAGAAGAGTATTTCCATGAAAGGTCAGTGCATGGTTTTCATTGGTGGTCAGCCATCAATTCTTGATGGCAAGCTGAGAATTGGTGCATGAAGAAGGATTGGTCATTAGAGGCCGGTTGATAAAAAAGTTGAGGGTCCTTCAATCTCATAGTAGCAACGCTCATTGATCCCTAGTTAGTGTGGATTTCATCTATTGACTACTGATGGAATTGCTGACTTATTGAAGGTTGATGATAATGTTGTTGGAACAAACATATATTGTCATGTGCTCGTGGGCCTATGTCGTTGGAGTTTTGACTGATGGAAATGCCAAAATATGGAGGGACATGTAGATGAAAATATGCTCCATTTCATTAAATGTTCTTGTAAATTAACATGAAATTGAGAAAACCTACATGCAATCTAGTTCTAATCTACAATGAGGTAATTGAATGCAAAACTAAGCTGAAAATGCAACTAAAACTAGGATGAATATGCATTCATCACTCTTCCTCACCGAGTATATCAAGAATTGATCCTTAATTTTTCTCAAGTTCTTTTAGGATATTCTTCATGTATCTAGTGACCTTCACCATGATCTAACCGGTACCTACTCATCATGCTCAAAGAATACACTACTTTTGGGTAAGAACATAAAATTGCATACATGATATATCCAATTTTTTATGGATGTGGAATTCTATTCATGCATCCCCACTCTTTCAAAGAGGTAGGAAATTGGGATTTGGAGAATCTTATTCCATGGCACATGGGTAACTTTGCTCTCTTGAAATCATGTATGTGGAACATTTTCAACACTTTGTCAATGGATGTACTCTGACTTAGTCCAAGAATCCTTCTAGGTGTATCTCTATGGATTTTGATTCCTAGAATATAGGATAGTTCACCAACTTCCTTCATGGATAAGGTACTATGCAACAAAGTCTTAACCAATTGTAGAGTAGCTATGTCATTTTCTTTCAATTATATATCATCCACATATAATATGGGAAATGTAGTTATGCTCTCACTAACCTTCTTATAAACCCAAGGTTCAACTGTAATTTTGAAAAAGACAAACTCTTGGACTATCTCATCAAACGTAACATTCCAACTTGTAGATCCTACTTCAATATATAGGTGACCTTTGTAGCTTGAAGACCTTATTGGCTTCATTTGGAGCAATAAAACCTTCAAGTTGTGTCATTTATAAACCCTCTAGAAGATTCCCATTAAAGAAAGAAATTTTAATGTCTATTTGCCAAATCTCATAGTCATGATAAGATACAATGGCAAGCATTATGCTAACATATTTAACCATGACAACTATTTAAAAAGTTTTGTCATAGTCAACACATTGAATTTTTCTGGAACCTTTTGCAACCAATAATCCTTTATAGGTTTGTACATTACCATCCATATCAGTCTTCTTATTGAAGAGCAATTTTTACCCTATTGTGTTTACGCCTTTAAGTGCATTCATCACAGTTCCATGCTTTGTTGGTGTACATGGAATCCATCTCATATATCACACCTCAAACCATTTAACATATTTTGGCCCCTCTAAGGTTGTTATCTCATCATTTATGAAAAAAAATAATCTAATTGGGCCATGAGTTATCTCAAAATTCATTGATTTCTATTTCCCTCACATTGTTTCCTTTAGAAATGAGTTTCTTTTCAAGGAATAGATCAATTATGGAAACATATACTTTTTTGTCAGATGGAATACATAAGTAATAAATATTAACTACCTTAAGGTATCCAATAAATAAACATTAATTTGATTTGGATCTAAGCTTTTCAAAGAACTATTGTTGACATAACCTTCAAATCCCTAAAATTTCAAGACATACATATTGGTCCGCTCCCGTTCCATATATTGTATGGTGTTTTGAATGGATTTGGAAGGTACCCAGTTAGTAAAAATGGTAGTTTCAAGAGCATGTCCCCATAAGGAAGTTGAAATATTATATAAATGAATCATTGATCAACCATGTCTAATATGGTGTGATTCCTTATTTATGAAACATAATTATGTTATGGTGTTTTGGGTGGAGCCAACATGATACAATACCATAGTCTCTTAAAAGGGCATCAAACTCTTAGCTTACATATTTTCCACCATGATTAGGTTGAAGTGCTTCATATTATTACCAATTTGGTCCCCTATTCCATTCATGAAATACTTAAACTTTCATGAGATTATGATTTGTATTCACAAGATACACATATCCATACCTACTGGAGTCATTAGTAAATGTGATAAAGTAATGATATGCACCTCTAGTCTAAAAAGTTCACAAACATCATTATGTGTGAGTCCTTATACGTCACTTTCTCTCTCACTATTGTCAATGAAGTGTTCTTTATCATCTTTCCCAATAAACAATATTCACATGTCTCTAAATATTCAACATAAAAAGAGTGTAGAGAGCCATATTTATGGAATCTAGAAATGCATTTATCATTTGTGTGCCCTGGACAACAATGACATAGGTAAGTTTTGTATAAGCCATCACATTTAAACTTGTAGGTATTTAGGTTATATAAACTTGTGTAATGTTCCAATAAACAAAGACTATAAGACATTGGAAAACTACATAGAATATTTGATCTCTTGAAATATAATTTTGACCATTCTTCATTAGAAAGTCAAAATTGTTCTTGTCCAAGAAAGATACATAAATAATGTTTTCATTTACAATAGGAATATCACAGAACTTCCAAACTCCTTTACAGGCATACTAGGTAGAGACAAACTATAGGTGTCGATAGTTGTGATGAATGCATATTCATCCCATTTTTATGACATGTTTTAGATTATATTTATCAACTTTGTGTTTCATATTTCCCCTTTCTGCATGACTTAGTTAAATTGCTTTGATCCTCAAATTTAAGGTTTAAATGTGAATTCTTACTCTTTTGTAGGAAAATACACGCATCTAGATCAACAGAGTCATATTGGCCCATCTCACATCTCGCCTCCAATATTTGGGACTCATTAAAAGTTCAAAGAAAACATGCACCACTTATAGTTGATGGTGAATGCATATTCATTCTAGTTTTAGTTCCATTTTCAACTTAGTTTCACATTCATTTTTATCATTTTACATTAGAACTAGCTTACATTAGTATTTCTTAATTTTATGCTAATTTTTATGATTTTTGTCCAAATATCTAGTTTTCATGAATGGATTGAAATCCATATCTCATGCACTAGCATAGGAGATGGTGTTCCTGCTAACTGACTAGGGGGCACAAGAAATTTTTGATGAACTGACCAAAGTTCCTTTGATCTATCTCTTAATTAGTTGATGATTCAATCAATTGATGTCTCATGGATGTAGACCCCATGCCACACACCAATAGCACCCCCCTTGGGGGTGGGTTTGCATCTTCTTGAAATACTATAGGTTTTCCCACTCTTCCATTATGTCAATTTTCTCACTCTATCACTCTATCCTTTCATCAGTTGAAAACTGAGAGAAGGTCATCACTCATCAACTGATAAAAATCTGGGGAACATGTCTTCTAATAGTCTTTGAGTGTCTACCTATCAACAAAATCTTGCCTACTTGCTTTCTAAAGGAGGTCCATCACTCACCTATTGATGGTCATTTTTATATGTAACTCCAACATGTTGTCAACCGGTAGTATTTTTGCATTTTCCTATCGATGTTTACCTTCAGACAGAGTCTCACACCCACCAACTGGTGAAACTTCATGCACCTCTACTGACAAGATCTTATATTCCATCAACCGATGGGATTTCTGCCTCTACCTTCCAATGGGAGTTCCACTTGCCTCATTTGACGGAAGTCCAACATCTGCCTTTTGATGGGAAGTTTGACTCTGCCTATCTATGGGAAACCTGCTCACACCTTCCAACAAAAATTTGACTAAGGCTTCTAATAGATCTTCTTCCTTTTTGTCTACTATAGAATCAATATATGCCACAATACCCTTCATCTACCTCTTATTTATGTCCCTTCGCCTTCATGGATAATGAGGGTTCAACTGCAAGGCATCTAGGAGGATTCCAAACCCTATCCCTCACTTAAAAATACAAGGCCGCAACCACCAAGAAAAGGGATATGTGATCCGAAACCAACTGGATGCCTAAAACAACTCTGAGATTCCACCTGTAGATTCCATAAATTATTTCCATCGATTGACAAAATTCAACCATGACCTCCACCACTTATTATGCAAAGTATCTAGGGTCTATACCTCTAAAGAGGGTGTGCTTGTGTTTGTCATTTCCATCAATTGACAACATCCACCCTTGTTATCCTGTTGCTCTTTCCTTATAGTAGACTTGCTATGACCCAGCTCCAACATAGCCATCTAATTATAATTTTCTTTGATGATTACATAGTTGACTTGATTGATCCTAATTTATATTTATTAATGATGATAATTCATTGTGATATATTGAACTTCATTAGATACTTTAAAATATGCTTTTATTTGAATAATTAGGGTTTTTAAGTGAAAACTTTAGTTGATTAAAAATGAGGATTTTGACAGTACTTGAACTTTGAATTTGATACATACAGTGGTGGAGTAATTTTTTAGTATTTTATAGGTAAATTGGATTTTTTTGAAATTTGGATATCAATTGGATAATGCAACTATGCATGTTATTGCAAATTTTAGAATATTGGGATGTTCTCTGAATAAGCTGGGCAATGGAATTGTAATTTGACTGATCATGTTGCAAAATACAGTATAATAGTATGGTGTTTGGTTTTAATTATTTATTGATAACTTTGAATGATCCGAAATTTTAATTGGAGCTTTGAACCTTCATTTTAGACAACATGTTAATTTTAAACAAAATTTTAAAAGAGTTTGAGTGACTACATATAACTTTATCAATAAACTTTTATGACATAAAATTCTACTGAAATAAAAGAAAAAGTAAGTGTGGAGCTAATTTACAATAATCCCAAGCACCTTAATTATATGAGTAACCTAACATCCTAGTAGCTGTCATATTTCATGATTCATTCTAGAGAAACGAAATCCTAGGGAGAGGTGGAGAATTAGGGTTTGAGTGAGGAAGGAGGTGGATATGGTGATCTAGGATTTTATCTTTCGAGGAGTAATGAAAGCATGTAAGTTGACCTTCTTTAAGTAGGTTTTCATGGTAAATATTCTCTTTCATGTCTAAATTTTTTCCATCCTCATATTTGAATCAAAATGACATCAAATCACCCTCTTTTCTCTTTCTCTCTCTTATTCCCCTTTTCTAGGGTTCTTGAGTTGAAAAGATCAAGGAAGAGTTGAATCCATAGGAGTTGGATTCTACTCTAAAAATTCATAGACA
The DNA here is from genome assembly GCA_963693085.1 of Alisma plantago-aquatica. Classification (NCBI taxonomy): domain Eukaryota; kingdom Viridiplantae; phylum Streptophyta; class Magnoliopsida; order Alismatales; family Alismataceae; genus Alisma; species Alisma plantago-aquatica. The sequence goes on along the minus strand of OY856411.1, from coordinate 748,147,158 downwards.
CTATTTTTAAGGTGCTTGGTACTGAGGTTTTATCTCTCTCTCTTATCTGTATAATCATGTTAAAAGCCTAATTCTATCCAGCTAAATTAATCAACATCCTTGCTTGCAATTGTATATGATCAGATGATCAATTGTGAAGAGTTTTAGGAAATAATTTCAACTAATTTAGATTCTGGTTTATTTATTGGTACATGTCTAGTTTCTGATATATTGATCTAAGATTTGTAAAAAATCTTATGAATAGATAACTATGTTGTTTACATATATTGCCTAAAATCGGCCTAATGAATGTTTTGCTAGGAAACTGAGTTGACAAGTATAGAATCACATGTGACCTTAATAAGAATGAGTTATCAACTATATTTGTCAGATTTTTGCTAGAAATACATATGGAATGAACATAAGGATAATATGATGGTTTTAAATGGAGGCATTCCATGTCTAGGGCCAGTTTTTTTGAATTGACTAAAATAATAGAATGAATAAATGCATACTTATAATTGATGGATGAGTTCTGTTCATGGAAACTAGGGTTTCCATTTGTCCATATAGACATAATGAAACCATGTACACCCTAATGAGGTTAGTAAATAATAATGTTCTTACGATGTATTAAATTCAGGCAACTTTTTGAAAACCCTAGAAATTCTGTAATAAGATGACAACAAGACATAAACTCTAAACTTGTATATAATGTGGTAAAATGTTCACTTTTAGGTATTATTACTTCATTTGAAGCTGATAACTGATAATTCTAATGAAGATGATTTATGTCGAATGCATTTATTCTAGTACAACTTTTAAAATAATGAGCAAAATCGCACAAGAATGCTAGTCTTTTACGTATGCCACATAATAATAAATTAGGAATATGATTAGAGAATATGGTGTAATAATAAATAACCCCAATCCAACCTCTTTTCATAAATTTAGTAGCATTATAAGGAACTGAAGGATCATTGTCAATTACAAGAATGTTATTGGAAGTCAATGACATGGTAACCTCATTTAAATACAAGAAACAAACTGGACAAGGATGAACAAAATGATGATGACAAGTTATGGATGAAATTAATGAAATGATTATGATGATGCATATACTGTATATATTTAGTTACGTGTGGATTGACCTAAATTGAATGGAATACACTAAAATTATATTATGAATGATTTGGATGATTATGTATTAAGTAAATCTATAATTACTGATTCCAAGAATAGTAATGGTATGAAATGAAATAAACTATGACTAATGATTATGAAATGAAGGATAAATAAATAAAATTCATAGTTGGATTTTAGAATTTAATCCTGACCCTAATATGATGAGTTGTGTGATAATAATGGATAATTTTTTCATATAATGTATTAAGGAATGTATATATGTATAGTTTAATTTGATTACAAGATAAATTTTAAGGATGTGAATCGATTTGTAAGAATATGTTCTTGGATTGTATTTGTTAGAATACTTGTATTCTATGAAGGGGTCACTCTGATGGATTTCAAATTATATCATATGTGTTGAATTGTAATCCTAACTAAAACATGGTAAATAGTGAAAGAGGAGTATTAAGTGTGTGATGCATGTTTTTAATTTGATATTTATTCACATCGATAGAAATCATAGGGAATAAATAAATGTTGTATGATAAAACTATTCTAAACATGATGAATAACACAACATGTTTATATGCTTGTATTGTTGATCGTTCTAATGTGTCTATGAATACTTGATGAGAACTATGACATGGAATGAACTAATAAGAAATATGTTAGGATTGATTTTACATGCATTGTTTACATTTGTAAAACTTTGTTTAGGGTAAACATTGGATAATGAGGTTATGTCTCTAGCCGATAGCCCACTGATGATGACTAGTATGAGATGATTTTGAAATGGAAAGAAATATACATGTTGCAGATTACATATTTATTGTACTTTTGTTTCAATTATTGTCTTTCTTGTTACCCCTAATTTCCTTTATATCATTCTAGTTGTGCAAGAATACACATGCTTGGAAGATGATGAATGTAATTCTTTTAAGATGAGTAAATGGGTTAAATAATAAGTGAAATGATGACACATCCAGTTAGGTGCCATAAACACCAATAGTTTTCTCTGAGGTCGATATTGGGAAAATGAAATAGATCTCCTTATCATAATTTGAGAATTATGAGAAGGATTTTAGAATGTGGATCAAGACCTTGAAGGTTAGACCAACATAATTTAGGAGTGAGTCACACGACATGATTCTGGCCCTAAATCCTCTATTGTGAAAGTGTATGCCCATTAGGAGTATCTTGATGAAATGAAAATTGTAAAATATGTGATATACGATGATATGTGATATTCTGTTATGTTGGTTCCTATATTGTGTACTCAATATGAATTTGTGATCCTCTTTAGGCTACCCTGAGGTGGACTAGGGTTTTTGTTGATATCTTCATGTGACCGGCTAAGTCCTATGATAGTGGCAGTCAGTTGTTGACATGAGAATTGGGCATGATGACTTCTAATTAGTGAGGTACACGACATGTAGTTTTAGGAGAAATGAATAAAAGATGACAAGTTGTATAGAACATGAGTTCAATATTTATTACATTCCTTTTACTTCTACTTGATAAATCTACTGTTGTTGAATACGTTTTTTGTTGTGGAACTAAAGTCCCTTTTTTATAAATATAATCTTTTGCCTTAGTATGATATATACAGTATGGAATCTTATCTTAAATTTTGACCACTAGTTGATGATGGAATTCAATATCCACTATGATTATGATTAGGATTAACTTGTCCTTTAAAAATTTTTGTCTGGTAGACATGCCTAATGTGTATTTTACCTTCAGGGCTACAGAATGTGTTCTGGGTACGACTAGTGAGGTATCATAGAATGATGTTATTGATATATGTTTATTCTTCTTGTTTAGATCTTGCATTCTAACTTAAACTAAAGGATTGTCATTCTAAAGTAAGTAACATCAACTAATTTGTTTATCAATTTGCTCATAAAGATGTTTTAGATGTTGGAATTGGACTAAATGAATACCTTACTGATTAATAGATTACTATCATAAATTGGTTTTGAATAAAGGCTAGAGTTATCTGTTAGATCTTTCAATATCTATAAGTTTCTTTTATGTTTAGCTTACTTTATTTGATATTGATGCATGTACTTATCTTGAGTGGGAGGCATCCACTCACTATGTCTCTATATGAGTCTCATGAGATTGGTTCAATTGATTTTAGGTATAGTTCTATCCAACAAAGAGGTTGTAACAAAGAATATGTACATAGAATAATACAGATTAAAATGTCCTTATACTCTCTCTTTTTGGGGATGTGTATTATGTGTTTTTTCTTTCATGTACATGTATTTTATGTAAATTGATCTGCATGAGCAATAAGATTTGAGTTTAATTTTAATGGAGTTGTATAAGATTTATGATAAATAAATATGTTGTCCTTAATGTTACACTATTTTTTGATGTTTTATGTAAACTATGGTAATCGTGTTTTTCAAGAATGAGGTAATTGTTTCATAATATGGGTTTAGATTTAGGATTTTTCTCTAATGGTTGGAATTTATTCTAATCAAAAGAGAGGTCCTGATAATATGGTAAGAGCTTAGGTTCAGTGAATTTATAGGGAGAATAGGATCTATCGATAAATGATAATGTAGATGTTGAACACATCCTGAATGAAATGCATATTGATCGAACTCAGTATTTAGATACTCTAGTCGAGTATTAGAATGATGGGATAATTAGTATGGAACTACCGAGTATACTTCTTATTGATTCCCTGATGAAGCATCCAGGTGAAGACAGTTTGGGAGTATAAAGATACATGATGGTGATAAAAGGTATGAATTGGAAAAGACAAAGGATATACGATTAAATGTGAGACCTATGCCAATTTGAAAAATCATATGAAAAATATGATTGATGTGGAAGGATCATGAAATACAATTGATTTGAATCTAAGCATGGATTTGAAAATTGTTCTTAATAGAATAATATTCTTTACGAAAAAAACCGATGATATTAATGAGTTATAATATTGATTCATGTAATTTACATATTGATATGATAAGGAATATGAAGGAAGATGTGAATCACACCATGCTGATGATCTCTCAATAATGTTTGTCTGAAAAACATGGGGGTTTGCCTTACATACATCTTGTGAGAAAATTAATTCAAGATACACGTTGGAAAATAATAAAACAAGATCAGATTGAAGTCTCCATCAAGTTTTATTTGTAAAAATTGATGAAAAAAAGATGAATTACTTGAATCCAAGGTAGAAAGTCGATCGACTCTAGAATCCAAACGTGAGATAAGAAAACAAAAAGCATAACCATAATTGGACACGACAATCTAATTATGAGTGAGGAAGAATTATCACCCCTTATTTCCCATTTAATCAATACTAAACTCGCTTCTTAATGTTTTTGAGATATGTCAATTTTAGATTGATTAAAAAGAAATGACATGGCAAAAAACAATAACACAACATTTTAATATATGTAAACCTTCTGGCTTTAGATATATGAGGCGTTCCCATCATTGCCTTAGAGATCCTTATTTGAGGTGTGGGGTGATCCTAATCACCTCAAGATCTCCCAAGGCAGATATCTTTCTTGGATGGTTAGGTCCAATGTGTAGAAAAAAGGAGAGGCCAATGAGAAAAAATATAGTACATAAGCAAGATTCAATCCTTACATGAATAATCCAATTAAGTTATATAAGTAGAAAACATGATGGTGAACGAAAAATTATGAATGGTTAAGGATAATCAAAAGAATGAGATAGTAGTTAAGAATAATTAGAGATTTACAGTTAAGATATGCATGATTATTGTTGTGCAACTTAACGACAGTAACAAAGTAGATGATGATAGATAAAGGGTCCTCTTCACACAAATAATATAGGAAATAAAGATGGAGATAGTTGATCCTTTAGTTTTAAGAGGTTCAAAAGAGGCCCATAATACGTATGATATGGGGGGTACTTATATGATAGTATTAGGGTTCAAGTTCATTATACAGAAGACTCTAGAAGAGGTGTTGTATCACGCTAATGCACCACGAAGGCATGACGCGGGGATCGAGGCAATTTGTCACGTGTAACACATCAGATGGTTGTGATCTGTCGGGTGGCCCAGGATGGGTAAATCTTATCTTCTGATTTTTTACATATTTTAGGAACTTTCCTAAGAAAATCAAGTAGATTCAATGGACACATTGATTGTGAATAAAATTCAATAAAATAATCTAGGAACAGAAAAAGGCACTAGTTTAGGATTATCCTTCATTATTATCGGACAAACATTTGTATTTTCATGAGGAAAAAAGGCAACCAAATATCTATTGGAAAAAGGAGAATATTTTATTCAGGATAATTCAGCTGGCTAATTTATGAAAAGGCTTATAAGAAGTGGAATTGATGAGAAAATTGCACTTGAGTTTGAAAAAGAATATTTTTTATACTAGAAACCCAAAATTGGATAAAAGTGGGAAAAATGATAGGAATACATATGTGATACATACTAAAAAATATGGGGAAATGGAATGAAATCCATCATTTCCTAGTAGATGAACCATATCTTGAACTTTTATGAGTGAGAAAAAATGGGGTGTCAACTATTGCCTCTCTCAAGATAATGTTTGATATAAGAGTGAGAACCGCATGCTCTAGCAATGTCTAACGCAAATTGAGTTCAATATTTCTTATCCATTCATGCTCAATAGAAAGGGACCTTATGTGATGCATGCTAGAAAAACAACAACAAAAATGGTTTAAGGTGAGAACTAGGGTTATACCTAGCTATGAGTGTTCAAGTCAACCTATATATCATAGTAGGGGAGAGGAACTATTCATTAGAAGGGCCAACTTCTATGTATGTGATATATCAACCTCCATAAAGAGGGTAGGAGTAATTAGGTTACTCAAAACTAAGTCTCAACCAACATAGGTAATTTGGGGATTGTAAAAGATCAAGTTAGTTAGTTTTCAATCCTTAGTTGGTATTCTACGACTTAGGAATATGCATATGAAAAACCTATATAGGATTACATAACTACCTATTAAGGAACTACTAGTGGTAACTTGAAATAGTCAACTCACCGATTGCTTTACGCTCTGATACCATATTGTATTGAGTGAGACCTGAGAGGGGATCCACTCAAATGTTAGATACAAAGAGCCATGTAGAGATAAAGCAACAGAAAAAATAACTATTAAAAAATAAAAAATGTATCATTATCTAAAAGGCGATATTTCAAAATGATAAATGGATGTGGATAAGGTCAGTCACATAGGCATCCCATACATTCAAAGCTAACCTCACCCTCACAAGCATGTACATGATCTTCTTGAGTCATGGTCTTCTAAAAAACCTACACATGGGTGCTTTGGGAGAAACACCTAGAAAGAGAGAAACTAAAGGTATGGAGTCTATAAACACTGAGTACGTGCATCGTAAACATATTTAGATATTTTAGGACAAAAGAAATATAACAAGGAGGTTTCCATTAACGAGAGGGTTATTAAGAAGTAGTTAAGTTCAAAAGAATTAAGCAAGAGAAGGAACTTTAGAATAATAAGACATACGAACATTTAAACCATAAAGAATATGATGAGTCTTGTTATTTCACAATATGATAGAAATAAAGAATTGCATGTGGATCATTTAGACTAAAGATACCTAAGGTAGGGCCAACACACTGTTGAGTTGTTGGCCTAAGTAATACAGGTGGAAAGATGAACCATGGACAGAAAGATGTGGCCTTGTATATATAAGAGGTGGAAAGACACGTCCCAGACCAAAAAAAATCCTAATGGTTAAGCATAATCATCTACAATAGTTATCTTAGTCAAATATCACATGCAATAATAGAAGGAAAGATTTATGTCCATCAATTACATCAATGAGATTAAGTAACATGGAAGGAGGGGTTACAAACCCAATATAATATGAATAAAAGAGAGTATCAAAATAGTTCTAAACAATTTCCACTAGAAGGGCATGAAAATTCAAATAAGGAGTAAAGATATCAAGAGGTTCCTCTGTAAAGAGGCAAGATCACCCCTTTACTAAATTTATGGTAAACAAAACACATTGGAAAGCAGCGGAATAATTTTTTTTTTCTGACTATATTCAATTTCATAAAATATTGTACAAAATACATCAAAAAATCTCCCTTTTAGGGTTACATCATCATACACAAATAGAATTTAGATAGAGGGAAGTCTATACTACACTTTTGTCTTTGAGCAACATATCCATCAGCTAAGACCATGCCAAAGCTACTATCTTCATGCCTTATCCATCACCTTACTCCACATCTGGGTGGTTGGGAAAGCACCCAACAAAAGGGAAGGAAAATAAAAGTATGTGTCACTAAACTATACTAAAGGTGACAAGATAAATATGACAAATAAATCAGGCTAGGGATTCATCAAAAGATGAGACATCAAGAGTATAAGGCTTTAAACAAAGAAGCTTGTCAATAACAAATATAAATAAAGGAATTGCATGTAAATTAATATGTCTACCTAACTAAGTAGGGTTGAGGCACCTACCAGACCTCTAACCTATAGTTGAGGGGAGAATAAAACATTCCTAGTCACCTACATAATATATTGGGGAGAATACAAGCATTCCCCTAGGGCGATCATATACATGCCCTCTGTGGGTGGTTGTACATAAGTACCACTACTTTAAATTTAAATAGAACATATAACTACATGCTAGCAAAAGAGTTATGGCAAGATTAATCAAAGTATTTATGTAACATGGAAGTGGGGTATAAAACCCAAACAAGCTAATACTACAAATAATTTTGAGGCATAAGAAAATTAATTTTCAAGAACCATGGATTAGGTCACATTAAATCTCATTAGGGAACATAGGTAAAGGTATAATAAAATTTCCCAACTGAAGGTGTAGATGCACATACCTTTATTCTTTAAAGTCCTAGAAACCACTTTCACATCCCTAATCAAGATCAGAGTCCACTTTCCCCTAATAGCATAATCATGTTCATGTATTAGCGCTATATTCATTCATTAAGGACTTAAAACCCCAAAGTTACCAACTTTTCTACAAACCATCAATTTAGGTCATGAAACCACCACTACTATCTTTATCAGGTTTTTCTGATCAATATAACATATAATTTTATGTATTTTGAAGATATGGTCTTTTAGAGGAATTTTTAATTAATTAAATCATTCCCAAAAATAGTTTTTTGAAAAACTCAGAATCAAGCGTCAAATTATTATAATTTAAAAGAATACATTTTTTTATTTTAAAACAAAATTTACTTTAATTTTTGGACAACCAAATCAAAAGATACAATTTTTACAAAATTAACCAAACACAATGTAATTTTTATTGAAACAGACAAAAAAGGACGAACAAGCTCATGTATGTATAATAGACAAAAAACTAAATCAATTGGCAGAGTCATAAAATGCTTGGTAATAGAATTCTAGATCTTGAAAAATCTCAATAGAACCAGTTCAAACTCAGAATCCCATGTAAAGCGCGATCAAAAGAGATCACTAGTGGTTTTGACAAGTACGACCAATATTATCCACCGGGTGTGCCAGACCATACACCATAACCACCGACATGAAACACAATTTGAAATTTATGACTCTAAAGTGTACAAACAAGATGATTCCTAAAACATGAAATGAAGACGAATCCAAACATGGATAGAATGAATAAATCCATTAATAGAAGGAAGTATCTAGAGGAGATCCCATAGAATAGCAGACCATTGTCGGACTAGGTATACAACATTTAAAATTCAATAATAACTAAACGCAAATGACACAGTGTTGGGTCTATGATCAGAAGTTTAGTCTAAAAACAATCACGAAGATTGACAACCAACAAAGGCTCTCATGATTCCTCTTGCACGCCACCACAATCATGAAATCATAGTTAAAGAATACCGGAACGCGACACCCTTTCAACCCCAATCGGAGGAAAAGACACAGTAAAGCATAATAAACTTGTAGGACCATCTTTTAAAAATATAAATAATAGAATATATTAGTGAAAGATGGAAACACGGTTGCTAGTTTTATCGGTAACGTACCAAGAAGGTTTGCCAAAATGATCTCCGGTGGACTCAGCGACTTCCAAAGCAAGATCATACCCAACCAAGAAAACACAATGAATCATGGCTTCGAAGAGATTGGTGATGATTGGCAATCGCAACCCTTGGTGGTTATATATATATATATATATATATATATATATATATATATATATATATATATATATATATATATATATATATATATATATATATATATATATATATATATATATATATATATATGCGTGAAATGATAAGGGGGAAAGCCATCGAGGGAAAATAGTGAGCATTAAATAAGAAACGTAGGAAAAGTAAGAAGAGGAGAAGGAAAAAAGACTATATTATATTGTATTGTTTGTATTATAAACTTCGCAATCAAGGTAGGTAAATGTAGGTTCTAGAACAATCGTGATAGATCAAGAGAGAAAATCCGTATGACAAGTACATAAATTTGAAACTTTTATAGAAATAAATACATGATTAAATAGTTAGAATATCAGACATAGATTCTAATTTTATTTCATAATCTAGACGGGAGAGCAAGCATTATCCAGTTAAATATTAAATTTGAACACTATACTATTTAATACATGTAGATCCCAATTGTAACATTTGTTTTCATTTTTGGGGATTTTAAGTATTTTATTTAATTCCTTTAAAGTAATTCATATTTTCTCTTTCTTAATATATTAGAGACTTATATAATTATCAATTAATGTGAAACTTCACTCTAAAAAAAACAAAATATATGAAACATGAATTTGTTATTAACTTCATTTTTTTGTTATTTTAATTAATGATTTGAAGGTTTTGCATACTTTCTCTCTCCTAAATTCACCTTCACATAAAATATTTTCCAAATTGAGTCAAAATTCATAAAAAGATCTATTTTAACGTTTATAATATGAATTTGGTATTATTTTATTTTTTGAAGACTTTTATTATTTTATTTAATTCATTTAAATTTTATCACTTATTTATCCCTTTAATTTATTGGAAGCATCTAGAAACTTTCTAAAAATGTAAAACTTGGTCTATAAGCAATAATAAATGTTTGGAACATGATTTTGGAAATAATTAATTTTTTTCAACATATATTTAATATTTTTGGTTTTTAAGTCATTTTCTCTCTCCTGAATAAAATAAAATATTAAACATTGGCCAAATTAGATGCAAATTTTACCAAAAGCTAATGTCCATGCTTATATTCCGAATTTGGAGTTAGTTTTACAATTTGAGAACATTAGATATTTTATTTCACCTTATTGTCTTATCTCCTATTTTCTTTTAATTAAGACTTTAATTTATGCTTTTATCTTCCAAATTAGGTGATACTTGGCTCTTAAGTTTCTTTTAAGTCAAGAAAATGATATTGATATCCAAATTATCTTCATGGGTTTCCACTTATGATTTTTGAGATAATATATTCCTTATTATCTCCTTTTATCCATTATATCCAATATTAACTCCATTTATTAGATTTATCATCTCCTTTATGTATATTTCGGGATTTCCTTTCTTTTTCATATTCTAAAAAGCACTAGAAAGTTCTAGGACGAATTTATTTATTCTTTTTATCACTTAAGTGGACATTTTACATATTACACCCATTACTAAGCCTTCACTGAAGTATTTGTGCATAAACCCAAATATTGAGAGAAAAGGTGAACAAATGCTCATTAGGCCATTATATTCCCCACAAATTACACATAAAGGCCAAAGAAGATAGAAATAAGAGGAAAAGATGGAAAAGAGGACCAAAAAGGCTAAATTCCCATAATTCAGTATGTTACATCCTCATTATGGGGAGAATGTGTATCAAGCTTGAGTAGATGCCTAAATAACAAACAGAGGTTGCACATACCAGGTCTTCACGACTAATGACATGCTCAACATTCTGAACTCCAAAGGGAAATTGGTGATGCTATTTGGTTGACCATGCTTGCATTATAATTAAAGGACAAGGAAAAGAGTTGGTTGTTCATCAAAAATGGAGATTATAAATTTGGTGGAAATGGAAAATGCTTTATTGAAAACGTTCTATTCTATTTCAAGGTTAACACAAATGAAGTATGTCATAGTAAACTTTAACGAATTGGATAATGTGAAGAGAGTTCCCTCACCATGAGATTTCAATGTGCCAACTTGTCCAATATTTTTATTTGGTATATCTCAATTGATTCGTGTTGAAGTGAACTCTTCTTGTGGAGATACTTTTTTGGCTAAACCTTCTAAGGAGTCATGACCCTTGTTTGAACACATGGATGAGAATTCAAGGCATAAAGCCTCTAGTGTGGTCAAGAATTTTGATTATGCCATTGGTGAGACACCATCAGACACTAATGATTCAAGATAAAAAATGATGAAGATTCTTCTTGAAATGACGAACATGCTGAAAATTAGTTGGCAAGTGCTCCTAGTCATTCCACTAATTCTATTCAGAGTGTTGGTGAAGATGTGATGACCATTCTGTATCAAAACAACTATGAACTTCAAGGTCCATGATATAGTTTGAGGTTTGAAGAAGAAGTTACTTATAAGTTATAAGGTTTTGCTGACGTCAACAGGATGTTTACTCAAGATAAAAACAATTAGTAGACTTGAACAAATAATGGAACTACTATGCTCACCACTTTCCCTTGATGTGCAAGGGAAACATTATAGTATCTCGATAGGTATACTTTGTCCCCAAGGATTAGTAATTATCCTAGGAACACATTATGTATGTCAGTCAAACCAAATTGAACATTTCCTTGCATTCTTATAATATATTTTCATATTTTTCTTATCCTAACCAGAACACCTAATGACATTTCAATGTTTTTACTACTATTAAGTGAACATATGATTCATTAGATATATATTTTAGTTTATTTAGTCACATCGGTCTAAATAAAATATATTACTTATATGTATTGGTAATAATATGCATTCTTCTTATTTATGTCTCTTTATGTCATTTCTCTTTATATCACATTTGCAATTTGTTCAACTATGTCATGGTTGTGCATTACATGAGATACTAGTGTATCATCATACCCTTATTAAGAAAATCTAGGGTTTAAATGCGACATACCTCTATACATACTAGATACTAGTCTCTTATATATATATATATATATATATATATATATAGAGAGAGAGAGAGAGAGAGAGAGGTTAGGAAGTGTGTACCGGACGATACATGTAACTTACGTGTACCGGCCATTAAAATAGCATACGTGGAGTATGTTTATAAAATCCAACCATATGGATTGATTCAACACTATATATATTACATGTGTTTAAAAAATCATAACCATATCTCATATAGATCATGAGATATAGAAATACATCATTCAATGGTTTCTACAATTTCTGCAACTTACCGTTGATTAGAAAATACACATTTGCTTTTGTTAAATGATCTATGAATATAAGATTGTGGTGATTTTTTGTACACATCATATCTGAGGGGTATACATTACATCCATAAGGTTGGATTATTTAGTTGAATTTTACAATCACCATAAATGAAGGTGGGTACATGTAAGCTACATGTACTCGGGTACACAATTCTTTTAGCCATATATATATTATGAACATAATGATGCATCTAATTAACATATAAACAAAGAAATAATTTCACAAGTATCCTAGTAAAGTGTCACCTTGGTTTAATATCTGACTACATGTTACTTCAAATTTGACTAGATCACACCTATTTGATCCATTTTTATGTAATGATTCATTAATAGGAGAAATTATAGAACTTATTATACACTATCTACTATACAATAATACATCTTATGCATTTGTAAGGACTAAAATATAATCCATTAGGGTGTTACTTAGACTTATTATCTCAAACTCCTCTAATCAATCATTTCTTAGTTATCTTCTAAGATTATCATTTAACTGCTCTTTACAAAATACTTATGTTAGAGGAAATGTAGGAGAAGAACTGGCCTTAATAGTTTCCTACGGATCCCTAATGGATTCTGTTAGGATTGGATATGAGAGGGGAGCCACTTTCTTACTGAGATTTGAGCAATAGGAAACCATCCAATGCCAATTATTATAAGTAATTTTTCACAAAGGAGGTTAACTATAATTCATGTTTGTAACGTATCAAATACCAAAAGTATAGCATAGGAAGATAAAATTTATTAATATTACAATTCTAATGTTTAACGTTGCTCTTTAGTATGCATGGTGTACATAAAAGAAACTACAGGAAACTAATCTATTAAATAGGACTAGAAGAAGGTAAACGACCCACTTCAATCTATTTCCAAAAAGAACAACTACTCTCGAGTAGGATGCTCCTCATGGTCACCAATTGTAGGACCTTCCCCGCCTATGGGGATGGTAACACCCCCACAAGAGAAGACAAGGTGGAAGATTATCGAAAAAACTTGGTATGTGGTTATAATAGAGATTGGAAAATTAGTATAGATAAGTACATCAAAATCAAGATAACATGGTTACAGTAAAGAGGGAGGAAGAATCATCCAACTAGATATCCAAAGAGTTCTTCATATATTAAGACAAAAAGATTATATTAAGAAATAAAAAGTACAATAAAAAAACTCTCACCTTTAAATCTCAAATTATAGTAAAACAATAAATTATAAGAATTATGCATGTATATTAAATATTAGACTATAACTATTTAAAAGTGGGGCCAGAATACTACCACGTTATGTACCTAGGAAGGAGGTGAGAGAACCCAAAATCATGTATAATAGTATACATATCATGTGAGAGAACTTGGGACTTAGGTGAGAGCACTAAAAGCCCAAATATGGAAAAAGTTATACAATGGGTTAAGAATCCATAATGTACCACCATTAATAGATAATAATAGTCTCAACAATCAAACATGCATATTATATAGAGGCAAGATAAGTACAATCTAAGAAAATAAATCACTTTAGGGTTTCCATTATGAAATGGAACAATAAGATGAATTAAGGACTATAAATTGAACAAGCATTATCAAGGTTTAATAAGAGATACTCAATTTGCATTCTCAACTATCCATAAGAATTTTTTTAATAAATTGGACCCAATTGGGTTAGATAGGTATAACAAAGAGGCGTATAAATAAACATGCCATAATTAATTCAAGAGAAGAAAAACAAAAAAGATTGTCTAATTTTATTCACAAAGAGAAGCAACATACCTCAAGAACGTGTATCCAACGTTAGGGTCAAACACTAGATCCACAGCAACATCAAAGACACCTTGAAGAAAATTATGATTCCAGATAACATCACTCCATACATCATGCATTCCATAACTACATGTGAACGTTGTATTTTGTGGAATGGAAGCCAAGTCAAGCCATTCAAACCTAACCGAGTCTTAAGTCATGGTGATCCATTATCACCTGTGAATATGGGAATAACTGACATTAAATTGTCACACCTATGTTTCACTGTCTATGACATGATCTTCTCAATCTGTCTTAAAAAAGAACTACTCCTGAGAAGGATGCAGCTCAGGGTAATCTATGACGTGATCTTCTCCACCTAAGGGGTTGGGAACACCCCACACAAGAGAAGAAAAGGCAAAAGATTATCAACAAAAGCTAGTATGCACTTGTAATAGAGATTGGACAACTTATATAGAAAAATTACATCAATAGTAAAATAACATGGTTCTCGATGAAGAGGGAGGAAAAAGCATCCAATGGATATCAAAAGAGTTCTTCATATAGTAAGACAAAAAGATTATATGAATAAATAAAAAGTACAATAATGAAAATCTTGTCTTTAAATCTCAAATCATAGAGCAACCATAAATAATAAGAATTTTTCATGCAAGTTAAATATTAGACTACAACCATCTAAAAGAGGGGCCGAAAGACTTCCACATTTCGTACCTAGGAAGGAGCTGAGAGAGAACACACTCCTATATAATAGTATATATATCAGGTGATATGCTTAATCAAATTATTTACAAGATATGCCAATATATGGAAGGTTGCCTTTATTACTTAATGGAAGCCAAATGTCAAGAGATATGCTTTGGACTCGGTTAGGTTTGAATGGCTTGACTAATCTATAACATAGTATATCTTGTAAATAATTTGATACATTAGAAGTTTTCCTTTATTACTTAATCAAATTATTTACAAGATATGCCATTACAATCATCATATGACTTTCTCTAAGGGCATACACACCAACAATTTATTCATTATTTTATAATTTCTAAATCATTAGATATGAATTTTACAAGATTAAAGATAATTAAGGAAAATCCATAACTCACTTATTTCATATATTAGAACTAGGATACAAAACCATATCAAACAAAAAATCTTAATTTTTTGATTCCAAAGCACGTCTTAGTTTATTTTTTTGACTTTCTTTCTAGTGTTACTATGAATTTTGCAAGATAAATTGGTTTACTAAAAATAAAAATCAAAACTTGATGCAAAAGATGAAAAATCCTTTGCATCATGTGCAAAGACTTTATCTATGTGAATGGGTAGACTCATAAAACCAGTCAATCAAACAAACCCAAGATATGATATTTACTTTGAAGGCGAAAGGACTTAAATATCCAAGGCCAATGTGACATTCATTAACCAATGTGAGGGAACCTTTGTAAAACTTCAACCGACCAACTTATTCATATTCATTCAACTCACACAGACATAACTGTGAAGTAGATCTCCAAGGAGAGAATCAATATGGAAAACCACTGAGAACCAATATGCCATACTGAGCGCTTTGGGTTCATGGCCTCCTTCCGCCTATGACAATCTATAGCATAGGTCGTGAGGAGATCGAAAGCCTTTGAGAAGGCTCATTCCACCTCTGTCTAGGTGAGAAGGAATAACAACTCAAAATCAGCACTTCAGAAGGAGTACCACTCTTCTCAAGTATCGAAAAGCCTTGATGGAAGACCATGAGTTTTGATACCCCTTTCAATTCCACGAAAATGACCTGAAGAATTGTCTCTCCCATAGGCCGAACTAGCTCCAAAAACTAGATAAACGGTAGGGCATACTGGAGAAAACTAAAACTCGAAAGGAAAATAGCGACCATCAAGAGGGTATGAGGATGTTTCTTACTAAAGGAATTGGCGCATGGCAATCTCAAAATCTTAATCCCCAACCAATTATCTCAAGGTTGAAGATGATCTAGACCTATCCCAACACAGATTATTCTATAAAACTAGATGAGGGAAAGGTAGGTTTGATATTCGTGGAAAGTCTGTGGAGAGTTGGCTTTATATACCATCTTCTCAGGGCTACTTCCTACTTCAACCAGGAGAGCTCGATTTGGGGATTTCTCTACCAGGAGCTATGGGACACGACCAGGGGGTGGTTGGGTTCATAATAGCCTCCCAGATTCAATGGAGGTGGAGCTGCAAGAAGAGGATAAATGGAAAGAGAGAGAAGGGGAGGAGGAAAAGATTGGGACTATGCAAAGGCTAGGCTCCACTGGTCTCAAGGAAGAAGAAATGACAAGACACATTTGATTTGTATCTGACGGCTTGAATAAGGTTAAAAAAATTGAGAAGGAGGAATCTGCATGATAGGCAAACTAAGGCAAAAAGTGAAATATAGGAAACTAGATCACCTCAAATTGGAAATTAAACCATTAAACTATAGTTCTATCAATAGAGAAACTGAATATATAGGAATTATATTATCCAACCAGATTAGACTAACAAGCATTATCCAATTAACTGAAAACTTTGCACCTAGAATAATTAGGACAAAGAACATGATTATGCACTTAGATTTGGGTTTTGAAATTATGTTGTACGAATTACAATACAATTAGGGTTCACTTGATTATCTTCATAACTGTTATTATATTTTACCATTATCCTCAATACTCCAGATGTAGTCATCATAATTCTCAAGTTATCACCATATGGGGTTATATGAGATGACCTTGCACGAAATGCATTATTTTACTCAAATTTTCTTTAAGTCCTTTAATTTCAACATTAACACAAATAGCTCCACATTAATAACTCCCACTTGCACTAAGAATCCAATTACAATCACATTATATTAGTTAGTCATGTTATTATCTATATGAATTGATTACTCATATTTATTCACTTTGAATTACTAATTGCACACATTTGACCTGTTATTAGTCATTCATGCATATTTATACAAATCCAATTACTTATTATCCATATTTGAGTCACCATAAGTGTATTAGTCAATAAAATGAACCATGTTACATATTAATGAATTGATTTACATACCAAGTCATGATTAAGTGTTAAACCAAAATTAGTTGTATTAACATATGATGTATGATTTAGGAACCTAATATCGCTAATATATTATAATTAATACCAAGGATGCATGTATTAGAGTTGGTCAACCTCAACCTAGGGTTTCAGTCAACATTATCATCATACATCTCAAACACCTCACCAACATGTATGATGTCCTAGTTAGGTTCCATATATCTCACTCATCATAACATCAGGGTTTAATGGTCCGTGACATGGTCAGGATCATATGTACCCACAATTAAGATTAATATGTGAGTTACTCATATTATGTGCATTAAATATTCATTATGACAGTTCACCAAAAAATATTCATTATGACTTAAATGTATGAACTACTCATCATATTACATTTCATTAGGATAGAAACAAGCATGTTAGGGTATAACTCTAATTTTTTTTGGACAATTCTAATGATACGAGCACACTATCATCCTATTCTAGAAATTAGGGTTTTTAGGGTCAGGATAGCCAAACTTTGGTATGTGACAGATTCAGTATTGAGCGATGTTGGATGAAGTTGGAGCAAATAACATCATCACGATTCTTTTAGTATCCTTATTCACGATCTCAATTATGAGGAGGCTTGAGGATCACTCCCCATCCTCACACTTGGTTTCTTTAGCCAAGGGGCGGAACATAACTTAGGACCAAATACAACAACCAGATAAGGTGGTTTTTGAATTCTATTAGGAAAAGTTGAGACACCATAGAGGCAACCATTATAGGGTCCATCTAGAGCATAGAAGCCATGGGTTTCATTCCTTCAGTCATTAGAAAAGAAGAGGGTGACTCGTGTTTAATCTCTAGAGGGGGTGAATAGAGATAATGTAAAACTTATGAACTTTCTAACACAAAGGAGGTTAGGTTACAACTCACTTAAAAGATAATTTTGAGGAAATGAAAAGAAAGTAATTTACGAATGAAGGCAACCATAAGAGACACACGATGTAGAGTGGTTCCTTCAAATGATGTTAGTACACTACCTGGTTGTTCCTAACCATGATTTTTCACATGTATTTTATTCCTATTATCGACCGACACAAAATACAGAAATCCACCAATGTCTTTTGTGGCTCAAGATAATCCTACTTTTCTAGATCAAGGAAAACGATCAACTTGGAGTAGATCACAATCCACCTCCATGCCTTGGTAGCAACTTCTCACAAGAAGTAACTTCGAGTAGCTCCCTGGCAGTCTTCTCGTAAGAAGTAGTTGGAAGCAACAAGCACAAATAACTAGAATAAGAGAGTAAGAAGAAGTTACAACTCTTCGTAAGATTACATTATGAAGCTCTCCATGAACAAGTGATGATCAACTTCTCTGTAAGGAATAGACAAGGCTATATTTGGTGGAGTAGGACACTAGCTTAGATCTTGAGATATAAATATGAAATTTTAATCTTTGAGAAAGATAGCATGTAACATATTTCTCAAATGTTTGTCCTAAGTGTTCATAAGGCACTCCGATATATAGAAAGTCCTTAGTAATTGTCAATGTAGATGTTAGGATTGGTTAGGTTGAGTCAAAAGCAAACCTAGTCGTTAGGATGTCAAAATTTGAGTTACAACAACTCAAAAAGAAATATTGTTGACTGTATCTCAGTCCAAGAAGAGTTCAAGAGAAATAAATTTAGTCCAAGAAGAGTTTGACTGAAATTCAGTATGTTCACAAAAATTGCAACAACTATTTTTACGACTCTTTTTCGACAATCACTATTTCTTGGTGCAAGAAGAGTTTGACTGAAAGTCAGTTTGTTCACAAAAATTGCAACAATTATTTTTTACGAATCTTTTTCTACAATAGCTATTTGTTGGTGCAAGAAGAGTTCGGTCCAAGAAGATTTTGATTGTAAAATTTGTTGTAAAGTCATTTCTAAAAATTGAAAACAAAAAAAATGATTTTTCTGATGACACCTAAGTATCCTAAAGACTAAATATAAGTGTAGAAAAGAGGTTTAGGATAGGATAGGGTCGATCATCACTTGTTCTTACATAATTCTTAGTAAGTTCTACAAAATGCACTTGTACATATCATTTGCATGGTACAACTTGACCTAGAAACATCCAAACACACACACACACACATATATATATATGTATATATATGTATATATATATATGTATATATATCATATTCTTTGATGTTGGATTTTGTAAACAATCCTTAATCACCTAAATAATAAATGCACATATTAGTGAAACAAATGGGAATTATTTGCATCATCAAAATTAGATTGTAGCATATCTAAAAAGCCAACAATCTCCCCTTTTTTTATGATGAAAAATATTTCTCTCAGATAATTTAAAAATATACAATTTAGACCATAATACCTTTAAATTTCTTTTGATAGACAAATTTATCTTCATGGATTTTTCTCCCCCTTTGTTTAATCAAAAAGGGATTATATTTACCAATGGTCCCCCTCAACAATATAGTCATTTTGGAGAGGAAAAGAATATTCCTAATGAAAAAACAAGGATGTACCAATTGAAACCAGAAACCACTTTTTGAAAATAACATTTAGAAGTCAATACAAGTCATCATAAGGAGTATAGACAAAAAGCAATATTTGATCAAAGAACATCAAAAAGTGATCTAGTTACCAATGAAAGGAATGATGAGTCCTTTATGATAAAAATATCCCATTAAGCACACAAACATCAAAAATATACTCAAAGAAAATGGTAAGGAATGTTAAATCCACAATTGATATAGAGATGCCAGAAGGAAACATCAATTATCTAGAGAATATCTCAATATAAATGCAAGTAATGTGAAGTCCTCCATGATATAGAGAATTCGTTAAGTACGAAACAAGGTCAACAAAAAATCTCTAGACCAAAAATAAGGTTTGTTACGTCCATAATTGATATAGAGAGTTACCAAAAAAATGATATAGATATTCAAGTTATATCATACAATTTTGAGCTCCCCCTTAATCTTATACTCTTAAAATGAAGCTCAAACAAAGGAACTAATTTCAAATGTAAGAATATCCTAACTAAGAGCAAAACCACATTTGCAATGTGTACAAATAAAAAATTGAAATATATACCAATTTGAAAGAAAATATACCATTATTAAACTTTGATACCAAATGAAGCCCATGATCATCCAAACCTCATGTAAAATGAGGTTTTAGGTACCCAAACCATGTTTCTATCCTTTTTCTTTCTAAATGGGCAAGAAAGTGCATAATGCACAAATCTCTCACAACCATAGCAAGTAACATGATTAATAGGAATGCAAGAACAAGATTTTTGGTTTAAAAAAGTAGTATCTTTCTTTTTACTTCTTTTATCATTTTTATGAACATAGACAAGTCCATGAGTGGCAGCATGATTATGAGAATGCAACATATTATTCAACATATTTTGACTATTTGAAAAAAATTCTAAAAACATTTTCAACTTTTCATTTTCCTTAGCAAGAAATAGAGAATCTTTAGTAGTAGACATTAAACATTTTCTTGTAACAGAAATATTTTCTTCAAGTATATTAATTTTATTATTTAACTCATCATTTATTTCAAGTATATGATCATAATAAAGATGTGAGCAATAAATAGGTTGTTTCTCCATATTACTCAATTTATCTAAAAGAGTAGTCACTTGAGTTCACAAGGAAACATTTTGAGAAACAAGTTCATATATATTTTTATTTTCACTTGCATATTGATCATTCAACTCATGAATTTAAGGAATCAACAATATCTGTCAATTTATTTTTCTTTTTCTATACTTCTCTACTTTATCTGAAGTAAGTTCAACAAGTTTCATGAGTTCAATTTTTGAAAAAGTTGAGAGATATACGTTATCATCACTACCTTGTGCACCTTTATATTTATCATTGTCATGAGAACCTTCTGCTTCTTGTTCATCATTTTTGTCATATTCAGAAGTAAAACAATTAACTGCATGATGATATATTTTTTCACTTGCCTCTATGTTTGAATAATCATCCAAAGTATCATGACAAGTTGTCTTCTTCTGGTCCTTAGAGTTCTTATTCTTGTTCTTCTTGAGTTCCAAGCATTAATCCTTCTAAAGTCCTTTTTCTCCACATATGTGAATTCTAATAAAAAATCTAATATTTTGTTAGACAAAGAATGTATATATTTATTATGTTTGTGATATATTTATTTTTCACCACTAGATGAATGAATAGTTGACTTTGAAGCTCTTGCTTTGAATTCCACACCCTTTTTCTCAGAAATATTTTCTTCTTCTTGTATTCTGGCCTCTTCTTGAAGCTTCACTTCATGTGTTTCCAAGTTTTCATTAAGCCACTCCATTAATAATTTTGAAAAGTAGCTGGTAACTTCTATGGTAATGACCTTATCTTTGAATCTTGATGGAAAGGACCTAAGAATGTTGGAGACCTATCCACATCACTTACATTCTTTCCTAAATCACTTACACTATTTGTAAGACCAAAAAATCTAGCATACATTTCGGAAATAGTCTCATTATTTTGCATATGAAATAATTAAAATTTATACTTCAACATGTTAATCTTTGTACTCCTAATATTAGTTACTTTATGTGTAATCAAAAGTTTTCTCCATGTATCATATGCATTTTCACATGATGTGATTTTATCAAATTCACTACGAGATAGATAAGAGTAAAAAATGCTTATAGCTTTGGCATTTGGAGTTACCCATTTTACCTTATCTAGATACCATTTATCCATCTCTATTGTTGGAGACTTATACAGTAAGGTGGTCATCTTCCATAGATCAAATTTGATTCCTTGGAAGTTATGTTGTATCCTTCTCTTTCAGTATGTGTAGTTTGTCCCATCAAACATCGACAGTTGGCTTATATACAATCCTATGAGGTTGAGTTGGCTGACCACTTTTCCCTCAATCCTTCATGACCTATTACACCTCCTTTAAGACCTGCTCTAATACCTTTTGTTGGATCTATAGGGGGAGGGGTGAATAGATATAAGTTAGAACTTTTGATTTTTCAAACACAAAGGAGGTTAGATTATAATTTCTTAAAAGATAAAACAACAGAAATGTAAAGCAAGTAATTTAAGAATGAAAGCAACCACCACAAACACACAATGTATAGTGGTTTTTCAAATGATATCAGTACACTATCCAGTTGTTCCCAACCATGATTTTCAACATGTACTTTATTCCTTTTTATCAACCAATACAAAATACAGAGATCCACCAGTGTCTTTTGTGACTCAACACAACCCTCCTTTTCTAGCTCAAGGAGAACTATCAACTTGGAGTAGATCGCAATCCGCCTCCACACCAACAAGCAAAGATAACCAGAATAAGAGAGGAAGAAGTTACAACTCTTCAGAGGATTACAAAATGAAGCTCTCTATCAATAAGTGATGATCAACTTCTCTACAGGGGATAGTCAAGGATATATTTGGTGGATAGTAACTTAGATCTGGAGATATCAATATAAAATTCTAAGTTTAAAGAAAAATATCACTTACTAGATTTCTAAGTGTGTGTCTCAGGTGTTCATATGGTACTCATATATATAGGATATACTTAGGAATGGTCAGTATAGATGTTGGGAGTGTTTAGGTCAAATCAAAAGAAAAACTAGTTGGTAGGATGTCAAATTTGATTTGTGAAAGCTAGAAAATAAATAGCATAAACTATATCTTAGTCCAAGAAGTGTTCAACCGAAATAAATTCAGTCCAAGAAGAGTTCTACCAAAACTTAGTCTCTTCACAAAAATTTCAATGACCATTTTCTACGATGGATTTTTCTACAATGTCTATTTCTCAATCTAAGAAGAGTTCAACCAAAAATATTTGATCCAAAAAGATTGACCAAAATAATGTCTGTAAAGTCATTTCCAAAAAAATAGAAAACATATCAAATCATTTTTCTAATGATATGTAACTATCCTAAAGACTAGATATAAGTGTGTAGATGGGTTTAGGATATGATAAAGTTGATCATCCTTTGTTCTTACATCATTCCTAGCAAGTTGACAAAATGCACTTGAAAATAGCATATACAACTTGATCTAAAGACATCCGAACACACACATATATATCATATTCTTTGATGTTGGATTTTTTCTAAGTTCCTTGATTACCTGAAATACTAAATGCACATATTATGACACAAATGGGAAATATTTGTATCATAAAAAGTTAGAGTGTGGAATATCCAAAAACCCAAAAAATGGGGGTAAATCCTCCAGATTTCACAAAATTGTTTTCAAAACCTTTATATTAAGGTGACAATTTGAGGAGCTTGAAGGTGAATTTCAAAACCTAATGCTTTTTGGGGAAGGTACAACACAGCTGATGATGTTCCTGCAAATTTGGAGGTTTGTCATGTTCACAATCGAGGGTAGAGTTCTATTTGGAGTTGTGTCTCCGATGTTGGTGGTTGTAATCTAATGAGGAAGGATGCAATGGTATTTCTTTGTGCTCCTGAGGTGTTGGAAGAGATGGAAGCAAGCCAATCAAAGAAAATATGTGACCCAAAGAAGCCAAATAGACAACATGACTACTGAAGTTGCAGGTTAGAGGTCATCTATTTGCGGGTTTCTTATTCTCGAAGGTCACCAGATTTTTAGAGTTCCAACTCAAAGAGGGGGAGGTGGAACACTAGCTGAATAAAATCTTGATAGAATCACTGGCAATGACATTCATGAAATACATTCCCTATCATCTTCATATCAATATAAGAGGCTATGACATGTTGTGGTAGAGATATTGCACTGGTGGTGATGTGAAGGAAGTAGGTAGGTAGTTGATTACCCTATCAATGTAGTAAAAGTTATCCAAGCTATCACACCAACCTCCTCTGATCATAAGAGTTCAAAGGAAAGTCTACAAATACTGGATGCAAGAGAAAACCCTATAGAAAGGCTAGAATTCCTATCATTTGGGGAAGGAAGAATAAGGGAACACAGATAATAAGTAGGAAAGGGTGGATGAGGGAGATAAAAGGAAGGGGAAGGAGAAGAACAGTCATTATGTAGTTACTGCGACAACCCCGTGACCAACACAAGGAACACAAATCAGGGAAAAATACTAGGGTAGGAGGTGTTACAAGAAGATGTGACAAATATTAAAATGGGTCATTAAAGAAAATAAATTTCAATTATCCATATAATCAACCAATACCTAAATTGGTTTATATCTTTTCATTTCCATTAACATAGGGAGTATAAACAACATTTGATTGCCTCAAAGTTTAACACATAGGCTAAAAAATATATGATGAGTCAAATTTTAACATTAATTTCTCCAATATTCTTTTTGCATTTTATATTATAATTGAATATTAAGCATTCTTTTTAAAATTTATTTATGAATTTGCATATTTATTGAATATGTTTCATCAATCAGACTTGTAGTGCTTTATATTGACAAATTAGGGTCAAAATCTAATTAATTAGTAATTTTATATAATTAACATCTAATTGGTGACTTAATTCATTAATTGATCATTAACATTATATAAGTGGTTATCTATTAACTTGGCCCCAATTACTCCCAATTCAGATAATTCAAGCTGGTCAGATTTAATACTCATACAATTAAAGGTGGGTCTAAGGAATGGGAAAATTAAGCTATATACCAAGAATCGAGTATGTTACAGGTATGTAGCCTAATAATAGTAAAAATAAATTGGAATAATGCATAGAAAGACATTAATCAAGAATAGATACAAAATAATGAAATCTGAGGACATCAATAAAGATCATAAGAAGTGGAAAAGTATTGAGTCTCAAAATTAATATTTTCTAGGGATACCACATTAAGTTGAATCGAAACAACTCCAACACCATAAATTGATGTGGAAATAATAGCATGAGATCATTGATTGTAAATGATGATCTGAATTGGAATCGACAAACTATTAACCATTATGGTATGTAGTCCAATAACATCAAAAATAAATCTACATCATACATAGGAATTCTATAATTAAGAATAAATAAGTAATAAAGAATCCTCATGATACTAATGATGATCATGGGATGTGAAAATTTGTAAATCTCAAAATTGATATTTTTGGGGATACCAAATTAATTTGAAATGCAAATGCAAAAGAAAAGCATAGTATTGGGATATAATAGAATCAAATCATAGTAATATTGTGACTTAGGACAACATTAGAATTGAAATTAGTGTGGTATGAAGTTAAATATCAATGAAAATAAATGTCAACTATGCATCCAAATACTATAATTGACAACATACAAGAAGTGAAGAAAGTTCAATACCCTGATTCAGATCATGGGGTTTGGGAATGTGGTAAATCCCAAAATTGATATTTTTGGGGTATACCACACTAAGATGAACTAAATCAACTGCAACACGATAAAATGATATGTATATAACATAACAATATGAGATCACTGATTATTGATTAGAATCTCAACATGAATGGAAAAACTACAAAATAGTGTGGTCTGTACTCTGATAACACATAAAGTAAATATGTATTATGCATGCCAACACAATAGTCAAGAAAACATAAGTAATAAAGAAAACTCATGACAATGAAGAAGATTATGAGATGTAAAATTGTGGTAAATCCTAAAATTGAGATTTTTTGGGGATGCTACATTAATTTGAACTGAAATAACTCCAACACTATCAACTGATGGGGTAATAATAGCATGATATCATTGACTAAAACTTATGATCTTAGCAATTGGAAAACTAAAAATAGTGTGGTATGTAGTCAAAGACCACTATAAATAAATATGAATCATGCATACCAAGACAATAATCAATAACATATAAGAAATTAAGAAACTCAGCATGCTAATAAAGATATGGAGATGTGGGAATGTAGTAAATCCCAAACATGAAATTTTTTGGGGACACGACATTAAGTTGATCTAAAAAGTCTTAGAAACCAAAAAGTAATGTGGTATAGTAACATGTGATCATTAACTATTAATAAGGATCTCAACAACAATTCAAAAAACTAAAAACTAATATGGTACGCAGTCCAATAACACTAAAAATAGATTTGTATCATGTCCGTGGATAATGTAATCTATGCTAGATGAGTAAAAAGGAAACCTTAGGAAACTGGTGAAGATCATGGGATGGGGAAAGTAGTGAACCATAATATTTAGGTTTTAGAGGTACCACATTCACTTGAAATGAATCAAATGTGGAACCATTTGAGTGAAAAGTGGTAAGTCCCAAAATTGATATATCTCAAGAAGAATAGATAAAGTGAAAAATAATGTGTCATGTAATACTATAACATTAAATAATATAAATAATGATCAATATCAAAGATAAAATAAGCAACAACAAGCAAATAAGACATATATACATCACATGCAATATTTACCTTAGATTACTCCTCTCAAACTTCATAGGATATGAGAAAGGGATAAACATGTATAACACTTTGAAATGATTGAAAATAGTAGCATTATTATCCAACATATGATGACAAAAAAGCACCCATATATTAGAAACAAAAGCACATACTCACACCTAAGAGCACAAATAATGTTATAACAAAAGTATGAAGACAAAATAAAATGAATTCAAAGTTATTGTCCCAAGTCTATGTGCCCAACACAAAGGTTAGGGCATTTTGTGACAACACATGAATGTGATTGTTTTGGTAAACTAATAAAAAAACAAATTGGTTCGTTGGCGGTAGCATAAAATGTTGACTGATGGGAACAAATGTTCTCAAACAATATATACTAAATGAAAAACCATATAAATTTGCTCAGGGTGGAAATCCTTAAGGGGAAAACATATCACATAATCTAGGCCTTCACATACTCCAACCCATGATAACCATATGTGGGAGTAGGATCAGATGGTGAATGGATGAGAATCATCAAATACAGCGGACATTGATGATAAAATTCAATAATAAGAAATCACTATTTAGAAAACACAAATGCATCAGACTAATATATGCACTAGAAAAAATAAATGGTGTGGTCATCATTGGGCAATGTTGTTCATAATTGTTACAAAAACCCAAAATCATCATTTCTCCTGATATAGTAGGCATATACTGTAACATGAACTAAGAATAAAAAGCAAGGATACTCCATGAGAAATGAGCAAACTAACAAATTATTTGGATGGAGATAAAGTATGGTGAATCAAGGGTCAAATCTAACACTTTTCTAGTGGGAAATACATGTCCTTAAGTTACACTTGATCTTCCTGGACCAAGATAAATCATGCAATTATGACACAGAAGAATCACACAAAGGAAAAAATATCATCTTGAAACTACAAACTACTCCAAATATGTTATCATGAGAGGATTAGATAACTGAAATGGTGTATATGGACACAACTATAAGTACTCGTCACAATAGCTAAACTAATACTAGTACATAGTTGTTGTTGTTTGTACCAGTGACCCACGGGAATAGACAATCTAGGAACCACATCTGAAGAATTGACCAAGCAAGGAATCATTTAAAAAAGGAATTTAACTTAGTAAAATAACAACATTCAGTTATTGTAGAATAGCAACCAAATAAAATGAAAAATGAAGACCCACCTTAGTGAGGAATTCCAGATGACATTGCAATCATTTTGTTCTCCTTCACATGTAGCAAGATTGACATCAATAGAAGTGGCAGTAGGAGGGGGTGTAGCTAAAAATTGAGTAATATATATAGAGGGAGTGCCACTTTAAATCCAGTAGTGCACGTGAAGGAATGCCCCCCAATGGAAATAGAAAGTCTGAGACAATAGACAATACCAAATATAAGGGAAGAATGTAGTGCATGCTAGAGTCCAAATAATATAGGTGTGCCTCAACACAACAATGTGGAAGTGACAATAAAATGATATGAAGGAGAAGGACCCGAGGGGAATAAATGTACCTTGTGATTCTTACCATATTTAGGCAATGGAGGCAAAACCCTAGCATTGCCAAACCCTAGATTCCACACATTATGACATTGAGAGAAAACTCATGCACTAATAGGGAAAATACAGTGTGTGCAAATACCATGGGAACCATCAACATAGACTTGTAACAATGGCCAGAGTGATGATCAGGTGTCTCTATGCCATGAGAAAAGTGGGGAAATGAAAATGTCAAGGTTGTCACATTGGAGGGATTGGGATGTTGGGATGGAGGGATGGGTTGAGCATAATTTAGGTGAGAAAATTGCAAGTAAGCCATCATGCTAAAGGGATATAAGTTCGGTCCCAAATCATTCTCTATGGGGGTTGACTTAATGCCAAATTTTAGGTTTACGTTGGGACTAATTGGGGGTTTTATACCGGTTCTACCTGTTTTTCACCAAATAGGAATTAGCATGAACAAGGGTTCAACCCATTCTTGTTGATGCAAAACAAAAGGCATTAAGTTGGATTGAGTCATGTGCAAAACTGAGAATATGCTTTCCACCTCTTCCTCCAACACTAGCATGTCTTTTGAGTGTGACTCTGACACTACCACAACCTTTATAGTAGTTGGGTTAATATTGGTGTGTTGTATCATGTCCTTTGCACTAATTGAACCTTTCTCTATAATATGTACTATACTCTTTTACATTTTCCAAACCTTGTGAGATTTCGGTTTCACAAATCCATAATCATCAACAATTTTCCCATACATACAATTTTCTTTATCAACCCCATATTCACATTGGTGGTGGCCTTGTTCCATCTAATGAAGGTGTAGGTGGGTCCAAAATTGGCCAATGTGATTAGCTCTTATCAACCAAGAGAAAAACTAGCATGCCACCACAGTAGACCTTATTAGGAGAGACTAAGCATATCTTATGTATGTATGTAAGTGTATATGTGTATATTAATGAATATGGTAAAGAATCCATTTACATTTTATTTATAAGACTTATTAGTTTAATAAGTATACACTACTACAAAAATGGCTTATAAAGCCACTTTTCAAGGTGTCGGTTGTTTACAAAAACTGACACCTAATGTCTACAATGTTGGTTGATAACATAAACCGACATCCAATCTGCTTAGGGAGCCCAGACACGGGTACCGCTTTTAATAGGTGTCGGTTAATTAATAAACAACCGACACCTAAACTCAACTGCCAAACCCAAAATTCCAGCGAAAAAATTGGCTCCAAAATTTTACATATGGCGTCGGTTCATAACTAAATAACCGACACTATAGGTTTAGTTGTCGGTTTTTTTAAATAATCGACACTTAGTATAGGTGTCGGTTCATAACTAAATAACCAACACTATAGGTTTAGGTGTCGGTTTTTTTAAATAACCGACACTTATTGTCAACTTAATATCTCACCAGCCCGACTGATTCTTCCCCTTTCCCTGTTTCATTCCCGATTGCAGCTAGTTAGCTCCGGCGATTTTTGCTCGCCCCCGCTGCTCCGCCGCCGCCGCTCCCTGCCATCTATGCCGCCGTCGCCGCTCGGTGCTACCGCCGCTCGGTGCTGCCTCCAGCTAAAGCTTCCGCTCGGTGCCGTCGCCGCTCGGTGCTGCCGCCGCTCTACTCCACCAGCAAGGTAACCCTTTTCTCCTCCGCCTTGCTTTTCCCTGACGGCCACCACTTTCACCCAATCCCCAGTGGCAGCACCAACATCCACACCGCCATCCGCCTCCACAGTGCCAGCAGCCGCTCCCGCACCAGCCACCACCACCCCACCCCCAACCGCCTCTACCCTAGCCCCAACCCCAACCATCGCGGCGCCGCTGGACCTTCCTCCGCCCTTCTTCTTCCTCTACCTCACCCTAGCAGTGCCCGACCTATAGAGCAGCGCCGACGGCCAGAAGTAGCAGCTGCAGCTGTAGTGACGCCGTCCAGGAGTAGCTGGGAATGACCAACACTACCAAATGCCGCCCTTGACTCCGACTAAGAGCCCTAAACTTGATTCTGCAGCCCCCTCAGCCACGAGCAGCACCTAGTTGCGTTTCTAGCTGAGCCCTTTCCACCTGTGCATGAAGCAGGTCTGAACCAGGGGCAGTTCTGCCCGGGAAACACCACGAAAATCACAGCCTTGAGTTTGGACTTTAGGCCCAGACCCGAATCTACTTATTTGTATTTTTCATCTACTTATTTGTTCCTCATGCTATTCTGAATTAAGTGTATATTTACTTCATAATTGAATGTTTAAGTAAGTTATAGATATCTTGATGATGAACTGTAATGCACACATGTGACATGCTTGGAATGTAAATGAGGAACTGTAATGCACACATGTTTAACTTGTTTCATTGTTGAGTATATTGAGAATCCTAATCACCCTTCTTTTGCTTAATGATGAACTGTAATGCACACATGTGACATGCTTGGAATGTAAATGATGAACTTTTCCCTAAATTGCCAATCATGCTTTTAAAGACATCAATAATCACCCTAACTTGAAGAACTAGGATTTTAGGTATAAGAATGACAACACATTATTTGTTGGCCTAGAAACCCATCCAAGATTTACTCATTAGGAGTAAATCTTGGATAGTCCCCGGTTTGGGACTGTTCTTGAACACCTAATCTCGCTTAGGATGTAAGTGTATATAATGTGTGTTGGGTTTTCAAGAAAATTTCTGCAGCATTTCCCCGTTTGTTCTCTAAGTACATATGTACTTGGAGAACAGCGGGGAAATGCTGCCGAAATTTTCTCAAAAACCCAATACACATTATACACTTACTAGTGAGATTAGGTGTTCAAGAATGGGATAGGTGGTACACATTTATTATATATAAGAATGACATCACATGTATTTGTTGGCCTAATCTTGTCCTAATATATACTTGTTTTTCTCTTTGATCATAGAATGGATACTTTACAATTTGAATTACTTTACAATGTGAGCTTTACAATTTGAATTACTTTACAATGTGATCTTTACACTTTGAATTACTTTACAATGTGAACTTTACAATTTGAATTACTTTACAATGTGAGCTTTACACTTTGAATTACTACTTTACAATGTGAACTTTACAATTTGAATGTGAATTTGCAGATGGCTGACCATTCTCCTGATGACCGTGCTGATGACTACCGTGAGGGTGAGGACATCAATGCGCCGCCTCACAATGTAAGTTTTAAAAATATATCATATATTTATATCTATATGTCCATTTATAGTTATATCTTGTAAATGTGAATTATTTTGTCAAATTTTAGGTTGATGATGCACAGATACCAGCTGAAGCACTTGAGGCACTTGATCAACAACACCAAAAAGTTGACAAGAGAAGGGGCATCACTATGATGAAGAAGTTAATTTCGCAAAAGGGTAATGGACCCAAACTTGTTGTGGATTTCGATAATGCAGGAAATGCATGTGGTGTGAATCGCAATTCATTTATTTCATATCTTGGGTTTGTTACTCGTAGCCATTGCGGTTGTCGCTTAGATTCTTGGCATAAAGTTTCTAAGGAGAAGAAAGAATTAATATGGAGGAATTTATGTGTGAGTTATTATTAATTTGCAATTCTATTTTGTAGATTACTAAATTTTTGGATACTAGTTAATAGCAATTCTATTTTGCAGAGTATATTTGAATTGGATGAAAAGCTGCATCGTAAATGCATGATGTAACGTTGTGGGAGAGTCCTAAGGAACTATAGGACAAATCTCACCAGAGAATACATAAAAGAAGCCGACAAGAGGAAGAAGACAACCACTGAACAGTGGAACTTCCTGGACAAAGAAGAATGGGACGCGTTTGTCGCTTCAAGACAAACTGATGAATTCAAGGTATTAGGCGTCAATCTCATTAATTTATATATGTTGTATTCACTTATTCAAGATTAACATTTAGTGTTACTAACCAAATCATTAATTTGCATACTAACTAGGCCCTCAGTGAGGCACAAAGATCAAGGCGTGTACTGAATGTGCATGACCACACAATGGGTCCAAAGGGGTATGCAGACGTTCGCCAAAGACTACAGGCTGAGGCTACTGCTGCTCAGTCTGCTGCTACTCAGGAGTGCTCTACCATAGGTAGCACACCTCTGCCTCGCCATGATGTCTGGATAGCTGGGAGGCAAAATAAGAAGGGAGAAATACCTAAGGCCGCAACTGCTGAGGCAGCTGCAAAAATGGTAAAATACAACTCTTACAGCAATCATTCGAATATTGATTATTTGTGTTGTTTACTTAAGTACAAATTTTTGTTTTGGCGATTAGCGGGAGCTGCACGAGCTGAGGAAACAAGGAAAGTTCATCCCTGAGGGAACAAAGGATGAATTGACAGTTGCTCTGGGTAACCCAGAGCATCCTGGACGTTTTAGGGCTGCAGGCGCTGGTGTGGGCATCAAATCTTTTTTTGGGTCATCCCAGCGCAAACATGTCCCAAAAGTGGGACTTTCACAAGAAGAGGTAACATATTCTTTCTTTATAATGTTACTGTAAAAGAGAATTCAAAAATTAGAATTTGACGTTTCTTTTATCCATGTATAGGTGGATAAGCTATTTGACAGGAAACTCGAAGAAAAACTCAAAGAAGCAATGAAAAAGTGACAGGCATCTCAGACTGCCACTTACTAGACAATACCTACTGCAGACTCTACTCCTACTCCTACTGCAGAGGTTGGGAGTAATCCTGTAGAACCACCACCTAGCACATCCACTGTAAGTATTTTTATGACATAGTAACTAGTTTTTTAATTCAAGATGATACGTATATATGAAATTGTAGTCGTTTAAGAAAAAGATGATATGTATATATGTATATAACATTCTTTACACAAAAATTTGTAGGGGTTGAAGCCATACCGTCTAAAAAGTAAAGAATATGTCATGGCAGAGGCGTCGGCTTACCCATCCCTACCAGGGGAAATGTGTCACGGGTCTCCAGTACCAGTTGGTTGGATTCGGGTGAGCCCAATACATGTATTCCCCCAGTGGATGGATCTTCCACTGCCATATGCCCACCCCGATTGTGAAACGCTTAGTGAGGCAGTAGGCGGAGTGATATTGTGGGAAAAAGCGTATGTCTTCTTTACTGAAAAGGTGCGGTAAATTTACATTACGTTCAATTGTTAGTGTGTGTATATGCTGGCAGTTGATCTGAAATTTTATATATATATACAGGTTAAAAAGAAGACACCCACAACATCTAGGCCTCCACCTCCACCTCCTGCATTACCTAGTTGGGTTCCACAGGACCTACCTGTCCCGTTAGGTCCTAACTGTAGGGGTATGGCAGTATGGTTAGGGGAACATGATATAAACTCCCCTATAACTGTTTCTTCTGATTCAGATTCTACAGGTCAGTCATACGAAACAAAACTATTTATACAAGATATTTTGGAGTTGTTTCGATATTATTGGCTAAATACATCTGTGATAGAGCTATGGATAAGGTGAGATATTCTTTATACATCCATATACCTTGTGTATGATCTGGTGATCTGGTTTCTTATTTATTAATGCATGCATAATTAATACATATTTTGCAGCTACTTAGACAACATATGTGCATATTTTGGATTCGAACATGTAGGGTTTTTTATTCCATCCTTGATTAGTCTAGTAGCTAAAGACCCTACATCAGTTCAACAATACTGCTGTGAGGCTTTTTCAATTTTTGTTGTAAAAAAGAAGACGATGATAATGGCTCCATTCAATGTAGAGTAAGTTTACTTTGCTTATTATAATTTGGACTTAAGAAAATTACATTTTATTGTGGATTTTGAGTTATTAATTTTTAACTTTTTTTCCTCTAGGGGTAGGCATTGGGAGTTATTGGTTATTGCCCCCGAGATGTTCACTGTGTATTATCTAGATCCTAAGGGGGGTAAATTGAATACAAGATTTGGACACATAATGAAAATGGCAATTTTTCGGTGAGAAATATTTCATTTTTCATATCCGTTAACATATGTTATTACATTACTATTTAATTGCAATGTTCTGTATTACATTAACATGTAGGGGTTTTGAGGAGTACAAAAAGGCTGGAGGAAAGGTCCCCACAAAAAAGAACCAGCCAATAATTTGGAAGAACGTGAATGTAAGTTCCCGACTGTAATATATGTATATATTATTTATGTGAACAATGCTTAATTAGTTGTATTTGTTAATATTTTGTATGTTTGAATTTATAGTGTGCTACACAAGACAACGGATGGGCATGTGGATACTATGTCATGCGATATATGCACATGATTATCAAACATGCCGCACTGGATATCGAATGTATTGCTCAGGTATTATATAGTCTCATTAGATAATATGATCGAAATATATCGATCTTATTTATAGCTCATTAATTATATATATACATCATTCTCTTTACAGGTGTTTAAAGTTGACCCCATTACAGGAAAGGACTTACCAAATGTTAATGCTCCCTATATGATGGGAGAATTAAATGAAGTAATCGAAGAATGGGCAACAGCCATACAATTAGTGGGGGCTTTAAAATATAATTGGGATCCTGATAGCGAATAATGACTAAACAATGATACTTTGTAAATGAATCTCTGAATTATAATATATGTGTGAATGTTTCTACATGTCTGGATGTTTCTACATGTGTCTGAGTGAAAATGAATGAAAGTGTTCGTTGCTATATGAATGTTTCTACATGTGTGAATGTGAATGAATGGAACTACAGATTGCTATCATGTGTGAATGTTTATAAATGTGTGAATGAATGGAACTCTTTTATTGTTAATTTTGCAGGTTTGCGGCCTGTTGTCGGCTGATATCAATGGATGTCGTAAAACCTGCAGTTCATAACTAAACTGAACAGGTTTCTCATCCTGCGACCAGCCACAGCAGGTCTGCAGACTTACAGGAAAAAAAAACAATAGGCGTCGGTTATTTGTAAATAACCGACACATAATGATATAGTGTCGGTTTTCCTACAATAAACCGACGTCTATTCCTTAACAACAGAGACGTGCTGGACAGCACGGCCGTGGCCAAGATGGCGCGGGTTTGGGCGTCGGTTATTTGTAAAAAACCGACACATAATGTTCTAATGTCGGTTATTTGTAACAACCGACGTCTATTTCCTAATATATGGCGTCGGTTATTTGTAAATAACCGACATTGATAGTGGCCAAGCTTGCGCCCTTTCTGTGGCGCGAAAGTTTTGGGCGTCGGTTTCTTATCTAATAACCGACGCCTATTGTCCCCTGATGGCGCGCTTTTGATGGCGCGCGAAGAGTTTGGGCGTCGGTTTTGGAACCGACGCCTAATGGGTGGACTTTTAGTGTCGCCCACATAGGTGTCGCTTATAAACCGACACTAAAGGCTTTAAATAACCGACACTAAAGGTAGGTTCTGTAGTAGTGATATGAGACTAATTGTCTTGACCCATTAGAATGGGCGTAGTCTATAAATAAGATACATCTCATTCAACTCAATATAATTTTCCACATGATATTAGAGCATAGATCCTAAAATATATCCTAGAGACCTCCGCCTGTGGGCGGCCGCAATCTCTTATTGTATTGGTGATGCAGGGATTTTGAGTCATATTTATAGGCTGATTTCATACTTATTTTATGTGTTCATTCGTCGTCTTTGTGACTATAATGTCATGATTCATTTCCTTTAGCCTATAATCATTGTATGCATCAAATTTATCTTATTTTATCCTATTTTGAATGAATTACTAAATCCCATGGACTAACTTGTGTTTTTCTCTCTTTTTCAGGTACCTACTGTTCCAGGAAGTGTCGATACCATCGACACTTAGTCGCTTCTATCAACAACCCATCGGTGGCCGACATGGAGAGATCGCACCCCATTGATGCCATCGACACATCTATTGATGGTATCAAGAAGTCAACATGTGAACCCTGTTTTGGAGCAAGCAGATGTTGCTACATCGACCATCTGTCGATGGGATCGACTAGACACAAGAAGCGCGAGTGCCCTAAGGTGTCGATATCATCGACACAGCTGTTGATAGTATCGATGCCGTCAGATCAGAGTTGGATTCAGAACCACACAATCTAACAACTGGGATAAATCGGTGGTCGTAAGTCACACCTATACTTAGGAGGTTGGCCGAGGCAGAGAGGGGATGTCACTTTCCGCCGTACGAGTCCCAAAGGAGAGGAGAGTGAAGAACAGACCCCAGATCTATGCCCCAGAGGATTCCAGAGCCACAGACGGATGATTCTACCACCAGAAGGTTGCAGAACACGTGTCACGCACCGAGGATCATCCAGATCTTCTCTGTTTCAGGGGTTACATCATATGCTCATTCGTTTCCCCAATTTTTCCTCTTTCTTCTCCATGTGTTTCGTTGAGATGAACATGCGGGGCTAATCCCCATTGTCCATAGGACCGGGAGTAGCCCAGGGAATCACTGTATGACAATTTTCCATTGATTATCATAATTTGTCTCAAATATCCCTGATATGTTATCGTGTTTCTATCACAATTTTCTATGCTTGATCACCATAGTTGATTTCTAATAATTGTAATTGCTCTTGACGGAGGATTTGTGGTTAGAAAGTCACAATTAACACATTAGCCTATAAATTCCTTAGACAAGGTAATGTACGGTTAATGGTGGATACCCAGAGTATTAATTAATGCACTTATATCTAGGGTATAAGTTACTACTAGAGTAGAACTGACCAAGAACTTGGTAGTAGATTGCATCGTGGAAGCGAGCAATTCTGACTACAGGCCTCTATCTAGGACAAGGGGCGAGTTATGTTAGTTGTGTAGAATTGCATGTAGTGAGACCTTGCGGTGAAACCATAATCCTAAGAATTCCCATTCCATTTGATTAAATCAAAGATTTAATCATCACTCACTTTGTTTTTCTCTTTGTTTTATTTTTCTTGTGTCAAAACCAACAATCAACTTGTCCAATCGATTTAGCTGATCGCGACCAGTTAGTAGTAGTGTACTGAAATTTATGTTTCCCTGAGTTCGACTCGGGCCTCACAAGGCCTATATTACTTTGATAAATTCACTTGTGTTTAACACATGACTCAAGCGTGTCAAGTTTTTGGCATCGTTGCTGGGGAAATGGCAAATTTCTGCACTACGAGTGCTGCAAGTGGCCACTCTAGGCCACCTTTTACTGCAATTTTAATTTTTTAACTTAATTGCCTATCTTTTAGACTTTCATTCATTCTAGCATTGTACTTACTTGATTCTTCGTATTTTAGGTACTAGTGCATGGTGAGGACGCGTAGTACGGACTACGCAGAATCATCTGAGATTCTGCCATCGGGTGTAGAAGCCGAGCTGATAAATACGCCTCCCAAGGATGTTGAATAAGAACTCGAGGCTTTCACAATGGCCAAGGAGCAGACCATTTGGGAGAAGATTAAAGTTTCTTCTTCCTCTGCACAGAAGGGGCCAATCAAGAAATAAGCTATCAACATACCCAGTTACAAGATTGATCCGGGGCTTATTGAATTGGTGAAGTCACATGCATTTCATGGACTCAAAAATGAAGACCCGGTAGCCCACATCAGCACCTTTGTGGAGAACTGTGATATGGTGAAGGTAGATAGGTTCCCACAGGAGGCCATTTATCTGAAATTATTCCCATCCTCTTTAGCAGGCAACACAAGGGAATGTCTTTATAATCTGGATGATGAATATGTCGAATCTTGGGATATGATGATTGAGGTGTACTTTGAAAGGTATTTTCTACCCAAAAAGACAAATGATCTCATGAGGAGGATCCACAGCTTCAAACAACATGCCAACGAGACATAATCAGAGACATGGGAACACTTCAATATCATGCTGCAAAAATGCCCACATCATGGACTGGATTTAGACACCCAAGCGAAGATCTTTTATTTTTCCCTTAACGAACATGATAGGAGTAATCTAGACTCAGCGGGAACAAGTTTCTTTCTAAACAACAAAGGCTCCAAGTGTCAAGAGATTTTAAAGAATATGGCTAAGAAGCAATCTTGGGGTGAAATAGATGCACCGGAATAAGTCAGAGCTACAGGTGATGCAAAGGCCATTCAAGCTTTAAATGAGAAGATGGACTTGCTAGCCAAGATGCTCCTAGAGAAGGAGAGCAATGGTTCTAATGAGGAAGAACGAGAAAGGTTCATGCGCCAACAATAGGGCTACAGGAACAATGACTAAGCATGGAGGAAAGACAAGAAATTCTCATGGAAGGATCCAAAAAAATTTCTATAGGATCCGGATCAGAAGCCATAGCCTAGTGCGGAGGACAAAAGTAATGAGTTTCTCAACCAAGTGATTAAGAAAAATCAAGAGTTGATGAGCACATTCGGCAAGCAAATTAAGTCACAAGGAGAGTTTATAAATCAGTTCGGGCAGACTCTACAGAGACATGGTGCACAACTGAGGATGCTAGAGATGACCATAACCCAAATTGTAACTAAGGTGGCTTCCATGACGCAAATCACTCAACAAAAACCAGCTGGGAATGCAGAGCCCGCTCAACCACATCAGCAGGTTAAATATATATCAGTCAAAAAGGGGCCAAAGCTTCCTGTTGATGAGACACATGAGCAGAGTATTATGCATATTGACTTGGAGGATTAACCCAAAGTTCCATATAGGATTGCCAGGAGGATGTAGGACACCTGTCAAATCACTCCAAGATTCCACCACTGCCATGCCCACATCTCAGATTTCTGAAGAGACTCCTATACCGGAAGAGCAGGTGAAAGCTTTACTTCGTAGTGGAGCAGCCACTATCAATAAGGAGAAGCAGCCACAAGTCATGCCATCCACGGATGATGTGCAAAATCCTATCTTAGAAGGTGGCGTTGAAGCAAGATTAGGGGAGGAGACCCCTAAAGTTCCATATATTCCACCGCACAAGCTCATAAAGGAGCCAAGCGTGTCATTCCTGGATAGTCTGAAGCTAAGGAAAGAGCAAAGACACTTCAAGAAATTTCTTGAGATCTTCTGGATGATCCACATTAACATTCCATTGGTGGAGGCTATAGAGAAAATTCCTTCATATGGAAGATTCATGAAGGACATCATCAACAAGAAACGGCGGATCAAAGATACAGATATTGTGTGTGTTGATGAAATAGTGAGTTCTATAATACAAGGAAGGTTGCCAAAGAAGAGGAAAGATCTAGGATGTTTCTACATCCCATGTTCTATAGGTCACCAACATTTTCCACAAGCACAGTGTGACTCAGGGGTAGACATTAATCTTATGCCACTTGCCACTTTTCAAAAGTTGGGATTGAAGAAGCCAACACAAACTTCCATGACAATTGAGTTGGCAGATGGATCCATTGTCAAGTCACAAGGTATATGTGAGGATGTGCTAGTCAAAGTCAACAAATTATTCTTCCATGTTGACTTTGTGGTCATGGACATGAATGAGCTGGAAGGATGTGAGATGCTATTGGGAAGGTCGTTCCAAGCTACGATGGATGTAATCACTACCATTGGGTGAGGTTACTTGACACATGGGATTGGTGATGATAGAGTTGAATTCAAATTGCCAAATGAATCATTAGAGACATCCCTTGACAACCCAGGTTAAAGGTATCCTTATGTCAAGCCTAGGACATTAAATAAGGGTGCTTGTTGGGAGGCAACCTAACCTTAGGTTTATTTATGTTTGGTTATGTTCTTTTATGTTTATGTACTTAGTTTTTGCTTAGGTTTTTATAATTTTTGTAAAAATGGTACCCTAACTCATGTTTTGAAGTGTGCAGAACTTTTATGGTCGATAGTATCAAGTTTGGATCAGTAAATTATGAGCAAGAGTCGATACTATCGACCCTAGTGTCGATAGTGTCGAGTTCTCTAGAGAAACCAAACACATTTTTATCAGTAACCGTCAATACTATCGACACCCCTATCGATAGTATTGACACTTTTTTATTCCCCAGGCTTGTAGATGTGTCGGTACACCAAAATTACTGATCAAGAGTCGATACCATCGACCTTGTGTCGATAGTATCGACACCTGCAGGATAGCTACATCAAACAGGCCGTGAAAGATGTCGAAATGAGATTTTTTCGCACCGTTTTTTGCAGAGAAAAGAAGGATGAAGCGAGTCATGTCTTAGAACCACTAAGACATAAAAGTGGGCCACCAAAAATAGGGAGATAGAAAGCATCACTTGGTCCACTTAAGCATCCAACCATCCATCTTCACCACATTTCAAGGTGAATGGTATCGTTGTTCCACCTCTTAAGTGGGAATGTTGACTATGAGGCCATAGTCATATTCAAGCTTGGGGGGGTGTTGGAACATCCCTCTATCTTAGTTTTTATTTACTTATTTATGTTGCTTTTACTGTTGAAATATTAGTTGTCTTTGTTTCTAGGATTTACTATTTTCTAGGATCCACTATCTATCTAGTGTAATCAGTGGAGTTTAATGTAATTGCATGTCGTCTCGATGTTTTCATTTGGGGGTTTGTGAGAAAATGATTTTAAATGAAAATCTTTAAGAGATTGTAAGCTTGTATTGTGAGTACTTGAAGACATCACTTGTGAATCTGATTGGGTAGGTCAACTTTAAAACATATGAACATGAATGTTTATCCTTATGGTTCACGAGAAGAGGTTGGCATGGATGTTTGAGCCTAAACTGACCAAATGTTAATGTGACTTTAATTTGAAGTGAGAGAGAAAAATCCCTTGATTAACATGTACACATGTCAATAAGGAGGGACATATAATTCTTTCTGAAGGTTCTGTCAATAGTCTTGTGATCCGATCCACCGCAATGTCATTCACACTCCACCATAAGAATTGGGAGCACATAACCGTCTTTCTCTCTTTGATTGCATTCCATATAGATAGATCATGCATTATAATTCTTTTGCATTTAATTGCATAAAAATGGAAAAAATATAGAGTAGTTATACATGCACATTATCCTCAGGTGCATGTCATTTAGTTGCATAATTGTTATCATCTAGTTGCATTCACATCTTTTGAGCATATAGTACATCGTGTGTCTTATGTTCTTCTGAAAACATTAAAGGTGGTGAACTTGTTCCATACCCTCCGAATAGAATGCATCAAATGTACAAGTTATGTAAAAAGAAGGAAGCCGGACAAATAATCCATTATCATTTATGAAAATGAGGGCTTGAAAAAAAAAAGATTGAGAAGTAAGTAGGAATAAGAGGGAGAAAGGAACATGTTCTCACCCGCATATTAAGAAGAATAAGCACATTGTGTAGTTTTTTTTAGATATTCCATCTCACTTTGAGATGGAATGATAGTGCATGCATCATTTCACCGAAAAATGTTAGTGTTAGGATCATTATCATCTGTATATGCAGCATCATAGGTTATCATTTTTGTATTGCATGATAGACTGTAATGTGCTTCCATTTCTTCCACAGCTACTTATTCCATCCTCCCGTTGCTCTAAGCGGTAGGCCACCCATGATTTTCTCCTCATTCATGTGTATCAGGAGATCTGCTTCCATTTAGATGGTAGTTAGAAAAATGAGCAACATAGATGATCACAAGATGCACCAAGCCTGAACCAGAGGATTGTCTTATATTAACTGCTTTACTTGATAGTGTTCTTTGATCTTGGGGTGGACATCTTTCATGAATGATTCTTGTTGCCTAAATGGCAGTTATCGTTTCGTGATTGGTAAGGGTCGGTATGTGGTTAACATGCAGGAATCATTTTTAGATATCATTCAATGTGATCATGTTCTTTAGTTGACCCTCTCAATCAGATTTTCTAGTTTTATTACTCAAGGATGATCAAGATTCAAGCTTAGGGGAGTTTGATGCATGGATTCTGAGTCGTATTTATAGGCTGATTTCATACTTGTTTTATGTGTTCATTTGTCATCTTTGTGACTATAATGACATGATTCATTTCCTTTATCCTATAATCATTGTATGCATCAAATTTATCTTATTTTATCCTATTTTGAATGAATTACTAAATCACATGGACTAACTTGTATTTTTCTCTCTTTTTTAGGTACTTACTGTTCCAGGAAGTGTCGATACCATCGACACTTAGTCGCTGCTATCAAAAACCCATCAGTGGCCGACATGGAGAGATCGCACCCCGTCAATGCCATCGACACATCTGTCGATGGTATCGAGAAGTCAACAAGGGAACCCCATTTTGGAGCAAGCAGATGTCACTACCATCGACCATCTATCAATGGTATCGACTAGACACAGGAAGCACGAGTGCCCTAAGGTGTCGATACCATCGACACAGCTGTTGATAGTATCGACGCCGTCAGATCAGAGATGGATTCAAAATCATGCAATCTAATGGCTGGGATAGATCAGTGGTCATAAGTCACACCTAGACCTAAGGGAGGTCGGACGAGGCAGAGAGGGGATGTCACTTTCTTTCGTACGAGTCCCGAAGGAGATGAGAGTGAAGAACGTACCCTAGAGCTACACCTCGGAGGATTCCAAAGCCGCAGACAGACAATTCTACCGCCAGAAGGTTGCAGAACACGCGTCACGCACCGAGGATCATCCGAATCTTCTCCGTTTTATGGGTTACATCATATTCTCATTTGTTTCCCCATGTTTTCCTCTTTCTTCTCCATGTGTATCATTGAGATGAACATACGGGGCTAATCCC
The DNA here is from genome assembly GCA_963693085.1 of Alisma plantago-aquatica. Taxonomy (NCBI): domain Eukaryota; kingdom Viridiplantae; phylum Streptophyta; class Magnoliopsida; order Alismatales; family Alismataceae; genus Alisma; species Alisma plantago-aquatica. The sequence goes on along the minus strand of OY856411.1, from coordinate 748,104,313 downwards.
CATTGTCCTTAGGACCAGGAGTAGCCCGGGGAATCACTGTATGACAATTTTCCATTAATTATCATGATTTGTCTCAATTCTCCCTGATATGTTATCATGTTTCTATCGCAATTTGCTATGCTTGATCACCATAGTTGATTTCTAATACTGTTAATTTCTCTTGATGGAGGATTAGTGGTTGGAAAGGCATGATTAACACATTAGCCTATAAATTCCTTAGATAAGGTAATGTATAGTTAATGGTGGATACCCAGAGTATTAATTAATGCACTTAGATCTAGGGTATAAGTTACTACTGGCGTGGAACTAACCTAGAACTAGGTAGTGGATTCGCAGAAGCGAGCAATTCTGACTACATGCCTCTATCCAGGACAAGGGATGAGTTATGTTAGTTGTGTAGAATTGCATGCAGTGAGACCTCGCGATGAAACCATAATCCTAAGGATTCTCATTCTATTTGATTAAACCAAACATTTAATCATCGCTCACTTTGTTTTTCTCTTTGTTTTATTTTTCTTGTGTCAAAACCAACAATCAACTTGCCCAATCGGTCTAGCTGATCGTGACCAGTTAGTAATAGTCTACTGAAATTTACGTTTCCTAGAGTTCGACTTAGGCCTCACAAGGCCTATATTACTTCGATACGTGCACTTGTGTTTAACGCACGGCTCAAGTGTGTCAATTGTCCACTTGCCTCACATGATCCTAGCCTATGTATACATATCCTCCCTTCTTCTTCCAAGTTAGACTCCATAATAATATGAACATGCATCTGATATATTGCCAATTGTTGCATGATAAACCCTTTTATTGGCACTACCCTACATCTCCATCATGATAGTCCCTCAAAATAATCATATTAATGCCCTATGTGAACAAGATCTCCAGTTCACATACTCCTTGTTCACATACGTTAACTTTTGGCTCAAGAAGCACAGGCTCATGCTTGGCCCGACATTCTCCAATGAGTTCATCTCCCACAATGATGGGACTCCACTATAGATTTACATGCTTGTCCTAATTAGAACTCAATAGCAATATCTCCTAGGATCACGTTATAGATATCACCATAGACATAATAAACATTGATCTGGAGTTTGTATACAAGTTCCTCCCTTGTTCCATCTTGTGGCCTTTGAAAAAGGGCTTCCTCAACCTTCCAAAAGAATTGCATTTGACAAGCATGCAACATGATCTTCCTAAACCACTCCCCATGGATTATTTGGACAACAATATCACATATTGCATATTACTTTAATCCTTTTTTATTCTTCTTCTGTACCAAAGAAGCCATCTTTTTCACTCCTACACACTACTCTTATTGTTAATTAGATCATAATTGTATATGATTTTTGATTGAATCTTTACTGTAGGACTTCACCCCCACACCCACGTAACATCCATAAAAATTTCCTTTTTTCATAACACAAAGCTATATTTAATTTACTATCAAGATTTATCTAGTTGGGTCATGTAGCACATTGAATCAAACTATTTGTTATACTAATGAAATATTGGACATAAATGACCTATTTCTATTTTATTAAGTACAAAAAAGATAGGGTCACACTAATTTTCTTCCTCTCCATGTGGTTCCCTTAACCCACATGGTTGAGTGCCTTTATTTAATATAGGGATATTTTATTTATACATCACATTGCTTATAATCATATAGATTTATTTCTATTGTTGTGCTTATATATTGGTAGTAATTTGTTCTTCCAATGGTTCCATGATGTCACCAATTCTTTATTTATTTGATGTCCTTTATATATCTATTCATATGCTAGTGTTTATGACTTTCCACCCCAACCATTCCCATGATCTTTTTTGTAGTTGGCATGAGGGATATAATAGAGGAAGATGACTAGAGGGAAGAGATGAGATGGAGGAGAAAAGATGAAGAGAAGAAGCCATTTCATCTGATCACGATGTCTACTTTTTGGATATTCAACCATGTTGTTGACACATACTATAACACATATTTCCTATAATAGTGTGTCTCAAACACATACCCACCTGCAATAACATAATATTCCTGTAGCAGCATTCCCATCCCAACTACCATGCATTATTCTGGTATTGATGCTTCTTGTGCAGAACTACTTCAACAACAATGGTGACTCAGATGACTTGTACACATATTCTCCATCATCTATTGCTTTGGATGTGTGCTAAATATTTTGATGTTCATTCTAATCATTCATATTGATATGGAAATTATAAAATTAATGGGGATTCTATGGTGTTGTTGCTACTTCTATATTAATGTTACCTTCATCAGGGGAGGAATATTGCTTACCCGCTACATGCTATATTCTTCAGGGAGAGTGTTAGAATGCTTCAACTTTTGTATTATAAGATTTAGATAGGGATTACTTCTTATCAGGAGAGATTAATTTCTATATGGGCTATTTTATTTTTTTCATGTATTTATAAGCTACACATGTGTTCTACTCATGCTCAAACTTAAGGGGAGTGTTGAGTTTTAGTTATTATGTATACAAGTATAATTTCTTAGACCATTAAGGTTAAGTTTGCTTCCTTTTACTTTCCTCCTCTCCTATATATATGAGGAGAGTTTGTAATATATCAATAAGAAACATGTCATTAGCCTCCATCTCATTTTATGTAATATTATTGAAACTTATGTAATAAATATGTTATATTATTCCAGAAAATTCACATCCTTGGTTGACTTTAATCCTACACTTCCTTATATATGATATGAAAAACATGACCTGGTATTTAAATTTTATCATGTACATTATTAATTGGTTGTAACAATATGCCTATATCTAGTATATGCTCATAGGTGTAACTATATTATACAATGAAATATTCTTAATAATTGAACATGTGTTCCATTTTTGGAAATTAATGATATATATGGAGGTATATATATATATATATATATATATGTGTGTATATGTATATATATATACATATATATATATATAGTGAGAGAGAGAGATAGAGAGAGAGGGAAAAAGAGGGAATAGAATGCACTCAAGTGTTGGAAAGAACAAAACATTCAACTTCTTTTTATTTGAAGTATCCTATTTATCGTGTCAAATGATAAATTTTTACATTGGAGTAGAAGACAAGCGGGTAACAAGCTGTGCCGCTAATCCTTTCTGGTTGGAAAAGTCAATCCTCTAAAACAGTACATCCATACACTTGGGAGCAATAACATTACTATTCATAACTTTTTTGACCCTCTTTAGAAGCTCCACATCTGGTGCTAAGAATCCAAATGTATCAAATCCAAAAGGGATGAAGGCATGTTGGATTCTCAATACACACTTTCTCATGCTTGACCACTTTCATTGAAGTAGCATTAAGGAAAACATGTCCTACTGTAAAAGCGCCACTTCTCAATCCCACCAAAGGAGAAACTCCCATCAGATCCACACACATGTTTCCCTCCGGCCCATCCAAAAATCAAAACATTGGCATGTCTAAGTGTTGATCTCCCCTCTTGTGGATTAGTTAAAAAGTTCACAGGTGCCTCTTTCTTAGTAGAAACACATGCACACATGATTACATCAAAGAGAACATCTCTAACAAGATCATGCCTCTACTTAAAACCTGGAACATCCCTGCAATGGACTACATGCTCCCCAAAAGTGTTCAAACACACCTTACAATAAATTGGACATATCCCATCAGATGGAAATAAAAGAAATGTGAGACGATATCTGAGGATACTACGGTACTCCACTGGTGCCATGTGTAGACCAAGTTTGTCAATAGGAATAGCAAACTTAACTTCCATGTCGTCATGTGAGAAAATCTTTAGCATGATCAACTTATAGACACCTAAAAAATGCCTTCTATCTAATGGTCATGTCAAACTTAACTTCCATGCCATCAGCTATTTAACTAAAAAAACACTCGCCAAAGTATCTTGAGCCTTTGAGGGGATGATATCTTTTTTAGAGAAAAAAAATTAAGGTCGAAGGAGGGAATCATGACACGAAGATGATCTTGAGCATAATCAAAGTCAGACTCCACACTAGAATCTTGCTACCCCTCAGGATGTGATTTTAAAGCACCCAAGATTAGGCCCTACATGTCACAAAAGAGTACGAGGAAATCTCAACTGCTGAATATAGTCCTAAGACACCAAGCCGAATGGCCAAGGAAGCCACCCTCCATTGGAGGTTTTCAAAAAAGGGACCTCTAAAAACTACAATGCCTTCAATAGACCCTCATAAGCCTCTGTCAAACCATAATGTTGCCTCCTCCACATATATAGGTTGATCGACAGAACCAATGGGGAAACTGGATGAGAGCTTCCCCATGGAAGTAGCGACGGAAAGTGGGATGCAAGGTAGAGGGAAGCGGAGGAGTAAAGAAGACGCTCACCTTCAAAGTGAGCTCGTCGGAGGAAAGGAGGAGGTCGGGAGAGACTAGTGACAGCGCCAGTGTTGTGGGGGGGCTCGACGTTGGGGCAGGTGGTGGCGGAGCGGGAGAAGGAGGGCGGAAGGGGCGCGGCGGTAGCCGGGAAGTGGGGTGGAAGGGGGGCCTACGGGTGGGAATGGAAGGCAACGATGTGGGTGGACAGGTGGGTGAGGGAGTCGACGGAGGCCTGGGCAACACCAGCAGCAATACCGGGGTGGAGAAGGGGAAACGGGGGGAAGAAGGAGGTGCGAAGGATTTGGTGGGGGCGGCGAGGGAACTTAGAGTCATAAAACTCATGAGGGAGGAGCTCATAGGCCTGTGGGGTACATGTTGCATCCAGGAGACGAACCTGATGGCGGGTGAGAAGATGGAAAAACAAGGGACGTGAGGGGGACAAGAGGAACAACTCAGCACGAGCAGCGACAATCAACAGGCGGCCAATAGAAACTCCGATGACAATAGTGGCCATGCAATCCAAGGTCACGCTCTGAAGATCAGTGATGGCTGGGGAATCCAGGGTCGTGTGGGAAATGACGCTGGACTACAGATGAACCTTGGAGATGGTGTTGAGGAGTATCTGTCCCAAAGCAAAGGTGAGAGAAGGGCCATTACCAGAGCGCAAAGGCGGAAAGAAGCGGGGGCAAGGAGAAAGCAGGGATCTAAACTGAGACAAGGAAAAAAGAAACATCAGCCATGGGTTTATAAAATGAGTCGGGGTGCTCGGTTGGGCATCCCAGAGGAAGAGGTGGTGGGGGAAAGTGCAGCTGGAAAGTGGGTCAGATGTGGGGATCTTTGTGACATGGAACTAGAGGACCAGTCACCACAACCTATAGGAGAAAAAAGACAGAGGACAAATGTAGAGATTATGTCTGTGATTGAAGAGGGTGTTACAGCCCAAGTAGCGGCGACTGGCGGAGACCAGTCCCGTGAAGGCCAATGAAAATCTTTAGTTGGAACTGTCAGGGGTTGGGTGACCCTGACACGTGTAAGGCTCTCTGGGCCTGGGTCTGGAGGGAGCGCCCAAATATAGTTTTCGTCATGGAAACTATGATGGTTGACAAGTAGCTTGAAGATGTCAAAAGGAGTTGTGGTTTTTCTGAAGGGATGTGCATCTCTCGTACTGGCAGGGTGGGGGGTCTTGGTTTTTTGTGGAAGGACTTAGAGGTGGATATTCTGAGCTATTCAAACAGGAACGTATCGGCTTTGGTTAAAGATGGGACAGCAGACTGTACTTGGAGAGCTATCAGGATCTATGGTTGGGCGGATCAGCAGAATAAGACAAAGACCTGGGAGCTCATGAGGAGACTGAAAAATGAGGCGAATAAACCGGTCATCTTCTTTGGGGACTTCAATGAGATTTTTACTAATGCAGAAAAGGAGGGGGGCCCGCCAAAGGATGAAAATTTTATCCAGAACTTCAGAGATATCATTGACGAATGCAACTTGATTGATGTGGGCTTTGAGGGCAATATTTTCACATGGAAAAGGGGGGTTGACGGCAAGAACTCTAGTTAAAGAGAGGTTAGACAGATTCCTTCCGGAGCTCGAGTGGAGAAATATGTATAAATTATGTAGAGTTTTCCATCTTCCCATTTACAAGTCGGATCATGCACCTATCATTCTAAAAGCAGATAACAAGGGCAGCAAGAAGAGGAGGGGAAGTGGCCAATTCAGATTTGAACCCATGTGGGCGAACGAGGAAGAGTGTGCTAATATCATTAAGGGGGTCTGGGAGCACGGAAGAGAGACTGGTCTGAACACAAAACTGCTGATCTGTAAAGATAGATTGAGAGATTGGGCTGCTGAGAAGTTTGGGAATAGACAGAAGAAAATCAAAGAACTAGAAGATGATATGAAAAGACTTCAAGCACTTCCCCCATATCATACAAATCTCGTGGAAGCGGAGGAAAAGTCTAAAGAATTGCAATATTGGCTTCAAAGAAATGAAGAGTACTGGGCTGCCAGGGCGAGGGTGAAGGAGCTGAAAGAGGGAGACATGAACACCGCTTACTTCCATCAAAAAGCTACAAATAGGATACGAAAGAACTGGATCGAGGGGCTTGAGGATGAGCAGGGCCTGATGAGACACCGTGAAGGGGAGATCAGCAACATCATTGTAGATTACTTCACTCAGCTTTTTCAGTCTAACAATCCTTCGAGTTTTGAGGAGGCCATCAAGGGGATTCGGGAAGTGATTTCTGGATACCAGATAGAGGAGCTTGAGAGGGACATTACTGATGAGGAGATCAGGGCGGCACTGGAGCATATGCATCCTAACAAAGCACTGGGACCAGATGGCATGAAGACGATGTTCTATCAGACGTTTTGGGGAGTGGTGGGCAAGGATGTTGCAAACTACATCAAGGGGTGGTGGAAGGGCGAACAAGATTTGACGGAGGTAAATGAAACATTAGTGGTTCTTATCCCAAAGACTGAAAAGCCTAAAACAGTGGGCGAATACCGGCCTATTAGCTTGTACAATGTGGTGTACAAGATTTCTTCCAAGGTGCTGACAAATAGACTAAAGCCACTTATGAATAGTATTGTTTTTGAAAATCAAAGCGCTTTCGTCCCGGGGAGAATGATCACAGACAACGCCATCATAGCCTATGAGGTTTTCCACAACATGAAAAGAGACAAAGGGAAGAAGAAGGGCAGCCTTGCTTTGAAGCTAGACATGTCCAAATCCTATGATCGGGTCGAGTGGAGTTTTCTTGACGTTGCCATGGAGAAGATGGGGTTTGGGAGGAAATGGAAAGACAAGATCCAGGAATGTATCACTTCTGTCCAGTATACCTTTTCCGTTAATGAGGATAGGACCAAGAGCATGAGACCTGCACGCGGACTTCGCCAGGGTGACCCTCTTTCCCCATACCTTTTTATTTTGTGTGCTGAAGCCTTTTCCACATTGATTAGCACTGCTGTCTGAGACTCCCAACTACATGGCATTAAGCACCCTGTATCTCACATCTTTTCTTTGCAGATGATAGTATTCTTTTTTCTAGAGCAACCAATGCAGAATGCCTGAAGATACCTGAAATCATCAGCCAGTATGAACAGGCATCCGGTCAGAAAATCAATTTCTTAAAGACAGAGGTTGTTTTCAGAAAAGGTGTACGAGGCACAAAAAGAGAGGAGTTGTGAGATCTCTTGGGAGTACGTATAGTGGATCAACATGCTTGCTACCTTGGCCTCCCCACAATGGTGGGCAGGTCAAAAAAGCAGGTTTTCAGCTTCATAAAACAAAGAATATGGAGGAAGCTTCAGGGCTGGTCCGAGAGATTGTTGTCAAAAGCAGGGAGGGAGGTCCTCATCAAGGCAGTGGCACAAGCTATTCCCACCTATGTCATGAGTGTTTTCCAGCTGTCTGTGGGTACTATGGAGGAAATACAACACATGGTGGCTAGATTCTGGTGGGGAGCAAAGGAGAAGGAGAGGAAGCTCTCATGGATGAGTTGGGAGAGGCTATGCAAACCAAAAAGGCAGGGAGGGCTTGGTTTTAGGGATTTTCATACTTTTAATCAAGCCCTTCTAGCCAGACAAGCTTGGCGGATGGTTTGCCACCCGGAGGCTCTAGTTACAAAGGTGCTCAAAGCGAGATATTTTCCAAGGACGTCCTTTTGGGAAGCGAGGAGGGGTACGATCCGAGCCATGTATGGAGGAGTCTATGGGGAGAAAAGGCAGTGTTGAAGGAGGGGGTCCAGTGGAGAGTGGGGGACGAGAACGACATAGATATATGGGAAGACAGGTGGGTTCTGAAGGAAGAGGATACGCTTGGAAGGTTCAAACATGAAGGCAGCCCAGAATACCACAAAGTGAAGGAGCTCATGATGGAGGACGGGATAAGATGGGATGAGAGCAAGGTGCGGGAATGTGTGCCAGACAGCATTGCTACCAAGGTATGTGCAATTCCGATCAGCAGTAGGAAGCCCAAGGATTCGTTGATGTGGTGGCCGTCCAAGAATGGGGAGTTTACTGTCAGGTCAGCTTACTGGATGGGTTTGCTTGGGGTGGAGGAGGCATGGAAATACAACGACCGGGGAGGAGACGGGATATGGAAGAGGGTATGGCAGGACGGATGGAGCCCAAAGACTGCTCACTTCTTGTGGAGAATATGTACGGGTGGTCTTGCCACTAGGGGACGACTCTTTGACTGGCACTGTATTGAAGACGGAACATGTATGCTTTGTATGTCCGAAAAGGAGACCATTCCTCACATGCTGTTCAGGCGCCTGAATGCGACGGAGACGTGGGACCAAACTTCAAGGGAGATCCAACAATGGGTTGAAGACAGGAAGGATGGGGAGCTCCAATCATCCATGGTAGTTACTTTACAAGATACGACACCTGGCGAGAGGGAGTTACTAGTGGCAGCAATGGCGGCGATATGGAGAGGATGTTGCATGCGAGTCTTCCAATCTGGTGTAGTGAATACGGGAGTGTTGTTACGATGTGTAATGGCCACAGTGAGGAATAGGGTGGAGGGGGTTGGGCGTGACGGCATGGACGCTGCCCAGACAGGCACGACAGTGCAGCAGCACGTCGGGGATGCTTGCATGGCTCCTAGCAGCGTCGTTGGAACCAGATGGAAGAGACCGGAGCAGGGCAACGTTAAAATAAATGTTGATGGCTCGTGCGGGGAGGAGGGGGCGGTGGGAATCGGAGCTGTAGCTAGGGATGAGGGGGGATCGGTCGTAGGGATGATGGGGGAAAGAGTGACGACGGGGGGTGATATCGCCTTGACATAAGGCCTGGCGATAAGGGAAGCGCTGGCATGGGCAAGGGAGAAAGGCTTGGATAGGGTAGAAGTCGAATCCGACGCCAAGGCAATTATTCATGCATGCAACAGTAGCTTCCTAAGGAAAGACTACATTGGCTCCATTGTTGAAGACATTCTCCACCTGAAGCAGTTCTTTTCGTTCTGTAATCTTAGCTATGTTAGTCGTAGATGCAACAAGGTTGCCCACGAGGTAGCAAATGTTGCACGTAGGGGCCAAGTAGATAGGTTTTCTTTTTCTCAGCATTTTCCTTCGAACTTTATGTCCTTTGTAATTAGCGACTTATCAAGCCAATAGATGACGGGGAGCCCCAATCATAGGGCTTCCCGTCCTTCCTCAAAAAAAAAATCAAATGTAAATACAATATATATTATCGTTCTCCAAACACAAGACATGATAGAAACATAGTTGAATTTGTGTGCACATGTTATCTTGAGCGTAGTAACATGAATTCAAATCCCACCTTTTGTATTTTTCGATCATCAGAAACAAAAACAAACTGAATTTCTTACACTCAGCCCCCCTTATTATAACTAATACGTATTATGTGTAATTCAACGCCCTCTATTCTAAGTTTCTAGATCCACCCCTACACACACACACACACACACACACACACACACACACACACACACACACACACACACACATATATATATATATATATATATATATATATATATATATATATATATATATATATATATATATATCAATTTGATTAATTGCAGATGCATTGATGAGAATCGTATGACAGTTTTTGCAATAGCTTTTTATACAAAACATTCACCAACATATCCCTATGTTTTCTTCAACATACCGCCTATAAATGTTACCGGAGCTCCTTCTCTCGTGGGGTTGGATGACCTGCGCGGGTCCACCGACACATCATTAAACATTCGAAGCCTATAATGAATTCAGAGGCATGAATAACAATAGTCCCGCGTTATAATGAAATGGCAATTGCATATTCAAAGTTAGGGGTAGGACACGGGCTGAAAACGGACTAGCGAGGAAAATGGGAGCCAGCATTGTGTTGGGTTTGTAGGACCATTTCTGTTGTAAGGGGGAGCAAACATGGTTACGTGCTCAAATTCATAGCCGACAAAGTCACCGACACTGCACGTCGGCAGCACTTTCTTGGTTGCCCCTTTTTTTATATTCTTTTTTCTCTTCATGTTCTCGTTTTGTTTCGAAAAGGCTTGGCTTGCTTGCATGTTGTAGCCTTTTGTTGCTCAATCTGATGCACGTTGATGTTGTCTCCAAACAGGTTCGTATATAATGGGTGACTAAAGACTCAACGGACGAAGAACCCATACACAATCAAACCTATTGTCTAGGTAGCTTTTACTGGATACGTGCGCTAGTATGCAGCAATCAACCAGAGACATATGCAAAGCAATCGAAGCAACAGTGCTGTCGTTAAACAGGACATATACGGATTTATCATATATTCAACGAATAGGGAAACAATGGGGAAAATGAAAAATACTTAAATATATAATAATTAAGTACCATACGGTACGTGGTGATGCAAGCGAAGCGAATCTAGCCGTGTTGGTTCTGGTGGATCGGTCGCTTGAGAGAGGAACTTGCGGCATTATGTGACTTGAGCTGAGAGAGACTGAGAAAAGGGTTTGTCTGTGGGGGCACCCCCCACAAGTTGCCGCGGAGGTAGGGAAAGGGGTGGGGGACCTTTATCATTTATTAAAACTATGTATAATTATGTATCCTAGTAATAAAGAGAAGCGGGAAAGACAGATCGAGGTCTTATAAAATAATCAACAAAGTAATTGAAGATGGCTCCTCAGCGGCCTAGTTGCCACCAATTGAGATTTTAACCGTTTGAGACAAGAATATAATATGGGCTGCTATTTAATAGGATCCCATAGGGTTGGTAACGGTATATGATGGGTTGATGTCCAAGTGCGAAGGCAGCTGTGGTATATACTGCATGAACATATATGGTTCTGTGAGTTGCGAGCTCACTATCAGGAGCATAGAAGGGTAGAGCCGGTGGGACTCTATGAGTGCACTGCACTTCAGCAACTAATAAAAGAAGTAAAATCGGGAGAATGCACCAATACATATGTATATGTACTTAATGGGAGTCAGGTATTTCATTTTTTGAAGAAGGAAATGAGGTTTACCACACACAAATCAAGTTAATGAGCTGGTTCTACGTCTTGATGCACTTCAATTTACTAAATCGCACTAGTCATGCATATGGTTATTGAAACAATGTGTGAAAATTGATTGACAAGTTCTGGATTTTACTTAAACCAATTTAACTAATGACCGTTGCATGCACAGAACCAACACTACACAAGTAGATAACTTTTGAAAGAGTAGAATTTGATAATGCTAGCAGTGGTAGTAACAGTGGACGAGTAATGCAATTTTGCCTGTCTGATTATATGTAATTTAGGAGGTTAGGGCGTCACCATCGCAGCCGTTCTAAGGCTCCCCCACATGAACTGGACATATCACCTCCCACCTTCCCTTCAATTTGCAGTCCTTGCCATGTGTACGACCGAATGCTGCGAGAGGGACGTCCTGAGTGAAATCAAAGACGAGAAGTGCTCGATAGCATGCAAGCGCGAAGCCAGCTAATGAAAAGGGAAGGGGAGAAAGTGAGGGGGAACCAAACAAAATTGAAATTAATAACGCACACCATCCCCAAAAGTACAAATAGTCAATTTCCGAAAGACCAGTTTATTAATACATATATATACATAATATATGCTTAAATTTGATTATTTGTATCGCATGAGAAACAAGTGATTTGTGTGGCATTGACGTCGCACCGACAGATTGGTGGCTGGATGATGTGGACACAATTGAACCACCGACATCCACGTGCTGGATATGCCTGCCTGCCGAACCCGCTCTTTGATTGCATGTCTCCGAGCACCAATACTGTCGACACTTTGCCTGCTTGGCCGTGCTTCATCAACGAATGACTACCAATCTAGCTAGCCATGGACAGACCCGTTGTAAACGAGCTGATGACACTGTTCCCCTTTATGGCTACTAGCTCACACTGCAGTGGCACTGTATGCACATGTACATCTTGGACCCTTGATCCCAGAATCAGTGGTTTCAAGTAGAAATGTCGGTGCATAAATGAGTCATACATCTAAATAGACATGTAAATGGATTGAACTTGTATCAAATGGTTACCCAATTGGGCAAAAGAATAATCGATATAATATGTAATCAAAAATCTATCTGATATAGTAACCAAACATTTGAATATAATCCTATTTTATTCTATCATAATATGAAAAAAATATATCAATTGGAGGTTTAAAATAATATATTCAAATAGATTATATATATGAGATTTGAATATTAGATTCAATGTATGTGTATATATTCATTTCTTCATATGAATAATATTCATATGCACTTTACTAATTTAATTAATCTTTTAATATACATATGCACTTTACTAATTTAATTAATCTTTTAATACAGACACGATTGTTAGAGGGTAAACATATTGGGATTTTGTGTAGCATCCATCTCACTAATGCAATGACGAGATTGTGTCAGCGTCTCCAGACAGTGATGGACAACGATGCGGTGAACAGCAAGCGGAAGTGAGAGACCTTGAGAGAGATGAACGTACATCTTTTTTGAAATGGGTGTTCAGTTTCTCTCTCCTGGTGGGTTCTCCGATCGATGGAGTCGGTTACGGATAGCATCCCATAGAGAGAGGACCATCCTTTATATAAAAAATCATAAAGCCTCTTTATCCACTATGAAGAGACATGTCGGTTGAGGGAATCTATCCCATCTCTAACAGATGCATCCTTTTAATGGAAATTGTTGTCATTTAATATTATATTTATTTTGGGCCACACTAAAAGGTATTCAACATTTTCCCACTTGGCCCAAAATTCCATGACAATAAAATTTAATATTTTTTCATTTATGCTTATTATAAATACTTCCATATAAAAGAACTAAATATGAGTCATAGTGGTTGATACTCAATAAACGAGTCTTCCTTCTATGCGCTACAATATTCAATCATCTTATATATAGTGAACTTTATGAATAGGCCGACCTCAAACCTATTTCTTTTGTCCAACTTTATGTCAAAATTGACATTCTGTTATAACTAGTATTGAAATAGAAATAGCGAGTCAAATGTGTGATCACATAATAAATATTACATTATCACATCACATTGATCATTACATATAAAATGACTTTCTCAGACCCATGTTCTTTACATGAGATGTATACAATCCTGGAGCTAGTTCTTTTATAAGAGGATCTGATATCATATATTGTGTACAAATGTGATCAATCATTGTCATCTTGTTGTCAACTCACTCATTGACAACATAGAGCTTTAAGTCTAGGTGTATGCATGTAGTGGTGCTTTTATCATTATTAGAAAAAGTGACTACAGCTTCATTATCACAGTATGTCTGTATTGGCTTATGAATTGAATCAACAACTTTAAGATCTTGTATCATATTTTAAATCCAAATTGCATGTGATGATGTTTCATGGCAAGCTATAAGCTCAACTTTTCTGGTAGATGAAGGTGTAGTACTTTTGTTTGATACTCCTCCATGATACTGTACCACCAGCTAGTAGGAAGAGATAGCCCATTGTAGACTTCCTACTATCTAGACAGCTAACAAAATATGCATCTGAATATCTCGTAACCTCAAGGTGGTTTGTCCTTCGATATGTAAGCATGTAATCCTTTGTCCCTTGCAGGTAGCGCATCACCTTTTTCACATCTCTCCAATGGTCAATGTCTGGGTTACTTTGGTAACGACCAAACATTCCAGTAGAAAAAGTAATGTCCGGTCGAGTGTATATTTGAAGATATTGTAAGCTCCCAACTATAGATGTGTATGGTATTTTTCTCATTTCGTTCATTTCAATGTCATTACTAGGACAATGCTTGGAGTTAAACTTATCTCCTTTAACTATAGGTGTAGGTCCAGGTGAATAATTTTTCATTCCATACTTCTCTAAAACTTGAGATATATAAGCCTTTTGGGATATTCCAAGTATGCCTTTAGCTCGGTCTCTATGAATCTCTATACCAAGTACATATGTGGCTTCACCCAATCTTTCATCTTAAAATAGAAGAAAGAAACTGGTTGGTTTCATACAATATGTTCAAGCTATTACTTGCTAGTAGAGTGTCATCTATATAAAGAATCAATATTATAAACTTATTCCCACTGACCTTGAGGTATGTACATCGGTCAACAATATTAAGTTTAAACCCAAAAGTTGATATGATGGTGTTAAACTTCATATACCATTGTCGAGATGCTTATTTAAGTCCATAAATTGATTTCTTCATTTTGCAAACCATATGACTTCTACTATTATCAATGAAACCTTCTGATTGTTCCATATAGACTTCTTCAGATAAGCCCCCATTCAAAAAAGCTATTTTCACATCCATTTGGTGTAGCTCAAGGTCAAAATGAGCTACTAAGGCCATGATTACTCTAAAGGAGTCCTTTGATGAGACTAGAGAAAAAGTCTCTTTGTAATTAATGTCTTCCTTTTGTGTGAAACCCTTCGCAACTAATCTAGCCTTGTACCTCTCAAATTCACCATTTGAGTTCCTTTTAGTCTTAAAGACCCATTTGCAACCAATAGGTTTAATACTCTCTGGTAAAGGTACAAGGTCCCATACTTGATTTTTATCCATGGATGCTAGTTCCTCCTTCATGGCATCAAGCCACTTAGAGGAATTTTCACAATACATTGCTTGTGAAAAAGATAAGGGATCAATATCTTCAAAGTCTATATTTGACTCTTAAAGGTATACAACATAGTCAGATGGGATGGGAGGTCTCCTTGATCTTGTAGATCTTCTTAATTTAGTATTGAGTTCTACAATTTTTGTAGGCTCTTTAGGTTGTTCTTCATAATGAGTATGATCAATTTGTTCATTTACAACTTGATTAAGAGCATGGTCTACTTCTATTGGCTCATCCACTTGACAATTGTTCATGGGAACAATAATTGGATAGCCTATATGTCTTTAACTAGGTGCAGGTGTAGAAGAACTATCCTGCATTTCATCAAAAGATATATTCTGAAGTAGGTTGTTCCCACTGAGATGATGATCCTCTAAAAATATAGCCTTACCCATCTCAACTATTTTTCGTGGGCGAGAGAGATAATAAAATCCATATCCCTTGACCTTTCTGGATAACCTATAAAGAAACCACTAGTAGTTCTTGGGTCAAATGCCTTCTCATGTGGATTGTAAATTCTAGCTTCTGCACGACATCCCCATATGTGCATATAGTTCAAGGATGGTTTCTTTCCTATCCATAATTCATATGGGGTATTCTTGTTTAATACATGTACTACCGTCTTTAAAGCCTCACTCCAAATTGTAGAAGGAAGGGATGAATTACAAAGCATTGCACAAACCATTTCCTTTAATGTTCAATTCCTTCTTTCAGCTACACCGTTTTGACTTGGTGTGCCTGGCATTGTATATTGAGATTCAATACCCTCTTCTTGAAGGAAATGTGCAAATGGTCCCTTTCTTTGTCCCATCTCAGTGAACCTTCCATAATATTCACCTCCCCTGTCTGATCTAACTATCTTAATCACTTTACCTAATTGTTTCTCCACTTCAACCTTAAAGTCCTTAAATGCTTGAAAAACCTCACTTTTGTCATTTAGTAAATAGAAAAACATATATCGTGAATAGTCATCGATAAAGGTTGCAAAATATTTTCCCCTGTAAAATAAGGTAGAAAAGGTCCACAAATATCCGTGTGAATTATTTCTAGTGTTCCACTACTCCTCTTGGCACCCTTTTTTGAAGTGTTGGTTTTCTTAGCCTTTATGCATTCAACACATGTTCCAAAATCAATAAAGTCTAAGGGCCCTAAAATTCCCTCATTTACTAATCTTTGGATTCTTTCTTTAAAAATGTCCCAACCTTCGATGCCAAATAAGTGATGATTTCTCATCTAACAGTGTGCGCTTATTACCAATGATATTATGTTGGACTATAAAAGATAACTCAAAATGGGAATTTAATTTAACTTGATAAAGATCATTTATTAAAACACAAGTACCAATTAAATTAGAATTTTTATACAATGATAGTTGTCCACTTTGAAGAATGAAACTATAGTTTAATTTATCTAATATAGAGATTAATTTTCAACTATAGTTTGGTACATAAAAAGTATTTTCTAAGTCCAGCAACCTTTCATTGTCAAGGATTAATCTGCAAGTGCCAACAACCTTTACGCGAGAGCCCAATTTATTTCCTGAATAAGGGACTTTTTCACGCTTTGTTGGTTTCCTTTGATTCAGAAATCTCTGTAATGTATTGGAAATGTACACAGTGGCACCAGAGTCAAGCCACCAACTATATAATGGAACATTTGAAAGATGACATTCATATGAAACAAGAGATTATATATCTTTCTTTTCCAACCATTTCTTGTACTTGAAAGCACTCCTTTTTAGTATGTTCTTTCTTATGACAAAAGAAGCATTTTAGATTAGCCTTGCTTCCCCCAGCCTTGCCATCTCCTGGCTTGGACACACCACCTGATATAGGAGCAGTTCTTTTTATTTTTCCTTTACCCTTGTGATTACCCTTGTCATGGATGCTTAAATGTGTAGCAAGGACCCCTTCATTCTTAAGTCTCTCTTGTTCTTGAATACACATGGCCAATAAATCATTTATTGACCTTTTTCCTTTTGTGTATTGTAAGAGACTTTAAATGATTCATACTGACTAGGCAAGGAGGTTAAAATAAAATGAACAAGAAATGCATCAGAGATGGATAACTCCATCTCATTGAGTTGTGCAACAATATCTCTCATTTTCATGATATGTTCATGAAACCCACAAGTACCATTGTACTTCATAGAGCATATTTTAGCCATCAAAGTGCTGGCCCTAGACTTACTAGAAGAAACATGTTGTTCCTCCACTGCCTTCAGAAAATCTTTTACCCACTCAGAACTGGGAATGGATCGCCTAATGTGCTTTCCTACATGTTCTTGCATAAGAAACAAGCTAAACCTATTAGAACGTTCCCACTTCTCATAGTTAGACTTTTCGGCAGTAATACTTTCCTCTGTCAGTGGTTGGAGTTTTTCTACTCGGAAAGCTAAGTCCAAGTCCATACACCCTAATGTAAACATGACCTTTTCTGTTCATTCATTGAAATTTGAACCATTGAGATTTGAAATGTTATTTTCACCATATAAAGATGAGGAAACAACAACAACAATTTAAAATATCTATATCAAAACCAATGAAATTATAAAAGCAAAATGAGGTCTACTTTATTTACTTTTCTGATGTTAATCATAATTAGTCATTACAATTTATCTTTGGATGAATTTACAATACTAAGTAAATATATTTATATGGTCATGCTCAGTTAATGAGATTCATTCTATGCATTTTATAAAATCACAATATAATTTAACCTTTAGGTTACATATGATATAAATTTAAAGTCATGCAAATATCTCATCGTGCATAATAGTAATAAAATGACCCACATTGAGTGGTATCACCCTTAGATAGATTATGCACAAATCCACACAAGTTGTCTTTCATGTGAAATTTTTTTTTCTTAATGTATAATTAGGCTTACTTTGGTAAGTCACTAATTAAATTATAATTTTAAAAGATTTAATTATTGACAGTACCATGTCCATAATTCTGTAATGGCGGAATAACACAATCATTACAGGCGCACCGTCAAGCATCAAGTATCTCACCTAGTCGTCTCAATACATGGACAGTAAATAAAAATAAAAGGAAGACGACCACGATGGAAAAATCCACCTTAGTAGATAAAGAATCGGTACAAATCCACTATGCACACCATTATAATGTATATATAATCAAACCGAGTCAACTGCAGAATTAGGAATCTGTATATTATTTTCGAATGGTTGTTCGAAGATTAAGACATCGTTATTCAGTTAATTATATTGCTTAAGATGGAAATGGTATTCCACTTAAATAAAACTTGACGCTTGCCTGTGTAAACCGGTAGTAGACGTATTGGTTTCTTTACTCGTCTAGAAAGGCGAGACAATGAGAAAAGAAAAAAAAATGAAACAGACTTGCTCGCAACCACCGTCATCAGACGATCATAGATATTACATATCAAATTTTCGATAAACACAGTGAAGTGCAGTCAGAAGAAGGAATAGTTCAAGTTTTGTCATTGCACAACGATAACGAATTTTGACAAGTCCAGGAACAGAATGATTAGCAGTGTGACGAACGTAGATGAAGATGTTATTTCGTCAATGTAAAGTACCGGAAAAGAAAAAGTTCTGCATTCTTGCCCAGTAATCGTTTGCTCTGATATCATTGTTAAAGGGTAAACATATTAGGATTCTACGTAACATCCATCTCACTAATGCGGTGATCAGCAAGCGGAAGTGAGAGACCTTGAGAAAGACTAGCGGACATTTTTTATAATAAATAAAGCATCTTTATCCACCATGGAGAGGGGACCATCATTTATATAATAAATAAAGCCTCTTTATCCACCATGAAGAGGCATGTCGGTTGTGGGAATCCATCTCATCTCTAACAGATGTATCCTTTTAATAAAAATTGTTTTTATTTAATATTATATTTATTTTGGGCCACACTAAAAATATTCAACAACGATAACATATGACATTTTATCAAAAATGTTGATTTCCGAAAAATGGTCTCGAGCACCCGATTTGGATTCGTTAGACATCACTTATTACATTTGAGGATTTGAATGCAAATCGGCGTTCAATGCCTAGATATCAAATATTCATTACAAGCCTACACCTATATGATATCGAATAGCCTTTGAAACGCCCTACGACCGACGCATGCATACACGCATGCTTTCCAATTCAAGTGCTCAGTCGACATTTCCTACTTAAGAGGAGTGACTGCTAAAGGCATATACACGAATCTCTTGTCCATCGGACGAGTCTCCAACTTGGAAGACGTATTATGGCAATAAAAGGCTTTCACATCTGGTTGGTAAACAAGCTACTTAACTCATAATTTATATTATTTTCTAATGAAATTTCATTGCATAGATAAAAGATTAACATACAATCACATACTAATTTGAGGGCATACAAAAAGCTACGTAATAAAATGCAGGTCAAAGCATCAACAACACCGGAGTGTCAATAATACCATGAAGCCAGAACCAGGACGATGGAGTTAACGGAAGTAACCAAAGATTCTGGGATAATAAGGGGTGGGGGGCTCCCCGACAATAGGACTCAAATGTAAATAGATAGAAAATCGAGATCCATTAATCTCGAGAAGTATCGGCCCAATGGTGTATGTCCTTTGTGAAGTAGTCTTCTCTCCGAAATGTGACTGTTGATTCTGGTTTTTCTTACTCTGATCCATGGTGTCTTATAGATCTGCAATGGAAAAAGAGGTGATATGAGTCTTGGACATTTCTGATGAGTCTAAGGGTGTTATATTCATTGTTGTTAATCTTTTTCTTTTTTCAGTCCATATGGTCCTAATCAAGGAGGCCAAAATCATTTGTTTGATATGTGACCAGATGTTTTGGCTTAGATATCAAACACATATGGCATATGTCTACAAGTGTTAATGACATAATATTCTAGGATACAAAAAAGTGGTCTCTAAGGAGTGTGATTGTGGGACATTTGATGAATAAATGTATGGATGTTTTCTCAATTTGGGAGGATAGAAGGCAACTAGGACCTTGGAAACTTATTTTATTCATATCTTAGTCTGTAAGGATTTTATCATACCAATGAGACAGATTAGAGTTTGCTTTTGTTAGGACCCGTGATGTTTCAAATGAAGAATAAGTGGCCACTTGTAAGTGTAGAAGAGGTATGCTTTCTTGGGAGAGTCTTTGGGTCCCTATATCCATGAGGTGATATTTCTGATGTTTGGTTCTAGATTCCTTGTTATGTTTGACATGATTTTGAGTGGGGGTGGGTTGTGAGAGTTTTTTAAGAAGATTATTTTGATAACTGTTTAACGGTTTTAATGCTTTACCAGTAGTAATGTTTGGTATGGAGCGAGGGATGTGGATATGTATGATTTGTTGTTTAATATTCTATCTATAGAACTAGGGGTATGTTCTAAACTGGGTGTTGTTGGCAATGTGACATGGGGTGTTGATACAATTTTGGATCTAGTAAATGTGACTATTGATACATCTCCAAAATCTCCGAACTAGAGATGCCCCACTATATTTAATATTTCACCAATAATTTTTTTATTATGGTAGTATTTATTAAAGATATGAACTTTCCAAATGTTGCTTCTATATGAGTAGAGTGTATCACTGATTTTATGGATCAAACAAAGGGCATGTATATTGCTATTTATGATGCCCCAACCTCTATGTTTTTTGGTGCAAAAATTATATCCCAATGGTCCACGTGGATTTCTCTCCGTGTATCTTTCTAGAGAAAGTCTTTTCTGATATGGTCAATGGCTTTATGAATGTGAGCTGGGAGGGGGATACATCTGAGGTAGTAGGTGGTATGAGATGTGAGTGAGCTATTTAGGAGAGTAAGTCTATCGGCTAGATTGAGGAAGATTGTTTTCCAGGAGCAAAGGCAATTGTTGAGTATGGAGATGATAGGATTCCAAATAGATTTTGGTAAGGGGTGAGATGAAACAGGGAGTCTTACGTAGGTGAATGGAAAGTCATCTTTCTAGAAATTTGGAAGAGATTGATAATGATTACTATCCTTACGGGCTGACATGTTTGCCAATGATCACATATTTGTGAGTAAATATATTAAGCCCCAAAATATATGAAAAGAGTCCCACAATGTGTATAGTGTTGATAACATTAATTTCTTCTGGGCCAATGAAGATGACAGTGGCGTCACCATACTAGATGATTTTTTCCTTACATTATTAGGGGATGAGATTGGTGATGAATTCTTAGTTTGATCATCCTACTGAGGACATATGTGACAAGGATGAAAAAATATGGAGAAAGTGGGTATCCTTGCTTGAGACCATTTGGACTCTTAAAATAGAGTTCCATTGATGATAATAGAGAAGTGAATGGTACTGATGCATGCTTTAATCTAGTGTATCCAAATTTTAGGAAAACCATATCCTTCTAAAAATTTGTGGAGATAGTACTAGTTGATATTATAAAAGGCTTTTTAAAGTCAACTTTGATGGCTAGAAGAGGGGCTTACCTAATGTGACAGGTCTTGATAGTCTTATTGGCTATAAAGTATGCATCTATATGATTCTGGTTTTAAGGAAGCCACATTTTTGTCGGCCAATAACATCATTCAAGTGTGTTATCGTCCTAATGCTTAATATTTTGGAAATGATTTCGTAGCATGATTTTATGAGACTGATAGGTTTGCAATGATGTACTACATCTGAATTGTCAATTTTATAATTAGTGCAATGTGGGTTCGGTCGAGGATATCTATTTGGGGATTGATGTCATCAAGGATATATATGTACTATAAAAGATCAGTAAAGTCTGGTATGAGGTGCTCCCACACATAGTCACAGAATTTGCCGAATTTTTGAATAATTCGTGAATAATACGCGCACTTTTCACCAGCCGCATGCTACAGCTGAATTTTGCAATAATCGCGTACCATTCCCGAATTTTGCAAATTATTCGTGAATAATTCGCGATGCGTGTATTAAACGGGTATTTGACGTTAAGAACACGAATTTTTCCCGATTTTTTTGTAAAAAAACGCCAAGTGAGATGGATCCGCCGCCCTCCGCGAACGGATCAAGAGGTGCGCTGCTGCTGTTGCCTTGCTTGACTAGATTCTTGAACTCGACCTCGAGCCTCTGCGTGGACCTGTGGAGCACGTCGGACCCGAACTCCAGCAACCTACGGTCGACGGGGACCATGGGATCGAGCCCGCGGAGGGTTTTGAGGAGCGTGTCGATGGAGTCCAGGAATGACGCGGCCTCCGCAGAGTCGGACCAGATGGGGCGTTGGGAGGCGATGACACAGGAGATCTGGCGGTCAAGGTAGCAGAGCGTGCGCTCCACGACGGCGGCGGAGGCTGAGGAGGACGGTGCGCCTCCACCGCCAGCGCCCTCACCGTCGTCCTGGTAGAGCTTGCTGCGGGAAAAGCGGTCATCGAAGGTCGAGTAGGTGTCAGGAATGTCCTCCGTCATGGTATCGGTCCAGCCGATCATCATATATATATATATATATATGTATATATATACGAATTTTTTCTGAATATTTCCCAAATAGTTGATCAAACTTTTACCGAATTCTTACCGATTTTTATCCGAATTTTCTGCATAATTCCCGAATGCTGAATTTTTCAGCCTCGCCGAATGATTGACGAATACCGAACTTGTGACTATCCCACATGTGTTGGTAGAATTCAATATTGATTCCATTAGGCCCACATGACTTGTCAGATTCCATATGGTAAACAATTTGTTTAATTTTAGTATCTGTGAAGATGTATTAATGTCCTAGGTCTGAGGCCTCATATAAAATGATCTTAAAAATAATGATAGGAGTACCCATATCACCAAGGTGCAACCTCCTTTTTAGGGAGCCAATTATCATGTACTTCAAAGTCAAGCTTGTTGGGTTTGGAGTAGTACTAGGATGGGTGACCAGTCGATAAATTGATTTTGACTAGTGTGTGAGTGTGTACAAAGTGCATAGTTAAGGCCAATGGTGGTATGTGGGGCCATGTTTCATTCATGAAACTCTATGAGTGCCTTGGGTAGTGGTCCCAAGCATTAACAATATCATAGCCAAAATTTTACAGTAGTTGGGCCCACATGAGCATGCAACATGCCAGTCTTGGGTTGTGCAGTCCGGTCATGTTGGAAAGGACTATCCATGGTTGTGTAGCCCCCCTTGCACTGGTATTCATGATTGGGATTTGGGTGCACATGGGTCATTCTGGGTCTACACTGAAACGGGGAATGATTATTGGGCCTTATAGTTGAGCATTGACAAGGAAATCAAGAGTCTAAGTGGGGGAGATTATAATGTTCCAAGTCTTGAGGCCTCTGATAAAACGATCTTAAAAGAAATGATATGACTACCCATATCACCAAGGTGTGCCACCTTTTTAGGGAGCTCATCACTTAGAGCTCTAAAGTTAATCATGTTCAACTTGGAGTAGTACTAGGATGGTTGACCAGTAGAGAAGTTGATCTCAGCTTGTGTGTGAGTGAGGACAAAGTGCACAATTAAGGCCAGAGGTGGTTTGTGGGGTAATTTGTCATTCTTGAAACTCTAGTAGAGCCTTGGGCAGTGGACCCATGTGTTACAATGTTAATGAGGCTATCCAATGATTGTTATGAGTTGGATAGAGGATGTCACATCCAATATTCAGGTGGGGGAAATGTTTTGATTATTATTGAAGTGTTTCTGAAAATATTTTATGATGTGTGATGTGACGATGTGCTTGTTTGTAGTGTATTTGTTAGGACCTCTTTTTTTATCACATTAATTCCAACCATTAGAGATAAACTAAAAACCTAAACCCAAATTATGAAGCAAAACAACTAACTCTTAGCAAACTTGATTAACACAATATACAACAAAAAAAATTCCTTTTCCTTTATATAAAACCTTCACATCAATGACAACTTATTTGATCACCACAAATCATATCCAACTTCCTTAAAACCAAAATCAAAACTTATCGCTCAGATTTGATTCAGTTTACATCAATTTCTCATATATGAAAGAACAAACTCAGTTTACAACCCATCCCAGTAAAGAGTATAGGGGCATTCTATTCTATAGTAATCTATTTATATATTCTTATTCACGACCTCTTTGTTGGATAGCCTTATACCTAAAAACATTTAAAACAAACTCATGAGACACATATAGAGCCTCAGTGAGTGGATACCTCCCACTCAAGCTAGGTACATGCATCAACATACGATTAAGTATATTGAATTTATAACAAACTTGCATTGAAAAGTTTAAGATGTAATTCTAATATTTGATCAAATCTAGTTTAAGACAATAATTTGATTCATCGGATATTGTATTCACTTAGGCCAATCTAACTTTAAAACATCTTTAAGAGCACGTATATGAATAGATAAGTAGATGCTAAATACTTTAGAATGACAATATGATTGTAGAAGTAATAGATCTAACATTATCTTTGTGATATCCCACCAGTCGGACTAGGAGCACATCATGAAGTCTTGAAACTAAAGTACACATAAGACATGTCTACCAAATAGGAATATTCAAATAACAAATAAATCTAAATCATATTAAATAGATATTAAATCCTAACGTCAACCAATTGTCAACCTTTAACGCCAAGTTAAACAAACAAATAAGAATATGGAAATATATTATCTTTATAAAAGATTGACTATATTCCACAACAAGAAAAATATCCAATAATAGTAGGTGTATCATCTAGTAGTAAAAGGCATGTATTAGACATTCATCTCATATTTTACATGGCTTATCATATTTTATTCATTTACCCTGAAATTACTTGGCATGTACCTCACCACGTAGAAGTGGGCACGCTTGATTCTCGTGTCAATGATACAATGTCACTAACTTAGGGTTTATCTGGCCACCCTAAGACATCAACAACAGGCATTGTCCACCATAGGGTTCCCTAAAAAGGTTGGGGTCCTCACTTGGGTACACAAGATAGGAAGAAACATAATAGCATATCAGAATATCACATAGTATCATATTTCACATGTTTCACAATTTCATTTCATCATAGTTTGTTCCTCATGGACAAAGACTTTCAAAACAAATGATTTAGGGTCAGAATCACATAGATGACTCATCCCCAAATCTTGGTGGTCTAACATTCAAGGTCTCAATCCACACTCTAGAAATCCTTCTCATAATACTCATACTACTGCAAGGAGATCTATTTCATTTCCCTAGTGTGGCACTCATGGAAACTTATTATATTCATGTCTCCTAACTAGATGTGTCATCATTTCACTTGTTGTTAATCATTTTCACTTATCTTAAAAAGAATAATTATCATTTATCATATGTGCATATCTTGTGCAACTAGAATGACATAAATCAAATTATGGTTATCGAGAAAGAGGATAACTAAAATAAGAAGCACGACAATCTTTAATTTGAGACATGTATGATTCTTTCCATTTCCACATCTTCTCATAGCATTCATCATTATTAGGCTATCAGCCCGAGACATCATCTCATTATCCAACATTTACCCTAATCAGGGTTTCTCAAATGTAATCAATGCATGGTAATTCAGTCTCAACATATTTCTTATTAGTTCATTGTATATCACAGTTCTCATTGAGTATTAATAGAAAAGTATATATAAGCATCTTATGTCATTCATTATTCTTAAAACAATCTTTTCATACAACATATACTTGTTTCATTCAATTTCTATGCATATGAATAAATCCCAATGCATAAATGAGCATAATACACTTGTTACTCCATTCTTAATATTTACCATTCTTCAATCAAGGCTACTTTTCAATTCATAAGAAATCTCATTGAAAATCCATCATAGAAGACCATTATCTGAAAACGAGTATCCTAACATAAAATTAGAATCCAAAACATATTCCTATAAACTAATTCATATTGTTGATAATCATCTTATAATTGAAATAAATTATATTAATATGCATTCCTTAATCCCTCATTTGAGATTATTATTCATTAGCATTGCATAGGTCATTATTTTAGGTTTAGAGTTATATTCTTAGATACATTAGCTAATTTTGATCATTTTCCTTTCATTTCATATTTATTAGTATAAACCTCTTCCATTTCATGTTTCCTACTATTACTCTTAAAACAAATGATTCTAAATTCACTTAATGTGTGAGTTTCTTTCTCGTTGAAATCTTTTATAGCCTTACTTAAATGTATCCATTCAATTTATATAAACCTAGATATAGCTAAAGTAAGCAGATAAAAGAGTTCCTCGTACTTATTTTATTAATTTGTCATCCATCATTTATCATGAACAATTCTGTTCATCCTTTTCCATTACTTATATTGCATCTAGATACATATACCATGTCAGTTGACTTCCAAATGTGTTTTGGTCATTATAAACAATTCCTACATTTATTACAAGACTACCAATTTAGTAAATAGAATGAATTATAGTTACTTCTTCTTACTCCTCAATCGTTATTCATCTTTCAATTCACCATTATGTGATTTGTGAAAAGAGTTTAATATTCATGTATAATTTATTCATATTCCATATATTATACTAGAATACATGTTTATATCGTCTTAATGTGACTTTTGACCTTCAATGGAAGTAATAATACCTACCATTGAGAATCCTTTCATATTCATAAGATTATATGTGAGTTTTCTTTATCTCTCATACTCGTCTTAATTGTATATTTCTAGTATATCTTAGTTCAACACATCATAAGAATCATATTATTCAGTAATCTCATCAGGGTGTACAAAGTTTCATTGAGTCTAATCAAGACACATGGAAACCCTAGTTTCCATACCAGACAGTCAGTCAACCCGTTACAAGCATACAATGATTCATTGACTCATTTGAGTTCATTCCTCAACATTAACCGTAGACATGGATTTCCTCCATATCAAACCCTCATATATTGATCATCATGTACATAACATACCCAATTCAAGTAATAACTTGAATTTTAGTTGAATAGCTCATGCTTATTGAATTCAAATATGATTACATACATGTCAACTAAATTTTCAAACATTTTGACTATTGGCTTATTTTCAAGATAAAATTGGTGTAAAACAATATAGTTCTATATTCATAAGACTTTCCATATATCTTGAATCAATAGATTAGGAACTAGGAAAATAAAAATTAATGGGAAATGATCTAAATCATTAGCATTCTTCCCCAAAATCATCCCAGTTGATTACCCAGTTGCATACATATACTAGCAATGATCTTGATTATTTTATCCGTATAAAATTATAGAGCTTGAAAGAGAGATAAACACTCATATTAGGTGAAAAGCACCTTCAAAACTTCCCATACAAACTAAATTTCTAAAGTTCATCGAGGTTCTAAATTTTGAATCTATTTCTTCCTCCTCTCAACTTGAAAACCCGAGAAAAAGATAATTGTAGATAAAATACTAAAAATAATTTACTACATCGCTCTATTTATCGAATTTGGTATTCAAATGTTACTAAAATCCTAGTTTTCTTGATTAGGATTTTTTATTCTCAAACCCTAATTATTTGAAACAAGACATGTTTAGTGTTTCTCATTAATTTAAGCATCATAATAAATATATCATTATGAATCAAGATTAACCAGTGATCATTCTAGTTAAGCTCATAATCATCCAAGTAAACTGTAATTATATGGCTGATCTAAAAATAGATCCATCACAGTATTGACTTTGATGTTTAGACTATGGATGGAGTTGTTTCTAATGTGGTCGTTACAACATTTTTGGAAGAATTTGGTTTTCACATTCCCCTCCTTCATTCATTTGATTTTGATCTTTGTTTCCATGTAATTAAATTTTGATGAGGAACATGTTCCAATTTTTTTTAACATCAAGAATATGCACATGGTCTACAGATGGGTCACTTTCAAGTTGGAAGAGGATTGATTCTTTTTCTTTAAGAGCCCGATGGATGTCACCAAAAGTGTTTTTGTCCCATATTTTGAGCGAATTTCTATTTTTTTAGGATATTCAACCCCAGTTCAAGAGATTATGTTGGTATAAACCAATTGTGGTGAATCATTTTCATTTAAATTGGGGTGTTTTATCCAAAAGTGTTCAACACGGGATTATTTAAATCTATATGCAATATAGTTGGTGTCACACCCCGATCTCACACTAACCATTAATCACGAGATTAGGGCGCAACGGAGGGATTATCACATAAACAAATAACTGAGAACTTTTTATTTTTAAAACCTCGTAATAATATCCGGATTATTGCTGTAAACTAAAACATAATAAACTATTGCGGAAGCATTTCAATTAAACTGGCTAGAGAACATAAACAGAGTTTATAACATGTAACATTGTTTAACAGAAAGTAAAACACAGAGTTTATAACATGTAACATTGTTTAACAGAAAGTAAAACATAACCGTTAATTTACATCTTTTACACCTTCGCCATACATACTCTCTCGCACCCACACCATGTCCCAAGGACCGAGGGGAAAGGACTAAGAGACCACTATCTAACTAACTACATATACCTTCTACTTACTAGGGTGGTAAGATCCTTCAGATTCCTAGAACTGTCGCTGACCTGAAAATGTTTGAGTAGAGGAGTGAGCCTACTCGCTCAGTGAATAGAATTTCATTTAGCTATCACTAAACAACTCGTCAAATATAAAAAATTGAATTAAAGCATAAGTGCAATACTAAGCAGGGCAGTTCTAATGACATAGCAGATTTGCAGATAATAGTCACATTTCTCTTTAACAACAGATATTTTAAATAAATAAACAGTTATAGAGAATTGGCACAAAAGTTCAAATCTCTTGACATATTAAATTTACTGTGATCCTATATGATTACACTTTTATATTATTATGCCCCAAACATATGCAGCGCACTCTGCATATGAAGATCTGTAGCGAACTACGATCCCACCGTACAAGACTTAGCGACACACCCGGGAAATACTAAGTCTGACTTCTCGTCCTGGTCTGCACAGGACTCTCAGGCTCACAAGGGCCTCACTACACTAACTCTGAGTGCTCTGGACTCCTCTCGCAACCTGTAGTGCACAGTCGGAGGGTCTGGGTTACCACCGTGACATACGCACGGATTATTGTTGAATAACCTTTATTTACTCCAGTGCCACCGTGACACACACACGGATTATTGTTGAACACTGCCTCTCTGTCCTCATGCCACCGTGACACATGCACGGATTATTGTTGAACACGAGTCACCGACCATCTAGACACATGCTAGGTAGGTCGTTTCACCCCAAAGGTACAGACCGCGCAATGGGGTTCTACGGTGTTGGGGCACCTAAGTCTATTAACTGATTAACATATAAACACTTAAATAGGAATATCACATTTCATACTTATTTCACATTCTGAACATCACTTGAAAACACATATACATCATTTGTCATCTTTAAACATGACTCAGTATCAACTTATCTAGTTTCGATGCTAAACATCCATTTTATGCTCAACGTATACATTGCAGTTGTAATACAGGAAATTCTATCATTTTCATCAATCATATTACGTATTTCATGTTCCAATGAACCATATAAATTCACTGATTCAATCTACACTGATCAGATGCTAAACTAAATCATATAACGGCATAAGAAAGCAGTTTATGAAATAAAATTCGAGTAACACCAAATACTGTCCAAAAGCCAAGTATCAGCGAAAAATGCACAGTTTACCGAAAAATTCCAACGAAGGAGTTAAATGATGATAACTAAATGAACTCCTACTCACATCGATTTGGACTGTCTAGATTCGTCTGGAAACACGTCCACGGGGTTGTCTTCAACCTTAGAATAAGCCCAATTTGAATCTGCAGCAATGGAACAATACGTCTCTTCGTACAGGCTGAGATCGAGCTCAGATGGTGCTGATTGAGGACTAGGCTGCAGATTCACGCCGAGATCTTGGATTCGGAGCTCACGGGCAGCTATCTCTGCTGCTAGGCGCGCCCTAGGAGGTGCCCTTGTTGCTGCTGCAATTGTAGCTTGGCTGCCGGCCGCCCAAGCAGCAGGGTGGGTTGCAGGTTGCTAACGGAATAAAGAGAGGAGGAAGAATAAGGGTGGACGGAGGCCGAGCGCAACTAAACATGCTAAGGGCTAAAGGTCACCCCATGAAACCTCCCCTATAGCAGCTGATCGAGCTGCTCCTGGCTGCTTCTTCACGTGGAAACTGATGCTGCTAGATGGGACACTTGCTAGGGCGGGGGAAGGAGGAAAGATGGAGGAAGGAAGGAAAGAGGAAGAAGAAGAGGAGTAGGGCGCCAAGCTAGATCGGAGCTAGGGCTCCCAAGATCGCCCCAAGATCGCCCTCTGTCGAAACAACCTGTTGTTGTGTGCCACTCCTGTCGGTTCCTGAACCGACCGCGTGAAGAAGATAAGGGTGGAAGGAAAAGAAAAGAATAAAAGGCCAAAACTGGAAAAATTGCACTATATGTCCAAGAAAAATAAAAATGGCATAACTATTGCCTCGAAGGTCCAATTGAAGTGATTCTTCTTGAAACGTTTCAAGCACGAGGTCCTCTACGCCCTCAAAGCATGAAATCATGCTAATTAGCTTGTCTCAGCTAATCAAAATGCTAATCGCTTCTTGGGCATTATATAACTTACGATTAACATTGCAATTATCATTAATTACCTCAGATGATTCAATCTCAACTATTGATTCACATATTAGCTTATCTTGATTATCCTTGATGTTTAACAAGATACTCAACACTAATCAAGGTGTTTCACGCTAATTGAGGTATTTACTGGCTAACCTCAATGTGGGTCATAACAATTTCCCTCCCTTATAAGAATTTCGTCCCGAAATTCCTAAAAGAGAAAAGGAAATTGGTTACACATCTCTGACTCAAGCTCCCACGTGGCTTCTCTAAGTTATGATTCATCCACATAACTTTTACTTAACGGTATCTCATGATTCTTGAGCTTCTTGATCCTCCGATCGACTATCTGTACAAGTCCCTCAACATAGGACACATCTTTCCTGAGTTGTGCAGGTCCTGGGTCCACTATCTTCTCTGTACCAGGGTAACATTTCTTCAACAGCGATACATGAAACACATCATGTAAATTAGCCAACTCGGATGGCAAATCCAACTTGTAGGCTACAGGTCCAATCCTTTCAATGACAGAATATGGGCCCATGAACCTAGGAGTCAGTTTGCCTCTCTTACCAAACCTCAACACTCATTTCCATGGTGAAACCTTCAGATACACTTCATCACCAATCTGTATCTCAAGAGGTCAACACCTCTTCTCAGCATAACTCTTCTGTCTGTCCTGTGTAGCTTTTAACTGCTTTCTAATCACTGCAATCTTCTCGGTAGTCAAATCCACTAATTTTGGTCCAAGAATCTGTTTATCACCCACCTCGTACCAATCATACGAGTGATCTACATTTTCTACCATACAGAGCTTCGTACGGGGCTATACCAAGACTGTAATGGTGACTATTGTTGTATGCAAACTCTATAAGGCTTAAGTGTTCTTCCCAACTTCCACTGAAATGCAAAACACATGCTCTCAGCATGTCCTCAAGAGTCTGAATGGTCCTTTCTGACTGACCATCCGTCTGTGGGTGAAATGTTGTACTGAATCTCAACTTTGTGCCCAAGGCATGATGCAACTGATTCAAAAATCTAGATGTGAACTTAGGATCTCTATCAGATATAATTGAAACTGGAATACCATGCAACCTGACTATTTCATCCACGTATATCTTAGCCAACTTTAGAACATCAAAGGTTGACTTAACAGGAAGAAAGTGAGCCGACTTAGTTAATCTATCCACAATCACCCATATCGAGTCACAACCTTTAGGTGTCCTGGACAACCCTATCACAAAATCCATTATGGTATGTTCCCACTTCCACTTTGGTATAGGAAGAGATTGCAAGGTACCTGCAGGTTTCTGATGCTCAACCTTAACCTGCTGGCACACACTACATCTAGCCACGTACTCAGCTACATCCTTTTTCATACCTGACGACCAGTTTAACTCCTTGAGATTCATGTACACCTTAGTGTTACGTGGATGCATAGCGTACATCGATGCATGTGCTTCCTCAAGAATCTTTTCTTTCAAATCACTGTCTCGAGGTACACAACATATCATGCTAATACAACACACCATCATCTGAAAACCTAAACTTTGGTCTTTTCCCCCTGTCATGTCATGTACGATCTACTGCAACCCACTGTCACCCTACTGTAGTTCCTTGATCTGATCATAAAAAGTAGGCTTGACTTGCATCTATGAAATCAAACCACTATGTTATGTCACCCTTAAGTCTAAGTTCAACTTTCACATTTCTACTAGCATGTCTCTCTCGAAACATGTCATAGAGAATGCATCAGTTGTTGAACTTAACTTCCTGCTGAGGGCATCAGCTACTACATTTGCCTTTTCCAAGATGATAATCTATCATTATATCATAATCCTTAATCAATTCTAATCATCTCCGCTGTCTAAGATTCAGATCCTTCTGGGTAAAGATATATTTCAAGCTCTTATGATCTATAAACACCTGGCACACCTCACCATAAAGATAGTAACGTCATGTCTTATGAGCATGAACTACAACAACTAATTCCAGATCATGTGACGAGTAATATTCCTCATTCTATGCTACTTACTTCTTATTACTACTGTAAGAATTTATTTCAAAATTATATCTTACTCTTTTCTCCGAGTCATTTTCATATTGTGTATCTACCTTCCAGATTAGCTAACTTTAAACCATGGATTTTATTAGTGCTAGGTTACCTTTCATAGTGCAAATCATATGATCTTGTTTTATAAAGATACTAGTATTCAAGGTCAAATCACTAGTGACATCCCTTGAACTACTACAACTCTAAACATTCTAGGGTTTGGTCCTTATCAGTAACATGGAATTATTGTGATGTGACTTTGCTTCCTTAGTTTGAAATCAAACTTTAGATCTCATAAGTTCATCCATCTACTTGTAATGAATACAACAGATATGAATAATCATCAATGAACTATAGATATATAAAAGAAATGTAACATCAGCCAAATTCTCTAGCATAACTTATTAACACAAATGCTACAAATAAACATGATA
Source organism: Alisma plantago-aquatica (assembly GCA_963693085.1). Taxonomy (NCBI): domain Eukaryota; kingdom Viridiplantae; phylum Streptophyta; class Magnoliopsida; order Alismatales; family Alismataceae; genus Alisma; species Alisma plantago-aquatica. Next base: position 748,071,314 of record OY856411.1, on the reverse strand, counting down.
CTTGTTACCCAAGCATCACACATGGCTCACAAGGCCATTCATATCTTGTCACCTCTCACTAGGCAACAACTTATTCACATGGCTCACAAGGCCATTCACATCTTGTCACCTCTCACTAGGCAACAACTTATTCACATGGCTCATAAAATCCGTACACATTATTACTTTTATTAAGCAACAACAACATCAACACACAAAAAGCCAATCAACATTTATTATATAAATGTCACAGCCCAAACTTGGCTATATTCATCATCTCATCATACCTGCATGGTTATTAGGCATGATAACAGTCATATAAGATATTCATCACATCATGTGATACAATAGTAATACCATCATTCCTTAACCAGGAATTAGGGTTCACTATCAAACAGGGCTTATCATTCCCTTTTCCCCAAATTAGGGTTAGGGTTCCCCATTTCTCATTAATTCAGACCCTCTTGAGTTAACCAACTTTATCTTGTATTAAGGTATTTCCCCTCTTAATGCATTCCATCACAGAATACTCACCCTTAGCATATAATGCATAGGCCACACATTAGAATTGTCCAGCTATCTCACATGATATGGACTTATCTTAGTTTAAGGCATAACTTTATTATAAAGTTTCCTATAAACAATCACAACGATACACCCTCAACTAGGGTTTCACAAGGATACACCCTCAACCAGGGTTCACAATGATACACCCTCCACTAGGGTTTCACAAGGATACACCCTCAACCAGGGTTCACAATGATACACCCTCCACTAGGGTTTACTAATCATGTATTGGATCCATGCATTTGTTATGCATTATTGATTAGTACCATTAAGGGTATTTCTCACCTAATCATTAAATTTAATCTGAACCTTATTGTGTTCCTTTATTTCTAATTAAGGATTGCTCATATGAGGTCCCAATGTTGGGTCTCCGATATCAGTTCCAACTAATTCTTAGTTGTTCTAATCTTTCTCTTATATCTCAACATCTTAGTGTATGTACATTCTTACTATGATGTGAGTCTAAATTATCTAGAGTCTACTCTTATATTACTGTTAATAGAAGTCATTAGATCTCAGTAACGCATCCTGCCAGCCGGACCAGGCCGAACCTGTAGTCCTGAAGCCAAGAGCTACTCAGGATTAACCAACTCCTATTAATCTCAAACATGTGGAAAGAATATCCACTTAGGGCAAACTCATTTAAACATAACTTCTGGTATACTTAATACAAAGAATATAAACAATAAATAAATCACTTCATGACACACAACAATATTAAAGAATCATATTTATTCTATAAACTGAAAATCTAAATCCATACATATAAGAGCATTTCTAATGATTTCCAATCAAATAAGCAATATAAAGCAAGAGCTGCATCACATCCTATGTTTAATCTCTTACTCTTGTATTAATTTCCGATTTCTTAACCCTAAGATTTATAGGGTTTGTCTCTAGCCCATCCTTCCTCTGCATACCTGGCCAGGGCATCCAGAGAAGAATGGACAGAGTAGCTTGATACTGGTCAATCTAAGTACTCAGATACCTGGCCAGGGTACCTAAATACTCAGACTTCCCAGAGCTAAAGACACATCACTTCTTATCTTTCTCACTTATAACTCTATCTTTTGACCCTAATGATCCCTGATGATTCAACATAAACTCTTTACTTGGTTCTCGTGACCACGTCCTCTTTCTGCCATCTGCAATAGTATAACAGAACACTTCCTGTTAGAAAATCGCATTTAGAAGGAAGACACTTAAGTCCTAATCCTATTGGCCTCTTGTCGTCCCCTGACCTTGACTTAGAGTAACCATGTACTCAACCTATGCTCTAATACCAAAGCTGTCACACCCCGATCTCACACTAACTACTAATCACGAGATTAGGGCGCGACGGAGGGATTATCACATAAACAAATCACTGAGAACTTTTTGCTTTTAAAACCTCGTAATGATATCCGGATTATTGCTGTAAACTAAAACATAATAAACTATTGCGGAAGCATTTCAATTAAACTAGCTAGAGAACATAAACAGAGTTTACAACATGTAACATTGTTTAACAGAAAGTAAAACATAACCGTAATTTACATCTTTTACAATTTCGCCATACATACTCTCTCGCACCCACACCATGTCCCAAGGACCGAGGGGAAAGGACTAAGAGACCACTATCTAACTAACTACATATACCTTCTACTGACTAGGGTGGTAAGATCCTTCAGATTCCTGGAACTGTCACTGACCTGAAAATGTTTGAGTAGAGGAGTGAGCCTACTCGCTCAGTGAATAGCATTTCATTTAGCTATCACTAAACAACTCGTCAGATATATAAAATTGAATTAAAGCATAAGTGCAATACTAAGCAGGGCAGTTCTAATGACATAGCAGATTTGCACATAATAGTCACATTTCTCTTTAACAATAGATATTTTAAACAAATAAACAGTTATAGAGAATTGGCACAAAAGTTCAAATCTCTTGACATATTAAATTTACTGTGATCCTATATGATTACACTTTTATATTATTATGCCCCAAACATATGCAGCGCACTCTGCATATGAAGATCTGTAGCGAACTACGATCCCACCGTACAAGACTTAGAGACACACCCGGGAAATGTTAAGTATGACTTCTCGTCATGGTCTGCACAGGACTCTCAGGCTCACAAGGGCCTCACTGCACTAACTCTGAGTGCTCTGGACTCCTCCCGCAACCTGTAGTGCACAGTCGGAGGGTATGGGTTACCACCGTGACACACACACGGATTATTGTTGAATAACCCTTATTTACTCCAGTGCCACCGTGACACACGCACGGATTATTGTTGAACACTGCCTCTCTGTCCTCGTGCCACCGTGACACACACACGGATTATTGTTGAACATGAGTCACTGACCATCTAGACACACGCTAGGTAGGTCGTTTCACCCCAAAGGTACAGACCGCGCAATGGGGTTCTACGGTGTTGGGGCACCTAAGTCTATTAACTGATTAACATATAAACACTTAAACAGGAATATCACATTTCATACTTATTTCACATTCTGAACATCACTTGAAAACACATATACATCATTTGTCATCTTTAAACATGACTCAATATCAACTTATCCAGTTTCGATGCTAAACATCCATTTTATGCTCAACGTATACATTGCAGTTGTAATACAGGAAATTCTATCATTTTCATCAATCATATTACGTATTTCAAGTTCCAATGAACCATATAAATTCACGGATTCAACCCACACTGATCAGATGCTAAACTAAATCATATAACGGCATAAGAAAGCAGTTTATGAAATAAAATTCGAGTAACGCCAAATACTGTCCAAAAGCCAAGTATCAGCAAAAAATGCACAGTTTACCAAAAAATTCCAACGAAGGAGTTAAATGATGATAACTAAATGAACTCCTACTCACATCGATTTGGACTGTCCAGATTCATCCGGAAACACGTCCACGGGGTTGTCTTTAACCTCGGAATAAGCCCAATTTGAATCTGCAACAATGGAACAGTACGTCTCTTTGTACATGCTGAGATCGAGCTCAGATGGTGCTGATTGAGGACTAGGCTGTGGATTCACGTCGAGATCTTGGATTCGGAGCTCACGGGAAGCTATCTCTGCTGCTAGGCGCGCCCTAGGAGGCGCCCTTGTTGCTGCTGCAATTGCAGCTTGGCTGCCGGCCGCCCAAGCAGCAGGGTGGGTTGCAGGTTGCTAACGGAATAAAGAGAGGAGGAAGAATAAGGGTGGACGGAGGCCGAGCGCAACTAAACATAGCTAAGGGCTAAAGGTCGCCCCATGAAACCTCCCCTATAGCAGCCGATCGAGCTGCTCCTGGCTGCTTCTTCATGCGGCAACTGCTGCTGCTAGATGGGACACTTGCTAGGGAGGGGGAAGGAGGAAAGATGGAGGAAGGAAGGAAAGAGGAAGAAGAAGAGGAGTAGGGCGCCAAGCTAGATCGGAGCTAGGGCTCCCAGGATCGCCCTAAGATCACCCTCTGTCGAAACAACCTGTTGCTGTGTGCCTCTCCTATCGGTTCCTGAACCGACCGCGTGAAGAAGATAAGGGTGGAAGGAAAAGAAAAGAATAAAAAGCCAAAACTGGAAAAATTGCACTATAGGTCTAAGAAAAATAAAAATGGCATAACTATTGCCTCGAAGGTCCAATTGAAGTGATTCTTCTTGAAACATTTCAAGAACGAGGTCCTCTACACCCTCAAAGCATGAAATCATGCTAATTAGCTTGTCTCAGCTAATCAAAATGCTAATCGCTTCTTGGGCATTATATAACTTACGATTAACATTGCAATTATCATTAATTACTTCAGATGATTCAATCTCAACTATTGATTCACATATTAGCTTATCTTGATTATCCTTGATGTTTAACAAGATACTCAACACTAATCAAGGTGTTTCACGCTAATTGAGGTATTTACTGGCTAACCTCAATGTGGGTCATAACAATTGGTATTAATGAGGATAGGGAAGTGGTTAGAGATAGGTCTATAGGTGGCATGTGAATAAGCAAGTGGATAATTATCCTCTCGTAGATGAGAACATAAAAAGCAATCGACTTTTGCTCATGATTGTGCATGATTCCATGTGTAAATGCAATTTGTGGCAGAAATATCAAGAAGTTGAAAATATGTGATAAGACAGTTGAAAATCCTATCAAATCTAGAACTTCTATGCCTTGTGGTTTGTATCATGTTTGTCATTCTAATAGATGTATGATACTATTGAAATCTCTTCATGTTAGACATGGTATGGATGAAAATGATCATTCCAAGTCAAGTCTTTCATTGAGAAAAATTTGTTTCTCATGATGAGGTTCACCATAGACTCCCATGAATGACCATCTAAACTGGTCATAGAAATTTTGGATGGTGATGATGATGTTGTATTGTTTCTAATTTTAGTGGGTGATATGGAATTGTTTATTGTAAATACCTATGTTAATGCCACCTTTGAATCCATTTGGTGGAATTTGCATCCATTCATTAATGTTTTTTCCATCAATGGTCTTAAGTAAGAAGGGATATGTAGGTTTTTGTATCTTGGAGTGTAATGACGTTGACTTTATATGTATAAATATACCTTATAATGCATCTACTCCTACTAGCATTGGAAGCTCCATATACATTCCAAGATACTCTAGAGACAATGTGTGTATTCTTTAATTATTTGGTTTGGTGTTATTCCAACCCATAAAGTGTTCAATCTTAGATAAGGAAAATTTACATGCAATGTATTATCAAATTGTATGCCTAGTTTTAATGAAAAGTTGGGAAATAATTACTGTCAATCCATGATGCTAACTCTTTAATACTATCAAAACTATGTGAGTAAATGTTCTGAATTTGGTGATCCTTATATGAAGTTGAATTAGGCAAATCATGCTAAGTGACATAGAATTTCTAGTATCCATACATGTGTCGTTGATCATAAAATCATTCTTATTTTTTTTGTCCTTTTAGTGTAGTGATGAGTGAGTAGAAATATTTGACTAAAGATGGAGCACTGAAAAGTTTCTTTGGGGTAGGACTCTATGAGGATTTGGTTCTTTGATGATTTTGGTTTTGATCTGATAACCAACTTTGTTGTTCAAACATGGTGATGCTTGGTCATTGGGGTTGTTGTGGAATGTGAATGGGTTTCATGCTTCTATGAATTGAGGGTATAAAGGCTTGTGTTTGGGTGATGGTATGTGTGTACATTTTTTGAGAGGTTGGACTGTTTGGCTTGGGTGATGTTTGGTTATTGGTTTGTGGTCTTTTCTTTCCCATACCATTTTCATGTATGGTTGTCTCTTTAGGTTTCCCTTGTTTGTGATCTTTTTGTTATTGGTGGGACGGAACCAAGATGATAGTTGGTTAGACAAATTAGAGAAGTATGTGAGGGAATGTGTGGCATTCTCTATAATCATTTTCATGGTGTAAACTATTTGTGCAAATCAAATGTTAAGTGTGGCCAGGAGTTCAATGGCTTGCTTGACAAAGAAGATACAAAAAGATTTTATGTAGTTGGTGGATTGAAGTGTGTCAGGGCTAACATATTGTAAAGTGTCACCCATAGAATGGGCTATGATTTGGAAGATATTGACCTCCCATAGATTTTGTGGGAGATCGGTGATGGATACCACCCCAAGACTCCTAATTTGGCTAGGGAAGCACCTGGATCAGACGTCTATTTAGCAAGAGCAACTTGGGCAAAGCTATCTCCACATGGTATGGCCATAACCCATCCAAATCGTTTGTTGAGTTTTGTGCCTTCAGTGATAAAGTAGATGATTTAGGGCGGCGAGAGGATCATGGGTTGATATACTGTGTGTCCTAAGATGAGATGTGGAACAAAGCAGGTGACATCCAAAATGTTGATGGTGTGGTTGTTAATATTATTCTGATTGGGGACCGGGATGTTGTGACTTGTGAAGACTTTCAAGAGCCTCATAGAGTTTACATGAATATCTATGTGGGAACATTGTATTGAAGTTAAGAGATGGGAGATCCATATTGATGGTGGATGATGGTAGTGTCAAGAGTTGTGGGGGATGGGTGCAGATGGAGGAGGTGGTTAAGATTGTGAAGATGATAAGGAAGTTTAATAAAGGTTGGCGACGGAAAGAAGGATTTGATGGTATAGGTCGATGGGAATATGTAGAAGGTTTTGGTGAATGGAAGAGAATGACGGAACAAGTAAATTGGGAGTACTATGGTTTAGGTGGTGGTCTCAGATGTCCATCTAAGTTTTGAAGAGAAAAGGAAGGATTTGAAGTCAAATGGTCAAAATATTAAGATCCAGATGAGTAGAAAGTTGGTTTGTTTGAAAGGTATATGGGAAGGAAATGATTGGGAAGATGTCAAGAAGAGACAACTTTCTTGGACCCCATGAGAAGTGCATGGATCAGAGGTGTTTCCATGAATTGGGTTAATATGGGGTTGAGGCAAGTAAAGAGAGGGCTTTGTATCCATGGCACACAAAGTAGAGAGCTAGAAAAGTGCAATGATGTTTAGTGTATCCCACTCACATGTTGTAGGATCATCAAAGAGGTTTGTGAGGGGGTTTGTGTTTGTTGGGCCTAATGGGGGGAAAGTTCATGGAGTACGATTCATTATATTATGGGAGTAGATCCAATGAGTGGTGAAGATAAGTGAGAATTGTATGTGGATGCTCTAATTTTTTATAGTTGTGATGAAATACAAATGATTATGGGTCAGATAGATAAGAAAAATTTAACAACTTTGTAGTTGTAGGGTCTTAGGTAGCATACCTGATGGATGAAATCTATGGTTCTTGTTTGTTTTTGGTAGGGCATACCCATCATCGTGATGTTATCGTATCATCTAGTGATGTGTCTAAGTCTTCAGTAGTGAATGGAGAAACTTGAAGAGGGTTTACATAAGTACCTTGAGGGTCCTAGTATATTCATGAATAGATGATCATCAAATGAATCTTTTCCCAAGCATGCAAAATATATGACCATTAATTATTCATGGAAGAGAGTCTCAATATGTGTTGGAGTTTTTGTTTGATAGTCTATAACTCATACCTTGATGGTATAATGATCAGTTGGATGAAGATAAGAGATCCATTGTTTTTGCAATATGAGATATGTGATCATCTCCTTCCATCTATAGGTAGTAATAAGGGTATGATGCACATCTTCCCCAAACTAGATGTGGAAGGCCTTGATACTGACCATCAAGGTGATTAATCTCATATCTATGCCAAAGTGAAGGTATCTCTTTGCATGAGGAAGCTTGATTGTAGACAGGATTTCATCATCAAGGGTGATGACTAGATCTAGTATGAGTGAAGCCATCCTTGATGTAGAGTGTTGTGGCATGGAACTAGATTGGTTTCTACTTTATGGTATCTATGCGCTTCAAAATTATTATGCTTTCATACCTTTCATGTAAGACCCCTGACCTTGCTTTTGGTTGAACATGCTTTCTAAGCATAATTATATGCTTAAAACCTTAATCAAACCCTAATATGTGATGTGATAACATGTGACAAGCTTAAGTTTCAAGTTTGGTCCAATTTGGACATTGTTTGAGCAAGTTATGAATATGTGTTTGTTTTGGGATTTTATGCAATTTACCCATATCTAGGGTTTTCCTTGTAATTCGTCATACTTTTTTTGCCTCACATGTTTTCATATCAATTTTAATATAGCTATGTTTTGGGCGCCTTGTCACACCTTGGTTTTGGTAGTGGCATCTAGCCTTGTGTTGAGATTAGAGTTTGCTCTCTTTGATGCCCTAACTAAATGGTTGACCTTGAGTATTGGGACCCGATGGGCCACCCAATGTTGGTGGTCCCCAAGGTTTCATGTGGTCTCTAGGGTTGTCAGTCGATGAGGTTTCTAACACCTCTTGGTTGCCAAGATTCCTAGGGATGGTAGTCGATTGGTTTTCTGATCATCTTGGTCACCAAGTTTTCTTGTTGTGGTCATTTGGGTTTTGAACAACATAGTCCACCTTCTTGAATGGATGAAATGTTTCATGGAACCATTCTTACCCCAATCCAATCCCACTGCCTAGACAGTGGTAAAAGGATTGAAGCGCCCAACCCTAAGTGGCCCGATAGGATCTCATACACTAGCATATACAATAAGAAATAATAACTCAAAATAAGGAGATTTAAATAACAAAATAACCCAAAATGTAGTTTTTGCCCATATATCCTCGTCGTCGGAGTAAATGGAGTGCGGAAGCGATGTAGTCAATGTTCCATTTATTTGCCTAAAATCAAGAAATTGAGACACAACCATGCAATTGCATGGTACACTATCAAAAATAAGTAAAACGACCCGGCCAGTGTAGCCCGGGCGGTCAAGCCAGTGCACCCCTCATGAAGGGTTTTTGGTTCGATTCCGCTCAGTTCAGCTATATTTACCAACCTCTTGGGTCATCCGGGCTCGCACCTGTTTGGAGAGAGGGTGGGCTTCGGCCCATGCAAATCCAAAAAAAAAATAAGTAAAACATTTTATATCAAAAGAGTATACTTGGCAAGACTTATATTCAAGAAAAATATAACAAGTGATTTTCCAAATCCAATATTTATTTGACAAGATTTTTATTTCAAACAATTCATTTTTTATTACGAGTTTCCATTACGTTGTAATCGAGAAGCATTCTTATATATTTTGTGTGACTCTATCACCCCAATGTGATGGGGGAGGTCACTAGAATCCTTCTCTCCATATGTGGTAGAAGGCCAATGCACAAGTCCCACATCCAAATGAGGAGGTCTCTTACACTCAATATCAACATTATCAACATCATCATCATCATCATCAATATACATGTAGTCATAATGGACAATATCATTTATGTTCTCATGTTTTTCTCAAAATATAATATAGGGAAAAATGGAAGACTAATCATAGGGAATAGTAGATCAATCAAGTTATATATCCAAGTATACAGTCAAGAGATACATAAAAAGTATCTTCAATACAACCAAGGAGGAAATATATTAGTGTACCTTTCACCGAAGACTTAGGGTATAAAACCAACCAGTAGTAGGTAAACCCTTCGAGTTAGATCCTAAATAAAAGTATTGGATAAAGGGTCAAGATCATGATGTTTAACATATCATGTTTCAAAGTTCAAGATTAGAGTTACACTTTTCCTATGTCAACCTAAGGGTTAGGTCATTCAGTTATAATCAATGAATATTTCAATATGTCCAACATTATTTCAAGTTTCAAGCATTTTCGAGTGTGAATGAATTTCTTAGGTTTTCTAAGATCATGTGTTAACCCTAAATTATGATCATTATTTAAGTTATCATCACATTTCTAAATCATCATCATGATACATATAATAATTGGAGTTCAAGATTAGATTGATAAAAGTAGGATCATGGATCATACACATGATCAACGGTTTTGTAACATTTAGCACAATAATGATATCAATATCACAATACTAGGGTTAGAACTCATCATCAATATTAATCACCTTGTTATAGCATGAAATCACATTCAACATATGAACAAGTCAAAAAGATTAGATCTAGAGTCTAATCTAGTCAAGTTTGGTTTCATATGATCATTAGAGTTAGAATTTGGGTTTCTCAATGACCAGATATCATCATTGAGCCATTTGTCAAAATAATTAAGAAAGGGTTTAATATCTAGTTATTTCAGTGAGAATCATTCGTAATTAGGCTTCACATGTATTTTTAAATTATCCGTTGGATTTTTTTGATAAAAAATGACTATTTATTTGTACTTTTTGGAGCTAGGAATCATGAGATACGATTTTTGCAAGTTCTGATGATTTATTTGATTTTTGAGCAGAGAGAGATGTAAAATACCTTAAATGGAAAAATGGGGATCGTTTGATCACTTGATTGGGTGGGTATAAATGCACCATGTAGGCACCATGGCTCACTGGTTCAGTACACTAGTTTGATCTCTAATATGTTGGTTTGGTGCTTGATTGAGGGGTTCAATCGGTGGTTCATCAGATTCATTCAGACCGGGTGGTTCTCCCCTAGACTGGTATGTTCGAGACTCTTTCATTCTCAATCTCTTCCTCCTCATGAGCCTATAAAGTGGGGTAGAGGGCCTCACTGGTGAGGGGAAGGTTTAAGAGGAGGAGCTATCAACGAGGGCAGGGAAGGTGTCGCCCAACCTCGTCGCGTACTCACGAGTGGAAAGGGTGCCTTGATCGGTGGGTTGAAGAGGCCAGGGAAAAATGCCCAAAATAGCCAAGTGGAAGCATTGTGGCAGAGTAGGGGAGGCGTCAAAGGGTCGAATGGGGACAAGAGCACGAGGGAGAAATTTGAGGCACCGACTACGATCATGGGAGCATGCTGAATCTTGTTGTGTGGTTTTTATAACTAGGAAGGCTAGGTTTAGGGTTTGCGAGAAGGTGGCCATGGTGGAGGTTGTAGGTTGCAAACGGTGGTTCAGTTGTTCTTGAAACATGCTAACTCAAGGGGGGGGAGGGTAGGGTGAGTTTGGAGTAGCGAGGGCAACATTTCCATATGTTTTGATTTTCAAAAGTGGGTTGCATTCAAACGATTGTTACTTTGGCCGGCAACTCCCCTCTCCACTGATTGTGGGAGGTAGGGGATGACCTCTTAACCACGGGATTGGGTCTATGATCCATGGCTAGATGATCCAAGGGTCGAGGTCCATCCCTTGCCTTAGGCCACAAATTGCTGACTTGGAAAAGGTTAGAAAAAGGTGAATAAAAAGGGCATTTAACATTAAACTTGGAAAACTTGTAGAAAATAATAGGAATGTCCAATTTGAGTGAAAGTTGGATCATTGCTTCAAAAAAATGTGCAGAATATGTACAAAAATTTTGAGAATCAAAAGGTGAAGTTTGATTGAATCATTTATATCTTTGAGTAGAGTAACAAATTGATCAAGTATGTGGTGTCACAAAGTGTATAAAAACTACATTGATAACCACATTTCGAATTTGAGTATCAACATTGATTAGATATCCAAGGAAAATATATTGGGATCAAGAGTGAACATAATGAGGGTAAAATAGTATTTAATTCATTCTTATGGTAAAACTCACTTTGTCACATCCTTCCCTCCTTAAAAAGGAATTTTGTCCCCAAAATTCAAAAGCATCCTCCATAATTGGGACTATCTAAATCCAGGTCATATCCTCAAATACTAGAGTATCCTCAACTATTTAATCAAAATCATGTCCTCAAAGTTCAAGCAGTACAATAATCATAGTTGTGATTCCATTACCATAACCAATTTGGTACCAACATCATTTCATCATCGAGCAATTGAGTATCAAGGTCAATGCATATATTGTCTAAAGTCATATATGAGCCACAAATATGGAAAGAATCCTTTTGATCACAAATTTGGAGAGATCATATTTTAATTCAAACAAATAGAGTTCTTGAATCAAGTGTATAAGGAGACTTTCAATCCCAAAATCTCAGGGTCCTAGTTTCTACATTGTCCTAGGTGGGGTTATACATTCATGATTTGAGATTTCATATTTCAACAATTCGAGACAACAACATACTTTCAATATCATGATTTCGAGCTCAAAATCAATGGGAGGTCCCACCCTAGTCCTAATGATATCTAAACCCTAAGTCATAAATCGATAGAGTCAAAATAGTCATCATTTCAAAAATTTCAAGAATTGGGATTTTGAATTCATTAGTCATATCGTGGGTGATCTCAAGATCCCCATGGTTGATTAAAATCATGTTTCAAGATTTTTTACATCCATATCGAGAGTTAAAGTTTAGACATCTAGATCATATGTATAAATATTCCAAAGCTAGGGTTAAGATTCCTATTTAGACCTTAGTTGAGATCACTCATCTATATTCAATTTCGATCAACAATATTCAAGCAATATTTGAGCAACAAATCAAGACTTCATTATCATGGTATCCAATGTTGATGAATGATCTTGACCTAGGTCTATCTAGAAAATCAACCACAAGCTATAGTCAACATTATCATATTTCAAGATCATCATTAAATTAAGATTCAGGATTGAGTATCAACCATGGTTTTAACCTATTAGACCTAGGTCAACCAATCCAAATCGGGTGTAAAGGGATACCTTTCAAAACTCTAAATAATCAACAAGATGAAAATTTAGAGGTAGTCAATAGGGATGTGACCTAGGTTTGGGGAGTCATGAGTCAACTACTACCCTAATCTCACACATTACCTACATTAGTTATTATCCATTGAGCTTACTCATATAGGGAGAGAATTGATGGTCAAATCACGTTGTAAAGGTATAAGATCAAAATTCAAGATTGTAATAGGCCAATAATGCCAATATTTTACAATGTCAAGGTAATACTTGCATTTCTTTCCTTTCATGATCAAGATTTTGATATAATATGGAAATCAAGGATTTGAATTGGGCATTCAAGGAATCAAAGCCTAATAGCGCATGGTTTAGGTCCCTAATTATCATATCAAAATCGATATTGCAAGAGGCATCAATATCAATGGGGAAACTGCTTCTTGCATCATAATCTTAAGTCATGGTTTTGAGAGTTCTAGTACTTAATAATTTGATGACATAATCATGACGTGTATAAAAATAGGGTAAGAGTTTGCTTAACTATGTTTGTGGTTTAGTCAACAATAAGGCAACATGAATTAATCTAATGGGGAGCTCATCAACAATAAGGTATAAATCCTTCTTGTTTCCACCAAAACAATATTATTATCATTTACCTCAAAGATAGGAAGCATGTACTCAAGTTTAAGCGAAATGAGTTTGCATGATATTAGGGGTCATACATGAGTATTTGAGATTCATTGATCAAAATCAAGTTTTCAATTTAAGGTCAAATCATGGTATCATTTTCTTTTTCATAATTTCTAGTGACATTCATTTTTCCCATGAATAAGCTACCATAATCGAGACATCATGTGGAAAAAGGTCACAAGGAAAGGACCACATGAGAAGATGAGAGGACTACTTAATCTTCATCTACATGAGTGGCTTATGGTAGTCCTTAATGAAGAGATTAGATGCTTGAAGACTCTATAGGGTTTCAACAGAGAGCTTTTAGGTTCAGTTCTGGATCAATGAAGGCCAAGTGGAGCAGGGAATCTCAGCCACTGTGAAGCCAGATAGAAGAAATTATGCCAGAACCCTGAGCATAGACACCTCAATTTTCACCATTATGGATTTTAGGGTTTCTGGGGTTCAAGAGACTTGAGAAATTATTTACTTAAAGTATATGGGAGTGTGTATGCTCTGATACCAACTGTCACAGAACCATTCTTACCCCAATCCCAATCCCACTACCTAGACAGTGGTAAAAGGATTGAAGAGCTTGTCCCTAAGTGGACCGATAGGATCACACACACTGCATATACAATAAGAAATATTAACTCAAAAATAGGAGATTTTTATAACAAACAAACCCAAAATGGATAATTTTTCAATATATCCTTGTCGTCAGAGTATATGGAGTGCGAAAGAGATCTAATTAATGTTCCATTTGATTTCCTAATATCAAGAAAATTGAGACACAATCATGAAATTGCACGGTACACTATCAAAAACAAGTAAAATAGTTTATAACAAAAGAGTATACTTTGTAGGACTTATATTCAAGAAAAGTATAACAAGTGATTTTCCAAATGCAATATGTATTCGACAAGATTTTTGTTTCAAACAATTCAATTTTCGTTACGAGTTCACATTATGCTGTAATCGAGAAGCATGCTTATATATTTTGTATGACTCTATTGCCCCAACGCGATGGGGGAGGTGACTAGGTTCCTTCTCTCCATATGATTTAGGAGGCAAATTCATAAGTCCCACCTCCAAATGAGGAGGTCTCTTGCAATCAATATCAACATTATCATCATCATCATCATCATCATCAATATACAAGCAGTCATAATGGGAAATATCATTTATGTCTCATGTTTTTCTCAAAATATAATATAGGGGAAAATCGAAGACTAATCATAGGGAATAGTACCTCAATCAAGTTATATATCCAAGTATACAGTCAAGAGATACATAAAAAGTATCTTCAATACAACCAAGGAGGAGATATAATAGTGTACCTTTCACCGAAGACTTATGGTACAAAATCAACAAGTAGTAGATCAACACTTTGAGTTAGATCCTAAATGATAATATTGGATCAAGGGTCAAGATCATGATGCTTAACAGATCATGTTTCAAAGTTCATGATTAGAGTTACACCTTTCCTATGTCAACCTTAGGGTTAGGTCGTTCACTTATAATCAATAAATATTTCAATGTGTCCAACATTATTTCAAGTGTCAAGCATTTTTCGAGTGTGAATGACTTTCTTAGGTTTTCTAGGATCATATGTGTTAACCATAGACTATGATCATTATTCAAGTTATCATCACATTTCTAGATCATCATCATGATACTTAGCATAATTGGAGATCAAGATTTGATTGATTAAAGTAGGATCATGGATCATACACATGATTAAGGGTTTTGTAAGATTTAGCACAATCATGGTATCAATATCACAATTCTAGGGTAAGAACTCATCATCAAGCTTAATTACCATGTTATAGCATGAAATCACATTCAAGATATGAACAAGTCAAAAAGATTAGATCTAGAGTCTTATCTAGTCAAGTTTGGTTTCATATGATCATTAGAGTCAGAATTCGGGTTTCTCAAATATCAAATATCATTATTGAGCCATTTGTCAAAATAATTAAGTTAGGGTTTAAGATCTAGGTATGTTAGTGAGAATCATTCGTAATTAGGCTTCAAAAGTATTTTAAATTATACATTGGATTTTTTGATAAAAAAAATGACTATTTATTTGTAATTTTTGGAAGTAGGAATCAGGAGATACGATTTTTGCAAGTTCAAATCATTTACTTGATTTTTAGAAGATAGAGATGTAAAATACCTTAAATGGAAAAATGGGGATTGGTGGATCACTTGATTGGGTGGGTAGAAATGCAACATGTAGGCTCTCACTGGTTTAGTACACCAGTTCGATCTCTAATATATTGGTTTGGTGCTTGATTGTGCGGTTCAATCGGTGGTTCGTTGGATTCCTTTAGACTAGGTGGTTCTTCCCTGGACTGATCGGTTTGAGACTCTTTCACTCTCATTCTATTCCTCCTCATGAGCCCAAAAAATGGGGCATAGGGCCTCACCGGTGAGGGGAAGGTTTAGGAGCAGTGGCTATCGATGAGGGCAAGGAAGGTGCCGCCCAGCCTCCTCACATCCTTGCGAGTTGAAAGGGTGCCTTGATCAGTGGGTTGAAGAGGTGAGGGCAAAATGCCCAAAATAGCCAGGCGGTGGCACTATGGCAGAGCAGGGACAGTGTGAAAGGGCCGAATGGGGAAGACGACATGAGGGAGAAATTTTAGGCACATATTGCGATCGTGGGAGCATATTGAATCTTGTAGTGGGGTTTTTATAGCTAGAGAAAGCTAGGTTTAGGGTTTGTGAGAAATTGGCCATGGTGGAGGCCAAAGGGTGCAAACAGTAGTTCAATTGCTCTTAAAACACACTGACTTGAGGGGGGAAAAGGGAGGGGTGAGTTCGGAGTAGCAAGGGCAACGTTTCCATATGTTTTGATTTTCAAAAGTGGGTTGCATTCAAATAATTGTTACTTTGGTTGGCAACTACCCTCTCCGCTAATTCTAAGAGGTAGGGGATGACCTCCTAACCACAGGATCGGGGCCGCGATCTGTGGCTGGTCAATCCAAGGGTCATGGTCCATACCTTGCCTTAGGCCATGGATTGCTGACCTGGAAAAGGTCAGAAAAAGGCAAATTAAAAGGGCTTTTAGCATTAAACTTCAAAAAATCATAGAAAAAAAAGAAGGAATGTCCAATTTGAGTGAAATTTGGATCATTGCTTCACATAAATGTGAAGAATATATAGAAAATGTTTGAGAACCAAAAGGTGAAGTTTGATTGACTAATTTATATCTTTGAATAGAATAACAAATTAATCAAGTATGTGGTTTCACAAAGTGTATAAAAACTACATTGATCACTATATTTCAAATTTGAGTATCAACACTGATCAGATAGCCAAGGAAAATATATTGGGTTAAAGAGTGAACATAATTAGGCTAAAATAGTAATTAATTCATTCTAATGGTAAAATTCACTTTGTCATAAAATGATTCCATGGATGAGTTATTTTGACCTTGAACACATGGCACACATGGCTAGACACCTATCCCTTCCTTTCTCTCTCATCCCAAGCCTTATATATACATCCCTCCTTGCATGCAAACAAGTTCTTTACACAACTAGCTCTCTTTCTCTCTTCTTCGTTGTTGCTTGGAGCTTAGCCCCCTTTCTTGGTGGAGAAGGAGGATCCAAGGTAGGAGAAGCTTGACTGATCTTGCTTGCATGTGCACCTAGGGTTTTGATCCACCCTTTTTGTGGTTGTTTGGTGCTTACTTTCTTTGATCTTGATCTTAATAAGTGATATCTCCCTATTTTCCTTTATTTCCTTTGTTGTCCTATCTTCTTGTCTCTTCCTAATTGGTCAGATCCATTGTGTCCATGGTGGAGCTTGTACTAGAGCTTGAAGAACACTTTTTCTTGCTTCCTTGACCTAGAATTTGCTCCCTTTTTTAAGAAGGACCTAGCTTGGCTGAGTGGAGTTCTCAAGATAGGGTTTCTTCCTTCTTTCTTCAAGCTACCTTGCTGTTTGGAGCTTCTTCATCATCTCTATGGTGACTTATATAACTTTCTCCATGTTTATTGTTAACTCTTATCTTGCATGTACATGATCTTGCCCAAACAACATTATTCCAAGTAGAAAGATGTTATCTTTTCCTAGTGTTGAGATTTGATGGTAGATCTTAACTAGATAATCCTTCTTGATGTACCTCTAATCCTGGTGCACGTTTCTTCCTTAAAGATAGAAAACCTGAAACCTTGCATATGTTTTTGATTCCATGATGGTCAATGAGATTTGGTTCTATGTGGTCGCCAAGGTTTTGATCCCATGTTGGTCTCCAACATTTGATTCCATGATGGTTGATGAGATTTTGACCCTAGTGGTTGCCAAGATTTCTAACCCTAGTGGTTGCCAAGATATCTAAACCTAGCAGCCACCAAGATATCTAACCTTACTGGATGCTAAGAATTCTAACCCTAGTGGTTGCTAAGGATTTTAACCCTGGTGATTTCCAAGAATTCTAACCCTAGTGGTCACCAAGATTCCTGACCTAGGTGGTCGATGAAAATCCTGATTCTATGGTCTCTATGATTTCCTCACTCTATGGTCGATGGGTTTTCTAATCCTGTGAGTATGAGTCAAGATTTTTGGTTGTATGGAATCAGATGGTTATGTTTGACCTTATGGATTCATGATCTGATGGAAGGCTAAGAGCTAGGGTTTATCCTTGAATGCTATTTTTGTAATATTAATTCAACTTATCTTGTTGAACCTAACCCTAATGCAAATAGGTGATGAGGGTTGATCATACTTAGTTTTCTTGTGTGATTAGCATGATGAAGAAATACTCTCTCAATGTTTTTGTAATGTGAATATGTTGCCATATGAGCATCATAAGCTCTTAAATGCAATGTTATGATGAACTTATATGTCACATGTATGGTGATGGTTTGATGAGACTTTGGTAAGGCATGGAAAGATAATGATGCTCTTATAGGGAATGATGTGATGGTCTCAATGACCTTTGGGCATGGTTGAGGTCTTATTGAGGTGTGATCCTCTTCATGATGTGATAAGAATTATATTTCATATTTTTATATCTTATGGAGATGTAACCCATATTTTTGTAGATTTCTTTTAGGGTTTGTATGTAACTTTATTGATGCAACCTTAACTCACCCAATTGACATTAACTAATCAAGTGAAACCCTAATCATGTAGTACCTTGTGATGTAGATCCAGTCTAGTGTCATGACTTTCTGGATGGTGAAATGAGTATCCCTTTAATGGAAGCTTAGAGTCGTATAATATTGAGTACATACATGTTTTATTTTGAGGATGACTATGGTCATACCTCAGAGGAGAATGGTCGAGGTCATATCTCAGATGATTATGATTCAATATACATGATGTTTTGAGGACATCTATAGTTGTACCTCGAATGATAGGATTTGCATACCCTGGTTACTAGTGTTGTGACCTTTATACCAAGGTAGGACTAGGCTGATTTATAGTTGGACTATATGTATCACTACAACTGACTTGTATAGGATGAAGGTGGATGAGATCTTAGGATTCTAGCTCTCCTAGATCTTCTACATAACTGTATGGATTAGTTGGAGTACGAGCGGTATACCTCAAACTCCCCATGTCTTAATAAAAGGTGTAATCCAACCATATAACTTATCTTCCTAGGGTTAAACACGAATCACATTGGTTTATAACCCTTTCCTTATTTCATATAATGTTTAGTTGACATATAATGTGGTAAGATAAATGAACTACTAAAAGATGATAGAGTAATATGTTCCTTTGTATACTATACTAATCATGCTTAACCAATTTTAGTTGCTTAGTCCGATATACCTGCTTAATCTTTTTAATTGGTTTAACTTGTTTAATAATATAACCTACTATAATCAATAACCATCATTGAGAGTTATATCTCTTGCTGGGATGTTGGTTTCACCTCATGGGTCACCACATATGTTTAGGTGATCATCACCAACATTGTCAGTATCGTGGTGGTGAGGAAGAACATCTCGTAGAGCAATAGGAGTAGAAGGTTGGCTAGTAGTTGGTGTGTCCTAGAGTCATCCATGTACTTTTAAGTGTAGACAGGGGACATCTTGTAGATGATATGCACATTGACTCAAGTTTTTGGAAGTGTGTCGATGCTTGTATATGTAATATATATGTGGAACATATCTTTTGTATATAGGTTTGTGGCTGAGACCACTGGAGATACATGTAAATACCCGATATGGTATGTGTTGATATGTGAGTTGTTGGACCTTTATGTAAATATCTTTGAACATGATGGTAATGTTTAAATCAATTTTAATCTACCCAATATTTTAGTTATGTGGTTAATTAGCAGTTTATCGTGTGTTATATTTTGATTAATCTCATTTAGCGTGATGGGATGTCACAACTATAGGGTTTTATGTGGTCAGAGTAGGCAACGGAAACAAAAAAATTACTTGACCATAAACACATAACCAGCAGATCGCATCAATATCTATGTAATGGGGTGGATGGTTTTAGCGAGTTATACCTGGTCTTGAGGCTTGCTTAGCAACTATACCTCACAGCAAGTGCAGTCTTCAACCACCTATCTTTGACGACATTTGTGCAGCTCCTGGTCTTGACCCAGAGAGTGGTTGACTATTGTCCTCTTGAGCGGCATAAGTCTCTAGCCTCTATAGATAGTCCACATGGACTACCGCGAACTCTAGTCATCTTGAAGAATGAACTATAAGGAGTTGTCCCCTTCTATTGGCGTACTAGTCACCAACACACTCTCCCACAACTAGTTTCTTTTCTATAGTTGTCTTTCCCTTGTTGTTCCTCCCTGGACATGTAGAACTTGCTTGGGCTCTCTTGATTACCAAAACTAGAGAGGACAACAACTTTTTAGAGCAACTAATGTTCTGAGTTGTCTGTCAGTTGTGTGTCTAGAGAATCCACTGTGCCCCTCTACAGTAGGCGAACCAATTGTTTCACTAGTCTGTGCGGGAGTAGAAGGGTCCAAATTTTCCATGAATAATTTGCACTACAGTAGGCGAACCAATTGTTTCACTAGTGAACTGGTCGGTTGGCATAGTGAACCAGTCGATTCACAAACCAGACCTGCTTGCAATTGACTTTCCTAATTCATTTCTAATTAATGCAAGGATTAATTCTTGTCCCAATTGAATTGAACAAGTGAAACGGGAAACTTTTCTCACAAATCAGGAAACCCAACACTTGCTTGTTTGGTCCAAGTGAACCGATCAGTTCACTAGAGTGAACCGATCATACCACTGACCATGAGCCAGTCGGTTCACCCAGCGAACTGGACGGTTGGTGGTCTAGATTGTGCAAAACTCAGTCAATTCAGTTCTCAATCAATCTAACACTCTAATCAGTTGGTTCAACACTTGAACTTGTTGATTCTGAGTCAAGTCTATTGATTGAATGGTAATCAATCCAAACATCATTCATGGATAAACTCCTATTCTAGGTGAATCCTATGTGTGTGACCCTATAGGTCCCATATCACATTGGCATGGAATGTCCACAACTAGCTTATGATATCAGAAGTAAAGATAGGTGCCTAGTCGCACGTCCGTGCTACCCAAGTGAATGGAAAGTTGGAGAAAACATTCAACCTACAGTCTATGATTGGTGTTCTAGTTAATTTATAATTCCCTTTATCTCTGATATCCTGAATGAACTCAAGGCATGGAGTTGTCATCCTTTCAACATTCATTCATGTTTCTTGAACAATAGTAGAATGTTTGAGATATATGTGAACTCAATATCATATATTAATTCACATGTTCATGTGCATGCTATTCTCAGTCTTTCTTAACAAGTGTCATGGACATCATACTCCCTTAGGAGGTATAAATCACATATCTATCACTCACAGACTATCTCATGCGTCAAAGCCACCCAATCATCACCTTTATATCAACCCATGTAATGGACATGACGAGTGGATGTATGTCTTCTTGTCATGTCTGATACATACAAGATAATGGGATGATTACATACATGATAGATCTAATTGCGAATGCATAAGGCATCTACCTATGTGTTCCTATTCTTCATAAGAATTTGGGACACTAGGCATCTGAGAGACTAACTCCATATAATATGGACAAGTTTTCTCCCACTGAATCTTTGCCTACTGAATCCTTCAGCATAGACTGCCAATGTATGTTCTCTTTTATCAAGTTAAGAGGGTTTCAAGAACTATCTCTATAGGTCTCTATTCCTATCACGTAGGACATTTCTCTTTATTCCCTTAAAGAAGATATTTCCACACCAATTTCTATTCTGAGAACATTTCATTCCTCATCATCATGAATACGCTTCCACTAAATCTTTGTAATCACAGATCCCTTCTTTATTTCAATATATCAGTCAAACCTTATGACTATATAATCAAAGTAAAGACTCCAGTTTTACGGTGCTTGTATGTAATCAATCATATTGATTAATCAAATTCTTATGAAGAATAGGAACACAGAGTAATAGGAACACATAGGAGTTAGTCTCTCAGATGCCTAGTGTCCCAAATTTAGTTTACCTCAACAATGGAGTCCAATAAGTTTTTCACCTTTAGAGTAATTTATTATTGGTGATGATATAAATCCTTTAGTTTGATTGTATTATACATTCTAGACAACTCACCAATCCCCTATAATCATTGTAGATATTATGAAATCCATATGGTAGTCTTTGAAACTATGATGTATTGAAAATCAGTTTTGTGATTATCAATTATGAAAAAATTGTATATTAGCATATGTTTTATGATGTGACCACATGCAACCATCATAATATATGATGATACACCCTATTGGTGCCATCAAATATGTGCTTTCAGAAACTATGAGTCTTGGTGCCTCTGAGGTAGGAGGCTTGTGCTACTCAACCGTCCAAGCCTTTGAGGAAATAGAATGGTGTGATTATGGAAATGAATCATTCTAATGAACACACCACTCCAAATCACGTGGATATTCTAGTGTATGAAAATGAACAAAGAGGTCATGGGATTTACTTCCCCAACAATAGGATTGAAGATTAGATGAACTAACTAGCTCAATCAGAAAATGAAGTTTGCTACATCTGGTTATGGTGGATCAATATGTTAAAGTTTGGGGGCCATGTCCTATGTACTCAAGAGAGGGATCATTTCTAAAAGTACTACTAACCTAAAGAAGTGGTTCCACTTTGGATGACTCACCTTGTGGACTGAGAATGATACATAATCATTACCGTCTCATATGATTCATGCAATTCACATTACATCATTAAAGTTAGGGTTTCCCCTTAATATATTAGGGTTTACACTATTAGATCAACAACCACCCTTAGATTATTGCTCAGATCATCATTAAAAAGAATATCATGGGATGAATATTATAGAAAATAACACTCCTTATAATTCACGTAACCATCCCATAGGGTATCACATCATAACATGTAACCCTATCATCAACAAGATGTGACATAGCCATCATCACAAGATATTGGTCGGGGCTAACATATAGTATATCAGTGAGCACTTGCAATAGGGTGTCGACTTGTCATCATCACAACATGTCAACTTCCACCATGAAAGGCATAAGAGATAACCTCACAAAAGGTGTAATGGTTAACCACTTCTAGATGGCTAAGATATTGTTGTTGTCATTATTAACTAACTAAGATAGAACTATCATAAGTTACCTAATAGTTTTGGGTACTATCCTATATTGAGGAATTTTTACCCTTAAAAAGTTAATCCCCTAAGTCACTAGTAAACAAGTTAAAATACATAGTAGTTTGAATCATTCCCTCGCCTAAACTCTACATGTATGTGTGCATGTTTCCTTTTCTCAAGAAGAATCCTCTAAAAACTATTTTACAATCTTTAGGACATGCTAGGATGTCTCCTGAAAACCTTCTATTGAATACCTTACTATTTGTTATTGAAGTACTAGCACTCAAAATTGATTTTTATTATTTGTAACCAATTTACTCAATTGGTGTTGATTTGGGTATTTACACTTGTTGTCTTCATAATCTTTTACCAATTGATATTATAACCCATGATGAAATAACAAGAGATTTCATTATACAAAAGATTTCATCATATAAAAGATTTCATCTTTGAATTTAAATTAATATAAATCAACAATTTCTAATTAACTTCTATAGTCTAAGTGAATGTAGTTCTCTTAGACTGAACAACTAAAATAAATTTCCAAAATTAAGAATTTATTATGTACTGCTGATCTCGCTCACATTTGACATTTTAATTGAATTATGAACAATCAAGTATCCAATATATAAAATTGACGAGTTCAATAGAAGTATTAAATACATAAATATTACTAATCAATGTTTAAAGTTAAATTTAGTATATTAATCCAAGTTTCTGCTCAAAATGAATTAGTCTTTTCTGAATCTATTGTTTCAAAAAAATAATTGTTCTTGTCTCTCATTTCTATGAAAAGGAAGTAGTACAAAGAAACTAGTAAGAAATATGTATGGTTATCCATCAAATACTAATATCTTGGACTAACAAAAATAATTAACTTTTGGGTTTTGGGATCAATTTGGAACTTGTCCAATAGCGTCACTTTTTATATCTTTTCCAAATTGCCTAAACATTGTGTCTCTAAAGATTTATATGTAAGGAAGTGATATAATAAGATCCTTACAATTTTTGGGGCATGTTACATATACAAAATTTAATGCCTAGATGAAGATTTTACTCAAATATGCTATGCCCTAATTGTTGTTATCACCGGGTGAAGTCATCTTCCAATATGACAAGTTACTCAATATGATAGTTAGGTGGTCCATTGATTCACATTATTTTTCTACCAAAATTGGGGCTAATTTAGGCATGTTTTAATGAGAATTTCTCTCATATTCATGTATTTTATTTACATTTTGGCTAAAATGGTTCTTGTGTAATCCTTATATATATATATATATATATATATATATATTTATTTATATATATATATATAATGAAACTGTTACATTTTATTATTTTTTCATGCATTAATGTTTTGTTGCATATAAATGTAAGAACAAATCAGAGGAAGAAGAAACCACCGACTCAAGTCGGTGGCACCGACATGAGAAGAAGCGGCGTCATCAATACTAGAAGAAGAATTGATAAGAAAATATGAAGAAGCATCATAAGGATCTCATTACCACCAACCCAAATCAGTGGCACAGAGATTACAAAACCTAATCCTATTGAATTGAAGATGTTGGTGTAATATACTCTTAATTTGGTGGAACAAACATTTTTATGATGACCTTGATTTAACAAATCACATCAAGGGGTTGTTGGATAGGTTTTACCCTACCTCTTCCTTTAAAAACCCAAGGGGGTAGCCACAATGTGTTATTGCATTCCACAACACTCATCTAGACACCATCCCTTCAGGCATTCTTAGATGGACCAGAGCCCAAGGAGAAGGAGACTTGGAGTATGTGCATTTTGAGGAGTAGTTTGATAGCCACAATGTCATCAAGGTGCAACATTCTTCATAAGGGATCAACCTTGCACCATTTTACTATATTTTTCTATGGACTTCTCTTCCTTTCTTCCCTCATTTGATTCCATATTGAGCATGAGGGGCTAAATCCCTATTTTTATGACCGGTAGGTAGCCCACTGCTAGCTCAATGAATGTTTGTGTTTGATTCAATATAATTTATCTTTTGCTTCAGATTTTGATCATGGAAAATCTTGATTGTCTTATTTATTCTTGATCGCCATGAATATGTGTGAGATTGTTAATTGATGCAAAAGAAAAGTTAATAGTTAGAAAATCGGTTATCATCATAGTCAATAGCGTGGTGAGAAAGAGGTATATCAAGTGTGAAGTATTTTTTCCAGAGAGAGATTCTATCATTTATCCTTTTTGTATTAATGTTACAATAGAAGATTAGTAATTAGGATAAATAGTGTCCTATGTTGTGAAAGTGGATAGTACAAGCTACTGAAGCTTAATATAAAGAAGCAAGATAAGTTGTATTATTTAGAATGGAATTCATAAATAGGTTGATACCATGGTGAAACTGGTATCCTAAAGAATACATTCATATGATATTTCATCCACTTTACTCTTTGCAATTTTTTCTCTTATTCTTAGTTTAATCACTCAATCAACTCTTTTCTTAGGCCAATCTAATATGTTTTAGTAAGTAGTAGTCTCTAGTAGTCCCAATTCCATGATTTTGATATTTGGGCCTCTTTGTGTCCCTTTACTACTATGACACATACACTTGCATCTAACACAAATACTTAAGTTATTTCATGTTTTTGACTCTGTTGTCAGGGAATTAGCACTCTTAAGTTATGAGTGCTAAAATCAACCACTCTAAGCCACTTTTTTATCTATTCATTTCCTTTTACTAAAATTAGTTGTAAACCTTTTTGTTCTTTTGGTTAGTTTTATGCGGTTATCACAATTAGTTTCCTTTTCAGATACTTATTTATGGCCCATACACATACCAAAAACTATGACAAGTCTACACCGCCAACACCAGAGGGTGACCTAGAGGTTGAGAAAGAGAAATAGATTATTTTTGAAGAATTCATTCTATAAATTGAAGAAATGTTTAACCATAGGGATGATAATGAGAACTTGGAAGTTTTAGATAACGAATATATTATATGGGAGAAGATGGTGTTATCTATTAAGGAACGGTTGGGTTCCATAATGTGGTAGGCGGTCAACGTCAGAAGCTAAAAGATGATCCAGGACTTGTTGCTCTTAACAATTCACAAGCATTCAACGGGCACATCAATGAACAACCAATGTAGAATATTAACTATTCTGTTGAAAGTTACAATATGATCAAGATAGAACGCATCCTAGATATTGTGATATATTTGAAACTATTTCATTATTCTTTGATAGACAAGGGAAGACATGGTTCCTTTAGACTAACTTTAGAATCAATAGGCTCATGAGAAGAAATGATTGATGCTTTCTTTGAGATGTACTTTCCCCCACCATATGACCAATGATTTGGTGAAAAGGATTTATGGTTCAAGCCACATGCAGATGAATTTTATTTAGCGGCTTAGCAGAGATACCAAAACATGTTAAGAAAGGTAATGCACCATGAGTTTGACTTGTATGGTCAAGCCAAGACTTTCTACTATGTCTTGCACAAAGGAGAGAGGACTACACTTGATAGCGTCAGTGAAGGATTTTCCTTTTAATAACAAAGCATCAAAGTTTCATGAAATCTTGATTAATATAGCCAAAAATCAATCTTGGGGCGAGGAGCATGAGTGTTCTACCTCAACCAAAAGAGATAGGGAATCAAATGAGGTTA
The DNA here is from genome assembly GCA_963693085.1 of Alisma plantago-aquatica. Classification (NCBI taxonomy): domain Eukaryota; kingdom Viridiplantae; phylum Streptophyta; class Magnoliopsida; order Alismatales; family Alismataceae; genus Alisma; species Alisma plantago-aquatica. Next base: position 748,044,813 of record OY856411.1, on the reverse strand, counting down.
CAAAACTTAAACACAGGTGGCATGCTGGAAAAGAAATTAGACTAACTCCTATGTATGTAATCAATCATATTGACTAACTCCTATGTGTTCCTTATGACTATATAATCAAAGTAGGACTATATGTTGAAGGATTCAGTATTCAAATCTTGTAAATTGATAATCACAAAACTGATTTTCAATACATCATAGTTTCAAATACTACCATATGGATTTCATAATATCTACAATGATTATAGGGGATTGGTGAGTTGTCTAGAATGTATAATACAATCAAACTAAAGGATTTATATCATCACCAATAATAAATTACTCTAAAGGTGAAAAACGTATTGGACTCCATTGTTGAGGTAAACTAAATTTATCCCTCTCAATGAGCATATGATAAACTAATATTTTACATGGAAAAAGCATATTAAAAATCTAGATCAATGAAAGAAGTCTTCTACCAACAACATATTTGACAATATACATCCATGGTCTTGAACAAAAATACTCCAACATACCAATAAAAATTAATCTTGAAAGTAGGGCATTGCACCTTTATAATATCATGCATAAAAGAACCACCCATTACAACTATTACTTAGGGGAGTTATGCATCATATATCTAGCTATACGATTATCTTATAGAAAAATATGATCCATCATGCCATCAAATATGGAATAGGACTTGTACCCTTTCTCAAACGTGCCAGCCTCATTACAACAATATATTATTGACTTAGGTGCATGTTTTCATATGCACTTATAAGAATTTAATACACAAAATAATTGAGCGGTTACTTACAACACTTTTTCAGGCTATATAAAATAGTGGACAAGTTATTAGATATAAAAAAATTCATGGAGTCCTCCCCATGAACGTTATTGGATGCCTACATAATGGTTAGCAACATACTTGAACATATGCAAATTGAAAACGCATTATACCTCAAGAGATTCCAAAAGAAGATGTCAAATAAGATGTATCTCATACGAGAATGATTATGTCAATTGGCCTTTGATTATGATCAGATTGAATATGGGATTGTTAATGTGTGGATATGGGGGTCGTATGGGATCAATCGTATATCAATTAGTGGAGATATCAACTAATCTATACACACATGATGAGGAATTGAGGATGTATTGAAGATGTCTCCTAGACTTCACTAACCTTGGCATGAACCAATGTGATGCATATCACAAAGATAATAAATAGATTAGTTAGAATAATTTGTTGCATAATTACCACCACATTAGGCCTTTACAATGTGTTATGTGAAACAGTTGAGACTCTTCAAGTCTAATCATGTACACACTTGGGATCAAAATGAAGACCATAGGTGAACCTTTTTCTTCAATGTAATAAATCTTTATCATGTTTTTTCTTCAAATGTCCTCTAAAACATGTAAGGTAAACTACTTGGATTGTGACATCATGGATACCATTTGACATATGTTGGCAAGCAACTTCTAAAATACTTACACGATTGGGGCTTTACTATATAATTTATCAAAAAAATTATAATTGGCACCTCAAAGATGAGTGAGACCCCCATACAAAATTGTGATAATCCCATCACTGAATTCTATGTAAAAATAATGAGTAATTTTATACATGCTATTGGCTTAATATTGACAATTATTGTGTGATATATAGAAAGACAAAACCTTATAAATATGCTTTTTATCATATCATGGACTGCTCATAGAAATGGGTGATTGGGAACCCTTGTTTATGGACGTTTGAGTTTGTCACCATCATATTGAAGGAACTCTACAACTATCATTAATAAGGATCAAAAGAAATAAAAAATAGGACATGTTGAACTAAGAGTTAGAATAGTGTGATTTTCGACTATGAAATACAATTATGATTTAGAATGGATAGGTGGATATCCATGAAGACATTGGGATTTCACACTAGTTAAAATGAAGGACTCGACATGCTTATCAAACAAGTTATAATTTTTGCATAGGTTGTCCTTATTTACTTAGAGTAGGCTAACATTCAAAAGGCAACCAATATTTCTACTTATAATAACCGTAAAGTCTAGTTGAACTTTGCAAAGGTCACATTTATCTTAGTCGATAGATGAAAAAATAGTATATAGTTTTTGGAAGAGTTGCACAAGGCCAAAGGTTAGAAAACCTTTTTTAAGAGTAGACATTTTTGCTAGAAATATCAAAATGAAAATAGGGGGCAAGATGGTCATTAAAAAATATCATCAGTTATACAATGTGGCATTAAAACAATTCCACTTCTCATGGGATCTAGGATGGCACATACATGAGTACAATCGGTGAAGCTAGAATTGAGGTTTGCTAACATGTGCATGTTTTCCAATTTTGTAATGACATAATCATCATTCCTTGATTCAAATTAAGTATTTAAATATTTTATGTTGCTCTTCTTGATGATATTATTTTATCTTAATTTGAGATCTTCACATTATATAGAGGTGGAGTGTGGAGGAGTTTTCATCTCTTGTTGATCTAGAGAAATTGGAGTTTGGCCATAGGGCCTACCTCCTTCAATGGTAAGTGGTGTTATCCTTATTTCTGAGACTTTAGTTAATTATAATTAAATAAATCATATATAGCCTTACAAAAGCTTCATTGGTTTTTAGAAAAATTAATGAAGAAGCTTTGTTAATCATTTGTATGATATGTAGTATTTATCTTCTTGGTTAATAGACATCATTAACCAGTTGAATTGTTTGATATCATAAAAAATAATTTATCTACTTGGTATATAAACTATAAACAAAAATAAAGAGATAAGTATGGTATTTATAGGGAATTCTTGGAATCCTTGATGATTAACCTAAACAAATGAAACAACTGAATGAAAATAGTTGTAACTATTTTATCTTGATTGCATTAAATGTCTTTATAAAAATCTTAGAAATTATGATGTATGTTCTCATGTATATGATGTGTATTAGGAATCCAATGCTAGAGTATTGACTATAACGAATACAAGTCTCTAATTATCATAATAGAATTATTCCCCGCACTACTGCATTTAGTACAAATTATCAAGATTCTGACAACACAGACAATGAGCAATCAAACACTGACTACCACACAGGACAAGTTCACGCTACTATGGTTGTACGCTCCTTTAGCCGCTAGGGTTTGTGGGTAAACCAAAAAAAGGGGGAAGTGGGGGTGTCCAGTTGAGGGTAAGGCTGGTTGAGTGGGGGTATTGTGTATATAGGTCAAAAGAAACAAATGTGATATGGGAACCGACGACCGGCACTAGTGTAGTGGGGAAAGAGAACCTCATTCACCCGTCACTCAGAGTGTAAAACACAACATGAAAAACAACACTTTAGTTGTATATATCATGTAATACTAGTGCCCTAAGTAACTATACATGTTTATTAAAAACATAGGATTGATATTTTTTCAGAGCGAATAGTACCTATCCAAAATCCGATCTGAACATATTTGGATATCATATTCGATATCCGAATTTGAATGAATGGATTGAGAATACATTTTTTTCTCTTGATTTTTGGTTTCAAATGTGAATCGGGTGTGATGATTTTGAATATCCATTTATAGGTCTAGTTATTATGTATAACTAGTTCATATTACTTGGAATTCTGATGAAACATTTCTTATGCATTTTGATGAATTGAATTACATCATTATATGAATGGCATATATCTTATGTGGATCATTGGTTTGCTTGGAATGTAAATCTACCATTGCACTATATAACCATATGGAAAACGTGTTAGAGGGGTTTACAAAGTTTTGATTACTTATAATAAATCATTGGCCAATGTGCACAATGAAACCATAATCATAATAGAATTGGAAACTCTACGAAATGTTTATCTTCCCTTGAGATCCCTATCAAGAATGTGAAGTGTGCCTTGTAGTAGGCTGAGATAAATGTGAGAATGAACTTGGATAATAATACTCCCCATGAAAATCAGTTGGATTGTAGGCTCTCACAATGGTGGGTTGGTCTATGGTTTCATAATGCCACATGTTAGGGTTTTCATACGGCTAGAACTATTTTCAACATAGTTTCGTTAGGGCTTAAAGGGATTTATTTTAAGAGGAGTAAACCATACACTTAGTTCGCTCCCCTTCCAAGTAAATAGGACTTTAGTCTAAGTTCATAGGTTATTGACCATAGTCCCTCCTAAGGGGCCAGACAAGGTGACTTTGTAAATGAATGAGGAACTATGGAATCTTGGGAGGTTGTTGACCCCTATGACATGTATAGTGGTATTATTATGGTTTATACTTTAGGGGCTATAACTTAGTAGTTACAATTAGGGTGAACTAGGAAAAGTAAAATTGGAAGTAAAAAGAATATCATATCTTAGTTAGATAAGAGGAATTCATTTAAATGATTCAAATATCTAGATTTCCATCATTTTGTTTCATTTCACATGTGTCATCCAATTTGACTTACTAAAAACAACATCCAACTAGTATGATTTGTAATTGTTATATATGGTTATGATGACATATATTGCCAAACTTATATCATAAATCACACGACATCCATAATAAGAGCTTTTTCAACATAATTGAACAATTATGTCTCATGCACAATGTTTTGATGCTTTTATAATATTTGAGATGAGAATGTCAGAGACATATTTGACATGAGCATCAGTAGACTTCTTTTACTGAGATGTGAACTAAGTCATACTTGACTAGTTGTTTATTATTTGTAGTTTGTTAGTTGTCACAACAGAAAGAACATCTACACATCTAGAAGAAGAACATTAATTTATACAAACAACAAACTCAAGATTTATGTGGTTTGTCTAGATGACCTACTCCAATGAAGGAAAAAAATAATCATTGAAAGTAGATGAAAAAGATGATATGATCTCAAAAAGATAACCCAAAAACCTTAAGAATAATATACCAAAAGAATAGAAGGACCTCTTTGGTACACTTCATTACAATAAAAAATCAATACTCCTAGCACCTTACGTATAGGATTCAAGCCATAAGTCTTACACTATGAATTGCCAATCCAAATTGGAGTCTATAACATAATAGGAACTCAAATTTCACAGAGACACATATCCAACTTCAATTAGGAAATTCAATCCCAATCCAAGTAGCAACATGGGTTGGACTCAAATCAAGGTAAGAAACAAGCTAGTACTACCATACCATATAAAATTTGGATTGGGACTAGCATTATTCAAGGCATAATAGATCTTCATCTTGACTCAAATATAGAATCTTGTAGAACCAAATAATGAGCTTCTTCTCTGCCAGTCCCTAAGGGAATCAATGTTGTTCGTGAATGCTAATCAAATCTAGGAAGATCTTGAACTAAAAAATAATTAATGGCTTTATAATCATATAAATAGTCTTCTCTAAAGAGAATTGACCAAGAACCATCCATAAAAATGGCAACTCGATGACTGTTAGGACTTTCTCATCCATCTCTTGCTTTTGCTCACCTGTCAAAGAAGCTGGCATATACTCTGCCCTAGCAACAAAACCTTTTTGCACTAGTAGGTCTAACATCATGATCTACCATAACCCAACATTGATTATGCAAACAAACTTGTAAATGTCAAACTTTCTCATTATCATTCATGATCACCAAGCATAGATACCAATTTGTTGAGTCAGTGCAGCAAAAGAACAATAAACAATTTACACATCCAGACGAAGAACAACGATATGTATAAACAATGAACTCAAGATTTACATGGTTGTCCTAGATGACCTTATCCATAAGTGAAAAAAATTCAACCAATTCAAGAATATTATGAACGGGAGATGATATCAAAAGGAGAAGCCAAAAACCTTTATAAAGATACACCCAAAGAAGGGAGGGACCTCTTCAGTATACTTCCATACATGAAATCATAATGCCCCAAGGGCCTATATGCATGCTCCAAGATATAAAGATTACACCAGGATTAACAAATCTTAACTGAAGTTTAAAATAGAATAAGAACCTAAGTTGTATATAGAGAACCATCTCTAATTCTAGTTAGGAATACTAATCCCAATCTAAGTAGAAACTTAGGTTGGACTCAAACCAAGGTAAGACCTAAATTAGGAATACATACAATGTACGATTAGGATTAGAACTATGAGTCTTTGAGGCATTTTATAGTTTTTGTAGAATGTTCATATACACTCTTGGTCTTGTTTATAGCTAGAAGGATTTCTTGTAAAGACATGACGTATCTTTTTATATGTCCATGTTGTCTTGTTTAATGTGTTTTCTCTATTTGTTAGATAAATAGATCTTATATTAGATAGATAGATAGATAGATAAACTGATATCACAATTACAAAATCAGTTACCTACAAGATAGTACATATGGTGTGTTGCTAAGTTACCAGTGGTAATGCTAAATACACTAATAAAGATGAGATAGAAAGAGGTTTTGTATAGAAAAACAAGGGGAGGCTCTCCATAAAAGCCTCAAACAATATGATAAGATAAACCACAGATATAAATGACCCCTAGAGAAGGAGAATATGGATCTGAATCAATGTGTTGTTCCTCTAAAAAGTTTCCCATGGTATAGTTTCCTCTCCTAGTCTCCACATCTTTGAACCTAAGTATGTATGTTGATTTAGCTTCCTTGATGATAGCACCTATCCCTGCATCAAATGTAAGATGACATAATGTCTAGGTAAATATTTTGAGATATACGGATGAATAGAAGATAAACAATTACATTTATTATCAAAAGTTCTATAGTTTCTTTCTCTCCAAATCTCCCAAATGATGGTAGTTGTGACCAGTTTTGTGTTAGTTGTAGAGAAAGACCAAGGGCTAGCTTCAAGTAACCAGTTATATATATATATATATATATATATATATATATATATATATATATATATATATATATATAATGTGAACATATTTTTTCCATATATGCATACTTAATTTGCACCTAAAAAGAATGTGCTCATTATACTCCCAATCTTCCCTACATAGTAAACACATAATGGGTTCGTACAAGCCTCTCCTCCACCAGTTATGTTCAGTCATGATTCTACTTATGCCCTACGAGCCAAATGAGGATGATGTATTTGGTAGGGCATGTAATATTCCATATTGTGATGCAAGGACATAGAAAACTTGAGTTACTAATGAAGATATATATGTATATGGGGATGTATTTTTATCCATTTTCCATATAACGTCATTCCTAGTATCCTTATCTAGGGATAGCTTAATATGATCTAACTCTATATTGGTATATCACACGGTGAAATATTTGTTGAGGTTATTAATTCTATTCAATTGGTGCATGGTCAAGGTTTGTTCATGATTTTGTGTGGAATACATGGGCAATTCTCATGTTAGATATCATGATGTAATTATACCATGGATCAAACCAGAAGGATATACAATGGACATAGAATGGAGGGTTGATACCTGTGTTTTTCATGATGTATAGAGTATAATTAGTATATTTTAAAGAGGAGAAAGTTTGGATTTGTGAGTTTTATGCAATGGGTTGTGGTGAGTGTAGTATTTTTCTCACATGTTTATTCCAGACTGTATGTTTTTTTATATAGTTGGGTTATGATTTTTTATATCAGAAAAGGGCATGAAGTTCGAAATCTAGAGTACCCTATCCACCTTTTTTCTAGTTTATATATGTTTTTAATTGACAAGATGACGTTTTTTGTCTATCAGTTGTGCCAACCCAAAGAAATATAGTTTTAATCTTGTTTATCTATTTTATAACCTTGGAAGGTCAAGGTACAAAATTGAGGTAATAGGTGGTGAGAGGGGAAACTGAGGTGTCAAGTAGAGTGAGTTGACCAACAATACTTAAATGGTGTGTCTTGTAGAGAATAAGCTTATTTTTCAAATTAGTGATGACCTAATACTAACATGAAGAAGGTATATGATCTAGTGAGCGAACCTAGATATCTGATGGGAAGGTTTCTTTTTGTCATATGAAAAGGTGTGTATATTTGTCTAGAAGCTCATCAATAATGCACATGCCCATGATAGAAGATTTTTGAAGGTGATCTTGAGGCCATGTAGATGTGAGAAGATCCCAAGAATACAAATTATCCTGTTGATATGAGAATCTACTATTTGATGAAGATGATAGTATCATAAACATATTGTATTATCTCTTCAGCCTTGGTAATGGAATTTTATGAGGTTATCCATCGAGACTAAAGGAATCATGTGGGAAAAATGAAGGTGATGATAATGAAGAGGTAGGGAGAAAGTGGGTCACCTTGTCTGAGAGGGTCAAAAGTAGAGAAGTAGACAAAAGTAGAGTAGTTGATAAGAGTGGAGAAATGACACGAGCTAATACAATATTTGATCCATTGTGTCCATCTATTTGGAAATTCAGACCCCTATAAACATTCAAGTATAAAGGTCTAGTTGATGATATCAAAGGCTTTCTCAAAGTCTTGTTTCAAATTGAGTAAGAAAACTTTCTAGATTTACATGTGTGCATGGTTTCACTAACCATTAAGTATGCATCATGTAAGCATATAACGTTTTTGAAGGCACATCATTGTAATCCATCAATATCAAGAAGGTTCTATTTCATACATGTTTTGAGGGATTTAGCAACCATCTTATAGGATTTTTTATCGGGATGTTGAGTCGAAATTGGTTGACAAGGGTATGATTGGTTGAAAGGTTTGGTGTTATATCGTCATGAGAGTGTATATATTGAAAAAGTAGATGGAACATTTGATGAGGTCCCAACTGTGTTGGTATTTTTGCAAATGCATGTCATGGCCTTCTTGATTTTTGAATCCATGAAAGGATCAATACGAATAGAAGGATTTCTGATCTTGTCTGGGCAAATGATACTCTAGTATAAAAGACATCATTCGGAGAAGGATCTACCATGGTTGAAAAGGATTTGAAAGTAGGAGTTGAAGACTAGGGTAATTTGATTTTTATTGGTAGTGTGAACCCCATTTTTCATGATGTTATGATGAGTGAGTTCCTCTTATATTGTTTAATATCAAATGGAAGAAGTTATTGGTTTATTCCTATTATTAGTTCATTTGATCTTGGCATGTTGCTTCCACATCGTGCATTAAATTATTCTAATGAGTCCCAATGTTCTCTTTGGGCAAGTCAATGTGTTGAGTCTGTATGTGGGTGTCTATCAACCAAGGTCAATTGTGAAAGATCTATAAGGGGGTGAATAGAGATTTATGATAATCTTAACCAAATAAAATTACTTTACTTAAAGTGCAGCAGAAATATAAAGCAAAGGAGGAAAACACAAGAGACAAGATATATAGAGTTTTTGTCAAATAAAGTCAATCCACTACCTAGTTGTTTCCATCCAAGATTTCTAAATCTTATATTTTATTCCTTTTATGTACTGATACACAATACACAAAACAAATTGTTGTCTTTTTTGGGTCAAGATAAACCCTCCTTTTCAGCTCAAGGAGAACTACTACCTTCTTTGACTGGCTGCTGGAAGGTTACCCTCTACACCTCTTCTTCGACGGATGCAGAAGAGCACCGAACAACCTCTTCTTTGATGGATGAGGAAGATCATTGTATCACCTCTTATTTGATGGACTTGGAAGAGCATCATTCTTCACATCTTCTTTAACGGTCAATGGAAGAGCACCAAGTTGAGAATACTCCTTCTCAGATCTTCCTGGACAGACTTCACTCTAAGAAGTAGCCCAAGAGTAATACAACAAAGAAGAAATAGAATCGAGAAAGAAAGTAAGAAAATAAGCCCACAAGATATACAATCAATCTCTAATGGACAAGTGATGATGATCCACTCTAAAAAGGTTTATGCAAAGTAGTATTAGGTGGATAGGATACTATAGCGGAGCTAAGGGCTTAGGATAGAATCATAGAAACTTGAAGTATTGGACCATAACTCTTTGAGAATGGTGGAAAGTATGTAGTATGCTCAAGTATGTGTTATGATCTCAATTGTTGTTCAATTGTTGTGTATTAGGTGTCCTAATACCACTCTTATTTATTGGATATGCTTACAAGTGGCTAGGGCAATTGTGTTGAGAGTCTAGAGTGTTCTAGATGGTCACTTAGCCATTAGGACAAAGTTAATTAAGTTAAAATGGCTAATTTTATCATTTAGCACAAACTGTTAAAATGATGCTATAAACCAATGAAAGGAATGTTAAGTCCACCATGGTATAGAGATGCCATGAAAAACACCATATTCTAAAGTATATCTATGTATGGAATGTTAAGTCATCCAGATATAGAGATTTGTCATAAAAATCAAAAGATAGAGATAAAACTAATTTCTCAATTATTTTAAAAGGATGTTAAGCCTAGAAATGATTGGAGAGTTCTTTAAGCAAAAAAAGAGATCAACAAAAGAATCTTTAGACCAAATATAAGGGATTTTAAGCCCATATTGTTATAGAGAAGCCATTTAGCATCATAAAAATAGCTCTAAAAATCTCAAAACCAAATGTCAAAGGATGTAAGCCTTTATTGATATAGAGAATAATTTAAGAGCATAAACGATATGCAAGTTATATTAAAAGATTTTGAGCTTGCCCTTAATCTCATACCAAGTAAAAAGAGCTCAATAATAAGAAAAATATTCACAAAAAGCTTACCATTTAGGAATCTAAATTCCATGATAAGGCATTTATGTCAGATGTAGAAACCAAGAAACTAGTAAAAAATTTAAATATGTAAGCCAAGTCTTGAAGATTCAAATAAATTTTGTTACCGATATCATTTTGGTCAGGAATAATTTTGATAGTTGTTTCTCGATTCGAGAGTTCGTCGATTGAGATTCTCATAGATTGTTGTAGAAAACTAATTTGTATACATGAATCATGAATATGATAGCACATATTATTTATATCCAAATCAAGATCAAGAGGATTTTCTAAATTGTTTCTCCCTTTTAATATAATACTCCTTCTATAAAAAAATCAAATTTATCCACAAGTAGTGTGAACTTAGGGAGACATAAGATGCCATTTCTTAATTCATTCATGATAATGCCAACAAGAGTACAATACTTGAAGTAAAAGGAAATACATAAAAGGCAACATGAATCCTAAGAAAATATTTACATATTATTAATGAGATCAAGAGAAAATTCCACATCAGGGTCATGTCCTTTAAAACAAGAATCACCATAGTATTACACAAGTGTATCCCAAGTTAAAGCATTTGTGGTCACCAAAGCATAGGCTTCAAGAAAGGTTGGGGTTTAAGAAAAGCTGATGTAGGCAATGATGTATTGAAGTTGGGATGTAGAAAACTATTTGTGATGAAGGTTTGATGGTGGTTCTAGTAGTTGTGAATAGTTGAAGCTTGGATTGTATGGAAGGTTGATCCTAAGATAAAGTTGAGAAGGATAGTTATCCGAGTTATTTGGTGTTAAGGCTTGCATGCATTCATTGAGATATGTCATTGCATGGTGTTGATAATCCATGGGTTTTCCAAGTTGATACGAAAAACCTTTGAAATATGCAAAGTCATTCTCATGCGTGCAAGAGGAAGGCGGAGGAGGAGTGGGTTCTTGTGGAGTTTCTTATACATTTCTAGACTATTTATGACCAAAGTCGAGTTCACTAATGGAATGTTCAATGAGATGACATATGAAGTCAGAAAAGGGTGGTGACCCCTTAAAGTAAAGAATTTCATGAAAGAGAAGCTTCACAAAATTAATGGGAATCTTCTTGAGAATAGCATAAATGAGATGCATGTGAAATTGGGGAATTTTGGTTTTGTTGGCCCGAGAATGAATATTTCAACAAATAATAAGATCGATGATTTAGGCTTCTTGAGTGAGAGAAGATGCATAGATAGTACCTCTTATCTCGTGATAAGTAGGACCAGGGAGAAGAACAAATCTTTTGATAGAAGTTAGTGAAATTTATTATCATAAATGATTTGAGAAGTTTTTTAAGGGATTGAATTGGTGGTGACATCAATATGGTTTGAAAAATCAGTTTGCTTGATGTCTAGCAAGGTGTATGTGGTATCCTCATCAAAATTAATATTATGGCCATTGACCATGGAAGATAAGGATAAAGCATCTTTGTCTAGACAAATGAGATTAGTAAATAGTTCACAGCTCAGGATGGCCAAAAATGATAGATAGGGATAATTAATTCTTCAAGATATTGTTCTTTGAAAAGAGGAACAAGTTAAGTCACCCATGAGAATGAATCTATGTCCACAGAGTGTCGAGGAAGAGGTGTCCTTGAAGACAAGGTGAAGAACTTGTCGGTGGTGGCAGAGTTGTCATCGATGATCACTGGTTGATCAACTTTCTTCTTTCTGGAGAGCTTCTTCATGCTCCCACCGTGAGAAGATGATGTCATTTTGAAGTTATGGTGGAAGAAAGGAGAAGAATTCTCAAAAGTAGAAGAGAAATAAGTAGAATGAAGCTCAGTGGTGTATGGAGCTCACAAATTCGAATGGGAGTAGAGAAAAATCACCCAAGGAGGTTTAGAGATGATAGTAAGAGATGGTGTGTGAAGAATGGACAAAATGGGTTGCATTTATAGACTCATGGAACAATCTCAGTCAAAATTTTTCTCAAATGAGTTCTCCAATGGTCAAATAAGGCTATAAAATGACTACTTTGGTCGATGCGAGTGTAAGTCATGCTTTCTCGGTTGAATTTTTTTTCGACTGAGGAGATGTCATTCGTACTTTTAGTAAATTGAGGACTCACTAGATTCAAATTAAACATTTACAGAGAGACTTGTCAGTCCAATTATTTTTCGATCGAGAACTTTCACGGTCAACCTTTTTCTTGACTGAAATTTTTATTTCAAATTAAAAATAAAATAGTCCCAAACTAATCGATGATTTTAATGATAAAAATTTCTTATGACAATTAGATGTATTCAAAATATAAATAAAATAAAATTTGTCAATTTGAAACCATGAGTGATATTTTTTAGAAAAATATCAAAACAGACATGTTTTGGAGGAACAATTTTCAATTTTTCTTAAATTACTTTTAAGTTGTTCCAGAGCAAGGGGTTTTGTTAGGTGATGTGATCCCCAACAAAATGATGTCTCACATAATATGTTTATAATGGCTGTGTAATAATTTTTTTTTAAATGAATAAAATATATGCATATTTAACCTTAAATTTAATTGAGATAAGACACAAATACATTTATCAAAATTAAGAATAGGCCAAATTTCAACATTTTCTCCTTTTTATTCTAAGTTAGCCATTTTGAAGCTCAAACATGTCAAGGGCTCCATTTTTCAAATATTCATGTCCAAGACATGTTATAATGACATGAGATAAAAGATATTTCATTTCTCTTTTCAAAATTGTGAGAATTTACAACTTAAGTCTTAGGTATATATGTAGTTCTAGTCTTAGAAGGATGTCTTTTTGGTTTTAGGCATATGTGAGGATTTATTCTTTGGCACATATCCTAAACCTCTCCTTCCTGAAGCATTATCTAAGATGTTATCAAGACTTTCATTTCCTTGAATGAACTTGAAACTTGTTTTTGTAATTCAATATTTCAAATGAGCTTTTTAGTTATATCCAAGTTTACTTGGGCAATATTTGAAAGTAAAATATCTCTTTATTTTACTAAAACATCATAATCTGAATGTGTCCATAAAATAGGTTGTGTTTGATAATCATTTAGTTTATCAAGCATATCAACCATTTCTTGAGAAAGAAGATTATTATTATTTTCAAGAACAAGTAATCGTGCCTTATAATTTTCAAATCTTTTGGAGTATCATTTTAAAAAGTAACACTACTACAGAAATGGCTTATAAAGTCACTTTTCAAGGTGTCAGTTGTATAAATAAACCGACGCCTAAACTCTACAGTGTCGGTTGATAACATAAACTAACATCAAATCTATTAAGGGAGACCAGACACGGGTACCGCTTTTATTAAATGTCGGTTACTTATTAAAAAACCGACACCTAAAATTAACCGCCAAATCCAAAATTTCCAGCAAAAAATTACCTTTTGGTCGTCGGTTTTTTTACATTGACCGACACTTATGAGTTTTCCCACGCTGCCCGTGGGGAATTTTTCACACCCTTTAATCGTCGGTTTAAGGAAGACACCGACGACTATGGTCAGAATAGGTGTCGGTTTTCGTGGGAACCGACACCTTATTTTTATGTATCAGTTTGTATTGAAGAACCGATGCCTATGGTACAGCTAATAGCCCCGTGTCAAGCTGACTGTTCCCCTTTCTTTGTTTCATCGCCCCCGCAAAAATAGGTATGGCGATTTGCTGCCCGGTGCCGTTGCTCCATGCTCTGCCGCCTGCCGCTGCTCTGTGCTCGCTCCTGCCGCTTCTTTGTGCTCCTCCGCCGCTGCTCCGTGCTCTGCCGGCACGCCGCTCCCTGCCCTCTGTGCTCACCGGCGGCCCTCTGTGTTCTCTGTGCTCATCGACGCTTTCCCTCTCTTCTCGTCGGCCCTCTGTGCTCACCGGCGGCCGTGCTCGTCGGAAGGCCCTCTCCCTTTCCCTCTCTGGTCTCTGGTCGCCGGCACTCCGTGCTCATCGGCCCTCCGTGCTCCAGGCCAGGTACTGCCTTCTTCCTCCTTCCTTCCTCTGCCTAGGCGGTTGCTTGGGCGGTGCCAATGCACACCCAGGCTGCTGCTGGGCATTTTTTTTTTAAAGTTATTTACTTATTGGTAACTTGATAAATAACTCATATACACTGATCTATGGCAATGCCTTAGTTGATCACTCTTTATATTAGAGCTGCAAGCCTGTAACATTAAGTAATTTTTGAAAGTAAAATAATGATTGACTGTAATATATTGAACTTATATACAATACATGTTCTATGATAAGTCTTAGTTAATTTAATATGCATACTTTGTATGTAAGACATAGTAATCGGGTACTGCTGTATATCCAAGTAAATTACATGTAACTAATCATGACATAGATTTTAGAATGCATACTTTGGTTAAATGTACTGCTGTAATTTTTGATCAAGTGATGATATGTAAATGTAGCAATAAGTTAGTAAGGTATCAATGATAAGTCTGCTGTAATGTGATGCAAAATAGTTATTGTATCATGCATATCTTAATACTTTTTTGTTTTATAGTTGTATAGGGTGTTTTATGTGTGATAAGTCTATTTTTAATAGTTTAGCTATAATCATTGTTTTATAGTTGTGTTATAAAGTATTTGGGTGTTTAGTATGGTTATTTAGGATGTTCAGTTATGTATAAAGGTTCCAAAAAGTATAGTATATATATGCATACATGTGCATTTTTTTATAAAATTGTATAGAAAATCAAAACCCGTTCTTAGTGAGAATCCTAATCACCCTTCTTGCTTAATGATGAACTGTAATGCACACATGTGACATGCTTTGAATGTAAATGATGAACTTTTCCCTAAATTGCCAATCATGCTTTTAAAGACATCAATAATCACCCTAACTTGAAGAACTAGGATTGTAGGTATAAGAATGACAACACATTATTTGTTGGCCTAGAAACCCGTCCAAGATTTACTCATTAGGAGTAAATCTTGGATAGTCCCCGATTTGGGACTGTTCTTGAACACCTAATCTCGCTTAGGATGTAAGTGTATAATGTGTATTGGGTTTTCAAGAAAATTTCGGCAGCATTTCCCCGTTTGTTCTCTAAGTACATATGTACTTGGAGAACAGCGGGGAAATGCTGCCGAAATTTTCTTGAAAACCCAATACACATTATACACTTACTAGTGAGATTAGGTGTTCAAGAATGGGATAGGTGGTACACATTTATTATATATAATAATGACATCACATGTATTTGTTAACCCTAGACCCTAATCTTGTTGTAATATATACTTGTTTTCTCTTTGATCATAGAATGGATAGATCATGGATGTCCATTCGCAATCGCTGCACCCCAGAGTTTATTTCTGGTCTTGACCAGTTTATTAGATTTGTCGAGGAACATAGGAAAAAACCTAGAGATAGGTTCTACTGTCCATGTAGGCATTGCGGTAACAACTTGAAAGTCAACACTGGTGACAAAATCAAAAGTCATGTCATGTGCAACGGGATTATACAAGGCTATACAGAATGGCACTGGCATGGAGAGATTTCAAACCCGAAACCAATGGATGTCGATAGCAGTGCTTGTGTGGAAGAAGAAATTGCCTACGATGACGTAGATGTGAATGAACCAGTTCCAGTAGACATCGTTGATGTGATGCTGGATAGTTGTGGGGTAGAGCACATCGATCCACCTCCCATTTTAAGAAATATTGTGCATGATGTTGAGATACTGTTATACACATGTTGTACTAAGTTTACAAAGCTTAGTGATGTGTTGAGATTGTATAAGCTGAAAGCTAACAATAGATTGAGCGACAAAAGCTTCACGTCATTGTTGTCTTTGTTGAAAGAAATGCTTCCTGAAGGAAACGAGTTGCCAATCTCAACATACCAGGTAAAGAAATTGTTGTGCCCAATGGGAATGGATGCCAAAAAGATACACGCATGCCCGAATGATTGTATATTATTTCAAAAGGACTATGCGGATTTGAAAGATTGTCCAAAATGTGGTGCGTCACGGTATAAATTGACGACTTCGGGGGAGTCCAAAACTGGTTCTCCTGCCAAGGTGATGTGGTATCTACCTATAATATCACGGTTTCAACGCTTGTTTGCCAATCCGATAGATGCGAAGAATTTGAGGTGGCATGCAGATGTTAAGAAAAATAATGATGGGATCCTACGACATGCATCTGATTCCCCACAGTGGAAGAAGATTGATCTATTGTACCCTGAATTTGGTGAAGAAGTCAGGAATCTAAGACTTGGGCTTTGTACATATGGGATGAATCCGTACGGGACATTGAGCAGCCAACATAGCACTTGGCCAGTCATGCTTGTTATATACAATCTTCCTCCCTGGCTGTGTATGAAAAATAAGTACGTAGTGTTGTCGTTGTTGATATCGGGCCCTAAACAACCTGGAAATGACATCGATGTTTATCTTGAACATCTGATTGATGACTTAAAGAAACTCGGGGGTGAAGGTGTGATGACCTATGATGCTTCACGAAGAGAGACATTTCGTTTGCATGCTATGTTGTTTTGCACTATTAATGACTTTCCAGCATATGGGAATTTGTCTAGATATAGTGTCAAAGGAGCTAAAGCGTGTCCTATATGTGAAGAGAACACTGATTCCACAAGACTAAAACATGGCGGTAAGACTGTATATCTCGGTCATCGAAGGTTTCTTCCAAAATTCCATATGTATCGTAAGAAGCACAAAGCATTCAATGGATTGAATGAGGAACGGAGTGCACCTAAACCTATACCAGGGGAGGTTGTTTATGAAAGAGTAAAAGACTTTGTCAATGAATTTGGTAAGAGATCACAATGTACTATGGCCACACGGAGTGACAAATCTTTATTCAAGAAGAAGTCAATATTTTGGGATCTTCCTTATTGGAGTTCTTTGACATTCAGGCATTATATCGATGTCATGCACGTTGAGAAAAATGTATGTGATAGTGTCATTGGTACTTTGTTGAATATACCAGGTAAGACTAAAGATGGGATAAAATCCAGACTGGACCTACGTGAAATGGGAATAAGGTCAGAATTAACAGAATTTTGTGAAATGGGAAATCGGAGAACATACTTACCTCCCTCTTGTTACACATTGTCTAGAAAGGAGAAGAAAGCTTTTTGTGAATGTTTGGTAAATGTTAAGGTGCCACAGGGTTACTCATCCAACATCCGTAGATTGGTATCAATGAAAGATCTGAAGTTGATAGGTCTTAAATCTCATGATTGTCACACTCTAATGCAACAAATATTGCCTGTGGAAATTAGATCTATATTGTCGAAGCATGTAAGGTTTGCAATCACCAGACTTTGTTTCTTTTTCAACATTCTGTGCAGCAAAGTTATTGACCCTGATACTCTCGATAAATTGCAAAGAGAAGTGGTTGTTACCCTATGTCAGCTTGAGATGTATTTTCCTCCGTCGTTCTTTGATATCATGGTACATCTTGTTGTCCACTTGACTAGGGAAGTAAAAATGTTGGGACCAATTTTCTTGCATTGGATGTATCCCTTTGAACGATACATGAGCGTTTTTAAAAGTGATGTTCGAAACCGTTATCGGCCTGAAGGGAGTATTATCGAGGGTTATGTGGCGAGAGAGGTTATGGATTTTTGCAATGACTTTCTCAGTGGTAATGACACTCCTGATAATGACAAGAATATTGACGAGCAATTTGGCAAAGGAATTTTGGGATCACGTGTGAAAGTAATCAGCCGTGAGCAGTTGGAACAAGGTCACTTATATATTTTACACAACATGGACGAAGTGAACGTTTATATCGAGGAACATACCAATTTCATCAAGAGACAATATCCTCGAGCCAATACAATGTGGCTTGCTAGAGAGCATAACAAGACATTTATTAAGTGGTTTGAAAATAAAGTCTTACATCAACTATCTCAAACACCAGATGATATTACTGAAACTATCAAATGCCTCGCCTTTAAACCAAAATTGACTATTATGTCTTATGAAGGGTATGACATTAATGGATTCACATATTACACAAAGCACCAAGATGATAAGAGTGTCGTCCAAAACAGTGGGGTCACCCTTCAAGCATCGACTATGTTTTTTGCAAGTGCAAAGGATAAGAGTCCACGTGAAGCTAAAATGTCATATTACGGTGTCATTGAAGACATATGGGAGTTTGACTACATAGATTTCAGAATTCCGCTCTTCAAATGTAATTGGGTTGATAACACCAAAGGAATTATAGTGGATGAATTGGGTTTCACTTTAGTGAATTTTGAAAAGATTGGCGAGAAGGATGAACCATTCATATTGGCATCACATGTGAAACAAGTATTTTATATCGATGATCCTGCAAATGATAAATGGTCGGTTGTTCTTCATGGTAAAAGACAGTTCATTGAAGATCCTATAGATGAAGAACAGTACTATGATAAGTATGATGACTCCAGTCCATTCTCAGTTGGGTTGCCAACACCAGCAAATATTGAAGCTAATGATGACTTGTATGTGCGCAGAGATCACAATGAAGGATTGTTAATTGATAAAAAATCACAATATTAGAGGCATGTTTATATTTTTTTATATGTTTTATTTTTCTGAATGTGAACTTTACAATGTGAATGTGAACTTTACAATGTGAATTTTACAATGTGAATTACTTTATAATGTGAACTTTACAATGTGAATTACTTTACAATGTGAATGTGAACTTTACAATGTGAGCTTTACAATGTGAACTTTACAATGTGAATGTGAACTTTACAATGTGAATTTTACAATGTTAATTACTTTATAATGTGAACTTTACAATGTGAATGTGAACTTTACAATGTGAGCTTTACAATTTGAATTACTTTACAATGTGAACTTTACAATGTGAATGTGAATTTTCAGATGGCTGAGCATTCTCCTGATGACCGTGCTGATGATTACTGTGAGGGTGAGGACATCAATGCGCCGCCTCACAATGTAAGTTTTAAAAATATATCATATATTTATATGTATATGTCCATTTATAGTTATATCTTGTAAATGTGTTTATTTTGTCAAATTTTAGGTTGATGATGCACATGTACCATCTGAAGCACTTGAGCCACTTGATCAGCAACACCAAAAAGTTGACAAGAGAAGGGGCATCACTATGATGAAGAAGTTAATAGCACAAAAGGGCAATGGACCCAAACTTGTTGTGGATTTTGATAATGCAGGAAATGCATCTGGTATGAATCGCAATTCATTTGTTTCATATCTTGGGTATGTTACTCGTAGCCATTGCGGTTGTAAGATAGATTCTTGGCATAAGGTTTCTAAGGAGAAGAAAGACATAATATGGAAGGATTTATGCGTGAGTTATTATTAATTTGCAATTCTATTTTGTAGATTACTAATTTTTTGGATACTAGTTAATAGGAATTCTATTTTGCAGAGTATATTTGAATTGGATGAAAAGATGCATCGTAAATGCGTGATGCAACGCTGTGGGAGAGTCCTAAGGAACTATAGGACAAATCTCACCCGAGAATACATAAAAGAAGCTGACAAGAGGAAGAAGACAGCCACTGAACAGTGGAACTTCCTGGATAAAGAAGAATGGGACGTGTTTGTTGCTTCAAGACAAACTGATGAATTCAAGGCGTCAGTCCCAATCTCATTAATATATGTTGTATTCACTTATTCAAGATTAACATTTATTGTTACTAACCAAATCATTAATGTGCATACTAACTAGGCCCTCAGTGAGGCACAAAGATCAAGGCGTGCACTGAATGTACATGACCACACAATGGGTCCAAAGGGGTATGCAGCCATTCGCCAAAGACTACAGTCTGAGGCTACTGCTCAGTCTGCTGCTACTCAGGAGTCCTCCACTATAGATAGCACACATTTGCCTCACCATGATGTCTGGATAGTTGGGAGGCAAAATAAGAAGGGAGAAATAAGGAAGCCTGCAACTGCTGAGGCGGCTGCAAAAATGGTAAAATACAACTCTTACAGCAATCGTTCGAATATTGATTATTTGTGGTGTTTACTTAATTACAAATTTTTGTTTTGGTGATTAGCGGGAGCTGCACGAGTTGAGGAAACAAGGCAAGTTCATCCCTGAAGGCACAAGGGATGAATTGATAGTTGCTTTGGGTAACCCAGAGCATCCTGGACGTGTTAGGGCGGCAGGCGATGGTGTGGGCATCAAAGCTTTTTTTGGGCCATCCCAGCGCAAACATGTCCTAAAAGCGGGACTTTCACAAGAGGAGGTAACATATTCTTTCTTTATAATGTTACTGTAAAAGAGAATTCAATAATTAGAAGCTAATGTTTCTTTTATCCATGTATAGGTAGATGAGCTAGTTGATAGAAAACTAGAAGAAACAATGAAAAAGTGGCACGCATCTCAGACTGCCACTTACCAGACAGTACCTATGGTGTCTCACACTACTCCTACTGCAGAGGTTGGGAGTAATCCTGTAGACCCACCACCTAGCACATCCGCTGTAAGTATTTTTATGACATAGTAACTAGTTTTTTAATTCAAGATGATATGTTTTCAAGATGATATGTATATATGTATATAACATTCTTTACACAAAAATTTGTAGGGGTTGAAGCCATGCCATCTAAAAGTTAATGAATATGTCGTTGTAGAGGCGTCGGCTTACCCATCCCTACCAGGGGAAATGTTTCACGGGTCTCCATTACCAGCTGGTTGGATTCGTGTGAGCCTGATACATATATTCCCCAAGTGGATGGATCTTCCATTTCCATATGCCCACCCAGATTGTGAAACGCTTGGTGAGGCAGAAGGCGGAGTGATATTGTGGCTAAAAGCGGATGTCCTCTTTACTGAACTTGTATGGTAAATTTACATTACGTTAAATTGTTAGTGTGTGTATATGATGTCAGTTGATCTGAAATTATTATATATATACAGGTTAAAAAGAAGACACCCACAACATCTAGGCCTCCACTTCCACCTCCTACATTACCCAGTTGGGTTCCACAGGACCTAACTGTCCCGTTAGGTCCTAACTGTAGGGGTATGGCAATATGGTTAGGCGAACATGATATAAATTGCCCTATAACTGTTTCTATAGATGCAGATGTTGCAGATCAATCATACGAAAGCAAACTATTTATACAAGATATTTTGGAGTTGTTTCGATATGATTGGCTGAATACATCTATGATAGAGCTATGGATAAGGTGAGATCTTCTTTATACATCCATATACCTTGTGTAGGATCTGGTGATCTGGTTTCTTGTTTATTAATGCATACGTAATACATGTTTTGCAGCTACTTAGACAAGATATGTGCAGATTTTGCATTCGAACATGTAGGATTTTTTATTCCATCTTTGATTAGTCTAGTAGCTAAAGACCCTCCGTCAGTTCAACAATACTGCTGTGAGGCTTTTTCAATTTTTGCTCAAAAAAAGAAGACGATGATAATGGCTCCATTCAATGTAGAGTAAGTTTACTTTGCTTATTATAATTTGGACTTAAGAAAATTACATTTTTATTGTGGATTTTGAGTTATTAATTTTTAACTTTTTTACCTCTAGTGGTATGCATTGGGAGTTACTGGTTATTGTCCCCGAGACGTTCACTTTCTATTATCTAGATCCTAAGGGGAGTAAATTGAATACAAAATATGGACACATAATGAAAATGGCATTATTCTGGTGAGAAATATTTTATTTTCATATCTGTTAACATATGTTATTACATTACTATTTAATTATGCAATGTACTGTGTTACATTAACATGTAGGGGTTTTGATGAGTTCAAAAAGGCTGGAGGAAAGGTCCCCACGAAAAAGAACCAGCCAATAATTTGGAAGAACGTGAAAGTAAGTTCCCGACTGTAATATATATATATTATTTATGTGAACAGTGCTTAATTAGTTGTATTTTTTAATATTTTGTATGTTTGAATTTATAGTGTGCTACACAAGACAACGGATGGGCATGTGGATACTATGTGATGTGATTTATGCACATGATTATCAAATATGCCGTAATAGACATCGATTGTATTGATGAGGTATTATATAGTCTCATTAGATATATAATATGAAATATATCAATCTTATTTATAGCTCATTAATTATATATATACATCATTCTCTTTACAGGTGTTTAAAACTAACCACACTATAGGAACGGCCTTACCAGATGTACATGCTCCCTATACGATGGGAGAATTAAATGAAGTAAGAGAAGAATGGGCAACAACCATACAAGTAGTGGGGGATTTAAGATATAATTGAGATGTTGATAGCGAATAATGACTAAAGAATGATATTTTGTAAATGAATTTCTGAATTATAATATATGTGAATGTTTCTACATGTCTGGATGTTTCTACATGTGTCTGAGTGAAAATGAATGAAACTGTTGGTTGCTATATGAATGTTTCTATATGTGTGAATGTGAAAATGAATGGAACTACAGATTGCTAGCTACATGAATGTTTCTAAATGTGTGAAAATCAAATGGAACTGTAGGTTGCATTGCTAAATGTGTGAATATTTTTGTTGTTAATTTTGCAGGTTTGTGGCCTGTTGTTGGTTGATATCAATGGATGTCGTAAAACCTGCAGTTCATAACTGAACTGCAGGTTTCTCATCCTGCGACCAGCCATACAACAGGTCTGTAGACTGATAGAAAAAAAAACAAAAAATAGGCATCGGTTATTTGTATAAAACCAACACACATAGTTACAGTGTCGGTTTTATATAAATAACCGGGGTCTATATCCTGTGGCGTGAAGGCATATGGCGTCGGTTTCTTATCTAATAACCGACGCTGATAGTGCCCAAGATGGCACCCTTCTGTGGCGTGAAGGCATATGGCGTTGGTTTCTTATCTAATAACCGACGCTGATAGTGCCCAAGATGGCGCCCTTTCTGTGGCGTGAAGGTATATGGCGCCAGTTTCTTATCTAATAATCGACGCCTATAGTGCCCTGTTGGCGCGTTTTCAGTGGCGCGTGAAGGGTTATGGCGTCGGTTTTTGAACCGACGCGTAATGGCTGGGCTTTTAGCGTTGCCCACATAGGTGTCTCTTAGAAACTGACACTAAAGGCCTTAAATAACCGACACTAAAGGTCGATTATGTACTAGTGTAAGGTTATCTAGATTAATGTGAAGTTCATCAATAATTTTAGTAAGCTTCTTTTGTTTCTTGCAATCAATATATTTTTCATGAAATTCTTTAAGACTACTTGACTAATTCTTCTTTAGATAAATCAAAAACACTTACCTCATTAGTTTCTTCTTCATACATTATTGCCATGAGACATTCTACCTCCTCCTCTTTATTACGTTCACCATCATCACTTTATTGATCCCATGTAGCTAAGTAGGCTTTGTTTTTCTTATTTAATGATGATCCCTTGCCTTCCTTGAGTTTTGCGTATTAAAAGACCATGTGGCCTTTATTTCCACCTTCAAAGCACCTACAAGAAGAGGAAGGGGAACTATGAGTTTTGTTAGATCAAAATCTCTTATATTCCTTACCACCTATATTAAGGTGCTTTCATCATCTTCATCACTTGTGTCACTTCTTTCTTATATGATGTTTCTTGGTGATGCTTTGGTGGTGGATTTGAAAGCAAGATCCTTCCTTCACTTCCTTTGTTGTTCAACTTCCACTTTTTTTTTGGTAAGTCAGGAGCTCATCTATTCAGCCCACTCTCCTCCTGTAGAGAAAACAACAGATTGACATAAATTTCCTACTGAAAAAGTTAATTTGGTAGAACTTCTACCATTATATAGGGGAAGGGGATGGGATGACCCATAGGTTCGAGCAGAGGATCATTGTAGATATGATCTTTCTAAGAAGTTTTGAGATGGTGCTTAGAGAGGTAGTCCACCAGATGCAAAGACTTCTTGTTCACCTTCATGACTTTAGCTTCCTCAAAATCAGCTTGACTATGTTGAATGAACACCCATGGCCTTAGGGTAGGCATGTTATCAACTTGGTTTACTATATCCAATACAGCTTCAGAGCCATCCGATTCGAGGACAATAAGGGTAAAGTCATTTTGTTTACAAACCTAGAATGCTAGATGCATGGCTCTAGCGTCTGTCTCCACTACAGAGTTAACCCTTATTGTCTTCGTGCACCCTCTGATCAATCAACCATCCCAGTTAAGGGAAATAGTTGAGATGGATACTTTGTTCCCTCAGACTGAGGTGTCTTTCATCATCAACACCTGGTTTTCCTCTAGCTCAGGAGGTTTAGTCTCTCAATCATAGTTTGATTCCCTTACCATCTCATTTCTTCTTCAAGATTTCGCAATAGTATTGCACATCGAATTTATATGGAGGACATGACGACCCTCATTAGTAAAGGTCCTTTCGAAGACTGTAGAATTCCTTGCCTTCCAGATCATCCAGCATGTTACTGCAAATTTTGTTTTGATTTCATCGAACTTCTTCAAGTTCTACATTAACCAGCTGCTAGTCCCATTTCCGGTATGAGTTAATATAATGTTTGGGAGTTTTAGTTGATGCCACACCTCAATGGCAAATGGATAATCCCTCAATGAATGGAGGATGGACTCTTCGCTGCAATCACATCTTGGGCATATTGCAAATGCAGTGAAGTTTCTCTACTTCCTTCTGGTGTTAGTCATGATAGCATCGTGAGCTGTTAACCACATGAAGACCCTAATTTTAGTTGGTGCTTGGATACTCCATATGTTCGTCCATGGCCCATCTACATGGACTACATTATCAATATGAATAAGGTCATAGGTTGAGCTCGTAGAGTATTTTCCTCTGAAGTCATGTTTCCAACTCCATAGACCAGGATCACTGTTGCATTTTGGAACAAGTAGGCAAAGTATGCATTCCACACATTCGCTCGATAGAAATTTGTTCAAGAAACTCGTGTCCCACTCATCCTGAAGATTAACAAGGATGGACACTCTCAAGTCTTTAAGTTCCATATGATAGGTTGATTACTGATGTCCTCGAGTTTCTAAAAGCCTGGTACCTAGTCATCGGTCCAAACAATTGTGTCCTTACCATAGCCAACAACTTTGGTACAGTTGGAAGTGACAAAATTTCTCCCAGCATATAGGGACCTCCAGAAAGTTGTCGAACGACAGCCTTTTTGGTTTTTGAAGTTCTTATACTTATTTTGACGACCTTCCCTCCATGGAGATGGCTTTGAGTTCATAAAGTTCCAAGTGTTCTTCTATATGAGGCTTTGTTCCATCTAAACATAGACTTAATGCCTAGGCCACCATTATCCATATTGGTTGTAACCTTCCTCCATGCCACCAAAGGGACGGGTCTAACTTTATGACCTCCCCTCCACACAAAATTTCTAATGGTCTTGTCCAATCTTTTATAGATAGATATTGGTATTTTGGTTGTCTGCATTGTATAAGTAGGAAAGGAGGTTAGAACTGCTTTTGTCAAACATATGTCGCCTGCTAGAGATAGTGTCCTAGCCGCCCAACCATTGACCTTAGCCTCAAGATTATTCATGATGTAAGCATAGGTCTCCTTATTAACTTTCTTATAAAGGAGGGGTACTCCCAGGTATCTACCCAGATCTATAGTTTCAACAATACCACTGGCTGCACAAATGCTAGATTGTACCGCATGGCTAACCGAGGTAGATAAGAAGATCTTGGACTTATTGATAGATATCTATTGTCCAGAGGAAACTTCGAAGGTCTGAAAGCATTGGTTGATAATAGTAATATGTTTGAAAGAAGCTTAAGAAAAGATAATAATGTCATCCACAAACAAGATATGCGACATGGGTTGTCCCGATTGGGACAATTTGATCAGCTTCCAATTGTGACTATGTACAAATTGGTTGATGAGCTGAGTGAGCCTCTCCATACACATAAAAAATAAGTAGCGGGAGAGGGGATCAGCCTATCTCAAGCCTCTAGATGCTTTGAAAGGAGGGAGGGCTTCACCATTAAAAATGATGCTAGTATGACATGTAGAGAGAGTATTCATGGTGTACTGGTGGATGTTGGACGTCCAAGACATATTGTTGAGGGTGTCCTCTATGAAATCCCAAGATAGCTTGTCATGCGCTTTACATAAATCAACCTTGATGGCCATGTAGGGGGGACTAGATCTTCTTATCATGTTATGAACGATTGCCTGGACAAAGATATTATTGTCAGAGATATTGCTGCCTGGAACAAAGCTCGTTTGAACATTAGATACCCATCTAGGGATGTATTGTTTAAATCTTTCCACCAAAACTTTTGAGGCTAGCTCCATGGTAGAATTATTCAGGGAAATAGGTCTCAACGGATTACAGTTAATCAGACATTTACATTTAGAATCAAAACAACATTCGAGTATCCAAGAGAATTTTGAATTGGTTGTCCATTGAGCATATTGTGAATGGTCCTTAGGACAGAATCCCTTATAACCTTCCAATGCTTTATCATGAATAAGGTGTTTGTCCCATCCGTCCCCGCTGCCTTTTATGGGTTAGAAACATTCAATATTTTCTACACTTCATATTCCGTTGGTGCAGCAGCAAGGACACATAGTTGAGATCAATCATACGTTGGAAGTTTGCCGTCATAGAATTCATATCCTAAGCTAAAGGCATTGATGGTTCTTTGAAGAGATTTCTAAAGTGGTTGTGCATAAGAAGTTGAACAACAGGTTTATCGGAAATCCACTTGCCGCTGTCATTTTGTAATGTAGAGATACAATTAGGACATTATCTATTGTTAACAAAAGCATGATAGAATTTTCTATTGTTATCTCCATTTCAGAGCCAATTAATGTGACTGCACTATTTCCAGGCCTCTTCTTCCTTCATAAGGACATCATCTAGCTTCTCTCCTAGATCGAGGCATACTTTGTCTCTATCTTCACAATATTGAGTCTCCAATTCTTTTTTATTTTAGTAATTTTCTGAATGAGGGTTTCTTTAATTTTTCTTTGCCTCCTATCAAAAGCTTTGTCCTAGTGCATGATACTATCTTTAATCGAGTTCAATGCTTCCTGGAAAAGCATAATCTGGTTCCAGTTGTTCTTAAGAAGGTTTTGAAACTCAGGTTGATCATGCCATATTGCTTTCATTTTGAAACAAACTTGATGTTTAGGTGTCTGCATGTTTAGAATAGTAATAGGGTTGTGGTCATATCCAATGAGAGGTAAGTTTTCATAGAAACAACATGGGAAACTCTAAATCCATTCAGTATTAGCAAATTCTCTATCGATACGCTCATGGAGGATGCCCTTTTAATACGTGAGCTTGTATCTAGAGCTGCCAATATCCGTAAGGCCTACTTGGATGAGTGCATTGTTAAACTCGACTGCTTCTCAGAGGTTAAAAAATTGACTCCCAATCTTCTCGTTAGGTGAGAGCATACAGTTGAATTTGCCTAGTGTGATCCAAGGCTTGTCGATAGAGGTAATGAGTTGACTCAAATGATCCAACAACACTGGTCAATGAGTAGGAGAAGGAGAAGCATATATGAAGGTGATGTAGATGCTATTGTTAACACAACAATGAATGTAGTATCTATGAATTTGAATGATTTGAGGGTTACAATCAATTTCATTCCAAAGAACCCAAATTCCACCAGAAAATCCCATTGCCTCAACTCTATGCGAGCTTGAGAAACCTATGTCTTTAATGACTTTTTCATCTTATTCGCCAGAAATCTGAGGTTCAAATATGGAAACTATCTTGATTCTATACTTTTTAATAAGGTTATTGAGGGTCTGCATCAAAATAGAAAAGATATTTGTTATTGGCCTTCATAGGTAGATGAACCCTCTTTATCTTCACCTACCCTCTTAGACCTACTTCGAGTATTATAGGGATATGTCTTCTAACGACTACTCGAACTAGGATTAGATTTCTTTTCTTTGGCTTTCTGCCCAGTATGAGATACTTTTTTACTAACATTCTTCATAGAAGAGGAGTTCTCTTTAGAACCCATTGTGATATCAGACCCTCCATTTGAAGGTTCCTTGTTGGCCTCGTCCCTCCCCCTAGAAGGTTTCCCCATAATGATCTCATCTCCATAAGGAACAAAAACGGTATGCAATGGTTCTTCATTCGCAATGACAATATTCTTCTGCATCTTCATTGTACTTGTGTCATTATCTGGAGATGGCGTCGTTGTCGTCTCGTATGGGGTGTGATTCGGGTTCTGCTTTGACGATACATCGACATCCTCTTCCCTCCTTTGCTTCTTACGATACACTTTGGGACTAGATAAAGTAACCTACTTTTGTTCGAAGTTGCAAATATTTCCTCATCAGTAGCTTCAAGATCTTCTTCATCCTCATCCACAACATGGTATCTATTATTTAACTCTTTACCTTGTCCCATGGTTCTTCGACTTAGATCTTTTTCCTTTTTCCTCAGTGGTCTACTCTCTAGGATCTTCTTACCATAGTATACCTACCATTTTTCTTCCTTGTCTACCCATCTCATGCCTGTGTCATCCTCATCCGACATTGATTCCACGGGTGATAGAGTTTCTACTAGTCCCCTGCAGTCTTGTTCGTTGTATCCTAGTTTCCCACACTTCGTACACAAGTTGGGTAAGTATTCTTATTCAAGTTTATATTCTCTTCCATTTATCAGTATGGACGGGTGGATTGGGAGGCTAGTATCCAGTTCTATAGCCAATCTAGCAAATCTACTCCTTGTCTAATTCATAAAATGATCATCCACTTGAACAAGATGACCCACCTTTTATCTTATTCTTTTGAAGATATCCCCATTATAGTAATGGATTTGAAGACCCACCACTCACACCCATGTTACAATGTGGTCCAATATTCCTCTGGATGGTTCAGAATACCCATCCCATGGTCACACCATCAAGCATCCTCCAAACAGAGACCATGGACCTCCAATTAGCACATTTTGATGGTCATTTTATTATAGAACTGAACAACATAATACTGATTTGAAAGTTCATATAGTTCAAACCGGCATGTCGGTCACCATAGTAGTTTCAACCTCTCTGCCATAGTTAAGAAACCCACATATTTTTCAATCAGTTTTACAATCACTGAGTATCGAAAGGGTTTAATGAAGATATCTTCAGCCTTGGGAGACACATAGATCTCTGGGTAGCCATTTGTGTTCACCGGTTCAATAGCCTACAGGTTCAAGATTTCTTTCGGCTCATCATCAATGAAGAAGGGGTCAGACGCACCCTTTTCTCGATCCCATGCACGCCTGCTTAAAGTTCAAAGGCATCTTTTGTAAAGCACCTTCTGGTAGAAAGGGGTTTCCATTGTCAATGTAACCAAAGTCCATCTCCATCCCATCCATATCGGTTGTCGGAATATATTCTCTTATTCCCTTAGACATGGTTCCTCTCATATATCTATATGTCATATTCAATCTCATTTCCTTGACCAAGAGTTGAGCCCTATCTACCGTTCTTGATGGGCTCTTCCTTCCATTCCTTCCTTTGCCACCAAATCTGTCGTCGTCTCTTCAGGTTTCCTTGTGGTCACCTACACTGCCACTCCCTGTAGCCCCCATCATTGGCATATGGCTTCCACTTTTTCTTCCTCCTCAAGGGTGACTTAGTGTGTCTCTAGATTCCCAATGAGATTCTCCATCTTTAGTGTTGAAAGATCATTGGATTTCTTGATAACGGTAACTTTTGACTTGTATTTGGGATGCAATGATCTAAGTATCTTGGAAACTTAATCTTCCTCATTTATATTCTTCCCCAACACACTTAGGATGTTAATAATGTTAGAAAATCTAACATACATTTCTTCAATGCTTTCATTAGGTTGCATACAAAATAATTCAAGCTTGCATTTAAGCATACTAATTTTTAGTGTTCTTAACTTGAGTAGTTGCTTCATGTGTTACAGCTAATTTGTGTCAGATTTCATGAGCAGTTTCACATGAAGATATGTGATTAAATTCACTAAAATATAAAGAACAATAAAGAATGTTTATTGCATTTTCATTAAGTGTGGCATGCTTTATTGTATCTTGATTCCATGTGTCTAACTCAGTTCTTGGAAGCACATATGGATGATCTATCATCTTCCCAAGTTCAAAGCTGATTCCCTGGAAGTAGAACTGCATCCTCCTTTTTCGGTATGTGTAGTTTGATCCGTCGTACACTAGTGGCCTTCTCACATGTGTTCCTTCCAAGTTCATCTTGCCAAACACATTGTCCCCCATTCTTCAAGACTTGTTAGGGATCCTTAAAGACCTGCTCTGATACCAAACAAAAGTTCTAGAGGGGGTGAACATAGATTTATGATGATTTTAACCAAATAAAATTACTTTACTTCAAGTGCTGCTGAAATATAAAGCAATAGAGGCAACCGTAAGAGACACGGGATTTAGAGTGGTTCCCTCAAATGACATCAGTCTACTACCTAGTTGTTTCCAACCAAAATTTCTAAACCTTATATTTTATTCCTTTATATATCAATAAACAATATATACAATTTATTGATGTCTTTTGTGGGTTAAGACAAACCCTCATTTTCAGATCAAAGGAGAAGTACCACATTCTTTAACAGACCACTGGAAGGTCACCTTCTGCACCTCTTCTTTGATGGATGCAGAAGAGCACCGAACAACCTCTTCTTTAACGGATGAGAAAGAGTAGCATATCACCTCTTCTTTAACGGACTTGGAAGAGAATCGTTCTTCACCTCTTCTTTGACAACTAGTAGAAGAGAACCAAGTTGAGAAGACTCCTTCTTCTCACAGGTTCCTGGATAGCCTTCACTTTAAGAAGTAGCCCAAGAGTAATAAAACAAAGAAGAAATAGAATGGAGAAAGAAAGTAACAAAATAAGCTCACAAGATATACAATCAATCTCTAATGGACAAGTGATGACGATTCACTCCAAAATGGTTTATAAAAAGTAGTATTAGGTGGAGAATATACTATAACTAAGCTAAGGGCTTAGGCTAGAATGATAGCAACTTGAAGTATTGGACATAATCTCTTTGAGAATGACGGAAAGCATGTAGTATGCCCAAAGTATGTGTATATGATCTCAATTGTTGTTCAATTGTCATATACAAGGTAACCTAAGACCACTCCTAATTATAGGAAATGTTTACAAGTGGTTAGGGAAACTGTAGGGAGAGTCTAGAGTGTTATAGATGGTCAATTAGCTGTTAGGAAGAAATTAACTAAGTTAAAATGACTGATTTGATCGTTCATCAACTAACATTTCAGAACCATTCTCGATTGAGAAATCATTCAATCGAAAACTATCTCACTCAAGAAATATTTTGATCGAGCAGTGCTCTTGCCTTAAGTTTCTCTAACGACTAAGTGTTGGTCTAGCTTATTGGTCTAACATAGCACAAGGGCTCTTTGATGGTCAAACTTTTTTTTTACTGACCATCTCAGCCAAGATTTTCTTCAACCAAGAATGACCCAGAACACAAGATCTACAATGCCTATTTCCTAGTTGACAACAAGTTCAACTGAATGGATTTTGGTTGACAAAGATTTCGACTGAGATAGACTCTATGAAGGAATTTGCAAATGTGTGAAAACCTATCTAATTACTTTACTACCAAAACCTATCAACCCTGAAGGTTCCATATGAGTATGGGATAAGGTTTTGGGTAGGTTTAGAAATATCATCACTTGTCCTTACATCATATCTATCATGTTTTACAAAAACACACGTGTACAATCAAATACATGGTGCAACTTGATTTGCAAGCATCCAAACATACAAAATTTGCAAGGTCCTTATAGTTGGATCTTGAGTTAGTTCCTTGATCACCTAAAATACTTGATACACATGTTACTAATACAATTTGGGAAATATTTGCATCATCAAAATATGAGTGTGGCAAATCAAAAGGACAACAAGTTGTTCTTGTATTTAAGCCTTTTTTGATATATTCTTGAAATGTATTTTGTTCCCTCAAGTCAGATGGCGTCTGATATTTTTTAGGTTCTGGTGAAGTTGTAACCCTGATATAGTATAATCTGGTTAGGTGTTCATAAATGTCCGATAAATTCAGAAATGAAGGATATTTGTCTAGAAGAGCTTGAAATGAAATGGTTTAGGACCCCAATTGGTAATCTAAGTGTTACGTGATATAGAGAAGTGATCAGGTATTAGTCTATGGTATGGAATAGCTTGGGAGAGAGGGAACTTGGAATCCCATGGTTGTGTACAAATGAATCTATCTAGTTATCCCAGATATGACCTTGATTCCATGGAAGTTAGAATTGGAAGGGGAGAGGTATATAAGGAGGTATTCTTGTATGAATGATCAAAATGTCTATCATCTCAATGTTGTGCATAAGCATGACTAATGTTTGGTGTGTGTCTTTCAAGAGCATTTCTAGTGAGGTTCAGATATCCCCTATCAACCAGAGCTATGTTTGATGTGATTCGGCTAGTTGGTGAAGTTCAATGAAGATAATATCCTTGTTGTGTCGGGGATCCCCATATAGGCCAATGTAGAAATGTATCCATGTTATCATGTATGATTTTGATATTGGTGGTGATACTATATGTATCTATATAGTGTCTTATATAATTAATTGTGTGTGGGTCCCATACAATAATAACCCCACCCCTGACTCCAATGGGAAGAATTTTTTTCCATTCTTAAATAAATTTACCTCCCCTGGTGTTAAGTTCATAAGAGGTGAGTTGTGTCTTAGCTTCTTAAATAGTAATTTGATAATTTTTGTTTCTACTAGAAACATTTTTGATATGCCTATGTCTATTAGAACTAGACACTCCACAAACATTCCATGTAGCAATAATCATAAATGACTATATATATAACTATGTAAGAGAAGAGAAAAGGAAGTATAGAAACGGAGCATTGTGATGGTGAGGTTGACGATCTATTCCATAGATAGTGTGTAGGGTCTTCGATTGCTCCATCCTTCATCGCGGTCAAGTATAGTGAGTGATATGTTGGTGTCTAGTAGTGAATCAAATGTGATGCCATAAATTTCAGCAAAAGAAGCAAATTCAGTTGCATTTTCCCATGATGCTATATTTTTTATATGATCAAGATCTGAGTAAGGATTATGTTATTCTAAATCTATGCAAGGGTAAGTTTTATGTGACACCTCATGCCATACAAAGTGAGATTACTCAAGACATAATCGTGGAAGAAATATTAATGAACAAATTATTAGAAAATGCTAAAAATTTAAACCTTTTTCATAAAATAGACATATAGCAAGAACCTTTACACATGCGTCCTTTCATGCCTCAAAGGATATACAAGGCATGTTGTTAACCTGTAACAAAATAATTGTTCCTGAACATATATATATATATATATATATATATATATATATATATATATACATGATTCCACCACAAATGTTCATAAAAAGAATATAGGTCAACCACATAAAGAAGCACGTTCGCGAAATGTCTATAACACATTCCCCAAAGACAGGAGTGTATAGGGACGAATCTAGGACTCTATCAACAAAAGACATCTAGCAACACTTCCAACCTTATCAGCTATTGTTCCGCTGGCTACAGCTCAACCTCCTCTATACGATCTCTACCTCTTCATGCTCATCCGCCTAAAAAGGGTGTGGGAAACCCATGGGGTGAGATTCCAAATCTCAGCGGGAGATATAACTCAACACCAACTCTATTATTACCACAGATCTGATAAACTAAGCAGACGTAAAGTTATAACTAAAATGAAGTAGGTAATCAATATTAACAGGATGGGCAATTACTGTTGAATCATGAAACATCTTAATAATTTAAAAAGAATATGAAGAACATGTATATTTTTCCATCAACAACATTGCATAAATATCAAGCAAGGCCTCAACCAATGTTTTTATATTTGGTCCTATACAATTATACTACACGACTGATTACATATTTCATTTTGCCCCGAGGATTTGAGTCATACCACCCAAATCCAACCGACCACTTAATAAGTCAAAATCGATGCCATACAAGGTCTAATGGAAGAGCCAGAATGCACGACCTCACCACACCTCTTGGTCAACATAAGAGAAAATACCACAGAGACATATCAGTCAACTACAACAATGACTTATAGTCAATTTTAGGGATTGGCTCATGCATGGCCATCCACATATATAATCATAACTAGCCCACCTTGGTACAGGTATGGCAATAGAAGAATAGGCTCACGCAGGGACGTTCTAACAAAAGGAGTGGCTCACGCATGGCCATCCATATCACATCAAGATCAACTGACGCATGGTCATCTCACACATCATGTATTTAAGGATACAAGGAATTACTCGACTTGTACCCCGTATATTCAAAAATATGCACTCTAAGTTAAACTTATTTCACCATTAAGAAAATTATTGACACTGAATGGATCTATGGCACAGGGTAAACTACACTATTATATTTCACTTGATTAATTAGATCATTTTAAACATCTTGAAGCATCAATCAAGTTACAATGTACTACCTCTAAACAAATTCTACAAAATTAGGGTTTGAGGCATGGCTAATACATACTGAAACATATAAGGATCACATCACTGCTTTATTCCAGTTATTCACCAATGTCCATCACAAGGACCAGATGCTTGGACTAGCAACCCCTCATCTCCTCATTGAGGAAAAACATCTCATGTAAGGCAATAAACCATCATTAGGCCATAAGATCATTCACCTCCTCTTTCAAGGATGTCCACAACAGTTTATGTCTTATAAGTCCCATTCAAACATACCATAAACATCATAGCTCATACATGGCTATGCATAACATTCTTTCACCTACATGGTTAGGTATTCACAACAAGAGAAGTAATACATCATTAACACTATCATCTCATAGGATCCATGCCAAACATTTTGCATCATTACAATTAGGGTTTCACTTTACCTGATTAGGGTTTACATTGGATCAACAACCACCCTCAAGTTATCACTTTCATCCTTGTTATTATGGGGTATGTTATGAAGTATAGAAACACAACTCTCAACATCATCATAAACATGTTATGATGTATAGAAACATAACTCAACACCTTTCATACAACTATTCCAAGGAGTATCACCTCATAGCATGTGACCCTAACATCAACATGGTGTATCATAAACACCACTACAAGATATCGACTGAGGTTCCCAAATAGGGTATTGGTTTGTCCTTCAAAGGTATCAGACAACCATACCAAGGTAGGGTATCGGCCTACCTACCCAAGGTGTGTATCGATTTGGCATCACAAGGCATATCATTTTGTCATCTCTAGGGAGTGTGACGGTCACCACCGTTTAGGGAGTGATGGGAAACCAGACCATGTCGGGCAACATACAAAGGGGTACATCTGATGGATCAGCTTGAGGTATCGGTTGAGCACTACAAGGTGTCGGGCTACCCTCTTAGGAGGTGTATCATTTTAACATCTAAGGTTAGTGTATTGGGCCATCACACCTAAGGAGAGGGTGTCGACCAACTTAGCTTGATGGGTAACGCCATCCCAAATCAAAATGTCCATCTCAGTTTGAGGTGTATCGGGCAACATCACCCAAGGTTATGTATCAGTCTCTTCCTAAGAAGAGTGTTTCGGTTAGCCTTAAAACATATCAACTCATCTAGGTACGCTAATAGCCATAACGGGATAACACCCTAGAACGCATACATATCTCACCATCACACATGTTGGTCTGGGTGTACAAGGGCATGACGGCCTAGACATTCACCAAGTTGTGATGATCTATCTCTTGGTGTAACGATCTGTCACCTTCAGGTCATGACGGCCAGGGGGCATCACAGGTCGTGACGATCACCCAAACATATTGGCTCCATCATCTCCTACCTCAAGACGACATTACTAACAGGGCAAGAGAAAGGTGCAACACAAAGGCATCAACTATCAAGGTTCCTCTTCCTTAAAAACAACATTTAAAACCAACAAGAAAGAATACTACCATGCAAGATATAATGAGCCAATGATAAAGAGCAAAGATAGTAAATAAAGAGGTGACAATAATAAAGAGGGTTTAGAGTTATATAACTCACCTCAAGGATCACCACCAAGCTCTAAGCTCCAAGGTCAATCTCCAAGCTTCTCGAGCTCAAGGTAGAAGAAGATCCTCCAAGCTTGATCACCACAACACCTCCAAGAGAATATAGGACCAGTGTTAAGAGGTCATGAGAGGGAAAGAGAAGCAACCAAGGTCCATGGATGAGAAGAAGAAAGAAAGAGAGAGAGAAGCTAAGGATCATGTCTTACCAAGTAAGAAGATGAAACGAGCAAACCACAAGCTTAGGCTCATCCACCAAGCTCTAAGGGAGAGCACTCCTTAAGCTTAAGATCGGCCACTAAGGAGAGAATGCAAGGATAACCAAAAGGTTTCTCTTGAATGGATAGAAAGAGGTATATATGCAAGAGAGATGAAAGAGAGAATAGAGGAAAGGTGTCACCACCAAAGAACTCTAGATGACACATGTCCACAAAGACAGAGCCACATGCAACTCCATGCAACAAGGCGAAAAGAACCATGTCTCACCCACTAGATTGTTGGCTAAATGGACATCATTTAAATCCCTTTGTTTTGATAATGACAAACATTTCATCTTATGAATCTAACGTGCTACTTGAGTGTTTTAGGAATTAGGTGGATGACAAACTCTTGGAAGATCTATATGCTCAAACTGCTTTAATTCATGATTGTAATCAAATGTAAACACTTGTACAAGTATATAATGTACAAGTACTTAGATATCATGTAAATCAAGCATTTAGATCTTCCCTAGACAAATCACAACACTTAGATAGGTCATCCCCTGCAATAGTGTCACAACTGCACACTCATACACACACTTAGTACTTAGTTTAAAACATTGAAACAGGGTTAATCTCGGTCGACAAAATTCTCGACCGAGACACTCTTGGTCGACAAACTTTTCGACCGAGAATGACCCAGGTAGCTGTTAGACACAGCAGACAAAATAGTTGGGAGTTGGATCAGAACGTTATATACACTTGACCCCAGACAGTCCCTCGGTCGACAAAACTTCGACCGACTGGGATCTTGGTCGACAATTCCTCGACCAAGAATGTCTCTGTCTGCACTTTTTAGAATTAATTAACTAGCCATTGTTAAAGCAACTAATGGATTCCTAACGGCTAGTTGAGAACTAAGAACCCCCTAAAAAGTGTCTAGAATGTCCTTAAGCATCCATAGGCCATTCCTATAAATAGGACAAGCCATAGGACACCCTACACACACTTGTGCAATACTTGAGCTTACATACTTGCAATTGACAATCTGTTTTGAGCAGTTGAGCAACTCTAGTACTTGCTACTCATTTCCTTTGCTCCAAATTCGTGTCCTATAGGCTAGCATCTCCTACCCACTAAACCTACACTTCCATACTCATTGGTTAGGAGATCAATATGCTTGATATAGGAAATCAAGCCTTGTGCTTCAAGTGGTAATTGTAATTTATGTTTCCCTTCTTGTTCTTTCTTATTGCTTGTATTCTCCTTGCTACTCCTAGGGTTGGAGGTTGCAGATTGGAGAGAGTTTTGATCTTCTTGGTGGAGAAGGAGATCTTTGGACTACTTCTAGAAGGCTGTCTCAACGGGAAGCTACTTCAAGAGGAAGGCTACTTCAAGGGGGAGCTTGAAGTTACTTCAAGGAAGGCTGCTTCAACGTTGGCGAGACTACTTCAAGGTGAAGGTTGTCCAAAGGGTGTTGAAAGTGTTCTAATTTTATGTAATATCCTTGCGAGGTAATAAAATTAAATACTTTCAAAATCTCAGTTGGGTAAGCAACCGGGTAGTGGATTGACTGCCTTAGTATTTGTTAAGGTTGGAACCACTCTAAACACCTTGTCTCCTTCTTATTATCTCAATTGTGGTTGTTTGAGTTGAATTATTTTAAAATATCCATAAAACCCTATTCACCCCCCTAGTGGTTTTTCATAGATCACCTTCCTAGGCCATGGCCGATACACCTCTCTAGTTCTCTACACAAACCGATAGCATGAAACCATGGAGCCACAAACCGATATGGTGTATCTAGAGACACCACAAAACCGATACAAGGCCCCCCTCAAGGCTTTCAAGCCCAAGATAGCACCTCTAGGTGTAAGGTACACCTCAAACATGAGTGCCAAGGATGTCACCACTCAACCAAGGTGCACATCTCTTTCTCTTTCCTCTAGATTATTCCAAGAGAGAGAAGGAACACTATAGTGGCAAACTTGCATATCAACCCCTAACCTGGGTAAATTGCAATTTGCACCAAACCTCTCCACAAAACACAAACATCAAACAAACAAGCTCAAACACGGAACTCAAGCTTCCAAAATGCCCTAATTACATCTCAGAGATGATTAGAGAAAGGATCTAAGCAACATACTTAAGTAAAATAAACATTGTTATTCCAAAACATGGGTCGGGTCCTTACAAGCCATAAACCCCTAACAGAGATTTCACCCCCGAAATCCTAAGAGAAAAGGGAGGGATACTTCCTCCTAATCTCTTCCTCAAGCTCCCATGTGGCTTTCTCAATACCACGGTGATGTCAAAGAACTTTTACAAGTACAAGGTCCTTCCTCTTCAACTTATTCACTCTCTGATCAAGGATCAACATTGGACCTTCTTCGTAGGTCACATCCTCTTCAAGCTCTACTTCCATAGGTTGTAACATTAACTTTGTATCAAGATGGAACTTCCTCAACATATTGACATGGAATAGTGGATGTAACCTATGCAACTCAGGTGGCAACTCTAACTCGTAAGCCACGTTTCCAAATCGTGCCATCACTGGGTAAGGTCCTATATACCTAGGAGCTAACTTACCCTTCTTCCCAAACCTCATAACACCCTTCCAAGGAGAGATCTTCAGATATACCTTGTCGCCCACTTGGAACTCCAAGGGTCTACAATGATTATGCGCATATGACTTATGTATGTCCTGTGCTACTTTCAGTTGTTGCTATATCACCTTGATTTTCTCTATTGTCTGTTGCACAAGCTCAGGACCAAGAAGTTGATATTCACTATCTCATACCAACACAACAGAGATCTGCAACGTCTCCCATACAACACCTCATATGGTGCCATGTCAATACTACTCTGATAGCTGTTGTTCTAGGCGAACTTTATGAAACTGAGATGTACATCCCAACTTCCTAAAAACTAAAGAACACATGCCCTCAATAGATCCTCCAAAGTCTAAATAGTCCTTTCAGATTGACCATCTATCTGTGGGTGGAAAGCAATATTAAACTTCAATTGGGTACCCAAAGCTATGTGCAGTCGCTCCCAAAAGAGACTGGTGAACTGAGGACCTCTATCAGACACTATAGTAGATGGAACATCGTGCAAACGCACTATCTCACCAACATAGACTTGGGAAAGATTTTCTAGCTGTGAACATCATCTTCACAGGGAGGAAATATGCTGACTTGGTCAACCTATCAATGATCACCTAAATGGAATCATACCCTTTGTATGTCCTAGGTAGACCAACCACAAAGTCCATAGTCACATGATCCCATTTCCACTACGGTATAGGAAATGGTTGCAACATTCCTACAAGCTTCTAATGCTCATGTTTAACCTGTCAACACACAACACACCTTACAATGAACTCAACTACATCTTTCTTCTAGCCTGGCCACCAGTACATATCCTTCATATTATGGTACATCTTGGTACTACCTGGATGCATAACATACATAGATGAATGAGCCTCTTCCAATACCATCTACCTCAGGTTATCAACATCAGAAACCACTATCCTGTTATGATAACAAATTGTCCCACCATCTGACTCATGGAAACCATCACACTTCTCACTATTGAACTTTGATCTAATCTATTGCATCAAAGTATTTGTTTGTTGAGCTTCTCTGATCTATTGTCTCAGCATAGGCTTCACCTATAGTTGTGCCAACAAAGCAGCTAACAAGTAGACTTCCAACTTGACATTCATATGATGCAAGGAGACCAACATGCTTCACTTGTGACACATCAAAGAACTCAACTAACCTTTATCCAAGGATGAGGATGAAGACTTCATGCTCAATGCATCCGCTATGACATTTTCCTTCCCCGGGTGGTAATCAATTGTATAGTTGTAGTCTTTGATCAACTCCATCCAATGACGCTGCCTCATGTTCACCTTCTACTGTGAAAATATGTACTTTAGGTTCTTGTGATCTATAAAGATGTGACACTTATCCCCATACATGTATTGCCTCCAAATCTTCAATGCATGAACTACTATAGCTAGTTCCAAATCATGGGTTGGGTAATTCTCCTTGTGTTTCTTAAGCTGTCGAGAAGAAAAAGAAACCACTTGCTTATCTTACATCAACACACAACCTAGACCAGTCTTGGATGCGTCACAAAAGACAATGTATCCCTTTTCTTGCTCAGGCAAAACCAGAATCAGTGTACTTGTCAACTTCTCCTTCAACGTCTGAAAAGCATGTTGACATCTGTCATCCCAAACGAACAACACATCCTTCCTCATCAACTTTGTTAGGGGTAGGGTGATAGTACTCAAGTTCTTAATGAACCTCCAATAATAGCCTACAAAACCTAGAAAAATGCACACTTCAGTCGGTGTCTTAGGATACTCCCACTCTATTACAAACTCCACCTTCTTAGGATTTATGCACACTCCTTCGATAGATATAACATGTCCCAAGAAATCTACCTCTCTTAACCAAAATACACACTTACTAAAATTGGCATAGAGTTGATGTTGTTTCAACACTGTCAATGCTTGACGAAGATGTTATTCATTTTGTTGACTATCACGACTACATATCAAGATGTCATCTATAAAAACCACCACAAACTGATCAAGGAACGGTCAGAACACCATGTTTATCAAATCCATGAACACTATTGGTGCATTGGTCAACCCAAACAACATAACCACAAACTTGTAGTGACAATACCTTGTCCTAAAAGCTAACTTTGGTGTGTCAACCTCCTTGATCCTAACCTGATGATATCCTGATGTCTTATCTATCTTCGAGAACACCATTGCATCACGCAACTAGTCAAATAGATCATCTATCCTCAGTAAAGGGTACTTATTCTTTATCGTGACCTTGTTCAACTGCATGTAATCTATGTGCAACCTCATAGACCCATCCTTCTTCTTCATGAACAACACTCGAGCACCCCAAGGTAACACACTCGGCCTAATGAAACCTTTGTCAAGCAGTTCTTGCAACTGTCTCTTCAACTATGCCATCTCTATCAGAGCCATCATGTATGGTGTATGAGCTATCGGTTGCGTTCTAGGGACTAGATTGATCACAAAATCAATCTTACAAGGTGGGGGAACACCTAGAAACTCCTTAGAAAACACGTCCTCAAACTTATTAACCACTGACACCTCCTGAATACTAGGACTCCTTGCCTCAGTATCCATCACGTGTGCCAAAAATGCATCGCAACATTGTCTTAGAAGCTTCCTTGATACCATAGCTAATACAAGACATGTCAGAAGAATCTTCCTATCTCCTTAGAAGATTCAAGTCCCACTACTATCCACAAACGTTTCTTGTTTGGAACTACAATCCAAGACCACTATATAATTCTCCAAGGTATCCATTCCAAGGATCATATCGAATCCATGCATGTCAAGTGGTATGAGATCCACTTGAATGTTGTGTCCTAAAAAAGAGAGAACGCAGGAAGGACACACATCATGTAACACTACAGAACTGACCAATGGGGTTTCTAACAACAAACTATTCTTCTTTCGAGTAATAGGTAAAGAACAACTACTAAGCACTTCATGTGAGATAAAAGAATGTATACCACTTGGGTCAACCAAAATAAATATAAAGCAAGAAGATGAAAAATTAGAACGAAATAACTCCATCTGACTTGTCACGACTTGTGGGTCGACCACCGCCTCCGACTGACTCATTGTGTAGAATCTAGCTATTGATTGTTATCACCCCTATCCTCTACTTCCCTGAGTAGATGATCCGGCCTGAGATGCTTGGCCACCTCCTCGTCCTCCTGTGCCACTATTCTGTTGTTTGTGCCAGCCATGCTGACTCTGCCTCGGTTGTTGGTTCACTTCATCCTCTTTCACCGGACAGAACTGTTTGGTATGGCCAACTTGTCTACACTTATAACACATTTTGTTCTCATACCAAGGCCTAGGTGGTCCTGTCACTGATGTTGATGCAACACTCTGGGCTCCTGCAGGTGAAAAACTATAGCCTCTTCCCTTTCTCAGTGACCATTGTGCCAAAGCACTAAACCTATGCAACACTGGCGGTGCAAAAAATCTCAGCTTCTTAAAGCCACCTGAAGACTTCCCTTGAAACTATGCAGACCGCTTCTTGGTACTTGCCTCTCTCTTCTCCTTCATAGATCATTCTATCCTATGAAAAGACTCCACAAATGTAGCAAACCTCTCTCGATTCTTCAAAGCATTAGCTGGAGTAAACAAGTTAGCATTCAACCCTTTCTCAAAACAATGAATCCTCTCATCCTCCGTCATTTCCATGTGAGGACATAACCTCAACAACTCCATAAACCTTGCCTCATACTCATTGATTATCATGGATACATGTTAAATCCTCTCAAATTGACTGATCTTATCATCAAGATATGTCTAAGGGAAAGTACCGACTAACAAACTCTCATCAGAACTCCTCCCAACCAACCACAACATTGGGTCTCTTATCCTCCTCTATGGCCCACCAATGGCCAACACTCCCTCTCAGGAGGTACACCGCATGATTCACCTTATCCTCTTTAGGGATACTCTGGATCTTGAAATCCTTCTCAAGCTCAGTCAGCCATAGATCCACATCTTTTGGGTTAGCTATTCTTGCATACTCAATCGCTCCAACATGGTGAAGCTGCTCAAAAGTCTTCCCAGTACCTAAAGATTCAGTATGGTAGCATGTGCCCTAGGCTGAGGTGTAGGCATCATGTCTGCCATATGAGTCATTGTTTCCATAAACTACCCAAAAAGAGATTGAAAGGCAAGGTTTTCTATCACGGCTGAGTCGAACTGGGGGACTTCAGGCACCCGATCTTCTCGTGTCTGGTTCCTTGCACCGCCACCTGGTGTAGCAGCACTACTCTCAACAACATGTTCTTTGTGTTCCCCATACATCTTTAAGCTTTCTCTTCTTCTTCTGCATAAGAAGAAGTGACTATAAGACATACCAGAGGACACTAGAACAAACACAAACCCTAGTCCTAGGTCCCTATAGACTCAGCAAACCTAAAGCTTTATTACCACTAAATGTGATGCCTCACGCCACACAAAGTGAGAGTACTCAAAACGTAATCGTTGAAGGAAGATTAATGAAGATATTATTATAAAAAGACTAAAAATTAAAATATTTTTAATAAAATATTCATATAGAAAGAACCTTTACACATAAGCCCTTTCATGCCTCAAAGCATATACAAGGCATGTTGTCAACCTGTAACAAAAGAACTGTTCCAGAACATATATATATATATATACATATATATATACATGATTCCACCACAATTGTTCATAATAGGTATATATGCCAACAACATAAAGATGCACATTTGTGAAATGTCTACAACACATTTCCCAAAGACCCGACTGTACAAGGATGACTCTAGGACTTTATCAACAAAAGACGTCTAGCAACACTTCCAACCTTATCAGTTGTTGCTCCTCTGGCTGCTGCTCAACCTCCTCTGCATGATTTCTACCTCTTCATGCTCGTCCACCTAAAAAGGGTGTGGGAAACCCATGGGGTGAGATTCCATATCTCAATGGGAGATCTAACTCACCACCAACTCTATTAGTATCACAGATAAGATAAATTAGCAGCAGTAAAGTTATAACTAAAATGAAGTAGGTAATCAATACTAACAAGATGGGCAATTACTGCTAAATTGTGAAACATCTTAATAATTTAAAAAGAATATGAAGAACATGTATATTTTTCCATCAATAACATTGTATAAAGATCAAGCAAGGCCTCAACCAATTTTTTCATATTTGGTCCTATGCAATTATACTACACGATTGATTACATATTTTATTATGCC
Source organism: Alisma plantago-aquatica (assembly GCA_963693085.1). NCBI lineage: Eukaryota > Viridiplantae > Streptophyta > Magnoliopsida > Alismatales > Alismataceae > Alisma > Alisma plantago-aquatica. The sequence goes on along the minus strand of OY856411.1, from coordinate 748,000,310 downwards.
CCGAGGATTTGAGTTGTATCATATTTCAAACTAATAGAGTTGGTGCTCCTCTGGCTGCTGCTCAACCTCCTCTGCATGATTTCTACCTCTTCATGCTCGTCCACCTAAAAAGGGTGTGGGAAACCCATGGGGTGAGATTCCATATCTCAAAGGGAGATCTAACTCACCACCAACTCTATTAGTATCACAGATAAGATAAATTAGCAGCAGTAAAGTTCTAACTAAAATGAAGCAGGTAATCAATACTAATAAGATAGGCAATTACTGCTAAATCATGAAACATCTTAATAATTTAAAAAGAATATGAAGAACATGTATATTTTTCCATCAATAACATTGTATAAAGATCAAGCAAGGCCTCAACCAATTTTTTCATATTTGGTCCTATGCAATTATACTACACGGTGGATTACATATTTTATTATGCCCTGAGGATTTGAGTTGTATCATATTTCATTATGCCCCGAGGATTTGAGTTGTACCACCCAAATCCAACTGAACACTTGATAAGTCAAAATCGGTGCCATACAAGGTCTAATGGAAGAGTTAGAATCCATGAGCTCACCACACCTCTTGGTCAACACAAGAGAAAACACCACAGAGACATCAGTCAACTTCAGCAATGACTTATAGTCAATTTCAAGGATTGGCTCACGCACGGCCATCCACATATATAATCATAACTAGCCCACCTTGGTACAGGTTCGTCACTAGAATAACATGCTCACACATGGCCATTCTAATAAAAGGAGTGGCTCACGCATGGACATCCATATCACAATGAGATTGACTCACGCATGGTCATCTCACACATCATGTATTTAACAATATAAGGAATTACTCGACCTGTACCCCGCATATTCAAAAATATGCGCTCTAAGTTAAACTCATTTCACCATTCAGAAAATTGCTGACACTGAATGGATCTGTGGCACAAGGCAAACTACACTATTAGATTTCACTCAATTTATTAGATCAATTTAAACATCTTTAAGCATCAATCAAGTTACAATATACAACCTCTAAACAAATTCTATAAAATTAAGGTTTGAGGTATCACTAACACATACTGAAACATATAAGGATCACATCATTAATTTATGCTAGTTATTCACCAATGTCCATCACAAGGACCAAATGTCTATCACAAGGACCAAATGTCCATCACAAGGACCAAATGATTGGGGTAGCAACCCCTCATCTCCTCATTGAGGAAAAACATCTCATGTAAGGCAATAAACCATCATTAGGCCATAAGATCATTCACCTCCTCTTTCAAGGATGTCCACAACACTTTATGCCTCATAACGCCCATTCAAACATACCATTAACATCATAGCTCATACATGGATACTGCATGGTTAGGTATTCAAAATAAGAGAAGTAATACATCATTAACACTATCATCTCGTAGAATTCATGCCAAACATTTTACATCATTACAATTAGGGTTTCACTTTACCCAATTATGGTTTACAAGGTTGGATCAACAACCACCCTTAAGTTATCTCTTTCATCCTTATTATTATGGGATATGTTATGAAGTATAGAAACATAGCTGTCAACATCATCATAAACATGTTATGATGTATAGAAACATGACTCAACACCTTTCATACAACTATTCCAAAAAGTACCACATCATACCATGTGACCCTAACATCAACATGGTGTATCATAAACACCACTACAAGATATCGACTAAGGTTCCCACATAGGGTATCAGTTTGTCCTTTAAAGGTATCGGGAAACCATACCAAGGTAGGGTATCAACCTACCTACCCAAGGTGTGTATCGGTTTGGAATCACAAGGCATATTAGATTGTCACCTCTAGGGAGTGTGACGTTGACCACCGTCTAGGGTGTGACGGGCAACCTAACCATGTCGGGAAACACACAAAGGGGTACATCTGATAGATCAACTTGAGGTATCGGTTGAGCACTACAAGGTGTCGGGCTACCCTCTTAGGAGGTGTATCATTTTAACATCTAAGGTTAGTGTATCGGGCCATCACACCTAAGGAGAGGGTGTCGACCAACTTATCTTGATAGGAAACGCCATCCCAAATGAAAACAGGCATCTTGGTTTGAGGTGTATCGGGCAACATCACCCAAGGTTATGCATCGACCTCTGCCTAAGCAGAGTGTTACGGTTAGCCTTCAAATATATCAACTCCTCTAGGTGCGCTAATAGGCATAATGGGCTAACACCCTACAATGCATACATGTATCACCATCACACATGTCAGTCTGGGTGTACAAGGGCATGACAACCTAGACATTCACCAAGTCATGACGATCTGTCTCTTAGTGTAACGGTCTGTCACCTTTAGGTCGAGACTACTAGGGGGCGTCACAGGTCATGATGACCACACAAACATATCGGTCACAAAACATATCAACTCCATCATCTCCTACCTCAAGATGACGTTACTAATAGGGCAAGAGAAAGGTACAACACAAAGGCATCAACTATGAAGGTTCCTCTTCCTTTAAAACAACATTCAAAACCAACAAGAAAGACTAATACCATGCAAGATATAATGAGTCAAAGATAAAGAGCAAAGATAGTAAATAAAGAGGTGAAAATAATAAAGAGGGTTTAGAGTTATATAACTCGCCTCAAGGAACACCACCAAGCTCTAATCTCCAAGGTCAAGCTCCAAGCTTCTCGAGCTCAAGGTAGAAGTAGATACTCTAGGTTTGATCACTACAACACCTCCAAGAGAAGATAGGACCAAGGTTAAGAGATCATGAGAGGGAAAGAGAAGCAACCAAGGTCCATTGTTGAGAAGAAGAAAGAGAGAGAGAGAGAGAAGTTAAGGATCATGTCTTACCAAGGAAGAAGATGAAAAGAGCACACCACAAGCTTAGGATCATCCACCAAACTCCAAGTGAGAGCACTCCTTAAGCTTAAGATCGGACACCAAAGAGAGAATGTGAGGATAACCAAAAGGTTTCTCTTTAATGGATAGAAAGAGTTATATATACAAGACAGATGAAAGATAGAACAAAGGAAAGGTTTCACCACCAAAGAACTCTGGATGACACATGTCCACAAAAAAAGAGCCACATGCAACACCATGCAAAAAGGTGAAAAGAACCATGTCTCCCCCACTAGATCACCTTCCTAGGCCATGGCTGATACACCTCTCTAGCTCTCTACACAAACTGATAGGGATGAAACCCTAGATTCACAAACTAATATGGTGTATCTAAAGACACCAAAAAACCGATATGAGGCCCCCCTCAAGGCTCTCAAGCCCGAGATAACACCTCTAGGTGTAAGGTACATATCAAACATGAGTGCAAAACATCACCAAGGATGTCACCACTCAAACAAGGTATCCATCTCTTTCTCTTTCCTCTAGATTATGCCAAGAGAGAGAAGGAACACTCTAGATGTGGCAAACTTGCATATCAACCCCTAACCTAGGTAAATTGCAATTTGCACCAAACCTCTTCACAAAACACAAACATCAACCAAACAAGCTCAAATTAGGAACTCAAGCTTCCAACATGCCCTAATTACATCTCATAGATGATTAGAGCAAGGAGCTAAGCAACATACTTAAGAAAAATAAATAGGGTTATCCCAAAATGTGGGTTAGAGTCCTTACATTTTACATATCTCATTAGCGGAAAATGTATTGCTCTTTGTTGTCCTTTTGATGTGCCCTTCATGTTGATATGTGGAGGGTTTGTATGATCCATCCTTTTGATATTGATATAGTGTTGTGGTTTGAGGTTATTTTGGATGAGTTTCTATATGGTTTTTTATTTTAGGACCTTCATCATCTCTCTAACTTCTTTACTTTTTGGTGAAAAGTAGAAGGTTGGGGTAGGATCTTGTTGGTGGTTGGGGATGCTAGATGAGAATGTGTTGCTTGGTTTGGTTGTGCACATTGGAAAGGTCTTGCTTCTTATCAAGGCCTTTTGTTTTGGTGAGTGGGTGGTATGTAACTAGATGAATATGTTTTTGGATTGAAACCTTTTGTTGTAGTTGTGCATGTTGGAAAGGTGTTGTATGGTTTTGGTTGCACGTTGGAAAGGTGTTGCTTCTGATTGATGCCTTTTGTTTTGGTGAGTGGGTGATATGTAACTGGACGAATATGTGTGAGTCTCATAACCTCTACTTAGGTGATTATGTCTTTATGTGTGGTCCTTTCTGACCAAAACAAATCCTTTGTGTTGATACTCTAGTCTAGGTGTTCTTTTTATGTCTTTAAGCCATGATGTAGGATGGTCAACAAGATTAGGGAAGTTGGATTATGAGAGATGTGGGTTCTCTCAAATCAGTTGAATAGTATGAATAGTGCTATCATTTTTTATTTTGATGGATCTAGGAAGCCTAATCTCTTTGGTAACCGAGAACACACAAAAGGCTTTGATACATTTTCTTGGGTAGAGGGTCTCAACACTAATAAGTTGTAATGTGGCTTCAAATGTTGAGGCAATCTTTTTGAAAACTTCAACATGCTAAAGGCTAGTTGGGAGGTTTTGGATCAAAGTCTCCCTTGGGTGCCATCTCCACACCCAGGTTGGAAGACCACTTGGTGTGAGCCTGCATAAAACTATCACCACTAGGTAAAGTAATAGTGGTGCCAATAAGGTGGCCATGTTTGGTTCCTTGAGGAAGGGAGTAGAAAAGTTGGTCTTAAGAGAGGATATTGGGATTGATAATGGTGCAACCAAGGAGAAGAAGAGAAATAGGTTGGTGTAACATCCATTGTTAGAACTTGTTGGTTATCAAGGTTATTTTGGAAAGTGACCAGAATGCTACATTTAGATATCTGTTTGAGAAGTCTCACGAGGTGACAACGAGTTCCATGATGGCTGAAGGTTCATGAGACTCATGATGGTTCACTGTGAAGGATGAGGATGGATGTGGGATATGGAGTGGGTTGTTTGGTACCTGCTGAGGAGGAAAGTTTTGTATCTTCATATGTTTAGAGGGTAGTGGAGGATATATAAATTCATGGTTAGGGAAGGATACATGTTGGGGTGACATGTGTAGTGGCTGGTTTAGGTGATGTTGCATGGGTAGAGGTTCATTATAGATGGATGAGGTAGGCGAGGGTCTTTTGCATGGATAGAAAGAGCAGAAAAAGGGTTTTACAGAAAGGTCTATGGTTCGGATATGGATATATGGAAAAATGTTGGAGGGTGGGAAGTTTTTGCATGTCATTAATGATGATAAAACTAGTATGTATGTCCAGTGGGTGCTTTTGATGAGACAAAACATGTGTAATGTGTGTTACGAGGTGGGTTGTGCAGATGAGTGGAGGATGTAGTGCAATGTAGTGATGCAAGGGCACTTATATGAGAAATGTCCTTTGTTGGATCTAAGGCTGTAGAGGGGGGTGAATAGATCTTCAAAACTCTCACAAGAATAGTTATAACTTCAAATTATATCAATTGAAAGCAAAAGCTTAAGTACAATTTGAAGTCCTATCTAAGAAAGCAAAGTAATTATGAGAGAGATTGAAAAATACACTTGGAAAAGGTGGTTAGAGTGGTTCCAATCTCCAAACTAGGAGATAGTCAATCCACTACCTAGAGAGGTCAACTTGTAGGAATTTTCAACCCATGTATACTTATATTACATCATAAGAGATACAAGGAGGCCACCATACATCCAAGGACTTACCTACTAAAGACAATAGTCTTTCACCTACACAAGGACTTACCCACTTGATCAAGATGTCTTCAGCCTTCAACAAGGACTTACCCACACTCGCATCAAGTCTTTGGCCTTGAAGGAATTACCCACTCTTCTTGAATCTTCCCCTTTCCCTTCTCCTTCACCTGGAGAAGATCTTCACCTCATCTTCAACCTTAAAGAAGACCAACAGCTTCACCTTCACTCAGAGTAGCTCACTTCAACCTTTGCTCTTTGAGAAAGGGGATTGGGAAGATGGAAGGAATGAGAGATTTACAAAAACATGGAGGTAGCTCTCGTACAACATGTCTAACTCACTCGTAATCATGAAATGATTCGTAAATGAGAGAGAGAAAGGGACTCAAAGGGTTGTATCACATTCAACTATAGCAAGGACCAAGGATAGCATGAATGAGCAAACTTAGAATGAATTCCAAAGGGTCCTATTTATAGTTGGGGGTGTTCCTTTGAGTGTGGGTTCACTTAAGAATGAAAAATAGCCATTTTACAACTTGCAATGGATATATTTTCATTTACAAGAAGTCTCTAATAGTTATAATAACTTTTTCTGCATTTTATGTACTATACATTCAGTCGAGTTTCAATAAAGATAACTCGAATGATCCACTAACCGAAAAAGCTAATTTTCAAACTATGGTCAAGTTTGTTCTGGGAAACTCGACCGATGAGTCAAAATAAATTTTGGTCAGTGAGTCGATCGGTTGAAATATGTGAGTGTACAACTCGACCGATTGATCATTTCAGAAAATCCATCACTGGACCGGTCAATTTTCCAACTCGACTGACAAAGTTGCTGTGAAAATGTTTCCAAAATGATTTTTGAGTGACCAAACATCAGAATTAAGTGTCCCTGATTTTTTCTTGTCTTAGTTATAGGTCATATCATTAATATAAGTGATTACAAAATTAATCTAACATGATTTGGAGTGATTTCCCAAATTGCACACTTGCATTGCTTTTGACTTAAACTGGGACAGGCTAAGGCATGTGTAATTTGATCTGTTTCATGTACCTAAAGCCTGAAATTAATCTTAAACAAACATATTAGATACATATGAATAGAATGGTTAAGTCATTATCAAAATATGGGCAATGTATAACTGTCAAGTCAACATTCTCTCCCCCTTTTGACAATGACAAACCATTCCTCAACATATTAAAATGGATATGTAAAGTTATACCTTAGCCTTGTGAAGAGGATTCATGAGTTTAACAATGTAAATTGCTCTCCCTCAATCTATGCTCACTCTTACCTGTATAGTTAGTCTTTCTACACAAAGTAAAATAACATATATATACTATATGGTCCTTTAGCAAGTCACATAATAAAGCATATATTGAATAGGAAAAGGATCACATAGGCAATAAAAATAATATGGTTGAGCTTAAAAACATTGACCTTCTCTCCCAATTTTGACATTATCAAAACGTAAGGGGGGTAGAAGAGCACAAAATAGGTTTTCTCCAAGCACAACCAAAACATACATCCATAACATAAAAACATGCAGCCACAAAGCACGCATCAAACAGAGATGAGAGAGAGAGATAAGCAATCTAACTCATAATCAAAATATGGGAGACATAGCACCAACTCATGAGATATAGTAATCGAAGAGTAAGTGTACATATGATTAAGATTACTACACAGAAAGCATGTCCTCAAAACAACTACAAACCAAAATGATGAAACCAACATGATGAGAAAATTGTACAACTTAGATAATGTGTCCATATGTTTTTAGTACAAAATAGTATAGATATATATATATATATATATATAATCAACATCTACAGACTAGAAACTAAAACATCTAAACATATAGGCTATCTAAGTCCAAAGGGTCATCATCATCCACATCAACATCATCATTAGAGGCTTCAAACTCGTAGTTCTCATTGTCATCTGAAGGTGTAGCAGAGACAACAATGTCACCTTCATCACCAGAGTCATCAGCAATGCCATGAGAACCATCTAAACAATCCTCGGGTGCCTCCTCCTCACCAGTAGTAGCTTCCTCATCATCCTGATCTGGCATCTCCTCATCGACCGAAGGACCGAAGCCACGACCGGGTCACATGGCATTCTGCTCAGCCCAATACATACCAAGGTCATGTAACTCTTGAGCTTGAGGAAAAGTAGCATCAGAAATGCCAAGTCCTGCAAGCAAGGTAGCTATAGGACTAGTAGGGAGAGGTATCACAATATAGGGGTAGATCCACCATCAATAGAGGGTGTAGCAGCGGAAGCAACAGGTGGAGGGGCTAGGTAAAAGTGATTGTATGCATAGGATGCAGAATCACCTCCTGGGTAGGGCTGGTAGGTAGGGTAAGGATGGGAATAGGAAAGGTTCATGGTAGATATGATAGCACAGAGATCTTGATGCATGTGCTCCTCAACCTGAAGGTTATATGCCTGTTGATGCATCATGTAACCCATGAGGGTTTCATTTGATACATGAAAATAGGCGCAAATATGTCGGGATGGCTAAGGAGGTAGGGGTGCATGGGTGGAGGTAGAGGTAGAGGTAGAGGTGGAGGCTCCAAGTGTGGTAGAGGAAGGGGTAGACACACTCTTATGAATTGTGATCTCCCTGATGCAAACTCCTTTTTGATAAGGTGTGTAATGAAATTCATGAAAAAGAGACTTGCTAGTGGTAGACTGAAACAGACCACAAATTAGGGTTGGGTAGGGTGGATGGGTTCCATGGGTGTTCTTACTAGATTCAAAGTAGTTCATGTGGTGGAGAACATATCTGGCCCACTTGAGTCTGATGTTCTTCAGGATATAGAACATAATCACCGCGATATTCTCTACAATTTCAGTTTGCTTTTTCCTTGGATGAATATTGCAGTTGACTACCAGGGTGAGTATGCGGTTTTTTAAGTTTAAGGCGAAGGAGGGAATGGTAGACTTATTCCTATAGGGAAACTGAGGCTTCTTCAAGAATGTATGTATGTTAGGGAGAGTGATATCATATTGCTTGTAGAAGGCCTCAAGGAGTAGGTGGTCAAAATACTCAGGGTAATCCTTCCTCTATGTGTCATTCACCTTGGTACCAAAGAAAAAGATATTCAAGGTATCCTCGAAGACTTGGAATTTCTTACCAGCGATCATGGAAGTAAGTACTAATTGATCATTTGTGAGGGTACAAGAGTGTCATAATTCCATTACAAATTTGCATAGAATTTGTGAATGGATTTGGTTCTTGTGATGAAATTGTGATAGCGCGCACGTTCAACACTCCAGGTGGAGAGGTGATGGTCATACAACAACTCAGTGACTTGATCAATGACCTCTTGTCTACGTGGGCGTGAATCAAACAAGGCAAAAAATGGAAAGGGGTTCCTAGGAAAGAGCTCCTTGAACCTATTTAGAGCATCATTGGAGACAAAGAAGGTATCATCAAAGGGTATCATGTGTGAGTTGGAGGAGGAGGATGGTGCTCCGGATGGGGCGGCTCTCTTTCTCCAATTTGAAGCCATGGAGGCAAAATAAGAAGATTGAGAGGGCAAAAATGTGGGAAACACCACCAAGATCTGACCAAACACCTAGGGTTGATGGGCAAGAGATCTAGGAAGGTTGAGAAAGGGCTATCTAGGGCTAGGAAGAGGATGGTCAAAGCTAGGTTGAGAGCTTGAGGGAGCAGGAGAGTGAATCAGTCAATTTTTCTCTAGTTGAGAGGGAGAAAAGTCAGTTGAACCACACTTTAGTTTGCTCTAGCCCAACCATCGGTCGAGTTTTGTGACTAGAAACTCGACTGAATGGCTTTATGAAAAAGCCCTCAGCCATGGATCTGTCAGGTTGGAAACTCGACCGATGGTCAACCTAAACCATCATTATAAACTTTAATTTCTAGCCATTAAAGTGCTAATTAAAATATTTTTCTAGTCCATTTTGCATTTTAAACATACTTAGGCACATATCACTCATCATTGGGTACTATTTTGCGATAAAATAAGCATTTGCAAAAAATACCCAAAATAAGCAAAAAACAAGGCATATGAACATGAATTGTTTTTGCACTTTAGCAAGAAAGGGTAATAAATATATAAGCAAAGAATATAGAATTGATTGCAACTAGATAGAAGGCATATCAAATTCATCCAAAGCAGTTATGAGCAATTTACATCTAATAAAATTAAATTTCTCTCTGGCTAGAGGTTTAGTGAAAATATCTGCCACCTAAATTTTTGTGTCCACGTGAGTGATATAGATATCCTTTTTGGCAATGTGATCATGAAGAAAATGATGATGAACCTCTATATGATTGGTTCTACTATGAAATATAGGATTGTAAGATAAGTTTATTGCACTAGTATTATCATAATAAATAGGAGAAGCATCAAACTGAATGTTAAAGTCTTAGAGCATTTGCTTCATCCATAGGATCTGGGCACAACAACTCCCGACTAAAATGTATTCAGCCTTGATAGTTGATAAAGTCATTGTGCTCTATTTCTTAGAGAACCAAGACACCAAGCATGGTCCTAGGAGAAAGCAAGTGCAACTTTTTCACTTTCTATCAATCAAGCATCTTGCATAATCCACGTCACTATAAGTTGTAAGAATAAAGTCCCTTGACTTGGGATACCATAGTCGTTGGATTTTGAGGTTTTGGCCAAGTACCTTAAAATCCTTCTAATAGATATAAGATGTGATTTCTTGGGATTTGATTGAAATCAAGCATGCAAGCCAACACTAAACATTATATCAGGTATAGAGGCAGTTAAATAAAGTGATCTTCCAATCATACCTCTATAGAGCTTCTCATCCACTTTCTCACCTTCTTCATCTTTATCAAGTTTGGCAGTGTTTGACATGGGTGTGTCCATCGGCTTGGTGTTCTCCATCCCAAAGCGCTTTAGTAGCCCATTTGTGTACTTTCCTTAGTTGATGAAGTTCCCATCTTTAGTTTGTTTGATATGAAGCTGAGGAAGAATGTAAGCTCACTCATCATGCTCATCTCAAACTCACTCTGCATAAGATCACTAAACTCCTTACAAAGATCAAGATTAGTTACGCCAAAAATGATATCATCAACATAAATTTGAATGATAAGAAAATTGTTAGAAGTGTGTTTGAGAAACAAGGTAGAATCTACTTTGCCCATGATGTACCCATGATCGAACAAAAAGTTCTTTAATCTCTCATACCAACCTCGAAGTGCTTGTTTGAGTCTTTAGAGAGCTTTTTGCAATAAATAAACATGGTTAGGTAAACTATCATGTTCAAAGTCTGGGGGTTGTACAATATACACTTCCTCCTCATTTGTACCATTCAAAAATGCACTTTTAACATCCATTTTATAAATAAGAAAGTTTTATAACTAGCAAAAGTGAGAAACATATGAATGGACTCAAGTCTAGCTACAATTGCATATGTTTCATCAAAATATATACCTTCCTGATGATTGTAGCCTTGATCCACTAACCTTACTTTGTTCCTTACCACCTTGCCACATTCATATAGCTTGTTGCGGTAGACCCACTTGGTGCCAATGGTATTTCTATCACTTGGTCTTGGCACTAGGTTCCACACTTTGTTCTTCTCAAATTTCCCTAATTATTCTTGAATGGCTAGTATCCATTCATCTCCCCCAAGAGGTTCTTTAACGTTCTTTGGTTCGAGTTGTGAGATGAAGGTGATGTTGGCTTGTTCTTTGTTGAAGGCATCCTGTATCTTCACTCTTTCAAATGGGTCACCTAAAATCATCTCCTTTGGATGATTCTTTACTAATCAGGGGGTTGGATCCTTCATCTTTCTCTTCTTCTTGAAAGACCACCTCTTTTCCCTTTCGGGTGATGTTGAGTTCTTTTAGGATAGAAATTACCTCACCTGTAACATCATCATTTGGAACAATATCTTTGGGAATAGAGGGACTAGTCTCAATAAACTTAACATTAATAGATTCTTCTACTTTAGACAGATCAACATTAAATACTCTATAAGCCTTGTTAGTAGTTTTATAGCCAAGAAAGAAAGCCCTGTAAGATTTCAGATCAAACTTGTTGAGAGAATCTTTCATATTCAAAACAAAACAAAACAAGGACATCTAAAAACATGAAAGTACTCGATAGAAGGCTTCCTACCACACCATAGCTCATAGGGGGTTTTCTTCAAAGAAGGACGTGTAAAAACCTAGTTTCGCATAAAACATGAGGTACGAACAGCCTCGGCCTGAAACATCTTTGTAGTGTCATACTCTAAAAGCATGGTCCTAGCTATTTCCTATAGTGACCTATTCTTCCTCTCTACAAGCCCATTGTGTTGAGGTGTTCAAGGTGAAGAGAAGTTGTGTGCATAGCCAGAATCTTCACAAAAATGTTCAAAAAGATCATTTTCAAATCCCCCCCATGACCACTATAGATGGAAACAATCCAGAAAGAAACTTCATTCTCAATTCATTTACAAAAACTAGAGAAAATATCAAGCGTATCATGTTTGGAAATAAGAAAGAAGGTCCAATTATAATGAGAGATATCATCGACAATAACAAGATAATACTTGGCACCGCGAAGTGATTAAGTTCTCATTGGTCCAAATAGATCAATATGGAGAAGTTCAAGAGCTCTCTTGGCACTAAGGACTCCTTTGGATTTGAAGGAGGACTTGGTTTTCTTTCCTTGGGTACAAGGTTGGCATTCCTCATCCTTCTCAAAATCTAATTTGGGATGTCCCTTGACCAAGTCCTTTTTGCTCAACTTCTTCAATTGATGAATATTTACATGACCAAGATGACGATGCCAAAGAGAAATATCATTTTAATTGACTACTAGGCATATATCAACAATAGTCTTAATAGAGTCAAGCACAATTACATAAAGATTACCACTTATAGTTCCCATATATATGACATGATAAGTGAGGGAATCTAGAATCAAACATTCAAAAGAAGTAAATAGCACAAGGTAACAACCATCACATAATTGACTTACACTTATTAAGTTTTGATGTAGGCCATCCACAAAAAGGACATTCTTGATACACAAGGATTCACCTACATCACCCTCACCTTCACCTTACCCTTCTTGTTGTTCTTGAAAGTAACCAAATCTCCTTTCTTCTTAGTGAAGTTGTTGAAATGGCTTATATCACTTTTCATGTGTTTAGTACATCCACTATCAACAATCCATATCCCTTTTTCCTCGCCAATATCTTCACTTGTAGAGGCCATGAGTGCAAGGTGGTACTGTCCATCTTCATCAGATCTTGATCCACTCGAGGATGATGCTTCCCAAGCTGCATGAGATGCATTTTGTGTCTCCTCTCCTTCTTTTCCTTCCTCTTGTACTTGCTCTCTTTCTTGTACTCTTCCTCCTTGGAGCAGCTCTTGTGGTGTGTCTTTCTAGATTTATACATTCACTCTTGTAGTGTCCCTTTTGACCACACTTGTAGTCTTAGAGTAGAATAAGAAGATTGCTTTCCCTTGAAGTGCTTTCCCTTAGAGTAGTTGGCTTCATGCTAACTAGGGCCATCATCTTCACTAGAGGAGGAGGGAGAGGTCGGGAAAGCAAGTTGTTGAAGGATGACTGCCTCCAGTTGATATTTGAAGGCACTATCTGTGATCTTTCTTGCTTCCTTCTCTTCTTTCTTGGCTTCCTCTTCTTACTTGTCAAGTCTTGGCTCATGAGCTTGTAGATTACCAATGAGCTCTTCGGTTGGAATTTCACCAAGACTTCTCACTTGTTTAATTGAGATCACATTTGACTCCCATCTCTTTGGTAGAGACCTCAAGATATTTGAGTTGATTGCTCCTCTATCCAAAGTGTGTGCCAAAGCAGCTAGGCCATTGACGATTATATTGAGCCTAGAGTACATCTCGAAAACTCCTTTATTCTTCCCCGTCTTCAAGTTCTCTAGGAAGTTGTACAACATGTAGATTTGTGCCTCCTTCACTTGCTTTGTTCCTTCATAGGTGGTGCACAACTTATCCCATATCTCATAGGATGTAACCCATGAGGATATGTGGTTGAACTCCATTGGGGTGAGGGATGCATAGAGGATGTTAATTGCTTTGGCATTGAGTTGGGCATCTTTTAGAGTAGCTTCATTCCATGTTGACACAACTCCAGTTGACTCCTTGTATGGTGTGATCAACACCTTCCACATATCAAAGTTCATCCCTTGAATGTAGAACTGTATACGCCTCTTCCAATAGAGGAAGTTGGTTCTATGAAAGACCAGAGGACGAATGGAGAAGCATCCCTCTAGATTGAGTGACCAAGTAGGTTCTCACCCATCTTCTCGTCTCGGGGGAGATTGTTTGAGAAGATCCTTGGCTCTGATACCACTTGTTGGTTCTAGGTCTCTAGAGGGGGGTGAATAGAGCTTCAAAATTCTCAAAAGAATATTTGGATTTTCAAATTATATCAATTGAAAGCAAAAGTTTAACTTCAATTTGAATTCCTATCTAAGCAAGCAAAGCAATAGTGAGAGAGATTGAAATATACACTTGGACAAGGTGGTTAGAGTGGTTTCAATCTCCAAACTAGGAGATAGTCAATCCACTACCTAGAGAGGTCAACCTCTAGGACTTTACAACCCATGTATACTTATATTCCATCATAAGAGATACAAGGAGACCACCATACATCCAAGGACTTAACCTACTCAAGACAAGAGTCTTTCACCTACACAAGGACGTACCCACTTTGTGGCAACACATCCCATTATCACACAGATAACGAGGTGTTACGCGAAAACGTACAGAAATCACCATAACCACAAATTATGAAAACACGGGTCAATTAAAACTGATTACGGAAAACTGCTAAACTGTGAAACTATTACTTTTCAGTCCTCATCCTACACAGAAACATGTCATATATACATACACGAGATTTGATACGTGTTCACAGCTTACTGAAATAGCTGTCCATCCATCACATGGGTTCATCACCTGTTCATGTACATCGTGGCCCGCATCCGGACAACAACAGGATATACAAACATCTTCGATCATTCATCGTGAAATATCATCAAAACACTGCCAAGGACCTAAGAGTATAGGGATGACTCTAGACTCTACTACAAAATATCCAAAACAGCAGCATGTCTAACGCTTGCCTTCTACTGCTCCTCAAGCTGCTCGGCCGCTACACCACGACTACGACCACGTCTACCTCGACCACCTAAAAAGGGGTTAAACCAGCGGGGTGAGACAATTGAACAATTGTCCCAGCGGGAAACAAAACTCCCCACCACAACTACAGAACCTCAGCAAGATATAGTATAACAGCAGATATCTAATAACAGGTATAACAAGAGCAGTCTATATAAAACAGATTATTCTTACCGACAAGCTTACCCGCTCTACAAAAGCATATAACCAGATGTATCTCAAGGGGACATGATCGACAAGATAAGATATATCACTGTGTAACATGATTATCAAAACAAGACATATGACCACATAATCTGATTATCAAGATACGACATATTGCCACATACCTGGTGAATATAGAAGTACCTGCAGATATACCAGAATTTAATACACAAACAAGGCCTCAACCAATGTTTCGTATTTATCTTAAGCAGTAAATACTAAACGGTTCTATTACATATTATTATGCCCTGAGGATTTGAATCATACCATTCAAATCCAACCTCTGGATGTGAAGCCTAAGACTGGTGCCATACAAGGTCAATGGAAGAGCCGGACTTCACGACCTCCCACCTCGTGGTCAGTACATGAGTACAACACAAGCAGGACCGTAGTCGCATGCTGAAGTGGTCTAAGCCACAGGGTCAGCTCCATAGGCTACCCTCACTCTAGCCCGCCTTCGTATAGGTCTCGGCGCTAGTAAAACTGAGCCACAGGTCTGTTCACCGTGCTCTGAGCCATGAACGCATTCATGCTCCTCACATCACATATCCTGAGCCATGGGCATGTTCACCATGCTCTTTACACGTATCTGAGTCTGCAACTGAAGTTACACTCTTACCTCCTCATTTTCAGGCTAGGAGCAACCTACACATATTCAACAATATGCGCTTCCAGGTTAACCCGTAGGAGAACCCGTTTCACCATCATCAAATCCTGACGATGATGGATCTATGGCCAGGGCAAACTACATGATATATTTCACTATGATTAGTTAGTATCTTTTAGATGGATTGCAGGATTCAACCAAGTTGTATAGCATGCAAGATATAACAGAAAATAAAGAACATTATATTATTATTGAAACCTCATCAACCTGATCCATCACAAGGATCCAGCATCACATGTTACCACTTGGCCTCTTGCCAACCATCCAGATCCATCTCAAGGATCATCACATACCATGGGATCTCAATTCCTCATCATGCACTGTCACTGCCTTTTCAAGGGTCACATCATCATCATGGGACAACACATCACATATAGAATCTCATAGAACAATTATCAAGTAATGTTACTTATCACATATGTCACATAGCCCTATCATGGCTACACATCACGTGCATGGTTAGGATACACAATAACCATAGATTCAACATAAGGAATATGCTCACTATCCTGAGCTATCATTCAAGATAACCTATTCATCAATATTACACTATTTGATGATCAAGCTTGCTAAGCACATCATTAACAAACCATATTCATGCTTACCCTTATTTCAAGGTTATACAAACATTTAAGGTATTTACTTTATATAGAAACATGTTGCGTATACACTATTGTTACCAAAGTCATTACTGTTACCATCCTCTATCATCATCATTACCTTTATCATTAAGCACCCATTAATGCAACTACCATTTATCATTGCTATTAACAATTAAGAATAAGACTCACATCATGCATAGCATTACTACTCTTATTACCATCATTACCATTATTAGTGTCATCATCTATTATTATCCTTATTGCTATATCATCAAGCAGACTGTTAATGTAGCTGTCACTTAGCATCATTATTATCATTACTAATACTTCCACTACTAGCAAGGCATCACCATCATCTTTGTTATCAACAACATTATCATCATGGTTATCATTTACATTGTCATAGTTATAATAAATCAAGGCAACACTGTCGTTATCATAGAAATCATTATTAAGCAAGGCATCACTAACGTTGTGTTGTTTAAGCATAAGCATCCGCTTCTATTACATAAGAGACCGTCACGAAAGAACTACTTACCCTCACTAAAACCTCACAACCCTCACTAAGAAAACCACACGGCTAGGGCATGGGAAGGCAGCAATGTTGCGCTACACCCAGCCTTCTGCCCGCAACGCCGCGTTACAAGGGAAGTGTGGCACGCGTCAGGGGTATCGCGCGTCACACCCCATCGGGCAACGCCCATCACAACTCTCCACGACGCCCGGCACAACCAACCATAACGCCCGATAGCCAAGGGTTAACGCCCAGCTCACAACCTCACAACTACCAAGAGAGAGAAGGAAAGAGAGAGGGAAACACTCTTGATATCGTGCAACCACTCACAAGGCCTAACGGCCGACACTCACCCAAACTAGAGGCGTGACGCCCGTCACAGCCCCCATCCTATCACGCGTCACAACTCTCCACTCTCTATCACGCGTCACACTAAAGGGATAGCGCCTGTCAGGGCTATCGGCCAGCACTATCATGCATATCGTGCAACTCAACCAACTCACCAAAGAAGGCCATGTCGTCCACCACAAGGATTACCATAATGCTAAGGCCTATCTCCCATCAAAAGGATAATGTTCAACCTAGCCATATCAACCAACAAAACCATAGCTCACCCTATCGCCCAACACATGAGCAGGGTATCGCCCAACACACCAAGACAGGGGTGGGATATTGCCCGTCACGAGGTTGACGCCCGTCAGGCTTGCTGCCCAACACAACCATATCGGCCAGCACCCTCCCTAGCCTATCGTCCAACATAGGTACAAAAGCAAGGTACACTAATCTACTAGCATATGAACAAGAACATAACGAGAGGAAAGGAGTTAGGGATAGAAATTATGCAACCCGCCTTGAAGCTCTAAGGAAGAAGAAGCACTCCAGCTCCAAGGGGTATCGTCCAACACAGCTCCAAGGTCCAAAGCTGTCATCCACCAGGATTCTCCAGGAAGGTGTATCGGCCACCACTTCAACTCCAAGGGAGTGTATCGGCCAACACAACCAAGATGGAGAGGGATATCGTGCACTCAAGGTGGAGGAGAGACCAAAAGAACAAAGGAAGCTAAGGCAAGGGAAAGAACCATATATATAGAAGGAAAGGGTGGAGAAAACAAGGTAGATCCATGTCCTGTGTCGTCCACCCAAGGGACACTTGTCCTAGGGTTCAAGCCAACACACTAGCAAGGCATGGGACACTTGTCCAAAACATGCACCAAGTGTCCACTACACAAGACCAAGCATCATGGGCGACACATGAAACAGCTCTGCTGGGCGACACACGAGCCTGCTGGGCGACACAAAGTAGGTCCTAGCCGACACAAGGCTCAAGCAAGCCCAACCAAGGCACCTCAAGGCCCAAACAAGCTCAACCAAGGCCCAAGAAAACTCAAACCATAAACCCAAGCCTTCCTCTCAACCCTAGAGGAAGCAAAGAGGGAAAAACATCTCGCAAGATGACCAACTTGCACACAAAACCCTAAACTTGGGTTATTTGCAAGTAGCCCCTCAAACTCTCAACAAAGAACAACAAAACCCTAATCACCACTTAAAGGTGATTAGCAAGCATCAAAGCACCAAGATTAAGCAAAACAAATAGGGTAAACCCTAAACGCAGGTCAGGGTCCTTACAAGCTAACCCCCTTTTAAGGGATTTTGTCCCCGAAATCTGAAGAGAATAGCGAGGGGTACTTCCTCCTCATCTCTTCCTCAAGCTCCCACGTGGCTTCCTCAACGCCACGGCGCTGCCAAAGAACTTTCACAAGAGCCAGGTCTTTCCTCTTCAGCTTCTTGATCCTTCTGTCAAGGATCGCCATAGCACCTTCCTCGTAGGTCACATCTGCATCAAGCTCAACCTCAACTGGCTGTATCACTGTACCTGAATCCGGATGACTTTTCTTCAGCATACTGACATGAAACACTGGATGCAACTTGTGCAACTCTGGGGGTAACTCTAACTCGTAAGCTACCTTGCCAACACGTGCTCTGACTGAGTAAGGCCCCATATACCTGGGAGCTAACTTACCCTTCCGACCAAACCTTAGCACACCCTTCCACGGCGAGACTTTAAGATACACTTCGTCTCCCACCTGGAACTCAAAAGGTCGTCGGTGATTGTCTGCATAAGACTTTTGCCTATCCTGTGCCACTTTCAACTGTTGTTGTACTACCTTGATCTTCTCTGTCGTCTGCTGTACTAACTCAGGACCCAAAAGCTGATATTCACCAGACTCATACCAACACAAAGGAGATCTGCACTTCCTTCCATACAAAGCCTCATAAGGAGCCATGTCAATGCTCCGCTGATAAATGTTGTTATAGGCAAACTCTATCAAACTCATATGTACATCCCAATTGCCTAAAAACTGTAGAACACAAGCTCGAAGAAGATCTTCTAAAGTCTGAATAGTCCTTTCAGACTGTCCATCTATCTGTGGGTGAAAAGTTGTACTGAACCTCAACTGCATTCCCAACGCCCTGTGTAATTGTTCCCAAAAATGACTCGTAAACTGAGGACCTCTGTCAGAAACTATCATTGCTGGCACACCATGCAAACGTACTATCTCATCCACATATACTTGAGCTAGTTTCTCAGCTGTATATGTCGTCTTCACTGGTAGGAAATGGGCAGACTTAGTCAATCTGTCCACTATCACCCAAATGGAATCATGATTCCTAGTTGTCCGGGGTAGACCAACTATGAAATCCATGGTTATGTGATCCCATTTCCACTGCGGTATCGGTAAAGGTTGTAACGTACCTGCCAGCTTCTGATGTTCAACCTTCACTTGCTGACATACCGCACATCTCGCCACAAACTCGGCTACATCCTTCTTCAAACCGGGCCACCAAAACAAGTCCTTCAGACTATGATACATTTTGGTGACACCTGGATGCATCACATACATCGACGTATGTGCTTCCTCAAGCACCAACTTCCTCAGATCATCAGCATCTGGAACCACCATCCTATCACGATAACAAACTAGTCCATCTTCAGACTCATGAAACCCATCACGCTTGTCGCTGCCGAACTCTGATCTAATCAACTGTACCGCATCATCTGTCTGTTGTGCATCCTTGATCTGCTGTCTCAACGTAGGCTTAACTTGCATCTGTGCGATAAGACCAGACAACAAAGAAACTTCCATCTGTCGCAGAGAAACAACCATATCTCACCTATGGCATACCAGAGAACTCAACTGTGCCTTCTTTGGAGAAAGAGAAGAAGACTTTCTGCTAAGCGCACCAGCTACCACGTTCGCCTTACCAGGATGATACTCGATAGTGCAGTCGTAATCATTGATCAACTCCATCCATCGTCGTTGTTGCATGTTCAACTCTTGATGCGTAAAGTTGTACTTCAGATTCTTATGATCCGTAAAGATCTGAAACACTTCCCCATACAGATAGTGTCTCCAAATCTTTAGCGCATGAACCACTGCTGCCAACTCCAAGTCATGAGTCGGATAGTTCTCCTCATGCTTCTTAAGTTGTCGTGAGGCAAAAGAAACCACATGATATTCCTACATCAAAACACAACCTAAACTTTTCTTGGAAGCATCACAGAAAACAACATAGCCTTTCCCAGGCTCTGGAAAGATCAACACTGGAGCACTGGTCAGCTTCTCCTTCAAACTCTGGAAAGCTTGCTGACATCGATCATCCCAAAAAAAGGTATATCCTTCCTGGTCAACTTCGTCATTGGCAACGCGATCGCACTGAAGTCCTTGATAAACCTTCGGTAGTATCAAGCCAAACCAAGGAAACTACGGACTTCTGTCGGCGTCTTCAGTTGTTCCCAATCCGCAATGGATTCCACCTTCGGATCTACTTTGACTCCTTCAGGAGATATCACGTGACCCAAGAAAGTCACTTCATCTAACCAAAACTCACACTTACTGAACTTGGCATACAACTGATGTTGACGAAGAAGAGTCAACGCTCGACGAAGATGTTGTTCATGCTCTAACCTGTCCCGACTATAGATCAAGATATCATCTATAAAGACTACAACAAACTGATCTAAGAACGGATGGAACACCCTGTTCATCAGGTCCATGAAAGCTGCAGGTGCATTGGTTAACCCAAACGGCATAACCACGAACTCAAAATGACCATACCTCATCCTGAAAGCTGACTTTGGTATGTCATCTGCCTTTATCCTCAACTGATGATATCTAGACCGTAGATCGATCTTCGAAAACATTGTAGCACCACACAACTGATCAAACAGATCATCTATCCTCGGCAACGGGTACTTATTCTTGATAGTGACCTTGTTCAACTGCCGGTAATCTATACACAACCGCATCGAACCATCTTTCTTCTTAACGAACAACACAGGAGCACCCCATGGCGACGTACTTGGTCGGATAAAACCTTTCTCCAACAACTCTTACAACTGCTTCTTCAGCTCTGCCATCTCTGCTGGAGCCATCCTATACACTGACTGTGCAACTGGCTGTGTTCCAGGAACCAAATTGATCTCGAAATCAATCTCTCGGGGTGGAGGAACACCAGGAAACTCCTCAGGAAATACATCTGCAAACTCTCGAACCACGGACACCTCCTCAAGACTAGGACCTTTCGCCTTGGTAACCACAACGGTATCCACCACGTGAGCTAAGAACGCCTCACAACCTTGTCGTAACAACTTATCTGCCACCATAGCTGATACCAAACACGTCGGAAGAATCTTCCTATCTCCCTGGAAGATCCACTTCTCTCCAGCAACATCAAACACTGCCTGCTTAGAGCCGCAATCCAAGACAACCTTATACTTCTCTAGGGTATCCATCCCAAGGATAACATCAAAACCATGCATATCAAGTGGTATAAGATCCACTTGGATACGATGTCCCGAAAAAGACAAAACACAAGATGGACACTCTTCTCGAAGCAAAGAAGAACCATCAAGAGGGGTTTCTAACAACAAGCTATCCTTCTTACAGCTAACAGGTAAACGACAGTTCTCAAGCATACTAAAGGCGATAAATGAGTGTGTAGCACTCGGGTCAACCAGAGCAGATATAAAGCAAGAAGAAGACATATCAGAATGAAATAACTCCATCTGACCTGTCACCACTCGCGGGTTGACTATCGCCTCTGGCTGACTCATGGCATAGAATCGAGTCGTTGCTTGCTGTCCACGACCTCTGCTTCCTTGAGCAGGCGATCCTGCCTGAGACGCTTGACTGTGTCCTCGACCTCTGCTACCACTGGGCTGTGGTCTCTCTGACCTCTGGAGACTCTGCCTTGGCTGCTGCTTCACTTCAACGTCTCTAATCGGGCAATGTAACTTGAGATGCCCGGTCTGTCCACAAAGATAGCATGACCTGTCCTCAAACCGTGGCCTAGCTGGCCCTGTTACTGCCACAGAAGCTGAGCTGTGCGCCTTAGACGGTGAAGAAACATAACCTTTCCCTTTACTCAGAGACCACTGAGATGGTACACCAGAACTTCTCATTACTGACGGTGCTGAAAATATGGGCTTCTTAAAACCACCAAACCTACGTCCTTGAAACTGAGCAGGTCTTTTAAGAGACATGGACTCTCTTTTCTCCCTTACTGTCCTCTCGATCCGCCGAACTGATTCCACAAACATAGCAAACCGCTCTCGGTTCTCTAGCGCAGACACCGGAGTCTTCAACTCAGCACTCAAACCTTTCTCGAATCGTCTGATCCGTTCCTCGTCTGTTGCCGCCATGTGAGGACAAAACCTCAACAGATCCATAAACTTAGCTTCATACTCAGTGATGTTCATCGTTCCTTGCCTCAGATTTTCGAACTGACTCACCTTCTCATCCAGATACATCTTGGGAAAGTATCTGGTGACGAACTCATGTCGAAACACTTCCCAACAGATCACCTCACCAGGCCGCTTCTCTTCCTCGATGGTCCACCAGTGACCAGCACTACCTTTCAGAAGGTAGACATCATGCTTTACCTTGTCTGCTTCGGGGATGTCAAGAATCCGGAAAGCCTTCTCGAGACTTGTCAGCCACAGATCTGCATCCGCTGGATCAGCCGTCCCAGCATAATCCGAAGCTCCAACTCAGCAAAGCCGCTCGAAGGTCTTCCCAATACCCAATGCTTCTCCATAAGGAACCTATGCTCGTGGAGGAGGCACTGGTAATCACTCAACCATGAGATTCATCGTAGCCATTAACTGCCCCATAAGCTGTTGGTAAGCAGGATGTTCAAATATGGCTGGGTTAAAATGGGGAACCTCAGGCACCCGATCTTCATGTGCCTATCTATCTGCTCCATCAACCGATGCAGCATCACTATACTCAGCAGAGTGTTCTTCACGGTTCCCAGACATCTTGGCTTATCTTCCGCTGAGGGTAGAAGATTTGTAAGAAAACCTGGAAAACTCATAAGAACAACTCAACCTAGTCCTAAATCCCTGTAGACTCAGCGAACCTAAAGCTCTGATACCAAAACTTGTGGCAACACATCCCATTATCACACAGATAACGAGGTGTTACGCAAAAACGTGCGGAAATCACCATAACCACAGATTATGAAAACACGGGTCAATTAAAACCGATTGCGAAAAACTACTAAACTGTGAAACTATTACTTTTCAGTCCACATCCTACACAGAAACATGTCATATATACATACATGAGATCTGATACGTGTTCATAGCTTACTGAAACAGTTGCCCATCCATCACATGGGTTCATCACCTGTTCATGTACATCGTGGCCCGCATCCAGACAACAGCATGATATACAAACATCTTCGATCATTCATTGTGAAATATCGTCAAAACACTGCCAAGGACCTGAGAGTACAGGGATGACTCTAGACTCTACTACAAAACATCCAAAACAGCAGCATGTGCAACGCTTGCCTTCTACTGCTCCTCAAGCTGCTCGGCCGCTACACCACGACTATGACCACGTCTACCTCGACCACCTAAAAAGGGGTTAAACCAGCGGGGTGAGACAATTGAACAATTGTCCCAGCGGGAAACATAACTCCCCACTGCAACTATAGAACCTCAACAAGATATACTATAACAGCAGATATCTAATAATAGGTATAACAAGAGCAGTCTATATAAAATAGATTATTCTTACCGACAAGCTTATCCGCTATACAAAAGCATATAACCAGATGTATCTCAAGGGGACATGATCGACAAGATAAGATATATCATTGTGTAACATGATTATCAAAACAAGACATATGACCACATAATCTGATTATCAAGATACGACATATTGCCACATACCTGGTGAATATAGAAGTACATGCAGATATACCAGAATTTAATACACAAACAAGGCCTCAACCAATGTTTCGTAATTATCTTAAGCATTAAATACTAAACGACTGTATTACGTATTATTATGCCCTGAGGATTTGAATCGTACCATTCAAATCCAACCTCTGGCTGCGAAGCCTAAGACTGGTGCCATACAAGGTCAATGGAAGAGCCAGACTCCACGACCTCCCACCTCGTGGTCAGTACACGAGTACAACACAAGCAGGACCGCAGTCGCATGCTGAAGTGGTCTAAGCCACATGGTCAGCTCCATAGGCTACCCTCACTCTAGCCCGCCTTGGTACAGGTCTCGGTGCTAGTAAAACTGAGCCACGGGTCTGTTCACCGTGCTCTGAGCCATGAACGCATTCATGCTCCTCACATCACATATCCTGAGCCATGGGCCTATTCACCATGCTCTTTACACGTATCTGAGTCTGCAACTGAAGTTACACTCTTACCTCCTCATTTTCAGGCTAGGAGCAACCTACACATTTTCAACAATATGCGCTTCCAGGTTAACCCGTAGGAGAACCCGTTTCACCATCATCAAATCCTGACGATGATGGATCTATGGCCAGGGCAAACTACATGATATATTTCACTATGATTAATTAGTATCTTTTAGATGGATTGTAGGATTCAACCAAGTTGTATAGCATGCAAGATATAAAAGAAAATAAAGAACATTATATTATTATTGAAACCTCATCAACCTGATCCATCACAAGGATCCAACATCACATGTTACCACTTGGCCTCTTGCCAACCATCCAGATCCATCTCAAGGATCATCACATACCATGGGATCTCAATTCCTCATCATGCATTGTCACTGCCTTTTCAAGGCTCACATCATCATCATGGGACAACACATCACATATATAATCTCATAGAACAATTATCAAGTAATGTTACTTATCAAATATGTCACATAGCCCTATCATGGCTACACATCACCTGCATGGTTAGGATACACAATAACCATAGATTCAACATAAGGAATATGCTCACTATCCTGAGCTATCATTCAAGATAACCTATTCATCAATATTACACTATTTGATGATCAAGCTTGTTAAGCACATCATTAACAAACCATATTCATGCTTACCCTTATTTCAAGGTTATACAAACATTTAAGGTATTTACTTTATATAGAAACATGTTGCGTATACACTATTGTTACCAAAGTCATTATTGTTACCATCCTCTATCATCATCATTACCTTTATCATTAAGCACCCATTAATGCAACTACCATTTATCATTGTTGTTAACAATTAAGCATAAGACTCACATCATGCATAGCATTACTACTCTTGTTACCATCATTACCATTATTAGTGTCATCATCTATTATTATCCTTATTGCTATGTCATCAAGCAGACTGTTAATGTAGCTGTCACTTAGCATCATTATTATTATTACTAATACTTCCACTACTAGCAAGGCATCACCATCATCTTTGTTATCAACAACATTATCATCATGGTTATCATTTACATTGTCATAGTTATCATAAATCAAGGCAACACTGTCGTTATCATAGGAATCAGTATTAAGCAAGGCATCACTAACGTTGTGTTGTTTAAGCATAAGAATTTGCTTCTATTACATAAGAGATCGTCACCAAAGAACTACTTACCCTCACTAAAACCTCACAACCCTCACTAAGAAAACCACACGGCTAGGGCATGGGAAGGCAGAAACGCTGCGTTGCACCCAACCTTCTGCCCGCAACGCCGCGTTACAAGGGAAGTGTGGCGCGCGTCAGGGGTATCGTGCGTCACACCCCATCGGGCAACGCCCGTCACAACTCTCCACGACACCCGGCACAACCAACCATAACGCCCGATAGCCAAGGGTTAACGCCCAACTCACAACCTCACAACTGCCAAGAGAGAGAAGGAAAGAGAGAGGGAAACACTCCTGATATCGTGCAACCACTCACAAGGTCTAACGACTGACACTCACCCAAACTAGAGGTGTGACGCCCGTCACAGCCCCCATCCTATCGTGCGTCACAACTCTCCACTCTCTATCGCGCGTCACACTAAAGGGATAACACCTGTCAGGGCTATCGGCCAGCACTATCATGCATATCGTGCAACTCAGCCAACTCACCAAAGAAGGCCATGTCGTCCACCACAAGGATTACCATAATGCTAAGGCCTATCGCCCATCAAAAGGATAACGTTCAACCTAGCCATATCGGCCAACAAAACCATATCTCACCCTATCGCCCAACACATGAGTAGGGTATCGCCCAACACACCAAGACAGGGGTGGGGTATCGCCCGTCACGAGGCTGACGCCCGTCAGGCCTGCTGCCCAACACAACCATATCGGCCAGCACCCTCCCTAGCCTATCGTCCAGCATAGGTACAAAAGCAAGGTACACTAATCTACTAGCATATGAACAAGAACATAATGAGAGGAAAGGAGTTAGGGATAGAAATTATGCAACCCACCTGGAAGCTCTAAGGAAGAAGAAGCACTCCAGCTCCAAGGGGTATCGTCCAACACAGCTCCAAGGTCCAAAGCTGTCGTCCACCAGGCTTCTCCAGGAAGGTGTATCGGCCACCACTTCAACTCCAAGGGAGTGTATCGGCCAACACAACCAAGATGGAGAGGGATATCGTGCACTCAAGGTGGAGGAGAGACCAAAAGAGCAAAGGAATCTAAGGCAAGGGAAAGAACCATATATATAGAAGGAAAGGGTGGAGAAAACAAGGTAGATCCATGTCATGTGTCGTCCACCCAAGGGACACTTGTCCTAGGGTTCAAGCCAACACACTAGCAAGGCATGGGACACTTGTCCAAAACATGCACCAAGTGTCCACTACACAAGACCAAGCATCATGGGTGACACAGGCAGTAGCTCTGTTGGGCGACACACCAGCCTGCTGGGCGACACAAAGCAGGTCTTGGCCGACACAAGGCTCAAGCAAGCCCAACCAAGGCACCTCAAGGCCCAAACAAGCTATACCAAGGCCCAAGAAAACTCAAACCACAAACCCAAGCCTTCCTCTCAACCCTAGAGGAAGAAAAGAGGGAAAAACATCTCGCAAGATGACCAACTTGCACACAAAACCCTAAACTTGGGTTATTTGCAAGTAGCCCCTGAACTCTCAACAAAGCACAACAAAACCCTAATCACCACTTAAAGGTGATTAGCAAGCATCAAAGCACCAAGATTAAGCAAAACAAACAGGGTAAACCCTAAACGCAGGTCAGGGTCCTTACACACTTGATCAAGATGTCTTCAACCTTCAATAAGGACTTACCCACACTTGCATCAAGTCTTTGGCCTTGAAGGAATTACCCACTCTTCTTGAATCTTTGCCTTGCCCTTCTCCTTCACCTGGATAACATCTTCACCTCTTCTTCAACCTTGAAGAAGACCAACATCTTCACCTTCACTCAGAGTACATCACTTCAACCTTTTCTCTTTAAAAAAGGGGATTGGGAAGATGGAAGGAATGAGAGTTTTACAAGAACATGGAGGTATCTCTCTTAGAACATGCCTAACTCACTTATAATCATGAAATGCTTTGTAAATGAGAGAGAGAAAGGGGCTCAAAGGTTTTATCACACTCAACTATAGCAAGGACCAAGGATAGCATGAATGAACAAACTTGGAATGAACTCCAAGGGGTCCTATTTATAGTTGGGGGTGTTCCTTTGAGTGTTGGATCACTTAAGAATGGAAAATAGTTGTTTTACAACTTGCAACATGTCTATTTTCATTTACAACAACTCTCCAACGGTTATAATCACTTTTTTGTATTTTCTATACAGTACATCCGGTCAAGTTTCAATAAAGATAACTTGACATATCCACTAACTGACAAAGCTAATTTTCAAACTATCCGTCGAGTTTGTTCTGGGAAACTCGACCAATGAGTCAAAGTCAATTTTGGTCAGTGAGTCGGTAAGTCGAGTTCTATGAGTGTACAACTCGACCGATTGATCATTTCAAAAAATCCATCACTATATCATTCGAGTTTCCAACTCGACCGACAGAGTTATTGTGACCAATTTTCCAAAATGACTTTTTAGTGACCAAACGTTGGAATTAAGTGTCCCTAATTTTTTCTCATCTTAGTTACAAGTCATATCATCAATACAAGTGATTACAAAATTAATCTAAGGTGATTTGGAGTGATTTCCAAATTGCACAATTATATTTCTTTTGACTTGAACTTGGACAAGCTAGGGCTTGTGTAATTTGATCCTTTTCATGTACCTAAAGCCTGAAATCAATCATTAAAAAATATATTAGATACATATGAATGGAATGGTTAAGTCATTATCAAAATATGGATAATGTATAACTCCCAAGTCAACATCCTTGTCCTATACAAGCAAAGTAGAAAATGGGGAGTGAGAATTGTTATATTATGTCCTAGTCTGTTATAGTGTCAACATATGAATATACGTTTTAACATATCAAATTTTTTGTAACTATTTTCCCTCCATTTGTTCCATAGTATCTATAAAATAATCAGTGAGTTGAAAAGAGACGTTTTAGAATTATAATAGTGAGGGGGAAAATGATGAGCTTTTTGTTGAATCAAAAATCAAAGTGGGGTGGTTGTGTATCAGAATCAATATTGAACCATGTTGTAGTGTTTTTTGTTGAAGATATAGTGGTGTTTGACTGAACTAATGAAGATGTTCCATTTTCGTAAATCTTATGCTCATGTTGTTCTGAGTTATCAGGGGCGGCAAGTTGAGTAGCATGAGTAATATCTTCATGTGTTGTACAATCTCACGGACAAGCCTAGAGTATTGTTTCCATAGGAAGGGGCCTATGAAGAGATATCTATGGACCTCTTCAACGGATGTTGGGGGTAGAGGTAACGGGTGACCTGAGTCATCTAGGATGCTCATATATATATTATCGTCACCAACTGGTCAGAGTTCTATGAACCAAGCTCAAGGAGAACCAACTCTAGAATGACATATTCCCACCCCTAAACCATTCAGAGTTTGTGATCAACATTCACTTGGAAGAGCACTCTGTAGTGTCAACTTCCAAGTGTGAATGTAATCTATCCCGGTATAGTGAAGATATCTCCAGGCTCTAGGGAGGGTGATGGAGGCTATGGAGTTGGCTCGGCAGCGAGAAGCCATTTTGTCTTTGTGTTGTTATATACGATAAGTGAGTTGTGTCTCATTAAATAGTTGTGTTTCATTAAATAGTGCATCGACACTGAAATGCCTCTCCCGTGTGTCATGGTAAGTGAATGACGAGACGAAAAAGATTTGGTGAATCATCAAAAGAGCCCTAGTCCTTGTCTTCGCGGTGATTCTATTTAAGCCATAAAAGGCGTAAAAAGATGTGTCGTCGTATATACTGGAAAATTTTCTCCTTGATGGTATGTCCAAGGAAAGGTCTGCTTAGCAGTAGGCTATCGATGTTGTGTCAAAAGAGCTTTGGCTCAAGGGCATGAAACGTCATTCGGTGAGAAGAAGAAGACTATAAGTCAGTGTTGTTGGTACCATACCTTTGTTCCAGTGTAAAAACCTACTGTGCCAGAGTGGTTAGTCGGCGAGAAGGTGGGACTATATCCAAAAAGGAGGAAGAGATGAGGGAGATCGGCATATGTCTAGGATGCTCATACCTATATTGAAGTCACCAACTAATTTATTGGAGATCTATGAACCAACCTCAACGAGACCCAACTCTACAATGATCTTTTCTCACCCCTAAACCAATCGCTACCGAGAGGCCATATCGTCTTTGTGTTGTTATAGACGATAAGTGAGTCGTGTCTCATTAAATAGTTGTTTTTCATTAATTAGTGCATCAGAATTGAAATGCCTCTACATTGTGTCATGGTAAGTGATGAGTCTGATTGTTGGATCGAACCGATGGTGATGAGCCGAAAAAGATTTGACGAATCATCAAAATACCCCCAATCGTCTCCGCGGTGATTCTATTTGAGCTATAGAAGGCGTACAAAGATGTGCACGTCATATATACTGGAAAATTGTCTCCCAAATGGTATGTCCAAGAAAAGGTATGCTTAGCGGCAGGCTATCGATGTCACCAACTAATTTATTGGAGATCTATGAACCAACCTCAACGAGACCCAACTCTACAATGATCTTTTCTCACCCCTAAACCAATCGAAGTCTGCGATCGACATTCACCTGGAAGAGCACCCTATAGTGCCAACTTCCAAGTGTGAATGTAATCTATCCTGGTTGAAAGTTGTAATGAAGATACCGTCATGCTCTCTGGATGGTGATGAAGGCAATGGAGGTAGAACCAACTTTAACTCGGTAGCGAGAGGCCATATCGTCTTTGTGTTGTTATAGACGATAAGTGAGTCGTGTCTCATTAAATAGTTGTTTTTCATTAATTAGTGCATCAGAATTGAAATGCCTCTACATTGTGTCATGGTAAGTGATGAGTCTGATTGTTGGATCGAACCGATGGTGACGAGCCGAAAAAGATTTGACGAATCATCAAAATACCCCCAATCGTCTCCGCGGTGATTCTATTTGAGCTATAGAAGGCGTACAAAGATGTGCACGTCATATATACTAGAAAATTGTCTCCCAAATGGTATGTCCAAGGAAAGGTATGCTTAGCGGCAGGCTATCGATGTTGTGTCGAAAGAGCTTTGGTTCAAGGGCATGGAACGTCTTTCGGTGAGAAGAAGATGGCTATAAGCTGTGTTGTTGGTACCGCACTTTTGTTCCAGCGTAAAAATCTACTGTGCCAGAGTGGTTAGTCTGCGAGGTGGGACTATATCCAAAAAGGAGAAAGAGCTCAGGGAGAAGAAATTTTGGAGAATGATGTTGTAGCTGTTAGGCTTTCATTCACTATTTCTCTAGAGAGAAGTTGGACCTCTATGTCTTGCTTTTCTAGAAAGAAGTTGAAGCTTTCGATCTCTCGTCTTCATGTGTGTTTCTTGTATCA
This sequence comes from Alisma plantago-aquatica, assembly GCA_963693085.1. Taxonomy (NCBI): domain Eukaryota; kingdom Viridiplantae; phylum Streptophyta; class Magnoliopsida; order Alismatales; family Alismataceae; genus Alisma; species Alisma plantago-aquatica. Next base: position 747,969,301 of record OY856411.1, on the reverse strand, counting down.
TTACGGCGGTGAGATATACTGGTCTTGGACTATAACATGATATGGTATATCTATTATGTGAACTTCGATGCTGCATAGTTGTGTGATGTAACTCCCAAGTCTCCCTTGTTTATCCGCCGATTTATCTAATTACATGGGAAATTAGATTTACTCAAACCGGAATTAAGCTGATGGCGGCTTATGGGCGATTTTATCATTATAACTCGGCTTTTATGCATTTTTTGCGGGTTAGGGAAAGTCGAAATCATGTTGCAAGCTCCAACATCTGACTGGGTGGCAGGTAAGATTGGGTGTTCTCTTCTGTGTCGTTATACACTGGATTCAAGAAACCAGTTCCAGAGTTTCTAGATTTTTGGTTGTGTGAATTACAGCGTACGTTCAGGTTTACTCTTGATTGTGTGGAATTTTGCCTAAAGCCTGGTTGACGTAAAATCCCAATGGAACTATAGGGGTAAGTTAGGAGGAGCAACACCCGGAACCGTCTGATTTCCGAAGATTCCATCGCTCGGCCTACAGAATCGAATATAGAATGGTATACATAAAGTTCATCATTGAGTTCCTGACGAGTGAGAATCTCCACCCATGGTTTCCAAGATCCCCTACCTTTGGGCGACGCTGACCACGACCCGTACTCCGTAGGCGTCAGGGGTATGAGGCCGTAGACTTGAGTTGTATACATGTGGCTGTGGCCTGTGGATTACTGCCTCTAAGTGCGTGTTCGAGCGTTAGGGAGACCGCATGTTGGTATGTGGGGGGTGAGGTGGAGCTAGCAGATCCGATCCCCATCGTCCGATACTGCCGACGAATTATAACAATATAATAGATAGTAGGAACCAGTCTATAGAGATGGTATGATGGATTATTCAATGGAACACAGAGTTGCTTAGGTGTTGTTCTACTTTCTTCTTGCACGCATATGAGCAAACAGGCCCAACAAGCGATTGACAGTCGTTTGGTAGCATGCCATCTGCCTCCCATGGGTATGGCCGAATGGTCCAAGATCACGATGGTATGGGAAGGAGACGAATGCTCTGTTTGGTAAAGCGGTGCGATTGCTCGGGCAGCGATGGGGTAAGGTCGGGTTAGTTGTAATCGCTCGTAACTGTTATTATCAAATGCAATAACACTCGCCGCTTTAAATTTGTATTATTTTTAGTGTTGAGTAGCGTTCAATGGCATTTTTTTCTCACCGGACAAAATTTTTGTAGTGATCCATCTAACCGCACCAAAGTGTTGGTTCACAAATCGCGTTGCCAAACGCTACAGAAGGGAGAATGCGGCAAGGCTTGAAATTTGCTAAGTTTCGGGGCTTTATTTCATTTGCCCCCCTTCACATTGTTAGATTAATCTGGTTCAACATCTACATCACTAAGCGTGAGATTTGGATGTTAATGGCAATGAATGACAAATCACCAGCCAGTCAGTGGTGCCGTGCGATAGTGAGTAGAGAATAGAATCCACAAGCCAAGTGAGCCAGTGAGGTGAACGCTGGACCGTGCTGGAGATGGATCCACGTCAGAGTAGCTAAGCTAGGTAAGTAGGCGCCATCTCACTCACCCTGGTGGGTGTTTGCACGCCCTCCCCATGTGATTGCCATTGGAAAGGTTTATATTCCTGCAATTGGACATTAGACAGTCAAACAAGTCACCCAATCCCCATCTGGTTAACACTGAGTTGGGTGAAGTTGCAATTCATTCCCGATTACTAATTTAGATAAGCCACAAGCTAGCTAGGCGCGCAAATGCGGAAGAATCATTGACGTACAAGAGAACCCGATCTCCATCCCCATGTGTGCTATCCGACCAAACCCAACCGCTGAAGGTGAGCTAGCACCGAATCCACATGCCCGCTGTCCCGCTTGTGTGATTATGTCTTGCTAGCTGATTTTTTGGTTTTCCTGTTTTTTTGTGTCTAATTCAAACTGTTCCCGGGAATAGAAGAGAGTGTGCATGTCACCAGGGTAAGATTCCCCACGTGGCCTGATCTTCAGTTCCAGTTGCACACTGACGAGTCCTGCCTCCCGTTCTTTCTTTCTACTATGCAATCGTGAGCTCCATTTTTATAACTAGATGTACCAAAGTAGTGGAAACGAACCCAACTACAGAGAGAAACGTTTGCATTTCTTGTATTGAAATACACATACGTGTGCTTACAAGAGACATTATATATATATATATATATATATATATATATATATATATATATATATATATATATATATATATATATATATATATATATATAGGGTAACGATCCAGTGAGAAACATATCTGGTGAGAGCATGAGAGGCATTTGAATAACTCTCCACATAGATCAATTTTTCATAATCAAACCGTACAGATTATAAGTATACCTTAATATCTACCTTCCTATAAAATTTTATCACCATACAATTTGTAGATCATTCACAACAACCAAATATTTTTCGACGCTCTATATTGAATTTCAGGCTGACCGTTGGATGTAAAAAGTGTATATTGTACATATGGACGTGTAAACAATGTCTGATTGCAATGATTTTTTGTGACAAGGTAAATGAAATGATGTTTTTTCCATCTATACGGTTGGATTTTAAAAAATAGTTACGAATTTGTAGTTATTCAAATGCCTCTCATGCTCTCACCGTAGGATGTTTCTCACTGGCTCGCTATATATATATATATATATATATATATATATATATATATATATATATATATATATATATATATATATATATATATATATATATATATATATATATATATATATATATATATATATATATATATATATATATATATATATATATATATATATATATATATATATATATATATATATATATATATATATATATATAACAAGAAAATTCTAGAAGACGAGCAGCGATCTGCTAGGACATCAATATGAGTAAAAAAATCAAAATAAACGAGTTCTAGAGAAATATTGATCAAAATATACGAGTTTGGAATAAAATGTCTGAAATATACGAGCTTGGAGGGAGGAAAGAGAGTAGAGACGTCATTTGATCCGTCGTCTCCATTCTAATTGGTTAAACTGAAACAATCAGCTATATATATATATATATATATATATATATATATATATATATATATATATATATATATATATATATATATATATATATATAACAAGAAAATTCTAGAAGATGAGCAGCGATCTGCTAGGACATCAATATGAGTAAAAAAATCAAAATAAACGAGTTCTAGAGAAATATTGATCAAAATATACGAGTTTGGAATAAAATGTCTGAAATATACGAGTTTGGAGGGAGGAAAGAGAGTAGAGACGTCAATTGATCCGTCGTCTCCATTCTAATTGGTTAAACCGAAACAATCAGCCTGCGTCGCATGCTACTTGTCGGTTTAGAATTGAAGACGCCAAATCGAATGACGTCTTCACGCTTGGGCTGCCACATGGCGCAACCGCTCCATTACTCCTTTTGTTTTTTGTCTTTTGAAAACGTTGATACCATGTACATAATGAATGTGTATTATTTATATTTCAATTAACATATATTATTTTAAATTAATTACTTACTTCATCTAAATCAAAATACCATTTTAATATTAGTAAAATAATATATGTTTGATATTTAAACAATATGTTAAATTTTAATATGCCTATTTATAAATTCATATATTAATGATATATTTGACAACACATGCATACATTTATTGTATATAGATATATTTACAAGTTAAATATAATAATTTTTGTGTTAAATTTTAAAACTATATAATATAAAATATTATTCAAATGTTGTATGTAAAGATCAAGTTACACATAAATAATTACTATATTAATCAAATAATATTTCTATTTATATTACACAATATAAAGAATATTCAACATAATACAATAGTGTATACACACATTATACTTACATAATCATAATATATTAGATTTATTGGATTTGGATTAGATATCTAACACTAAAAATACTAGATAGGTTTAATTGTATGCCTATATTTGTAATATATCATTAATTATTTTTATTTATTGGATTTGGGTTTGGATTTAGATTTAGATTTAGAACTTATGTAAAAGATTATTATATTTAATTGATATAAATAAGTAATTGTATTTAGATATATTTATCAATTAAATATAATATTTTTATACATAAGTTTTAAATCCAAATCCAAATCTAATAAATAAGAATAATTAATGATATAAGACAGATATAGGCATACAATTATACCTATTTGACATTTTTTGTGTCAGATATCAAACTCAAATCCAATAAATCTAATATGTAATATATATTATACATATAATGTGTGTATACACACTATTGTATTATGTTGAATATTCTTTATATTGTATAATATAAATAGTAAAATTATTTGATTAATATAGTAGTTATTTATGTGTCACTTGATCTTTGCATACAACATTTGGGTAATATTTTGTATTATATAGTTTTTAAAATTTATTAAAAATCATTATATTTAACTTGTAAATATATCTACATACAATAAATATAGGCATATGTCGTTAAATCTATCATTAATAAATGACTTCATAAATGAACATATTAAAATTTAACATATTAAATAAATATCAAATATATATTATTTTATTAATATTAAAATGATATTTCGATTTAGATGAAGTAAGTAATTAATTTAAAATAATATATGTTAACTAAAATATAAATAATACGCATTAATTTTACACATGGTATCAAATTTATTGGAAAAAAATAGAAAGAGTCGTGTAGCAGCTGCGCCATGTGGCAGCCCAGGGTGAAGACGTCATTACATTTGGCGTCTTCATTTCTGGACCGCCAAGTGGGATGCGACGTAGGCTGATTGTTTCCTTTATCTTAAGTAATGGGTCTCTGTTATTACACAAATTGTATCATCATAGTTTCTTCCTAATAGGTGATGTTGCCTTTATGCACAAGGAGGTGACTAGTACTCCTAGGACTTTAACCATTCAAGAGGATGATGAAGAAAAGGAATCCAAAGGAATCATCTCATTGGAATTTCACATGGATGCATTGAAGGGCGATGGAGCTCGAGCTCAGGGGCATTGGGAGTTGTTTTGGTTTTCAAAGAGGACGTTGGTTGATGATACTACTTTAATTACTATTTTTTCTCTCTTTTTAACATTAGGTTGTCCCACCCCCCCTACTTTATGTTGTTGATGATCAGTATATTTTCTTTGGAACAACTTTATTTGTGGCGTTCCACAACTTGTCACCCAAGTCACTTCTTTGGTTCATGTTGTGGTTACTTCTTGTACCCATGCATTTACTTCCTATCTTCTAAACATTTTTCAAGTTTATTATTACTAGTCCTTTCCAAAAAAAAAATTTGGGAAAGTCAGGAGGTGTTATTATTCATCCCACCCTCCTCGTGCAGGTATAGAAGAATGCATTACTACAGTTCCTACTGAGAAACTAAATATGGTAGTACTACTACCATTACATAGAGGGAAAGGGAGGGGAGGACCCACAGGGTCGAGTGGGGGATGTGTGTAAACACATTCTTCCCAGTTGTTTTGGATGTGGTGCTTGGCGAGGGAGTCACTAATGTGAGTCCTACCTCTTCGAACCTTCATGATATGCACTTCAGAGTACTTAGTTCTTGCTTGTTCGATCCTGGATATCCAAGGGGTGAGACATGGGTTCAGCTCCCCCATCTACATAGTTGCGATGACGACTATGTTGCTATCCGAGTGGATAGTGAGTTTCTCTCCTTGTCTACTGTCACATGTTTGGAGTGCTAATAGTATTGCCCGGAGCTCAGCTTCTACTACTGAAGAGGCCTTGATGGTGCAAGCGTGTCCCCCTAGCCATCTCCCATTCCAGTCCAGGAACACAACGGTAATGGCAGCTCTGTCCTTGCACACCGTAGCGTCAATAATAGCAAGGTGCTCCTCATGTGGTAGATCCTTCCATTTCTCCTCCTCTTCCCGATCACTAGGTGTAGGCATCAAAGGTCCTGATGTCTGAGTAGAGAGTAGCATCTGAAGTGCTCTGACTTGGGCAATCTTCCGAGTAGTAGGTAGATAAACTTTGTCAAAGACTGCCTTGTTCCTTGCCTTCCAAATCGTCCAGCAAGTAGTCATGAAAGTGACAGGGTTTGACTCCTTGTTCATAATGTTGTTCTTTAGCCATTCTATACATGCATTATTAGTAGTCTCGGATGGGTCCACTCCTACCTTTAGTTCATTCCAGACATCCTTAGCAAAAGGGCACCGCCATATAGCATGTATAGTTGTTTCCACCGTTGCTTCGCATCTGGGGCAGATATCATCTTCAGTGAGCTTTCGTTGTGTTCTTCTAGCATTGGTCATGATTGCATCATGTGCCACCAGCCAAAGGAACATGCGGATTTTACTTGGTACGGCTAGGACCATATTCTCCTCCAGAAGGTAGTATCAGGGTCTTGTTTAGTCCCCCTGATCTTGTTGTATGTTGATCCAGCCGAGTATCTACCTTTGATGTCATCAAGCCAGCTCCAGGTGTCGTTCCCCAACCCCACTACTGGTGGGGTAGATGCATAATCCTCTCCACACATTCATTGGATTGGTAAGTTTTCAAGAAATCAGTGTCCCATTCACCTGTGAGATTTGCAAGGTTGGAAACTTTGAGATCGACTATATTGTCTTCTATGCGTGTTGAGCATATGTCGCCCAGTTTCTCAAATCCAGGCACCCATCTATCCTCCCACACCATGGTGCTTTGTATGCAAGACAGTCATTTCGGTAAGCAAAATGGAACAAATCGGACGCTCTTTAATTTTCATAACAATTCTAGAAATTTTACAACCTACATGCACCAAAATGGTCGCCTCGTATGCAAGACAGTCATTTCGGTAAGAAAAATGGTCATTTCGTGATGTTTCCCAATTGCAATCATTTTGGCAAATTTGAATCTTGGTAATGCCTAACTAGATGTCAGCACTAATCCTTGATGTACTCAAATTTCTCCATGAATTGGGAATCTTGCTCTCGTGAGACAGTCGTCTCACAACCACGATATGGTTGTCTCACATTTGCAAAACGGTCATATCAACCACGAGCCGATTGTCTTTCTTCCCAGTTTGGGAAAAATTTAGCCAATTCAGTTCTAATCAACCTAACACTCCAAAGAGTAGTCTCAACACTTGAACTGAACATCTGGTAGTCTAGTTAGCTGATTTGTTGTGTGAATTGAGTACCTAAACACTTTATTAATCATGTCAATCATCATTCAAGATCATACTCCTCTTCTAGATGAGTTCCTATGTGTGTGACCCTATAGGTTCCATATTACGTTGGCAGTGAATGTCCATAACAGCTTATGACATGACAAGAAATGAGCGGTGTCTAGTCCCACATCATTACTACCCAAGTAAATGGAATGTTGGAGAACAACTGTGAGAACCCATTACACTAAATGAGATTACCCAAAACATAAAACACAATCAATCACCAATCTATCACATACCCAAAAATATGAGTAAATTAAAATCGATTTCAACATCAGCACCCACTTAGAAACATTTGCATAAGAGCTCAAAATCTTTCTTATATACATACTATGCCAAGAATTTGATACAAATTGTTCTATCTCCTTAGCCACAACATATATACATAGGAGAACAATATTTTTATATGCCACACAACAAACATTAACATGCTAACAAAAATTCGATTCATTTTAAACACCATATACAAACTGTTCCTGCCCGGACCTGAGAGTACAGGGACGACTCGAGGACACACTAGACATCTAATCAACTTTCTCAAAGATTCTTTACTATAGCTCCTCTTTGTTGCCACATGTTTGTTTTCGTCACTTCTAATTACCTAAAAAGATGTGGTGAACCACAAGGGTGAGGCTCATGTCCTAGCAAGAGATATAACCTCCAACAACACTTATTGATTATAACATTTTAAATAGTAGATAACTGAGCAGTTGGAGTATTTAATAATCAATTGAACAGATTGAACACTTCAAGTATGCTAAACAGATTAAGCAATTAATCTTAGCAACAAGTATGATTATCAATGTATATGTAGGTTACAAATAAATCCATTTCTCTAGATAGATATCTACACAAATTTTTATCAAACTACATCTAATAACAATCATCATCATTAATCTGAGTATCATCATATTCCTTGCTAACAACACAAACAATCTAGTAGGATAAGTATCCTTGACGTCATTAATATGTCTAGTAACATAAAATGGCTATCAATATTGGCATCTCAAATAAAGGGAACCAGTCTATATCATAAGTAGAACTAACATCATAACACAATGAACTGCATAGGCATGATTAGCTGTTTAAGCATTTCTAATTGCATAGGCATGGCTAGCAATATTAAACATAGCTAGCAACAACATATTAACCATCAGTGTTAGTATATTTGACATAATAAGCATGTTTACAACATGAGCATAACTACAACATAAGCATATCTATTATCTCTTATTGTACTATACACAATCTCAATGAAAAGAAAGCAAACAAGGGTTATTATCCAATATGAAGTGGTGTGTATAACCCTAAACAGATATGATATATGGATGTCTTACATCTTTTATTATTCCCTAGGGAATTTGAATTGTACCATTCAAAGTCCAACCGACCCCTATGAAGGGCTATTCGGTTCCGTACAAGATCTAGGAGTGCTAGTATCCCAAGATCTCTTCCCTTCAGTCTGTACGAGTAAAAAGGTAGTGACATATCAATCAAAGTTGTCACTGTAATGACATATAGTCAAGCTTCTAACCACTAGGTTGCCCTTGGTATAGGTCACGACACTAGAAACCAGGGTATACAAAACCCTCTAATCTGAGGTACAACTGTAGTTGTCCTCAATCACATCAAATGTCTGAGGCATGACCATAGCCATCCACCATAACCTACATTGTGGATGACAAGGATACATCCTCAACCTGCCACCCCCACATAATCAATAGTATGTGCTCTGAGTATCCCTTAGGAATACTCGTTTCACCATCTAGTAAGTTCTAACATTGAAGATGGCTCTATGGCATAGGGCACTACATGATTAGAGTTGAACTTGATTAGTTATGCCAATTGGGTGAATTAAGGTTGCATCAAACAAGTGGACATACAAACCCTAATTCACTTCTAGTAAGCATATAAATATCACAACTTCAAAAGATATAAAATGTGGGAAACATCTCATCATCACATGGTACTATTCACTTACCATTCATGAGACTACACTAGTCATCATACTATCACAAGATATAAATCCTTTTCACAATATCACAGGGTATCAACCCTTATCAACACAAGAGGATTACACCTCATTCAGGACTCAACCATGCCCAAAGGTCGTTAAGACCATCATACTATTCCCTACAAGATCATCATTATTGTTGCATGCCTTATAACAAGGCTCAACAACATACTTACATATAATACACCAGATCAACACATTATTGCATTAATGAGCTAGGAGATATTCATAAACAATCATAGTAAGGTTATAACAACATTAATAACATTCCTTTATTACATCAACATGCAAGGAATCTAGATATGATTAACCCTCATCATATTCATAATGCACATGTTTAGCATAAGAAAGTATCAACCATGTGGCTATGATAACCACCAATTAACATATTAAGGTTATGATCATATTAAGGAGGAATTTCACCATCATGCCATCATATACGAAGGTTAAACATGAATACTCATCTTTATCTATTTGCATTAGAGTTAGGTTCAAAAAGATAAATTATATTAATGTTACTAATTAGCACTCAAACCCAAACCCTAACTCATTGCTTCCCCATTGGATCATGGATGCATAAAGTGAAGCATCACCATCACATTCCATACTATTCTCAAGTATGAATCCACACATAAATAAAGGTGTATCCATAGGGCTATAGCATACTAAGGTTTCAACAACAATAAGAGAGTACTCTAATTATATTAATCATTCAAGGACTATTCATACCCAATTACCATCATTTAGTTATATTAAAGCTAGGTATAACAAGCTGCCTCATTAGGGTTACCCATTAATTCATTATGGTGATTATCAATCATAATCATATGAGGGTAAGGGTAAGACTATAAGTTTAAGGCATTGAACCATCAAATTCTCATAACTAGAATCATAACATTACACTACAGGCTTCACCCAAAACAAAGAGAATATTGAGGCATCGACTTCTAACCATTAAATGTTGAAAAGGTAAAGCAATTGGTCATTTAAATAAGTAAACATCTTGAACAAACCACCTATGAAGTCATTGATTTGTGCTCTACAAAGAGTCACCATCTAACCCTAGACACCCCTTGATTAACAACATTAAAAGTTCCATTGAGAGTAGGGTAAAACCCACAAGTGATTGTTTATTTAAAACAAGTCGTCAGTAAATGAACTTCTTCAGTTGATATCATAAAAGAAACCATATAAATCACTTTATTAGGACCAACATATTAAATTAGGCATAATTCCAATTTATTGGATGAAGAAACATTAGATCGTAACCATTAGGTCAAGTTCATATTATTAAAACCAACAATTGGAGTATAGGTCCTACCATTGCATCAAACGACCCAAGAAACCATTGGTTTAAGGTTTAATTGATGCTAAAATTACATGCTTAACTCACCATAGGTTGTGGAGACCTGATACACCATCACTAGTCACCATAGGTTGTTAGATCAGCACTATATTTATTAATCATCATCGAATATCAAACTAATATCACCATTGATTGATAGCATCATTAGGGTACTTAGTTGTTAATCACTAAGCTTCTAGTTAGGCCAACACCTGACCTAAGGGGTGAATGTTAGTTAACACCCTTTCTCACCACCATTAGTTGTCATGAAGACAAGACCATTGGTTGTTGCAATGGTACCACCATGGAGTCATGTGTTTATAGAAGAAATCAGCTTAAAACCCTAAAATTGACCATTGGTTGATAGGTGCTTTGCACCATAGGTTGTCAAACCAACCTGATACATGTCATATTATACCTTAGGAGTAACGTACACATGATCACAGGTTCATATAGAACTGAAATCAGAACAGGTAACATTTTAAAAATCAAAATTCAAGTCAAACATAGCTTTTTAGTGCATGGATCATCATTTAAAAGCAAGAACATGACCTAGCAAGCTTATGGTAAGTAATAAACGTAGAGAAAGTTATAATACTTGCCTCTAGTTAGAACATAAAATCACAAAAAAAAAACACGAGCAGGTAGGATAGAAAATCCAAGCATAAGTCGTGAACTCGTCCATCTAGCACCTTTCTTCATCAAATGAACAAACCCTAAGTATAAGAAGCAAGAAAGGTAACGTTTTAGAGATTTAGAGAAACTTCTCCATGAAACAGTAAGGTTTTGACCTGGAGAAAGGTAGTAGGAAGGATAAAAAAGAAATAAATGGAGGAAAGAAGGGGATTCTTACTCTTTTAGGTCAAAATCACTAGAAGGAAGCTTTTTAAATCCTAAAAGGAAGTCAATTGCAACCCTAGAACTTTTTCTAAGAAGATCCCCACTTTCTTCTTCCTTGGATAGGAAATTCATAGAAGCACAGAGGGATAAAGAGTTTCATAGAAGGAGGGAAGTGGTGGAGAGAAAATGGCTCGTTGGTGCTTAGGGATAAGTATATGAAACTTTAAGATAAAGAAAAAGAAAAAGTTGAAGTTATAGTATATTTCCAAGTTTCCATGGATTTAACTATTAAGAATATACAATCATACACACAAGAAGCTCCCGCGCCTTCCATATAAACCTTCTTATCTATCCTTTGTCAAATTTCCAAGCCAATCAAATAATTCATTAGTTGATAGCTACTAAAGGTAGCTCATCCATGAAGGGGTAAACATTAAAATACCCTTGAGGAAAACACCTCCAATCCAAGTTTAAACTATGTGCCCCATGGCTCAACAAGCTCAAGGATGATGAAGAACGTCCAAAGAACATAATGAAAGTGATAAATTGCAAGAAAATCCTCCCAATTGGGTAAATTGTAGAAAAGTCCAAAATGTACATAAAATTGCATAACTTTCTCAAACAGTGTCCAAATTGGACCAAATTTGAAACTTAAGATTTTCTTATGATTTCAAAGCATATGAAAAGGTTATATTATGGTTCTAAGCATTCAATTATGGTAATTAAGCTTATTCAACTCATTAAGCAAGTTTAGGGTGTTGGTATGTATGCCCATAGAGCAAGTCATATGATGATTGTAATGGGATACTTTGTAAATGATTTGAATAATAATAAAGGCAATTTCCAATCTATATGTTTAAACTGTTTCTGAGATGATGGTGTAACATGATAGATGTCTAAAGACTGTTTTACTCAATGACGTATGCTTTTAGGTTAAGGACCTAAACGATGAGATCATACGGATGTTAAGAGTATACATTCTTGTATAATCCCTAGTCGGTTGTTATTGTGGAAATAACCATAGACATCAATAACACTAAAGACTAGATTGTGTGTTGGTTGATGACAGAATCTCATTAGTCATGATATAGTGATATCAAACCAAGCACATAGGTACTTGTTAGAGAACAAGGTATCGGACAGACCCACCGTGAGAGTGACACATGGAACCATGACTTGGTAGTCACAGTCAGCTCTCACAGTGATGGTGGTGAGTGTGATTCTTAGACCTGAAATCACTGCACTCAACACATGTCATTGGGTACACTTTGACATCATCAAACGCAGTCCTGAAACATGGGTTGTTATAAAGGTGATGATTGGGTGGCTTTGGCACATGGGGCTTTTGAGGGGTGAGTGATAGATATGGGATTTGTCCCTCCTAAGGGAGTTTGATATCCTTGGCCACTTGATGAGTAGGATTGAGAAAGGCATGCGCATGCACGTGTGAATCAATATGTGATATTGATGTCATACACATCTCACTCGGTCTACTCTGAGATCAAGGAAATGAATGAACATTGACAGGATGACTGTTCCATGCCTCGAGTTCATTCTGGATATCAGTGACAAAGGAATTATACATTCACTGTAACACCATTCATGGATTGTAGGATGAAAGTTGTTCTCCAACTTTCTACTTTCACTTGGGTAGCAATGATGTGTGACTAGGCACCGCTCTTTGCTTGTGAAGTCATAAGTGTTATGGACTTTCACTGCCAACGTGAAATGGACCTGTAGGGTCACACACATAGGATTTAACCTGGAAGAGGAGTTTTGTCCACAAAGCAATGTTTAGATTGATTACTAAAGGAGTTTAGTAGTTCAATTAAACACTCAATCAGTCGATGGCTCAATATCGTATGGTTCAAGGTGTTGGACGCATTGATTGGAGTATCGGATTGATTGAAATCGCAATTGACTGATTTTGCCCAACCTGTGCTCCCAACCGATCGGTTCATGTGATGAACCGGTCGGCTGAGGTTGCTGAACCGGTCAGCTGGAGTGTCCAGGCCGATCGGCTCATGCCCAGGTTGAAATGACCGGTTCAAGGGTTGAACCGATCGGCTCAACTGGTGCAACCGACCAGTTGGGAAAAGTCATGTCGGCAAGAATTTTCCTTTGGTTTCAAATTGCCCAATTCGATTGGGAATAACATTGGTATTCGATACCAATTGGGAACGAAACAAGGAAAGTCTTTTTGAGCCGGATTAGGACTATGAACCGATCGGTTCAGGGCACCAACCGATCGGTTGGAGTGCCCCAAACGATCGGCTCAGGTCCAACCGATCGGCTCAATGGCCGAACCGATCGGTTCAGTTGTGATCCGATCATTTCAGGTTGCGAGATGGTTGCTTTTTGTGGAAAATCCCGAACCCTTCTACTCCTGCTTTAGTCCCGTATTGCCGGGCACAGAGAACCCTGTCCCATGACCCGCCTATATATATAGGGGTATTGGGGGCTTCTCAAAGTACAACTCAGTGCAAGTTGATTGCTCTGCAAAGTTGTCGTTCTCTCTGGTTTTGGTAACCGAGAGAGAGCCCGAGCAAGTGCTTCCCGCAAAGGGAGGTGCAGCAAGGGAAGGACAACTGCAGTTGCAATTGACAGCAGGAGAGTGTGTTGGCGACTAGTACGTCAACAGGAGGGTGCGACTCCTTCCACTTCCTTGTGGGACAAGGAGAGTGGAGTTCCGGGTGGTCCGTGTGGACTACTTCAGAGGCGGGAGGACACTGCCGCTCAGGAGGACAACTGTCATCCGAAAGTCTGGTAGGAGGAGGAGTCTTCAGTCCCAGTGCGACCAGGAGCTGCACAGACACCGTCCAAGACCGGAGGTGAAGACCGCGCAAGGCGCGTGGTATTGTCGCCGAGCAAGCCTCGGGACAAGGTATGATTCACAAACCATCTTTCCTATTATATAGATGTTGACGCGATTCCTTTTGTTCTGGGTTTGGGGAGAAATTTTTTTTTTGTTTCCGCTGCTTCTCTGCCTCCTCCAAAACCCAACAGTGGTATCAGAGCCACGTCAACCTCTCTATATTTTAGGATTATCGATATGATCAATTTTGGTTTGTCGCCTTTATTTATTGCATGCGATGCGAATAATATCGGCTTTATACATGTCCAATCCACAAATCCCTAATATACATATATGATATGTAATATTAATGCACTCGATATGCGTCGCCCTTAAACGAGTTTTGTGGTGGATGTGTAGCATGATTATGGCCTATAAACCCCTATATCTGTGTATGGTTGTTTGTGTGGTTGCTTGCATCTCGGTCTGTGCACCGATCCCCTTTCTCATATTCCTGATGTAACTCGAAATAATTCGAGAATTCTTTTCCTACCTTTGCTCCCCCCGAATGTAACTCGGGGTTTCACAATTCAATTGTAAATAGGATAGATTTTATTTCCTGTTATGTCAAAGAACGGCGGACAACCTGAAGACGATCGGTTCAAGGAGTGAACCGATCGGTTGGTGATCTAGAAGGCCGGTTCGAGGAACGAGATGAGCGGGTGGCGACCTGAGGAGATGCACGATGACCGGTGTACCGATCGGCTGGAGGCGCCAGTCGATCGGCTGGTGGCACCCGAACAACCTACCTGATGGCGAGCCGATTAGTCATGGAGATGAGCTGATCAAACCCAGAAAGGCAGGCACAGATTTCATCTTGTACAGGTTGCATGTGATGTAGACCTAGATGACCGTGATTCCTCTTGGGTCGAGGAATCACAAATAGGATGGCCATAATCATTGCTTTTTATCGTTTATGCATGTTTTCTGTGGGATATAGCATGTATATGATACGTACTATATATTGTGGTGATTGGATATGTATATGTATATAAAAACCAAATCCCTCATTAAATATTAAGTTTTAGATGCCTTCCAAATGCGACACACGTGAAAAACTTGATCGACCAAGTGTGGGCACGCCCTAGCGTGGTGCACCGTCTATCTCGTGGAAGCGTGAAGGATGAATGTGTGGGTCTACCCTAGCAGGGTGCACATTCATCGTGTTGGCTTTGGGTCAGACTTAACAAGGTGATCTAGATGGGATCTAGTACCTTGAGGCATGGAGATGATCATGGCAAGGAGTTGCATATGACATCTTTCAAGAGTTGCATATGATGCAATTGGCAAAAGTTGCCTACCTGAGAGATCTGAGTTGTGGGTGACAGCCCTAGCTGGTCCATGACTCAGAGGATTTCAGGATCTTGACCCATTAGAAGATTGTACGCTGCAATCTTCCGAATTGATTGTGAGGGCTATCAATTTGAGTCAAAATAGTGGGAGCGGTAATTAATTAAAGGCCTAATTAACTATCGTCAAATTTTATTCAAATCAAATCAAAAAGGTTTTGACAAATGCAAATTTTCTCTTGTAGAATGGCAAAAGAATCATCTTTTAAAATGGGCAAATTAATTGAGAATAAATTCCATAACTGGTTGAGGACTGTGAGAAGTGTTCTGCACAATCCAGATATACCAGGAGCCTTAGAATCCACTCTATGTACGCTTAATGTGTTGGTGAAGAGAAAAGTAGGTAAGGGAGAGAAGTGTTCTCTCGCCAAACCAATTTCTTCTACATGGAGAGGATGGAAGGAACAATGGAAGAAGAAGTCGGAGATAGAGATCTCTACTTATGGTGTATACGTGATAGAGATTAACTTTACTACTTCTTCGTCATGGGTACTTGATACCGGATGCGGATCTCACATTTGTTCAAATGTGAAGGATCTTAAGAGAAGTAGGCCTTTGGGGAAAGGCGAGGTTGAACTACGAGTTGCTAATGGGGCAAGAGTTGCCGCCAGTGCCGTAGGAACCTATGAGTTAACTCTACCTAGTGGGATAATAATAGAGTTGAAGAACTGCTATTATGTACCTACCATAAATAGGAATATCATTTCCGTCTCTTGTTTGGACAAAGATGGATTTGAATTTCTTATTAAGAATGGAAAGTGTTCCATTTCTAAAGATGGGATCTTTTATGGCAGTGCCCCTATGTCTTATGGTATATACTTGATAGACTTGGAGACAAGTGTATACAACGTAAACACCAAAAAGCAAAAACTCAACGACTCAAACAAAACATATCTCTGGCATTGTCGTCTAGGGCACATAAATGAGAAGCGCATTTCTAGACTCCATAAAGATGGTTATCTAGACTCTTTTGATTATGAATCAATAGAGACATGTGAATCTTGTTTGTTGGGCAAGATGACCAAGACTCCCTTTTCAGGTAAAAGTGAGAGAGCTAGTGATCTATTAGGACTCATACATACTGATGTATGTGGGCCTTTTAGAACAAATGCCAGAAATGGGTATCAGTACTTCATTACCTTCACTGATGATTTCAGTAGGTATGGCTATGTGTACCTGATGAAGCATAAGTCAGAAACCCTTGAAAGGTTCAAGGATTTCATGAATGAAGTACAGAACCAGCTTGGTAAAAGTATTAAGGCACTTCGTTCCGATCGAGGTGGAGAATACTTGAGCCAAGAGTTTGAGGACCTTCTGCGAGCCCATGGTATTGTATCACAATGGACTCCGCCTGGAACACCACAGCATAATGGTGTGTCTGAAAGAAGGAATCGCACATTGTTAGATATGGTGTGATCAATGATGAGTTTTGTTGATCTTCCAATTTCTTTCTGGGGTCATGCTCTTGAAACCGCCGCGTTTACACTTAACCGTGTGCCATCTAAATTGGTTCAAAAGACACCATATGAGATATGGTATGGGAAGTGTCCCGTTTTGTCTTTTATGAAGATTTGGGGCTGTGAGGCTTACGTTAGGAAAATGTTTCCTGATAAGCTTGGACCCAAATCCGATTAATGTTATTTTGTTGGATACCCCAAGGAAACGAGGGGATATTACTTATACCACCCTACTGACAACAAAGTGTTTGTTGCCAGGGATGCTGTATTCCGAGAGAGGGAATTTATTTCCAAAGGAAACAGTGGGAGGAAAGTAGAGCTTGAAGAGGTTCAAGCCCAACAAGAAAACATTGAACCGGTAGATGTACCAGAGGAAAATGTAGATTCATAAGGTGTTGTGGAATCTCAGTCTCCTCAGGTAACACAAGGACCTCGTAGATCTAGTAGGACTCGCCTTGAACCTGAGAGGTTTGGATACCTTGTAACTCAGGAAGGTGGAGAGTTGATCATAGATGATGATCCAACTACCTACGTAGAGGCTATGGAGGGACCAGATTCTGAGAAATGGCTAGAAGCCATGAGATCCGAGATGGAATCCATGTACTCCAACAAAGTATGGACTTTGGTGGAACCACCCGAAGGGGTAAAACTCATAGGGTGCAAGTGGGTCTTCAAGAAAAAGACCGACATGGATGGCAATGTGCAAACTTATAAAGGCAGATTGGTTGCAAAGGGATTTCGACAAATTCAAGGTGTTGACTATGACGAAACCTTTTCTCCAGTTGCCATGATTAAGTCCATCAGGATCATGCTTGCTATTGCAGCTTACTATGACTATGAGATTTGGCAGATGGATGTTAAAACTGCATTCCTTAATGGGAATATTCATGAGGATGTGTATATGACACAGCTTGAAGGTTTTGTAGATCCAAAGAATGCCAATAAAGTCTGTAAACTGCAAAGGTCAATCTATGGATTGAAGCAAGCATCTCGGAGTTGGAATCTTCGATTTGATGAAGAAGTCAAAGTGTTTGGCTTTATTCAAAATGAAGATGAACCTTGTTTGTACAAGAAGGTTAGTGGGAACTCGACCACATTCCTCATATTGTATGTGGATGACATACTTTTGATGGGGAATGATGTCTTAGCCTTAGATAAGGTAAGGACTTGGCTTGGGAAAACTTTCTCAATGAAGGACTTAGGAGAAGCATCCTATATTCTAGGAATTAAGATCTATAGAGATAGATCTAGAAGGCTTCTCGGACTAAGTCAGAGCACGTACATTGACAAGGTGCTGAAGCGGTTCAGCATGGAGAACTCAAAGAGAGGCAATGTCCCTATGCTACATGGAGTTACCGTCTCTAGAGCTCAATGTCCCCAATCTTGTGAAGAGAGGGAGCGTATGAATGGGATCCCATATGCATCAGCCATTGGATCCATCATGTACGCTATGTTGTGCACACGCCCAGATGTCTCGTATGCTCTCAGCATGATGAGCAGGTACCAGTCAGATCCTGGGGATGCTCACTGGACAGCCGTGAAGAACATCCTCAAGTACTTGCGAAGGACTAAGGATCAGTTTCTTGTGTACGGAGGCGAGGAAGAGCTGGTTGTAAAGGGTTACACCGATGCAAGCTTCCAAACCAATAAAGATGATTACAGATCGCAGTCAGGATTTGTGTTTTGCCTTAATAATGGAGCTGTGAGCTGGAAGAGTTCCAAGTAAGAAACAGTTTCCGATTCTACTACAGAGGCCAAGTATATTGCTGCTTCGCATGCAGCAAAGGAGGCTGTGTGGATCAGGAAGTTCATTTCTGAACATGGTGTAGTTCCCAGTAGCTGTGATGCAATTGAGCTTTATTGTGACAATAATGGAGCTATTGCACAAGCTAAGGAGCCCAGATCACATCAGCGGTCCAAGCACATACTGCGGCGCTTCCATCTCATACGAGAGATCGTACAGTGAGGAGATGTGAAGATTTGCAAAGTACCAACTGAAGACAACATAGTTGATCCACTGACTAAGGCCCTTTCTCAGTAGAAGCATGATGGTCATGCTAGGTCACAAGGACTGCGTTTCCTTGGTGACTGGCTCTAAGTGCTAGTGGGAGTCTGTTGGTATGTATGCCCATAGAGCAAGTCATATGATGATTGTAATGGGATACTTTGTAAATGATTTGAATAATAATAAAGGCAATTTCCAATCTATATGTTTAAACTGTTTCTGAGATGATGGTGTAACATGATAGATGTCTAAAGACTGTTTTACTCAATGACGTATGCTTTTAGGTTAAGGACCTAAACGATGAGATCATACGGATGTTAAGAGTATACATTCTTGTATAGTCCCTAGTCGGTTGTTATTGTGGAAATAACCATAGACATCAATAACACTAAAGACTAGATTGTGTGTTGGTTGATGACAGAATCTCATTAGTCATGATATAGTGATATCAAACCAAGCACATAGGTACTTGTTAGAGAACAAGGTATCGGACAGACCCACCGTGAGAGTGACACATGGAACCATGACTTGGTAGTCATAGTCAGCTCTCACAGTGATGGTGGTGAGTGTGATTCTTAGACCTGAAATCACTGCACTCAACACATGTCGTTGGGTACACTTTGACATCATCAAACGTAGTCCTGAAACATGGGTTGTTATAAAGGTGATGATTGGGTGGCTTTGACACATGGGGCTTTTGAGGGGTGAGTGATAGATATGGGATTTGTCCCTCCTAAGGGAGTTTGATATCCTTGGCCACTTGATGAGTAGGATTGAGAAAGGCATGTGCATGCACGTGTGAATCAATATGTGATATTGATGTCATACACATCTCACTCGGTCTACTCTGAGATCAAGGAAATGAATGAACATTGACAGGATGACTGTTCCATGCCTCGAGTTCATTCTGGATATCAGTGACAAAGGAATTATACATTCACTATAACACCATTCACGGATTGTAGGATGAAAGTTGTTCTCCAACTTTCTACTTTCACTTGGGTAGCAATGATGTGTGACTAGGCACCGCTCTTTGCTTGTGAAGTCATAAGTGTTATGGACTTTCACTGCCAACGTGAAATGGACCTGCAGGGTCACACACATAGGATTTAACCTGGAAGAGGAGTTTTGTCCACAAAGCAATGTTTAGATTGATTACTAAAGGAGTTTAGTAGTTCAATTAAACACTCAATCAGTCGATGGCTCAATATCGTATGGTTCAAGGTGTTGGACGCATTGATTGGAGTATCGGATTGATTGAAATCGCAATTGATTGATTTTGCCCAACCTGTGCTCCCAACCGATCGGTTCATGTGATGAACCGGTCGGCTGAGGTTGCTGAACCGGTCGGCTGGAGTGTCCAGGCCGATCGGCTCATGCCCAGGTTGAAATGACCGGTTCAAGGGTTGAACCGATCGGCTCAACTGGTGCAACCGACCAGTTGGGAAAAGTCATGTCGGCAAGAATTTTCCTTTGGTTTCAAATTGCCCAATTCGATTGGGAATAACATTGGTATTCGATACCAATTGGGAACGAAACAAGGAAAGTCTTTTTTAGCCGGATTAGGACTATGAACCAATCAGTTCAGGGCACCAACCGATCGGTTGGAGTGCCCCAAACGATCGGCTCAGGTCCAACCGATCGGCTCAATGGCCGAGCCGATCGGTTCAGTTGTGAACCGATCATTTCAGGTTGCGAGATGGTTGCTTTTTGTGGAAAATCCCAAACCCTTCTACTCCTGCTTTAGTCCCATATTGCCGGGCACAAAGAACCCTGTCCCATGACCCGCCTATATATAGGGGTATTGGGGGCTTCTCAAAGTACAACTCAGTGCAAGTTGATTGCTCTGCAAAGTTGTCGTTCTCTATGGTTTTGGTAACCGAGAGAGAGCCCGAGCAAGTGCTTCCCACAAAGGGAGGTGCATCAAGGGAAGGACAACTGCAGTTGCAATTGACAGCAGGAGAGTGTGTTGGCGACTAGTACGTCAACAGGAGGGTGCGACTCCTTCCACTTCCTTGTGGGACAAGAAGAGTGGAGTTCCGGGTGGTCCATGTGGACTACTTCAGAGGCGCGAGGACACTGCCGCTCAGGAGGACAACTGTCATCCAAAAGTCCGGTAGGAGGAGGAGTCTTCAGTCCCGGTGCGACCAGGAGCTGCACAGACACCATCCAAGACCGGAGGTGAAGACCGCGCAAGGCGCATGGTATTGTCGCCGAGCAAGCCTCAGGACAAGGTATGATTCACAAACCATCTTTCCTATTATATAGATGTTGACGTGATTCCTTTTGTTCTGGGTTTGGGGAGAAATTTTTTTTTGTTTCCGCTGCTTCTCTGCCTCCTCCAAAACCCAACACAGGGGCCATACAACTATAAACCCGTAATAGGGATTTTGCCCCTAAAATCCAAGGTAAACAAAGACAGATACTTATCATGAACATCATACCCAATATTCCACATGGTAACTATCATCTCATGATGATTTCACATTATTCTCATAAAATTCATATCATTTTCCCTCAACTTCAGCATGTGTCATGTTTGTTCAGCATAGGAACTGTTGTACCACCTGTACATGTCTGGTAGCACCTTTCAACTTTGGGACTCTACTATCATTTGAAACTATTCTATATGTTGTATCACACATCACTCAGAGGTCATACTCGTTGTCTCTTATGAAACTTAGAACATTATGTATCTCTTATCATATGTAACTTTACAAGGTTTCATCTCTATGCTCCTTTAGTAGTTGTTGTAATTAACAACTCAATCAACCATGTAGGCATCCCCTAATTTTCAATAACTATGAGGAATATGTTTTTAGATGATTCTCCAATCATCTCAATGGTGGAGTGACCATCTATTTGGTTAAAGAATCATACACTTGCATGTAACCATTAACAAATATAACTTCCTAGTTGACCTTGTTAGGGGTGGAGCAACAACATTGTCTTCATCTTATCAGGATTCACATAACATACTTAACAGAGGTATCATAACTCCAAGAGGATACTCTACTCAACCCCCAACTCACTCTTGCTAGAAATGTCACACATAAGTACAATTGCTTCAACATTCTTAAGGTTTAGCAAAGATGTTAACCATGTTAATGACCATATCTGAAATATGTTGAGATTTCATCATTCAAAGCTTGCTACAACTTGTAAGACATGACATGAACACTCTGTTCCTCCTATTCATAAATTCTATTGGTACATTAGTTAGTCAAAAGGACATAACTCTAAGCTCATCATGGTCATGTAACTTATGTCATCCACTCTAACTCTTATGCATTGATATCTGATCCTAGGTTTATCTTAAAGGAACACAGTAGCACATGTCTACTGATCAACAAACCATCTATCCTTGATAGTGGTCTTGTCTGGCTATCACTGAACCATACACAACATTATAGAATCACTTTTGTTTTTCCTTCCAAACAACATTTAGAGGGTCATCATCAACTCTCTCTCTCTAAGGGAGAGGAATACTTGGAATGTTCATTTAATAAACATCTCCAACCTTCACATCTTTCCTAAACTATTGATACATCTTGGATACTAGGATTCATTATCGTGGTATCCACCTCATGTGCTATAAGGAACTTACATCCTTATCTCATCTACTTTTAACAGCATAACAAATTTCAAGACATATAAGAGGAGTCTTCCTAATTATGGGAAGGCTCAAAAGCAAACTCATCACAAACTTTATGATCTTAGAACCAAAGTCCAAGCAACCTTATGCTATAACAAGTTGTCTACCCTCATGTTTACAATGAATCCACACATATCAAGGTGCAATGATCCACTTGAAAGTTGTACCCTAGAAAGGAAAGACACAAAGGGAAACACACTTCCCACATCATAGAAGCATTGTTCAAGGGTCACTAGCAAAAAGGTAACCAATTCTATTCTCATTATGCAGGCAATAGCTTCTTAGGTATCATTTTACCTTTTTCATTTTGGGTTGCTTTCCATTATCATAAGAATCATCATTATTAACATATATCATTACTCCTTCCTTGATGACTATTTATCACACTTGTATATGTACTCTTATTTTATTATGTTTTTCAACCACTTATTCATAGGTAAACCATCATATTCCAAATTTTCTTTATTAAACAAGGATCACCTCCCTTAATTTCTTTCACATGCCATGCTGATTTTACATTAAAGTTTTCTTACATACATAGGTTGGTCTGAGATTAAATAAGGTTCCATATTATTCCTTTGTCATTGTTCTCATTTATCTTCTCATTTTATACTTATCATAGGAATTCTCTCCATCTTATATGGATTTCATACCTTGAATCACTTTATAAAAACAGACTTATCTGTCTTTTACTTTATTATCTTCTTGAATTTCATCTTCAAGAACTCCTCTTTTTCTTATTGTATTTGGATTTAGATTTCATGGTGTTATATCTTTCTCTTATAGTTACCAACAATTCAAGTTTTGATAGATAATGATGTAATCCTCCATTTTCTCTTGAGGTAATATTGAGTTATCTACACCACGATTTCTACTTCATTATGCTCTTTATATTGTTTCAAATTGACCACTTGATCAGAGTAATAAAAAAGATAAGAATATAAAAGTTCCGTACTTACCTTGTCTTCAATAATTGAATACTTGGCCAGGGCACCCAATTACTAAGATTAGGCATTATGCACCATATTTTCATGTTATGTTTCTTACTTAAACACCATCCTAGTCCTAAGCCCTAGTGTCCCTATAGACTCAGTGAACCTAAAGCTCTAATACCAACTTGTGAGAACATGTTACACTAAACGAGATTACTTAAAACATAAAACACAATCGACCACTAATTAATCACATATCCAAAAATATGGGTAAATTTCAACTGATTTCAACATTAGCACCCGCTCAGAAAAATTTGCATAAGAGCCCAACATCTTTTTTGTATCCATACTATGCCAAAAATTTGATACAGATTGTTCTATTGCATTAGCTACAACATATATACACAGGAGAACAATATTTTTATATGCCACACAACAAACATTAACATGCTAACAAAATTTTGATTTGTTTGAAACACCATATACAAACTTTTCCTACCTGGACCTGAGAGTACAAGGATGACTCTAGGGTAAACTAGACATCTAATCAACTTTCTCATAGATTCATTACTATAGCTCCTCTTTGCTGCCACAGGTTTGTTTTCATCACTTCTGATTACCTAAAAAGATGTGGCGAACCACAAGGGTGAGACCCATGTCCCAGCAAGAGATATAACCTCCAACTACGCTTATTGATTACAACATTTTAAACAGTAGATAACTGAGCAGTTGGAGTATTTAATAATCAATTGAACAGATTGAACACTTCAAGTATGCTAAACAGATTAAGCAATTATCTTAGCAACAAGTATGATTATCAATGTATATAGGTAACAAATAAATCCATCTCTCTATCTATATATCTACTCAGATTTTATCAAACTGCATCTAATAAAAATCATCATCATTAATCTAACTATCATCATATTCCTTGCTAACAACACAAACAATCTAGTAGCATAAGTATCCCTGACATCATGAATATGTCTAATAGCATAACATGGCTATCAATATTGGCATCACAAATAAAGGGAACAGATCTATATCATAAGTCGAACTAACATCATAATACAATGAAATGCATAGGCGTGATTAGTAGTTTAAGCATTTCTAATTACATATCCATGGCTAGAAATATTAAATATAGCTAGCAGCATCATCTTAACCATCAGTGTCAGTATATTTGACATCATAGGCATGTTTACAACATGAGCATAACTACAACATAAGCGTATCTATTATCACTGATTGTACTATACATGATCTCATTGAAAAGAAAGCAAACAAGGGTTATCATCCAATATGAAGCGGTGTGTATAACCCTAAATAGATATGGCAGACAGTTGTCTTACATATTTTATTATGCCCTAGAGAATTTGAAATCGTACCATTCAAAGTCCAACCTACCCCTATGAAGGGCTATTCAATTTCGTATAAGATCTAGGAGTGCCAGTATCCTAAGATCTCTTCCCCTCAGTCAATACAAGTAAAAAGGCAGTGACATATTAGTCAAATCTGCCACTGCAGTGATATATAGTCAAGCTAATAACCACTAGTCTACCCTTGGTACAGGTCATGGAACTAGAAACTAGGGTATACAAAACCCTCTAATTCGAGGTACAACCGCAGTTGTCCTCAATCACATCAAATATCTGAGGCATGACCATAGCCATCCTCCATAACCTGCATTGTGGATAACAAGGATATATCCTCAACTTGCCACACCCACATACTCAATAGTATGTGCTCTGAGTTTCCCTTAGGAATACTCGTTTCACCATCTAGCAAATTCTGACACTGAAGATGGCTCTACGGCACATGGCACTACTTATTTAGAGTTGCACTTGATTAGTTATGCCAATTGGGTGAATTAAGGCTGCATCAAACAAGTGGACATACAATCACTAATTCACTTCTAGCAAGCATATAAAAATCACAACTTCAAAAGATATAAAATGTTTGAAACATAATTTCTCATCTCATCATCACACGGTACTATTCACTTACCATTCATGAGACTACACTAGTCATCATACTATCACAAGATATAAATCCTTTTCACAATATCATATGGTATCAACATTTATCCACACAAGAGGATTACACCTCATTCAGGGCTCAACCATGCCCAAAGGTCATTAAGACCATCATACTATTCCCTGTAAGATCATCATTATCTTTGCATGCCTTATAACAAGGCTCAATAACATACTTACATGTAATACACCAGATCAGTACATTATTGCATTAATGAGCTAGGAGATATTCATAAACAATCATAGTAGGGTTATATTAACATTAAGAACATTCCTTTATTACATCAATAGTAAGGAATCTAGATATGATTAACTCCCATCATATTCATAATGCACATGTTTAGCATAAGAATACACCAGATCAGTACATTAACTTTAATAGTATGTGCTAGGAGATATTCATAAACGAGTACATCCCATCATTATCTTTGCATCCCTGCAAGATTATCATTATCTTTCCATGCCTTATAACAAGGCTCAATAGCATACTTACATGTAATACACCAGATCAGTACATTATTGCATTGATGAGCTAGGAGATATTCATAAGCAATCATAGTATGGTTATATTAACATTAAGAACATTCCTTTATTACATCTACAGTAAGGAATCTAGATATGATTAACTCCCATCATATTCATAATGCACATGTTTAGCATAAGAATACACCATATCAGTACATTAACTTTAAAGATATGATTACTCAATAGTACGTGCTCTGAGTTTCCCTTATGTATACTCGTTTCACCATCTAGCAAATTCTAACACTGAAGATGGCTCTACGACACATGGCACTACATATTTAGAGTTGCACTTGATTAGTTATGCCAATTGGGTGAATTAAGGCTGCATCAAACAAGTGGACATACAATCGCTAATTCACTTCTAGCAAGCATATAAAAATCACAACTTCAAAAGATATAAAATGTGTGAAACATAATCTCTCATCTCATCATCACATGGTACTATTCACTTACCATTCATGAGACTACACTAGTCATCATACTATCACAAGAGATAAATCATTTTCACAATATCATATGGTATCAACATTTATCCACACAAGAGGTTTACACCTCATTTAGGGCTCAACCATGCCCAAAGGTCATTAAGACCATCATACTATTCCCTGCAAGATCATCATTATCTTTGCATGCCATATAACAAGGCTCAATAACATACTTACATGTAATACACCAGATCAATACATTATTGCATTAATGAGCTAGGAGATATTCATAAACAATCATAGTAGGGTTATATTAACATTAAGAACATTCCTTTATTACATCAACAGTAAGGAATCTAGATATGAGTAACTCCCATCATATTCATAACACACATGTTTAGCATAAGAAAGTATCAACCATGTGGCTATGATAACTACCAATTAACATATTAAGGTTCTTATCATATCAAGGGGTTATTTCACCATCATATAAGAAGGTTAAAAAGAATAATCATCTTTATCTATTTGCATTAGAGTTAGGTTCAAAAAGATAAATTACATTAATGTTACTAATCAACACTCATACCCAAACCCTAACTCACTGCATCCCCATTAGATCATGGATGCAAAAGGTGAAGCATCACCATCACATTCCATAATATTCTCAAGTATGAATCCACACATAAATCAAGGTGTAACCACAGGGTTATAGAATACTAAGGTTTCAACAATAATAAGAGAGTACTCCATGATTGTATTAATCATTCAAGGACTATTGATACACAATTACCATCATTTAGTTATATTAAAGCTAGGTATAACAAGCTATACCTCATTAGGGTTACCCATTAATTCATTATGGTGATTATCAATTGTAATCATACGAGGGTAGGGGTAAGACTACAAGTTTAATACATTGAACCATCAAATTCTTATCATTAGAATCATAGCATTACACTATAGGCTTCACCCAAAACAAAGGGAATATTGAGGCATCGACTTCTAACCATTAAATGATGAAAAGGTAAAGCCATTGGTCATTTACATAAGTAAACATCTTGAAAAAACCACCTATGATGTCGTTGATTTGTGCTATAGAAAGAGTCACTGTCTAACTCTAGACATCCCTTGATTAACAACATAAAAAGTTCCATTGAGAGTAGGGTAAAACTCACACGTGATTGTTTATTTAAAACAAGTCATTAGTAAATGAGCTTCTTAAGTTGATCTCATAAAAGAAACCATCTAAATAACTTTATTAGGACCAACATATTACATTAGGCATCATTCCAATTTATTGGATGAAGAAACATTAGATCCTAACCATTAGGTCAAGTTCATATATTAAAACCATCAATTGGAGTATAGGTCCTACCATTGCATCAAATGACCCAAGAAACCATTGGTTTAAGGATTAATTGATGCTACAACTACATTCTTAACTCACCATAGGTTGTGGAGACCTGATACACCATCAGTGGTGACCATTAAGTCACCATAGGTGGTTCGATCGGCACTATATTCATTGATCACCATCAAATATCAAACTAATATCACCATTGATTGATAGCATAATTAGGGTACTTAGTTGTTAATCACTAAGCTTATAGTTAGGCAAACACCTGACCTAAGGGGTGAACGTCAGTTGACACCCTTTTTCACCACCATCAGTTGTCATGAAGACAACACCATCGGTTGTTGCAATGGTACCACCATGGAGTCATGTGTTTATAGAAGAAATCAACTTAAAACCCTAAAATTGACCATTGGTTGATACGTGCTTAGCACCATAGGTTGTCAAACCAACCTGATCTAGGTCATATTATACCTTAGGAGTAACGTACACATGATCACAAGTTCATCTAGAACTGAAATCAGAACAAGGAACATTATAAAAATTGAAATCTAAGTCAAACATAGCTTTTTAGTGCATGGATCATCATTTAAAAGCAAGAACATGAGCTAGCAAGCTTATGGTAAGCAATAAATGTGGAGCAAGTTATAAAACTAGCCTCTAATTATAAGATAAAATCTCAAACAGAAGAAAACATAAGCTGGTAGGGTAGAAAATCCAAGCATAAGTTGTGAACTCGTCCATCTAGCACCTTTCTTCATCAAATGAGAAAACCCTAAGCATAAGGAGCAAGAAAGGTAAGGTTTTAGAGCTTTAGAGCAACTTCTACCAATGAACAACAAGGTTCTGACCTAGAGAAAGGTGGTAGGAAGGATAACAAAGAAATAAATGGAGGAAAGAAGGGGATTCTTACTCTTTTAGGTCAAAATTTCTAGAGGAAGCTTTTTAAACCCTAAAAGGAAGTCAATTGCAACCCTAGAGCTTTTTCCAAGAAGATCCCCACTTTCTTCTTCCTTGGATAGGAAATTCGCAAAAGAATAGAGGGAGAACGAGTTTCATAGAAAGAGGGAAGTGGTGGAGATAAAATGGCTCATTTGGGTGCTTAGGGATAAGTATATGAAACTTTAAGATAAAGAAAAAGAAAAAGTTGAAGTTCTAGTATCTTTCCAAGTGTTCATGGCCTTAAACTATTAAGAATATACAAGCACACACACAAGCAGCTCCCCCACCGTCAATATAGACCTTATAAGATCTCCTTTGTTGAATTTCTAAGCCAATCAAATAATTCATTAGTGATAGCTACTAAAGGTAGCTCATCCATGAAGGGGTAAACCCTAAAATACCCTTGAGGAAAACACATCCAATCCAAGGTTAAACTAGGTTCCCCATGGCTCAACAAGATCAACAATGGTGAGAGAACATCCAAAGAACATAATGAAAGTGATAAATTGCAAGAAAAACCTCCCAATTGGCTTAAATTGTAGAAAAGTCCAAAATGTACATAAAATTGCATAACTTGCTCAAACATTGTCCAAATTGGACCAATTTTGAAACATAAGATTGTATTATGATTTCAAATCATATCACAAGGTTAGGGTTCTAATAATTCAATTATGATAATTAAGCTTATTCAACTCATTAAGAAAGTTCAGGGGCCTTACAACTACTTCAACCTACAATCTGTGTATGGTGTTATAGTGTTTTTATAGTTCCTTTGTCACTGATATCCAGATTGAACTAGAGGCATGGAACAATCATCCTCATTATTATTCAATATTGTTTCTTGATCCAGAGTAGACTTTCTGAGATATATGTAAGCTCAATTTCACATATTGATTCACATGAGTCTGGGCACACATTTCTCAGTATCGCTAATCAAGAGGCCTTGGATATCATACTCCCTTAGGAGAGACAAATCCCATCTCTATCACTCACATTCAGTCCCAATGTATCACAGTCACCCGATCATCACCCTTATAACAACTGATGTTACAGGATTGTGTTTGATGATGTCAAAGCATACTGAATGGCATGTGATGAGTGTAGTGATTTCAGGTCTAAGAACCACAAACACCACCATCACTATAAGATGTGATCTTGACTTACCTAGTTAAGGCTTTCATGTCTCACTCTTATGGTGAGTCTATCTGATACACCGTTCTCTAATATGTATCTGTGTGCTTGGTTTGATATCGCCATATCATGACTAATGAAATTTTGTCATCATCCAACTCACATTATGATCTTATGTCTTATCGATGTCTATTTACCTTCCACAGTAACAACCGATTAGGGATATAACAAGAATGCATATAGTCTTAACATATGTATGATATCATTCTTTAGGTCCTCAACCTGAAGACATATGTTGTTGAGTAATATCATTCTCTAGACATTTATTATGTTATTTCATTATCTCAAAAGTGAATAAACATAATAAATTGGACACTTGCCTTTATTAATAATCAAAACATAACACTTATGCCATTACAATCATCACATGATTGGCTCTTTGGGCATACATACCAACATTCTCGATCGTCAGATCATGAAAAGATCAAACCGAGATCGCCAGATGGCACAGATAAGAGAGAATGAAATGAAAGTAACCTGTGATAGATGCATAATTCCAATATCTTAGGTTTAACCAGATATTAAATGCATTTCTTATTAAATTGTATACAAAACTATATGGATTAATATGATGAGCAATGTGATAATAATGAATAAATCTCTCCAAATGAGGGATTAAGGAATGTAGATAAGTACAATTTTGTTTTATTAAAATATGAAATTCAAGGATGTGAATAAATTCATAATAATGATCAGTTGGATTGTAATTGTCTTCTAGAATACTTGTTTTATGAGGGTGGTATATTCTGATGAATTTCAAATGAAATTAGATATATGTTGAATAGTAACCCTAATCAAAGAGTGGAACATAGTAAAAGAGAAGTAATAGGTCTGATATGCATGCTTACACATTGACATCTATTTAGATCTATTAAAAATAGATGGAATAAGTACATGCTATGTAATAAACCTATACAGAGCATGATGGGTGATATGAAATCTTTTTATATTGATAGTGTTTCCAGTCCTAATGCCTCTGTGATTTTTACTAAAATGTATGATACGAAGTGAAAATAAAAGAAACATGTTAGGTTTGAAATAGGATGCATTGATTTGAAATCGGGAAACACTTACTAGAGATAATACTTGTGAATACAATTATATCTTAGGCCAATAGCCACTGATGATTAGTCATATGAAATGAAGTGACAATAGGAATGAAACATGTCATAAATCATAGATTCTTGAATTATTTGTGATTTTTAGTATCGATTGTATTTCTTATTAACCCTAATATGATTTATTCCATTATAGTTGTGCATACACATGATAGATTATGAATGGAATTGTATTTAATACAAGTAAGAAATTAAATAACAAATGAAATGATGGACCTATTAAGTTAGGTTCCCTTAGAACTATGAATTTTCTCCAAGGTCCATAATGGGAAAATGAAATAGATCTCCTTGTAATATTTAGAAGATTATGAGAAGAATTTTCAGAGTGTGGATCTATACCTTAAAGGTTATACCACCATGATTTAGGAGTGACTCACTTGGCATGATTATATTCCTAAATCCTATGCTATAAAAATCTATGTTCATAAGGAATACACTATGATGAAAGATAAACTGTAAAACATAAGATATATGTTGATATGTGATATTTTGTTCTACTTGTTCCTATTTTGTGTGCCCAAGATGAGGATCTGATGGTAGGAGAGTGAAACTCTTACCTTGTCTCTTTAGGCGACCCAACGGTGGACCAGGGTATTATTTTAGCTATCTTAGGGTGTCCAACTAAACCCTAAGGTAATGATGGTGAGTCATTAACATGAGAATCAGGTGTGGTGACTTCTACTTGGTGAGGTATGAACCAAGTAGTTTTAGGGCAAATGAATGAAAGATGAAAAATTGTGTACAATTTGAGTTGAATGGTGTTATATACCTTTTTTTGCTAGTAGATTAATCTACTATTGTTCAATGTGTTTCTTATTATGGAAATTAGTTATTCTTCTATAAAAATAATGTGTTGCCTTATTCTTATCATCCTAGTATTAGATTTGATCTTGAAAGTTAACACTAATTTTATGCTAGAATCTATTATCTACTTTTATTATGATTTGGATTTAGTTGTCATTTGAATAGCCTTATTTGGTAGACATGTCTTGTGTGGACTTCAGTTTCAAGACTACATGATCTGTTCCTAGTCTGGCTATTGTGATGTCACACATACGTGTTGTTATTACTAGACCTACATGTATAGATTTTGACTTCTACACACGTAGTTTTAGAATAAATATTAATTTTTGATCTATTATTAGATATGCTCTCTATGATGTTTTGAAAAAATAGAACTTGAACCAATGGAGTTCTCTCTAATTAGTTAAAACATTATCATAAATTGCTAATTTAAAATGGTAGTATTATTATTTAGATTTTTCAATATTTGTAAGTTTCTTTTAAGCTCAATACATGTAACTTGAGGTTGATGCATTCTACTTTGCTGATGAGAAATGTCCACTCATTAGGGCTCTATATGAGTCTCATGAGGTTGTTTCACATGTTTTTAGGTATAATGGCATACATTAGAGAGGTCATTACAAAGAAGATATAGAATAATAGTCTAGAATGTCTCATTTGTCTCATGTTTCTATATGTGTTTTATACAATATATATATACATTCATATATATATATATATATATATATATACATATATATATACATATATATATACATATATATATACATATATGTATACATGCATACATATACATACATATATATATGCATGAATGATAAAAATTGGATCTATTCTTTACTTGTAATCCATACTGCATCAACAAAAGAGGTATTACACCCCCATAAATAACAAAGAATAAGTTTAATAACCCAAAACCACTACAACTCATATCAGAAAGAGAGTAAGGATCTTCTGCATTGATTCCTCTTTTGTGAGGCTGACATAAGTTGCTTTTAATCAAAAAAAATCTTCAACATGGGTGTGAATCCATGGTAGATAGGATGGACTAAATTGATATTCTGACAATGGTTTATCTTCTCAAAAGAATCCATTAAACTAAAAAATCAGATCAAATTGAGCCAAAATCAAGATGTAGCACAATCTATAAATCTCATTGCTCTCCTAAAAAAGCGGATCACAAAATAAAGTTGAGTTAAAAATGCTGATACATGACAACTAATAGGGCATATAAGCTTCTACTAACAAACCAAAGACAAAAGAGAAAATGAAGAAGGAAAGAACTTGAATGAAGAACCAAAAGGGGGATACTTGTCCTTCTAAAGCTACAAGGGTGAAACATAGCCGTCTCTAGGGGCATTGCAACCATAGGAAAGAGCCTCTCATGTCAAATCTGCTCCAAATAACCACCACCACAAATCACGACTATTGGCACCACATTTTTACATCGCATGATTAGGAACCAATGTCACTGAGCAGTGAGATCTGCTAGATAAGAGCACCACTAGCATGAGCTTAGATATATTCCTTTATGTACATGTAGTCTGATGTAAACAAAATTGCATATTAGTAATAATTTTTTGTTTTGGTTTTGATGGAGTTGAGTGAGATTTGTAGTAACTAAAACGTTGGTTGTTTGATGTTTTGTTGGTTTATGAGGTTTTGTGAAATAGGAAAAATGTCACAAATGTTTCTTGTATACCTTTTCAATCGAGTTTGTTGAGAATGTAGTGTTTTATTTCTTAACCTAGATTTAGTTTTAGGGTTTCTCTTTAATGGTTGCCAAATATGTTGATCAAATGAGAGGTCCCTATATCTTGGAATAAGTACAATAGTAGTGACTGGAAGCAATCCAAGATGGTGTTAATTGAAGCATTCAAAGATGGAGTGATAGAAACTATCACTTCAAAACCTATACTCCCCCATAACTGTCAAGCTTTTCCTTAGACCTTTGGTCATTAGGTTACATGAAAATCAATAATTAAGGATATGAAAATTGAAACTTGATAACTTGGATGCAAACTGAAATCAACAACATCTTTATGTGGAATCAATATTCAACCAATTTAGTTGGTCACTGAATAAATGAATGGAAAACAATCTAAAATGGATATACAAACTCAAATGAAGCAACATTTGACAAATGAGCACAAATATTCAAGTATAGACATGTTCCCTTTGTCATAAGACATTTTAAAAAGGCATTCTTCCCATACTTGACTAACTAGAAGGAAGTTAGCAAAGTAGTATCCCACTATAGGAGATCACCACCTTTAAATAGAAACATAAATCAATAAAAATATATTTCCTCTTCTCTTCCTATTTTCTAACATCATTCACACTTTTATATTTAAAATTAGTACAAGGGCATTACGTGTGAGAAAAACATATTAATATTAGTGAAATTGACTATTGAGTATTGGGAAAGTCAATATCTTCAAACTATGATGCAAATAAACCGCAAACACATCATAATATGAAATTATCATATGGAATACATCATAATATATAATCCTAAATTAAATACGCACATTTCCCTTTATCATCCATGTAATTCTCTAACATGTTATGAATGGTAAATGGGAACTAACTATTCAATGAAACCAAAAATTCCTAAGATGACATAATGATAACACCCAAATTTATGCATTTATGCTAAGCATTTGTTTATAGTTTTGTGCCATTGTAGTCTTAATATGCCTGAAATAACTCTAGACTCTTATCTTCTAGTAATTTATATCATTTTGCTCAGCTAGCCAATTTTGGGACTTGCAGGCACCAAACTCAAGAAGATGACAATTATGTAAGATTTTTCCCCATGAACCTGATCGGGTCCATCTTGACCCAGTTTGGTGCATCTCCTAATTTTTGTAGCAACTCACACTTTGGTCACCGTTGAACCTATTTATTGTCAGGGACCACTAGATACATATCTGAGCGACTTTTGGGCCTCGTTTTCTATCAGCTATTGCCAAAGATACTCACTCTAGCAGTCACTGAACAAGCATGATCGTTGAGGTCTTGACCCGGTTGGGTGGGACTCGACCCAGTCGTGTTGTCCATTGAGTATCTCCCAACACCAGTGACCGCTGAAGAGGCCAGTGATCACAGAGCAAGCAGTGACCACCAAAAGAAAATCATTAATAACCGCTAAAGATTTGAACCATCAATGACTACTAGGCTCGACCCGATCAGGTGAGACTCCACCTGGTCGGGTTGAGCGATGAAAGTCAGCACCCAGATCATCAATGACTGCTAAAGGGCTAGTGATCACTTACCACACGTAGTCCACCAACGCCTATAAATATCCACCCCCATCTACCTAGAAAAGACTTCGGTTGTTCGGTTGGTTCTTATTCCTATTTTCTATGTATAGCTATCCCTAGAGCAATGTGGGAGAGTTCTAAGGTCTAAAAGGGTTGAAGAGAACACCCTACATCAATCCCTTTAGTTTTTCTTCCATCCATCATCATTTTCCGCCATCACTCACCCACTTCCGTCCATTCCCAGCCACCTTCCACCTTCATACATCCACCAAGTTGATGTTTAGGGAGGAATCAAAGAGAAAGGAGGCCAAGGATTCTAGAATATCAAGGAGGATAACCTCAGGGATGAGATCTAGCCCTTCTAGAGGATAAGGAGCAAGAGACACCTCTCCTCTACGGGCTAAATCTCTTCTTTGACCTCTTTCTTCTACTTTTCTCCTTTGTTTTTGTACAAATGATGCACTTCCATTTTTTTTGGTGTTGACTATGCTAGTTAATCTCCTTCTTAGCTATGTAGCTCATTTTGGGTATGTTCATATACTTTTACCTTAAGTAAGTAGTTTTAATCCAGATATAGTATGATATTTGTTCGATGTTCTCTTTTCAGTTATGATTGTTGGTTTGGTTGATCTCTTTCTTGCTTGAACTTACATTTCTACCTAATCAAGAGATTAGTTGTAGAAACAGATAAGAGAAGGTAGTTTGGATTGAATTTGAAAGGAGGATATCCAAGGATGATCTATACACAACAATTTCCTTGGAATTGATCGGGCACACTTGAACCTGGTCGGGTTCACCTCCGCCCCCCCCCCCCCCATGTCCATGGTCTGTGTTATGTTCAGATCACTTTTGTTCCTAGCATCATTGAGTGTTCTAGACCTGAGAGGGTATCTACAAATTCTAAAGGTGTTGATCTGATATCCTTAAGAGATGTTTCATATCATTGATGGGTTTTAGTCACACTACTGGAGAGTGAGTGGGATGACCCCCCACCCACAGAAACAGTTACCATGATAAGTGCTATGTTTGCATGTTAGTTTTTTTTCTAAGGTGTTCGAGGATTATCTATGTACGAGGACAAGTGCACATACTTCCCAATCTAAGGTTACATAGCTAGGAACTCCTCCTGGTTAGTAGAGTTCCACATACTCTATTTTCTTTACTTTGTTTTATTTTGTTTTGCTTTGTATCATTTTGCTAGACTCATTCTAGTTCCCAGAATATATCAACTACCAGATTGGCTTAACTGACTTAAGAGCAAGATATTAAATGTCCTAAATGTACCCATGTTCCTATGTTTGACCCCATTTATCTACTTTGACTCTGTATTGAGTTGTGGTGGTCCTATAAGGTTTTGAGTTATAAATTTAAACAGATTTACCTTTAGGAATACATTATGATTAAAGATAAACTGTA
The DNA here is from genome assembly GCA_963693085.1 of Alisma plantago-aquatica. Taxonomy (NCBI): domain Eukaryota; kingdom Viridiplantae; phylum Streptophyta; class Magnoliopsida; order Alismatales; family Alismataceae; genus Alisma; species Alisma plantago-aquatica. Next base: position 747,932,565 of record OY856411.1, on the reverse strand, counting down.
AAACATAAGATATATGTTGATATGTGATATTTTTTTCTACTTGTTCCTATTTTGTGTGCCCAAGAAGAGGATCTGGTGGTAGGAGACTGAAACTCTTACCTTGTCTCTTTAAGCGACCCAACGGTGGACCAGGGTATTATTTTAGCTATTGTAGGGTGTCCAACTAAACCCTAAGGTAATGATGGTGAGTCATTAACATGAGAATCAGGTGTGGTGACTTCTACTTGGTGAGGTATGAACCAAGTAGTTTCAGGGCAAATGAATGAAAGATGAAAAATTGTGTACAATTTGAGTTGAATGGTGTTATATACCTTTTTTTGCTAGTAGATTAATCTACTATTGTTCAATGTGTTTCTTATTATGGAAATTAGTTATTCTTCTATAAAAATAATGTGTTGCCTTATTCTTATCATCCTAGTATTATATTTGATCTTGAAAGTTAACACTAATTTTATGCTAGAATCTATTATCTACTTTTATTATGATTTGGATTTAGTTGTCATTTGAATAGCCTTATTTGGTAGACATGTCTTGTGTGGACTTCAGTTTCAAGACGACATGATCTGTTCCTAGTCTGGCTATTGTGATGTCACACATACGTGTTGTTATTACTAGACCTACATGTATAGATTTTGACTTCTACACACATGTAGTTTTGGAATAAATATTAATTTTTGATCTATTATTAGATATGCTCTCTACGATGTTTTGAAAAAATAGAACTTGAACCAATGGAGTTCTCTCTAATTAGTTAAAACATTATCATAAATTGCTAATTTAAAATGGTAGTATTATTATTTAGATTTTTCAATATTTGTAAGTTTCTTTTAAGCTCAATACATGTAACTTGAGGTTGATGCATGCTACTTTGCTGATGAGAAATGTCCACTCATTAGGGCTCTATATGAGTCTCATGAGGTTGTTTCACATGTTTTTAGGTATAATGACATGCATTAGAGAGGTCATGACAAAGAAGATATAGAATAATAGTCTAGAATGCCTCATTTGTCTCGTGTTTCTATATGTGTATTATACAATATATATATATATATACATATATATATACATATATATACACATATATGTATACATACATATATATATATATGCATGAATGATAGAAATTGGATCTATTCTTTACTTGTAATCCACACTGCATCAACGAAAGAGGTATTACACCCCCATAAATAACAAAGAATAAGTTTAATAACCCAAAACCACTACAACTCATATCAGAAAGAGAGTAAGGATCTTCTGCATTGATTCCTCTTTTGTGAGGCTGACATAAGTTGCTTTTCATCAAAAAAAATCTTCAACCTGGGTGTGAATCCATGGTAGATAGGATGGACTAAATTGATACTATCACAATCATTTATCTTCTCAAAAGAATCCATTAAACTAAAAAATAAGATCAAATTGAGCCAAAATCAAGATGTAGCACAATCTATAAATCTCATTGCTCTCCTAAAAAAGTGGATCGCAAAATAAAGTTGAGTTAAAAATTGTTGATACATGACAACTAATAGGGCATATAAGCTTCTACTAACAAACCAAAGACAAAAGAGAAAATGAAGAAGGAAAGAACTTGAATGAAGAACCAAAAGGGGGATACTTGTCCTTCTAAAGCTACAAGGGTGAAACATAGCTGTCTCTAGGGGCATTGCAACCATAGGAAAGAGCCTCTCATGTCAAATATGCTCCAAATAACCACCACCACAAATCACGACTATTGGCACCACATTTTTACATCGCATGATTAGGAACCAATGTCACTGAGCAGTGAGATCTGCTAGATAAGAGCACCACTAGCATGAGCTTAGATATATTCATTTATGTACATGTAGTCTGATGTAAACAAAATTGCATATTTGTAATAATTTTTGGTTTTGGTTTTGATGGAGTTGAGTGAGATTTGTAGTAACTAAAATGTTGGTTGTTTGATGTTTTGTTGGTTTATGAGGTTTTGTGAAATAGGAAAAATGTCACAAATGTTTCTTGTATTCCTTTTCAATCGAGTTTGTTGAGAATGTAGTGTTTTATTTCTTAACCTAGATTTAGTTTTAGGGTTTCTCTTTAATGGTTGTCAAATATGTTGATCAAATGAGAGGTCCCTATATCTTGGAATAAGTACAATAGTAGTGACTGGAAGCAATCCAAGATGGTGTTAATTGAAGCATTCAAAGATGGAGTGATAGAAACTATCACTTCAAAACCTATACTCCCCCATAACTGCCAAGCTTTTCCTTAGACCTGTGGTCATTAGGTTACATGAAAATCAATAATTAAGGATATGAAAATTGAAACTTGATAACTTGGATGCAAACTGAAATCAACAACATCTTTATGTGGAATCAATATTCAACCAATTTAGTTGGTCACTGAATAAATGAATGGAAAACAATCTAAAACGGATATACAAACTCAAATGAAGCAACATTTGACAAATGAGCACAAATATTCAAGTCTAGACATGTTCCCTTTGTCATAAGACATTTTAAAAAGGCATTCTTCCCATACTTGACTAACTAGAAGGAAGTTAGCAAAGTAGTATCCCACTATAGGAGATCACCACCTTTAAATAGAAACATAAATCAATAAAAATATATTTCCTCTTCTCTTCCTATTTTCTAACATCATTCACACTTTTATATTTAAAATTAGTACAAGGGCATTACGTGTGAGAAAAACATATTAATATTAGTGAAATTGACTATTGAGTATTGGGAAAGTCAATATCTTCAAACTATGATGCAAATAAACCACAAACACATCACAATATGAAATTATCATATGGAATACATCATAATATATAATCCTAAATTAAATACGCACATTTCCCTTTATCATCCATGTAATTCTCTAACATGTTATGAATGGTAAATGGGAATTGACTATTCATTGAAACCAAAAATTCCTAAGATGACATAATGATAACACCCAAATTTATGCATTTATGCTAAGCATTTGTTTATAGTTTTGTGCCATTGTAGTCTTAATCTGCCTGAAATAACTCTAGACTCTTATCTTCTAGTAATTTATATCATTTTGCTCAGCTAGCCAATTTTGGGACTTGCAGGCACCAAACTCAAGAAGATGACAATTCTGTAAGATTTTTCCCCATGAACCTGATCAGGTCCATCTCGACCCGGTTTGGTGCATCACCTAATTTTTGTAGCAACTCACACTTTGGTCACCGTTGAACCTATTTATTGTCAGGGACCACTAGATACATATCTGAGTGACTTTTGAGCCTCATTTTCTATCAGCTATTGCCACAGATACTCACTCTAGCGATCAATGGACAAGCATGATCATTGAGGTCTTGACCCGGTTGGGTGGGACTCGACCCAGTCGGGTTGTCCATTGAGTATCTCCCAACACCAGTGACCACTGAAGAGGCCAGTGATCACAGAGCAAGCAGTTACCGCCAAAAGAAAATCATTAATAACCGCTAAAGATTTGAACCATCAATGACTGCTAGGCTCGACCCGATCAGGTGAGACTCCACCTGGTCGGGTTGAGCGATGAAAGTCAGCACCCAGATCATCAATGACTGCTAAAGGGCTAGTGATCACTTACCACACGTAGTCCACCTACGCCTATAAATATCCACCCCCAGCTACCTAGAAAAGACTTCGACTGTTCGGTTGGTTCTTATTCCTATTTTCTATGTATAGCTATCCCTAGAGCTATGTGGGAGAGTTCCAAGGTCTGAAAGGGTTGAAGAGAACACCCTACATCAATCCCTTTAGTTTTTCTTCCATCCATCATCATTTTCCGCCATCACTCACCCACTTCCGCCCATTCGCAGCCACCTTCCACCTTCATACATCCACCAAGTTGATGTTTGGGGAGGAATCAAAGAGAAAGGAGGCCAAGGGTTCTAGAAGATCAAGGAGGATAACCTAAGGGATGAGATCTAGCCCTTCTAGAGGATAAGGAGCAAGAGACACCTCTCCTCTACGGGCTAAATCTCTTCTTTGACCTCTTTCTTCTACTTTTCTCCTTTGTTTTTGTACAAATGATGTACTTCCATTTTGTTTGGTGTTGACTATGCTAGTTAAGCTCCTTCTTAGCTATGTAGCTCATTTTGGGTATGTTCATATACTTTTACCTTAAGTAAGTAGTTTTAATCTAGATATAGTATGATATTTGTTCGATGTTCTCTTTTCAGTTATGATTGTTGGTTTGGTTGATCTCTTTCTTGCTTGAACTTCCATTTCTACCTAATCAAGAGATTAGTTGTAGAAACGGATAAGAGAAGGTAGTTTGGATTGAATTTGAAAGGAGGATATCCAAGGATGATCTATACACAACAGTTGCCTTGGAATTGATCGGGCACACTTGAACCTGGTCGGGTTCACCTCCGCCCCCCCCCATGTCCATGGTCTGTGTTATGTTCAGATCACTTTTGTTCCTAGCATCTTTGAGTGTTCTAGACCTGAGAGGGTATCTACAACATTCTAAGGGTGTTGATCTAATATCCTTGAGAGATGTTTCATATCATTGATGGGTTTTAGTCACACTACTGGAGAGTGAGTGGGATGACCCCCACCCACAGAAACAGTTACCACGATAAGTGCTATGTTTGCATGTTAGTTTTTTTCTAAGGTGTTCGAGGATTATCTATGTACGAGGACAAGTGCACATACTGCCCAATCTAAGGTTACATAGCCAGGAACTCCTCCTGGTTAGTAGAGTTCCACATACTCTATTTTCTTTACTTTGTTTTATTTTGTTTTGTTTTGTATCATTTTTCTAGACTCATTCTAGTTCACATAATCATATCAACTACCAGATTGGCTTAACTGACTTAAGAGCAAGATATTAAATGTCCTAAATGTACCCATGTTCCTATGTTTGACCCCATTTATCTACTTTGACTCTGTATTGAGTTGTGGTGGTCCTATAAGGTTTTGAGTTATAAATTTAAATAGATTTACCTTTAGGATACGTGCTTGTACTTTTCAAGCCCTATCTCGGGGCCTATCAACTAGTTGAGCTATACTCACCCCCACCGTCTTTACTACAAGATGTTTCAGGAAGGGATATTGCTAATCAACCCTTGATTTTGGCAATGCCATGAGATCAATAGCTGATTAGTGCAGTGGCTCTAGCTGAAGAAAGTGACGATGCACTCATCTCCCCCTTAGCTCCTCATCTTCAAGAACAAGTTGATCCACTTCAGTAGCTACTAGAAAAGAAGGATCATCAACTCCAAGTAGCCACTGAGGTCGCAGACCATAGTAGAAATAAGCTTCAAATTATTGAACAAGGATTCTTCCAAGAGCATCAACTTGATACATCAGATTTTCAATAGAAGTGCATGGCAAAATTGAAGGATCTTAAAAGCATTGTTGCTCAAATCCAACAACTTCATGATAAGGATGTTGAACATGGAAGGAGACTTTAAGATCTCATCAATTTAGTTACCATGCAGTTGCAAGTGCCATCCCATGACCATTAAGAATACAGCCATCAAAACCATTCCATTAGGCCTGAAGTGGAGTTTTCTTCACCATCCTATTCAGACCGTCAACTGGATTCACCAAGATTTTTCTACAGAGACCCACCAACTTGGGAGAGCCCTTCATTTTATACAGATGATTTAGTTAATCAACCAATGGAAGATACAATCCACATGTGTGAATGGTTTAATGATGATGATGATGACATTTATCCTCATCAAGGGAAGTCAAACAAACTCACAATAGGAGGGTCGATTTGAGGATCCTGAATCAAACATTGATCCAAACCAAGGTGATATCTCTCATTTTGAGACTTGTCACTTCACTTTGAGAATAATTTGCTTGATAAGGACGGAAAAATTGTTCTCATTGGGGCAGTGAGTATACTAATGATGATAAGATGGAGTAGAAGGAGCCGACATTCACTACCATTCTATTACAAGGAGTGGTCTACATTCAAGGAGAAAGATGGACAATCCATTACAACATGGTTGTTGAGCATGAAGTTACCCCAGAACCATAAAGGGTGACAATCGTGGGGTGGTAGAACTAAAAATAGATTCACCTATAGTACTTCTTGTTTAAAAGATGATTGGATGACTCAGACTGTGCATAAAAACATATCCAAACATCCAACCTCAAGTTCAGAGTAGGAGAGAGAAGAGAGAAGTCTTGGATAAGATTTGCAACCTCTCACCTTCACCTCATCATGTGTCAACATCCTAGGGACTACTCATTCACATTCATACCTTGATGGGTGCCTTGAGTATGATCTACTGAATAATTCATTTCAGTGCAGATCAAATCAATTCCTGCACATAGATGACTTCGCTAAGCCGCTAGATTTTGATTGTGTATTCCAGACTCAGAAATGCTCATATCTCTGCCTATTGTTCTCCTACATGGTGGACCCAATCAATAATATGCAGATAACCCAAAGCCTAAAACTATGGATTTGGGATCCGAGTGCAGGAATTGTAGTGCAGCCAACCCCTCTTACATACATAATTTTTCTTTCTTAATTTCACATAATAAAATTCGATTCAATTTCTTCAGATATAGTTTAATTTTTCCTCTATATGTTTGACTTAATTTCTAACATTTGCATAATTTAGATATTCTTTACTATAATTGCATGCATTTCTCCTATTCCACCCTTACAGCTGCTATGCTACTATCTTTTTTAACCAAGAATGAATTTACATATCTTTTTGGATCATTGAAAATCAAGTTTTTGTATTTCAGCAGTGATTTCTGAGTTTTTATCCACCAACCCGACCACCATCTAGTCGAACCTGACCTCCTAATGGTCGAGCTCGATGGAGTCTTCTCATGTTCTATCATGTTCAAAATCACATATTCGAATTCTCTAGGACAGACCTGACCAGGCCCACACCAAAACGGTTGAGTTCACCCCTTATTTTTATCCAAATTTCCACCAACCAGTCAATGATCAAAAGATAAAAAGTTGACTGACAACTCATCATAACCAATAGACTAACACAGCTGTCTCACACCAGGATTTTGATGAACATTTGGAATCTTATTAACATGCTTTTGACTGGTTGACCCGACCGGGCCCACTTGGACATAATTGGGGTGAGCCCGTACTTCCCGAAAAATGTTCTTTTGTGCACAGACCTCAGTCAATGGTCAAAATTCATTCAAGCTGACAAAATCATCAGTCTAACCGACTGACATGTCAGTCAGTCTATGATAGGACCACCTTTTTTACTAGTCAACACAACTGGTTTTCCCGCTTTGACTGCTATCCACGTTGAAAGCACACTGACCACTTTTCCCACCAAAATTGCACACCTTCACTCACCCGGACCCACCTCCACCCGGTCGGGCCCAACCTAACCTGGAACACCTCTGGCCTATAAATATTGTCAGCGGAGAGTTAGATTTCTTCACACCAACCTTCCTCTTCTCATCTTGCCCTAAAATGAGCCCTACCTCCTCCCCTTTATCTGTGGACAACCTGTAACAACAATCGGTAGTGACACCAGCACTCCCTGTGAAACCACAACCCCAACCATAGGCCCCACTTGCAAGACCATAGACCACACCACCACCTTATTTTTTCCATCATTCGTGCTCCCAGCAGCGGCCAAGTTCTGCCCCCAACCTCTGCCGCCCTCAGTTTGCAACAACAATAGAACACCCTGCATGCATGTTTTAGCTATCAATGATCATAGTCAACACCACCGACCTATGATAGAAAAGCCCTATAGGCCACCCCATGCCGTCGTCATAGTCAAATGACGACTGGAACCAGGTTCCAGCAACAACCACATCACCACCATCACCCACAACAACAATAAACTAATCTTTTCCGTTGACCGCACATCTGAACCACTAGACCTGATCATTTCCATCTCCAACCGATCGGACCTAGCATCAGTGAAACAGTGTGCTGCACATCTCATCTCGACTATTTCCACCTTCACCCGCCTGAGCCCGCTTCGACACGATCGTGTCCAAAGCCCACGTGGTAAGGGTCAGCACAAGAAAATTCCGGATGCGGACGACAACATGACCATTTCAACCTCCACCTGGTCAGGTTCAACACCAACAAAAGCAACATCAGGCCTCCCGACCCGACTGTTTCCAACCCAACCTGGTCAGGCTCATCACCACTGTTCAGTTCACCATGGAGGCAGTGAGGAATATCCTGAAGAAATTGAAGAAGATTGTGACCAGAAGGAGGATAAAAGGTAGCTCCTCTTCACCAGTGGTACACAAAATCCGATACTCGCCTCACTCTACACAGACCACAAACCCGATATACGAAGATGAAACAATGCATTCTGCTTCAACAGGGTTTGGGTTGCACGAGTCTGATTCAGACTACCTCCGTATGTTTGCCACATTGATGGATACTTTCAGTGGTGAATCAAAGGACATGGAAGAGGTCTCTAGCGAGATGTGGTCTAGGTCGCACCATGACATGGGACTGCATACTTTGATTGGTCACCAAGAGTGCCCATCAAGAGGAGCGGCACATCGAGCCTTGTCAATGGGAAATCAACACCAAGATTCTACGAAGCAATCAACATCCTTACGCCGATCAACTTCATCATACGACTCATCTCAGACCAGAAGATCATGGCCAACTGCTAGCATGTCTGCTAAAGCTTTGTCCCTGATACTGCATTACACAAGATGAAGTAGAAACAACAATTCAAGGCCATGTACAAGGACAAGTAGAAGCTTGTCGGATCGAGATATGCTAACACTATCACCTTAGTGTGATTGGGCATACAAGACCAACTCGATAAATACCTGGAAGTAGTCGGCCTCAATATCCTTGCCTACTCATAGTGTAAAGCGTATCGTAGACTCACCTATGAGTTCTACTCTACAATTGAGGCCCTGAATGATAAGCATCACACGGTCCTAGTTTTTTTCCTATTGAACCAAAGCTGGAAGGTCACCTAAGACCAACTCTCTAGTTTTTTCCTATTGAACCAAAGCTGGAAGGTCACCTAAGACCAACTCAATAGATGGTTGTCACGCTCCATGGAGGACTACATAGAGATGTCCAGAGGGCGGCTGAATCCATGAGACAGTGATTTCGACCCCCGCCAAGCCTGGAATATGATTATTGGGGAGGATACATACGTTGTCAGCTCCTCTAAAGCTTTTCACATCCACAACTCGACAGTTTTTTTATCTACAACGGGTAATCGTGAACTGCATCCTAGAGAAGCAGGATAGTCAGGAGCGGTCATTGTGTCTGACATCTACATTATGTGGTGTGCAGTGATAAATAGAAAGGTGAATGTGGCGACCTTAATAATTTGCCACTTCCACAACTCCTTTAAGAAGCATCACAACTTCATGCCAATGGTTGGTGTCATCACATTCATGGAACGTCATCTTGGGATCAACGACGACCACTTTGCATTCATGCAAGAAAAGGTTATGTGGTCCAAGTTGGACTTGGACTACTTGACACATGCTACAGTTATCAAGCATTGCACCAGTGGAATCCTCTATATCTTCAGTCACAACAGGAATGAGGTTTTATTGATAGAGAAAGAAAGATTCACATGCCAAACATTAGTCATGGATGTCTCTCTTCTAGATGCCCAAGCAATGTAGATCATACATGTGGCACTACAAGCACATCTTTTTTCATATTGTAAGCACCTGGATATCAAGATGTAGAGCAACACACTGGGGAAACCTTTCATGACATCCTGCATTAGGGAGGGCCCTACACTGAGATGCCTTCTACTTCTTATGAATAGTAGTGTTCCCCAAACCTCAACATAAGGCATCAATATATATGGTTGATTCAGACCAATGATTTGATGCTTTGGAGCAAGATGTGTAGTTGCTCAAACAGAGGTTCTACATAGTCTTTCCTCCACCACCTCCTTCGAACTTCCATCAACCATTACATCCATTTTAGTTGTTTCACCAGCATTCCAAGATTTTGGCCAGTCCTTCTAGTATCAACAGGGGATGCACCCCGAGTATGAGGATCACCCAGGTGACACAGATGATGTCAATCAATACTTCAACAATGAGCACCATTAGCGGCTATATCACTTACCATCCACAGCTTGAGATTTTCTCTAGGATGAGCAAAATTTTAAACTTGGGGTGGTAGGGTATAGAACCCTCTATCTTTCACTTTCCCTTTATCTTTCTTTCATGCATGCATGTTTATCTTTCTTGTTCCTTGCATCTAGAGTAAAAAAAGTTAGTTTTTTTAGACTTTGTTTTGTAATTTCTAAACTTTTTATAACTAAGTAGTTGCACAAATCTTAGTGTTAAATGCTTATCTTCATGCCTAATTTTCATCTTAAATGGCTTGATCTCTTGCTTGATTAGCTCATCAACTCTTCCCTTAAGATTGGCAATCAACCTAATGTTTGTATAGTTTAAAACATTATTCCCTTGATCTATGTTGTAAATGAAGAACTCAAGATTTAGAACCATTGGGAAGAGCTAAAGTTTGATCATGACTCCAACCCATGTTATTCACAAACTTGACCTTACTCTAAGGATCCTTTAATCACAATTACTACTTTTCACATAGATATCAAGCGAATAATGATGAGATTTTGAGCTATAATCAGGTTGAAGTTTTTTCCTTGATGGTCTATGTTCCCTTCACCATAAATTGAGTCAAAAAGATGAAACATTAAAATTTTACATAGAGGCTTGGCCGCCCAAAAATCCCTAGATATTCAAAATATTTCTCACCCATACCTATAAATTAGAATGCAGAGAATAAAATCTTAAGTGTCAATAAATATATGAGTATTTGTTTTCTCTTTCAGGAGAGTTGAGGATGGTGCCCAACCGGTGTATAAATGCGCTCATGAACGCGAATATGTCACGCTTGGTAGTACCACCCTAAAAGCTCATTAGAGAGTCACTAGGAACCCCTAGGATACCTAGGAGATCATCCCAGTAGCAGGGTTGGTTTGAGCGCAGTACGAGGAGTTCGTCTCACTACTCTGGAACAACTGACTCAGACTACATGATTTGTTCCTCATTACATGGACCAACTTTACGTAGATTGGGATCCTCAGAAGTCATCAGTGTCTTTTTCTTTTGTTGTTACATCTTAGGACCTGAATAAGTGTGAGGCATGTAGTTCCTTATTGGTCTACGTGGATACATGATAATAGCTCTTTACTCACTTCCATCTTTTGCATGATCACCTACGTGACAATGCTTTAATGTTGAATTTTTATAATTCAAACCCTCATGAGTACTGACAAGTTGTAGTGAATTTGCTTAATCTTGAATGGATACTCTTTGATCTTACTTTAGCAGGTTGTGCTCGATTGGTAGGGGTTTGTTTCGAAACAACATGGATCAAGAAAATTGATATTATAAACTATATTTTTTAACCTTAGCATTTAACTCCAAGCTTTGTTTGGATGTTATCTTATTTTATTCTTTGAGCATAGTCTTGCTTGAGGACAAGTAAGATTTATACTTGGGTTGGTTGGTAACATCCAAATTTAGGCATTTATGTTAAGCATTTATTTATAGTTTTGCACCAATATAGCCTTAATATGCCCAAAATAACTCTAAACTCTTATCTTCTAGTAATTTATATCTTTTTGCTCAACTAGCCAATTTTGGGACTTGTAGGAACCGAACTTAAGAAGATGTCAATTCTCCAAGATTTCTTCCCATGAACCCGATCGGGTCCACCTTGGCCTAGTCAGGTGCATCATCTAGTTTTTGCAGTAGCTTACACTTTAGCAACCATTGAACCCATTCACTATTAGCAACTGCTAGATACATATCTCAACATCCGTTGAGCCTTGTTTTCTATCAACGATCACTAAAACTTCAGCGATCGCTAAAGATCCTCACCCCAACCATTGTTGAACAAGCATGATCATTGAGGTCTCGACCCAGTCAAGTGGGACTTGATCCGGTCGGGTTGTCCATTGAATGTCCCAAAGATAACAATTGTTGAGTATCTCCCAACATCAGTGACTGCTAAATAGGACAACAATCATAGAGCAGGTAGCAATCACTAAAACAAAATCATCAACAACTGCTAAAAGATTCTAACCATCAATGACCGCTAGGCTCGACCCACTCGGGTGGGACTCGACCCGGTCGGGTTGGCTAATGAAAAGTCAGAGACCAGTTCATCAACAACCGTTGAAGGGGCTAGCGACCACTTACCACACACAATTCACATATGTCTATAAATACCCACCCCTGGCTACCTATCAAAGGGTTCGACTATTCGATTTGTTCCTATTCCTGTTTTCGGCGACCAGCTGTCCCCAGAGTTCTGTGGGAGAGTTTTAAGGTCTAAAAGGGATGAATAGCACACCCTGCATCCATCCCTTTAGTTTTTCTTCCATCCACCACCATTTTCCACCATCACTCGCCCACTTTCAGTCATTTCCATCCACCTTCCACCTTCATACATCCACCAAGTTGTTGTTTGGGGTGGAATCAAGAAGAAAGTAGGCCAAGGATTCTAGAAGATCAAGGAGGATGACCCAACATACGAGATCCAACTCTTTCGGAGTCTAAGGAGCGAGATCTACCTCTCCTCTATGGGCTAAATCTCTTCTTTGAACTCTTTCTTCTACTTTTCTCCTTCATTTCTATATAAATAATGTTCTTCCATCTTTGTTCGATGCTTACTATGCTTGTCCATGCTAGTTGAGCTCCTTTTTGGCTATGTAGCACATTTTGAGCATGTTTATGTACTTTTACATTAATAAATTAGTTTTAATCCAGATATAGTATGATATTTGTTACATCTTCTCTTTTTGGTTATGATTGTTGGTTTGGTTTATCTCTTTCTTGCATGAACTTCCATTTCTACCTAGATTGAGATATTAGTTGTAGAAATGGATAAGATAAGATAGTTTGGATTGGATCTGAAAGGAGGATGTCCAAGGGTGATCTATACAAAACATTTTCCTTGGAAATAGTTGGGCACACTTGAATCCGATCGGGTTCACCTCCCCCCACCCAAGTCCACGATCTATGTTTTGTTCATATCACTTTTGTTACTAGCATGTTTGAATGTTCTAGACCAGAGAGGGTATCTAGAAAGGTAAATTGTACCTAGTGGATATAAATGATACATACACTATGGTATAAGAAAAACCAATTTCAACCTTCACATTGTCTATGTTCAATTGTAGAACATGATAGGTAATTTCCAATTTACAAAGGTAGCCTAGGCCTTAGATTTTTCACAAAGTTTTTCTTTAAAATAAGTTCATCAAAAATTGAAGGATTCTCCCACAAAAATGGGATGTGTATGGTCTTAGTTATAGTAAGCATTATTTTAGGGCACAATTATCATAAGGGGCTTATTTATAATAAATGTGAATAATAAAATGTGAATCCAAAATTAAATTCAAAACTTTCAAGACTCCAATGTATTCCCAACATTAAATTTTTAACCAAGCGTCTACACAGGTTGATAAAAATATCAGAGTGTAGCTATACAAATGAGAGTTATATGGTCTTAAATATGATAACTAAGATTTTAGGCATAGCTATAATAAATGGTCTTAGGTATACTAAACACGAACAAGAAACCATGGGTACAAAATAAAATGCAAATATATTGATATATAAAGGTAGATCAAGTCTTGGATTTCCATCGAAAGGTTGTGCTTTTCTATAGGTTCATCAAATATAGATGGGTTCTTTCATAAAATGTGTACAATTTAGTTACAATAATGGAACTTTAGAATATATTATAATAAATATGGGCTTGGTCATTCTAAATGAGGGCATAAGAGTTTAAAATTAAATACAAACCATACTAAGATTCAAAGGTATCTCAATCCTTGGACTTTTCATTAATTTTTGCTTTGATGTAGCTTCATCAAAAACTAAAAGAATTCTACCAATAAAATTAGTGTACGGTCTTAGTTATGATATGTGATATTTAGGAAACAATTATGATAAATGGTCTTAGTTATGATAAATGGGAAGAACAAAGTATAAATCCAAAGTTAAACACAAACTTTTCCCTTTCTCACCCTCAAAAACTTGAAGCATACTTCATTGAACATGATTTGTAATTTGTTAAAATATTTTGGATGATACATGGACAATGGAAACTTAATGGAGCCAAAATGTCTTCAGATAATAACTATGTCATGAAATAAGTTGTTATAAAGTACACAAAAATTATTATGTAATAAGAAACAATGCCAATCTTTTTACTTGAGACAATGACACTGATAAGGAAATAATAACAAAAGCATGTGAACTGCTGGTTGGTTGAGAAAACAATACCAAAATTCACATTGTCTACATTCATTAGTAGACATTAATTGGTAATTTTCAAGCTCCAAAGGTTGCCCAAGTCTTGGATTATTCACCAAGGTGTGCTTTGAGCATTTATACCATGAAAACCAATTTATATAGCAATGAGACATGTATGATCTTATTTATAATATGGTTAAGTTTAGCATCTTTAATAAATTAGGCTAGATTATACACAAAATTTTAAGATAGACAGCTTGTTTATGTTTTTTTCGCAAAACTGATATAAATAAAATTGATTAGGATATTGGGCCCTAACAAGCCAAGAGTATAAATGAAAGGAGTGAAACAAAGTGTCACCTAGGGTTTCTCACACATGATGAATTTAAACATCTAAAACCCAACATAAGGTTTCTTAGATATGATAAGTTATATATCACTCCAACTACATGAGTCAAATATGAAACTTCATATACCTTAAAGATCATACAACAAAACGAGATTATTGTGAGGTCCTTATACTCATTATGACTAGCATTGAACAAATTGAGTATTTACCTTATCAATTTTCAAATCAAGGATGAATTTTATTTGATTTGGCACCAGAATTTGCATATACACATTAGAACCAAACCCAACAAACTAAATAATTGTCAGGATATTGTTCTCCTTCTTTTTCAAATCCATAGAGTTATACATAGGTTTCACAATAAGATATACCATTTCCTAATTGACTTTATTCAAAAGCATTGGTGCATATGTAAAGTCCCAACCTAGCATTTCTCAGATACAATAATATAGAATTGATTGAACTAAACTCCCAAGACTCACTAAGACATGTCAAAGAGGATAACACTAGTTCAAGAAAAGAATGATTGACTAGTACAATCAATAATGACTTCTCACATACAATTAGTAAATGACAAATAATAATCTAGTAACTAATTTTAAAGTTGGACAAAAAAACAAATAAAAATATTATAATGTTCAGTGAACAAAATATGTCTTAAAAATGTCTTCACTGAAGAACATACAATGATATTGGGTTGTCAGTCCTTTTTGGGCGATGAAGTTGATAGATCTATAAATAAAATTATAAGATGTAGATGATGACAGTATAAGGTTCCTATCGACAATGTGATGAGGGTTCCATAGAAGAGAGGTCGTGTTATCAACATGGTATAAAAAATAAAATGCTAAAAATAGTGGTGATTTTCCATACAAGATGCCCCATACATTTGTACCTTTTGTGCAGCAATGTTACCAGTTACATGTCTTTCTTTAAAGTTACTTTAGATAATGCCTGCTAGGGAAGAGATTCAGATAAGGACAACACAAGTGTGCTTGTCATATTTCCAATCAAATAACAAGATGTCAACACGATATTGGGAGTGGATATCATCAAGTCGTATGCCAATGAAGGCCACATGAGCCTCTTTGAGGACCTATAATCAAGCTCAAAAGATAAGTCCAGAAAGAGTATCAGGAACCACATCATGTCAAAAGGTATATGCAGATCTTGTGTGGCAATGTGCATCATGATATTGAAAGCATCGAGGTTTTTTGAGTTGCGAAGTAGGCAATGTTCATCACCTAGGTACAAGAGAAGCATGAGTCGATAATGAATGATACCTTGATACTTAATAGGTAACATGAACAAACCAAGACCATCAAGGTGAACTATAAATAGGAAGTCTTGTGCATGGTCGGTCTAGAGAGAAGAGAGGATAGGTAGTTGTTGTTGGAAAAGGCCACTTGCAATGAATTTTTGGATGATAATTTTGTTGTAAGTGTCTATCCAAATAGACTGGGTCTTTGGAGTTGTAGAAGGTGTACATGATAACTTAGAATATAAAAAGGATGGAAAGATATTATAAATGGTGATAACTTATGTAAATTTAGATTCTCATGTAGGCACATATCAAACATCTCACAAGTTGCGATCTTGAAGTTCTTGGGTGTGGATCCAAGAGGTACATCAGAAAACTGCCTGATATAATGGCATTTTATGATTACCAAACCTTCGAGGTGCATAAGAAGCACGGTCATCACCACAGTAGATCACCAAAGACTAGGACATATCCAACCACAATACGTGTCAGATACTGACAAAGCCCATGATTGAAATCATTAATTTTAGAACTAATATAAGTTGGGGGTGTCATTCTAGCAAACAACAACTTTTGCATCCCAGTGCATGATTAAATAAGAAGAAGCTTAGATTGTGGGTCTTGAAGCAAAGACAATTGATCTATTATTTCAAGGATTTTAGCCACAATATTTCTTGAGAATATCCTAGAAATACCTGGGTATGTGGAATCACGACCTTTTAAAATCTTCACTCCACACATAGGACGAGATATGTTAGCATGGGACATATCAAACTCTCATTTGGAGTCATCTAAAGGCCAAAATATTGCTATCTTCTTAAAATTGCTATGAACATCAAAGTTCGGACCTAATGCTTGGATAATAGATAATGTCTTGGAGAATAATTAACAAATTAAACTAAAGAACGACATAAAGATTGGCCTTAAATAATATATGTTGCATCTCCAAACCAATAGGTGGTCGGATGATCATTGTAGGATGTGATGGTTGTTTGCTTCCTCATGTAATTGCTCATGCTCTAATGATTCCTCCTCTAATGACATTACCTCGAACCAAAAAAGTAAAATTATACAAATGTGTCAGACGAAATAACCATTCATTGTATTCATGTTCTAAATAAAAAATCATTCAAGCTTGACCTTGTCTGATGGAATATAGTCAAAGAGATATTATCACAGAAAAAGGGTGATGACAAAATAAACCATTGGTGAAAAATCTTGGTATTATGGGGATGAGAGGTAAAAGGAGGGTATTGTCCTTCCTTCCTCCATTTTCATAGAGGGGAATAGGAGGAAGCATGGAAAGGAGTAGAGGAAGAGGGTATTATGGGGATTTTGACCTTTGGGGGATGTAATGCTAGCTGCACTTGTTGATGTTAGTTATCAAATAGCAACTCTCATTGCTTCTATCATCGCTTATCATTTCTCCCTACATGCATTGGAGATAGAACATGCTTCTAGCTAATGTTTTTGGAACCAAACTATACCAGTTGTTCATTCCAGTCAGACCAGTGAACCCGTGCTTGACTAATACAAAAGCCTAAAAAATTAGTCATGTCTTGTTTTATCATCTAACTGGTCAGAAAGATGGTCCAACTGGTCCAACTAGTTGGCCAAACCAAACTAGTGTTTCAATTAGAAAAAAAACAAATCATAATATTACAAATATGTATATATATTTATCTACACATGTACATATATATATGATTATATACATATGTGTATGTATATATATACATATACATATATACATATATGTATATATATGCATATATACACACATATAACAATAAATATATAGGGTAAATATATAGATACCTAGAAGTACACACATATAATCATATACACACAAACATATACATATATATATATATAATACACACACCCACATATATGTATACATATCTATCTATCTCTCTCTCTCTCTCTATATATATATATATATATATATATATATATATGTCAACATCTAAGCCTTAATCCCAACCATGTTGGGGTCAACTACATGGATCCTTGTTTTCCAATCAGCTTTGTTATGGGCTATACTCTGATCAAGATATAAAGATTTGGAATCTCTCTTTATAAGCTTTTCCCAAGTTAATTTAGGTATGCCTTTGCTTCTTTTAGTTGTCTTGACTCAATAACCTTGTTTGGATTAGGTGCACTTGTCGGTCTATGTTGCACATGTCCCTACCATCTTAGGCAGCCTTCATGCAACTTGTCTGTGATGCTCACCACCCTCACTTTATTCCTAATATAGACATTCCTCAAATGACCTTTTCTTATCTTCCCACGCATCCATCTCAACATACACATTTTATCCAAATTCATCTTATTGAGACCTTATTTCTTTATTACCCAACATTCACTCTTATATAGTATGGTAGGTCTTATAGTTGTTCTATTAAACTTACTTTTCAATATGAGAGGGGTCTTTTGGTCACATACTATTCCAATTGCACTCTCCACTTCAACTATCATGTTGTGATCTTGTGACAAACATCATCTTGGACCTCACCGTCCTTGTCAATAATAAAAACCAAGTAACAAAACTTATCACATATTGGTACATCCATTCCATCCAACTTGACTCCTACACATACATACATACATACATAAAAAAAACATACATACATACTTATTACAATGGACTGTATGAATACAGCTAGATTGCATATGTGCTTGACAACAGTGTATGCACATAATGATGCTAGAAGAAGACAAGAACTATGGGAGGATCTGGCTCTTATTTATAGACAGATGAAGGGACCACGGATGGTGATTGGCGACTTTAATAATAGTGTCTTATAGTTGTTCTATTAAACTTACTTTTCAATATGAGAGGGGTCTTTTGGTCACATACTATTCCAATTGCACTCTCCACTTCAACTATCATGTTGTGATCTTGTGACAAACATCATCTTGGACCTCACCGTCCTTGTCAATAATAAAAAACAAGTAACAAAACTTATCACATATTGGTACATCCATTCCATCCAACTTGACTCCTACACATACATACATACATACATAAAAAAACATACATACATACTTATTACAATGGACTGTATGAATACAGCTAGATTGCATATGTGCTTGACAACAGTGTATGCACATAATGATGCTAGAAGAAGACAAGAACTGTGGGAGGATCTGGCTCTTATTTATAGACAGATGAAGGGACCGCGGATGGTGATTGGCGACTTTAATAATGTCAGGTTATAGGGTGAAAAGATTGGTGGAAGATCAGCCTTGAGATCTGTTATATATGCTTTCAACTTGGCCATTGATACAACATGACTGTCTAAACTTCCCATGATAGGTGTTGACTTGTTCTAGTGGAATAATGAATGAAAACCCGAGTACATGATTACAAGCAAATTGGACAGAGTACTGGTGAATGAGGAATGTCTTAAGTTGTATCCCAATGTACAAGTGAAGGTAGGAGGCTCAGAACTCAGTGACCATGCTCCCCTACTGGTGCAGATTACTGAAAAGAAATAGAAAAGGAAGCAATTTAGATTTCTCAACTACTGGGATGACTGGAAAGGTTTTGATGTTGTTGTTAATGAAAGTTGGAGTGTGCAGGTGCAAAGGAACCCAATGTATGTTTTTGCAAAAAAGCTTGTCAACACAAAGAATGCTTTGAAGAAGTGGTCCAAGGAGGAAGTAAATACCCCAAATCTGATTTCAAAAATAAAGGAGGAATGTAGAGAGGTGAGAAGTTTATTTCTTAAAATCCCACTCGATGAAGACCCGACTAGAAAAGACAATGAGTTGCAGATGATGCTTGATGATCTTAAAAAAGGTTGAGGCAAAATCCTTTTGGCAAAGAAGTAGGGAGAGATGGATGGATGACAGAGACAAAAATAAAAAGTTGTACCATTTTGCTGTGAAGAGGAGGGAGGCTAGTAATATTATTTCTCAACTTATTGATGATAATGGTAGAGTGGTTAAGAAATATGAAGACCTTGAAGATCAAGCCATCCAATTCTATAGTGCTCTGTATAGGAAAGACTTTGAAAAGGCGGTGGAGGACGAACAAATGGAGTGGAAGTCCAAGTTGTCCAGCACACACAACAACATTTTTACAAGAGAAGTGAATGAACAGGAGGTAAAGGATGCTATAAGGAGTATAGGCTGCAACAAGTCTCCACGGCTAGACGAGTTCAATGCTTTTTTCTACAAGAACATGAAACATTATCAAGAAGGAGTTAGTTATGTGAAATGGTTTCTGGATGGAGAAAATATGGTAAGACAGGTTAACCATGCTTTTCTGGTCTTGATTCCAAAGAAAAAGGTGAGTGCATCTCTTGTTGATTTCAGACCTATTGCTTGCTGCTCTGTCCAAGATAAAATCATTATAATTTTTTTGACTTCAAGGCTGAAATTAGTACTTCCTTCTCTCATTTTTTGTAACCAAGGGGCCTTTATTGCAGGGAGAAGAATTAGTGATTGTGCTATGCTAGTGGGTGAATTCTTGCTAGACTATAATGTGATGAGAGGGAGTAGAAAGGTGTGCTTGAATCTAGATGTTTCCAAGGCATATGATAGTGTCAGATGGGGAAAATTGTGATGGATCATGCAAAAAATGGGATTCTCTAAGTTGTTGATTGGATGGATAAAGCAATGTGTTAGCACTACGAGCTTCTCAATTCTTGTGAATGGTACCTTTGTGGGTATGTTCAAAGGGAGCAATGGGATACAATAAGATAATCCTCTATCTCCTTTGCTATTCACCATATTCATGGAATACTTCACACAGAATATGAGATGCGCAAAAGAGAAGAAAGTCATAAAGGTGTACATTGTCCATGGGATGAAGGTAATGAGTCACTTGATTTTTTTTCTGATGATGTCTTGATTTTTATTGAAGCCAAACCAAGCATGTTGGAAAATCTGAAAGATCTGCTTAGGGAGTTTGGGGAGCAGATGGGGATGTGTGTTAATCCCAATAAAAATCATCTCTTTCTATCTAAGAATTATGTCCAACATGAAATCAGGATACATGAGGCTATGGAGGTGGAGATGGGCAAGTTTCCTACAAAATACTTGGGTTTCCCACTAGCAGGAGGTAATCTATAGGCAAAGGACTTTGTTGATTGTATTAATAGAGTTGATAAAATGATTGCAAGATGGCCCTCCCAGAAGACTTCCATGGTTGGTAGAGTGACTCTCACCAAGGCGACAATAGAAGGGCTCTTGATCTTCTGGGTGTAGTAAGGAGAGATACCTAGTTCAATACTGGATAGGATGGAGATGAAAATCTCAAACTTTAATTCTATGGGAAAGTGAGTATCATCTCATGAGATATGCTAGATTGATGTTACCCAAATAAGAATGTGGATTTAATTTAAAAATGCCTAGAGACATAGCCAGATGGGGCACTCTATGAAGAATTGCCAACTATCATGAGGGGAGCTCAGTGTGGGGAAAGTGGATGAAAGAAAGATATCCATGTGGGGTGTATTATCAACCAAGAGAAGGTTACTCACCCACTATTAATGTTATGAGGGAGGTTTAGCTGCAAGTGAAGCATCTCTTCGAACCCCAAGTGGCGGGAGGTTGGCGAATCAAGAACCCTAAGACTAATTTTTTGGAGGTAACAAGATTGAGAAATGAAAAGGATATTGTGATGGAAAATGTTGGGATCGATAAACATGTCCCGAAATGGACATTGTGTGTTTTTTTTAATTTTGCACAGTGCGACGGTGATGCTAGACAAGATACATAGATGGAACAATAATATTTCTACAACCTACTTGCTATGCAAAGAAGAGGATGAGTCCCATAATCACTTGTTTGGGAGCTGCAAATTTATTAAAGAGAATTAAGACATTTTTTACAGATATTTCAGCATGCAATTCGTGTTGGAAAATGAAGTAAAGAAGACTCTTGTTGGTTTTAGAAAAGGAGACAAGAAGAGGATGTTGTTTGTTGTACTATGCTACCACATCTGGAATGAAATAAATGAAAGAAGGCACGGAACTACAACAAATAACGTGAGTTGTATTGCTGCAAAAATTTATAAATGTGTGAAGAGAAAGCTACATGTTGTTGGTTTTTAGGGGAGGCAGAGAAGGCAGCAGAAACAAAAATTTTCTCCCCAAACCCGGAACAAGGAAACGCATCAACGTCTATACAATAGGAAAGGATGGTTTGTGGAATCATACCTTGTCCCGAGGCTTTTTCGGCGACAATACCTCGCGCCTTGCACGGTCTTCACCTCCTGTCTTGGACGGTGTCTGTGCAGCTCCAGGTCGCATCAGGATTGATGGGATTGAAGGTTGTCCTCCTAGCGGCAGAAACCTCCCGCCTCTGAAGTAGTCCACACGCACCACCTGAAACTCCAATCTCCTTGTCCTACAAGGAATTGGAAGGAGTCACACCCTCCTGTCAGCGTACTAGTCACCGACACACTCTCCTGTCACCAGTCGCAATTGCAGTTGTCTTTCCCTTGATGTGCCTCCCTTATCAGGTAGCACTTGCTCGAGCTCTCTCGGTTACCAAAATCAGAGAGAACGACAACTTTGCAGAGCAACTGGTTTGCACTGAGTTGTACTTTGAGAAGCCCCCAATACCCCTATATATAGGAGGGTCATGGGACAGGGTTCTCCATCCCGGGTAATATGGGACTAAAGCAGGAGCAGAAGGGTTCGAGATTTTCCACAAAAACAACCAACTCACAACCTGAACTGATCGTTTCATTTCTGAAATGGTCGGTTGGGACCCATGAGGCGATCGGTTCACTTCTAAACCGGTCAGTTCGTGGTCCTGATCAATTCCTGATTGACTTTCCTTCTTTTATTTCTAATTGGTATCAAATACCAATCCTTGTTCCAATCAAATTGGGCAAGTGAAACACAAGGAAAATTCTCACCAATCTTACTTTCCCAACTTGGTCAGTTGCACCAGTCGAATCGATCGTTTCAACACTTGAAGCAATCATTTCACCCTATCCATGAGTCGATCGACTCACAACCTGAGCCGATCGGTTCACCAAGCTAAGTCAATCAGTTCATCTCATGAGCCGATCGGTTGGGAGTGCAGATTGTGTAGAATTAGTCAATTGCAGTTTCAATCAATTCGATACTCTAATCAATCTGTCCAACACCTTGAATACTATGATTTTGAGCTATCAATCAATTCGGTGTATAATTGAACTACTAAACTCCTTTAGTAATCAATCTAAAGATTGTTTGTGGACAAAACTCCTCTTCCATGTTAAATCCTATGTGTGTGACCCTACAGGTCCATTTCACATTGGCAGTGAAAGTCCATAACACTTATGACTTCACAAGCAAAGAGTGGTGCCTAGTCACACATCAGTGCTACCCAAGTGAAAGTATAAAGTTGGAGAACAACTTTCAATCCTACAATCCGTGAATGGTGTTACAACGAATGTATAATTCCTTTGTCACTGATATCCTGAATGAACTCGGGGCATGGAACAGTCATCCTGTCAACGTTCATTCACTTTCTTGATCTTAGAGCAGATTGGAAGAGATATGTATGACATCAATATCACATATTGATTCACACATGCGTGCGCACGCCTATTTCAATCCTACTCATCAAGTGGCCTTGGATATCAAACTCCCTCGAGAGGGACAAATCCCATATCTATCACTCACCCCTCAAAAGCCCCATGTGTCAAAGCCACCCAATCATCACCTTTATAACAACCCATGTTTCAGGACTGCATTTGATGATGTCCAAGTGTGCCCAACGACATGTGTTGAGTGTAGTGATTTCAGGTCAAAGAATCACACTCACCACCATCACTGTGAGTACTGACTGTGACTACCATGTCATGGTTCCATGTGTCAAACTCACGGTGGGTCTGTCCGGTACACTTGTTCTCTAACAAGTACCTATGTGTTTGGTTTGATATCTCTATATCATGACTAATGAGATTTTGTCATCAACCAACACCACAATCTAGTCTTGTGTGTCATTGCTGTCTATCTACCTTCCACAATGACATCCGACTAGGGACATAACAAGAATGTACAAACTCTTAGCATCTGTATGATCTCATCGTTCAGGTCCTTAACCTGAAAGCATACGTCATTGAGTACTGTCATTCTCTAGACATTCAATCTGTTCTATCACTATCTCAAATGACTGAACCAGAAAGAATTGGAAGCTTGCCTTTGATGTTTATCAAATCAATCTTAATGTATCCCACCAATCATCTCATGATTGGATCTCAGGGCATACATACCAACAGACTCCCACTTGCACTGCGAGCCAATCACCCTTGAATCATATTCATAGTGATCTTCAAACATGTCCCACATGTTACCGTGCTTTAGTGCGAACATAGTGAGTAATGGAAACACCTTGCCAAAGTCAGTATAAATTGCATGTCTCACATCTCTTTGTTGTACGCCATACGTATGAGATGGAGTTACCGTAATATGCGATCTAGTATTCCATTTGCTAACCTTTAGCCACATTGCATGATCAAGGATTCCATACTTGTCATTAATGACCGGAATAACTATAAGTTCATCTCATGAACTTCCAGATCCATATAGTATCCACTGTTGTTCTCTAACGCATAGATACTCGGCATTCCCTTTTAAATGGTTTTATTGGAACACTTCCAATTAACAACAAACTTTCACTTTTATATATCCTATATATATATTTGCGATTAATTTTCTGTCCTTTTCGGAAGTTCGCATCAATGTAACTCTTTACATTGAACTCTTCCTTATCTCCATAGAACTAGTACTTCACAAGTACTTATTAAGTTCTCATGGTATTCCAGTAACCCTTACTGGAAGTAGACAGACATCCACTCGTCATGTCTCACATACGAGTTATCAGGATGAGCACATCATATTGCCATGTCCTACATATAAGATGATGAATGCATTTTGTTCTTGACATGTCCATACATGCAAGATAATGGGATGATTTCATACATGATAGATCCATATCTATTCTTAGTGTTCCCATTCTTCATGAGAATTGGACACTTGGCCTTGGGATACTAACTCCATGTAACATGGACAAGTTTTCTCCCACTGAATCTGTGCATACTGAACCCTTCAGTACAAATTGTCAATGTATGCTTTCCTTTTTCAGGTCAAGAGGTTTTTGAGAACTATCTCTATATATCTCTATTCTTATCATATAGGAAACATCTCTATCTTCCTTCAAATAATTTCCACTTTTGGATTTCCATTCTAGAACATTTCCATTTCACATCAACATGTGGAATGTGAACACGCTCCCACTAAATCACTGATCCCTTCTTTATCTTTGACATATCAGTCAAACCTTTTGACTATATCATCAAAGTAAAGATCCAATTCTGAGTTTCTTGTACTCAATCAATCACATTGATTAGTCCATTGTAACTTATAGACTTCATTTGCATTAGTGGATTCATAAACCTTATAGGTTGTGTCACGTACACATCCTTGTTTTATTCCTCATAGGAATGCAGTTTTAGTATCCATATGCCAAATGTCTTAGTCATTAAGTTGCAATCAACAAGCATCATCCTTCTCAAAATGTTATCCATGTGTCTTAACACTTAAGACTTATTCACACTAATGGATTTTATTCCAATGGGTGCTACCATCAAGGTGATACCTTATGGTTCACATGGATGTCATTTAGGATGTAATGGTCATAAACCATAACTCAAAATTCGGTTCCTCATATTCATCTAGATAGTTGACTCATCACATGAACAACTCATCATATAGATAATTGAGGTGTATCTGTCAAGGATATAAGAACTCACAACTCCTTGTGATTCTCAATGTCCTTTATTAGTGTGGGGTATTCTTTTATTAAGAAGAATTCAGTTATTTGATAATCATTCTCTAACTCCTTAGAGTATGATTCCTTCTTGATTTAGACATCACCATGCCTTAATCATGAGTTCACTATGATACACTATCATAATCACTCAAAAGGATCTCAAACATTTGTTCCAAGTATTTCATTCATTGATCTCATCAAGAATTAACACTTTACCAAATTTATACTTCATCTATGATATCCTTGAACATTCCAAGATATTCATTTTGGTATTTCTTTAAAAACCATTTGAAGTATTAGCATTTACTCCAATAGGTATGTAAATACATCTCATGTATTATACCTAATAGGATAATCATTCTCTCACTACCATTAGTGAAGATTGATTAATCATGTTCAAGATATTCATGTCTCTTACTGGTTCTCTAACCAAAAGAGTCTTGATTTATCCATCATATGGAAACTAGATATGAATTTCTCATGATTTATGCTAATTTGATTGTTTGAGTTATCTATAACTTTTAGGTATCATTTTATCTTATGCATATCAAATATCACAAGATAAACAAGGCATTTCCACAAAGATCATATCTTTAAGATTGAAACATCAACTTTATTAATTGCTATCATTGTCATACAATATGCAAAAATAAAGTGTTTCTATCTATTGGCATATATGAAATAGCAGTTCTCAACTCTATTTCATGCCCTTTAGGCTGAAATAAACTGAAAGGTACTCCTATCTATGGTAGCAACACTTGCTCCAATGATGGGTACTTCTTTCTTGGTCCTTTCACAAAGGCCATTACTTCTTTGCGGATATTGCATATCATATATGACATATCCATATCTTGGTATCATATACCTCAGATAAAGAAGTGGTTCATTTCCTGATACCTTAGGTGGAGATCTCCATCCCCTCCTTCATCTTCTTTTGTTCTTCCAGATATAGAGGACAATCCCTCATACACCCTTTCCCCATGTGCCTTGAGGCTGAAGACGGCTTGGATTGTTGGCTAGCATCAGAACACTTCTTTGCTTTGCCCTTATCCTTGCCTTTAAGAATTACCTTTCTCTTTGATCACATCAAAGATTATGGTTTGTCTTTCTTCATCTTTGCCTCTACTATCCTCAACATGTCCAACAACTCTGTCAACGTTTGTCAAAGTTGTTCATGTTGTAGCTTATCATGAATTGTATGATTCTCGCAACATTTGCAGTATCATACCAATAGCCAACCCTTGGCTCAGAGGGAATCCTTCTTAGTCAGGTTTTCCACATACCCAATCACATTGAGTGTGTGAATACCTTACTGGATCTCCTTCTGTCATGACATGCTAGGACAATGTCTTGGAGACATCATATGTCTCATGTTGTCTCTGCAACTCATAGTTCAGAGAACACAACATCAAGCACTCCTCATCAATGTCTTCCTCGGTATGCTTCCATAAGCATACTTTCAGCCGTTGATTTGGTGGGATTGAGTTTATCTGGTCTTGGTATAACTAGGACTTAGAGCTTTCTCTCTTTGAGAACACTTCTCATCATCCTAACCAGTCGTGGAATTATTCCCATTTAATTTGTTGGTCTCAAAGACTGATCGCAAATAAAGTGATTTGTTGATTAACCATTTATTTTAACAAAAGGAAATATATGCAATTTTAGTACAAAACTCTTTTTGACTTGTTTGATTGATTTGAAAAGTTGACGATAAAATTAGGCCTTTAATTAATTATCGCTCCCACTATTTTACTTCAAATTGATAGCCCTCACCATCAATTCAGAAGATTGCAGCGTACAACCTTCTAGTGGGCAAGATCATGAAATCCTCTAAGTCATGGACCAGCTAGGGCTGTCACCCACAACATAGATCTCTCAGGTAGGAAACTCTTGCCAATTGAATCATATGCAACTATTGATAAGATGTCATATGCAACTCCTTGCCATGATCATCTCCATGCCTCAAGGTACTAGATCCCATCTAGATCACCTTGTTAAGTCCGACCCAAAGCAAACACGATGAATATGCACCCTGCTAGGGCAGACCCACACATTCATCCTTCACGCTTCCACGAGATAGACGGTGCACCACACTAGGGCATTCCCACACTTGGTCGATCAAGCTTTTCACATGTGTCGCATTTGGAAGGCATCTAAAACTTAATATTTTAATGAGGGATTTGGTTTTATATACATATACATATCCAATCACCACAATACATAGTAAGTATCATATACATGCTATATCCCACAGAAAATATGCAAAGCGATAAAAGCGATGATTATGGCCATCCTAATGTGATTCCTCGAGCCAAGAGGAATCACGGTCATCTAGGTCTACATCACATGCAACCTGTACAAGATGAACTCTGTGCTTTGCCTTCCGAGTAGATCAACTCATCTCATGAATGACTTGCTCATTCTGGCCCAGTCGTATGGGTGCCACCAGCCGATCGGTTGGCTCCTCCAACCGATCGGTTCGCCTGGTCGTCGTGCATCTCGTCATGGCCGCCACCCGCTCGTCTCGCTCCTCGAATCGGTCATCAACCGATCAGCTCACTCCTTGAACCGATCATCTCGAACGTCAACAGATCAGTTCATGCCTTGAACGGATCGTCTCAGCTGTCGTCAGATGTCCTCCGTTCTTTGACATAACAAGAAATAAAATCTATCCTATTTTACATTGTAAAAAGAGAAACCTCGAGTTGCATTCGAGGGGAGTAAAGGTAGGAAAGAAATCTCGAATTATTTCGAGTTACATCAGGAATAGGAGAAGGAAGATCATTGTACAGACCGAGATGCAAGCAACCACATACAACCACACACATATAGGGTTTATTGGCCATAACCATGCTATACATCCACGACAAAACTCGTTTAAGGGCGACGCATATCGAGTGCATTAATAATACATATCATATATGTAAATTGGGATTTGTGGATTTAGGATTGGACATGCATAAAGCCAATTTTATTTTCATCGCATGCAATAAATAAAGGCGACAAACCAAAATTGATCATATCGATATTCCCAAAGTATAGAGAAGTTGACGTGGCACTGATACTACTGTTGGTTTTTAGAGGAGGCAGAGAAGGCAGCGGAAACAAAAATTTTCTCCCCAAACCCGGAACAAGGAAACGCGTCAACGTCTATACAATAGGAAAGGATGGTTTGTGGAATCATACCTTGTCCTGAGGCTTGCTGGGCGACAATACCTCGCGCCTTGTGCGGTCTTCACCTCCTATCTTGGACGGTGTCTGTGCAGCTCCTGGTCGCACCAGGATTGACGGGATTGAAGGTTGTCCTCCTAGCGGCAGAAACCTCCCACCTCTGAAGTAGTCCACATGGACCACCTGAAACTCCAATCTCCTTGTCCCACAAGGAATTGGAAGGAGTCGCACCCTCCTGTCAGCGTACTAGTCACTGACGCACTCTCTTGCCACCAGTCACAACTGCAGTTCTCTTTCCCTTGTTGTGCCTCCCTTATCAGGTAGCACTTGCTCGGGCTCTCTCGGTTACCAAAACCAGAGAGAACGACAACTTTGCAGAGCAACTGGTTTGCACTGAGTTGTACTTTGAGAAGCCCCCAATACCCCTATATATATAGGAGGGTCATGGGACATGGTTCTCCATCTCGGGCAATATGGGACTAAAGCAGGATTAGAAGGGTTCGAGATTTTCCACAAAAACAACCAACTCGCAACTTGAACCGATCGTTTCATTTCTGAAACGGTCGGTTGGGGACCTAAGCCGGTCGGTTGACACCTCAACTGATCGGTTGGGACCCATGAATCGATCGATTCACTTCTGAACTGGTCGGTTTGTGGTCCTGATCAGTTCCCAATTGACTTTTCTTCTTTTATTTCTAATTGGTATCAAATACCAATCCTTGTTCCAATCAAATTGGGTAAGTGAAACACAAGGAAAATTCTCACCAATCTTACTTTCCCAACTTGGTCGGTTGCACCAGTTGAATCAATCGTTTCAACACTTGAAGCAATCATTTCACCCTGTTCATGAGCCGATCGACTCACAACCTGAGCCGATTGGTTCACCAAGCTGAGCCGATTAGTTCATCTCATGAGCTGATTGGTTGGGAGTGCAGATTGTGTAGAATCAGTCAATTGCGGGTTTCAATCAATCTGATACTCTAATCAATTTGTCCAACACCTTGAACACTATGATTTTGAGCTATCAATCAATTGAGTATTTAATTGAACTACTAAACTCCTTTAGTAATCAATCTAAACATTGTTTGTGGACAAAACTCCTCTTCCAAGTTAAATCCTATGTGTGTGACCCTGCAGGTCCATTTCACGTTGGCAGTGAAAGTCCATAACACTTATGACTTCACAAGCAAAGAGCGGTGCCTAGTCACACATCAGTGCTAGCCAAGTGAAAGTAGAAAGTTGGAGAACAACTTTCAATCCTACAATCCGTGAATGGTGTTACAGCGAATGTATAATTCCTTTGTCACGGATATCCCAAATGAACTCGAGGCATGGAACAGTCATCCTGTCAACGTTCATTCACTTTCTTGATCTCAGAGCAGATCAGAAGAGATATGTATGACATCAATATCACATACCGATTCACACATGCGTGCGCACGCCTATTTCAATCCTACTCATCAAGTGGCCTTGGATATCAAACTCCATCGGGAGGGACAAATCCCATATCTATCACTCACCCCTCAAAAGCCCCATGTGTCAAAGCCACCCAATCATCACCTTTATAACAACCCATGTTTCAAGACTGCGTTTGATGATGTCAAAGTGTGCCCAACGACATGTGTTGAGTGTAGTGATTTCAGGTCAAAGAATCACACTCACCACCATCACTGTGAGTACTGACTGTGACTACCATGTCATGGTTCCATGTGTCAAACTCACGGTGGGTCTGTCAGGTACACTTGTTCTCTAACAAGTACCTATGTGTTTGGTTTGATATCTCTATATCATGGCTAATGAGATTCTGTCATCAACCAACACCACAATCTAGTCTTGTGTGTCATTGCTGTCTATCTACCTTCCATAATGACATCCGACTAGGGACATAACAAGAATGTACAAACTCTTAGCATACGTACGATCTCATCATTCAGGTCCTTAACCTGAAAGCATACGTCATTGAGTACTGCCATTCTCTAGACATTCAATCTGTTCTATCACTATCTCAAATGACTAAACCAGAAAGAATTGGAAGCTTTCCTTTGATGTTTATCAAATCAATCTTAATGTATCCCACCAATCATCTCATGATTGGCTCTCAGGGCATACATACCAACACATGTTAGATAGGAGTGTGAGTTGTTGTCTATGTGCTATGTAGCGTTGGACTATATGTAACTCTTGGACCTCCTATAATTTTAGGAGGGGTCGGACTATATTTACCTAATTATGAGCATACACTTTTTGATATATATATATATATATATATATATATATATATATATATATATATATATATATATATATATATATATATATATATATATATATCGACGAGGAGTGGCTCAAATGGTCAACCACGGTGTCCCCTAAAAAAGGACCTGAGTTTGAATCCTAGCTACCACCTTGATTTACCACCCTCCCGGGCATTTGGCCTCTTCCATGGGCATGGGAGAGGGGGAGAAATATTTCTCTGTTAATCCCATATATATATATATATATATATATATATATATATATATGTGTGTGTGTGTGTGTGTGTGTGTGTGTGTATGTATGTATAGTCAAGCTGGAATACACTTGAGTGCATCAGAGACTGATTACACTCAAGTCATTTTCCATCACACAATATTTAGTTTGAAAATTTAGATCAATTATTTTCTTAAATGTTTTATGAACATGCTACATACAAAATCTAAATTCATTTGGACACTTATAGGACATGTATCTAAAGGTCACAAAATAATACAAATTAGTTTTATGCTTCAACTTTGTTGGACATGAAGGAGTGACTTATAAGAATCCAAATGAGTTCATATTTTTCATGTAGTATGTGTTTATTATAGCAATGAATATCAATGGTTTATATTTGTCAAAGAAAATGGGATAGATATGTAAATACCACTTAGTGTACAATGCAATATGTACACTTAAGTGTATTCTAGACTGACTCTCTCTCTCTCTCTCTCTGTATATATATATATATATATATATATATATATATATATATATATATATATATATACATACATAGATACATACATACAAACATACATATATAGACTCAGCCGACAAGGATGGCTCAAGTGGTCAAGCACGATGTCTCCTCATGAAGGGACCCATGTTCGAATCCCAGTTGCTGCCTTGATTTACCACCCTCTCAGGCATTTGGCCTCTGCCACGGGTGTGGGAGAGCGGGGATAAATCTTTCTCTCTTAATCCCATACATATATAGACTCAATCTAGAATACACTCGAGTGTATAGATCCATGGTACACAAGTGGTGTTTGCATATCAAGACTATTTTTTTTTCAAATGTAAGCCATTGATCTTCATTGTCATACAATAATTAGACTACATACAAATTTTGAGCCCATTTGGATGAGTGTGAGTCACCCATTGGAGGGCAAACAAATCGATGCATGAAACTAATTTGAAAGCATTGTTTTTGTGGTCTTTGTAACTTGACCTATAAATGTCCAAATGGACTCAAGTTTATATATGAGCTATTCATAAGTTGTCTAAGAAGTTCAATGGATTATATTTTAAAAAAAATATTACATAATGAAAAACTACTTGAGTGTATTCTACTCCGGATACACTAGAGTATATTCTAGCCTGACTCTCTCTCTTTATATATAATATATATATACATATATATATAATATATATATATATAATATATATAATATATGGGATGTATTAATTACCAAGAAGTGTAATATAAATTAGTTATCCAGTTATTATGGTTACAAACTGAGCATTCTGATTACATGTTTAACATTTTGATTTTCACTCCCGGTTATAGTTCGGAGTGGAGATTTTTCTTCTTCTTCTAAAAAATGTCATTTTTACCCTTGTCAGCTACCAAAAAAAATTGACGTTACTTTTACAAAAGGAATCTTTGTATTAAAAATTTGATCATCTCATTATAGTTGGCATCTTCACATTACAAAAGTGGATCCATGGGTAAGTAGCCTTAGTTACCAGACTCAGGTAGAGAATATATGGCAATACATATATATATATATACATATACATACATATAAATGGGTAAAAAGATGTTTGCTCTAGAAATCAAGGAGGCGGTTAGAAGGTCTCTCTACCTGGAGATGGGGAGGATCTTCCACCCCCATAGTGATGGATTCGACCAACATGAGTGGGAATAGGAAACAATGGACACAAGTTGTCAAAGGAGCAGATCATATCAAACCTAATCTGGAGTACACACATACTGTGATTGAAGACAGGAAGAGTGTGTCTTGATCGATGATGACACATATGAAAACATGGAGAGGATCTGGGAACATATAGTCTCAGTTTAGGTTATGGGTAATGCTTGTATTACTATCACCTCCTTTCCTGGATAAGGAGGGTCTAAAGACCCAAGGAGGACTTGACCTATATTTGTAACCTGACCAATTCTTTCTTTTTAGATTCAATTCAGAGGAAGACAAAAATACATCAATCAATATGGGACATAGATGGTTCGATGACTGTCTAGTGAGTAAATAGGAAAAGACGCACTAAGAAAGAGAGAGTAGTAGATAATACTAAGAGTGATAACACAGAGACGGTGAAGGATAAGACTACGACCAAGATGGTCGAGCTAAAAAAGGAAAACACCACAATCCCTACTGATAATAGGTTTGAAAGAATTATCTCAGAGGATGAGTTAAAGAATTAGAGAAAATCAAATGCATCTGATGGTGGAGGCTCCAAGAATACGGGAGGGAATACTACGATGACTGAGACACGTAAAACTCGGTCAACTAGTAGAGGCCACTAATAACCTTCTTCATGTCAAAAGTTCTTGGATCTTGCAATCAATGTAAAAGGAGGGAAATGTGGCAAGTTATTAAGTCAACCCAAGCTTCCACAGTTGGACTAGTAGAAATGAAAATAAAAGGACATAGCAAGAATTTAGTGGGTAAAATGTTCCCTTTTGGATGGAATTGGAGGACTAACCATGAGAACAATAGCAATGGTAGAATTTGCATGGGTTGTAACCCAAAATCATGGGATATGGAGCCCTTGGACATGTATGATCAACAAATCACATTGAAATGCATTAGTAAAGGAGGTTTGATAGTTACAATTTCAGCGGTGTATGCTCATAAATTAATGAGCCAATGCATCAATCCTTGGATTGGAGCATTTAGCATGTCAGATCAAAACTCCCGGGATGGTTTTTGGAGACTTTAATAACATCAGGAAAATATAGGAGAAAGTTGGGGGAAGGAAAGTGATGAATGTAGTTTTGAGCACTTTCAACACCGTTATACACAAGGAAGGTCTCATTGAGATTTCAGTCATTGGTAGAGAAGCTTTTACTTGGCATAATAATTTTAAGAAATCCAAATGGATAGCTTGCAAACTGGATAGATCCCTAGTCAATGACAATTGGCTAGAGCGATTCCCAAGTTCCAAAACAAATCTCTTATCCTCTTGCTTTTTAGATCATTATGCACTACTAGTCAATATAAGAGAGGTGACAAGGAAAAACAAGCCTTTTCATTTCTTGAATCTATGGCAAGAGTGGTCAGGTTGCAAGGAGGTCATAAACAAAGCCTGGATGGAGCAGGTTTATGGAAACCCCATTTTCTATTTTAATTAAAGACTAAAGCACGTCAAGAAGGCAGTATGTTAATTTATACAATTTGTTGAAGGAAGAAAAGAGAGATCTAGAAGATATAGCTAGAGTTTTAAGGAGTCCACTAGATGAAAATCTCATTGAAGAAGAAAAAACCACAATGGAGAGAATCAATATGCTGGATAAGGCTGAGGAAATGTACTACTGGAAAAGGAGCACAACAAAATGGATTGGAAGTGGTGATTGTAACCCTAAACTATACCACTCCATTGTAAAAAGAAGGGAATCAGTCAACACATTACTGAATTTTATGAAGAATACAGGAGATAAATCGATAATGAGGAAGAAATCATCAACCAAACCACTGATTTCCTTGAAAATTTATACAATAGCAATCAGATCCAAGAACAAAGGATGACATACATTGGGAAAAACTTGTCACTGATGAAATGTTGAACTCTGTAGGTGCCCGTATGAGAAGGAAATTAAAGATGTTGTTTGGAGCATAGGTGATAATAAAAATTTAGACCCAGATGGGTTTAATGGGTTCTTCTACAGACACAACTGGGATCTCATCAAGGATTCATTGTTTGAAGTGGTTAAATGGTTCTTAAATGGAGGTAATATGCTGAAGTAGATTAACCATGTTTTTCTAGCTTTAATACCAAAAAGAGATCATGTTTACCCCTACAGACTATAGGCCAATCTCCTACTGTTCGGTTCTGTAAAAGATAATAACTAAGATACTGACTATCATGTTATCTTCCATATTACCAAGACTCATATCACCTAATTAGGGTGCTTTTTTGAAAGGAAGGGAAATCAAAGATTGCACAATGCTAACTGCAGATTTCACGCTAAACTTTAATGTGAAGAGAAACACACCTTCAGCATGTTTGAAGTTAGATATCACCAAGGCATACGACAATGTTGCATGGACATATGCATGGAGTTGTTTACAGGATTGGGCTTCAGTGATAGCTGGGTTCAGATGATCAAGTAGTGTGTCACTACAACCTCGTTCTCCTTGTTGTTAAATGGCAATCTTGAAGGCCACTTTATAAGCTCAAATGATTTGAGGCAAGGTGATCTACTATCACCATTATTGTTCACAATATCTATGGGAGGTTTAACCAAGATGTTAGATATGACTTCCCAGGAAAGAAGGATCAAGACCTACACCATCATAATGACCAAGGTGTTATCTCACCTACCCTTTTTTGATCACATCCTAATGTTTGTGGAAGGAAGGAGGAACACCCTAACACAACTTAAAGCATTTCTAGATGAATTTGGTGAGTTTTCTGGTATGAAGTTGAATGATACTAAATCACATATTTTTATGTCTGCTTCATGCAAACAAGAAAAGAAGTACTCCTTGAAGCTGTGGGCGTACAGAAAGGGGCTTGGCCTACCAAGTATCTGGGTTGTCCTCTTACTAGAGGCAACTTACGAAGAAGGCATTTCCATGAGTGTCCAGACAAACTCAAGGACATGATAAGAAAATGGCCAGGGGCCAAGATGGAGATGGCTAGTAGGATTGTACTTCTCAAA
Organism: Alisma plantago-aquatica; assembly: GCA_963693085.1. Lineage (NCBI taxonomy): Eukaryota > Viridiplantae > Streptophyta > Magnoliopsida > Alismatales > Alismataceae > Alisma > Alisma plantago-aquatica. The sequence goes on along the minus strand of OY856411.1, from coordinate 747,896,644 downwards.
AGTGTTGATATGGGTGCAATAAGGTACTGGGTGACAATGGGAGAGATTCCATAATCCTTCCTATGGAGAATGGAAATCAAGATGTCGGATTTCATGTGGGGGAGTTCAATTTGTCCTATGAGCTAGGAGAGACTCTCTTTTACGCTCTAGGAAGGGACTTGGGCTCCAATCTCTATATGAACTTGTTGACTTATTTACTCTCAAGAGAATACAAAGACTTAAGCATAGTGAATCCATATGGGTATGGTGGATGAGGAGAAGGTACCAAAATGATTCAAGTCAAACTCCTAGACATAGATGGGGTTCCTTGACATCCTGGAGAAGGTGGTGAACCTATGGCCCCAATGGAGAGCTGATGGATCATTGGAGGATCTTTGGCAGTTGATTAGAAGAATGGCCCCCAAAGACCAGCATTCAGAGATGCTATGGATGACCATGCATCACCCAATATGGATCCTCACAATGTTTACAACTTATAAAGACTTCTTGCCTACCTTAATGAAAGTGAAGAAATGGAAAACCAATGTTGTCACCACTTGCTTTCTATGTAGAGATGGTAACAATGAGGGCGCTCACCTATTCAGCTCTTGCAAGTTCTAGAAATACATTTGGAGCAGATCTAGATTGAAGTTTGGGAGGAGAGGATGTAAGATCTTAACTGAGTCTCTGCAGGAGCTAATGTATTTGCCTAAAGCTGAGAAGCCACTATATCTATGGTGTGTCATAGCATGCACATAACTAATATGGAGAGAAAGGAACTATGGATGGATAGCAAATCCAAAGATGAAATTAGCTTGTTCAGTAACCTCGAGAAGGAAACTCAAATCATGTAAGAGGCTTATATAAGTAAACTAGAAGGGATTCCTCAAGTCGTGAGGAGCAATTGGAACTTTTATAATCTATCTCTTGTATGGGGTTGGAGTTTTCTGTATGTAGTCACATGGTCTGTGTGTGGCTTGTAATTTGTACCCATTTATGTGTTGGGAATATAGTTACCAAATTTTCAATATATATGGGTAAAAGAATTGTGTATCTGAGTACATGTAGATTATATGTACCCATCTTTATTTTGATGATTGTATAGCTATACAAAATAATACAACCATATAGATGTGTTGTATACCCCTTTGATAACATGCTATAAGACATAACCTCAATATGACATTCTTAGATCATGAAAAGAAATGAGATGTCTATTTCTTGATCAACAGTAAGTTGTAAAGGTTACAAAAAATATTGAATGATTAATTGCTATATCTCATGATATGTATAAAACATGATTGTAATTTTTTAAATAGCTTCAATGTAGAAACTTTTATTCAATCAATATGGTTGGATTTAACTAAAAAACTATACATATATCATCTTAATGTCCGATACACACGAATTACATGTACCGGTCGGTACACACTTCCTAACCTCTTTAAATATAAATATATATGCATATATACATGTAGCAACTATATAAATAAATATATACATATATGTAATATATACACATGTATTATTAAATACATATATTTATATGTATATATGCATAATTATATGTATATATATGCATATTATATATGTAAATATAATCAGTCAGATCATCTGAATCAGATGTATATATATATATATATATATATATATATATATATATAGAGAGAGAGAGAGAGAGAGTCAGGCTAGAATACACTCGAGTGTATCTGGAGCGGAATACACTCAAGTAGTTTTTCATGATGCAATATTTTTTTTGAAAATCTAATCCGTTGATCTTCTTAAACATCTCATGAACAACTCATACGCAAAATTTGAGCACATTTGGATATGTATAGCACATGTTATGAAGACCGCAAAAATTATGCATTTCAAATTAGTTTCACGCGTCGATTTTGTTGCCCTTGGATGAGTGACTTACACTCATCCAAATGGGCTCAAAATTTGTATGTAGCCTAGTTATAGTATGACGGTGAAGATCAATGGTTTACATTTTGAAAAAACATAGTCTTGATATGCAAACACACTTGAGTGTATTCGTGCGATCCGTACACTCGAGTGTATTCTAGCCTGACTCTCTCTCTCTCTCTCTCTCTATATATATATATATATATATATATATATATATATATATGTGTGTGTGTGTGTGTGTGTGTGTGTTAGAAGTGTGTACCGGCCGGTACATTCAACTTATATGTATCGGCCATGAAAATGACATATGTGGAATACATTTATGCAATACAACCTTATAGATTGAATCAAAATTCAATAGATTATATGTGTTTACAAAATCACAAAATCTCATGTATATCGTGAGATTTAACAATATATCATTCAATAGTTTCTGCAATCTCTACAACTTACCATGGATTAGAAAATATGTATATTCTTTCATTTGTTGCACTAGGAACATCCGCTTGAAGTGATTTTTGATACACATGTTATCTTATATATATACATATATGTACCCATCTTCATTTTTTATGATTTTATAGCTCTATAGAAGTATCCAACCATATGGATGTGATTTATATCCCTTAGATAACATGTGTATATGAAATCACCTCAACCTAAAATCCTTAGATCATGATAAGAAATGAGATGTCTATTACTTAATCAATAGTAAGCTACAAAAAGTACAGAAATTGTTGAATGATTATTTGCTATATGTCATGATATGTATAAGATACGATTATGATTTTTTAAACAACTATAATCTAAACACTTTTAACTCGATTTGTACGGTTGGATTTGACTAACACACTATATATATGTCAACTTAATGTCCCATACAAACAAACTACATGTACCGACCGATACACACTTCCTAACCTCTACATGGCTAAAAGAATTATGTACCTCTGAGTACATGTACATTATATGTACCCATCTTCATTTTATGTTAGTGTATAGCTCTACAGAATAATCCAACCATATGGATTTGATGTATATCCATTAGATAGCATGCACTTAAGAAATCACCTCAATCTAACATTCTCAGATCATGAAAAGAAAGCAAATTTCTATTTCTTAGTCAATCGTAAGTTGTAAAAATTGATGAAACTATTGAATGATTAATTATTATATCACATGATATGCATATAATATAATTATGTTTTTTTAAACATCTCTAAACTAGACACTTTTGACTCGATATATATGGTTGGGTTTAACTACCATACTACATATGTCACATTATTGTCTGATACAATCAGATTACATGTAACAATCAGTACACCTTCCTCTCTGAAAATGTTATATTTCTCACTTTGATTTTTGTTATTGTTGTTGTTGTTGTTGTCTCTCTCTCTCTCTCTCTCTCTCTATATATATATATATATATATATTTATATATATATATATATATTTATATTTATATTTATATATATATTTATATATATATGAGTTTATCTTTAATGCCCCGCGGTTAGCTACCCGCTCTGAAAATAGTTACTTTCTTTGCAATTTTTTATTTTACACGTGTACATGGGTTACATTACCTTCCAAATAGTTACATTACATGTATAGTAGTTATAGTTTTTATATACTTACAATCACATCTTTTGTCTAGAAATTTAATTATGTAATCTATTAGGTTTTATCTTTTCAGACGAATAGTTACTTTTTTAACAAAATATTTACTTTTTTGTTCGAGTAGTTACTTTTCAGACCATATGCCTACTTTTCAGGATGCATGAGTAGTGAAATCTTATACCCACACGAGCAACAAATGAACCCTCTCTCTCTCTCTCTCTCTCTCTATATATATATATATATATATATATATATATATATATATATATATCCATCTTTATTGCCGACGCGAGTAGCTACCCGCCCACCCTCCCGATCACTTTTTTTCAAAAAAAAATTTCTAAATTGTAGAGGACTATTTTTTCTAGCTCTCCAAAAAATTTGAGCCAAAAATAATATCATTTGCCCCTCCAAAATAAAAAAAACCCGTCCTTATATATATATGTTGTATATTTTGTACAGAGTTACTTTTTTGGCCAGCAGAGTTACTTTTTTGACACCATAGTTACTTTTTTTACAGCAGATTTACTTTCTTAGCTAGGAGAGTTACTTTTTTGGCTGCAGGGTAGCGAAAATCCATGCTACCCGTGTGGGAAATGAATGAACACCCATATATATATATATAGAGAGAGAGAGAGGGTTCATTTGTTGCTCATGTGGGTATATATATATACATACACACATACACACACATATATATGTATGTATATATATGGGCCTTCCTTCAATACCCGCATGGGTAGCCTGGAATTTGCTACCCTTAAACCAAAAAAGTAACTATTTTGCCAGAAAAGTAACTCTGTGAACAAAAAAGTAACTATGTTAATAAAAAGTAACTATACAACTAAAAAAGTAAATCTGGGAAAAATGCACTATACTTGTATTTTTTGAATCTACTGTTACAAATGTAACTATCTATGCATGAAAAGTAACTATTTGTAAGGTAAAGTAACCCTCTACATGTCAAAAGTAAGAAATTTCAAAAAAAAGCAACCGAAATAGGGGTGGGTAACTACCCGCATGGTTATTAAATACATATGATATATATATATATATATATATATATATATAAAATATAGGCCATGTATATATAGAGAGAGTTAGGCTAGAATACACTCGAGTGTATTCAGAGTAGAGTGTCGTAGTTTTTCATGATGCAATATTTTTTAAAAATCTAATCTGTTAATCTTCTTAATCATCTTGTAAATAACTCATATAAAAAAATTTGAGCACATTTTGACATTTATAGGTCATGTTATAAAGACCGCAAAAATAATGCATTTCAAATTAGTTTTGTGCGTCTGTTTTTTGCCCTCAGATGAATGACTTACACTTATCCAAATAGGCTCAAAATTTGTATGTAGCCTAATTATAGTATGAGAATAAAGATTAATGGTTTACATCTTACAAAAAATAGTCTTGATATGTGAACACACTTGAGTGTATTTGTACAATCTATACACTCGAGTGTATTCTAGCCTGGGCATATATATATATATATATATATATATATATATATATATATATATATATATATATATGAGGCTAGGTAGTGTGTATTGTCCGGTATATGTAATTTGTGTGAATTAGACATTAAGATGACATATGTACACTTTGTCAGTTAAATCCAACCATATAAATCAAGTCAAAGTGTCTAGATTAGAGTTGTTTAAAAAATTAAAATTGTATCTTATACATATAATGAGATATAGCAATTAATCATTAAATATTTTTTTTAATTTTTTCAACTTACTGTTGATCAAGAAATAGATATCTCCTTCCTTTTCATGATCTAAGAATGTCATATTGAGGTGGTTTATTATACACATGTTATCTGGGGTATACATCACATCCATATAGTTATATTATTATGCCTAGCTATACAATCATAAAAAATGAAGATTGGTACATATAATGTACACGTACTCAAGTACGCAATTCTTTTAGACACACACACACACACAGATATATATATATATAGAGAGAGAGAGGGGGGGAGGAGAGCGAGTCAAGCTAGAATATACTCGAGTGCACCGGGGCCCGAATACACTCAAGTCATTTTCCATCGTGTAACATCCATTTTAGAAATCTAAACCATAGATCTTCTTAGGCATCTTATGAACATACTACATCTAAAATTTGAGTTCATTTGGATACGTATATGTCATTCATTTAAAGGAGACAAAAATGATACAATTCAAATTAATTTGTGTGTCCATTTTTTAAGTCATAAAAGAGTAACTTAGAAGAATCTAAATGAGCTCAAATTTTCCTGTAACTGTATTTTTTATAACAATGAATTTTAATGGTTTAGTTTTGACCAAAAAGAGTATTGATATGTGATCACTAATTGAGTGTACAGTGTCATCTGTACACTCTAATGCATTTTAGCTTGTCTCTCTCTCTCTCTCTCTCTCTCTATATATATATATATATATATATATATATATATATATATATATATATATATATATATTACAACAATCCAATGAGAAATATATATTGGTGAGAGCATTAGTGGCATTTGAACAACTTTGCACAATAATTAATTTTCAATAATATAACCGTATGGATTGAAAACATACCTTATTTACCTTCTTACAAAAATTCATCATCATAGGGCTTGTATTGCATGCACAATAAGAAAATAATTCAATGCACCATATTAAGTTTTTGGCTGACGATTGAATGCAAATTGTGTATACAATACATTTTAATATGTAAAAAGTAATGGTTTCTTGTGTGAAGGTAAATGAAATGGTATTTTTACCATCCATAAGGTTGGATGTTAAAAATAAGTTATCCGTTTATAGTTATTGAAATTCCTCTCATACCCTAATTGTAGCATGTTTCTTAATAGATCTCTATCCTACAAACTGACACACACACAGACACACACACACACACACACACACACATATATATACATATATATAAGTACATATATGTGTGTATATATATGTATATATATAGATGTGTGTATATACTTATAAATATGTGTGTATATATGTATATCTATATTTATACATATATATAAGTATATATATATGTCTGATCGCTAATTGTCTTATGTTATAATGTCTGGATTCATTTTTTCTAGTTCACTTTTTTTGATGTAGTTATGCTAACATCAATTTTTAGTCGAACTGGTTTGATCATTCCTGTTCAACCCGAGTCAATTTGCCATGAATCAACATCGGTCCAAAAACATAGCTTCTAGTAGCTGATTTAGGGTTACCTCATTTGTCAGGAGTGATGAAGCAACAAATGTGTAGAGTTTTGTCGTGTCTAGATGCCAGATGACGACGGTGACGCTAGCCAAAGTGGCGGTGGCCCCTTCTTCTCTTCATGATGGAGTTTGACTGGTAAAATAAAAATGGACCGATAGGGGGAAGGGAAACAAAATAAGAATTACACATGAGTATTTGGGGTAAACACTTCGATAGTTCTACAATAAAAGACAGTCATCTAATACAATAGTTAAATAAATGAAATTGTGTGAACAGTAGATGACGACTTAGATAATTATTTACTTAATGGGACAATTATTTTGATATATTTCCATTCTAAATGTCAACACAAGATGCAAATGTTGGTGAGGTAAACATTACCATCAAATGCATGGTTTATCAGCTGTATGAATGTTAATTTTTGTGGGATAATTGGAAAATTATGAAATTATTTTGTTCTCCTATATTTTTTTAGTTTTCATATAGATACTTTAAATCCCTTAATACTAATCATTTGTGCAACGTCTCTTTTATCCACCCTTCCTACGTTATTTTCTTGAATATCATTTTTTTACTTTCCTATAGAATATTTGGAAGGAGTGGACTCTTTAATAACCCTTTGTTTCCTTAAGGATTCATTCAACTTTGGAGATTGATTCAATATATATATGCATGTTTTTCCAACTAAATGTCTATGGCTTTGACTCGTTTAACTTTCTTTGCTTGCCTCTTGTTCTTCATGAAAACATGGCCTTGATTTAAGCTTCATGAACATCCCTTTCATTGTTGTGCGTGAACCTTATTATACAAGGCCCTCCTATTCTGCATATCTATCTTTTGAAAATAATAGCCCAAACATTGATGAATATTAATAGTTCAAGAACTATGCTATAGAAAAATCCTTATCCGATAGATTTTTTTAGATGATAACTAGTTTTTTTTTTGTGAATTCCCCTTTGAACTTTTTAACCTAAATTTTGAGCCCTTGGGTTCTTGCTCTTGTTTGAATTGATGCATGAATCCTCCTTAACTATTGGGTCTCTTATTATGAAGGAAAATGACATACTCCACCAACTATGCACCCAAATTTCATACCTAAACATATACACAAATCACAATTGACACATTTATATAAATTGTGACACATAAGTTTGCATAAATAATTCAAATATCAAATTATTATACACAAAATTTAGATAGTTGCATATTATAATTAGACAAATACTAAAATGTTAGTTAGAATAAACATATTTGCAGTACATATTTATATAAAAGCAACTACTAAAGTACCACATTATTATGCACAAAAATTTGAACATGCAAAAGTTGATTGTGCTATTATGAATTTCTTCTCGCATGGTAGCCTATTTTCTACCACATATATTTACATAACAAGTAATGCACAAATTTACAAAACACAGTATATAACACTAATAGAAAACCATACAATATATAGGACATTATCGTGTTTTTTAAATGTTCTAAGTGAAAAACATTGTAGAGTTCATTTGACGTCTCCCTTCCTCTCCGTGCTACTTTCCCTGCATCATAATTTTTTTTTGATGCATCATATTAGAACTTAATTTTTAGACAAATAACTATAACTGATGGAATGCCTTTTCTATTGCTCCCGTAGTCTCCCGTCTGACTAACTATAAACCGAGTAACCAAAGATGTTGGAACCACTTTGCTCCTGTGTTTTGATGTTGTTTGCTACCACTGTGGAGATAAGGGAAAAGCCCCCGACTGTAACGGGTGTTGATGTGTGAGGAGGGAATGTCAAAGGGACAGTCGTGAAAGCTCTCAGTTGTTTCTAACTAGGAATGTGCTTGCACATGCCAGGCGTGCTTAGCTAGCCAAATTGTCACCCTCTAGTCTACAGGAAGGAGACGGTTCATCTCCCCTTTCTCTCTCTTTGAGATTGCTACATATTTAGCTTGGCAACATCCATCCACAACTAATTATAGAAAGTTGACAACCATGATAGAAAGTGGTGGAGAGAAAAATGAGGAATTTTGAATTTAAGAACTTACATTTTACCCTTTGAAAAGCTTAAACCTTTTTGGAACTCTAGAAGGACAAGGCAGAGGGAGCAGATAACTGCACAATTGCAATTTTATTCTTTGTCCTTTTTCC